>OX596036.1:7540000-10040000 GCA_951394065.1 Venusia cambrica
CTGTTACTTACAACGAGTAACTGAATGCAAACTACTGCTCGTTTTGGCACAGTTTTATATAGGACACATTCGGGTGGATGATGGTGCGAAATCCTATATACAAATATTTACCTGCTTTATGTGTTATTCTTTTCGCCAAAGTTTTACAAAAGACCTATCTCCGAAGTAACTGATTCATTAACGTAGAGAAAACCTCAAGAAAAGTTGACTACGCAGATAGAGCACACATTATTATGCATTTAACTGAGTATCTTCATACTTCAAAAAATATTCGTAGATAGTTTACAAATACAACTTCCCGCTCTCTACTACCACAAGCATGTAGAGTACTTCTGCATACTTCGCTAACGAGATTCTGAGCATTGAGTTTCAGGACTTTGGTGGGTATTTTCTAGTCTTATTTATTGTTAATTCAGTGAGTAAGCTTCAGATAAAAACGTGCACTAACTACCTGATATACATTATGTATATAGGATGCAATAACATAGGATTTTGTGTTTTGTTTTGGCCTTCTGTATTGTTTTTTGGCCTTCATCACACCTGATTTCAAGTTAAGATAAGGTTAAAAGTGGAAACGCACCTCAACCGGATTCCTCAACTGTCTGAGGAACAACCAGTTCCTGGTTGAGCTGACCTACCTCCAAATGACGAAACATAACAATTTAGAATTGCTGGTTTGGCGACATACTAAAGGTAAGATGGTGGTTGCTAGCTAGGAGGACTTAAAAATAGCCCTAACACTAAGGCCAATAATGTCCTTGATTTGTTCTGAAAATTATTTCCTAGGGAACGAACCCGGACCTCTGGATATGAGACCGGTTAGCGAACCACAGACTACACAGGCGGTGAAATCACATGATATGTATGAAGAGAACGGAGCCCTGAGCCCTGATAATGCAGAAAACTGTATAAGCGCCCTCTGTTTGGTATTCGAGTAACCATGCCACGATTAAGGTTGGAGGCAGGCACCTACATTGTTCAAGGTTCGTGCAAAGTGAAGTTCCAAACATTATCTACAGATGCCATTATTGACCCCATAGCATAATCGTAAATTTAATTCCATAAAATCTTTTGAATAACGTAAATTAATCAACATGACATCCTGTTCTTCGTTAATTTATTATTTGCGTATAACACGGCGGTTGCTACAGGTTATTTATAATAACAATAACCAACCTATGGGTACAGCCCATTGGGGTAAAAATAGGTCAAGGCTCTGTTACAGTTTCACAGTAAGGTATCACGTTGTTCTTAGTAGAGTAGGTGATATTTTAACCTACATACTGAAGTAGTAAGCAGTTGAAAAGTTCAAACCAGCTGACACATACTAATGATATTGGAGCTAATAATACCTAAAAGTTGATATTACTTTTGATACTATCATAGTTAAGAACACTTTAACTAATACTAGTTCACAAATCATAAATATCTCGTAAATATTAGCATACTTTAAAGTTGGTTGGTTAAATAAAATAAATAAAAAATAAAAATCGTTTGTTTCGAGCAATTTTAAGCTCATATAGAGATAATGTAGATACAAGAAAATACACAAAATTAAAATCAAAATCAATGGACTAAAATTTAGTAGGTTTAGTAATTAAATAATATTGATATTGGTTAAGTCATTTCGTTGTTTGATAAAGTCAAATCTAATGGTTAATTATAACTGCTAACTAATAACAACTTTAAGCTACTTACATAGGCCGTCGACTAAAAGTTTTAAGGTGAAAAAGTTCTAAGTATACTTTCAAAAGTCACCTCGGTATCGACCCCTTGTGTAAAATACTGCTTTAGCGTGAAGATGACATCCAGATCAGCTAAGATATCGAAAGTGGAATCTATAAAAGTATATTTTTATACGTATTTGTATGTCATGGCACATCTCACGAGGCGTGAATAGGCATTTCAACAATTCGGAAACTCTTGCTTGGGGGTTGGTGCGAAAGCCGGTCATGTTGCGACCATTGTACTTGAAGATCGTAGAACGGTAAATGCGGAGTGGTACACCACAGTTTGTTTACTACAAGTCATCGCCAAACTTTTAAAATCTTACAACACATCATCCTACACCATGACAACACATCGCTTGTCAAACGAAGTAGGAAAACGTAAGAAATTTTAACCATCCTATCCTTCATACAGTCCTGACCTAAGCCCTAACGATTTCTTAACATTTCCCAAAATTAAGAAAAATCTTTGATTTTGATTGAAGGTTCGGCGAAGACAGTCGACCCTTTTAAGTCAGCCTTATTGAACACCACCACTTTGGAGTGGAATAAATGTTCTAGCAACTGGTTTGAGCCAATGGAAAGGTGTATTAAACTACGCGGGGAATACTTTAAAGAGCAATTTTAAGGATATTTATGGTTCCAGTTCTGTTTTTTCATAAAACGACAGAACTTAAAAGGCACGCCATGTATTGAAAATATGAATTGACAGCGACAGCCAGAACACAATACGTTTCAATATTGCTCATCAATCAGACCGATACCAACGAAAAACGCTCCCAGCCTCGGATCAATAAGGTCTTGCTCAACAAAAATCCTATTACCGAAAAACCTTTATTTGGCGCTCATAAAATATTTAGAAATGTGATTTTCGGTACAACGAAAACCAGATTTGTTTTCCAGCACTTTGACAGGCTGCGCGGAATATGCGCGCGCATTTTTCCACCATCTTGAATTTCCATCCCATAACCATTTCGAAAGGAGAGGGGCGCTCGCAGGACGTAACAGCTGTGTGCGTGAAAGAGTCCTATATTCCAAAAACTAGGTTTCTCTGGACAAACAACCCATAAAATTACAAGTGTATCGTATAAATACAAAACAGTGACAATTGCGGTCTCGGCGAGAGCACCGGGGAGTGCAAAAGTGAGTTACAAAATATTTTTTCACAATATCGATTTTGTATTTCGAACTGTCAAAATTATGGTGGCATTGTATTCGACATTGTGTGTTATCGGTTGAATTTAAGTCCTTGAACGATAATTGTAGGTATTTTACCCTCCATGAATAGCTAACAGAAATCGATAAAGCATAGTTGCACCCGTTCTCTTTGCGTGGATTGAATATTAAAGCGATAGCTAGGTATAGATACTATGTCTATATCCTATCAACATAAAATAATATTGATAGGGGTCCATCTGCCGTTTATTAACCGTTTGATATCGTTCTGGTTCGATAGCTAAAATGTGTCAATCTGTCTGATAACAGATAACATATACGATGCGAGTGTCATGACTCATATCTACATAATATAACACAAATATTAAAAATGCAAATGTGAGTTTGTTTGTTTGTTACGCTTTCACGCTGAAACTACTGAACGTATAAAGCTGAATCTTTGCACATATGCTGCTCTATATAGCCTGGGTAAGTATATATGCAACTTTTCATCCCAGATCAGTTTCCGTGAGATGGAAATAGGACGTCAAACAGCAAAACAGATTCGTTATTTACTGCCATGTCACGCGAAAATAACTGAACGGATTGAGCTGAAATTTTGCTGAGATAGTGTTCCAGGCTAGCGAAACATATAGGCATATTTTTATCCGGGTACTACCTACGTGGGCAAAGCCACGAGCAGAAGCTAGATGTCTATAAAACTATCAAACCACCGTTGTTTTGGCGTTGTGAAGTTTCAAACAGTTTCAATTTAAGCTCAGAAAATGGTTGTCTAACCGTCACCCACGCAGAAACTCAATTATTTCACATGAAAGAAGAAGCAAATCGATCAATTATTACTAAGATAAAACCGACTGAGTAAGACGATTTACCACCCGCTCGGTAACTTATCACGAAGCGACTTGGATCTTTTCCTTTGGGAGTTAATGAGCACCCAGTTTGTATGTTCGTTTAGTTGATGTCTTTTTTCGAACTTACAATAAATAAGATTACTACTGTCATGTACTATGAAAAAAATGAGAATGACTTCTACTCATGTACAATATCGCACTTTCCGATTCATATCTTTCAAATAGATAGGTAACGAGTAGGTATACTATTTAGAATGGATTTTTTATAGACAACTGGGTCAGCGGGCATCTTATAAAGGGAATACTAAATTTACTTTTCATCGCCATAAAAATGTTTGGGGAAAAGTTACTTTTTTTTTCTTTTTTTACTTAGTGCAATTTCTAATTTTTTTAGTAATGAAAGCCCAGATGATCTCTCAAAGACATTTTTAGACATTTTGTAGATGCATAATATCCTTATTTTTCTGTGTGTTATTAGTAGGTACTTAGTAATAGATACTTATAGCTTCATTTTAATGTTGTTACTTGTAGTTTATGATATTGGTTTCGTCCAAGAATATGCTAATTGTCAAAGGCTGTAAATGAATACACTAAATCACAGTATAGTTTCATAATTACTAGTATTATGATCGATTGAAAGCATGTCATAAATCTCAAAAAGTTATGGACAGTCTCTTTTGAACGTATTCTCGTAGCAGATAGCTCTTGCTGTTAAAAATCCACCCTGTTCAGATAACTAAAAGGGGTATGTTAATGATGATTATGGTCCATATCTTTTAAATAATAATCCAAAGCTTTTAGATTAATTTTCTTCAAGGCACAATATTTACGTTACAATACTAATATGTACCTGTGCCTTTTGTTTCGCTTTATTTTTTATCAATATAAATCATATATCTGAGTTTATCAGTAGATTGTTAGGTAATAGGTTACCATGGTGTGGTCTTATGTGGAAAGTCATGTAATGAGAAGAGTGTTGAATGTGAATGTGGATGGATATAATGATATATATTATATAGATACCTATATCATTTTTTTCAACAACTAGACGGAACAAGCACGCAGCCCACCTGATCTCTTGTTTATAACAAAGCCTTCCTGTGTAGGTCACATCCACAAAGAACACGATCTACGCGGCACTGCATTGCGCCCTTCAACTTGAGGCCTTGCATGTCCGTAATTTTACCTTCAAACCGGAACACAGCTTTGCTGCTTGGTGGCTGAAATAGGTATAATGGTAGTACTTCTCCGATCGAGCCATTTCACAAGGAACTCCTACTCTTAATGGATGCATTGTGTTAAAGATGACATGGGTAAAAGAGTGAATGATAAGATGACTTTCGATAGAGGAGTAGGGGTAAGAAAATATATTGTGCCGACTCCACCTAGTGTGGGACAAAGGATAGGAAGATAATGACTATAGGTATACCAGGTTTAAACCACCTCTGTGGTCTAGTGGTTCACCCACCGGTGGCAGACACAGGGGTTCCTGGTTCGATCCCCAGAGTACATTATTGTGCTTGGTTAGCTACCACGATCTTACCTTAATCTATCGCCATAACAACAATTTTTGATTGATGTTTTCCGGCATTTAGAGGTGAGATAGCCAGTTCCTCAGACTGTTGAGGATTCCGGGTGAATGGCTCTACCTCTCTACCTTGAAAATAGGTGAGATGAAGGCTTCCCCGTCGTAAAAAAATATCTTAAAATGTTAATGTAAATTATTTATCTGTTTTTTATCGCAAATAAATGTAATAGCCAAGACAAAGATGTGTTCTGAGATAAGTATTATCATAAATAAATGAGGTCACAGCTTGAGAATATAATTCGTAGAGGGTAGAACCTTTCCATCGTCAAGGTTTCATCCCTGACAGACAAGGCCAGCCGTTACTGTATCTTATAACGCTACAATTATGTACGGTGCTCTGATTATGTATTTCTTAGTATCTGAGCTGTTTGAAGGGCAAATAAATTGAATATTAAGTACTTAGAAATAACATAGCACTTAAGGTATATAACAAAACTGAGAGCCAGTGCCTCCGGGGAAAACTCGCTCGTTTGGAGACATTATCCTTGCCTTGGCCTAACGCTAGACAAAGCTAGAAGCTTCTCCATTATTGATAAAAAGTGAGGTGCGTTTGATTCTATAACTCAAGGTCTCGGAGTGGCTTCCTTACCAGGAAAAATAAAAACCGAATTTTACCTTTAGGTAAGGTTGTAGGTAAAATACACATAGTCTTAGTACCAGTGAAGCATTTCTCAAACACATGGGATGTTTTCGAATCGGAAACGTCACTTTTTGTCGGATTCGACTTAGAATCTGATAGATTTCAACGCTATTCTCATAAAATTTCTGAGTAACTGCTGTGGAAGTTTCGAATGCTTATGTATTTTATTTTATTTAGGATTTTCGGAATAGTGTTCCGGGACTCACCATCGGAAGATTCCGAATTCGATCCGATAAAACTTCCCGAATATCTGAGAATAGTACATAGCACACATTATTTTTGATACAATATAGTCCGTTTGATACAAACAAAAGTCATTGACTTGGTAAATGTCTATTTTATTTTGGATGAAACAATAACAAATAGGATGTGACGATTCACAGTTATATTATCGGCTGACTATAGGTTAACTGTACTCAGGATAGTTTATTTATAATGAACTTTATTTCTTTACAGCTTAGAACTGTTTTCTATTACATCAGTTGAACTGATAACAGTAAATAGCTCAATATCAGCTATGCTAATTGTGAGTCCTTTGCGTTTTTGAAACAAAACGGGTCGGTAAAGTAAAGGTCGAATTTTGCTTATCACATGTGTCATGGAATTTTAAATGTTTTTGTGCTCAGTAAGCTTCAGTGAGCTATAATTTACATACTGCGTGGTTGTGTTACTTAATAATAAAAAAAAATAGAGTCGATTAATAAGGCTGAAAAAAATAATGGAAAATGGTGTTTCTAATGTCGACGAGGTAAATTATTCTTAATTTTCATATTTTTTATTTTTTTATCTTACAACGGGAGGTGCTTGGCCTTAATCTTACCTGATTTTCAAGTATTGATACGGCCGAAGGTGGAAGCGCATTTCACCCGGAATACTCAATAAACTGAATAACTGGCTATCTTACCTCGAAATATTGTTGTTGTGGCGACAGAATTAGGTAAAATGCTAGTAGGCAAGCCAGGCAGACTTAAACAAAGACCTACCACCAACCAAACCAGGCACAATATTGTACTCCCCTGGGGATCCCGGGATCTGACAACGATAGGTAATCGAACGATTAGACCACAAAGGCGGTTAAATGAAATGATTAAGCTCAAGAACTTAAAACTTGTACATGCAAAGGATGTGGTTCTACGATAGACTGAGCTTACTCAGTGAAAACTTTTTCCATACACCGATGGAGCACAGTGAGCTGCCAGGCGCAGAGTTGGGATCATTTAGCTAGCAATTCTATTGCCCGGGATAGCCCGGGCAATAGAATTGCTAGCGGTTACAGCTTACCCCAAGGTTACCCCAAGGTTACCCCAAGGAGGTAGATCCCTCACCTACCCCAAATTCAGATATGGAGATTTCTTAGATTAGTTTATGCACCTAATACATAAACTAAGTCAAGATATTTTAGAAAAGCCTTCATAATAAGTGCAACCTTTGCCTATATCTAGACGTTACTGTATATGTACATTCATTATTTCTAACAGTCCACAGTTGTCTAGTAGAGATCGATATTATCGCTAACGACCCGTGGTCTAACCTCTGTGTTCAGCTGGTTGTACCACGGGTAAGTGAAATTATCCACGGTTTTTTTTGTACGGCCTTCATCTCACCTGGTTACAAGTTGGATAAGGCCAAAGATGGTAGCGCACTTCATCCGAAATCCACAACAAACTGAGGAATATTTTACCTCTAAATGCTGGAACACAACATTTTTTTTTTAAGAATTGTTATTAGGGCGACATAATTAGATAAGATGGTGGTAGCTAGCCAGACGGACTAAAACAATATCCTACCACCAACCAAACCAAGCACAATATTGCTCCCCTGATGGGGACCGAACCCGGGACCTCTAGATCTGAAATCGGTAGGTCGAACCACTAGACCAACCAAATAAAATCATACTAAAATAAAAAAGTTTAAAAGTACTACAGTAAGTGGTACTATACGAGTAGTTACTTTGCTTGAGTATTTAACTGACATATCATTGTTTAAGATGGCGGGAGAACAGAAATGGCAAAAAGATGCGGGCGACCAAAACTTTGACTACATGTTCAAGCTGCTCATCATAGGAAACAGCTCAGTTGGAAAGACGAGGTAAGACAATATTGAAAATTATTCCTTTCAAGGCACTAAAAGTTTTAATTTGATAAACAATTAGTGTTGATCCAAGTTGACTGAATAGGTGTCTTTTAAATATGATGATGTGGTCTACATTGTAAACCTTAATGAAAAAGGCACTTTTAGTAAAAATAAAGATGTTGTAAATTCGTATATCAATGCAAAAGAAGACAATGTTATGCAAAACACCCTTTCCGTTGATACTACCTTATAATTTACCTAGTTTACCTAGTCCTAGTATGAGGAACAGAGCCTACCTGTGGTACTAATTGACATGAAGTGATATAATTAACAGTTACAAAAACCATTTTACAAGTAGTGGGTGCTGTTATGCACCTCAACCGTGTAATTAAATACCTTAAAAATATACCTAAAGTTAAACGTAACTTCAAGTACCAATTTTTCAATTGTTCAGAAATAAATAATTTATTTATTTTATTAGAATGCGTAAGAAAAACATGTTTCTATAATTATATCATTAATTGGGAACGCATTAAATGTGACCTATCTAGTTTCATGTCTTTAAAATAATTCATATCCAATATCAAAATCTAAAAATATAAAATAATAAAGTATTTATACCATTTTTGTAGTTTACTTTTATGCCCCATCTCTTAGTAGAAATGTAATATGTTCGATACAGACAAACAAACCTTTAAAAGACCCAGAAAAAACCTTAGATTTTTAACTTTCAAACAGGATTTCTCTCTTTTAGTATTGAAATGTATAATCATACATGCAAGTATTACTGAATTATTACTTTCTTTAAATCTTTCTAAGCACGTATACTTGCGCTCTATACACAGGTTCCTATTCTTTTGAAGTGTCAGTGAAGAGCCTTGCCGGCATTGTGCTCTTCTCGTGAGCAAGTTTCTCTTTGAATTAATACCCGTATCGTTCTGTTTTCAGTTTCCTGTTCCGCTACGCTGACGACTCGTTTACGTCTGCATTCGTCTCCACTGTGGGGATTGACTTCAAAGTCAAGACGGTGTTCCGTCACGATAAGCGCGTTAAGCTACAAATATGGGTGAGCTTTAATTTTGCAAGTTATTTATTTGAGATGATATAACTGTGATAACAGATGGAAGATCAAAGAGAAAGATCAAATTAGATTTTTTCGTAGGAACTTATTACAAAATATATTTCTGTTTTCATGTTGAAATTATATTGAAATTACCAAGTGACGCCTGAATAAATGAACTATGATTAAGTAATAATTTAATAATTTATTGATTTGAAATAAAAACACAGGTACATTTCAAAATTGAAGAGACGATGCCATTTAATTGCCTTATAGTTCAGTTGAAAAGTACATGAGTAGTAGTTAAAGTTAAAGATTAATAATGTAACTAATCATAAACATTATAGAACACTTATTTTATACTGCACCATCCAGTCCCAAACTAAGCAATGCTTGTAATATATCTTGCAATACCATTGCATGTATATTATGATGAAGTCCATCCAAAGTCCACCGTTGTTTAGTATTTAGGTAAATCTGTCGCTGTGAGAGCTAGGTGCACATTTTCTTTGATCTTATCACAACTTGACATCAGTGGCTGGATCACGAATGTCTAACGTTATCGTAATGTAAAAGTAACCTATTTACGTTTCGGTTACGGACCTTTACATTACTTGGAAGCACGAAGCACTATCGTATCACTCACGTAACAACGATAGGTAAACGTGAGTGACGTCGAGTGACGATACGTTAACGTTACCTTTACATTACGATACATGTGTCAAGACTTACGTGATCGCAAATTTACTTCTATTTACGTACTGTAGAGGCGTTGTGCGAAATCATATACAAAATGCTAACGTGAACAATAAGCTTACCGTACGATAGCATATTCGTGATCAGGCCTCAGGTCAGATGAACCTTCATCTGACTGAAGACGCTTCCCCGCCATAGATAAAAAAAATATCTTCAACCAGTTGAAATAGATCACTCACAAAACTTGCGTAAGTGGTACTATAGGTACATTTTAAAACACGGGTTTTACTCACACGTCTCACATTGACACTGACTGTTCAGTGTAAACGCGAAACCGCACCCGGCGAGTCACACTCACCCTGATAATGATTCACCTGTCGAATCGAAACCGGTGGTGCCTACATCCACATAATCGTATACGTGAGTAAAGCCCGTGTTTTAAAATGTAAAGTTGAAATTGGTGCCTACGCACCAAATCCTGGCAACATTCGTGTTTGAAATTGACAAAATAATCATTCAACAATTCAAATACCTATATACTGCTGAAATATCTTAACCATCGTTATCAACAAAGCACATTGTTTTCAGGATACCGCTGGTCAGGAGCGCTACCGCACCATCACGACGGCTTACTACCGAGGTGCGATGGGCTTCATCCTCATGTATGACACTACAAACGAGGAGAGCTTCAACAGTGTCCAAGATTGGTATGAAGACTAATCAATTTCTTTGCAACTTATATTTTTTTTAATATATATTTTTTTTATTTTGGGTCATTTTTCGTCTTACGAATATGCCAGTTCCGTAGTGGCTTACAAAATTCACCAACCTAATCTGATTTCAAACCATCATACACCATTGTGTATAACACCATAGCGGCCTCACACAATGTAGTCGATAAGACGCTTTGCACTAATCCTACCTCTGAGAGCTGTAAATTAAAGTGAGTGAGCACTCGGTCCCAAACCCAGTCTATGAGTGACTAGGTGTGAGCCCTAAATACCAATGTTGGTTTTCGAATGTATGAACAAAATTCATGGTAACAATTTATACATGAAATAACATAAAAACTACTTACGCTAACAACATAACGAATTCTTGCATGCTACAAAATTGCATCATAAGTGAGTTTCAACCAAAACGAAGCAAAAGTATCATGATTACAAACTTGAAGATTTATTTTGGATGACTCGCCATTTTTGCCAGCTTGTAGATAATCTGCTACAATTATGCAAGTTTGCCTGCTGTAAATTTAATTAAATCGATCTAGTGCCGGCATTCCTATTTTTTTCCTGAACAAGGCTGAGTGCCTGGAGTACTTATATGTTTCGATTATATCTGAAAAACTTAACAAAATATGAAGATTCACGCCGTATTATACCTTTCCTTGGAGTATTGAGGCTTTGGGGGGAATGTTTGACAGCGTGGCGCTTCGAGTAGTCACTTTCCAAATTATGTTATTTTATTTGAATTTAGCCCAGACATTCTTAAATATCTTTTTATATATTTTTTGACATATTTTATGGTATAGCCCTTCCCCAACTGCTTCTATTGTATATACCTGTGGTATTCAGTATCTCGACTACCCATGGTTTTTTAAGTCTGCCTCCTCCTTTCTCGTATTTGGTTCTCTGATTTTGGTTTACTTGAGCCTTATTGATCCGTATCATATTTAAACACTCGCTATGTTAAATTCCAGGGTGACACAAATAAAAACGTACTCTTGGGATAACGCTCAAGTGATTCTGGTGGGCAACAAATGCGATATGGAAGAGGAGCGCGTTGTGAGCACCGACCGTGGCCGTCAGTTGGCGGAGCAGCTCGGCGTGGAGTTCTACGAGACTAGTGCGAAGGAAAACATCAATGTCAAGGTATGCCCAGGGTTACGAATTGCCTTAATCCTACTAATATTATCGCTTTGCCCGCGTTGACACCTAAGTTAGAGCTAATTTATTTTAATATAAATTTTGGACCAAACATTAAAAAACTTGTAAAAAAAGTAACAATCACAAATATAGCTTGAAAGTTCCTCCGCGGGATGCATGCAGCTCGCGGCACTACAAAAAAACTAGTTTTAATATAAATGTCCATTAAATTCAGGTAGCTGAGCTATATCCCTGAACCTAGGTCTCTTAAGATCCTCTTAGCAAGGCTACAGCGACCTGTTTTGGTTGTTAAAGAGTATATTAACCTTTTCTTGGCATGTAGTGCAACTATCACCTAGTTTCTGCTTGCGGTTTCTGCTACTTGAATAAAGAATTAACCATAAATATTAATCAGTTCATCTGAATAATATCTATGGACTATTCTTCCAGCATTTCATAAAAAATACAATAATTATACTGATCACACTCGTGTGCCGTTGCATAAAGCGATGTCACGCAAATCATTATTTATCGCTGCCTTAACCGTTTCACGATCATCAAGTGCAATTATCGCAACATGACCGGTTTTCGCAACGAACGTAGTATGTACCACTCCCATGAAGTGCTTTGAGATCGAACAGCTTTAGCTGGCTCATCTTGAAATACCAAGATTGTAGATTGTTGTTTGGAATCAGTATCGTAGTTATAGGTCCAAGATTAGTAACTACTAATGTGTTTATATACGTGATTTGACTATCCTCATTGATCCTTTGAGTAGTGTTCTTACACCATCTGACGCGGGCCACCTCATGATCGTAAGCAAATAAGGGATCCAACGGCAAACAGATTTCTCACGCTAATCTCCTTATGCAAGATCCTCTCAGTGGTTTACAAGATTCTTAGTAACGCCTCTGTCTATAGATATGTCACATTACCTTGGAGAATGAATTGTCTCACAGCAACAATTTAATGTTCAGTTAAGACGGATTTTGGACATCCTTCACGAGATTTATCACTAAGACCTTCACCTGGCTTGCAACCTGCCGATTCTGTCGAAGTGTGATGCCAAACTGGGTTTCATCGGTGCGCGTGAGAGCCAGTGGCTTAAAAATAAAGCTCACTTCATCATAAGCCTCATCCTTGCTCTGGTCAATATTCAATCCATAATTTATAGTAAAAGCAAGTTATGAAAATTCAACAATTATGTTTCAAATATGTCGCCATAATAACAATTATTTTTAAAAAATGTTGTGTTCCGGCATTCAGAGGTAAGATAGCCAGTTCCTCAGTTTGTTGAGGATTCCGGGTGAAGTGCGCCTCCACCTTCGGCCTTATCTCAACTTGTTACCAGGTGAGATAAAGGCCAAGTGCTTCCCCGTCGTATAATAAAATATATAATATTGTTATCAAATTCTAGAAATTAGTTATCAGAGAAATGACTTTTCGACTTGTTCTTAAAGGTTATTAGAAAAATAGCGACCTCGATACCGATTTGGGCATGGTAACGCCTTATTATCATAAACTGTAACCAAATATCGAGTAATTCACTCTTCTACGGCTGGCTCGGTACTGCCTTGCGGCGAGAACGCGCACTTTTTTTATTGGCCGAGTGACGTTACGCAAGTTGTATACTCGTCTTCGGGTGGCAACTCGATTTAAACGTAACAATATATATATATGTTTGCCGAATTGTGAATTTATTAGCTTACCTTTACTTATACGATAATATTTATTAAATTAGTAGAGCTCACGGATTTTTGTTTGTGATTTCAGTCTGTATTTGAGCGATTAGTGGATATTATCTGCGATAAGATGTCAGAAAGCCTGGACTCGGAACCTGCGATGCTTCAAGCTGGTGGACAGAAACTCACCGAAAAGAAGGAGCAAGGCAACAATAACCCGAATTGCAACTGTTAATAGGACTCAATTTACCATGTACCCTCCTCTTACCATAGATTTTTTTATTACCAAACAATTTTTAATACGAGCAAAAACTTTGAAAGTACAATGAAATGGAATTAATAGTCGTTTACGATTAACACAAGAGTGTTGCACCCTTTAGTTATGTCCAAATAAATAAAAAATACCTTCACATTTACTTTAGTTGTTCTTAGAAATCCTGCTTTTCTAATTCGATTTCACTGTTATGAAAAAGCATTGTATATCAAATAAGGGAATTCAATGAATTATTGTTAAAGTTTTGTGTAAAACATTGAAATTATGCATTAGTGTTATTAATTATATAGATGTTAGATAGCTATATTGTATATTGCGAGCTGGAGTAGGGATCTGATGTTCTTTTATAAATACGTAGTTTAATTCACACATTATTTGTTGCTGTTTATACTTTATTTGCATATCATATGATACAAAAGTATGTTATTAAAAAAGGAAGGGAAGTAAATAGGTAGGTAGGTACCTACCATACGTAGATTTGATTGCAGTGTTGAATTGTCATAGTTTAAACGCATATACAATGATACTGATATTGATCTGCTGGGGATATCACTCTACTTTTGTCACTATATATCCAGTGTAGAAAAAACGAGACAAAAGTAATGTACCTATTATCAAAACGAGAACGCTAGAGGACGTTGTGGTTAGGCCTCAATGCGAACATTTATTACGTAATTAAAACAGTAAAAACAGGCAGTCATGGGGACCATCAACAAAAGAGAAAACTTAAAACTTTGTAACGTTTCATATACCACGATCTAAACATATGGATATTGAAGATCTTTTTTGTAAGGTTCTAATGGTGAAATAAAATGTAATAAGTTTATAAATAATAGTGCAAAAAACAACAAGATACTTGAGAAATTATTTTTTTTTATTTACGCGACAGCTAAAAATCTGCCCGACGCGGCGACGCGAACCTATCGGTTTAACCCCTATCAAAAATCCCTTAATGCGGTTAATGAAGTAGATATTCATTTAAAAAAATAAGTATATTGAGATGTAGAGTTTTTTGTTCATGAGCTTTGGGAACATAACTAAGTGTGAGAATTGCAAGAACTGTGCTGAAATTAAATGCTAGTTCAAAAGTAATGTGTAATGAACCAGTCCTAAATCAGTGAGATTCATTACAGTAACATTTTTGTAGCTTATTCAATATAGTTTTGTAATTTAAGATGGTTTCTATAATACGAGTAAATATATAGTCAAAAAGATAAATTTACGCGCAATCAGACCAATTTTGAATATTGTTTAAAATATGTAGCATAATATTTTAAAATACTACATTTATAATGCTAAGATTTAGTTTCTAATATAAAATGAATGATTTAATGAATATGCACTAAACTTTAAACGTTATAGTTAAAGCTTTAAACGTGTGTTTAAAGCTTTGGATCCCTTTATGGAATATTTGCTATGAGGTGTGCTTGGATAAGTTCTCTTGTAATTCTATATTGAAAACATAAATATGATCTAAACATGTCATAGGAAAACATATGTACTAAGTTCTCAGCTGTCTGCTAGAAAGTTTCATAGCTTAAAGTATGATATATAACAAATATATATTAAAAACATAATTATTATAGCAGCGTCTTTTTTAAATATAATTTGTGGTCCGAGTACGCTACAAAACATTTTTGCGTGTTGTGTCAAAATGAGTTGACAATGCTTATTTCATAAAAATATATTACTAGTACATGTATGTATCATATTTTTAAATTGAAATTTATCTAACTACTAAATACGTAATTGAAAGTACCTACCTTGAATTACGACGACGTTTCCATTTCGTAAATATTAGCTAAACTAACATGAATATTGATGTTTTACTATTTAGTGTTGTATTGTTGTAATGTTGACCTATACTTTTAACATAATGAAAATGTACATCTCACGGTATTGATATACCTACAATATTGTAGCTTATTCGCACATGTAGCTTAATAATAATATTCAATCAAATATTTAATATGCCAATTTCGAATAAGAGATCTCAGTGAATCAGTATCTGGTTAAGATTGGCTTCAACTATTTTTTCAGCATCCTTGATGACGAAAACTGCCATGGCTAAAGGATGCTCATACAATATCGAGAAAGGCGAATATAAAAAGTAACAGACTCACGCATTTTTTCCCTTCAAGGATTCACCGCTGATCACTACTTGGAGCGTGGATTTTATGAGGATCACCTACTAGGGATAGTAAGAGGCACGTCCAAAAAAAAAAAACGTTTGGCACAGACCCACGGCTGCATGTAGTAGTATTCAATACATGACAAATCGCAAGCCCATTGCCGCTTAGCGGAATACTAGCCAGTGACACATGCCATTCGGACTTTCAATCCTAGTTGCTTTTCTTGTTAACAGCTAATAATCTGGTTCTCTGAAATTTAAAATGTAATTGCATATAAAATGTAATAATTTATTACAATGAAAGCTTCATAACATCAGCTCTTCGGCTTTCAATCTTTGAAATTGGGTACAAAAAATACCAAGAAAATTTGTAAATACGTTTAATGTGTATTATAATGTATAGTATTATCATAACTATAGATATGTTTGTATTCTTGTTACTGCGCTGTGTTAATCTAGCTATAGGTGTTTGTTTCATCACTATTTTTAGAGTAGGTGTCATTGCATAAACGCGAAGTACCAGCCTATCGAGCCTAGTATGATACGTGGTCCAGCGCTCTGGGAAGTTAAGATCGTCAATGTTGCACTATTTGATCATTTCTGGAGGTCTACTACTCCTGATCCTAAAACTATCAGATGTTTGTAGGAATTAGTTGCCGGTTTCCAGAAGTATCGGGTTGTGCAATTTAATTAATGTGGCCACCTAGGAGACGTAGAATTAATAATGAAGTTCATTCTAAGAGACGAAATATTTTCAATGAAATTTAAAATTCGAATCCACTATTCCTTATGAAATCAGAATGTTTATGCATTATACATTGTTTCATCTTTGGAGACATTAGTTAAGCGTTTGCTAGTGTGATAACTATTCATTTTGTTAGGTACATCGAACCAATAAATACATTCTATATTAATTGTGTTTCGTCTCGTGGTACTAAGCATAGCTCTTTCTATCTGTAGAAGACATAGACAATACGATTTATATCAAATTCTGTTTAAACATGAGCACATTATATTTTTAGAGTATTATTAGATGTAAGTTAATCGTAATGGATCTATTCTATTCTATAAAATACAAATATACGTACGCAAATTCTATTGCTTATATTTTATTGCTTTTTAATGTGATTTAATTGAGTTACAATCAAGAATAAGAATGGAAAAAACGGCTCCAAGTTTTTTTTCTTATGATATCAATCAAATTTGTAAGCTATGATTGAACTATACGTATTATTATAAAGAAATGTATTACATATAAAGTTATGTGTTTCTTAAATATCTAAATGATTTAAATTTTAATTCAGCCAGTGTACAAAACAATAGTGAAAAAAAAACAAATCATCTTCTATCTGACATATTGGTACTTTACATGTCAGAAAACGTATTTTTCATGGAAAAATATGGTTTTTGGTGGTTTACCTAAAATTTTAAGTCAATTGCATAAAGAAAATTAAGAGCAAATTGAGTTGGATTTGGAAAAGGCATTTTATTATTGAACTTACCTAAAGGTTTATATTATTAGAATGTAACTAGTGGTGTGTGTTAGGTGTTGTTAAATCTCTTATATAAGTATCTTTTTTATTTTGTGATGCAGAATAAACTCTACCTAGTACAAATGTATTAATGTACAAGAAATTGTGCAAATAAAATTTGATTCCTTTAAAATATACACTTAATTCGAATCTTTTATTTATAACTTATAGGATAATGTTTAATTGGTATATTGTCTCACTAAATTTACATATTTCATAAATAAACGATACAATTTAAACATGTTATACGTTAGTTCCTCAGGTTTAGGTAGATACGCAAAAAAAAGGTTTCTGGTAATGTGTAGCTCTAAAACACATCGCAGGTCAAAACCCACTGAGTACAAGGCTACTAATCTACTACAAAATATTGTTGTCATTATTTACAACTAGTTATAGATAGTCATAACAACATTATTTGAATTCAATGTTTATTTTTATTCCCTGATAGAGCAAATTTCGTTCTTAAAGATTTTTTTTTCTTCAATTTGAAAAGGTTGTTGTTGTATGCTACATGTATTGGAGAATATCACACTTAAAATTTCACAATGTATTTTAAAATTACAGTTAGTAAGAAGCCGTTTCATGCGTCTGAACTCAGAGGAATGTCCTTAAGTTTATTTTTGCATCACATGAGAGATCTAACACCGAAAACAAAGTAAAAGCACGAAAGAAGCATATCGTAGTGACGGGCTTTAGGTAGTGAAGTGTATGTTTAGCCAAATATGTAGCTAGATTATTTGCAACTAATCATTGCGTTCCTATATTTATTATCTAAATTTATGTTGTAAAAATGCGTGTCACACTACGTTTTTTCACTGTCGGAATTATATTAACGTGTTGGAAGAAACTAGTAAACGTGCATTGCTAAATAATATTCGTAAATGTTAAAACTGCGTACTAAATAAATAATGGAATTATTTTAAGAACATACACCGATGTAAAAGATTCATCAATATAAATATTATTATACTATTAAAATTACTAGCTGTTTTAATTATTTTCCAATATTTACAAATTGTACAAATTGGTCATAGACCTCTTTAAAGTGTATGCTTAGTTGCTTACTAACCTTATTGAGATAAGTTTTGTTATACAAAGCCATAAATACCAGCAGGGTGGAAAGTGGAGAATAAGCAATACTGAAAAATTTTAAAGAACATTTTTTTTTTTTTTATATCTGCAACTGTATGGTGGGTACAACAATATTCAAAATGTTCAGCCATTAGGGTGTCCGTGCCTTGTCATCAGCTGCGCTACCACAAAATGCGAACGTTTTTTAATGCGATAAGGATTCAATTAAAGCTCAACACGAACAGAAAATACAGCAAAAGAGGATTTAAAAGCTTAGCTTACGCATAGTCTGAACATACAACCTTTACTACATAAAAATGAATTTATAAATTTTGAAAGAGTTCCAACAACTTTGGGCCAATCATACAAAGAACTCAAAAATGCAAAAAAAAAATTTTTCGCAAACACTTTTCAAGAAAATCTATAAAAAAAACTAGATTTTTTTAAATGCAAACTATTTTTTTTTCGAAATCGAGCATGTTACTCCTAAAATGACTTTTCGATAACTGTCACGGTTTCAGACTTGGCCTCAGTGGCCCTGGAAAAAAACTCACTCTGTATATTATAATTGGCTTAGCGGAATACCTACTAATTCCGCTAAGCGTCGATAGGCTTACAACTTATCACGTATTGAAAACTAGCTACCTACTTGCAAAAACGTGGGCATGTGTTGAAAGTAAGTTTGGATGTGCCTCTGACTACCCCCTAGTAGGTGAATCCACGCTCTGAGTAGTGATACGTAAGTATTTATTATCAGTGGTATTGATCAGAGGTGCATCGGAGGTTAGTCGCGAGTTTTATTTTTAATTTTTAATTTTTATTTCGTAAATATATTTATCATACAAAATAACACCCGAACGCAAAACAAACCACTTTATCTTTCAATATATTCCACCTCTCATACCTATCAAAAGTTTGCTGGAAGAACCCTGTTCACAGGGTTAATATCGTATCTGTACCTGCCTAATTATGCCCTACACAAAATGTTAGTCCCGCGTGGGAATCGAAATCACAACCGATAGCGCAGAAAGCAGACCAACTGAGCTGTGAAGCTTGTCGATTAATTAGTCCGCGAGGTTAAACTGAAATCTCAAAAAAGCGCCCTCTATTCGTGTATATAAAAACAAACTTACTGCAACCCTGAATAATACAATATCATCTTATTTATGCACAATCTTAATGTTGGCACAAACTCAACGGCTCCGTCGCGTAGCTCTTATAGTAAAGGTAATACCGTAGTCCACTCAGAGATGTCGCTCGAGGACCAGAATTACAATCTTCCCTTTCGCTCTTTTACGCAAATATGACAGAACAGATTGATCTGAAATTTTGCACATATGTTGCTCTAGGCTGGAAAAAACACACAGGTTTTTATCCCATGAATCTGATAATAATCAGAAATGAGATGTTAAGCATCACCATACAAAACTGATTGGTTCTTTGTTGCTCTTTTACGCAAAGACTACAGAATGGATTGAGCTGAAATTTTGTATCAAGATAGTTTGTACCCTATTTTGTACTACCCATAGTACAAAATAGGGTACGACGGCGCGCAGGTAAAGAAAATAATGTAAACGCAAACTTTGTAGTAACAGTACGAAGTTCACACTCGAGATAGCCAACAAGGCTTCTCTATCGTACAATAAAAAAACAACCTAACATATTGAGCTGAAATTTTGAACAAATTTATAGGGTACTTTTTATCCAGATACCACGCGGGCAAGGCCTCGTCCTGTAGCTAGTAATAATAATATTAATATAGCCTTTTAATCGGATCTCTTTACAATAATTGTAACTAAAAAAAATAAAAAAAAACTAACACTTGATTTATAAACTTTTTATTACAAGCCTCATAGCTCAGTTGTTAGTAGCTCTGTAGGCTGTGGGTTCGATTCCCACCCAGGACAAACATTTGAGTGATGAATATAGATGTTTGTGTTGTATCACATTGTACGTATGTATTTACAAAAGTATTTAATTATTCTATCCGTAATCTAGTTCTCATATTACAAGCTATGCTTAGTTTGGGGCTAGATGGCGCTGTGTAAAATAAATGTCCTGTTATATTGATTATTATTATTATACTAATATCTGTTTTTTTGTTATCTCCAGTAGCTAGTAGTTAAAAAAAAAACACCTGCCAATTTTTACGTCATGGGCTAGTTCAAATTATTCGAATCCGTAGGTATTATTTTTAAACAGTTACTGTCTCTGTACTCTACTGTACAGGCCCGTGGATGTTGCTGGAGGCATCACCGGCATTAAGAGGTAGGTGTGATAGCCAGTTCCACAATCGGGGGAAGTGCGCTATCACCTTCAGCCTTATCATTCTTGACGCCAGTTAATAAAAATAAACTACCGCGATCACTAATTCTATCGAAATGAATCAGCTACTAGATTTTCCCGTTGTTTTCTTTAAGAAACTTTAAGAAGTGATCTAAGCGATTCCTAGAAATGTTTTCTCTATTTAAACCACTTCGTTGTCAACGCAAGTTTTGGGATCATAATAGCTGACCTATTTTTCGTTGAAAATAAACTAATCATTACAAATTTTTGAACACGGGTTTTATATAGGACAGTGATGGAGGTACCAACTTTGTTTCGGTTTTCCCGGCGGACCATGGTCAGGTATTTACTATAATGTATCAAGACTTACGCAAGTTTTGAAAGTAAAATAAATCTAAACAGATTCAATTTTCATATTGACTTTAATTGTGTTTGTGTTTAGTATAACTAAAAAGTTATTAGTGTAAGTGGCAAAAGCCGTACTAATTATTATTATTTAATAAATAAAGTGTTAAAAACGGCATCTTTAAAAAACCGTATTTTCCAATTGTATTTTCTGCACAGTTTTGTTTACGGTTACCAACAATTCGAACTAAGAAACAAAGTTTAACGAACTGTTACTAACTGGTGTTGATAACTTTTCGATGCCGTGGGTGCTTGCCAGAAGTTTTGAAAACACCTATTTATTTTCCTAAAATGTAAGCGTAAATACGCTAACATCTATTAAGCTTCCTTAGCTTTTACTGAGCACTGTTCGTGTGTATCTCTAGTATTTCTTCCGGGTTTCGGTGGTACATTCTTATTATATTTTTGTATTGTAAACAGTTTCAGACCTTCACACGAGCAATGGGCAAAACGGCTCAAGTAACGACTGGCATCAGTTGGTCTATTACCTAACTCTGTATCATTTGGTCTTCGATCGGTATTTTTTATTTTTTTATAGCGCTTACGGCTATCTAACCTTTCAATGCCAAAACACAACAATTTTAGAATTGTTGTAATCGCGACAGAATTAGGTAGGATGATGGTAGCCAGGCGGACTAAAGCAAAGTCCTACCACCAAACAAACCATGCACATTATTGTACTCCCCTGGGTAACAAACCCGGGATCACGGATCTGAAATCGGTGGGTTGAAACACTAGACCACTAAGGCGGTTTCAATAGGAAAAGCAGGCATTTCAATTGAAACCGATTAAAACCCAAATGAAATAGAGTTAGGTTAGGCCAGCAGAGGAATTTACTCCGCCGCGGAATCTAAAGGTTGCCTCGAGGAGATATCGCTTTTAGCGATATGGCCCAATGTACCTAGTTTTTTGGTGTACAGTAAAGAGTTTATCTATCTATCTAATGGAACGAGACCCTTTTATTTGCGCAATTTTAATCAATTTATTTCAAATTATTGGATAGGTGAGAAATGAGTTTTTTTCCAGGGCTACTGAGGCCAAGTCTGAAACCATGAGAGTTATCGAAAAGTCATGTTAGGAGTTACGTGCTTGATTAAAAAAAAAAAGTTCTGCATTAAAGAAAATATATGTTTAAAAATTGAGATTTTGACAAAAACAATAGTTTTGCATTTTTGAGTTCTTTGTTTGATAATAAAATAAATAATGTAAGATGACTATGTGCCCAAAGTTGTTGGAAGAAATCATAATTGAAAATTTAGAAATTCAACTTTATGCATTTAATAAAGGTCACACGTCATAGACTACGCGTAAGTTAAGCTATTAAAACTTTGTGCTGTATTTTCTGTTTGTGATGAGCCTAAATTTTATCATCATTGGATTAAAAAACGTTCGTTTTTCGTGGTAATGCAGATGACAAGGCACGGACACCCTAATGGCTGAATATTTTAAATATCGTCGTACCCACCACACAGTTGCAGATAGAAAATAAAATTATTTGAAAAAGATTTTTTAAGAACTTTTTCAGATTTTTTTTCAGTAGGTATCGCTTATTATTCTATAAAAAATATTCTATATACATTTCTAGATTCTCCAGTTTTACAAAATGGAGTCGCCATTGTGCAAAACTGGAGAATCCAGAAATTTGATGCAAGACATAATACCAACTTCATTTTAATTTTGAATAAGTAATTCTGTTTTCAAACGCAAAAGTTGTATCTTCGCATTCGGCGATCGACAAGCTTTTTGAAGACGTTCCGATTTCCAAAAGTTCTACACGAACAGCAAAAGAGGATTTAATAGCTTTTCAGATTTCAGACTATATGTTTAACCTAAACTATAAATAAATATTCAAATTTTCAATTTTGAAAGTGTTCCAACAACTTTGGGCACATAGTCAAGCTACATCTTTTTTTATTATTATATAAAGAACTCAAATTTGCAAAAAATTTTTTTTTCAAAAACTCAATTTTCCAGAAAAACTATAAAAAAATAGATTTACATTTAAATGCAGGTTTTTTTTTTAATCGAGCACTACACCTCTAACATGACTTTTTGATAACTCTCACGGTTTCAGACTTGGCGTCAGTGGCCCTGAAAAAAAATCACCTGTATACGATTATGTAAACGTGTATACGAAAAACATTTAATTGTGAAAAAAAAACAATGCATAGCTACTTTTTTTACGTAAAATTTTACGGCCTTGATGGAGGATTATATCGGACAATCGAGCTATTTTCATAAGTAAAAAAAAAATGATCATCTTAGGGTTTTGTCATCATGAATCAAGAGGTACGGAACCCTCAACATTTCCTAAGTGTTTTACATAATAATGAGTTGTGTTGACCTTCAAAAAAAGGAGGAGGTTCTCAATTCGGTTGTTTTTTTTATGTTTGAAACTTCAGAATTTCGTCATTTCAAAACCGATTAGGTTTTTTTTTTCTGAATTTATATAACTCGTTCCCATCATTGCGTTGATATTTCCCAGTATCCCGTATTATTGCACCCTTACTTGCGGCTGCCTGGAAGATATTGCTTTCAGCAATAAGGCCGCCCTTTGTTTTACCAGTGACGCTTAGATTAAGTTTCCGCTATCTGTATTTTGTTATGTTACTTGTAAATGATGAACAATAAAGAATTATCTATTTTACACGACTCTTAAATAGGGTGTCGTTATGTCGTAGGTTTTACAGCAGAAAAAAACTAATCAAATGTAAGAAAAAAATTTGGAACCGACTTCATCACTCAAAGCTTAAATTACTCTTGGGGTAAGTCAATATAATTTACAATGTTTATTGAATCACATTTGTATATTTCCGGTGATTGCAGTTGGCACAACATTTACAAATGTATATAATGACACTAAAATTTACCCATAGAGTTATTTCTAATTTTAGTGGTGAAGTCGGTTCCATTTATTTTTTAATAATTTCTCCGTCTTATTGAATCAAACGATCCAAGTCTTAAATCTTCCTCGACCAGCACCGAGCAACCTCCACGGCTCTGTTGGTCGTTTTTAATAATATAATTAAATTATAATAATTATATCTATGGTGTGACATTGTTCTCGATACTCCATCATCCGAATTCGTATCTGAAATATAACGTCAGAACTTCGATCCATCCGAATGTGATTAATGAACACGTTTTAAGTTAACTTCATCTTGTTTTTATGTTAGGAGGTAATAAATGAACCTGTCAAGAGCAGCTTTAACTTAGCTTACAAATTCTAACCAATGTATGGTATCACAGTAGGTATAAATAACATCGATGAAATAAAACGTTCATCTATGTAAATACTAAGGCTGTCTAGAAGACATTACACTCAAGTAATAAGACCGTTAAGAACTATTCACCTTAGTTAATATACAGGGTGTTTTTTTAGAGAGACCTCCTAGGGCAAAATCTAAAAGACTATAGTTATGGAAAAATATTCTCAAAAGTTACGGGCTCGATTTTGATAAAAATGAGAAGTGCATTAAAAAAAATGTTGGTGCAAATGTTTGATTTTTCTTTGTTTTTGCATAATGTTACCCTCTTACCTGTCATCATACATATTCTGTTGACGGAATCCTCCCCGTCCTCTGTCTGTCAGCAGTTACAGACCGCTGATAGATTCAGATATAATATCATCTATAAATATCATCTATATAACACTACAATAGAACATATGTAATAGGGTTCAGAGTCTTATGAACCGCAATAGGTACATAGAGTTAAATGTTCACAGATTTTCATATTGTGTACATCCATAAAAAAGGGGAATAAACCTTCTGCCGAATCCTCAATATTTTTGCCCACTTTTTCTGTTTATGACACTTACAACACTCGACACTGGTAGAATCAATAAAACGGTTGCATGCCATATCAAAGAAGTTAAAGTTAAAGTTCAATAGAAAAGTGTCCGTGTTCGCTCTTAGCCGGTTTTATTTGTTTAATTTTGAAATTCAAAGGCTCTAGTTAATTCACAAAGAAAGGTAAAATGCTCTTCCACTTTCGGCCTTATTCGGCTTAAAACCAGTTGAGATAATAGCCAAATGCGGGAAGCATTTGGCTAGATTGGCTTTATATAGAAGCGTCGTCTAGTAAAAATAAAAGTGGGAAAAAATCATCAATAGTACTTAACTCTTAACCATAAATAACATACTACCAATACGTAAACATAGGTAAGGTATCAAAGGAGAAATGGTTCGGGTAATACCAAATAGATTTGATATTGCTTCCGCTCCTGTGTACCAATAAAACGTAAGGGTAAGTACTCCCAGATACAACGAAACGCTGGGAAAAAATACTGCAGTTAATGTTTCTGGGGAGTTTCCTCCGGGACTTTGTTATTTTTATACGATATTGATACGGAGTCATAGAGCTGTCAACCTGATTAAAGTGAAACCCTGACTTATACATCATGTTCGTGATATCCAAAAACAGGATTACCTATGCAGCTACTTTGAATTGAGGGTTTTATTGATAGAGGACTTCCCCATAAATAAAACCCTAAATCACCCTCGTTACAATTTAGAAAATTTTGACAAAAGGGTCATCATTTCAGCCCACATACGTCCACAGCTGAACATAGGCCTATCCCAAACGACGCCACAAATAGCAATCTTGAACCGCTTCCATCCATCCTCGCAACAGTCACAATGTCATCGATCAAGTGGCTCCGTTTCGCGTTGAATAGTGGTCGCCATACGAGAACCTTTGCTCCCCAGCAGTTATCGGTTAGTAAAACACAAATACAACATCACACAAACAAATAAGATAGAGACAAATATTTTTATAGGTACCTTAACACAATTGCAAAGGCAAAGGTTTGTTGTAGAGTTAGGTTTATCTAGACTTTTATCTGCACACCGAGGGTAACAAGGGGTAAAAAATCACGATCCCCTTGTATTAATTAAATTTTTCTTATTTATTCGTAAAGCGGCAATATTACACTGATAATTTCAACTATCTACCTAGTACGGTTCATGAGCTGACGGAAGCCTTTACAGTGCTTCTGCTGTCACGTCAGCAGGCTTCTTAGGGTTCCAATAGGGTCCTGTTAACCCTATAAAAAGCTTGAAGGTGAGCCCATACTTAGTTCTTAGTATGGGTTCACTTTGGTAAAATCGCTATACATTGGCTATAAGTGAGTGACATATCACTGATTAGCCAGCCTCCCTTGTCAAGTAATATAAGTGAAGCTCGACAAAAACAGAGCAAGGGTTTTACGGATCGGGGTTGGTGTGGCCTATTTTTTAGTCGAATCCTTTCACGGTTGTCGTTCGTGGTTAATGATGGTTTGAATTGAAGGATAGGTATTATGTACGCCACACCAGTCAATTTCTTACTGATACAGAATGAATGAAAAACCTTTATTTTATGAATAACCTTTTTATTAAACTGGCTAACTTTTAAGAACATACCAAATTCAAAATTAAATATAGTTTTTTAGGATCATTTTGAATCGCAATCCACTCGGAATTGCGACTAGGACAAATATTATGGATTCAAGGGGATACAATTTTTATGGAGGTTCTCAATACGTCGGAATCTTTGTTTTTTTTATGTATATTCCCCGATTACTCAAATACGCCTAGATCGATTTGGAAAAGTATTTTTGTTTGAAAGGGTATAAACTTCACAGGTGGTACCATTGTCGTCAGGTCAGGATCTGATGGTGGGATCCTGGAGAAATCGAGGGAACTCTTCAAATATTATAGGCACACTTGTAGAGATTTGGGTATTTTAAGCGTACCTCTAATAGGATCACGCGTGTGTCAGTCTGTCTGTCTGTACGTCCGTCCATCTGTCACTGCTAATGTACTTCGAAACAGCTGCCGATTGACGATTGAAATTTAGTATACATAGTGTATACTAATTTTTTTTAGTGTCGGTGACCCAAACACGGACGTGTAACGTAAATTTATAATACAGATACACTTATTTTGAATAAAAATGGAACAGACTTCACCACTTAAAACTTAAAAATAACTAGTAAAAAGTCTAGATACTCTACAACAAGATTTGCCTCTGCTATTGTGTGTATATATATGACAAAATTATCTAAGTTGTAACGGGGATGATTTTGGGTTTTATTTATAGACAAGTCCTATTTATAAGACCGATACAAAGTAAGAGCGTAGGTGCATAGGTGGTGCTGTTTTTGGATATTACTTACAGTCATGATTTCTAAGTCAGGGTTGCACTTCAATCAGCTGGACAGTTCTATGTTTTCTATGACGTATAAAAAAAAAGACCCGGAGGAAACTCCCCAGGAACATAATCTGCAGATTTTTTTTCCAGCATTTTGTGGTGCCTGCGAAAATACCTACTTACCCTTATATTTTATTGGTACACCGAAAAGGAAGCAATATCAAATCTATTTGGTATTTCCAAAACCATTTTTTTTATGCATTACCTACATTAATTTATAGGCAGTAGATGTCTGTGTTATTTATGATAAAGAATTTAGTACCGATTGATTATTTTTTTACCAAACGTTACCACTCATTTTAATTTTACGATGGGGAAGTGCTTGGCCTTCATCTCAACTGGTTTCAGTTATAAAAGCAAGTAAGGCTGAAGTCGGAAGAGCACTTTACCCGGAATCGTAAACTAAGGAGTTGGCTGTCCGGCATTTTGAGGTAAGTTTCTAAATGCCGGAACACCACGATTTAGAATTGTTGTTATGGCGACCGACTTAGGTAAGGTGGTGGTTGCACCTTGTTTAACTGGACTTAAATAAGGTGACTAGACAAAGACCTATCACCAACGAAAATAATATATTTCTCCTCTGGACATCAAGCCAGGGCATCTGGATCTGACATCTGGGCAAAACACCACAGAGGAATATAAACGAAGAACTTGAGCCGCTTCATTCACCGATATCCCGCGACCGCTACAGTTTCGTTGGCACACCGAGCCTCCATACCGTTGTGATTTAACCACAGCTTTTGAATTTCAAAATGAAATAGACAAAACTGGCCAAGTGAGAACACACACACCGAAGGTTCCAACTCACATTTCAAGGCGAAAAATCACACTTCTTGTATATTCACCCTTATAATTATATGTTAAAATAGATAAACACTACCTATCTATTATGGTCTGTTATTTAACTGTATCTCAGTCCAATGACAGACCGACATATTGATGAATGGACAGCGGAGGCTTAGTAGTATAGGGTCCCTTTGATACTCTATGCAAACGGATCCCTAGAAACAGGCGTCACGTCTATGTAATAAATAAGATAAAACATATGTGATATGGGATGGGTACAGTAAAGCAATGTATTACACGATCCCATCATCTGAAAATGTTGTTATTTTGCCCCAACATTAGGTTATGAGATACAATCTGTGTTTTATATACGCAGTACCTCGAATTTTCTGATAAATAAAATGCATGTACGGTTGATAAAGAGACTAAGGTCTAAAAAATATAGCCCGGGAATAGATTCCCGTTTCATAAAATCGCGAAACCTTCATTCCACCTCTGGAAATTATAAAATCTGGACTTTGACATTCCTTGAGTCTTAAAGCCATTTTTTCAAAATGAACAATCGCTTAAAACAACTAAGGTACAGGCAATTTTATTCGACACCAATCGACAACGTAGGTACAAATACAATGTCAAATATTTTTACTCGATTTTCCAAAAAAGGACGATACTAACAAACGAGGTTATTGAATTCTTGACTTTGTTATTCGGATAGTAGACAGACAAGTGACCTTTACCTTTTAATGGACGCTAGCTTGCATAGATGTAATTTCTTAAGAATAAATAATGGCAATTCCTGGGAATCTTTCTACTAAACTTAGTTTTTAAATAAGGATAAACATCATTTAGAATAATAAATAAAAATAACAAAAGACTGTAATAAAAGCTAGAATCATCAAAGTATTGTTTGTACGATAAGGAAAGAGAGCAGACTGTATTCTCGCGTTAAATGGCCAAAGATATTCTATGAGCGAAATATAAGCCAGCCTCTTATCTCCAGCGATGTCCAGAAGTTTTGGGACACATAAAAAAAAACTTCTGGTAAACGACCCCCATGCGATTGTGTAAATTGACGTTGCTTGTCAGTTTAAAATTTGTACCTAAATACCTTCGCTGTCTTTTATGTAAAAAATTACTTAAATTCTTCCAACGAACAAAACCTCTCAGTTGAGTTTACAAAAAACCAAACCAAAAAACATGTGTTGGTCACGTCAATACCTACTTAGCACAGGTATATATGTTGAGAATGTTTTTTTAAAGTGATGCATTAGCTCCTTGCCCTCTAAGCTTGTCTTACTCAAGGCATCTTATCATAATACTAAAGTCAAAAGTCAAAGTCAAAGTCAAAGTCAAAGTCAAAGTCAAAGTCAAAGTCAAAGTCAAAGTCAAAGTCAAAGTCAAAGTCAAAGTCAAAGTCAAAGTCAAAGTCAAAGTCAAAGTCAAAGTCAAATTCAAAGTCAAAGTCAAAGTCAAAGTCAAAGTCAAAGTCAAAGTCAAAGTCAAAGTCAAAGTCAAAGTCAAAGTCAAAGTCAAAGTCAAAGTCAAAGTCAAATTCAAAGTCAAAGTCAAAGTCAAATAATTTTATTCAGTAAGATTTTATAGGATCACTTTGAAACACCAAATCTACCGCTTGTTCGGAATCGCGACCAGCACACAAGGAGAAAGGCAAGAACCTCGGGCTAGTTTTTTTTTTAATGATCCATTACAATAGCTTAAAATTATCTAATACTAAATACAATTTATTCACTGGATCAAATTCATTTTTCGAAAACCAGGCTTTCTTATCTTCTAGGTAATCTGAAATTTTATAATAAGCTTTCCTCGATAGCTTTTGTTTTAGTACTTTAGACCTGAGCAAGCAACAGGTCGACGATGGAGCTTAAACTAATCTGTAGAACAGTTAAAATAAAAAAAAAACCATGTTATTCATACTTACACTCATCAGGTCATAGAAAAAACTAATGTAAGTAAATATAAGCTAGCTGTGCGTACCAAGGCATCCAAGACGAAAATCTATGCATAAAATGCTCTATATCTCCCACGATAGATAAAATCTGTGTTGTGAGTATCTGTACTTATTACCTATTCTGGGCAGCAGTAGTTTTTTTATTTTTTGTTAGCGTACGACGTGGCGTCTTCATATCATCTGATACCTATCATATAAAGCAAAAATAGGCGAAGTATGAAGCACGCTTCACCCGGAATCCTGAGGACCTTGCTACCTTACCTCAACCCAACCTCAATACCCGAAAACAACAATTTAGAATCATAGTTAAGATGGGTTGTTCTGGACCAGTAGGCTGTAGCATAGTATGTAGTAATACTGGTATTAAATTGATGTCTGTAGGAAGTGATTCAATTGTATTTCTAATACTAGAAAAGAATTGCAGTGTTTCGTTTCAACATAAAACGCAAACAATATCTTTGATACGAGACGTAAGTAGACGTCCTTCTCTCACAGTTGGATATCAAACAAAGTAAGCTAGCGGAATTCTTCCCGGAACCCATTTATTAGGGTTCCGTAACCACTTATGGAGTAGTGTAGTAAATCAGCGATGTACTCGAGGACTCGTAAATCTGAGGTAGTAAGCAGAGCGCGCCAAGGACTGAATTTGTTTTCGATCCGGGAAAAGAGAGCACAAATCGTTTAGCGATTTGTAATACGTATTGGCTTTCGATGCCAGGTCGCTTCTGCATTCTGTATTTTGCCTGTGACCAGATTTTGATCACCAGTCATATGGCCGTAGAGAATTTAGCCACCTCAGTGGTCTAGTGGTTCACCCACCGGTGTCAGATGCAGAGGTCCCGGGTTCGATATCCAGAGGGGTATAATATTATGCTTGGTTTGGATGGTAGTAGCAGGTCTGATTGGCTAGCTACCACCATCTTACCTAAGTCTGTCGCTATAGCAACAATTCTAATTTGTTGTGTTACGGAATTTAGAGGTGGTAAGATGAGGAAAGTGCGATTCCAGCTTTGCTTTGACCTAATCATACAAATAATTCCACGACGTAAAAAAAACATGACTTAGGAATCCACCCCTCTAACGCAGTCCGTGGATATCGTAAAAGCTGACTAAGGGATTTCACCAGATACGTTTGGTTCTGCCCTTCGGAGCAACAGCATGTTTCTGTATATCGAACACTTTTACTCAACCAAAAATTCGATATTTAGTAAGATCTTTTAGGATCATTTTGAATAAATCAACCACCTATTCGGAATTGAAACTAGCACACAAGCAGAAAGCTAAGAAACACGGACTAGATTTTTTTTAGATGATCCTTAATAAATAAGCGGGTGTTCCTCAAGGTAGTGTCCTTTCACCTCTTCTATTCTCTATCTTTATTAATTCAATCACTAATGTAATTTCTTCTAGCTATCATCTTTATGCTGACGACTTGCAAATTTACTGCCATTTCAAAGCTGATCAGTTGTTTGAAGGAATTAACCAAATTAATTCAGATCTCAGTAACATCGACTCATGGGCGAAAGCCTATGGTCTTTTGGTTAACCCCCTGAAATCTCAGACTTTGATCTTTGGTAGTTCCTACATGCTGAGCAGCATTGCCGATACTCCTCTTCCTCCCATCGTTTTGGCAGATAGTTCCATTCCGTATTCTGTGAAGGCCAAGAATTTGGGAGTTATTTTTGACAACCGTCTATCTTGGACTCCTCACATAAATGAGATTAGTAGAAGAGTCTATTTTACTTTCCATTCCCTCAAGCGTCTTCAGAGGTTTTTACCTTTTGAGACCAAAATCATCCTTTCCCAGACTCTCATCCTCCCTCTTCTCGACTATGCTGATGTCTGTTTCCTTGACGCCACGGAGGAACTTTGGAATAAACTGGAGCGTCTTCAAAACTTGGGCATCCGATTTATTTTTGGTTTGCGCAAGTTTGATCATGTCTCCGAGTTTAGATCCAAACTTAATTGGCTTCCTATTCGCCGTCGCCGCGATCTCCATATTCTTTCATTTCTTTATTACATTCTCTTCAATCCCCTTTCTCCAACATACCTCCGTGAGCGATTTAAATTTCTTGTTCCTCGCGGTGTGCCATGCAGGTCGATTGTCTCTCTCCGTCTTGCAACTCCTCCTCACTCTTCCACACGGTATGGTGATTCGTTCACCGTCCAAGCGGTTAGGCTGTGGAATTCTATTCCACACACAATTCGTGCCTCCAAATCTCTAAACATATTTAAGCTGAAGCTGAAAGAGCATTTCTTATCTGCATAGTCTTTTTATTATTGTTGTTACATTATATCTGTGTATCATTTACGTACGTATTTATTTGGTATTGTTTTATAAGTAGACCAGTGTAAGTATTTATTTAATTGTGTGTATTGTATTATTCTGTAAGTATAAGAATATAAGTAGTGTATATTGTTTAATAATATTTGTGTATTATGTATTAAGTATTAGGTACGTAGTTTTATGTAAGTATATTGTATTGTATTTATTTTATATATGGTATAACTATATTATATAATTAATGTACACTTTATACCCATTTAATATATCGCCTCTCTCACATCAAAGGTTTGCTGGAAGAAAACTCTTAACAGGGTTAAGCTCGCCTCTGTACATGCCTTTTGTTATGATCTTTTTTTTTCTTGTTATTATTTTTGTGTGTACAATAAAGAATTACAGAATAAAATCTATATAAACCTAAAGTTAAAGTTCATCTCACCTGGTAATAAGGTGAGATAAGGCCGAAGGTGGAAGCGCACTTTAACCGGAATCCTCTACAAACTGAGGAACTGGCTATCTTGCCTCTAAATGACGGAACACAACATTTTTATAGAATTGTTTTTATGGCGACAGAATTACAGGATTTTACGGCTGAATCATCACAACACTGGTAACACCTGTAAAGGTTCACCTGTCCAACGACCTGGGCCCTTATTCACTAAGACTAATCGTCTCTAAATGCGCCCGCGTAACGATATCTGCTACGATGATTCCACATCGATATCGTAACGCGGGCGCGTTATGACACGATTGGGCAGGACGACGAGGTCTGGCGCCACACGGTTTTCAATGATACAACATGTTAACAAAATTTTGCAATGAAGCAACGTGAGTACGCTATAAATACATGTATGTTTATTTTTTGTAATACATCAATATACTTTTGTCTTCTCTGTTAGCAAATGCTTCTAGAGATTTTAACGATCGAGTCCTTGGTTTCATCAATTCTCATGATATTGTTTCGAATTTAACACGAAAGATATGTGAACGGATGGTCTAAATTCTAGTGTCTAGTGTGTAAGAACAAACATCAGAGATGCACGCGAAATATAAAGATGTATGTAATCATGTAATCAAATTTATTCTCTAAATATATATAACTCAAAGGTGACTGACTGACTGACATAGTGATCTATCAACGCACAGCCCAAACCACTGGACGGATCGGGCTGAAATTTGGCAGATGTTTGATGTAGATGTATCTACACATCGTGAAGATGTTATGACGTAGGCATCCGCTAAGAAAGGATTTTGGTTAATTCTACCCCCAAGGAGGAATAGGGGATGAAAGTTTGTATGAAACTTTGTCAATTATAAACCGATCGGGCTGAAACTTTGCATGCATAAAGCTAGTATGACGTAGGCATCCCATAAGAAAGGATTTTGAGATTTTGCTTTTGTTTTGTTTCGGTTTAGTAGTTTTGCTTATAGACTCTGCTTTGTACATGGCATTTGTTTTGTTTTCGTTTGGTTTAAGCCGACAAAACCTATGTTTTGTCGGTTAGACTTTTTAAAATGGCTAAAGAAAATCTGAACGTTAATGGAGAAGTTGAAGAACGTACTGTCGTTTTTAAGTTTTGTAGGCCCTAATTTTTTACACACGCTAAACAGAAGTGAAGCAGCAAAAACTATACCTAATTAATAATAATACTTCATAACGCGAGCAAAGCCGCGGGAAAAAGCTAGTTATTTTATAAACACATGATTGTAAAATATAAATAAATCGGTCAGATAAAACAAAAACTCTCTTAATTTTTTTAATTTGTTGGTATAGCAGCTATATAAATACACACAACTGTCTTCCTTTCGTAAAAGTTCAATGGTCTAAGATCATGAGCCGTAGCTCATGACAGAAGAGGCTAATGTAGAGGGGAGCCAATGGAACTTACTAAGTCCCGCTGGCTCCCTTCGGGAATAAACTCTAAAGGAGATAATTCGGGAATAAAATCTACATCGTTGACACAGCAAAATTATATAATAGAAAAATATGAATATAATTAAAAAAACAACAAAATTATTAATGTTAATTACACCACTGTTTAAGTTTATGGCATGTACATTTAATATAATGATGATCATGTATGAATCTTTATTTCCCAAATATAACAGAAAAAATTTTTGAGTTGACTTATAGTAAGTATTAAACAGTAATACAAGTAGCTATATTTTAAAGTTTTGGAGGTTACATGGTCGATTCAAGTTAGCAATCCGTGTTGGCAGCTGAAAATGTCTCTAATTTGTTTTCGAATTCTTGCCAAGTGCACACTCCGTCCTTGCAAATTGGTATCAAAGCTTCTTCGTTGACGTAGAAAACTACGTTATAGTCATTCTGATCGCATCTGGAACAAAGGTGAAATTTAATATACTATTTTAGCTACGAAGTGTCAGCTCTTTATTTCGAGGCTTGCCGAGTCTGAGGTCTGTGATGGATCAATCACTCTAATTATTAACATTTATAACAAAAAACGAACAAATACCAATCATAGTAATGAATAGTTGTGTTCATTTAAATTTAACATATGGTTTTATTTTGAAACAATTTGTAAAGTTTAAATATACTTACTATCTACGATTTATAAAAAAATATATTAATCATCAAACCAATTAGAGATTATAAAAAAAAAAAAATGCAAAATTTTTGTAGTATTTTGAATGTCAGCGTGTAGTGGCGGATTGTCAGCGATTTATAATAGGTATATTTGACAATTAAAACTCTGTCTTTAGGATTTCTTTTTTATTCTACGACGGGAAACCACTTGACCCTTATCTCACCTGGTGTCAAGTTATGATAAGGCTGAAACTGGAAGCACACTTCACCCGGAATTCTCAATAGACTGAAAAACTATAATCTCACCTCAAAATGCCGGAAAACCACAATTAGAATGATTATTATGGCATCTTTGGTAAGATAGCGGCAGTTGTGTGAAAATTTTACAAAAAATAAAAAGTTAAATCACGACAAAATGTTTTTTTTACTTTGGTGGCAAACTGGCTTACGGTCCACCTGAACACCAGAAGCATCCTCGCGCGTTGCCGACCCTTTAAAAGGACCTCTGGAGACCTTACTCAGGAACACAAAACTATATAGATATATATATATATATATATATATATATATATATATATATATATTTTGTACGACGGGGAAGCACTTGGCCTTCATGTCACCTGGTAACAAGTTGAGATAAGGCCGAAGGTGCAGGCGCTTCGCCCGGAATCCTCATCAAACAGAGATATTATAACGCTATTTTACTGCGATGTCTTCGACGCTGAACAGATTTAAATTAAATTTGGTATGGATGTAGTGTATACGATCAGGATCAAAATTGGATACTTTTTTCCGGGTACCAAGTGAGCAAAGCCACGGTAAGAATTAGTATAAAAAACATACCTATTCAGTACGGCAAATAAATTCGAGGAAAACGGAGATATTTTACTATTCCTCCATTTCCTCTTGGGATCTTTACGTGCCCCGGTTAAAGGTTTCTCATCGTTGAAGAGATTAAGCGCAGTGTACACCATTTCTATCATAGTTGTATCGGTAAAGTAAGTCACGATATTTTTCCCTTTGCCATCCTTAGCTTCTCTAAACTGATTGAGCAAATCTGCTAATGGGATTTTTCCAAATTGCTGGTTGGTTTGGGTTCCGTAACCACTTTCATAGTAATGCTTCAGGTCATCTTCATATTCGAGGACTTTCAAATCTTCTGTTGTGAAAAGTGCACACCAGGGGCTGACTTTGTTTTCTATTCCCGCCCAAGTGTAGCGACACCAATCGTACATTGCAGTTATGTTGACGTCGGTCAAAGCGTAGTCGATTCCAATTCGCCTTTGAACTCTGTCTTTCATCTAAAATTTGAAAACGAAGAAATCATAAATTGAAATGTTTTATTTTTATATTAGCTATTTATACTTTGAACATTGAACACACAATCATGTAAGCATAAATAAATGAACTAAAAAATATGGCAAAGGTGAGCCTAACATTTTTTTTCTTCCAGCAAACCTAGGTAGTGTGAGAAACAAGATTAAAAAGAAGGAAAAAGTATACAAAAATAAATAACATACCTAACACAATACAATTAACTACGTTATACCCTATTATACATATCATTATATTTATAAATTTCATAGAACTGTTAATTCATACATATCTTAAACATACCAAATATATAATACATACATAAAATACCATTATTCTCTATGCAGAGGTAGTGCTATATGAATCTCAACTTTTTTTAAAACTTAAAAATAAAAACTTACGGCCAGGTATTCTGAAGATTCGTGGTATTTATTTTTTTCTAAATACGTTTCAGGGTTATCTAGAACTTCTTTCTGATACTTCTCGCATTTTTGGTATGGCTGAAATAAATTTTGGTGATAAGTAGACGATTAATTTACTGCAATAAACTTTGATTGCAGCTTTAGAAACGTGATGGTTCAAGTTCTTAACTTACGGCCATAACGTCATGATCTTTAACTTGGTCTATATCCAAGCGCTCATTTTGAATACCATTTATAAAAGCCTTGGCGCTATCTTCCATCCAACTCCCTGAAGCGGGACGGAATGTGCAAGTTTCTTTGCTGAGTTTCGTTAATAGGTTTGGAAACGCTTGTTTTAGCCTCGATCCAATACCTTGAGATTCTTGATAACCTTCTTCGGATAGTTTATGAGTATTGCCAAACATCTTGCTGTCTGGCGTCCAACGTCGAAGGTTGTCTACGTCTTGAGCACAGAGGGAGCAGTTTCCTTTGTCATAGCTAGAGACCACGTAGTCCTTAAATATGAGGGCATCCTTCATGTTGGTAGCCGTGTTTATCCCGGGGTATATTTTGCCATGTCTCACGAGACCCCATATACTGACTGGTTCACAACCTGAAGCGGACACAACGTTTTTGAGTATTTTGTAACCCACCACCCTAACCCTACTTACTACCCTAGTAGATGGATCCAAGTGAGACATAAGATAACATTTTATGTCTTATTTGGATCTATTCAAATTAAGCTGCACATTTAAACTAACTACGTACAAGGGAAGCAATAAGGACCGTTACAACGGTCTATAGGTAACTCAACTGTGCCAGAACAGTACCAGATGGAGGTGTACCAGCCCTAACTGATGTCCCAGGCAGATGATATGGCGCAAGGGGTCGATGTAGGTAGCGTCCCAGACTAAAAACCTGCCCTTTCCCAAGGGATAAAGTCATACTGCGGGCCGATTACCAGCATCAAGCCATTTGGCTCGATAAGGGCTAAAACATTGACAGTGATACTAGCTCGACGTATTATGTTATTAAGGCTCGCGTGGCGTGAAATCCTAGTAGTGGATTTCCAGGCCTGGTGCCATAATAGCCAGGCTAGCAGCCTCCTGGCTGCCGGTGCTTACAACTAGCATGAAAATACATTTTATATTAAATATATACCAATATGTAAAGTGTGCGCGAGATTGTTTTCGGCAAAAGTCAGCATCAAACTTTATCGTGGGTTTAGGAAAGTATAAAAATTTGATGATACAAAAAACCATTTCACTCATACCTAATCTGCCACTTGCCCACCTGCCACCTTGATTTCAGGTTTTTTAAGCGTCTCCAATGAATAAACACGTATTTCTATACATTTATTGACCTTATTATTTGGTGGTTTACTTAAAAAAAATGAATTTTTACTATTCTTTCTTACCTGTTAGTTTAACGACTGAGTCTCTCATGTCACCCCTCGCTGCACTGTACGGGGTCTTACTCGATAAGTATTTGTATGGACATCCTGTATTCCAATAACAGTATAACGAGACTGCATTGTTCAGTAAATTAAACAGAAATAACGATATTAAAAGAAACTTCATATTATAAAATTCAAATACCATTGATACTTAAATGAGTATTTCGTCCAATGTGTATTTATGAAATGATCTAAGTCTACAGTGCATCGTGAACCAGAAACTCGATCTATAGTGGTTTTACCGGTTTCACGTTTTCAATGTCACTAAAAAAAATAATCTTTGAATGATCTAAATAGACACAAGAAGAGCAAAATACGTACAGTCACCTGCACTAACATGTATACACTTCATAATTTTCAAAATGGAGCCATTGCTTTTATACGTCTGGTAAATTTCGTCATTACTTTTACATTACCTATGAGTACTCAAGCTTGATAAATATATTACTCTTGAATACCAGATTGTAACATCTTTAGTTTAGGATCCAAAACTATTTTGAAAAGTGCAGCCGACGCACTAATATGTATAAAATTCATTAATTTCAAAAAGAGCCCTGACTTTAATGTTCACGTTTGGTAAATTTCATAATGACTACCTTTTGTGTGCACTATATCATACTCTAGTATGCTATAATTATCAGTTGTTATGATTTGATATTCTTATACCAAATTGAAACAAAAACATAATAAGATGTTTTTGTTGTAATTTGTCTTCAGATTTTAATACAAAACTATATCGTAATTATGAATTACACATTGTATTAGTGCTGCCGACTATACAATATGTCAAACACATTTTTTTGTGAATTATAAAAGAAGCAATTTGAGAAAAAAAGACTTGCATAATTTTTGCACAAAAAAACAGAAAAAAAGATGATCAATTATTATGGTAGGCTAAGAAGTGAAACAAACAAATTGGCACAAATATTTAATTTTTTCAAATATCTTTCATCGTCATACTTATATTGGACAGCGTTGATATCAACATTACAACATGGTTAAACACAATTCATTGTGCATGTAATTACTTAATCTTCACTCAGATAAATGAATTAAATACGCTTAATAATTTAGTATTAAGTAGGGTTCCGCGCCGTTGATATTAAAAGTTCATCATTACTGGACAGAGCTTCCTCCAACATTGGTGGGCCTTACCATAATCTGGTGATTATGACTGCAATTACCGATCCAGGTCCAATCGGTTATTGCAGCTCTATAAGTAAGATAATACACAGAAATATATCACTACTACTCATATTATCCTCTAAGCGGCTTTTGTGACATCCACAGTCTGAATTAATGGGATCGTTTCACCACGACCACCACGAAAGAGTATTTTTATAGAAAATTTCAAGATTTCATTACCATTAACATAATAATGATTGTCAGTATTTTATAACTATCTACTCGCAAAGTCCTTCCGTTATGATTTATATTGTATGTATAAAGTTTTGTAACTATTTCAAAATAACAATTTTGGTTATTTTTTTTCTGTGTGTGTAACTATCGAAAAATTTAATATTATTTAGTACTTTTTACCCTACCCCATCTAGCCCCAAACTAAGCAAAGCTTGTAATATGGAAACTAGATTGCAGAGAATATATTTTAAGCTTGTAATATTGTAACATATGCATCACTATAATGTTTGACCCAGGTAGTAATCGAACCCACAGTCTATAGCGCAGAAGAATGAGCGACTACAAATTACGCTGTGAGACATTATAACATATATAATTTCCAAACAGGCGGTAAATTTGACGTTACCACATGATCCTAAATTGTTTATTGAAAAAAAAATGACTTTGACGTTGACCAGTTAGACCTTTGAGCAATGCAACTTGTATTTTTGCTTGTTTCAATTTGCTTGATATTGGATACTTGACTGATGATGACATGGATAGGTAGACAGATAGATTCAATGACACTAATGGTATGCATTTTTTCCACGAGTATTATTCACGTCAACGATAGGTCGTTGAAGACACCCTGATAATGTCCTTAGAAAATCAATACAAAGTTGGTGCCTAAATCGACCACGGTAAACGTGTAAACACGCGGTCATAATTTAAAATGTGTAAATTTAGTTAAACTCACGCAAGTTTTGAAAGCGAAATAAACAGTTTCTATGTAAAATAGAAAACCAGTTAGACAATACGTGTTAAATAAAAACTTGTTTGACATAATACTACACTATAGTTATGATACAGTTATATCAACGCTGATCAATATTCAACACGGTTGTATTTTTACTAATTTACCGTAAAATACATTATTATCTAGCTAGTTATTTACATTATGTCTAATTATTTTGACACAAATTTTGCAGTTACTGCATTAAGTCTAGGTTTAAAATTGGCGTTTATTATTCTAGCCTATTTTTTTCTCAGTTTTCCAGTATTAATACAAAATCAAGAATCTAATTAATCAATGCCATCAATTCCATTAATAAGACTTTTATTTTATCCTACCTAAAATCATTCATGTGAATTATTTCGTTAATACTAATAAGTTTAGTTGGTTTTCAAAACTTAAACTCCATCATTCTTATCAGTACAATAGACAAAGTTATTGTGTTTGAAAATTTATAAACACGCAATCCATCATTAATCAAATACCACTCAAATCAAAGCATTAAGAGCCTTTTGACAACAAACATCTTTAATTAGTTAGGTTGTAGTATACAATTTATGATGTTTTTCAATCTTTTGACATCATCCAATATCATATCCAAAGGACAGACATAAAAAGCAAAAACCATATAATTACAATAAACAATAGCGTAATAAAAATATGCATGAGAAGTTGGGTGCTTCATTTCGTAAAATAAGATATCAGATATATCAGATATTCCAGTAGTAGTAGGAAGATACATTATAAATGGACGTCACCTAGCAATTTAATGCATGAGCTCTAAAATTTACCAAAGCAGAACTTGGTAAAATCTTACAGACTTGTGTATCCTAAGTAGCCCTTGTACCACTAAAGTGTCTCTCCACGATAAGTATAATTAGACTTTACGCATTATATCTCAAAGTAATCATTATATCATAAAGACATGTTGCTTACATATTATATAAGTTTTGAAGATATTTAGTTACTGCTTTACTATTTTGGGGTATTTTAAAATACCCCTTCTACACAGAATTATACTCGTATATTTATTTACTTTAAAAATACATCTAAGTACTTACAATAGAAAGTGAAATGCATAAGACTTCAATATCACTAGATGACTCACATCCAATAGATTTATTTTACAAAATATTTATGATTACAAACAAATATTTTACGTTGGTCCTAACTTGAAATACATAGAAGGAAAAAGTAAATTTTGAACATAGAAGAGACATAGTAGTTAAATATGAATTGACACATATCGAATATTCGAAAAGTTCATTGTAGCTAAATTGTTTGCTAAAAATACTCTGATTTGCTATTTAATTTTTCTCAAAAAATATTTAGGAAACCATTCATTTATTTGGTAGCTCGGGAGTTTCTTAGAATAATGGAAGTAAATTCTATAAAACTATTTTGAGGAAATGCTAGATAACTTAACAGGTTACAAAGATTGAAGGAAGAGACAAAGGTAAAGTCTAAACTAAACTACAAGGGTGCGTATTCTATCAAGAAGTGAAGGTAATATCTAGCTACTATTTAATAGATTATTCTGGCAGTTTTGTTACAATTATAATTGTTAAAATTTACTTCTACGAGAATAAGACACAATTCTAATTTATTAGGCATAGAAGTGTTTAATTTTAAAATGTGGATTATACCACCTGATGCTTACTTTAAAAATGACACGTAATGTAAACATTAAAAAAAACCAAAGCTAATTGGTTTTTTCATGTATGTTTGAACAAAAGGCTTGCTAGGGGCTTTCTTTCACAAAGAACATCGGGAATTAATAGGTCTTTTATTTTGTTTGGTTCTACAGAACTATTAGATAGATTTCTCAAACAATTCCAAATAAAAAAAATCTACACCTAAATTGTTTAAAAAAAATGATATTTCCACAAAACAAAAGACTCCAACCTAGATTAGGAACGTCATTTTGTTTGCTAGTTATTTTTCATATTTCAAACGTACATTTTTTTAATTCAATTGAATATCTATTATGATCTAGACTACAGGTTAAAGCACTTTAATGTTGTGGTCATAGCTATTACGTTTCATAATTACATATGCATTAAAAAAATCTACCTAACAATTTACGTAACTAAAAGCGTTTATTAGTTTATTGGACGCAAACAGCATCTTTATTAACTATCCGAGTTCCGTTATTTATATTGTTTGACGCGGATCACATTATAGGAGCAATTTTGTAAAGTAAGGCAGCCTTTCATATATAATAATACCAAAGACACTGAAATGAACACTGATCGATACACGGGAAAGGATTCCGCATCAAACAATGTAAAAAGGCACTAACTCATCCCTACGACCACACTCTAGCGACGCATATGCCTCTCACGCCGCACTTCGAGAAAACGGACCAATTCCTTCCCAGAAATGAACCAGTGAAACCTTCATCCAGGATCCTGATCTAAGTTAGCTCTCCTTTCCTGCAAAGCCACCAATAATGACTCGCGAACTTCTCGTTCGGAACTTCGCCACAATCGGATGAGTTCGTCTTCCGAAAGTACTGACATTTCTGATTTAACTCCTATCGGTGCCACTCGTGGGTATGGAGGAGGCAGTGGAACATCTCGCTCATCTGATACCATGATTTCGATACTTGCTCGAGGCGTTGGACCATCTATGCTCAAGTAGTTTTCTGAACGATCTGATACATCTTGATAAGATCTAGTGGAAGAGCCTTCAGTGCGACGGACCATGGGGGATGGTGTTCGGAGGCGTGTATTTATGTCGGGTGGAGAACTATTCAAACAACTCACTTCTCTGCTTAACCTCCTGCCGATGTTGTGACTGGTTCTTTCATAAATGTTTGAAACCGAGTCTGTGTTGAGGACAGAATCAGTGCTGAATCTTCTCACGTTGAGGCCAGCAAGACTGCATCGTTTTCGACGGCCTCTTGGCGATCGAATTTGTCTTGGAGAACGGCCTTGTCGCGGAGAGCGACTTGATACTTCGGGTGAAGGTGACAAGAATTTGGATTCGGTCAATTCTTCTGTAACCTCAGTCGTTTCGGGAGGCTCTTGTTCTTTTATTGATCCCAGAGAATGGTCTTGCTGTTGAACCCTGACAATAAAAGCACGCAAGTTTATGATTTCGAATTTATTCAGAAATAAAATAGTTTTGTGCAATATAGGGGTACATACCGTCTTATTGCCTGGATCATTTCATATAATTGTGCTTTACTTTTACGTCTTCTGCGTTGTTCGTGTTCCTTCTGAAACAAAGGCACTCCCCTGACGTTATCTGATGGTTATTTCTTGCAATAATATGAACAATATAATTTTAGGTATTTACCCTTTTAACGCTCTTCTGAAACAGAGATGTGAAGTGTCCTTGGCGTAAAGTGTGAGCCAACTCGCGCGCGGCGTGATGCGGTGACACTAACTCCACGCAATTGATAAATCTGTACAGTTTCTGAAAGAAAGTAATCTGTACTTAAATCGCGAAAATATTGGCGTAAATGAAGCAAATGTTTTTTTTTTTATTACAGTCCCATATTATCCCAAACTAAGCAAAGCTTGTAATATGGTAACTAGATTACAAAAATAATACAAATACACTTTTTCTAAAAAAAACACAAACATCTATTCACATAAACGATTGTCCTGGGTGGGAATCGAACCCGCAACATACTAGAAGGCAGAGCTACTACCAACTGAGCGGTGAGGCTCGTTTTTTTTCTATGATTCTCTTGCGAGATATGTGACGGAATTTTGTCTCGCAGTAGAATCAATCTTATCAGAGCTAACGGTTGGCGTAATCCTTGAAGCCAACTAGGATTTACAGTTGAGAAGGGCAAACAAAGTAACCTCCTTGTTGGCATGTCAATGGAAAGTTACGCGTCGATAGCCTTTGACTTAACCGTCAAGTAAATACACATCACAATTTAGTGGTAAGTGTAATAAAGTTGTACAATATTGACGTTTGTGATATAGATGGGCAAGTAACATTTGCTTAGTATTCTGTGAGCATCCTACAAGATCTAATAACATTAAGGCGTCTGGGAGACATTTAATGGATACCGTCTAGAGCTAGTTGTTGCTGATACCAACGTACCTCCAATGTCTAATCATGGATAACATTACGCAAAATTGCTTGCATCTTAGCTTTCAGGCATGTAAAGCTATCAAAAATTGTCAATAGTGTTGAAGTTAAAATAATAATCGAAACAAAATACTAATAGTACGGACGCAAATCATTTACAGCTTGATAAGTAAGGTATGCTCCATTATACAGAACGGCGAAGACTTAAAGTTGTTAAATATTACCTGACTAAAGAACATAATGTTCCTGCTTCTCCAAATAGTTCCTTTAGGCTGATGTCGCAATACAGGTAGAGTGTACTTGTAGAATAAATGTTCCAGGACGAGTATTAGCAAACCTAGAATCATTCCTACTCCCAGTAGAATGAAAACTCCAGCCACTGCAGCCACACCTTGAAAAAGAAAATTAAATGTATTAAAGAAATCCTTCATGCAAACTTATCACCTTATATTCCAGCAGCCACGACCTGATTCTCAAAGAGGACGAAATAACGAGGTCATAAAAATGACTAATAATCAGCTGATTTTTTGTATGCAGCTTCGTAAATATTTGTACAACTAAATGGCCACAGAGTCCTACAAATGTAGTGGTATGTTTTCTCAGTCCTACGCTTGGATGTTGCCAATACCACGGTAACACTTTTTTGATTAATAACAACCTAGGTTTGATTTTGTCCTATCGGGAATAAAGTATAGAACACAATTTTACCACTGTCCTACATAAAAGTGGTATGTATTTCCAGGAATCGATATATTTTGTCCACATATTTACATTTCGATATGGATTTAAATGCGTAAATAATCCCGAGTAAACCACGTTGTCGTTAGACATTGAAAAAGAAGCCCAAACACAATTCTCTATTCCGTAAAACTTTAGTGTACCTATGTCAAGCGGCCCTGATAACAATGTACCATTTTCCACCATTATTTACCCGAGTACGATTGTAGCACATTGGGACAGAGTCGAGCAGGCTCTCACCTCAGAAGTCAGTGTTTGATCCCTCGGGAGAGTGAATTTTTATTTGTTTAATTTGGTGGAAATAAATTATTAATAATGTTTGAACAATTGATTTCCTTCAAGTATTAAGAAATTAAGAACCATTAGTTAATTATTAATTATTTTTCTGACAAGACCACAGATTGACGATGATTTCAGTCAGAAGAAATTTCGCGTAGAAGATTTATAGTTTCGTTTGAAATGTTTTGAGGACTGTCCAAGAAATTGTTTATATCTCAGCACTTTTTGCACATGCTAAGAATGAATAATTCTCTCTCTGATCAAGACATTTTGACATATCGAATAAGTACCAACAATATTAAAAGAATAGTTCACAATATGAAAATAAAAGAGCTTGAATATTATTAACTAATAATTGTTTATTTTTTTAATGAAGTCAATAATATTAACATAATTGACTCGATGCAATCTTCTCAAAAAAAAAGGTTGATTGTACGTGTTACTGAATATTAATAATAAAAGAAAAAATACTTCTATTACAAGTAAAAATATTCGACATTCACATACGATTCACTCTTTAGCCATGAAATCCTCTCCATCCAAAGGTTGTCTGGAAGAAATCGCTTCTTAGCGATAAGACCACCCATTGTATGTACATTTATTTTTAAGTTATCAGGTTTTTATTTTTAAGGTGTTCAATAAAGTATTTTTCATTCATTCATTCATACGAGTATTAGTTGATCTAAGCACGGGAAAGAAAAAATGTACCTCGATATCAACGAAATTCATGCTAAACTTGGCGAACAGTTATCGCGATCGCTTGCTATATGCCACATTTTTACGGGAAACGACTACAACCCTGCTTTCTACCGAAAAGGAAAGAAGAGGCCTTTTGATCTCCTAAAACAGTGCAGTTGGCTTTTAGACAACTGCACAGGGGGCGTGGCAAGTTAACAACATCAAATCAGGTATTCGGGGTTCTTGAAGAGTACGTGCGCAGATTGTATACATTAAAAGCCAGAAGTGATGTAAACAAAGGATGGTACGAGTTGTTTGAAAAAAGCTACAAATGCAACAATCTAGACGAGACGATTGTAAAAAAATTGTTTGATACGATCCCTCTGTTCTACCGCCAACAAAACAAGAGCTAAAGAAATTAAATTGACATAATACATCTGCAGTATATGGTGTAATGCAGACATACGCAGCCTCACCGAAAAGAGTACAGAGAATTGCGGATGGGCATTGATGACAAGTACCATTATTATTGGTTTGATAGCCCCCACAGTCCATCTCTCGAAGAATTGTCTTCTTATGTTCAAGGTACTCTATTCTTTGTTACAAAAACTACATACTCGTATATGAAATATTGTTATATACGAGTACAATATTATATATACCCATTTTTTGGTAGATTGATTTAGGCAAATAATGCACTTAACATGTCTTTTTTTTGTTCTACGGCTATTAATGAAAAAAGTGTTGCCGTGGAATCAACAACATCCATACGATGGACTGAGAAAACAAACCACTACATTTGTGGGACTCTGTGGCCATTTAATTGTACAAATATTTACGAAGCTGCATACAAAAAACTAGCTGGTTATTAGTCATTTTTGTGACCTCGTTATTTCGACAAATTCGGCGTGGAGGACGCTCCAACTCAAACCATCAACTTTTGTAGGACAATTGTTTTTCAGAGTTTATTATCATATTATCTTAAAATTTCAATAAAAAAAATTTGTTAGTCAGACAATTTCGACAACCTACCAAATCGACATGTTTTACACCTGCGCACTTCATTACCTACCTCTTTGAGAATTTCCGCATAGAAAAAACTTAGGCGTCTCGTCGAACCGAACGATCTCACGAAGATTCAGCCTGTTATTAATCACTGAAAAAATCAGGCGGTGGCTGCTAGACTATTACTTTTAGCACAAATAAAATCTTTGAGAATATATAGCTATACTAATTTGATATACCTATGTATATTTTGTAGGTACCAACTACTAGAAATATTTTTTTAAAAGGCAGGCTAGATCTACTACAACATTTTTTTATGTATTTATTTTATGTATTTTTTTTCTTGTTGTAATGCAACTTGTTGCAATAGAAAAAATGTTACTTCTTAAATTTTTTTTAGCAAATTTAACTTTTTGTATACACTGTGTTTTAAAGCTATAATTTACCAAATATGATATGTTATATATAAATATATACTGAAAACATATATATAATATAACCTTACTGATACCTTTATAGGTAATCATATATCTTTATAGGTAATCATATATCTTTATAGGTAGATACTAACATCATTCAGAGAAAACAAGTCACATAGCTTCAACATAATAAAAATGTCGTTAAACATGACAGTATTTTCAAAATACACGTTCAATATCTTCATCTTCAAAGTGTTTTAAAAGTATTTAAGTACCAAATGCCACCGTGCGTAGACAACATATAAATTTAATGGTAGCAATAAAATATTTCTGAGTACGAGAGTACGCGAGGGTTTTTAGATTAAATAGTTTCAAATATTAACTTTCTTTTTATACAATAAATTAATGAATAAATATTACAATAAATTAATTTAACACAGCGCCATCTAGTCCCAAACCAAGCAAAGCTTGTAATATGGGTACTAGATTACGGATCTAATACTTATACTTTTTTTGTCGACCCTTTGATACATTTTATAACCCCTTTTTTGAAAGCTCCCATACCAATAAATAGGTCTTAGGAGAATGCATCGGCAGGGGAGTACAGTATCATATAATAATTTTTCTTAGTAACATATCTAAAAATTGGGGAAATAAGAACGCTTTTTTTACATTTATAATAACAGTAGTTTTTAGAAATGAAAAGCTTAAATGTGGAATGAAGTCAAAAGTTTTCAGCATGTTAGTATATGACTGATTCAAAATTTTAAGAGTTTGTTTTAGAGTCAACTTCAACGGAATTAATCTATCTATTCAGTAGTAGCAGCTAAAAAATAAAAAAACAAAAACGAATGCTTGCATTCGGTAGACAGACGTTGTAGAAAATAGTGACTAACTAAAAATGACTAACTAAAATAAATAAAAATAATTCATAAATTCGTATAACATCTATCGCCATCTGAAAGTCACAAGCCGACAAATTACACTAACAGAAAACCGTTGCATTGTTCTTTACAATACAGCCTATCATATAATGTAACCAATGAGAAATGTACAGTTGTCCAAATATATGAAATCATTGGGTAGCTGGCTGACTGACAATCAACGCACAGTCCAAGCCAGAGGTCATAGACACTTGTTTTTCGTAGGATAGCTTTAAAAGGCTTTATAAATTTTATAAATTTAATATTATATAAAGGATTTGAGAGAATTCCCACGGTATGACGGACAAAGTTTCAGGCATTTCACTAGTTATCTATATTATTGTAAAATATAATTGAACATCGTTTTAACCGCCTCTGTGGTCTAGTGGTTTAACCCACCGATTTCAGATCCAGAGGTCCCGGGTTCGATCCCCAGGGGGTGCCATATTGTGTTTGGTTTAGTTGGGGGTAGGATTTTGTTTAAGTCCGCCTGGCTAGCTACCACCATCTTAACTAATTCTGTCGTAATAATAAATTGTTGTGTTCTGGCATTTAGTGGTAAGATAGCCAGTTCCTCAGTTTGTTGAAGATTCCAAGTAAAGTGCGCCTCCACCTTCGGCCTAATCTCAACTTGTTACCAGGTGAGATAAAAGCCAAGCACTTCCCCATCGTCCAATAAAAAACAAAACATAAATAACATTTGACGGAAAGTCAACATTTTCTGATCAGGAAAATGTGTAGTTTTTTAGTAAAAAATAGCCTATCATGTACTCAAATTCTTCGAACACTGTTTTCAACAACGAGAAAAATATGGTTTGTGTTAGAGTTCAATCTGTTTGTGAGTCTCGTTTTTCCGATATGCGAAAGGTGAGTGCAAACAGGAATTTCATCGCAAAACTAAACCAATAGCTAACACTAAAAGTTGAACGCAGCAAAATACATTTCACCAAAGCGTCACCGCTAATGTTTCATTACTTCTCTTTACTCGAAAATCTACGATACTGATAGAGATTTTGTCTTTTTTTTATACAAACAAACGAATATTTATCGCTGAATTTACCTATATTTGTAGGTTCAAATCTCGTGCACGACGAGTTATTTTATAATAATGTAATATGAATAATATGTCCGCATGACTATTCGCAGTGAAAGCATTAAAGCTACCTCAACCCGTTAAAAACGGTCAATACAAAGGGTTAATGTAATTGAAACATATGACTAAGATTTTTTTCTTTTTTCGGTAAACCAACAGCGTTCTTATGAGATATAGTTAGACTTACTTTAAAATAAAGCAAGGCCTAAAAAGGTTTACACAGCATTATAAGAGATATTACTACAAACAGTCTACACGTGTGTTTTGTGAGGTTACTGGATCTCTCGAGAACACCAGTCTCGTAAGAGTCTGAGTCTGGGCAACGGGAGGTCCGGTGTGAATGTTCCTACTCCTTACTCAGTCGTCTATGATTGAGAGCTTGCATACAAGTACTTTTCGAATAGTCTACCCCTAAATGGATAATACATGAAGCCTTACCAAACATAGAGGTAGATAAATGTTGTGTAACTAGGTAAAAATAATAATAATAATTTTAATATTAACTTATTTATCTTAATAACTACATACCTACATATGCAATAAGCTGTGAATAAATCTAAGATTAATATTACAGTAGAACTATGACAAAATATCATGTAGGCAGATACAATTTTAAAACTAAGCGGTGCGTTGGGTACCGCACAAGAAAATTCAGTTTCCCGTCACCCAACCTCCTCTTTCAGACTACAGGGATAATAAAACAGGTAAATACCTATAATACAAAATTCCCCAACGCCATTTTATGTAATCGAATTCTCTCGAGAGCATATTCGAAATAAGAAATAAACACACTTTGTGTCACCTCATTTTTTGAGGCGATAAATCCCATGTTTAATCTTTTAGGTTGGTTGCTGGTTTATACGTGTTCACTTGTCCCCCTTAGGACGAATTTACGTGTTTAAAAGGTTGGTAAAGTTATTGTTACAGCATTCAACCCAATATTTTGACTCCTACCAATAAGTACCTTTTAGCAAGTGATTTTACAGGGACACTTGACCATAGAAACACTTCACCTTGAAGCTTACCTGAGCCTTTATTTTCCACGAAGACACTTGCATTTATTAAGAATTAATTTAATTTGTAATTAAATTGATTAGTTAATAAAAATAGTTGTAATATTGGAAAAACATTTTTTAATTCTTGCGCTTCCATATTTAGTATTTTTGCCAAATATATAAGTAAAATAATAATAAATTTACCGTACTTTCTGTTTCTCCCTCCAAAAATTAATAGAAATCGATTTTAGCGATAAGACCGCCCATTCTACGTATAAACTAGGCGCCAAAAAATTGTCATTCTGTGTACTTAGATATACAAAGTTATATTCTATTAATTAACATTGTTTATTCAATAGTTTCAGAATATTTCTTCTCTTACCGAGTATTGAAAATGAAAAATGAAAATAATTTTTATTGCAGTAACCAATGTAACAATGTTTAGGTAAAAGGTTGGGGGTCTTCATTTAAGTAAACAATACTTGTATTAGAAGACCCCGCTCTTCCATATCCAAAACAAACATGGATTGGTTACACTCCTGAGAACACCAATCTCTTGTGAGTCTGGGTAACAGGAGGCCCCGTGAATTTGAGAGGTGTTCTGTGTGAGTATGGGTATTTGTAATTATATCAGTTTATTGATGTTAAACACGCATTTGCGCGGTAACGATTTGACATGTCTACAGTCGTTCAATGTTCTATGTGAATGCAGCCTTACCTACCGGCGGTTGGATTAACACTGGGTGGCGATAAATTCTAATGAAATTTCCTCAAGAGACGAGCTATCTGACTCAGTGTAACGAACACAGGTTTAAAAGTTGTAATCAGTACACAGATGGTTCTACGTTTATCCACAAAATAATATAATTTTGTGTTTATCTTTTACTAAAAGTATAAAACATATATAATTAAGAACAAAAACGGGTCTTCATGAAGTACCTTTTTATATTCCCGACAGTTTCGACCGTGTTACAACGTTTTGTTCTTAATTATGTACAATAATCGCGATAGTTTAAAAAACGCTAATAAAACATATATGGATAATAGGTATAGCGATTTTGATAATTAAGCTATCTTTGTAATCTTTTTCGTAAATCGTCTAATGAGGAATATTATTTATCTTAAATTGTTTGATGTGCATGGCCTAAATCAAAAGACCATGAAAACTAGGAAAGGGAAAATAGGGTGAGATTTAACCATCGAAACTTACCCAGAGGTTTCGGTTGAATGCCGTAATCAGGGCTGAGTTTGAAGCAGGGCAACCCTCCGTACCATTTTTCTGTCAATATATCCATGTAGCCGTTCGATGAATATTTTGCTATGACCGCTGATATGCTATCCTAAAAAAGAAAATATAGATGAAACATTTTGCGCGAAACGTGACGGATTTACAAACATGAGCTTGGAGCTACGAATAATTTGTAAATGTCTAAAAACTCTGCCCGAATAAAGAGAACATCTGCGTCAATTTGTTGGCATTGCAAATACCGTTGGGTGATTATAAGAGCGCGTTGTCATGAAACAAAAAAAAAACTGTCTTTCTGATCCGTTGATTTATGTCACTGATCCGCTGGATTCCCGAGGTACTTTTAGATAAAATGACGTATAATCGCCTGAGCCGGGGCTACATGACACCGACTATCGATCACACCATTAGAAGCCTCGTTCACGTCATCCATCAATCTTTTCACGCTAAGATCCATTTCCAGCCTGCTAACGGTTCTCGTTTCCATGTTAATCCACGGTATATTTCTTGAGATGCGGGCGTAATCTCACTGCGCCTAATTTATGAGATCGCATTAATGAGATAACACAGTTCTTGTTTATTCGGTAACCCTATATGTAACTATCACGCGCTAGTGAGCACCAACGCCTGCAATTAATTTTATAGGTTTCGATTTTAATGTTGAAAAACCACAGGGGCTGCATACAATTTCAGAAATCCTATTTAGGCGTTCAAAACGATTAAAAGATACATTATACATTTTTGGCGTAACTAGAACATGGTCTACCTACCTTCAGAGGGAATCCTTTAGCCATACCAATAGCGTAAGTGTCTGCATTCAATGCGTGCTCTCCAATACGTTGAAGTTTGCATCCATGGTCCGTAGCTCGATAGTAGTCGAGTACTGGTGTATCTGCTATAAGTAGATCTAAGCTACCATTCCTGTAACACGCAAATAAAACACATACAATAGGATCAGCAATTCAGCAACGAAATAGTTTTATGGCCTACAGCATAGGAAAGTCTCACTACATTGTTTCAGGGAGCTTACTTCGCCCGAACTAGAGTTTGTTGTTGTACAATTTCTGAAAGCATGAAACTAAGTTGGAGTAATGGATGAACTCGATTATAAATTAAGATTGAAAGAGCGTTTTATTAAACTACCTAGCCCTGATCCGCTTTGCAAGTTTCCTTTTAGAGGTAATCGTTTAGATACGAGCAAGTAAAAACTAGTAAAATGTTTATCTTCGTAAAAAGTACTTCAAAAGTGCATCAACCCTGTCTGTGAGATAAATTCCGCAGATCATAACCATAGTGATATCTTTGTTTTGTCTTTATATATTTATAGCTTAATTGGTGGAACTGAAATGGGATACTAAATCCGAACGATAAAACAAATGTACTCGAAAAGCATTAAGTAGCCATTGGGACGCCTTCAGCTAGAAAACTTTATCGCATCATAAAATACAGTACGTTTTTTGAATCAAATCACCGGTTACTTTTATTGATATTCGCCAGTAAAATTGGGTTTTGAATATTATGGTGAATCGGAATAAAATTGTATTTACTTCAAGCACCGTTGAAATATAAAGCCAACAATGAATTCTCAATTGATCCGCTTTTCGTGCGAATTCAATCAATCCAGCTTCATTGGGTTAACTCAAAGTGATTCGGCCAAAGTGGGTGGGATAATTAATAGGCTCTTTCGGCTTATACCTGTGATATAGCCGCGAGGGTTGTTTACAACAACCCAATACAACGCAATACCGGTGGACAATGTAAATTATACATAATAACTATATTTGTATGATGTTGCCCGCGTGGTATGTTGATAAAAAGTAGCCTTTATTCGTAAACAATGTTTTCTAATCGCGACAGTTTAAAAAATACTAAAGTATCCTTTGTCTTTTTCCAGACTTCAAACTATGTCCATATTTACACAAGGTAAATTGCGATACTGGGGTTTTGCATAAAAAGCCGTTGGGAAGCGATCGTGCGCTCTGAGATCTAATTGTGCATTTATAGGTAAGGCACGTAGCTATTTATTTGTTTATTAAAAACATGTGGGAACACAACATTGAAGCGGACGCGCACACACAGCTACGAGCATAGCAGCGCGCGCGCGCCGTGATACTGAGGGAACCCTTTTTTTTTTTTTTTTTTTGAAAGGACAATACGCTGGCCTGGTTCTGAACCTGGGCGGCAGCTTTGCGCGGACCTGGCTGGCGCTGAAGGCGCGAGCCCAATAATTGATTTTTGAGGCAACAAGCGCAAGGGCACCACTTAGGTACGGACCTCGGCTTGGGCTGTTGCCATTTGATGGGGAGGATAGGAATGGCCGAAGGCGATACCGAGGGTAACGCTTTGAGGCGGAAAGGTTCATCGACTCCGCCGGCGGAGTCGGTGTATCTGTATAGTGTTTTCTCTGTGTGACGAGATAGTTAATGAATGGATGCCGTCACCTCCGGGTTTGCGGTGGTGAGTGGGTCATCCGGGTCTCCAAGAACGTGTCTTGGCCTACGGAGGGACCGGTCCGACGGCGGATCGGTTGGGTAGGTAGGGATCACTCGTATCAGAGGATTCGGATGATTGGCAGCTACTTTATAAATCCGCTGGGAAGCGCGCTTCATAAAGCAGGCGATGGACTCAAGATCAAGGTCTCGGTGGAGATCGTTATTACGCATGTACCATGGCGCGCCAGTGGCTTTGCGAAGGAAACGATTTTGGACAATTTGGAGGCGTGGGATATTTGGACTGTGAGCAAACGCTACTGAGGCGTATGTCATTATGGGGCGGACGCAGGCTTTGTAAAGTGTCACCTTATTTCTAAGGGACATTTTACTTTTTGCGTTGATCATGGGGCCTAGTCTGCCTAGGATGTAAAAGGCACGGTTACGCACCGTCCTAATATGGGCTTTAAAGTTTAGACGGCTGTCAAGTTCGACGCCCAGATAGCGGGCGGAAGGGACCCAGGGTATGGGTTTACTAAAGAGTTGGACAGGGTCGGGTTTATTGAGATAATTCTTTGAAAAGAGCACGGCTGCGCTTTTCGTAGGATTAACCTCAATTCTCCACTTTCGGAACCACTCTCCTAGAGTGGTGAGGGCGGAGTTCAGTCTTATACAGATCCGATCGGTATTCCGATCGGAAGTATACAAGGCTGTGTCATCCGCAAAGAGGGCTAGTTCTACCAGATTGGTACGGGGGATATCGCTGGTGTACAGCGTGAATAGAAGGGGCCCGAGAACGGAGCCCTGGGGGACTCCGGCTCGGATTGGTCTGGGGGCAGAGAGCGATCTGAGGGAACCCGCCGACGCAAGCAAATATTTATACATAGCTCTGTCGCGCTCGCACGCGTTGTCCCTCTCATTTGTCCGCGTAGACAAATCGTGTGCTGCGTGACAAGCAACTCTCGGCACTGATATATAATCCTTGATAAGGAGGCAATTTATTATTAATACACCGAATACCGTGATCGCGCCTTTCATTTTTACCTAGAGTCCCTGAGTGAGCTAAAGTGAACTAAAGTATAAGTGAGTGAATAGGCAGGCAGACAGAGTAGGCTTAACCACCACATTTGGTAACCCCGACCACAGCTGCGAATCCAAGGAATCTACAATGGCAGAAGCTACAGCGTCGTCGGCTCCTAAGATTGAAGAAACTGCAAACAAGTCCATGGACCTCGCAGCAGTCACGATTCGATCAAGACTACTACCGTTCTGGCGGGAATATCCGAGGTTATGGTTCATTCAATTTGAAGCCCTTGTCGACCCGTTGAAAACTGGTGATGAGAATAAGTACCGCCATGTTCTAAGCCAATTGCAAACAACAGATCTGCAGCATTTGTCGGATATACTGCTCAATCCTCCGGCAACGGGTAAATTCGAAGCTATCAAGGCACGCCTGTTATCAGTCTATGAGCAATCGGAAATCAAGAACTTCAAACATCTTATAGGCGGTTTGGAACTAGGCGATCAAAAGCCATCTCATCTACTTCGTCGGATGCGCGAGCTTGGTGGAAATATGATCACAGAGGCTGGATTAAAAGTAGAATGGATGAACCAGTTGCCACAGCAAGTACGAGTCGTTCTCTCTGTGAACACAGAATCATCCCTCGATATGCTGGCTGCAATGGCCGATAAGATGATGGAGTACTCAGAGGCAAGCACAGTTGCTGCAATGTCAAGAGCAGAACCGAGTACCAGTATTAGTGCGAGTCGGAGTGCGATAGACATTAAACTCGAAGCGATGAGTAAACAAATCGAGGAGCTTTCTTTTGAAATAGCGGAAATGCATGGCAGAGGAAGATCGCAGTATCGCCGTCCCTTTAATCCACGTTCACGATCACGTACAAACTCGGCGAAGAGGATTAAGGAAGGCACATGGTTGTGTAAATACCATTTCAGATTTGGTGACAGAGCAGTTCGTTGTGAATCTCCGTGTGCAAAACGAAACTCGAGATCGGGAAACTAGAAGAAACACCGACCGTGGCGGAGGTCGGTGTTGTTCCTGCTAGCAACCGCCTATGTGTCTACGACCGCAACACTTCGCAAGGTTTCCTCGTGGACACGGGCGCTGACATATCTGTTTTAGCTGCCAACCGCTCTTCGAAGAAGAAACCTATGGTCAGCGCCTACCGGTTGTACGCCGCAAACAGCACGCCGATAAGTACCTACGGTGAAAAAAGTTTGCAATTAGATTTGGGTCTCCGACGTTGTTTTCGGTGGACATTCATAGTAGCTGACGTGAAGACATCTATCCTCGGGGCAGATTTTTTGCGTCACTTCAAGATATTGGTCGATTTGGACCGCAAGAAACTCATCGATAAAGTAACTGAACTCTCCATAAACGCCGTGCAAATTATATCGAACCAAGAAACGGTACACGTAATTAGCCAAAACCAAACATACCATGACATTCTCAAGGAGTATCCGGATCTGCTGAGACCCATGTCACTGAAGTCGCCACCAAAACATGACGTTGTGCACCATATAGAAACATCCGGACCGCCACTGTATGCACGAGCACGTCCGCTACCTCCCGACAAATATAAGGCCGCAAAAGCAGAGTTCGAGCGCCTGATGGAAATGGGCATTTGTCAACCATCGAAAAGTCCGTGGGCCAGTCCGCTACATATCGTGAAGAAGAAAGATGGCGGTTTGCGATGCTGTGGGGACTACAGAAGGTTAAACGCGGTCACTCTACCAGACAGATATCCGATACCAAGAATTCAAGACTTTACGTACCAGCTTCACGGCAAGAAGATTTTCTCCAAGTTAGACTTGAAAATGGCGTACTACTGGATACCCATATCGGAGGAAGATGCACAGAAAAGCGCCATAATAACTCCTTTCGGATTATTTCAGTTCAAATCCACTACGTTCGGACTTCGGAACGCTAGTCAGACGTTTCAGCGTTTCATGCACGAAGTTTTTCGTGGTATGAGCGACTGTTTTACATTTGTGGATGATGTGTTGGTGTGCAGCGAAGACGAAGATAAACACAAGACCCTGTTACATGAAGTCTTAAGGCGACTAAACCAATACGGGCTAACACTCAACATTGAGAAATGCGAGTTCGCCAAAACGAAGATCAACTTTTTGGGCTACGAAGTCACGTCTGAAGGCATCAGACCTACGGCCGAGCGCACGAGCGTCATCTCAAGCTATCCGCGCCCTAAGAACGTTGTAGAGCTTCGTCGTTTCCTGGGAATGTTAAACTTCTATAGAGACTGTTTACCACATCAAGCTAAATTACAGCGGGAGCTTAACAAGTATCTACATGACCGGAGGAAGAATGATAAGACACTAATAGAATGGACACCGGAAGCTAAGCTAGCATTTCAAGAATGCCGTCAAAGCATTTTGGAAGCTACCACACTCACACATCCTGTTCTGAATGCCCCGCTCAGTATCATGTCCGACGCCTCGGACCACAGCATTGGCGCGGTTTTGCAGCAAAAAATTGGGAATGCATGGAAGCCGCTATCATATTTTTCCAAGGCAATGAGCAGCACTCAACGACGATACAGCACGTACGATCGCGAACTTCTAGCTATGTACGATGCTGTAAAACATTTTCGCCGACTCATCGAGGGTTGTGAAGTTACAATTTGCACGGATCATAAGCCTCTCTCTTTCGCACTCACAAAATCACCGAGCAGCAGTGACACTCCTAGACGCGAGCGGCAACTCCATTTCATAAGCCAATTCTGTACGAAGATCATTTATGTAAAAGGGGAGAAGAATTCGGTCGCCGACGCATTATCACGCATTGAGGAAATACAATGTCCTTCAAACATTGATTATTATGCTCTAGCTGCAGATCAGAGAAGAGACGAAGAACTAAAGCATCTTAGATTACAGCCTAATTTAAACTTCACCGATATCACCCTACCCGGCATGGACCAACCAATCGTGTGTGAAAGCTCACTGAGTACACTTCGACCGTACCTACCTTTGGCGCATCGGAAGACGGTATTTGAAGCCCAGCATGAGCTTTGCCATCCAGGGATAAGAACAACCAGGAAAATTGTCACTTCAAAATTTTTTTGGCCATCCATGAATAAAGAAGTCGGCATATGGGCAAAGAATTGTATCGGCTGTCAAAAAGCCAAGATTAATCGCCACACCATCACACCGCTTGGAAGTTTCCCGCCATCACAGCGCTTTGAGCACGTTCATATCGACATCATCGGGCCACTGAGGATATCCCAAGACTATCGCTACTGCGTCACAATTATCGATAGATTCACAAAGTGGCCAGAAGCGGTACCCGTCCGAGAAATCACAGCGGAAGTGGTAGCTAGAGCATTCTACGAGAATTGGATTGCCCGGTTTGGCTGTCCTCTGCGGCTATCTACTGATCAAGGGAGACAATTTGAAGCAACGCTGTTCAACGCGCTGATGAAGAGGTTTGGAATAACAAGGATTCGGACAACCCCGTTCCATCCTCAATCAAATGGACAAATCGAACGATTTCATCGCACTCTTAAAGCAGCGTTAATGGCAAGAGGCACAGCTACGCAGTGGAGCGACGACCTACCTACTGTCTTACTTGGTCTACGAACAGCACTGCGTGAAGATACCAACTTAAGCCCAGCTATACTGACATTCGGCACGACTCTACGCATTCCGTCAGATTTCTTCGTACCTACAAACTCAAACATCGAAGAAACTGAGTTCGTGCAACGCCTTACAAACGCTATGGCAGCGTTATCACCGATGCAACGCATTCCTTCGGCTTCTACGCGGCCGTTTGTTCACAAGGACCTTGCTACCTGCACGCATGTCTTCATAAGGAACGACACCGTTCGAGCACCTCTCACACCGCCGTACGACGGGCCTTATCAAGTTTTAGAGAAACATGAAAAGTATTTCAAGATTCAGCTGCCAAGGAGAGTTACTGTTGTTTCATTAGATAGACTTAAACCAGCATACATTTGGAACGAAGAGGATTATTCGCCATCAAAGGAGATACAGCCATCCATCACCAAAACAGCAAATAAGCAGCCCTACGTAACTAGATATGGCCGGACCGTCAAGAAAACCGTACGCTTCGCTTGATGGGGGGTACTGTGGGAACACAACATTGAAGCGGACGCGCACACACAGCTACGAGCATAGCAGCGCGCGCGCGCCGTGATACTGAGGGAACCCTTTTTTTTTTTTTTTTTTTTTTTTTTTTTTTTTTTTTTTTTTTTTTCCCCTGGGCAGTGGGCACCTGGGCAGCTTTGCGCGGACCTGGCTGGCGCTGAAGGCGCGAGCCCAATAATTGATTTTTGAGGCAACAAGCGCAAGGGCACCACTTAGGTACGGACCTCGGCTTGGGCTGTTGCCATTTGATGGGGGAGGATAGGAATGGCCGAAGGCGATACCGAGGGTAACGCTTTGAGGCGGAAAGGTTCATCGACTCCGCCGGCGGAGTCGGTGTATCTGTATAGTGTTTTCTCTGTGTGACGAGACAGTTAATGAATGGATGCCGTCACCTCCGGGTTTGCGGTGGTGAGTGTATCATCCGGGTCTCCAAGAACGTGTCTTGGCCTACGGAGGGACCGGTCCGACGGCGGATCGGTTGGGTAGGTAGGGATCACTCGTATCAGAGGATTCGGATGATTGGCAGCTACTTTATAATGCCGCTGGGAAGCGCGCTTCATAAAGCAGGCGATGGACTCGAGATCAAGGTCTCGGTGGAGATCGTTGTTACGCATGTACCATGGCGCGCCAGTGGCTTTGCGAAGGAAACGATTTTGGACAATTTGGAGGCGTGGGATATTTGGACTGTGAGCAAACGCTACAGAGGCGTATGTCATTATGGGGCGGACGCAGGCTTTGTAAAGTGTCACCTTATTTCTAAGGGACATTTTACTTTTTGCGTTGATCATGGGGCCTAGTCTACCTAGGATGTAAAAGGCACGGTTACGCACCGTCCTAATATGGGCTTTAAAGTTTAGACGGCTGTCAAGTTCGACGCCCAGATAGCGGGCGGAAGGGACCCAGGGTATGGGTTTACTAAAGAGTTGGACAGGGTCGGGTTTATTGAGATAATTCTTTGAAAAGAGCACGGCTGCGCTTTTCGTAGGATTAACCTCAATTCTCCACTTTCGGAACCACTCTCCTAGAGTGGTGAGGGCGGAGTTCAGTCTTATACAGATCCGATCGGTATTCCGATCGGAAGTATACAAGGCTGTGTCATCCGCAAAGAGGGCTAGTTCTACCAGATTGGTACGGGGGATATCGCTGGTGTACAGCGTGAATAGAAGGGGCCCGAGAACGGAGCCCTGGGGGACTCCGGCTCGGATTGGTCTGGGGGCAGAGAGCGATCTGAGGGAACCCGCCGACGCAAGCAAATATTTATACATAGCTCTGTCGCGCTCGCACGCGTTGTCCCTCTCATTTGTCCGCGTAGACAAATCGTGTGCTGCGTGACAAGCAACTCTCGGCACTGATATATAATCCTTGATAAGGAGGCAATTTATTATTAATACACCGAATACCGTGATCGCGCCTTTCATTTTTACCTAGAGTCCCTGAGTGAGCTAAAGTGAACTAAAGTATAAGTGAGTGAATAGGCAGGCAGACAGAGTAGGCTTAACCACCACAAACATTTTTTTTTTTCAATTTAAGGATTATATTTACGATGTGAGTAAACCAAGTACTCAAATTTTCTATAGAATATTTACAACACCGTTTAACTCATTTTTATTAACAACGCTTTTTGGGTTGATTTTTGAATTTTGAACTAGCCTTATATGTTATCTTTATAACAAAGGTAATCAAAATAGTTTTAGTTACGGGGATACTTAGAAACAAATATTCGCATTTTTAATATTAATAGGATATAAATTTAATTATGGACTACACACCGCAAACAATTTTGACTACCTAGACTAGATAATATATTCGTATTAAACGTAAAGTTTATTGACTGTACCTGAGTCTCTCAATGCCTTCCTCAATATCTTGTAGGACGTATCGCCGCATTTGCTGTGCGAGATGTGGATTATTTCTCTCAACGTAGTATTCTGACACAGATGACCTCGCAGTACCCACTCTCAATGATAACCACTGAAATATGAGTTCAGTTTACACACTTACATTGATTATACACTTGTATTTATAAGTTATTGTACACACAAATATACTAAAAATTAATTCCCACGCTTTACTAGCTTCACTTGTTATAACCATTGTATTAAAGACTTAAAAGTAAATTTTGAGAAGACAGGTTTTGGGACCGCTTCCAAAAGGGACCGCGGTCCCAATCGCCTGATTCATCTTTTGAATTATTTTGAATTAACGTATTTAAATGAAACTTGTAGGTTTGTGTATGTAGTTCGGATGACATACCTATAAATTGGTATCTTAAAGCTGATCTGATGATGGAGCCAGGAGATGGACAGTGGAACTCTTTTGTGGCTACTAGTGAACCACTCGAGTATGGGCTCATATGAGGAGTTTGACTTTTTTTGCCATTTGAAATTTACTTCGTCAAGTTTCACGCGTGAAAAAACATGAAAGCCTTATCAAATGTCAAAATAAACATAATACGAGTATATCAAAACAAACGAAATAGTGCGAAAAATGCAGCATGGAATTCAGTTTTTTTAAACTACGTAGCTTAATATACTCACGTTGCTTCTGCCTTGCATATCGTCCACAGCGTTGTGAAAAAATAGACCCGCTATTAACGCTGCTATATTGGCTGTGTAACTCGCCACAAATATCACAGAAAACCCACCCCAAACGTTTATCAGGAACTTATTAGGCCAACTCTTGGGCGCCTTAAACGCAACTAGATGTCCACACAGCAATCCCCACATTACCCATAAAGCGCTTGATATACTGAAATTTTTAGATCTTTGGCGGCCCCAAGGGTTCAATCCAAACGGCGATAACCACTCGTAGATTGCGACAGCAATCGCAGTCACGTTCAGAGAAGTAAATATAGCAACCCATAACTCGGGCGAAAAGGGCAACAGGAACGCAAGCAAGGGAATATCCGGTCTTTGGTTGGGAGCGGCTAATATTGACACTCCGCTGAAAAAATAAGGCTGGCTGAAATCGATCACTTCGGCCCTGGCTGATGAAACGCTCAATGCCGCAAATGACATATGAGCGGCGCTGGATACCAAATCCCCGACTATGCCGTTCCATTTCATGTTATCGTCATCCAAATCCGCATAATTGACTGGCGCACTCCCATCTGAATCCACAATTTTGTAACCATTCCGATACTGAGCGCGATAGCTCTGTTGATTTTCCGTTGAAAATTCAGTCTCCACAGTTTCGTATTCATACATTCCTTGAAACGGTTTTACGTGCTTTCTCGATCCGTACAATCCGTCCTCGACGAGGTATAGATGAAAGTCAAATTCGAGCTCTTGCGCGATGTTTTCGAGTAGATCCATTGCCAGTCCGAAACAACAGTGTGTGGCCATTTTGGAAAAGGGTTGCGGCGTTGGAAAAAAGAAATTGTCCGGTTCTTGATCGGAATCTCTTTCTAGTTCATTGAACGCTAGGGTGAGGTTATCTCTATCTGACGTTTGCGGCCGATGGCACATAAGGCCCCTTAGGCATTGACCGTCTTCATCTAGCTCACCTTCCATGACAAAAGGCGGTGCAAGTGCTGTGACTATGCGAAAAATTGTTCGAGCTCCTTCAGACTGTCCGTGAGCAACAAGTCTACCTCCAGGCCAGACTATTGTATGCAGCCTGACACTCCGCCCCTGCACTCGACCTACTTGTCGCCACATATTGTTGCCGCTACCTCTCGGGACTAAGTTGAGCAGTGCAAACGAGGCTGTTAACGTGTACTCAGGTCTCTCGGCGGTACCCGCTAGGGCTGCTTCTGCGGATATTCTGGTTTCCCTGAGAAAAGAAAATACTTATTGAAAGAAAATAACAATATAACTCTTCTCCTAACAGGGGTATTCAAACTTTTAACAACTATGCCATATCAACAGTGGTCCGATTGATAAAACTACAGGAAAAAAATGTTACCCTTGGATCGACCAGTATAATTCCGCGATTGGACCACGGGCCATATACATTTAGGCACTTCTTTGGTGCTTGTTTTTTTATCTAAGTACATTTATTGTGAGGCTGAATTACTGGGATTAAGTTTAAGATTTGATTTATTTGTATCAACAAAATAAGTTGAATTTATAAAATTATCAATGTAAAAATTAATGTCTTGTAATATTTATTATTATTATTATCACTAGAAAACTAACAACCTAAATTATAATATTCAAAAAAATATGAATATAACAATAATACACAAATAAATTTGAAGTATGACCTATTTTTATGAATACAATGTCAGCTCGAGTACAGCTACACTGTTTCGGAAGAGACTGAAGGCTGAATGAGTGAATCACATTCAGCCTTCAGTACCTTGTACAGAACACCAGAACACTCCGTAAATACTTTTAGGTTATGTGCATAATACCGTCTCAAAAATGCACAGCGTAAGCCAGCGGCCAACTTACTAGATGTTGTTGTGTGGGATTAATATCCTGGAATATGTATTTATTTACTTTTCAGGGCAGCATCATTTTGTAGTAAAGGGGCGCACTAAGGATAGATTTTTTAAGTGAAAACTTATTTAGGGTTGGCCATTTTTTGAAATAGGAAAAAACCATCGACCTCGTGACACCACTTTTGACACATTTGTCTTAAATACATTATCACGTTATCTTTACGATCCTATGAGGTACGGGTAAGGAACGTTCGAAGACTGCCTCTACCTATAGGTAGAGTGCAAAAACTTTTTGAAAGTTTGAAGTTTGTCATCTATAGACGACAAACTTCAAGTTTTTACTTCTGACGGAACTCTCGGAGTCCCATTGTTTTTTTTTTAAGTCCTTTGGGATGATTCTCCTAGGCGTTCATTTGTTTGTTGAATAGTTATTTCGGCTCGTTCAATAAAATGTGATAACCGAGCCAAGTAATTCGAGAGATGGCGTGGCACACCAATCGCGATTTACACCCTGTAAATCGCGAGTTTAACCAGGGAAAAAAATATTAATATCTGAACCACATAGTTGGTGACAGGTCTTTGTTTAAGACCTGCCTCTGTGGTCTAGTGGTTTTCTCATAGGTATGAGCTCCAGAGGTCCTGGGTTTAAGCCCCAGGAGAATCCTGTTTTGTGCTTGGTTTGGTTGGTGCTAGGAATTTGTTTAAGTCCTAAGCTACGACTATCTTACCTAAGTCTGTCACGATATTCTATCTGTTCAGTCTGTTATAATATTTCTTGGTTGAATAGCTAGTTCAGAATATTGAGGATTCTGGATGACGTGCGCATCCACTTTCGGTCTTATCATAACATGATACTAGGTGAGATGACGGGCACGTCGTGCAGAAATAAAAAAAACTTGAAAAACGACTAATGACTAGAGAAACTGTTGCTAAATCAATTAATTTCGTGGACGGGTTTGAACAATTAAACCAAAAAAACACGTCTCCTTAGGAGATTTCTGCAGATACACGTCAGCGTCGTAAAAGAATTACATATCACAAACGCATACACAGACATCAACAGCCCGCTTAGTGTTTACAGCTAAATAAAGCCTTCTCCAAAGTTTTGCCATAATTTCTACGCTTGGCAGGTGGATTGATGATCGCAGTAAAAGTGTAAATAATACACAGAAGGAAGCTGAGGCCCTTCTTCACTCAGGACTCTACATAGCTCTAGTATCTCGTTGCGCTTAGGTTTTAATACCAATATTGACATATAACTAAATCTACGTACTTATATTAATAAATTATTTGTCAATATAATATTTGAAACTGAATTGTATTTGTATTGTCCGTTTGAGGCTGGAAGAAATGGGAATACTAATTGGGAGTACTTGCGCTATGTCCTATTGAACCAAAAGAGCCGGACCAATCAAAATCAACGATAATAATCTTTCAATCAGTAGGTATTTTACCGTAAGATATTGTTTTATATAAAAATAAATGAAGTATTCGTAGTACTGAGGAATATATTTGTTTTTGTAAAACCTAGTGAAGTGTGAACTCTTCTACTGAAAGCAATTAATTGAATTCTTATCTGTGAAAAATAAGGGTAGGTACTAACAAATATTATTTTGAAACACATATGAATATATCATAGTGCCTAGATCTACCCAAGAGCTCAAACGTTGTTTTATTTTTACACGTGGCTGTCCTTTTTGGCTTGTGTCGATGTGAGAAAGTGGCAGATTGATTATGTATCAAAATGAGATTGTGTCAATACGCTAATTGCCTGTGTCCTCTAAAATTGTGCATAAGTATTGAAAACTTATTAAAGCCCTTTATATATTAAAGCTCTTGAGCGGAGGCTTTAGATTTCACTATTTTATTATTATATTATATAATAGACAAAAAATACCCCAGAAAAAAATGCTTTTAGTTTTATTTCATAATTTTTTTCTCTTAGCACTTTACCTTTCATTAGCAGTAGATCGTGTCTTTCCCTGTTTAAAGTAATAAAAAGCAATAAAAAAGCGGCACCCAGCGACACTCAAAAAGACCGTAATTGCTATAAATATTCATTCTACCAATGCAATCAGCTTAACAAAAAGAGTTAATCCAAAACATTTTTACGTAGGCACGGCGGAAAACTTTGTTAAATTAAGCCAAAGCCTCAGTTCACCGTTTAGACGTTTTCTTTTGTCTTTGTTTGTATTTCTGTGGATTTTATGGATGAAATGCCATTAAATTGTTTATCATTCGTAGTTGTAACCCTCGTAAAGTCCTGTGGTGGGCCATGAAAGAGAAGTGAGTGCCTGGGAAGTATGTAGTGGCTTGCGAGTGAAATGTATAAAAAGCGAAAACGATTGTTCGGTCTGAATATGGCGTAACAGACCAGTTCGATGTGGCAGTCGGCTTGTTCCTCCTGATTATGGATGTTCTGACATCCAACATAAAGGAGGAGGCACCTTTTTTTTTTTTTTGCATGGGGAAATCCTTTAGATGGATACGCACTTGGTGCGGGGGCATCAAGTGGGTTATGCCGGACTCCCACCGGTTAAAACCCCATGGATTACCTTTCCTCGCCTTAGTTGCCGAGGCTATGGGAACACAAATAATCTTCCACGGCCTGGAGGAGGCATCCTGGTGCATGCCGTTTGCCGACGACAACATATTCGTTGAAGAAGACACCGAGGTACAGAGAACACTGGGAAAATTGCAAGAACAATTAGAGAGTGTTGAGCTTATGATCAACCGAACTAAAACCGAACAACTGTTTTGTGACTTCGGAAGCTCCTTTCTCGCCTTAGACGGTGTATCCCTACCAGTATGTTCAGATTTAAGATACCTTCAAGTCCTGTAAAAAGAGAAACAGGGCCAGAGCAGGGATGAAGTCAAAGTTCCAACTTTGACGATCCCTTTTTAGCAAGTTTTTAGCACTGGCTCTTCCGCACACTTACGGAACACGATAAAACGTAACTAAACGCCAGATTACGGCAGGTGGTCACTAGCCAGTTATTGATAAAGGCTATTAAGTATTACAGCCTTGGAGTAGGTTAAATCAACCGGGCAGTGGAATCGCTGGCTTTTGCTAGCGGTTACGGTTGAATAATCACAACACTGGTGGCATAGGTGGTCACTAGCCAGTTAGACCTGTAAAAGTAACAATATAATAATATCTGCCAAAACAATAAAAGCCAGCGATTCCACTGCCCGGTTGATTAAACCTACTCCAAGGCTGTAATACTTTACAGCCTGGAGTAGGTTTAATCTATCAGCATTGAGACGCAAAAGCTTTCAACTGTCGGCATAAAAATCGAGCGAAAAATAAACAAGACCATAAATAAGTACTTCATTCTGATAATTTCCACTTTAGTTTTGCTACAGTTTATTAACATCACTCATATTGTTATTAGTTTAGTTTCGTTTTTAATTAAATTAATTATGTAGCATTGGGAAAAAATTTCTTATCACTTCTTGTGTATGAGAAGGGCAAACATAAACAAGAATATTTCAAACTGTAGAAGATAATCTGCGTTAGCATGGCAAGCAAGAAATATACTCAATAAGATATACGTGAATTTTTCCAAAAAAATATCTTAAAAAACTAAATCCGACCCATGTTTTTTTTTCACACCACCTGCTCGACAATGCCCAATTACATATCATGCAATCTAGACGTATAGGCACTATCCCCCAAGGGAGGTAAAATTGTATGAAACTCACTCGTATGAAATAAAGTGATTTGAATTGGGAACGAAAAATTTGAGTGAAAAATTTTGCGTAAACATACCTAACGATACTGTAAAAGGGTTCGGTCACCTCGATTTTCGAATCTAAAAAAAAATCATTGCGATTGCAAAGAAAGTGAAAAAAGCAAACTTGTTTGGTGCTGTGATTTTAACCGATCTAGATTTTATCACAAAATTTTATCAAAAAATGTCGTCAACCGATAGTGATTCCAAAAAACCTACGACGATTCAATGGAGAAAATCAAAAGGAGTCAAGACTATGTCGGAATCCGTCCTTTCAGTTTATTTCGAACTTTTCCAACATCAATATTAACTTATCATTTATATTAGCCGTTACAAAATAAATATCTACTTAATTTTTGGAGCCCTGGCTTTTGATTGTTTTGCAGAAGGTGTAAAAAGTTGAGAATGCACCCCAGAGGTGCATTCTCAAGCCAAGCCAATAAAGCCTGTCTTCATCTTTGGCAGCTTGTACCCCTTGTAGAGCATATCTCTAGTCTCTCGTTGCGCTTAGGGTTCAATATGCTACCCGTAACGTAAAACCTTGCTTTATCCCCTTGGTGCATAATCAGCTATTCCTTTTGTGTACCTCCGATTTCACTCAGAGAGAAAAAAAATAGGTTACAAGCACATATATATATTTTTATAGTAAAACGGGGAGGTGCTTGACCTTCATATAACAGTTACTAGCCTTTTTTATATAATTTAGAGACGGAACAAGCAAGTAGAACACCTGATGTTAAGTGCATCTCTTGCCTTTAATAATGCTTTACTGGGTATAGGTCACATCCACAAAGAGCATAGCCTACACGGCACTGAATTGCGCCCATCAACTTGACGCATAATGGTATTAAGTCTAACGTGCCCTTTATTTCACCGGAAACCATACCCATCAAACCGGAACACAGCAATGCTGCATGGCGGCCGAAATAGATATAGATAATCGATAGCCCAAAAGAGAAACAATATCTATATTCATCACACAAATGTATGGCCTGGGTGGGAATCATACTCACAACCTACAGTGCAGAAGGCAGAGTTCCTTCCAACTGGACACGAGGCTTTAATTCTGTCAATAATAGGTTAATAATAACCTTTCGCAGTCTGCAGTAGACCTGCTGGACGTAGGACTCTCTCAAAGATAAAGATATTTTTATTTGCTCGAACATAATGTAACATAGATCTTAATTATAGGTGTTATCAATTAGTATCAATTATTATATATATTTTAGATGCGCCACTGTTCGGAGGTCGTCGCTCTATTTATACTCAGACTTAGATATATCATAATTTAACTTAAACATACAAATGCTCATTTATCTCTATTGCATTTCCGCCTCCTATAACTGTCCTTCTAACGTGGTTAATATGAACGTAAAGTTGGTTGAATCTACGAGTATAATTAAACATCGATTTGACCTACATTTGACCTAATTTCCCGATGAACTAAAAAGGGGAATCTGCCTGTCAAGTCAATACCTAGTAGATGATCATCTTGCCAAGTCAGCCTTGGGCTGGCAACATGCCAAATTTTGCTTTCATGCAATCCACTCTATTTATGATAATGACGAAGTTGGAATATAACCAAACATTTTGTAGTTTATCCGATCTCCTAATACTAGATTAGAAGATCGATGCTGGCTGGCTATATTGGTACCTATATTGAACTCTGTAATGCGTTGGTGAGATGTTTTTTGAGACTCCAGCTTAAAAACAGGTCATGTAGACATTTTTAAAGCAGACAATCTAATGATGACTACAAACAACATCTTAGTAGCAATAACATAAACAGACAAGTGAAAATAGTACCTATTTGTATTACCTTGTGGTCTGACCTCAGAAGCTTACTTCAAGAAATTAAGTAAAAAAATAAGGAAAATGGAAGTGTCAAACCACATACACACATCAACATTGTCTAGGGATATTGTCCATTTCGAAATGATTTGCTTTCAAACTATTTGATTTTTAGAAAAAGTTTATATATGGAATTAAACCTTTTTTGTTCCCTTTTCAAAATTTAGAAAAAAATAAAAATAGAACGCAATAAACAAAAGATAGAATGGGGACTCCGATTAAACGACGTTAATTTTGCCTGAGATAAATTAACTTTTATTTAATTATCAATTAGTGCTATCTAAGTAATTTTTAATTTTAACGGATCTTGTGATATTTGTTATGTCATGGATCGTCGACATTTAAGCAGAGAAGAAATTATAAGAGCGATAGGCATGTTACAAGCCGGTGCTATCCAACGCGTGGTTGCCAATACCCTAAACACCAATCAAAACGTAATTTCTCAATTGTGGTCACGTTATCGTATTACTGGGGATGTAAGAGAGCGCCACACTGGAAAAAAACGAGTAACCACCCGAAGAACGAGTAGACAAGATCGTTTTCTCCAAAATTCCGCCAGGAGGGAACCCAATCTCACAGCAAAACAGCTGCAAAGACCATCAGCTGTCAGTCAGCAACCAAACCGTCAGAAGAAGGCTACATGAAGTCGATCTTCATTCTCGTAGGCCGCTTCGTGTGCCAGCTCTACGATGAGGCAATTGCGGAAGGCGACTTCTTTGGGCTCAAGAACATTTGTTATGGAACAATGGCCAATGGACAATAGTTCTCTTTACTGATGAGTCTCGGTTTGGATTCCACCCCGATTCACGAAGAACACGTGTTTGGAGAGTTCCAGGCAAGAAAGTCGCCTCCAGCAGCCACAAAAGGTCCATTCGTACCGAGGTGGGACAATCATGGTTTGGGCGGGAATTCGTATTGGCGCGCGAACCGAGCTCATTTGGATAAGAGGCAGCAGATGTGTTATCAACGTCAGGGGAGGCAACACCGATTATTAAATTGTAAAAAAGTAATTTTATAAAGTCATGGCAACGTAAAAATAGTTTTAACACAATTTACCGAACCTTGTAAATTTTCTTATTTTTCGAGATTTTGTTCCTACTTTAATGTTTATTAAAAAAATATATAAAAAAACTGTTGTTATTATTATTATTCATAAACAACACAAAATAAAGATTCTTGCCATACCTAGTTTTGTAAAGAAATTATTTTCAGTTGTTGTAAAAATCAACAAAATGTTGAATATCCCTAGACAATGTTAATGTGTGAATAACAAAATACTAACGTGTCTACTACATTATAGGCGAAAACAAAACTGCATGAAGCAATGGTGGGGGAGTAGAACAGAAAATCCGAGCGCATGTAGCCGGTTGAAATGTTCTGGCAATAATTTGTGTGAAACTTATATTACCAAAGCGTATTTACAACAACTGACCAAAGTGACGAAAAACACCACCTGTGCCATTTTAACTATCATTATCGAGTAGACCTTTTTAAAATATTTGAATCGATGAAATATCGACTACCAAAATTTATGAATTTATTTTAGTGACAGTCTGGTTATCTTTGTTGAATTACTTGAAATGATATACAAAGATAGACTTCGACTCACCACACTCGTCACTTATGCAGGCATTATCAAATTCTACAGAACACAAAACTTTAATAACACTACGAATTCAGCTATTTGAGGTTCGAATGTTGTTTACAGAATAAGTCTACCCGTTCGCAAAACTACTAGTTTTATCGATGACAGTACTTTATTCTTTATTTATATATTGCACACACAAAATTAATCTTATATTATATACAATCTTTAAAAAATATTAGCATGGCAAAGGCGAGCTTAACCCTGAAAAGAGTTCTCTTCCAGCAAAAATTGTGAGAGAGTGAAACTTTTTAATAATAGTGGGTACGTGCAAATGAAACTAAAATAATAGAGTAAATTATTAAACAAAATTCAAAAGATACGTTATTGTTGATGCTAAATTGCTCACGCATAGATATCTGTATTCGCTTTACTCAGAACTTGTGTTTACGAAAGAGGCTTTAGGAAAAATATACGACAGATTAATACGCCGGCCGAAATTGTTAAATAATCTACGGAAAACTTTATTTACTTTTGTTAACAATAAATCTTCCGGAACGTGAGTTTTGAAATAATTTATAATGTTTACGTTACATGATATTACATACTCGTTCATTATTCATGTTACTTTGTTTTTATTTTGGGGTAACCGTTGTACTGAGCCAAATCAATACAATCGAAGTTTTATTCATATCATTGATGTTTTGTAATATGATATAGAGGGTCGAATAAAAAATGTATTCAAAAATGATTAATTTCGTGCACTTTCATTATGTATTTTTTTTTTAATAGAACTTTGTTCAAGCTTTCAAATTGGTCCAAGCTGTAACCGCGAATAATTGGAAAATAACCGGTTTCCTTTTATTTGGTTGACCTTGAAACTTGCACATGCAAGGATGAGGTCTACGATGGAGCTAGCCTACCCAGAAGAAACCTTTAACTCTAATTTTGATGTTGTTGGGGTCGAGGCATAGCGGAAATACAGACGCTAGAAGATGATTTTAAGTTTCGGAATCAACACTACTATCTATAACTCTATACTAGAGAAAATATTTGTATTTTTTGCTTAGTACTTTATTTTGTATTGAATAGGCTCAAAAACTACTTAAACGATTTTAATACTTTTTTTTCACCAATATATACAATATATGCACTGTATCACTGAGTAACGTAGGCTATATATTTATCAAGGATCCTTACGAAAACTCTAATAATGTAACCCAAAGCGAAGGAATATTACCGATAAAATTCCTCACGCTGGGAAAACTATTGATGATAGAAAATTCTACAAGAATTTCTGAAGCTCTATAGTTTTAGGGAACACATTTAAGCCAACAAAAAATCTCATTACTATTATATCGAACTATTAATAGTAATACTACTTTTAAATCTTTAAAATGTTGGTATCAAACGCCGGTAGAAACTACACCAAGTTTTTATACCATGGTATTAATCCGTATAAATAAACCACTTCATATCCAAGGCTGTTTCAGTACCGGCAGATATATTTATAAATAATTCAAATCGGTAATTCTTTCAAAAGATAAAATTATGCATAACTATTACTGATACTGAGTGAATTTTAATTAATAATTGCATAATTATCCCAATTTTTTTTTTGTGCAACGGGGAAGCGTTTAGCCCTAATGTCACCAGGTTTTTCAAGTTATGACCAGGCCGAAGGTGGAAACGCACTTCACCCAGAATCATGTACTGGGATCAAAACTTGATGTATATACCTTTATAAATATTTAATTGGGCGTGCTCTTGAACTGGGTATAACATTCGCCATAAACACAGCACTTAGACGAATTGACCGCGACATCACCGGGACTGTATTATGACTGGCAGTGTGTGACGTGGAGTTTATGGATAGAGGCGGCTTATGATCAGTGTTGAGGTCTGTTTTTATATAAGTTGGGTCACCTGAGAAGCTATTATTTTCAGCAGTGAGATTATAAGGGCTGAAATTATCGTGATGAACAAATTGGCGCAAGAGTTACTGCGCGGGGTCGGCTAGTATTATAAATTGGAATACAATAACCAAAATCAATCAGGAATCGCAGAAGTTTGATAAACAAAATCAATTTCGTAGTTTTTCCATTCATTGCCCAATATACTCGTATTCTTTTGGGCTGACTGTTTTATTACAGACTCATAGAGATCAGTCACCATATTGCAGACATGTTTCGGGAAGCAACTCGTTTGAAAGAGTTTTGTGAACGGATTCAATGCACGTACAATATTGAAAAACGTTCAGGGGACGTGTATACGCTCGTGCACCACTACACTATAAATAAAGCGGGTCAAGAGCAGATCTTGGAACTCGGAAGGCTACAATTTATATACCTATAGGCTATGTCATTGTTTTAGTTCAGACTTATGTCATGTTTTTTTTTTCTCCGCTCGTATTATATAGGAAGCTATTTTGATGGATGGTTATCATCTGGCTAAAAATAGGTCTCCTTCCTATTAATTCGTGGATTTAGTAAAAGGTGACTCAAACGGGTTTACACCAGAGGATAGGCAGCAGTACCCATCGGCCCATTACACAAATGCTGCGATCACCAAACCACTGTGAGGCGTTTGGATTTTTGCACGCTTCACTCAGTGAAGTGGATCATGTCCATCTTCCACCTGCAGTGGATATTTTCAAGCTGTAATTATACATCCTAAATAGTATTGATTTCATTATTAAAGAGGACATCCAACAGAAAAAAATAATAACATAGGGTTAAATAAGTTACAGTCTTATAACAGTTTGTTTTTCCATCGAGAGGACGCCACAACGTTGTTGATTTTTATTTATTTATTTATTTGAAGGAAAACCGACAGCACATTAATATAAGATAGATACAATAATATAAAACAGAAGGCCAGTTAAAGGTTATCAAGTATAGAAAACCTTTAATTGGCCAAAGATCTTAAATTTCAAAAATTAAGATTGGGTCACGCACTGGGCATATAATTTTATTATTCATAATTGCTCTTATTAGACCTATTTCCAGCCCAGTTGTGCATGGCAAGTTTGCAATAACTTTGTCATTATTTTGCGATACAAAAATATCTTCAGTCAACAAACTCAATATTCTACTTACGTCCATGATTATGTTGCTCAAAGGGTTAATATTCTGTCGATTAACATAATCGCTGCACGCGTACACAAGTTAAATGTCACAACAAAAGTTTCCACCTCCCAGTACTCCGTACAAAGGCCAAACAGTAATTACGTGAATGTACACAATTGTTGTTTTGGTACGCACACAATATTTTACAATCAGCCATATGAAGTTGTTCCATTTAAATATTAACCGAAACTTGGAAAACGCTTGAGCAGTAGGTGAACAGACGACCCTTTTGCATATTTTATTTTCTACGAAGAAGCGGGCATGCCTTTAATGTTTGGTAAGACTCCACTAAGTGCGTACTTTGACGCTCTAGCAAATACTGCTTAGAACATTGCAGGTTTACGTTTACTTTGTACATATAAAATATATTTAGTTATAATAGGCAAAAGACTTTTCCGTAAAAAAAAACATTCCTTTTAAGTCACTTGAATCAATGTGCATCTAGAATGAGGACCCATTTTTTAATCCTTGCAAAACGAAGACTTCTAAGCATATAATAAATTTTTGTGTGCCACAAGGCAGTATTCCTGGGCTAACGCTTTTCTTATTATACATTAATGAACTGTATGACATGAATTTACAAAATGGTAAAGTTGTTACGCTGACGACACTGTGTTATTGTTTCATGGTAAGTCGCGGAAGCAAGTAGAGACTATGGCTAATAAGGGCCTCGTCTCAGTTTCTTCTTGGCAGATTAATATTTTGCTGACTGTTAATACGCAGAAAACTAAATTTCTAAGTTTCAGTATTAGCAATAGCACGCAACCAAAACATTCAATCCAGCTAAAGATTCATGACATATCATGTCCTTCACTAAACACATAAACATGTAATCGCCCCAGCCTACAACACACTGACAACATATAATACCTAGGTGCTATCCTGACAAATACTTAAAATGGGATAAGCATATTCAAAGTGTATCAAGACGAATAAAAAAACTGATTTACGTGTTCAAGCATCTTAGACATGTCTTGAATTATAAGTCTATTACTAAAGTATATTAATGTCTCGCACAATCAATTCTCACATACTGTAATACTGCCTGGGGAGCCGCAGCGAAAACGTTTCTCTTGACATTAGAAAGATCACAATGAGCCCTTTTAAAAGTCATGATATTCAAGCCGAGACGTTTTTCTACTGACACACTATACAAATAATGCTCAGTTCTTAATGTCAGGCAGCTTTTCTATAAATCAGTTGTCACGAGGCAGCACACTCTAGTAACCAAAGAAATACTAGACAAATACAATCGAAATCGAAGAAAAGACAAAGTTTTTGAAAGCCAAAGTTTCAAAACAATGTTTGGAGCAAAATCATTTAATGTTATTGGACCAAGGCTGTACAATATAAATAGCAAAAACGCAACCATTGTGACAGTAAGTCGATATAAACTAAAACTGATCCTGACAAATTATCTACAAAACCTAGGCTACGACCATACAGAAAATCTTATAGTAACTTTAAAATAATTTCACACAAAATCTTTTCACATTTACATTCACTACACTAAACATGCAATCACTCACACTTACATTACACTGTGCACATATTACATATTACATTTCTTCATACCATTACAATTATATGCACACCAATCACCATACATAAACCAACATGGCATTATTAATTTGTTTGAAATTTTTATTAATTGTACCTAATTAACGTAATTTTACATATTGCTGTCTTTATGACTCACAAAATTTTTATATTACGTTATAAATATTCTGTTATAAGAGAAGATACTTACAGTAGAGTAGGTACTTAGAGTAAGAGGCCGTTTGGCGAGACCCTGTGATCTCACTACACAGGCTACCTAGTCCTAGTGTGAGGAACAGAGCGTACCTGTAGTACTGCTTAACATGAAGGGATAACATTAACGGTTACAAAAACCATATTATAAGTAGTAGGTGCTATTATGCAACTCAACTGTGTAATTAAATACCCTAATAATAACGTAATTTCACTTTTAATTATTAGTACCAATTTGTAAATTGCTCAGAAATAAACGATTTATTTATTTATTTATTAGTTAAAAATAGTAACAACTTAAAGCAAAGGGCCATACATTTCTTAAACGTAAATTAAAGCTGTTATCAGGAAGGGTTATAATTTAGCTTAAATCTTTGAAAAATCTCAATATAGGTAAATGTCGCTAAGTACCCGTTGAAAAAGATTTGGTGGTGCATTTTCTAAGCGTTATTGCGATCTAAGTTTATGTTACGCATAAGACGTTCATTTTTAATTTAATGTTTTGGCATTCAACATTTATCATATCGTGTTTATCAAAGATTATAGATCCAAAAAGTTTGAGGAACTGTACGGCTATCTTACCTTTAAATGCCGGAACACAACAATTTAGAATGTTTGTTATAGCGACAGACGTTAGATGTTGGTAGCTAGCCTGGCGGACTTAAAAGTCCTACCACCAAACAAACCCAGCACAATACCGTACTACCCTGAGGATCGAATACAGGACGTCTCATTCTGACGCCTTTGGGCTAGCTACTAGACCACCGAGGCGCTTTAAGCCGCTTGGTTCAGTCTCCGTTTAAAATATGACCAGGTACCACAATGCAATCAAAACGCTCGACTAGGATAAAACTTTACACAGGACTTTAGACATCTAAGTTTGTAAAGTTTTCAAATAGCGTAGATAGATGTCGCAAGGAAAATGTTTTAAAAAGCTCCGACCCAACACTCGTGCAGATATTGCAAAAGGCCGTATCAAGTAAGAATATATTTTCGCACTTTTCCAATTTTCTACACCATCTGTGCTCTGGCTGAGTCATGCAGCTTTTGTTGGGATAAGATCATTGTTGTATGATATCTATATTTCTATTACATTAATCGTAAGTTTGACACCGCATGATAACGTTACCGTTACCGTTACGTTACCGTTTGTCTCGATCGTTAGGTAACCGTGTCTTTGTTTTTATTTTTATTGTACGTCGGGTAAGCGCTTGGTTTTCATCTCGCCTGGTTACAAGTTAAATAAGGCCGAAGGTGGAGGCACTTAATCCGGATTCCTCAACTAGATGATGAATTGGCTATCTTACCCCTAAATGCCGGAACACAACAATTTTTAGAATTGTTGTTATGTAGACAGAAGTAGGTAAGATGGTGGTAGATAGCCAGGCGGATTTAAACAAAGTCCTACCACCAACCAAACCATGCACAATGTTGTATCCCCCCTGGGGATCAAACCCGGGCGGGACATCTGGATCAGAAATCAGTGGGTTGAACCACTAGTCATAAAGTTGAGTGGGTTGCTCCATTGCTTTTCTTTAATACAAGTTTTCCAACATACCAGCTGTCTTACACCTTGAAATTTTAACCCGCGTAAGTTTTGAGAAAGTTATTTTATGTAATTTAGTTCTCGTTAAACTAAATAAATGTACAGACTCACGCCTTTTTCCCTTTCGAAGATTCATACACACACCATCATCACCACTCAGAGCGATCTTATAAGGATCACATAGTAGTCAGAGGCACGTCCAAACTGACGTTCGGCACATGCCCAAGGATTGCAAGTCGCTAGCATTCCATAGCATGGGTTGCAAGCCCATCGCCGCTCAGCGGAATACCGGCTATTGACATAGTCATGTCATTTAGATTTGTAGTCCTAGGGACATGCCGGCTTCCTCACGATGTGACCTTCACAGTCAAAGCATGTGCATATGTCAAATGCACACTTGTTCTTCCGAAAAACTGAAAATTCCATTAGTCCACGACTTGATTCGGAAGGCGGGCCCACAGCCACTTGAGAACGCAGCTCATTTACAACCTAAATATACAATCGACGAATGATGTACGACGGGGAATCTCTTGGTTTCCATAGACTTCACGAATTCACAATTCCCGACATACCATCGTCACCGTCAGTTAGTCACTATACACAATGGAGCGCTTGCCAATTATTAAACTAAAAACGAGTACCTATGTAAATAAATTACTAAATAAATATTATAGGACATTAATTTTACACAGCGCCATCTAGCCTGAAATTAAGCATAGCTTGTAATATGGGAGCTAGATTAAGGATAGAAAGAATACTTAAACTTTTTTGTAAATACATACGTACTATATAATACAATACAACACCCAAACACAGAACAAACATTTATAATCATCACACAAATGTTTGTCATGGGTGGAAATGAAACCCACAGCCTACAGCGCCTATATGAACCTATAATCTAGTAAGAATAATTTTACTGGTTTATTTATCTAGTTTCTTTAAAATTTACAAAGGTCTTTCTCTTTACTTCAGCAATAGAATCTATTGCTGAAGTAAAAGACCTCTGTAAAATGAGGGGATGGGGTGGGTGGGCTATCTCCCGGGCAAACGAAACCGTTGACCTGTGTGTAGTCAATGCTTATGGCTCAATAATCCTATCACTGGTGGTTGAACCTGTAAAGGTCCGCCAGGTTTGCGACCACTATCTTGCCGAAGTCCGGCTCCAAGCAGCACGCTGTAAGCTATTGGTGCATTGGAGTACTAGTGCATTTAATAGGCAGCTCCTGTTAAATGCACCACTAATACACCATCATTCATTCTTAGGATATGTGTACGATTTTATAATAAGCTCATCAAAGCGCCAGCAAACTTCGTAAACTCAAAATGTATATTTAAATTTTAATTATTAAGTGTATAGATTAAATTATAATGTACCTACTTATACATTTTATTTATTAAAAATTCTTGTCTTTCTTCTTGGGTGCTAGGCCCTCTTTCACTATGTCAAATCGTGTATTAACGCGCCCGCGTTACGATATCTGCATGGAATCGACACAAGGGCACAGACGGTAGATTTGACAATTCAAAATTATCCTAAAAAATCTTATCGAATAAAATATATTTGATTTTGATTTTGAGAGAACTTGAGAAACTTTGTGAGAATTCACATGAACATCCCAAATTGATCGACGTAATACGATACTCGAAAGCTAATATTGGTCACCAAAATAGTATTGAATATGTGGGAAATACTATAAAAATATTTTTAAGCAATTGAATGTTCATTTGCAGCACTGCGAACATGCTATGGTAGAAGCATAGTAACAAACACATTTCAGATAGGAACTCATAAACGTAATCTCCAGTCGTTCGGACCCGCCACTCAATTTGCTTTTATGATGTTCTATGCTTGTTACCATTCTATTATCGACTCAAGATATAATGCTTTGAACAGCGCTGGCAATTTGTAAAGCGATAGATTTTTCAATAAAATTTACTAAAGTCGTTTGATTTTCCCAGAAACTAGTAAAACATTGATTTGAAAGCCTTACAAAATAAAACATGTCAAAAATACACTCAGAGCAAAAATTATTATACTTACTTTTATTCTAACATCTCAGATTTTAGTAGGAGTTCCACTATTACTACTCAAAGTTGTTAAGTTTACAAGTAAACGCATTAGAAGCAAGAAGCGCTTGGCTTTCATCAGACCTGGTTTCAAATATGATAAGGCCTAAGGTAGAAGCGCACTTTGCCTGGCAAACCCAACAGACAGAAGAACTGGCTTACCTTTAAATGCTGGGACACAGAAATTAGTATTGCTAATTTTGGTAAGAGCGGTAGTTAGTCCGATGGCCTGAATACGAGCCCTACCACCTACCAAAGCGTGCACAAATTTATCGTACCCGGAACCTCTTGGCTATAATAATTATATATAATATGGTGGGCAAACCATCAGAACATATATACGGCAAAAAAAATGATGATTATAGATATATATTTTATATGTAGCCAAGCGTTTGACCATCAGCTCATTTAAAAACGAAGTTAACGTAATACGTTATACGCCTGGCTTTCATTTTACAACAAAAATGTTTCCAAAATCTTACATCGACGGGATCCATCATGACGAAGGAAGCAATCAATCAAGAAAGTTGAGCAAATACCTCCAGACTTTTCGCAGAACCTAAATCGAGATCATTACCCACTTTATTGCTTAAAGCGCGAAGTTGAACATTTAACGAAGAAATTCGCGCCACGTAATTTTCACACCATTATCTTTTCTGTCGATCCGATTTTGATATAGCAAAATAGTTTTCTATAAAAGTTTTTTTGGAATTTATCGCCACGTCGCTACGTTATAGTAATGTAATTTGAATCCGATAATGTTCTTACAAATAGTATCGCGAAAATAAATTAGCTTATTTAAAATACGAGTAGTCAGAATATTGCAAGGCTGGTTTCATAAAAGCTGAAATGTTGTATACGGGTATGTTTATTATTAAAATGATTAACGACATATTGAATCGTTTCCTGAAAATTGAGATGATGTAAGATCAGATTTAAAACACACATTTCATAAAAGGGTGATTCAATACGTACCTCACAAATTCTGCTGAAAAGTCTGATGCAGCATCACTTGGTTCATTCCAGCAGGAGGCTTTGGCGTCGCTGAAAAACTGTGCCTGCGCGGACCACGCGTCACACGCATATAATACTCTTCTCAATGCCCCCCCTATCAACCGTACTGAGGCTCTGACAAATGATTCATCTGCGAAAAAATACTCCATAGATACTTACTTCAATGTTGAATGCCATACATTTCATTATAAATGACAAGAAAGTTAAAATCTTACCTATTTTTACCGGCTGAGGGTGTAAGGCCAAAATTCCTATTGGAAGACTGTTCATGATAACAGTTAAATTATTGTATTCTTTTTCTTCTATTTCATCGTCAAACATATCATTCACGTTCATCATTTTTATAATATCGCTCCTCTTTTTGGACGCGTCTCTAACAGTATGCATTTTATACGTTTGCACCGAAGGATTCAATAAAAAATCACTAATATCACTCGCTAATGATACTTTTTCCTTAATATCTGTTCTCTCCTGTTTAACTAATTTAATTTCTCGTTCTATAATTTGTAATCTGACTTTATTCATATCATCTACATGTATACTATTTACATATTTATTAAAAGATTCATTATTTTTTCCTTTTATACTGTTACGCCTATGATTACTATCACTATTATGAATAGGAATATATCCTTCTTCAATAGAATTGTTTTTTATTTTAGAACTTTCAACGCCTTTTTCATTATATACATTATAATTTCTTACTTCTTTCAAACTAATATTGCCATTCTTATTATCATACGATCGACTAAAATTTACATTTAATATTTTTTTACCGATGTGCGCTTCTGTTTTATTTATACTTCTAATGTCACGACTATGATTTAAATTTATTTGAAAACTATTATTATTCACTTCATCATTATTTGAGTTTTCACTTATGTCATCAGCATTTTCTATGTTTATATCAGGACCCTCGATACTATTTATAGTATTATTGTCTAAATCTTCACGTTTACTGCGATCGAAACGTTCTTTTAGATCCTCAGTTATATCCATAAAACTGTCAATTTCCTGATCGTTATCTTCGTTAAATTGAGTCCTGTTTGCGATGTTATGAAATATGTCTATGTCTTTTGAGGAATCAATCCATAGCCAAAAAAAGTGTCCATCAAGCATGTTTAACCGCTTTGCCTGATCCATCACAAGTTTCACGTAGTGTATGTCACATATCAGGACAACGACTCCGCGTGTCAGCCTTGAAACTTCTGCAAGTCGCCTGAGGGGACAAAATTTGTAAATGAATTTATTTTTCCATCATTTTGCTATAGGCTTAATATTAAAACAAAATCCTCATACCTAAACAGAACATGCCGCGAAAACTTTTTAGGGAGAGACAGCCATTTCGGGTTGAGTGGTTGTGTCGTAAGAATGGAAGACAAATCTTTGCGAAGAGATAACGTTGAACAAATATCTTCCTCTGCAAGCAATGTGAAACTATGCCAATGGGTGTGTAGGAGGACAGCTCTGAAACAAAATGTTAAAACTTTTGTTTGAATCTACCATCTTTCAACTTTTAAACTGCGTGTTACTACTAAAAGTGTGATTTAACTGCATAAATCTTTTCAACTTTACTGACAAAAATTAAACAACGAAAATAAAGCAAAAAATATACGAGCATTATTTTGTATGAAGCTTTGTGAGCTCATTAAGATGCCACAAACATTCACTCTGTAGCAAGGTGAGGTAACTCACCTAAGCGCATGTAAAGTTTCCCTCGCCGTTATTTCAAGACGAATTTCCAGTGGCAGCATTTCCTGAAGCAACAAAGAAAATTATAAAATTACTACGCGGCTCCTTTGAATAAAAATTTGTGGAATACTTGACCTTTTTGTACCAAATATCGCACTCTTGAAGATAATTTTATATTATGGATCCACATAAAGCGTTACGTTTGCGGATCCCTTAAGATTGTTTTAAGAAAAACGTTACTTTCTTTTTGGCGTACAAAAAAAATTGTGAAATTCGTAAGACGCTGACATAAAGAATGTTGGGTGATTGTTGGTCACCCAACATTCTTTATGTCAGCGTTCACCCAATTGTTATTACGGGCTTGCTCTAGCACCAGCAGTCTGCTTATTATCCCCAACATCACTTCACCGAGATTCATTAAAATTCAGGGTGTTTTTTTAATTTACTATATAATTACCTTTTTTTTTACCTGGTAATAAATTTTATACAGCGCCATCTAGTCCCAAACTAAGCAATGCTTGTAATATGGGGACTAGATTACGGATATAATACTTTCATACTTGTTTTTGTGTCAATACATACTTTTCGTACAATACAATACCAATTTGTTTTATTTTATGAAATTTACTTTATCTTTTTTATTAGTAACTTAGTGACTCTATAAATCTTACTGGTGTATCTGGAATAAATACTACTGTGTGTTAATTTTATAATAATAATTAAAATATAATTGTATCACAGATTCCTGGATATAAGACACCAATTCACAAGAATGAATGGCCAGAATGCTGGACTGTATTTTGGTTAGCAGTATTGCCATACAACGTGGTAATGCCGCCAATATTCCGGCCACGTTACAATCTGGTGTTGACAACGATCGACTGGGTTATCAATAATATGTTATTTTTTTAGATAATCCATTTGATATTTTACTTGTAAGTTTGTACCTGTAGTATATTTATGTTATTTTTTTTTTTGTAATCATTTTGTGTGATGTATATTAAATATAATTGAGTAAATTAAAAGTCATAGGTAAAAAATTGTAATGCGACTCTCACTAACAAATAAATAACGCTCAACGTATGCCATTACGGTAGCTTATACTTAGTTCAAACACGAATTATCAATACACTACCGGGCACAGAACGCTAAATAGGGTAGTTTAGGATACTCGTGGGGTCAATAAAACTAGTCATCGTCGGCGTAGGTGAAGAATTAGATAACTAACATTTTTAGCGAAATCGTCTTTGTTGCGTTTTCGTAGAATATAAAATAGGCTGCATCGTTTGTTCTGACTCACGGTCTGCTATATCTATCCATATATACATTACAATACATTTTATTGCAGAAATGCATACTTAGATTATGGCACAAAAGAGGGGGGTTTTTCGGTTGGACCTACCATTTTATTATATATATTTTATTAATCTAAGAGTTCGGTACCCAAAGGGTGCAAACAGGACCCTAATATTATTTTGTATAGTACATATGTTTTTTTATTGTATCATGGATGCTTGCATTGCCTTTGTCTCAACAGATTTTTCAAGTAAGCGTACTTCACCCGGAATCCTCAACAAACGGTGGAACTGGCTACCTTACATCTGGATGCCGGAACCCAATAATTTAAGAATTGATGTTATGGAGATAGAATCAGGTCAGATGGACCCAAGACACCGGTGGGCGAACCACTAGACCACAGAGGCGGTTAAAATACTGGGGTAGTTTTAGTTACAACCATTAGTACGAGTCTACGATATGTGTGCCTTAGTGGTACAATACAATTGCAAACTAAACTACGCAAATAAAACGTCGGGCAAGAGCTCCAAATAAAATAATATTTCATCAAAATATCCTCGTTAGAACTTATACTTTTGCGAACCATTAAGTTATTTTTAGTGCTATATTAGTCCCCGTCGCAGTAATCGTTGGTAAAGTGGGTTATAAATGACTATAATATCTCTGCGACACCCGCTTTGCGCTCACATCTCTTTCGGTGAAAAGAATTGCAAGACCGGCCAAATAGCTCACCTCTGACTATAAATTGCTTCCGAAAGGGAATTTAATGTACCATTCTCAGGTACCCACCAAAACACCTAGGTGCACCAAAAAACATATAAAAATTGACAGCATGAACACGATAATGCCATGGATTATTTTAAAGAATTAATCGGATTTGGAATATAAATAAGGACGTATTAATATAGTGTATTATTTTTGATGATTGGTCAGTAGGAAAAAAATAACTCTAACTCGAACTTTTACGATGAGGTACGTCAGTAGGTTGTAAGGTTTTTTTTTTAATAATTTTGTTTGCTGACAACATTCTGGAGCTGATCAAATATCTTTTTAATTCGCCGAGATCATCATCAAAAACTTAATTAACTAATTTTCACGTTTAATGATATCCAAAAAACGTCAAAGATGATAAAAGTTGCTTATTTTCTGGATTTAATTGAAAGCTATTAAACACGATGCGACGCTACGATTGCTTTCATGAAATGCCTGTAGCTCCACACGGCATTTTTACTTTATCAATCATAGCAACAGAATAGTAATGTCCTGCAAATCATCGAAATACTCGTAAATATCAAGTTAGTAAAATATAAAAATATTTACTAACTTGATAAAATCATATTTACAAACAAACATTGTATGTTTTTAAATCTAAAGATGTCATGTGCCTATAGCTGATCGACAGAAAATCAACGTACATATATCCAAACCAGCGTTTCTAACCTTGAAATGTATAGGATACCCTGGGATTTCCAACTTCAGCTGATCAATCACATCACATTTTGCTTTTATCAAAAGTTTGTTCGGATGTTTGATCTTTCTCCACGCCGAAACTCGCTGAACAGATTGAGCTGAAGCTTTACATATATGTCTCTCTAGACCGGGAACATAGGTTATATTTTGTTCCAAAATTCTGTTCCCGTGGGATAGGTAGGAGGGTTCCTAGTGGTGGGCGAACCACGAGACCACAGATGCGGCTGTCCTATAATATGTGTCCTGCTTTAATTTGCCCCGGAATTATGAAATGATAAAGGACTAAGAATGAATGTAACCAAACATATTTTTTTAAAGGCTTTTAAAAAATTGTTATTGCCGCTTTCAAAATACGTGTAAAAACAACACGTAGGATTGTAGGTACTGTTTAAGAACACTATCATATAGAAGTATTTTTTCACGAAGGCATAAACTGAATAATGAGTCCATTTTCATTTTTGAAACTTTTGCTAATAAGAAGCGTATTTGAATTTCTATAGCAGTAGCGGCTATAGACTCTCAGCGTTTAGAATCCTGGTTCGATGTAAATGGATCATCAAAAAATTATCCGGCCCGAGTTTCTTGCTTCTCGTCACGATTCCGAACAGGCGGTAGATTTGACGTTTCAAAATGATCCTAAAAAATCATAATAAATAAAATAAAAATGATATTAAAACTATGTTGCGAACATAAAAACATGCTTGTTCTCCCGAACATAAATATACTTGAATCAACCTTTACAATAATCCTTTGCCTTGCACAAAAGTTTGCTTTGTCTTATAAGTTATGCCCTCACAGTGAGGGATGGTCTGTCGCCTATGAGTCACGTAGTGGCATTATTTCACGCCGTGGTTGGCTGTTCCTGGTTTTATCACGAGCACTATTAATAGCTTTCATGAATGGAATTGCTCAAGCACGATAAGTTATAAACCGTCTCTATACTCTTCCAAACGACTTCCATTCCTCATTTACCTAATGATAAAGGTAGCCCACAAACCATAATCTTGATTTACAAAGAACCAAATTTTGCTGCATGAAATTGAATTCCGCTTGTTCTATCCTTTGTCGATTATATTTATAAGCTTATAAATATTATCGACAAAGGTAAAAATAATCTGAATCCGCTTTAGAATACATAATACCTATCCGCGATAAAATACTCATATATTTATATGGAACGTCGAATGAGGAGGAACCTCTCCGGGTTCCTCCGGTATCCGTCTTTACAAACTTTTACATCATGAAATTTTGTGAGTTTCCAACCACATCAATATTTTAGTTCGTATAGCAAGAGTGCTATACTCTTGCTATTCGTACTTTGGAACTAAGTTAAGGCAAACAACAAGCAAAGTTGTGATGTAGTCCCCGACAAGTGTTCCAATATTTAGTACCTATCCAGAAAGCGAGGTTACCTCAAAAAGTTTCAAATTCATGATTGAAGTTGATGATAATTTCTTATCAGATTAAATTAACTGACAGGAAAACTGTCAATCAATAATATTGAAGGAAAAGAAACCGCTCTAACCGCTTATTGCTGTTGTAAAAATTTTAGAGTACTTTACAATGACACGTTATGTCAATGTCACGTAACTATATATATTTAAACAAGGGTTATTTTCACGTGTGATCTATTGTTATTGATCTGAGCAGCGTATGATAGGTTGATGATACTGGCATACTCTTTGTAAGCACGTAGGGTGTTTATAAATGACACTCATGCAAGTTTTGAAACTACTATCTATAATGTGAGAACAGGTATAGGTATAGGTACTTCAATAATAAGCGAGCTATGTAGCCAAGCTGGCATGGGCCACCTTTTTTTATTGTACGACGGGGAAGCGCTTAGCCTTCATCTGGTTACATGTTAAGATAAGGCCGAGAACCGAGGCTGAAACTGAGGAACTGCCGATCTAAATGCCGGAACACAACATTTTTTTTTAGAATTAGGTAAGATGGTGGTATCTAGCCAGGAACTTAAAGAAAGTCCTACCACCAACCAAACCAAGCACAATATTGTACTGCCCCTTATCGAATCCGGGACCTCTGGCTCTGACACCGGAACGCAAACTACTAAATCACTGAGGCGTTTGAGAGCCCTCATTCCCACCAGGAGGCTGAGAGTTCAAATCCATTCTAGCATCAATGAACTTATCAGTTTTTTGGAAGTTTATTTACGCATTTGACACATGCCAAGGCTCTGACGGTCAAGGTCTCATCAAACCGGCATGTCTCGAAGACCAAAATGTGAAATCTGTGTCTCTGGCTATAATATTCCGACATGCGACGGTGGACTTGCAACTGTATTGAATGCAAGCTACTTACAAACCGTGGGCATGTGCCGCCTTGTAGGTCATGCTCATAAGATCCATACTCTGAGAAGTGATCAGAATTCACCTCTGACTCTTGTCTTCGAAGGGGAAAATGTCGTCAGTTAATTGTGCATGGTAAAAGTTGATTTGAAGTAGCAAAGCAATTTTTTTTTACGATCGCATTTCTACCATAGTCATTCGTCAATGTACTATTATTTTTCTTAATATTTGTTTTTTCTGTTATCATTACACAAAACTTTCTAGCTTATTTATTACGTATTCATACTGTGTGTATTCTTAGATATATAAATGTAGCAGTAATATTAAGATGTTTTATTTTTATCAAGTTGTATTTTGTGGTGTGTGCCTCATTATATAATAAAAAGTTATTCCTAGATGTGCAATGACATGTAATAAACATTACATCACATTAATAGCCCATTAGTAGTGTCCTTTACTGGACAGAGCCTCCTCCAAAGCTAGAGGGTTATGCAATAATCAACGTTTGTCAAGTAGATTAGTTACTGCAGTAAAGATTTAGATACTACACAGAAGCAAGCTGCTGCCCTTTCTGGTGAGATTCCTTAGTGGTATTTTATGATAACCATGGGCTATGTTGTTTTGATTTTTTAGCCGTGTACGATGAATAGAGAGAAACTCACGTTAGCTATGGTGTAAGAGAGATGCTGGTGAGAAGGTGAAGCGCGCAGTACCGGAACGCCAGCGCGGGTTGCCGCCGTGACGACAGCCGATGCCGCAGATCCACCTCCGCAAACCAAGAGTGCCGCTACTCGTCGACCTTCCAGAGCTGAGCATGTTTGCTCCAACAACCGGGCACTGAATCTAGACAATAGAAAAATTACTGTTAAAATATTAAATATTTTAACCGCCTCTGTGGTCTAGAGAGTACGATATAGTGCTTGGTTTGGTTAGTGGTAGGACTTTGTTTCAGTCCGCTTGGCTAGCTACCACCATCTTATTAAATTGTTGTGTTTAAAATGTTAGCATGTAAACATGAGCAAGAATATTCGAACTGTAATCATAAACTGGTATATATAAGTGTAATTATTTAATTTTGAAGTTAAAAATATATATATATATATATATATATTTCAAGGTATTTACTTACATTTTCAGTCAAAAATGGCTTTATATACGACCAGATGCATATTGCTCTGATCGCTAATAAAAATAAAAAAGAATAAACCGCTTGTCAAAATGTTAGCCCGAACAATGTCTCCGAGCCATATCGGAGGAAAAAAAGGCGGAACAAACAAAAAAAAAGTGCGCTTTCTCATTAGGCTTTATCATAACTTCAAAAATCAGATGAGATGAAAGCCAAGCATATCAAAGAATGAAACAAAAAACACCGGCAACCATACCCTTCAAGCCGGAACACAGCAATGCTGTTTGATGACCTAAATGGTTATGGTGGTAGTACTTACCGGACGAGCCCTTTCACAAGGGGCTCTACTACTCTTAAAAGACTATTATTTTAGATGTAAGATTGCCAGTTCTTCAAGTTCAGATTTTTGAGGATTCCGGGTGAAGTGCGCTTCCTTTGGTCTTTCATAACTTGACCAAGTACATCATCGTCGCACAATAAAAAAAGTTTTATTTTTATTTTTATTGTACAACGGGTAAGCACTTGACCTTTATCTCACCTAGTTACACAAGTTGAGATAAACCCGAAGGTGGTGGCGCACTTCACCCGGAATCCTCAACAAACTGAGAAACTGGCTATCTTACCTCTAAATGCCGGAACACAACAATTTTAGAATTGTTATTATGGCGACAGAATTAGGTAAGATGGTGATAGCTAGCCAGGCGGACTTAAACAAAGTCCTACCACCAACCAAACCAAGCACAATATATTGTACTCCCCATGGGGATCGAACCCGGCCCCTCTGGATCTGAAATCGGTGGGTTGAACCACTAGACCACAGAGGCGGTTAATTGGTCAATTCAGTCTGAGTAATGAAACCACAAGGACTTGCTCCACATGTGACAGATTTTGGTAAATTGTAGCTATCTTACCTCCTAATGCCGGAACATAACAATTTATGAATTGTTGTTATGGCGTCAGAATAAGGTAAGATATTGAGAGCTCGCCAGTTGGTCTTAAGTAAAGTATTACCACTAACCAAACCACGCACAATACAACAATACAACATCAATATTGTAATTCCTCCAGAGGAGTACAGTATTGTTTTATAAACACTAGACCACAGAGGTGGTAATAATCTTACATCTTATTACATACACTGCCCAAGATCGAATAATTAGTTGAATATTATGTAAAGTCCTGAAAGTTGACCCCGGTAATCCAATATTGAACCCGGTACTTAGAGGTGCCAAGGCAAATATTGGTTCATCCGAGCGTGATATTTGCCGCTATCGTAGGCTGAGACGCCACATTATAATGCACCCACAATACTCAGGATATATCAAACGTGCCTTTACAATATTATGTAGATGCAGTTTGATAAAATATCTAGAACTTTTGAAACAATCATGGCTATGAATATTATAAACAACACACTATCATAATATATCGTTGCTATTGTTCAAAAATAGATTCTCTTAGCCACTCTTAGCTTACTTAGAGTAAATTTTTTTCGCACAGATATTTTCTGAATGGTATGGTACTTGGGACGTAAGTTTTTGTTCATGAGAAACATAGAACCTTTTTCATGTCAACATTTATTTAAAAGAAACGGAACAAAAGAGTGCGCAAATAACGCGTGGATAATCAACACGTTGAGTTTCATAGAACTATATTATTGTAGGACGGGTATCCTGCTGGTATAATAATAGCAATTGAGTTCAGATTGAAAGGATTATTTAAAATGAGATTTACGGCTTGAGTTTGAAGAGGAAAGAGTTCAGAAATATTTTTGTACCAAAATGTGCTGAAGTCAATATTTGGTTAGCCTAGTCTGATATTTGTAGCACTCCGCTGTCACACGTCAGACACATTAGAGTGCATCCGTGATACTGGTGAGCAAACACTCTGTCTTGAGTGCATTTCAGTATAAGCTGGATACATCACATAGATAACCTACCTTAGTCCTTAATATTATAATTGCAAGAGTAGCTGTGTAAGCTGTAAAAGTGTGTGTATGATTGTAACCACGAATTATTTGATAAAATTTGGAATGAAGATAGGTACTGGTGTTTTAATTATTTATTTGGTTTTCAAAACTCGTCATTACACAAATACATCTTAACCATTGACTAGACATGTATGAATTAAAATGTTTGTCTTAAGAATTGTTGTTATGGCGACAGAATTAGACAAGATTATGGTAGCTAGTTAGGCAGACTTAGACAAAGTTCTACCACCAACCAAAATGGTAAAAAGAAACCTTTATGCAGATTAATGTATCATAATTTTATCAAAAAAATTTTTTTAACCGCCTCTGTGGTCTAGTGTTTCGACCCACCGATTTCAGATCCAGAGGTCCCGGGTTCGATCCCCAAGGGGAGTACAATCTATTGTGCTTAGTTTGGTTGGTGGTAGGACTGTAATTAAGTCCGCCTGGCTAGCTACCACCATCTTAATTAATTCTGTCGCCATAATAACAATTCCAAAAATTGTTGTGTTCCGGCATATAGAGGTAAGATAGCCAGTTCCTCAATTTGTTGAGGATTCCGGGTGAAGTGCGCATCCACCTTCGGCCTTATCTCAACTTGTAACCAGGTGAGATGAAAGCCATGCGCTTTCCCTTCGTACAATATAAAAAAAAAACAAAAAACAATAGAACTAATAGATCGCACTCAGAACGCACGTTCAATCCCCGCCGGCCGGCTCTAAATGCAAAAACCCGTTCACACGGCAGTAATCCACAACGTGCTCTCCTCACCATATTGTCCAACGAATCGCAAGCCTCGGGCTTGCTAGTTATTTTGTGATCTGTCTTTAATTTAATATTTACTGAGTTCAAACAAGACACGATTTGCTTTTTATTTGTTTGATGATGATGATGATTGTGTTGCTGAGAGTACGCTGATCTAGAGAGGAATATTTCACAATGAAAAAAAATAGCAAGTTATGAAATGGATTTTTTTTAATAATCAGACCGTAAGAATAATCTTCTAAACAGTTTTACAGCGCCCATAGTGCAGTACGCCAGTAGTTTGTTAGGTTGGTTTTGCACCCAGAAACACCTTGTTTTTTTAATTCACAAAATGATAAAAATAAACCTTTATATAGATTAATGTATCATTATTTTATCAAACAAACCAATAGAACTAATAGATCCTACTCAGAGCGCACATTCAATCCCCGCCGTAAATGCAAAAACCCGTTAACACGACAGCAATCCACATGCTCTCTTCACCACATTGTCCAACCAAGGTTACCTTAGCGGCAAGCGCAGAGTATATCACCAATTTTGTTAAACCTTCGGGAAACGCAAGCATGGCCGATTTTCGATCTTGATTGGAGCGAGGTGAAAAGAAAGGTTAAAGATAGAATGGACTGACGCAATAATATCCATTCTCATTGCTGAGACTGTTGAGGATTTCAGGCGAAACGCGTTTCCAATATTCAGCACTATCGTAACTTGATTAAAATGTGAGATGAAGGCCAAGCGGTTTTAACCGGACTTATTAGTGTGTGCATATTTTACACATACCAATAAAGCTTGTTCTAAGAAAGCTTTGACTTTTTCTAGTTACGTGTGATGAGTGATATGTAATCACTTCACGTTAACCATTTTTAGAGTTCTGTACCCAAAGGGAACCAACGGTATCCTATTTTAAAGTCTCCGTTGTCCGCTCAGTGGACCTTATCTCATGAACGTATATGTAGACATTTGAAATTTTCAAAGGGTGTGAATTATGTACGCACGTTTAGCGTTATTTTGACAGAAACGTAATTTTTTGTCTCCAAATTTGGATCAAAACACTCGGTATGCGGGTCCGTACTTGCCGGATTATTTAGTAAACCAGCAATTTTCACACAAACACATATAGCTGTACGTTTTATGATGGTAATGCTGCTCTACAGGCTACGTCCTTCATAAATTCAGCATATGAGGTAGGTACCAACCGGTTGACACCGAAATCTGTTTGTGATTTGCACTGACACTAGCGTAATACTCGTGATGAAAATGCTGCATAAATGTTTTCCTTTAACTGAGAATATACATATAGCATAATTAAAAAGTTCATTCAGAAATGTATGGGGCCATGGTAGATTGTGTAAGATAATTGGACATGGTGAAAATTATAGCAAATGTTTTTAAATCATCAAATTACTCGAGTTTTTAATCTTGTATTTCCAAATTTGTATTTCCAAATTAATTTGGAAATACAAATTTACTCTTTTAAGAGTAGTGTTTGTGAAAGGGCTCGTCCGGGGAAGCACTTCCACTATACATGTAACATATAGATCTCAAAAACTTGGCCACAAGTTTGAAAAAAAAAAACAGATATCAATTACCATTTATTCAGTAATTTTTTTCGTCAAATCTACCGTCTGTTGGGAATCGCAAGCCTCGGGTTAGCTAGTTATTTTGTGATCCTTAACCTGTCTTTAATTTAATATTTACTGAGTTCAAACAAGACACAATTTGCTTTTGATTTGAGTGATGATGATGATGATTGTGTTGCCGAGAGCACGCTTATCTAGAGATAAATATTTCACAATCACAAAATGGCAAATTATGAAATGGTATTTTTTTTATATTCAGACCGTTAGAAAAATCTTCTAAAAAATTTTACAGCACCCATAATGCAGTACGCCAGTAGTTTGTTAGGTTCGTTTTGCATACAGAAACACCTTGATTTCACTTTGTTTGCTGACATAATACGTTTCTGATGAAAACAAAATTGCTAATAATTAATCAGCGCCATATTATTTTTGTTTGAAATAACTAAACAGAATCTTTTCTACACACGAATAAGAATTGACGGCCAAACGCTTTAAGGCTCTTTCTTTTATCTAAGCATGTGTTTTTTTTATATGTGATGGCTTAACTCTTCTTTATTCTTGTCTAGCTCTATGTCAGAGCAAGGATGAGGTCTACGATAGCGCTTTCCCAGAAGAAATTTGCTCTCCCGCGCACCAACAAAACGTGGCAAAGCTCGGCGCCGGACTTTGGCAAGAGGGTGGTTGCTACGTTGCTACCAACGTAGTCATCTTTTATGAGTTGGAGGTAGATTACTCGTACCACAACTTTGTACTTCCTTTTTTTTATTGTACGACGTGGCACGTCCCCGTCGTACAATAAAAAAGGTAAATACCTTGGCCTTCATCTCACCTGGTTACAAGTTAAGATAAAGGCCGAAGGTGGAGGCGCACTTCACCCGAAATCCTCAACAAACTGAGGAAACTGGCTATCTTACCTGTAAATTCCGGAAAACAACAATTTTATAATTGTTGTTATGGCAACAGAATTAGGTAAGATGGTGGTAGCTAGCCAGGCAGACTTAAGCAAAGTCCTACCACCAACCAATCCAAGCAAAATATTGTACCATTGATATAATTGGTATTACTGTACTACTAGGGATCAAACCCGGGAACTCTGGATCTGAAATCGGTGGGTTGCACCACTAGACCACAGAGGCGGTTTAACTTTTCTTCTTTGATTGTTCAGTTTAAAAGAAAATATTTTCGCTTCGTGTCTATATTTTGTATCAATAGTACTTAGTTTGAGTATAGAGGCTTTCATGTGTGTTTTTCCATCAAAACAATGTGAAATGATACATTGTTTAAAGCGCTTTAAGCTACGAATTAAAATAATGTTTGCCTACAGTTTATAATCGCGGATTAAGCCGTGCAAACATCGCCCAACAAAACAAAACTGATAGATAGTTAGACATTACTTTATATTAATAAATAAATGTAGGTACAAGGGCAAACTTAATGCTATGAAGCATTTTCGTCCAGATAGCCCTTGAGTAGTATAGAGTGGTAGTACAATAAAAAATGTTAGCATGAAATAATTTTTTTTTATTAAATACCTACTTATAATACTTAGACTCACATATACATTACATTAATAATAAGCTCAATTTTGTTAATTTTGTTTTTCTAAAAAAAGATGGAAAACTTTAGATTTGAAGATGCCAAAAGAAGGAGTAGTGCGGATATCCACAGACAGTGAGTTCCAGAGGCGGATGGCACTAAATGTGTAGGAATCGGTGTAGAAGGATGATTTGGCAAGAACAATAACCATGATTTGGAACCAGATATCATTGTATATGGCAGTTCAAAACTTAGTTAGTAAAGCAACTCCGCCTGTAGATTAACAGCTCTGTAAATTAAACCCAGTTTTTGGACTGTGTCGCATCCTGGATTATGATGGCTTTGGTACTATTAACAACGTCGCAACTCAGTTGGTTGTAGCTTTTTGCGCTGTAGATCGGTTCGATTCCCACCTGTCACAAACATTTGTGTAATGAATACTGGTCTGCTCTGTGTGTTAGTGTTATATTGTATTTACACAAAAAAGCATACTACAATTTATATGAATATCTTGATGGTACCTTGGTTGATTTTTTTCACTCTATTAATATAAAATATACTACATACATTTTATGTACTCTGAATACTTAGGTACTCAAATTTGGCATGTAATTTTTTTTTTTTTTTTTCATTTAATTTTATTCCATAAGCAGCTACGATTTTGTGCGCTGCAAATGTGTCAGAATATAGAGCACTTTTTATGAACCTACCAACTCATGTAAGTACCTGCCTACACTATTTGCAAAATAAATACATTTGAATTTGTATGAAAAATTGAAAAAGTATGAGTATTATATCCGTAGGCTGGTCAGATATAGCTATGGTTAGTTTAGGGCTAGATAGCACTAGTTAAAATAAGTACCCTGTCATATTTATTTATTATTGTGAGCATATTTTATGTATTTATGACAATATAAAAGCAAAGGGAATTCGGAATGGAAATTGAATCCAATCTTTGTACGTTATGAACAAGTATTTTTGGTGGCAGAGGCTATGACAAAATGTTTTGTAAATTAAGGAGAAGAGTAATAACACAAAAATCACATCAAACAATACAAACGGCTTAATCGCTAAAAACGATTTTATTCAAGTATACTTCCAAGGAGAAACAGGATTTGTTTTTAAAAATACATATGGTTGCGCACATAAAAAATTGTAATTATATAAAAACTACGTATTGCTTAATACCTAAATACTTACTGAACATAATGCAAAAGCATTATGTTCAGTATTTAGGTGAGTACGTATCTCTAAACTGCCTCTGTGGTTTAGTGTTTCAACCCACCGATTTTAGATCTAGAGCTCCTGGGTTCGAACCCCAGGGGAAGTACAATATTGTGCTTGGTTCGGCTGGCAGTGGGATTTTGTTTGAGTCCGTCTGGAGCTACCACCATCTTACCATTCTGTCGCCATAACAATAATTCAAAAATTGTTGTGTTTCGACATTTAGAGGCAAGATAAACAGTTCCTCAGTTTGTTGAGGATTCCGGGTGAAGTGCGTCTCCACCTTCGGTCTTATCTTAACTTGTTACCAGGTAAAATTAAGGCCAAGCGCTTCACTGTCATCCAATAAAATAAAAAAAAATCATAACGTAACCATGACGCATTAACTTCCTTAATACGGATAATAGTGTGACTCATATAGTAATATATTCTAAAACTGCAAGATCAACATGTTAATCACAAAAGGAATTATGTGTGTAATAATGACTTAAAATCAAGTTAGCTTTGCAGTGATGTTTTATTTTCCTGGTCATCAAGATGGAAAAGATACGATTAACTTCCAACTCTACCGAGCGTTGTATCTTCAATTATAAACAGAATGGTTCGTAAAATACAATAACGACCACAATTAGATCTACGAGTATCGCTTACACGGATCACATTGACCTATTTGTGACAACAGGTAGCGACGGAGTGATTCTAATTAATTGCGACGGTTCTAATCAGGGTGCGTGCTTGCAATGAATAGCTAAATAAATAAGTTCAGATACTTAACTAATTCTTAGAAGTGATTGTGAACAAATTCTTGCCACCCAGAACACAAGGCATCCATAATGGGGGCTAGTGTTCAATATTTAACATTTTGTTTAAATTTACCTATCTCTAAGGTAATGGTAGATTTGCATGCAATGGAATTTCATTTTGTTTATTGGCTACAAATAATTACAATAATTGATATATTATTATCAAATATATCAATTATGATTAAACTATGATTAAAATATTATTAAATTATGATTAAACTTTGCTTAAATTATGATTAAATCATGATTAAATTATGATTCAATTATTAGTAAATTATGATTAAATACTGATGAAATAATGATTTAAATTATGATTATATTATAATGAAATAATGATAAAATGTTGATTAAATTATGGTCAAAATATGATTAAATCATGATAATCAAAACCTTGGTTACGCGAGGAGACGGTGCTCTTCGGGGTTCAAAAAATCTTACGGGGCTTTTGATTAGGGTGACGCGTGATCCAATGCTAGCTGTTCTTTAGGGCAGAGAAATAGAATATCTATTCAGCGTGGCAATGCCAGCAAAGTCTTGGGCACGCTACCATCTGGTATTCTGGTACAGTTGAGTTACATATAGATCGTTTGTAACGGTCAATAGATAGCCCGACTTTTCCTCGTAAATATGTAGTTAGTTTAATGGCACACCTTGTATAAGCTATTGGATTACTTGCAGCGCGCAGGTATTTCTTACGTTTAATATAGAAGCTAAAAGAGCCGCATTAGACTACACTTCAGTCTCAATTTGAACGCCTCAGAAGTCGTTTGAAATTTAAATCCTAAAAGCTTCACTATTGTGCTCTGCGATAAAGCAATGTCTACCCGTGAGTACCCTAAAGTGTGGAGTCGTTTCGAGAGAATAGTCGAAGATGGCAGAACGCTTAAGTTTGAAATAGAGGACATACCACCTACTATGTGGAGCATTGCCGTGGAATTTATGCTCGGGAACTATATTAGAGAAGATGTCTGGTGGTCAGCAGCTGGTAAGTTCTTCCAGAAAATATTCCAAAACGATGCTTGACATATCTCCACGGGGATACAAATTTATGCATGGTTTGGTTGGTGGTAGAATATTTTTTATGTCCGTCTAGCTAGCTACCACCAATTGTTGTGTGCCAGCATTTAGAGAAATGATAGCCAGTTCCTCAGTCTATTGAGGATTTTGGGTAAAGTACGCTCTCTCGCCTTATCATAATTTGACACCAGATGAGATGAAGGCCAAGCGCTTCCCCATCTTACAATTAAATAAATACGGACACGCACCCCGAGAGTTCCGACCTACATTTAAATGAAAAAAACGTTTCTTGTACGGGGCCTTTAATATTATTTTATTAACATTAATGAGAAAATTATTAAGTGTCTTCCTATTACGTTTCACGAGATACAGCCTGCTACTAACAGACGGATGGACTGACGGACGGATAGTGAAGGCTTTGTAATATGGTCTCTGTGGCACCCTTGGACACGGCACCCTGAGACAGAACAGACACCGTTTAATAATCCATCTTCACAGTGCCAGATTTTTATCATCATTAGTCGTATATAAAAGTGATTCAATTTTGTCTGACCAAGCTTTCGACTATGTAATAAAACTTGAGAACTTTTTGCAATTACCCGAAATCAAGTCTAACATTAACCCTCACGAAAAAATACGTAGGTCATTAACTGTGGGCGCCCAAGTCTTGAGACTCGAAAAAACCTTACATCGCAAGGGTGTCGACGACACCGAAATGTAAGAGATTTATTTGAACTTGGTGAGCATAATCTTGAAGCATATACGTAGTCGTTTCTACGCCCATATAAAAATATCTCAGATTAAAACAACCTACATACTTTTAAAATAACAAATGCTTTTAGCGATGTACTGCTATCGTTGTTTTTCATATTAAACATATTGAAACGAGTAAACTCTTGACCTCAAAACTTGCATAGGAAAGACAGGTCTATGATGGAGCTTATCCAGAGGGCAGTAGCTCACCTGCGCTCCAACAAAACATAGCTAAGCTTGGCGTTGGACTTCGGCAGGAGAGTGGTCACAAGCCAGGACTTTGCAGGTTACCACTAGAGTTGATCAATGACAATTCAGTGATCCCGTAGCTGTTGCCCGTTGCTGTTGTTCTCCATCATTATTATTTCATATAACACAACGTTTTATTTTTTCATTCTTAAGGAACAGCTGACGACCTAGATGCGGTGCAGGAATATCGCGTGCTGTTGTCTACAATTATCAGGCAGAAGATGAGCATTGCTTGCTTCCTTGCTGAAGGTGATGGTACAGGGCGCACGCTAGTGGCCGTGAATATGTGTATGCCACAAGAAAAAGGCCGCTTTGTTAATCACATCCCGGTAAAATTACTTGAATTACTTAGCAGGACAGGAATTATTGCGGGACATTAATTTCACACAGCACCATCTAGCCCCAAGCTAAACATAGCTTTTAATATGAAAGAATACTTAAATACTTTTGTAAATACATACGTACTAGAAGATACAACACCCAAACACAGAATAAACATCTATATTCATAACGCAAATGTTTGTTCTGGGTGGGAATCGAACCCACAGCCTACAGCGCAGAAAGTAGAGTTACTACCAATTGAGATATGAGGCTTGTTACTATGCTAACAAGCCTCTTGTAAATAATTAGATTGTACATATTGTTTGAAATAATATATAATATTCCACGTTGCTTATATAAGACTTAGATTCACCGTCTTAGGTACCTAAATAGCTAAATCATCTGGTTTTCAGCTCTAAATTTACATACATTGCGCAGAACATTTTGGGTTAAGTACAAATCGTTTTATTTTATCGTATCTTGCTCTCTTTATTCTCCGAGCGTAGCTGGGAGCATGGCTCTAGAATTCAAACTTGACATCACATAATTCAGTTACTAGCTGGCGGTAAAGTTTCATTTATTTGAAGCTCTACACTCTGAACTTAATTTATGTTCGGGTTAGACAGCCATGAGTTATATTTTTTGCCGGAAAAATAAATGACGCTTTTTGTCACTACGCATAAATTATATGGCTGAATGCTTAGCGTGATTTCTATAATCTAGGTTTCATTCGTCTCCGTCGTAAAATATGATCAGCATGGAATCAACTTTCTTTTTTCGTTTTTGACCTATCTTGACCGACTTCGTTTACTTATTAACCGGATACATTATTCACGACGATACCTAATGGGTATCTCTGAAGCATGAATCATGTTCTATCATAGAGTATATTACTGAAATCTTTCTTTTTATCCTACTGCTTCAGGAGGGGAGTTATGTTTTTCGTGAGTATGTATATTACAGAACAAACATCTATGTTTAACACACATTTTTGTCACGGGACTCTAACCCACAACCTTCTGCGCTGAAGGCAGATCTGCAACCAACTAGGCTGTTGCAGGTAGCAGTATGTGGGCAGGCTGCTTCTCAATTCCACCACTCGCAAAACGACGGCACTACATATATCATTGAGGACAGAGAAGGATTGACACTCTCTTGATGGAGTCATGTGGAATGTAATTGGGTTCAATGAATATTATATATAGTATTTTATAATTTTATATTATATAGATAGTATTTTATATTTTTCCTCATAATTTTGAATTTTTGGCACAAAAAATACATATATTTCACAATATCTCACAGTAGCTCTGCCTTCTGAGCTGTAGGTTGTTGATTCGCCTGGCTAGCTACCATCTTACCTAATTATGTCGTCATAATAAGAATTCTAAAATTGTTTTGTTCCGGCACCTTCGGCCTTATCTCAACTTGTAACCAGGTGAGATGAAGGCCAAGTGCTTACCCGTCATACAATAATAAAAAAAAAAGTAATATATATTTTTTTATTACAGCCGAAAACGAAAGCGGGTTTATTATCTCTACGCATGTTTGCCGAGGCCATGAGAGTGACGGCAATTTACGACAAGTGTGATGTGAAGGCATACCTTATGGGCACGGGACTCTCCGTCGCGCCGGAATACCGACGCCTGGGGATTGCCGTCGAGTTACTTAGCGTGAGGTAAGCACATTCTACTATATATCACAATGGCGCTGACCCAGGTGCAAGTTGGTATCATACTCCAGCTAAAGGTTCTGACCCATAAAAAATGAGGGTTTTGCATTTCGTTTTCGAACCTTAGTGCGGGTCCGGATCACACTTGCTCTTGTTAGTACTAGTAGTTTGACTGAGATATCGTGTATAAAAAAATAAAAAGAACCAGGGTTTTTTTGAAACGTTGAACACGAACTTAATTATGTAATAAGCTGTTGTTAATTAAGAAATGTGAAGCCAAAATTTTTATACATTGCATAGACACTGTAAAACTTTTGTTAATTGGTGGTTTTTCACAGAGTAAATCTAAAACCACCCTAATAAAAATGGTATTATTTCATATCATATGCAGTTAAACACTGTCAAATGAAATTTCACAAGACAATTACCTCGATTAGTAAGTTTTATCTTAGTGAATTAAAAAATTAATTATGTTAACAGAAAAATGTTTAGTAACAAACCCGCTAAATTCTTTTGAAAAATAAAATGGGCACTCCTGCTAAGTGATGCAATTAGCTATCAAAATTTTAAAGGCCTCCCAGCCTTCTTCCAGACCATCCTATCCTGAGCTGTAATTATCCAGTACTCGAGAAACTGGTCAAGCTCGTCACGCAAACCTACCTATAAACTACCTTCTGATAATTACCCTATGCATCGAAAATTCCTCGCAAATATTTTTATGATATCTCATTTTTTTAAATATCATGATTATCGTGAAATTTGTTCGAAAGTTATCCTCGGGCAAACAATGCCACATACATATGCAGTAACGGATCAACCAATTGAACTGGAAGTAGTAGAGCCCATTGTGAAAGGGCATATCCGGGGAAGTACTACCATACCTATTTTCCGCCAAGCAGCATTGCTGTATTCGCTGGTGAAATTACAGGCACGTGAGGCTTAACACCTTTATGATTAAAGTTGACGGGCGCAATGCAGTGCTGTGTAGGCTATGTTCTTTGTGTTGTTAAAGGCAAGAGATGTTAAAAAAATAAAATTGTGTTCCGGCATTTAGAGGTAAGATCCCAGTTCCTCAGTTTGTTGAGGATTCCGGGTGAAATGCGCCTCCACCTTCGGCCTTATTTCAACTTGTTACCAGGTGAGATGAGAGCTAGTGCTTCTTCGTCGTACAATAAAAATAAAATAAATAAAAAATAGGCACTTAACATGAGTTATTACTGGCTTGTTCCGTCTCCTAGTTGCATAAAAAAAAACGTTTTATTACAGATCTCATGCATCTCCGGTGTATATTGACTCAAGAATGAAATATGACCAAATTAAACAAGAAATGAATTCCTTAACAGCTGCCTCCGTTTCTGGCCAGCGCTTTGTGTTTCCTTCAACGATATACCCCTGAACTTTTATTGTATTAAAACCTTTTAATTTCAGAAAGAACTTATCGAAAGAGCTTGGTTTTCAAGCAACAGGTGGCATATTTACAAGTGCGAAAGCGCAAAAGTCTGCTGAAAAAGCCGGCATGGAATGTTTGTATCAGATATCTTACAAAAAGTTCGGAAAGCAGTGTAATATCAAATTCCATACAGATACTGAGGAGCTTCAGATTTTCGGTGCAAAGCTTGGGTAGAATTTCAATTAGCTAATACAGGAAACGAATCTGTTGAAGATAAACCGAAAAGTAACGCGATGGGTTTTTTATATAATGGTGAAGATGCTATGTGACTTTGAAAACAGATTTGACAGTTAAAATAAATAAATATTTACTTTTATATTAGCTGTATTTTAATGAACTTGTGTTTTGTCCTTCTACCAACACTATAGCGTCAATGAAGTAAACATGATACGGCAAGCTATTTGAAGCTAATACAAGTGTCTTGACAGTCAGTAACACAGCAGTTTGGTGTTGCTAAATGAATGAATGTGAGATGAATGAATTAATTAATACTTCATTGTACTCATACATTTTAGGGTGACACAGTGTTTATGTACAATGGACGTCATTGCAAAAAAAACTTTTTCATTTCTTCTTTCCTGCTTCTGTCTATTGTATATATATATATATATATATATATATATACACACACACACACCAACACATACACCTTTACTGTGATCTCAACTCCGCCTGCCAAGCATGTTGATTATGTTAAAACCCTCTTGTTTTAGAGTAGGCACTGTCCAGCTGTGGAAACTTAAGGGCTTTTGATGTGTAGGTAGTCTATTATTTTTTTTGTTTACGAATTCTATATTGTTTTCTGCTAAGGTGGTTAGTAGTTATAAAATGTCTTGGCATTACGCTCATCAATTGTAAATTATTTTAAGTTTTGGACAATCAAGTATAATATAAATAAATGAGCACCAAGCAATAATTTCTAAGAACCTTCATACAGTAAGTATTGAATGATGATGAGATGAATCTGGATTGTTACAACTTTAGTACAGGTAGAAGTCCCTGGTAACAAACATAGAAAATCATTACTCGTAGTTTGACCTAGATAAACTTAATACGTCCACGAATTACCTAAAGTGGCTTTTACGTTTATACGATTGTACCCAGAGAATGAAGGTGGATGATAAATAGTCGCCTTTCGACCATTAAGTAAGTGATTTATGTAGGTATATAAAGTTTTTTCTTACCTGTACAAATAAATAAAATTGAAGTGTCTTTTAGAACAATACAAAAATACAGTTTTTTATTAAATGTACATGAAATTATATTCAGACATACTTTTTTTGTCTGTCTGTCTGTTTGTTCCGGCTAATATCCAAAACTGAGTTTGACAGGATTTTTACTGACAAATAGCTGATGTTATACTAACTGTTTGTGACGTCATAACTCTTGAACGTGTTATCCGATTTCATGAAATTTCAAATTTAAACAGAGCAACGATATAAGAGGATATGAGGCAGGATGTATGTAAGTTGACAAGTGAGGTAGTTTTTGATATATTGTATTGAAAGAAATACAATATTTCACCCATATCTGTTGATTACTCGGATCTATTCAACATTTTAAACATGCAGGGATTACACTTTTACATATCTAAAGGATATGAGGTTTTTTTTTACACTAGGACAGTTTTTGAGAAATAAGGGTGTTAAGTGAGACAAGAAGATTTATATCTTGTGGGACATCATTTGAAAGAGGTTCCACAGCCCATTTCAAATAAAATTATTTTACTCTTACAGGGGTAGGTTTTGTGTTTGGGCGTTAAGATGGTTAAGGTAAGATGGTCAAACGTTTGCATACCAAATGTTTGACCATCTTAACGCGCCCCCATCTTGCGGTAATTAAGTTAAAAAAGCCTGACTCCACATTCCATTTACTAAAACCACCCCTGTATTAGGGTTGCAAAAGGGTAAATAATACTGAAATCTTGTGAAATATGAAACCTATGAAAAGGTTAAGACAGCAGATGTCAAAATTTGTTTCAAAGTTTGCTTCTAGATAAGGGGATGCAAAGTATGATCTAGGTCTTGCATGAAGTAAGCGTATTTGGTTAGTTATTATATTTACATTTATTTTTAAATCAAAACTGGTGTATTTATATTTTGTTGATCATTCAATAGGGTTGCCAAGCCAAGGGTGTCGATAAGATCCATTAATGATTTTTGGGATGTCATACAAGGGGTTTCGCTGCGCACACCCAACATCAATATTGTCCCCCCACTATATTGTCCATCACATGTGGAAAGAAGGTCCTCCAAAACTGTAAGTTTTGGCCATAATTACCATGAACGATTGTTGTTCACAGAAAAAGTTTTACAGAAGGAAGCTGCAACCTTTTTGGTGAAGCTCCTTGGTTGACTTTTACGACATCCGTGGGCTTGAAGGGTAGATTTTTAAAACACAACTGCGACAATGGTTATTTGTCATTGACCGAGGCAATGGTTTTGTTTGTTTCTTCTTCCTTTGAAAAGAGCTCTCAAAACCGTCTCAAAATTAGACATCAACCTTTTCATGTTAATAAGGAGTGACTTATTTACTAATATCAAATAGATCATCGAACACTCCAGGGAATAAAGAAAGATTGAAAAAAAGTGTGCTCAGAATAAGGTGTAAATAATGAAAGCACACTTTTATCGTTTGTTAATAACTTTCTTAGTGCTTTTTTTTTATTAAATGTACGACGGGGAGGAACTTGACCTTCATCTCACCTGATTTACAAGTTATAATAAGGCCGAAGGTGGAAGCGCACTTCACCCGGAATCCTCAACAAACTCAGGAACTGGCTATCTTACCTCTTAATGCCGAAACACAACAATTTAAGAATTATTGTTATGGCTACAGAATTAGGTAGCTATCCAGGCGGACTTAAACAAAGTCCAAAATAAATAATCTCCGTGGTTAAACACCTAACACTAACCAGACATTACTAGATCTCAGTTTGGGGTGAAGTTATAATTAATGTGATTTTTTTTCTAAATAAATATTGCAAGACATTAATTTCACACAGCGCCTTCAAGCCCCAAACAAAGCATAGCTTGTAATATTACGAATAGAATACTTAAATACCTACTTTTTTATGTGTAAATACATACTTATCATACAATACAACACCCAAACACAGAACAAACACCTATATTCATCACAAAAATGTTATAACTTTGGAATTGAACCCACAACCAACAGCGCAAAAGGCAGAGTTACTACCAGCTGAGCTATGAGACTTGTTAATATTGTATTTGTAATGAAGTTTCATTCAACCATTTCTACTACAACCATATTAAATTTCTCTGAACAACTTAACAGAGGCATGTAATTTGTCTAGCAATTGCTAGACAAATTACATGCATCCGCAGGGAATTCCCTGTGGTTGGTCTGCACTAGTTCAGCCATCTCAATGCTCAACTATTGATTTAGCATTTCTTAACCCCACCCCTGGCTGGATTCTCTATCTAGGCTCTTAACTAGGTCAAGGCGATTTTGATGTCCCTCATGACAAAAATAGGGTCCAATTTTTTCCTTATAAAACTTATATGATTTATTGAGACTATAAGCAGTTTTATTTAATCCATTATGTTGCCATATACACCCGACTTCTTTGTTATGCAACATCGAATGGATACATTTCTAAGCTTCAACATTTAAAACTCATTATTTTTTATTGTATTAAGAAAAAAATAGGTAGGCTTACAACTAAATTAACTAAGAAATGGTAAATGTTTTTTTTTTCGTCCAACAGTGGTATAGTATTACTGTATGTTTTTGTTGTATAAAACTAGTACAAGGTTCAAGGATTATGACAAATAATGTTGTTTTATAGTTCAAGTGTTTGCACTTAGTCACAACATTTAAAAATGTTGTAATGACACAAAAAAATACAATCCATGACGGTTCGATTGGTTAAGAGCGTTTCGAGCTTGAGGAAAAGGTGCGGGGTCGAGTCCCGTTGCGGGTTGTGAATCTTTGTGTCATAGTAACATCTGTACATGATGAATTATGTTAGCAAGAGCCTTATAGCTAATAAAACAATAAATCTGCATGTATTAATGTTAAATAGTCGCTTGCATGAAACCAGACTTTTATTTTATTTTTATTGATAATCGCCAAGCGTTTGACCACCAGCTCACTTGAAAAACAAGTAAATATTTGGCCTAAGATGGAGCACGCTTGTTTAAAAGGAACCTGTTCACTCTGGACTTGAAGACTCCAAGATTGTATTGGTGCGGAAACACAGACGAAGGCAAGGAGTTCCATTCCTTACCAGTATGAATAATAAAGGTAGAGGCAAATCGATGCGTTCGACATAATGGAACACCTACAAGGTACGGGTTGTAACCTGCCGTACGTCTGCTAGTCCAGTAATGGAAAGAGGAAGGAGGGATTAGGTCGGAGATATCAAGCGTCGTGAGAAGACGTGTATTTATTTAAATATTTTTGGGTCAGGTCTTAACCTAGAAACTTGCTAACGCAAATATGAGATCTACAATGGACCATAGGGTACCTATTGGCTCTCTTCTTGGATATATTAGGGTTGTTTATTTAAATTAACCCTAATATCTATGAAATGTTATATTTTACTATCATTTAAATAAATAAATATTACAGGACGTTAATTTCAAACAGCGCCATCTAGCCCCAAACTAAGCAAAGCTTGTATTATGGGAACTAGATTACGGATAAAATACTTATATACTTTTTAAATACATACGTACTATATTATACAACATCCAAACACAGAAAAAACATCTATATTCATCACACAAATGTTTGTCCTGCGTGGGAATCGAACCCACAATCTACAGCGCAGAAGGCAGTGTTACTACCAACTGAGCTATGAGGCTTGATAAATTTATTAGTATTCATAATCCTCACATTAGAGGATTCGGTTAGTGAATTTTGTTTAAGTCCGCCTGGCTAGCTACAACCATCGTACCAAAGTCTGTAGCCATAATAACAATTCTAAATTCTGTGCTCCGGCATTTAGATTTATGATAGCCAGATCCTCAGTCTATTGAGGATTCCGGGTGAAGTGCGCTTCCACCTCTGGCCTGCGCTTCAACGTCAAACAGTAAAAATGGAAACAATAACCACTATATTAAACAGCTCTTTAGATTTGAAATATCATAAAAAAATACAAGATAATAATATTTTATTGGATTCTAAGAATTTTATAATACTGTTTTACATTTCCTCTCTGAAATATATACATGGTGCTAGTTTTATCTAATACAAAATAGATTCGTGTAGGTTTTTACAATTGTCAATTTACTAAAGTAGTACTACATAAGAAGCTTTGAATCCCACCATGCAGAGAAAACTCATCAACCGAAATGCCGATCTAAGCCAAAGTTGATAGAAAATCGTTCGGCAAAATTTACATCGAAAACCTTATGCCCGTGATGATATGCCAATCATAATAAGCCTTAGAAAATACTTGTCAGACAACCCACGTCTCTATATACCTATAGGTACGTTTTTACAAACCCCGAGCATGTTTGAACTGAGAGAAGTTTTGATGGAATCGACCAATCACGACGACGAATCATGACGAGACGTTGATATTAACTAATGCGATCGATTCCTGTACGGCTCCTTCTATTCTGCCCAGCCAAAGGAAAAGCGCCTCAGAGAACATACTTTAAAAAAATTAAGCATTTTTAAAAGAATATTGGTAAAACCAAATGATTGATTCTATATTGGTTGTGTAGGTAGGGAGGAGCATACTTTTGAGAGATTTTAGATAGATGAAAAAAATACTGGAGGGTTCTTTCCTGCCCTAATTGTTGTCTAGCGTAAAAGCTTAAATAGTACACTAAGTACTTACAGACAGGGTAAATGGCCTAGTAACCTACCGAACATATACAACATATATACCGAACGTGTACTCGGCCAAGTTTCTGTTGCAAGTAGTGATGTGCCCAATACAGTGATTGATTTGACTCATGAAGACTCAGTGGTGGGCACTGGTACAACATGCAGCAAAAACGCATCAAAAAGATATGTAAAGATTAAAAAACAGATCTCAAAAACATCAAAATTGTTAAAATCTCAAAAAAAACACAATAAGAGCATAAATAATAAGAGTAAATTAGAAATATTAGAAAAATTCAAACTGTGTACAGTAGAATTAGAAAATAATAAAACAAAATATGAAAATGACATGCAACTTCTTGAGTCTGAACTTGCCAGTGTTAACGGCTGCTTGAGATCAATTACTGCACGTTATGAAAAATCTCAAGAGGCTATTAGGGAATACTCTCTGGCCATGGATGAACTGCTTCAACTGTCACAAAGTAATCAGGAACGCTATGACTCTTTGGTGGCCAATCATTTGTGTGACTGCCAACGCTCTTTGCATTCACAGCCAGAGAGGCCAGTCTCACCCATGAGCCCTAAAGTATGTATTGGATCCAAGATTTCATCGACTAAAAAAATCATCACAAACAAAACTGTTATATTCTGCGATGAAATTGGAAAAGATTTAGGCATAATATTAAATAAGATGGGACACTCAGTAATAAATAATTGTTTACCGAATTCTAGTCTTCATGATGTAATGAAATTGTTATCAAAATCCAATCTGACACCGGAATCAAATTTAATCATCATGTATGGAAATAGGGGTGATGTCAACAAATGGGACCTTATTAAATACTTTGAGACTATAAGCTCTCTGAATGTAAACAAAATTGTATTGTTTACATTTCCTTATAGTAATTGCTTGCCACAAGCTGAAAATGATTTTAGATATAAATTAAACAAGACATTGTATACAATGTCACATAATAATAATTTAATCCATCTGATTGATTCTAACAATTGTGTTAGTAATAATGTTTATTTGACCCGAGGTAGTTACTACCTACCAAACTTTTACAAACGACAGGTAGCTGTGTCGCTATCTTATTTTTTTAGTATAACAGCCAAGAATTTGGCTAATCAGACTGCTTTTATTGAGCACAGACAAGATATTAATGTATTGGAAAATATTCCAAGTAATTTAAATTAGTTCATAAGACAATAGAGGAAGCCTCTAGCATAAATGAGCCACCAAATATGTCACATAGCAAACATAGCTTAGTAAGGAAGTCAAAAATGTGTTTAAATAATTTGCCTAAATCAAATAAGTCAAATAGGTGTAATACTATACTGGTAAATAATACTAAGAAAATATGCCCTAAACCCAAAAATTATATCAAATTGTTAAGTCAGAACATTGAAGGCTTAGAAAACAAGGTGCTTGAACTGGAATTATTCATGAACTCTGATCATATTGACATCATTTGCATAACTGAACATTGGCTTAAACAACATGAGCTCATGTTTAATTTCAGTAATCACCAGATTGGCAGTTCTTTCTGCAGAGTGAATCACATCCGAGGTGGCTCAATAATATTGTTAAACAAACAAATAAAATTTAAAGATCGGACTGACATTGTTAATCATTCAGTTGAAAAGGAAATTGAAATAGCTTGTGTAGAGCTGGAGCAATTCATTATCATAAGTGTATACAGCCCACCTTGTGCCAAATATTCAATTTTTGAAAATGTTATGGAACAAATATTGTTTAAAGTGTCACAATCAAAAAAACAATTGATAGCTTGTGGAGATTTTAATATTGATCTATTGACCAAAGACACATATAGCAAAAAAATTACTAACCTGTTTAACTCCTTTAATCTAAAACCTATGTTTATGGAGCCTACTAGAATAACTGAAACCTCAGCTAAATGTATAGATAATATATTTACAGATGCCAACATTGTATGGAAGAGTGTAATAAGTAAAATAAAATCTGACCATCTAGGAGAAATTATTAAAATCGAAACACAATGTAAAACTAATATAAAAAGGAAAATTAATTTTGTACCACTGACAGCTGATAGAGTGGAAAAATTAAAATCAGCACTAATGTCTAAATTACCTGTTTCATATAATGGCAACTATCCTGATTGTTTATATAATACATTTTTTACTAAATTTAGCAACATATTTAACTCAATATATACATCCAAAACAATCACAGTCTCTGATAATGCAACATTTAGTGAGTGGGCAACAGCGGGAATACATAAAAGTAGAAGAAAATTGTATGAACTTTATGGTGAAAAACAGTACAACTTTAGTGAAGAGTTTAATGATAAAGTAAAAAAATATTCTAAAATCTTTAAGGAAGTTTGTGTGGCCGCTAAATCCCAATACTTGAGAAAACAGATTGTAAATAGTAAAGATAAAATTAAAGCTACTTGGAAAATTATTAATAGTGAGACTGGAAAAGGGAAAAGCAGCAACACTAACGAATTTAATTTAAAAATAGGAAATCTTAACATATCCCAAAATATTGATGTTGCAACAGCTTTTGAAACGTTTTTTACTGATATACCTGTTTCTACCACAAAATCATTGAACTCTTCAAATATTATGGCAGAGTCAATACTGAAAAACAATGTACCATCATGTAATAAACCATTTTATTTCAAATATGTTAATAATAACGATATTATTAAAGCATTTAAACTTATAAATGAAAAGAAGACCTCTGACCTCTGGGGCATCTCTGTAAGCATTGTTAAACCTATAATAGGCGTTATAGCGCCTGAATTAGCTTTTATTTTCAACGAATGCATCGACTGCGGCGTATTCCCTAATTTAATGAAATATAGTAAAATAACTCCTCTTTTTAAATCTGGTAACAGTTCTGATCCAACAAACTTTAGGCCGATATCAGTACTACCGACATTTAGTAAAATCTTTGAGAAGATTATTCTTACACAGTTACATAGTCATTTTTATGCTAACGCCCTATTTCATGACAAACAATTTGGATTTACAAGAGGTCGCTCAACTGCTGATGCCGGTATTAGTTTAGTATCGCATATTTTCGAGGCCTGGGAGAAATCACATGATGCGTTGGGAGTCTTTTGTGATTTGTCTAAGGCTTTTGACTGCGTGCACCATGAAACACTGATTATGAAATTAGACCACTATGGTATCAAGGGTGTTGCACTAGACTTACTCACGTCTTACCTAAGTGATCGCATACAGCATGTCGACGTGAACGGCCAGCGTTCTTCAGGATCTTTGGTTACCATGGGTGTGCCGCAGGGTTCTATATTGGGGCCTTTCTTGTTTTTAGTATATATTAATGATCTGCCCCAAATAATTAAAGATGACCATGAGATTGTTCTGTTTGCAGATGATACGTCACTTCTATTTAGATTGAAGCGACAAATGACTAACTTTGACAACGTAAACAATGCAATCTCAAAAATTGTTAACTGGTTTAATGTAAATAACTTAGTACTCAATCAGAAAAAGACCAAATGTATTCGATTTATTTTACCAAATGTAACTGAAGTTAAAGCTAATGTAAAAGTTAAAGAGGAAAACATAGAATTAGTCAAAACCACTGTATTTTTGGGATTAACTTTAGATAATAAACTTCAATGGGGCCCACACATAGATAAACTGGCGAAGAGACTTAGTTCTGCAGCATATGCTGTAAAGAAGATACGTCTTCTCACAGACGTTGCTACAGCAAGACTAGTTTACTTCAGTTACTTTCACAGTATTATGTCATATGGCATAATACTGTGGGGAAGTGCTGCAGATATAGACACCATATTCGTTTTGCAGAAGAGGGCTGTTCGCGCTGTTTACAAAATGGGTCCCAGAGATTCATTAAGAGACAAGTTTAAAGAAATAAATATATTGACTATGCCCTGCCAATATATTTATGAAAATATTATGTACGCGCGTAAAAACATAAGCTTATTTGACAAAAACTGTGATAAACATAATTATAATACTAGAAATAAGAATAAACTCGCTGTTCCCACAACTAGGCTCCATAAGGTTAATAAATCGTTCATAGGGCAAACTGTACGCTTTTATAATAAATTGCCAAGTGATGTGCTAAGCTTGTCAAATAATAAATTCAAAAATTTTGTAAAACAAAAGCTATCCAGGAAAGCTTATTATAAAATTTCAGATTACCTAGAAGATAAGAAAGCCTGGCATTAAAAAAATGAATTTGCTCCAGTGAATAAATTGTAATTAGTATTAGATAATTTTAAGCTATTGTAATGGATCATGAAAAAAAAAAACTAGCCCGAGGTTCTTGCCTTTCTCCTTGTGTGCTGGTCGCGATTCCGAACAGGCGGTAGATTTGACGTTTCAAAGTGATCCTAAAAAATCTTACTGAATAAAAAAAAAAAAAAAAAAAAAAAAAAAAAAAAAAAAAAAAAAAAAAAAAAAAAAAAAAAAAAAAAAAAAAAAATATTTTATATACATTTGGTTACTTTGTTTGTGAGAGAAATAAAAACATTTCATTCAATTAATGTAAAACTCTGGCTAACTTATAACTTATAATAGAAAAATGAATAAAGAATACCAAGTCTTTACTTATTAAGCAGTAACCGGTAAACGTAAAATGGGTTAGCATATTACTCAGTGGATTCACGAGAGCTCAGTTCAACTTCAAATTGAAGAATGGCAGTGTAATTATTTTTGACTAGAAAGCGCCGTGAGACTATCCTGTACATATTTGGCTAGGATCGAATGAATGATTGAATAAGTTGACGACCCCAAAGTGTCTGTCAATGGTGTAACTTATCCATAACATCAACAAAGGGCGTCAGTTTCACAGTGTTATATATCATATTTTATTAATTTAATTTATGAATGAAATAAAAATTATTTACTGTACACCAAAATGTTATTGAGCAACTGTCAACTAAAGTAATAATGTTAACAGTACAATGAAAGGTCTTGTCGCTTTAGAGCTCTCTTGCAGACAACACTAGGATGGAGAGGATAGTACAAGTTTGGGTGCACATTTTGAATGAGAAAAAATAAATATGTATATGTCAATTTACAAAACAAAACATATCAAATTGAAACAATTATTAAACGTTAAAATAATTTAAACATTATAATATATGTACTTCTAACTGAAATATATACACCTCCTGAAGGCGATGGGGACAGGTTCATGGCGGTAACTCCCAGTAAATAAAACCCGAGGATGATTCTACTCGATATATTGATTAGTAATACAAAAAAGCTTTATTTCGGCTATTGTCTTTTGAGAATTGCTGGTAGCCGGTAGCAGTAGCAATGCCATTGCGGTTGCACCTTCCCTCCGCCGTCCTTTCGTACCCCTCATACTCCCGCGCGACATAGATACACACTACATTTACATTTATGTACTTAGTTTATATAAATAACATTATTTTATTTTATTCGCGTCGCTATCAACTCCATTTAAAATTCTGTGTACATATTTAATTACATTACAGGGCTGGCTCTTATTTAGGCCAGCGAATTAGCATAGCTATTCAGCGTGGCAATGCAGCCAGTGTCTTGGGCACGCTTCCGTTTGGTACTGGTCTGGAACAGTTGAGTTACCTATAGGCCGTTTGTAACGGTCCTTAGGTAATCTGACTGATTCCTTTGTACATAGTTAGTTTAATTGTACTTTTTATTGAATAAATATATATGTTATAGAAAAAAAAAAATTACATTACTATACATTATATTATATTTATTGTACCTATTATACCATGATGCGAGGTAAATTCGGTTCCACTAAAAAAAATTTCAATTCAAAATTATAACGATTTCTAAAAAAATTAAAAAGTTTTATTTACTGTAGAGTTGTTTCGGTCACTTCGTAGGCCAAGACATTTTCTTGAAGACTAGGATGACCCACTCATCGCTACTACGACAACCCGGAGTTGACGGCGTACATTCACGAATTATAAATAAATAAATAAATATTACAGGACATTAATTCCACACAGCGCCATCTAGCCCCATACTAAGCATAGCTTGTAATATGGGAACTAGATTACGGATTTAATACTTCAATACTTTTTTTTTGTAAATACATAAATAAATACATCATACAATACAACACCCAAACACAGAACAAACATCTATATTCATCACACAAATGTTTGTCCTGGGTGGGAATCGAACCCACAACCTACAGCGCAGAAAGCAGAGTTACTACCAACTGAGTCACTACAAAGATACACCGACTCCATCAGCAGAGTCGATTAACGTTTAGTATCGCTTTGGGCCATTCCTATCCCTCCCACTAAATAACAACAGCCTAAGTCAAGGTAACCCAGGTCCACGCAAAGCTGTCACCCTCCTAGTTCAGATCCAGGATAGAGAATTGTCCATTAAAAAAAAAATATGTCTAGTTGTTTTTAAAGCAGAATCTGCGAAAGGAGATAGGGTAAGCATAAAATAAAATGTAAAATGAAACTACGAACGCCTTTAACCGCCTCTGTAGTCTAGGAGTTCAACCCACCGATTTCAGATCTAGAGGTCCCGGGTTCGATCCCCAGGGGGAGTAGAATATTGTGCTTGGTTAAGTTGGAAGTAGGGCTTTGTTTAAGTCCATCTGGCTAGCTAGTAGCAGTTCTAAAAATTGTTGTGTTCCGGCATTTAGAGGTAAGACAGCCAGTTTCTCAGTTAGTTGAGGATTCCGGGTGAAGTGCGCCTCCACCTTCGGCCTTATTTCAACTGGTAAACAGGTGAGATGAAGGCTTGGTTCTTCTTCTTTCGCTTCCCCGTCGTACAATAAAAAAAGTGAACGGTCTTACCTTCTTCCAAAACTAAAACTGTTTCAATTCCTAAAACGATACTTTTCACTCATCGATACAAGCAAAACCAATATCTACATGTTGTTTTTCACAAAACAAAACATAGATCACTCACGTCTCACTGTATGGTGAAAAATATGAAACCAATATTTCATCGGAAAAAGACGTAAAACAACACCAACCGAAGTGCAAAACTAGTGCCATCTGAAATCTACCCAATCGTACAGAAACAACTTCGGCAATATCCATAAAAGTGCTCGACTTCGTCCAAGTCTTGTATAGGGCTTGTTTGAATCGAGTTTGAGTGGTTTCACAGTGTGTAGTGCCAGGCGGTGATTGCGACGTCAAGCGAAACGCTGTTATAGCAAATGTGTTTCACTCCATTCTGTGGTGTTACTGTCAATCTATTTAATTTATATATCTTGCAACTACAGAACTGCTAATGCTTGGAAAATTGTATGATCTACTCAAACATTTACCTAACGTAAAATGATCAAACAAGGTTCGCTGGAAAGCACACGTTAATAATAAAAGAAAACAGCTAGATTGCAGATGTAACTGGCTGATTGGGAGAAATTCCACTATATCAATACACAATAAACTATTACTCTATATACAAGTCCTAATGCCAATATGGACGCCCATGACTGGAGGCTACATCACCACGTGAACGCAGAGGCAATCTAGCTCCTCGACAGCACAGGTATAGTGAGAAGACTCAAAAGATCTACACCTTTCGAGTTAGTATAATGTGAAAAAGTTCTACTAACCTTTTTTTAATAAAGAAACAAACAAAGTGAACAAACCTATAGAGACAGTAAGAAAAGTGCTGATGGATACTTTTCAGTCAATTTCAAAGTACCTACTCATTAGCTTACCACTTGGCTATACAGCTATGTAATTAGGAGGTGTTTTATATATGTATTCTATTAAAAAAAGGCCTATGCGTTATGTTGTGCGCTGCCTTGTTATTTTTCTATGAATATATTATATGCTCTGGACATGACAACTCAAAACATGCAAAGACTACGAATATTACCTCTCATCTTCGGGTAGCTCGATGTATAGTGGCAGGAGGGTAATGTTGCGCAGGTAAAGTGGTGAGTCTTTCGCCAGGTAGGTCTGTGACAGATCCGCGAGGGAGCGGTTGAATGCGCGCACGGCGGCGGCGGCCGAGGCGGGCGCGGCGATGCCTACGTAGAACGCGGCCTTCGCGTCTGCTTGAAGCACGCGCAGCTCCCGCGCCGCCGCCGCGGTCGCCCATGTAAGCACCCACGCGGTCAGCAGCACGCACGCCGCGCGCATCACGCCCGCACTCACCGTGGCGCGCGCGCCCGCGCCCCGCACCGCGCCGCCATACCGCTCCGCGCCACACTAACACCATCCACCCTCTACCGCGTACCACCCATTTCACATCTCCAACGATTCCCCTCTCACACAAATAAAATCGTCTTTAGTCCGCACTTGTCTCGTTTTATTCTAGAGGCGGATTCATTTATCACTTCACAAGTTAATTTATTGGCGCATCTGAAACAAACAAAAAGTTACGTTAAACAAGTCTCGTCATAAATATGAATTTGGAAAAAATAAAAAAAATAGAGGCAGCATGTGCAGAGATGTCCCGATTAATCTTATTTACCCAGAAAGATGCGTTAATTAATTTATGTTCATCCTTATCGCGCCTTCCTGCCGCTTCTCTACGTCGGCCTCAATTTAGCTCCGACCCAACTGCCTGGGAGCACTTGTCGCAACATTGCCTATTTATTTTCACGAAAAAGCGTTGAAACGACGTGGTTCATTAATTATTTGAGATGTGCTTAGCAGGAGCCACTCGACACTTGAGCTTGCTATAGTGAAAGTCATAGCTTAAGCTCTTGAATTGGTAATGTCTTTTATTTCCTCATTGTCACAATGTGCTGATGCAATGAAAAATTACAAGGTTACAGATATAATTGCTCTAGTAAATTATATCGTTTTAGGTAGTCATTGCTGCGAAAGCAGAGCATCAAAATTTAATGCAAAATGAAATCACTAGACGCGTGTATTTATATCCAGTGTTGAATCAACCCTTGTCACTCGCGTCACCCTAATTGAAACCGACTTCTGAGCCACAGCTCGCTCTGTTTATTAATTTGAATCCTTTCACGTTGCGACTTATTATAATGGTGACGTGGACTGAATATGTTGGGAACACGTACAGAAAATTGAGTACAATTTTAATTAACTCCAAAGCTTGTGTCTTACATACAATAGCTTCATGGCTATCACAATAACAAGCCTCATAGCTCAGTTGGTAGTAACTCTGCCATCTGCGCTGTCGGTTATGGGTTCGATTCACACCCAGGACAAACATTGGTGTGAAGAATATAGATTTTTTTTCTGTGATTGGGTGTTGTATGATTTACAAAAAAAAGTATTTCAGTATCCGTAATCTGTTCCCATATTACAAGCTATGCTTAGTTCGGGGCCAAATGGCGCTGTGTAGAATGAATGTCCTGTTTTTTTTTTTTTTTATTATAAAAGTGAAAGTTTACTTCCACGTTTGTTCATTATTTACGCATAAACTACTGAACATTCGCTGAAACATGCACATATTACGCCAAAACTACTGAACGTTAGCTTAAACATTACATATATGTTGCTCGTATGTGTAAATATATAATAGACAGCGAGAACTGTGAAATAGTGTCTCATTTCACAGTTCTCGCGGGATGCGAAGGAATGTCAAACATCGCTATACAACACTGGTTCGTTCTTTGCTTCTTCTTTACGTCAAAACTACATATCGAGATCGAGATCGAGATCAAATCGAACTGAAAATGTAGGCAGACTATTGTTCTGGACCAGTAATAACACACAGGCTACTTTTTATCCGGGTACCACGCTGGCGAAGCCGCAAGCAAAAGCTAGTTATTAATCGTTATTTTTATTTCAATTGAAGTGTACTTAAACATGAAAAAATACCCTGTATACAAAATAAACAAAACAAGAAATATCAACTCGGTAATTTCCAAGTAATGTAAAGGTTATATTTTAGCTACACCCATACCCGCAGGGCAGAGCTTAAACAAATGCTAATTTGGAGAAGTAACCATTACAGCATAATTTCTAAGAACGGATTCATTGGTTAATGTAGCTTATTATGGGGTTCTTAAGTTTCAGTATCGAGCAGAATTAAAAAGAATCCTTTTTAAAATGAGGGGTCGTGTCCATAATTATGCTTACCCGAAAGTGATGGTTCACTTTCGGGTATAAATACAAAACAATATTCACCAAAATATACTATTGTATCGATTACGATACAAAAGTAGATTGAAGTGTATAATGATGTCTACGAAATGAATCGTAGACATCATCCTCACCTAGATAATATAGTGAGCCCCGGTCAAGAGCTTACAATAAAAAAAAAACATTACTAAACGGGTAGTATTCTTTTTTTTAAGTGACAATACGCTGGCCTGCTTCTTTTTTTTATTTTTTTTATTGCACGACGGGTAAGCACTTGGCCTTTATCTCACCTGGTTACAAGTTGATATAAGGCCAAAGGCAGGCAGGCGCACTTTACCCGGAATTCTCAACAAACTGAGGAACTGGCTATCTTACCTCTAAATGCCGGAACACAACATTTATATAATTGTTATTATTGCGACAGAATTAGGTAAGATGGTGGTAGGTAGCCAGGCGGACTTAAACAAAGTCCTACCACCAACCAAACCAAGCACAATATATTGTACTTCCCATGTGGATCTTAAATCGGTGGGTTAAACCACAGAGGCGGTCTTAACAGGGAGGGTGACAGCTTTGCGTGGACCTAAAGGTGGAAACCCACCCTGGCGCACGGAGAGGTAACTTCACTGCGGGAGGTGGGACAAGCGGGGTAGCGACGCACACCAGCGCCATTTTGTCGATCCTATGGCTCTATTGCGCACGCATTCAACGTCGCAAATAAATGAACCTACGCAGATAAAATGCACAGCATGCGCAGCGGTGGGTTTCTGCTTTAGTGGTAGTATTCTTCATAAAAACACTACTTTAAAAACCTACCCCAACCCCTTTAATCCTTAATTTTGTCTTAAAATCTAAAAACTGAAAGTGTGAAGCAATATGTTATATGAAATGTAATTACTGTTCCAACTTCACACAGCTACCTCATAGCTAGGTTAGGATCGAGATTGCACTCATACGTTTAAGCATTGGAAGCCATTATCTGCAATAATTGGACGTGTAGCGGTGAACCGGCACTTTTATATTAAATTAAGGGGAGACAGCTGCCGGAGTAGGTATTGGACTGGGAATGGGCGGTACGCTTTAATTACATTAAAAATGCCCTGCTAGTTAATTCGTGTGGCTTAAATATTATGAAAATGTAACGATTTTCACCAAGCATGGCTAAGAACCCTCTCGGATTAATCAGCGTCTTGTAAAGGCATTTAAATCGAAGCTCTAGTTTTGGAGTTATAAGGCCACAGACAGACAAACTGACCTACATATATTCAAACATTCTAATACTTCTTTTTGTAGTCGGAGGTTATAAGAAGGTGAAAATCCCTCGATACCTACACAACGACAACTGAAAATCGCAGATACGACGGAAATAAATATCAATACACGTACCGATTTAGGTAATCACAGCAGGACCGGTCTATAGAAAAGAAGGACTTACCCCTCTTTTTTTACACAATATTTATTTTTAAATTTCCACTGTATTATGTGTTTTTAACGTAGACACATGCAACTTCTCATTCTCATTTTCACACATCATGACTTGCGGAAAAAATATACACACAAATATTTTTCGTTTAACTTAAATACCTGCTTATCTGAAATTCCAGAATCCAAATTATGCAAGATATCAACATTGTTATAAACCTAAGGTTTTCTTAGGTAGTTCAGGTTAGGTTAGTGACCGTAGTGAGAGTGTAGGTGAGTATGTGAGTGACCTTAGTCACAATATACGGGGAAGGGTTTGGCCTTCATCTCACCTGGTTTTCAAGTTATGTAATGGTCGAAGGTAAATACGTATGAATTCACAACCGCTGACTCAAACCCGCATCTTTGCCTTTTGAGACGCTCAAAATAAACAATTCAGCTACAATTGTCCTGAAACAAATCGCAAATTCTTGTGACATAATTAGACCGGTCGCGTGTTGTGAATTTCTGAAAATAGCATTTTGTAAATGATTTGACTGTGTATTCACTTCAATCATTTTCATTTGTGAAATATAACTTATTTTTTTCTTAATTTACTTATTCTTAATCTATTACTGATTCGTAGTTAGTTAAATTATGAAACAAGCAGTTTGCCGTCAAATGATTTACCTACCTAAGTAAATATAAATGTTAAAATATGTTTTTGATGTGGGTAGATACAAAATATTTTCAATGCAGTAGACGTTGGTCGATGGCATGCTTCATAAAACTTACACTATTTGTCGTGCCTGAGCGTCGAACTTTCCAAAATGTTATAATGGCAATCAACTCAGATTCCGAATTACTTACTCTTAAGTATCGTGCATTTTTTTTTAGATACGATTTGGAGACTGAACAAGCTTGATAACAAAGCCTTAATGCGTAGGTTATATCCATACGCTCTGTCCAGACGCCACTAATGGGCTGTGGGTGTGCGGCTGATTTAAAGCTTTCAGTGTGCATTATCTTAGTAAAATCTTCGTGTCTAACTGACTGACAATTGATACCAATATAATACATAAAACCCAAACGTAGGGGTTCTAGAGACTTACATATTATGTAGCTATGAAGCTAAATAAACTAAGCTAAGTACTAACATGCTAAACTAGTTAAGTAGGTACCTAAGTGTTGTGGTGCACTTAGAAAGGCTTTCCGGAAATTCCCACGGGATGACGGGAAAGTGGTCTCGGGCAATTCACAAGTAAAATATATTTAGAAGCGTTCCTTATCCATTATACCCTACTCAAGGCCGAAGGTAGAAGCTCACATCTCCCGAAATCCGCAACCAACTGAGGAACTGGCTATCTTACCTCTAAATGCCGGAGCACAAAAATTTTTGAATTGTTATTATGTCGACAGAATTAGGTAAGATGGTGGTAGCCAGGCGGATTTAAACAAAATCCTACTAAACCAAGCACAATATTGCTCCCCCGGGGATCGAACCCGGGACCTCTGGATCTGACACCGATGGAACCACTAGACCATAAAGAAAAGTCTAAGTCCAAAGAGATTTTCATGTAGGGTAAGGTACTCATCGCCAACCATACTAATCATCCTAAAGGCGTTGAACGCACTACTCATCTCCCCTGGCGATGATTGTTTGAGAGAGGGTGAACAACTGAAATCGCTAACGACCACGATTTATTTGATGTCGGTACGACTAGCCCGTTTTTGCGATGGTCCTAAGGGAGCTTTGTGATTTCGTCCAGGGCTAAGCACAAAACATCCAATGATAGAGGCTTTAAATTGAAGAGGAAAAGACGCAGGGTTTTTGTGATGGCGAGGATTGGTTCTAATTATATTAAGCAAAGTGAACCCGTCATTATTATTAGAGACTGATCAAATATATGCCTTTTCGTACAGTACTGTTGTATTTGGTCATAGAACAATGGCGTTCCTGTTCAATCAAAGCAAAGGTCTACAAGCCAATTTTCGTGCAGGCGCTGGCTTTGAATGGATTTGAACAAACGTAAACCCCAAAGACAAAAGACTACGCGAATAGATTCAGGCACACGTGATTTTCATATTTTCTTAATATCACAATTAAACTTTAATTCAGACGAACATACGAGTATCCAGTACAATGAGCGAGATTCCTATAAAGCTGCTTTGAAAAGAGCTCGATTGAAAGCGGTTTATCCTGAGAAATCCTGATAAGCTTTCAGAAAAATCACTCACAATTCTGTCTATCGTTTTCATTTTTGAATGTTATAATCTATATACTATAATCTTTTTAACCGCCACTCTCTGGTCTCTCGTGGTCTAGTGGTTCAACCCACCGATTTCAGATCCAGAGGTCCCGGGGCTCGATCCCCAGGGGAGTACAATATTGTGCTCGGTTTGGTTGGTGGTAAGACATTGTTTAAGTCTGCCTGGCTAGCTACCACCATCTTACCTACTTCTGTCGCCATAATAACAATTCTAAAATTGTTGTGTTCCGGCATTTAAAGGAAATTAATTAGAATACACCTTCCATGTTTTTTAAGGTTTCGTACCCAAATAAGTCTAATTGGGGCCCATTATACCTAGTGCAAATAATCAGGCCATGATATATATATATTTTTTTTATTGTACGACGGGTAAGCGCTTGGCCTTCATCACCTGGTAACAAGTTAAGATAAGGCCGAAGGTGGAGGCGCACTTCACCCTGAATTCTCAACAAACTGAGGAACTGGCTATCTTAATAGCCCTCCAATTAGCCTACTTTGGGTACGTAACCCTAAAAAACATGGGAGGTGTATTCTATTTGACGAAATTTCATCCATTTCAAAAAATAACGATGGCAAAATAATTAATCCGCAAAAGATTCGATGCAGAGCAAGCTTGTTACTTAAATTCGAAATACAAAATAATGGTTTCACAGCTTGTTTCAAAGCTTGTTTCGATTTAATTTAAATCCCTTAAACCTTTGCGGAAGTAAGATATTCACGGGGTTACTTCAATTTGGAAATACTTTTAAATTGGGTGAAGATTCATGGAAGGTAGATTTATTTTGATTGTGTACAATAAAAAAACTAAAATCACAGCAAACATAATCTGCCCTTATTTTTTTTTATGATATTATTTATCTTAAACAATATTATTTTGTAAAATGAAAGGTACGGGTTGTACCTCACGATTGCTAGTCCAGCGGTGGAAAGGGAAAAAAAGCATAAGACAAAGATATCTATAGTAAATATCATAGGTACCATGGAAACTTACTAAACAATGGTGTGTTACTCACATCAGAATAGCAAACGATCAGTTTATTTTTGATTGGTGCTAATCACGAGGAAGCAAAGGTCATCCGTGCGGAAAGATTAGCCGAGCCCCTTGTGAAAGTAAGGTTTGGTCATATTCACCAGGCTTGGCTGATAAATGGTGTTTACAGTTAAAATTTTGATTTTACACAGAAATAACCTTTTTTTAGTGTTTTCAAACATCCGTGGGCTGCCACAGAATTGGTTTTGAGAGCACCTTTTCATAAAAGTAAAAGGTTTTTTTTTTTTAATGTACGACGGGGTAGCGCTTGGCCTTCATCACCTGGTAACAAGTTAAGATAAGGCCGAAGGTGGAGGCGCACTTCACCCGGAATCCTCAACAAACTGAGGAACTGGCTATCTTACCTCTGAATGCCGGAACACAACAATTTTAGAATTGTTATTATGGCGACAGAATTAGGTAAGATGGTGGTAGCTAGCCAGGCGGACTTAAACAAAGTCCTACCACCAACCAAACCAAGCACAATATATTGTACTCCCCATGGGGATCGAACCCGGGACCTCTGGATCTGAAATCGGTGGGTTGAACCACTACACCACAGAGGCGGTTAAATGTGACCTTTTCACTCATTTTATTGCATGAGAATTAGCAATGACAGAGAGCCTCGAACACTCAGGTAAATGAAGAGGGATTGAGAAAAAGAGTGCTTAGAGTAAAGTGATGTTATCGTAGTGTTAATAACGATTAAGAAAAAGAGTGATTAGAGTAAGGCGTATTGAAATCACGCTTTTATCGTATTTATAATCCCCGTGGTTAAATTCCTAACGCAAATCATACATCTATCATCGATAAACTAGGATTTCGCTGTTTGAGGTGAACAAATAGTTTATAAAGTGAAGTCTGAGTGAAACACAGGAAGTTTGTGGCAGAACAACGATATACAACCTACAAGCCTACAAAGGCTATCTCGTTTCATGCGGCGCGAGGCGTTCCATTAAAGCCCTTCCGTAATGGATTGAGTAATCTGACAACAGTACCTATATGCATGGATTTATTTATTATATGAACTTCGTTTACCTACGCAAAGTCACATAGCTTTGCAACTATTTTTCATCAATTATTTGGGATGGGATTGATATCAAATTCACCTAGCATCAATGCGAATCCAAAGCTAACATATAGCTATTCTGAGGTATATGTGAATAACAAAAGTAAAATTCCGTGAAACAGAGGTTCAGCATTATTGTTTTACCGATAGGTAAGCATTCTGCTGTCAATTTGCTAACCAAATGATTGTATGTGTTCCCACTAAACAAATATTGGCAATCAAATAAAATCAAACCAGACTATCATTGCCCGAGCTACATATCGATATTTGAGAGCGGTTCCGATTCGTTGTCTTTTCATGGCTTTGAAAATTTACATTTTTAATAATATTAAATTTTTCATACACGCTATGAAAAATGTAGCGTTCACTCGCAGTCACCACGATCAATGACCATGGTGGGCCCTAATTTTATATAGCGTTCATTCGCGACTACGATTAATGACCATAGTGGGCGGCCAGTGAACGTTACATCCAGGGTGTAACGTTCACTGGCGACCACCAAATTCAATGACATGTTCATAGAATCTGACTGTCGCCTTTTGACCTTAGATTTAGCCTGTACTCGCGACTTCCATGATCTATGACCATGATTAGCCTTGAATGTAGCGTTCACTCGCGACCATCACGTTCAATAGCTACGATGGACCCTAGACTAGATGTAGCGTTTTACGCGACCACCACGGTCAATGACTATGGTGGGCTTGGGATGAAGTGTTCCCTCACGACGACAGCGATTAATAACCATTTGACATTTGACAATTCGACAGGCCTCACAGCTCACTTGGTTCTGAGCTGTGACTGAACTTTGGAGCTCTGCCTTCTGCGCTGGTTGTGGGTTTGATTCCCACCCAGAACAAACATTTGTGTGATTTATATTGATATTTGTTTTATTGTATTGTATTATAAGATGTACTTACAAAAAAAAGTATCCAGTATTATTTCCAGTATCTAGTTCCCTTATTACAAGCTTTGCTTAGTTTGGGCCGAGTTGGCGCTGTGTTTAATTAATGTCCTGTAGGTAATGTTTATTTGTATATATTAATTTATTCTATTCATACCCTTATTAGAAATTCGGAAGTAGCTATGTTAGTTTATATCTTTCTTTTGTTACCCTTTTACGAGCTAACGGTTGAAAAAAACTTCATGAAATTGGTATGTATCATGTAATGTTTTATTTGGTTCAGTAAGATGCGGGCTAGCAAGTGAAGTATATTTGAACATTTATTCCAGGGTTTTTTTTTATTTTAAATTATAGTACGGGGAGGCGCTTGGCAATCTCTTGGCAGTATCTCACCAGATTTTCAAGTTATAATTAGGCTTGGGGTAGAAGCGCACTTCATACAGAATCCTCAACAAACTGAGGAACTGGCTATCTTACCTCAAAAAAGCCGGAACACAACAATAAAATAATTGTTGTTATAGGGACAGAATTAGGTAAGATGGTGGATGCTAGCCTGGCGGGCTTAAAGAAAGTCCTAACACCAACCAAACCAAGCACAATATTGTAATCTCCCTGGGATCGAGCCCGAGACCTCTGGATCTGACACCGGTAGGCAAACCACTAGACCACAGAGGCGGTCAATTTAGTACCAGTTATAACCGTGCGAACAAGGTAGTACATGTCCAACAATGGACGGTTTTGGTCTGTAGACGATGATAGAACTAGTTTTCAAACTACATCACACCGTATCAAATTATTTAAAAAGTAAACTCCAACAAAATATATCCAGTAATTTAAGGAGAGTAATGGATCAAGATAATATTATGGAAATTTTATTTCTGGCATGCTCCCGCGATTATGATAATCAAGTCGAGATTATTCTTTAAATACTTACGATTATTCCGGGCAACTAAATATTTAGTGTAGTGTGAAAGATCGAGTTGCAAAGCTCAGAATAATAGCAAACACGTAATTTCAAGCTCGGTATTATTGGCCCCTTTTTGTTACAAACTAATATTTTGATTGATCAAGAGAGCCAAGCGAATGAGATCTCGGATATAAGTTGAGAAATCGGGTACTATTATGTAATATGTGGCGATGTGACGGCATAACTCTCAAACAGAATATTACCGTCAAAGTATTTCAAGATACCTAATTGCTAGGTAGGAGCATATTTTTTATCACAAGTGGCTTAAATATTGTGTTTCAACAGAGCTTACTTAATAAAGCTTAGGGAGCTAGTGCCCTACGTGTTTTTTTTTAAATATTACGGAGCTTTTGATTGATGCAATACGTGACCCAAGCTGGCTCTTATTTAGGCCAACGTATTAGTATTGCTATTTAGTGTCGCAATGTAGCCAACTGTTTTGTTCAGCAGTGGGTTTATATGGGCTGAATTCATAGTGATGAAATGAGAACCTTGGTGTTCATACATTGCATGGTCAGCTAATCGTGAATATATTGAAAAGTATTACCACATTTGAAAATTTGAGAAATAAATCATCGCTTTTGCGACCGTTTGTAATGAAAGATAGCGCGGCGCAATTACACGCATCGGGTGCGCGTGAATTCAGGCGACAACGTTCAATTATTTAATTTGAACGAATGTTTGTTCATTTTATATGTTATGGGCAAAGGCCGTCTAGAAATTCAACATGCAAAAATAAGTAAACCTAGATAGTGTGAAAGAAGTTTAAACGGGATTGAATTGTTTTTTATGTGATTGATTGACTGACTGACATTTAATGCATATGAAGTTTTTGTTTTATACGACTTCACTAAAAACGAATTTATTGAAATCCCTAAAGTTTTTTTTTATCATACGACGGGGAAGCGCTTGGCCTTCATCTCATCTGGTAACAAGTTAAGATAAGGTCGTAGATGAAGGTGCACTTCACCCGGAATCCTCAAAAGACTGAAGAACTGTCTATCTTACCTCTAAATGCCGAAACACAACAAAAGGAAAGATAGTAGTAGGTAGGCAGAGATAAAAAAAGTTCTAGCACCAACCAAAATGAATAAGGCTTTGGGGTGGATGGGACCAAGTCAATGGTCTACCTCCAAGTGATCTATCCCGGTCAACAGAATCGTTAGCATTTAGTCTAGCTTACTGCGGCTAAATTATCCTATAGCTGGTAGTTCCTGCAATAGTCCTGGCTCGTCTTCTACCGAAGTCTGGCATCAAGCAGTCGAATATATTTTGTCGGTGCTCGGGCGTCATTGCCTTTAATAGACAGCTTCTGGGGAAGCTCGCATCATCATCATCCTTATCCAAGCGAGCCTCAAAGTCAACAGCTTACCCATTTCTAATAAAAACATTATCTTCTGTATGATACCTACTACAGAGAACATGAGATTACTATACCTGTTCATTTTCATTCCAAAAAACGATCAAACCCATTAAAATAATTACCATGACACCCAAGAACGTATATCAGTAAATTATGTAAATTATGTATGGGTATTCAGATTGGTTGTTCATTGTAGTGTAATAATAATATGGCGACGTGAAACGATGCTGTTTATAGCTTGTTATATGTAATACCTATCATAGACACAGTGATAACTGGTCCGATGCCGTAACAACAACTGCTAAGTGCTTAGCTTGGGATACAACACCACTGCCACTGGACACGATGGTTTAGCCCTAATAGAATACAAATGCCGATACGATAAGTCTGCCTATTCCTTGGCCATATTATAGGCACTTCTATAATATGGCCAAGGAATAGGCAGACTTTGATTCTTCGTCTCTAGAATACAAGTGCCTATGGCCAAAAAATAGGAACACAGACTTCGATTTTGCATTTCTTTGACCATTTTAAATTAATGGAGGAAATAAATGCTATTGAATTTGTGACTGATGGAAAGAGGGAAAAACCGATGATGTTTAAAAAACGGTGAAAAACGTCTTTGTAATATGGTACTTACTGAAGCCTTACTGTGAAAATCAAACATCATCGAATCCGGAAGGACTTCTGTTCGAATTAAAAAATGTGAAAACTCCGCCATCGGATGTCATGTTACGTTTTTCGTAGTAGGCCTGACACGGTAGTGTGTACACGGAATGCAATTATAAAGCTTTACAAGTATAGCACTGAATATCAGTTGCAAATTGTATCGCATCGATGTATTTACTCACACTGGCAATCGGTGTGTACCTAGTGAACTTACGGTATCCGGTCTGAACTATTTGACACACAAAACTATGAAACCTAAATGTGTTTTTTCTAGAGTAGTGACCGTTTTGCTAGCAGTTACGGCTGAATGATCACAACACTGGTAGTTGAACCTGTAAAGCTCCACATTTTCGCCATGTCATTGAATTTGGTGTTCGCCAGTGAACGTTACATCCAGTGCCCACCATTGTCATTGATCGTGATGGTTGCGTGTGAACGCTATATCCAGGGTCCACCATGGTCATTAATCGTAGTGGTCGCGAATGAACGCTATATACAACTAGGGCCCACCATGGCATTGATCGTGGTGATTGCAAGTGAACGCTACATTTTTCATAGCGTGTACAGCCATGAAACGACAACTGCGTCTTCGGTTGATATACCAGCTCTAAAGCAATATTGTTGGGAGGATAGAATTTTGTGTTTATCTATATAACGGCCGTACTTTACAGTTATAGAGGAAGATTTTTCCACATTAATGTGGACAATAATGTACCTACTGTTGATATGGAATATGCGCAAAACCCTTGCATGAAACCACAAGAGTAATTCTCGGATCTTATCGACACCCTTCCCTTATGAGTGAATAACAATAGATAAATAGACCAGTTTAAATGAAATTTCGAATACCCTCTCTTATTTTACTTATCCTGATGATCATTCTTTGCCCTTTCATTTTAAAAACCACCCCATATAAGGACAAAAATAAACTTATTTTGAAACCTGCAGTCTCCCCTATTTCATATGATATTTTATTTTTTAACACATTTTCAAGACTTCAATCTTATTCACCCCTTCTGCAACCCTTAATGTAATTACAATTATTTAAATGAAAAGAAAATTAATTATGAAGACAACCCTCTTTAACAGTCTTTCCTACAAGACATACCAAGCGATTTAAATCCTTAACACGTGCCTTTTAATACGAAAACCAACCCCTAATAATAAGTAAAATATACATTTTATCAATGTGGAGTCGATACTCTTTCAAATGACACCTCAAAAGCCAAAATCTTCTCGTCTCACTTAACACCCCAATATCTCAAAAACTTCCCCACTTATCAAAAATCCCCGGCGATAATCAAATTCTATTTACGTTATCTCTATTCTGTTTAAATTTGATGAAAATCGGATAATCTGTTCGAGAGTTATGCCGTCACAAACATTGCCACATACACACATACGGTACCGGATTTCCCAAAATAACACAGAGATCTCGTTCGCTTCTCTCACTCGATCAACTAAATACAGGAATTCTAATAACGTATAAATAACTCCCTTCTAGATTATTATTTGTATATGAGACACACGTTTAACAAATCAACGTTGTAACAATTTTTCTCAACAACTAACAGCTTGACCCTTCTATATTCTGTGTTATCACATTATTTTTGACAACTCAAACTCAAACTCGTTAATTAATCAACTAATGTCAATTAATATTTTTTACAATTAGACATTTAGCAATTTGGGAAACAGGCGTGAGTCTATGTATATTTAGCACCGTACTTTTAGTTTCAGATGTTTTAACATACAACAACAATATACATTAAACAACAATAAATAACGAAGCAGGTAAAAATATAAATGTTATGCTTGAAAGTCTACATAATTGCCACCAGATGTACTCCCCACTTCAACAATGTGAACACACGAGATACGTCTCTGTTTTGATCTTAGTTTGTCCTACTTATGGCTTCACAAACATCAAGTAGCCAGTGGCTCGTAAAGCGAATAAACAGAGAAGCTCGGCACACTAGCTGCACGCCGAAATAGCCTCTTAAGGAAAATTGCTTTGTCCCACTGAATACAGACATTCACAGCAACGAGCACAAAGCTGCTAGCTAGTTCATTGTACAATAAACATAGCTACAATTAAGTGTGGAGTCACAATGATAACTGCAAGTGTTTGCTGACCAAAGAACAAAAGCTTTGTCAACTAGCGACAAAATAATAAAGTGACTTTTCTGTATTGTGGAAAACCCCGACTCTGCAATATCCACTCTTGCTAAAAGGTAGGCAGCGTAGCATATTAATGGGTTTATAACATCATTGATAGTATCGCTTTTAGTAAAAGCATTTTAATCATATAGTTGTTGTAATGTATTCGTAGAACATTATGCTGTGGTTAGTGTAATTTAAGGAACAAAAGTTGAATCGCACTGATTTTAATTGTTATAAGCCTTTTCATTTATTAAATGCGTAATTAGTTAATAGAATCTAAAGTCATCAAAACGAAGAAATTTGTATTTTTATTTGTATTAGGAGATTTCAAAAGTACTAACATTCATTGTAGAAGTAAATTTTTAAATCTATCGCAATATGACTCTGAATTTGCAACATCGTCTTCGTCACTTAATAAACCGGGGACGATGACACTGAATTTGTGTCATCGTTTCCGGTGGAATGAATAATGAAGACCACCGGGGACGCTGACACAAATGTTCCCATCTTCCCACCGGGGAGACCCGGCACCGGCCCGGTGGATCAGGCCTGGTCGGTACCGGGCCAGATCCACCGGGCCAAATGACACTATATCACTTTTCAGATGTTGTGGACGTGGTAGTTGGAAGTGGAAGGAAGAAGTGACATTGCTACAACTAAAGTCAAATAATATAATTTATAAGGTCAATGCTTTTTTTTTATAAATGTAGGTACATTATAAAAATAAATTACACATCCGTCATGAAAGATGAAAATTAACTGTGTACCTGTGGGTAAATCTCCTAATCGTAGTTATTTTTCAAGTTATGATAAGGCCGATGGTGGAAGCGCACTTTACCCGGAATCCTCAACCAACCGAAGAACTGGATATCTTACTTCTAAATACCGGAACACAACAATTTTTAAGAATAATAATTGTTGTTATGGCGACAGACTTAAGTAAGATGGTGATAGCTAGCCAGGCGGACTTAAGCAAAGTCCTACCACCAACCTAACCAAGCACAATATAGTTCTACCTATGGGTATCGAACCCGGGACCCTCTGGATCTGACACCGTGGGCGAACCACTAGACCACGGAGGAGATTAAAAAATAAGATTAAAAAAAACTCACAGTGTTTTTAGAATACAAGCAATCTTACTTACCCAGCTGTTTATTACACGCTGTCAGTACAAGCACAAGGATAAATCCAAGATAGAGTAGAGATATCCTCAAGCGAGTTCAGCTCATCAACGGAAATGGAATAATTTATCTTTATAATTTAAACTTGAAAAGTTTAGTTGTTAACTTGTTGATTTATATGTCTTAACTAGAACTATAAATACGTTCCAGACATGACTAAACTTATGCTGATAAGTTGATTATGAAGTATAGCTCCAGTTCTGGATTTTGGTTGAGCAGGTAAGCTAGTAAGTAGTCAAAGCCAACTCCTCCAGGAAACAGGTGTGTTATTAAATGGTATAACAGTTTACTGTCACCCCATTTAATTAATCCTTTAGGATTCTTGTGTTCTTTTTGATCAATCAAATATCAACAAATGGCCCCAATTTATTTGTCTGAGAAAACTCTTTATCTGGATTCACTACCATTATCTTTCTAAGGGAGTGTGTGGGGTAAGTTATTTACCTTCTAGTGGTCTACCACGGTCAAAGTCTGTGGCTATTGAAAGCAGTTACTGCAGAATGAACACAATGCTGGTGGAAGCACCTTTTTATACATTGATCAAAATAACTAAAAGATTAAATTACTAATATAAGATCAACACATTAAGCCACTAAGGTTTGTCTTGTGCTATCGTGAGCCATTCTTATAATTAAACATAAAGAACAATTTATAAATTTTAAGTTACCTACACAAAATTACTGAATGATGAATGAATATTAAAATATTTCTTAAATTTACTTTTAATGTTAATTGGTGACAAATTGTCCCGTATGTCAAGAGGCAAACTGTTGATAAGTCGAGGTGTTATATAATGAACCTATCCACCAAACTCTTGAAATCCCACGTCAAACAGTTTACCGTCAGTACCAGTGCAGGGAGATCCAGTTATAGATCTCATCAATGCTCTGACCTTGAGCTAGAAATATTAAGACGTCAAGAGCTAACCAATAAAGATGTTGAACAGTAACAAAAAGAGAGAGAATTTCTAAGTAGCGTAGTAGAACCACGAGGAAAATAGCGACAAACAGTTTTGCCTCGATTACCCTTTACAAGTAGGTACCCACCATAAACAAAAGACATTTCTTTTTGTAGGTATGATGCCTTGCTGAAGTGTGATGTGAACAAAAGTCGATAAAAGGTCATGGAGTTTTAACCAGTGGAGTCTAGCATATCCAGTTGATACCCACGCGTCTAATTGATCTTCCTGAGAAAAAAACAACAAAAAAAAACCGGCTAAGTGCTAATTTGACACGCATACCGAGGGTTCCGACGTCCCGCATTCTTAGACAAAAAATGCGGGATTTTTGCATTTTATTCTGGAACTTTCGTGTGAATCTGACTCACACTTGGCCCAGTTATTAGTATTTTTATTATACTTTCAGATAAATACTACCTATAGTTTTGATAAAGTTTTTACTATCTCTAATGAGCGATATTGAAAAATATCTGAAATGTATGACTTAGTATAAAAAAATACTAAACAAAGAGGAATCCCCATAGTTTGTCCTTTTTTATCATTTGTCGGTTCGTTGTTTTTGTCATACGTCATAAAAACAAATATAATAGACGGTGAAGTTAAGTGATAGGGTTCCGTTTGCATAATTTTGGGTATGAATACTCAGTAATGATTCCTAGTTTAACCATATAAAACAAAATAATAGAGAAACCATCCTTCTGATATTTGAGCTACTCACAGCATACCAAGTGCTATCGACTGTTAATCTCTGTATCAGAGGAGTATGAAGGCTAAGCTGCATTCAAAGCAGGTAACAAAGAGCCACTTGCCTCGAGCCCGGCCACTTTTGAATATGCATGACCAGAACCAAGCTGTAACCGTCTACTCAACATCGTTTACTTCTTACCCTCAGGAATTTCAAAGGAGGCGTTAGACTGCGGATTTTTCTAGAAACATCTTTGTTGTGAAAGCTTATAAATATATGCTATAAATATAAAGCTTATAATATAATCATGTGGTTTCCGAACCAACATTTTAAGGCAAAAAAATACGTTTCTTGAATAGATCAAAATTCAAAAATTAAATGAAAGGTGTCTCTTAATCAATTTTTTTTTATTGTAACAGCAGCAGTAAAAATACACACACTATGAAAATTTCAGCTGTCTACCATTACGTTACATGTGACACGGCACACTGACAGACAGATGGACGCACAGCGGAGACTTAGTAAAAGGGGTTCCGTTAGTATTATTTCAGTACGGAACCCTAAAATTAGAAACGACGCGACATTTAGCTCAATTTAGGATGCAAATAGTAAATGCAATAAACGTACTACAAATTATACACATTTTAATCACTCAACCGCCTCTGTGGTCTAGTGGCTCGCCCACTGGTGTTAGATCCAGAGGTTCCAGGTGACATTCCCAGCGGAGTACAATATCGTGCTTGGTTTGGTTGGTGCTTTGCTTAATTCCTCCTAGCTATAGCTGCCACCTAAGTATGTCACGTACAACAATTCTACATTGTTTTGTTCCGGCATTTAGAGGTAAGATAACCAGTACATCACACTATTCAGGATTTCGAGTGAAGTGCACTTACCTTTATCTCACCCAGTTTCAAGTTACGTCACCTCTGACCTTATCATAACTTGAAACTAAGGTGAAACCAGGTCCCCCGTCATACAATAAAAGAAACCTAGGAAATGGGAATGGAGCTTTAACTCCTTTAACTTAGCATCCTAACGTCGGGTACCATACAATTTCACCATGAAAAGGCAACATTATTCTTCTGAGCACAAACAAAAATCTTTTTTTTATTTTTTTACTACATGGAGACGGAAGAAGCAAGCGTCCCACCTGATGTTAAAAGGTTTGAAGTGCAACTCTTGCTTATATCAAAGTCTTTCTGCGTAGGTCACATCCACAAACAACATGACCTCCGCTGCACTACATCGCCCATCAACTTGATGCATAAATGTACTCCGTGTGCTCGAACTTCACTGGCAACCAGCAGCTCTGCTGGGTTTGAAGGGTAACTTCAAACTGCTTGGTGGTCTACAGAGGTATTCTCATCGAATCGAAAGATGTTCATCTTGATTGTCAGCTCCACTACACGCAGTATGTGACTAAGCGAGTATCTCGGTATATAAAATGTGGTTATTCAAATTTCACCCGAGGCTATAAATATAATTTATAATGTACGTTAAGGTCTATTTATTGTAACGCTCAGTAGCTTTAGTGGCTTGATGAGTTATGACATGTGAGACGTTGTATGGTTCTTTAAGTTGTGGGCGTGTTATAGTAGGCTATATAATTTTAATGTTAATGACATTATCCGTCGAGCTTTTACCAGCGTCAATATTCCACCCGTTCTTGAACCGTATGGTCTGTTAGGTGATGATGGTAAGCCGCCCGACTGTATGACTCTTGTTCATTGGGGAATGGGTAAGACTTTGGTGTGGGACGCTACCTGCGTCGAAACCCTAGCGCCATCTCGTCTGCCTGAGACAATATTAAGGGCTGGTGCGGCGGCTGATTCGGCTGAGGATCACAAAAGGCGCAATATAGTGGTCTCGACAGAGCTTACCTGATTTGAGCATTTTGGGATCGAGACCTTGGGTCCGTGGGGATACGGTACCCTCCGGGATTTCAAAAATCTTGCGAGACTTTTGATTGTGGGGACACGTGACCCAAGGACTGAGCCTTATTTAGGCCAGGGAGTAAGCATAGCTATTCAGCGTAAGAATGCAGCCAGTGTCTTGGGCATGCTTCCGTCTGGTACTGGTCAGGAACATTTGAGTTACCTATAGGCCGTTTGTAACGGTCCTTAGGTAATCTGACTGATTTATTTCTACATAGTTAGTTTAATTCTAATTGCACATTTAATTGAGATAAAAATCCCCCATATTCAAATTATGTAGTCAACTATGGCACCTACATGACATCCGCTTAAAACAAATAACAGGAAACTTTCAAAAATGGAATTATATAACATGTCGTTTTAAAGTTATATGGAAAATATTTTTATATAATATAATAATTCAGTTTCACAGCGTCCTACTTTTTTCGTTCGTTTCTTTTTTTTTAAGTAAATATTGTATTAATCTACTGCAACACAAATGTATATAAAAAAAAATAAACGCTATTACTGTGTATTGGCTACGCACAAGGCAATTGCTAGTTGTTTCAGCGTTTAATCAAAATTTCTCATTTGCAACCAAGCCGATCTATTTTGTGTTAATTACGTTTCGCTATCAAAAAGGGAAAGGGATAAGCTGTGACTTTTTACAAATAATATCTTCTAATCTCTTTACAAATAATATCTTCTAAACGGTCAGCTAGTTGAAAAGTTTATTGATCAGCTCCAAAATGTATTTTGTCAGCAAACAATGTGAAAAAAACCACCTACTGACCTACTCCACTTTAAGTATGTGCTGTCTGTATAACTATGTGTAGAAGTAGTTAATTTCCGTTACTTCTTTACATTACTTAACCCGGAGAATGAAATAACATGTCTTATATGTGTACATTTACAATTATAAAACATCTTTTTTCAATAAAATGTAAAATTAAACTAACTATGTACAAATGAAGCAGCCAGATTACCTAAGGACCGTTACAAACGGCCTATAGGTAACTCAACTGCTCTAGACGGAAGCGTACCCAAGACACTGGCTGCATTGCCACGCTGAATAGCAATGCTAATTCGCTGAATTCGACTAAATAAGAGCCAGCCTTGGGTCACGTGTCACCTCAATCTTTTTGAAAACCCGGTGGGCACTGCTCCCCACGGACCCAAGATATGCACCCCAAAAAGCTCAATTAGGTATTATAAAACCAGTTGAAGCGATTATCAGACGTAGTTACGTTGAATCGTTTGAAAGCAATTGATACAAATTTATTGATGTGAATAAAACCAACTGAACTCTCTTCTACTGATGACAAAAACATCGAACAAATCGATTGAAACTGCATAAAAGACACATCAATTGACTATCTCGAGCGGACTTAGTTGTAACTTCACTAACTTTTCTTAATTCTTTACTATCCTATTTTATATATCTTTGTATAAACAGAAAACTAGTTCTACCTATACAACGCATGACAATATATTACAAAAGTTGTAATGTTGACAGATCAATAACTACAATGGATTTTAATTTTATTTTTCTCTCGCTTTCACGCTAGAATATATTTCGTCTGTAAATCTGCAAAAATCGGTTGGATATCTTGCGCAAATAAGGGTATCATCAAAGGTACAGCCGGGCTCATAATTCAATAGCAATTCGCAATATGGAGCATTTCCATGATACGTGCTCTGCACACAAACTACACGTCAATAATTGCTCACAAGAAAAAACATTTTGAAGCTTAGTGCCGGAGCTCTGTAGATGATTTGACGATGTTTATTCGCCGACTTCTTTTATGTGGTAAAATATATACATAGTATCTTGCCATGGCGGCCACGGCTTAAGAGTTGACCCTTTCAACTCAGCCAAAGATCTAATTAGAAGAAGGGCAGCAACTTCTTTCTGTAAATTATCTACACATATACTGCGTGGTGCAAAACCCTCCGGCTTTGGAGAGGGCTTTGTCTATTGGTGGATACGAATGGGCTGTTGTTCATGATGATGATGATGATATATTTAGTATTATTTTATTCTTAGTTTTTGTTCATAGTACGGTTTGATATTTCACTTCAAAGGCTTGCGTTGGACTTAAGAAATTAAATTATTCTATGGAATGATTTAATTATATCATATTTCAAATGAATTGTTGTTTATTTTTTTATACACTAGTGTTTTTACTTTGAAGTTAAAGTATTTTGTATAGAGATAGAACTTACCTAAAAACTCGAAATTTTAGTTTGATATTTTTGTGTGAATTTTTTGCCCTGTATTCAACAGCCTATTTTCGACCACTACTCTTAGAGGTTATGCCATAGTCACCACGCTTGGCTTGCGGGTTGGTGATTGCAGTAAAAGTTTAAGACAATACACAGAAGAAAGCTCTCCATCTTATGGTATGGTCACTTAGTCGGCTTTTACGACATATACGAGCTGGTAGGGTTGATTTGTATGCCATGACCGCCACGGCAGCCAGTTAGTTAACATGACAAAATATCAAAATACTAGCTGGATAAATCGAATAGGTACTCTTATAATTAGAATTGACAATGAAAAATCTGCATGATTATAGGTATAAATGACAAAAAACACTTTTTTTCACTCGAGTCACATTTTCAATCACTTTCTTAATTCAAATTCAAAGACAAAGTTAAAGTCAAATATATTTTTTTACTCAGTAAGATTTTTAAGGATAACTTTGAAACGTAAAATTTACCGCCTGTTCGGAATCGTGACCAGCACACAAGGAGAAAGGCAAAAACCTCGGGCTAGTTTTTTTTTATGATCCATTACAATAGCTTAAAATTATCTAATACTAATTACAATTTATTCACAGGAGCAAATTCATTTTTTAATGCCAGGCTTTCTTATCTTCACACGTAATCTGAAATTTTATAATAAGCTTTCCTGGATAGCTTTTGTTTTTACAACATTTTTGAATTTATTATTTGACAAGCTAAGCATATCACTTGGTAATTCATTATAAAAGCGTACAGTTTGCCCTATGAACGATTTATTAATTTTATTCAGCCTAGTTGTGGGAACAGCGAGTTTATTCATGTATTTACGCGCGTACATAATATTTTCATAAATATATTGGCAGCACATAGTCAATATATTATTTCCCTTAAACTTGTCTCATAATGAACCTCTGGGACCCAATTTGAAAACAGCGTGAACAGCCCTCTTCAATTAAAATAACCTTCCAAAGTAAGTAAAAGACTTTCCTTTGCAGTAAAGCAATATATAAATTGGCTACCCCACTGCCGCTTGAAATGCCTAAAGGCAAAGCCAACGTTAATACGTATTCTCCTATCCATGTGTCTCTACCCACTTATGTTAATTAGGTACCTACTTACGTATCTGATTCTGTTTGTGTTGTACCAAATAATTAGCAACTGTCCCAGTATCGTAGGTGGTATAGCTGTGTGTTGCTTATTAGTGATGTTTTGAATCCGTAAACAAAATAAAATAAATTTATTGTTTTGTTTTAAATCCTAACTAAGTTGAGGTATCTGGGTGAAGTGTGCTTCCACCTTCGGCCTTATCATCACTTGAAAATCAGATAAAATGAAAGCCAAGCACAAACCCTTAGTATTATAAAAAAAACAATGGCATTCTGGGAGTGCCGACAGAAGTAAAAACTTGAAGTTTGACGATCTTGCCGAAGAGAACATCTAAGATTGTTGGTTCTTGAATTTCAATGTGTTAGACCTACCGCGGGTTCAAAACAACGCTATCTGTTGAGAATCGTGCCTAAATAAATTTTCACTTCAACGTGATGTCGGTAACTGTAACAGTATCGCCAGTTCAATGTTTAGTTAATGCTTAACGCGCCTACACAAGTTTTCACTGCAAAAAGGTGTCGGTAACCGTAGCAGTATCACGAGTTAATGGTATTTTTCCATCGCAAAAATGCCCAACTCGCTTAAGAAGTTTTCACTGCAAAGAGCTGTCGGTAACCATAGCAGTGTCACGAGTTAATGGTATTTTCCCATCGCAAAAATACCCAACGCGCCTAAAGAAGCTCACTTCAAAAATATTTTAATGTTTTTTTAAATACAATTTTAAATAACATTTTTATATTATTTAAATAATAGGGACATTCGTTTTACACAGCGCCACCTAGGCCCAAACTAAACATAGGCCATATATGACAACTTGATTACGGATAGAATAGTTATATACATTTATATAAAAAACATTATTAACATACAATACAACACAGAAACACATAACATCTATATTTATTATACAAATGGTTGTCCTGGGTGGTTATCAAACCCACAACCAACATCCAAAAAGGCAGAACAACTACTAACTGAGCTGTAAGGCTTCTACAGACGCCATTGTAGGTCACGTAGCCGTATAATAGATATGCTTAGTACAAAAACCGTTTGGCCTAGTTCCTTTGATACCGATCCGAGCAATTTGTCTATGTTCGATAGATATAGATAAGCCACATGCTGCCCAGTGTATCTGTTAAAAGGCAATAGAAATTCATACCAATATTATAAAATCGAATATAGGATAACAGGAAAGCAGAATCATCTAATAGGGGATTCTGATGTGATTTAAATTTAAGGCTGAAATTGTTCTATATATAGACTCTACTGTGATTTGGGTCCTGCTTTGGTATTATTTTTTATCGATTCATTTTTAAAATTAAATAAATATTAAAAGTGGTGGCCCTGTTAAAGAATCAGAGCCATACCTTAAGAGTATATGATATGTGAAATGGCTTAGCTCCAGCGATCATATCTTCCACAATCCTGTAGCATTTACTTTGAAATTAATATATGTTATAGTTCAGGATTGATGCTAGATCGCTTGTGTTTCGAAATCACGATTACATAAAATTTTCATAGAAAAAAAAATCAAAGTAGACTCTAATTTGTACCAAAAATGTTCGCCATTCAATAAATATGCTCGATTAGGCCTGGACACTTTGCACAGTAAATAAACACAGTATACAGCAGACTACGGTCTGTGTTTCAGATTTTCAAAATTAATGTTTGTTTTACCGTAAAAAAATAAAAAGTTGAAATTCACGCGTATTTCTGTCATCTGGTGGTCATAAGCGCCGTAGTTGAGCGCACTGCAATGTCACCTTTATTATAACTAAATCTTAGTTCGAAACTAGAGTGAAGTTGCGTTGTGTTGCTAATCTGAGGTACTATAGCCCGTTAATATAGATGTCGTAAGGCGACTTGGATATTTCAGGTAATCTGTTGACTTTGAGACTTGTCTGGGGAAATCTAAACTCCAACAAGAATTCACAAAGAATGCTTGTTCAAATCCTTGCTTTACTTTAAATTAAGGTCATTGGTTAATGATAATACAAGCATTAACAGCTGATTTGAAGCAAGCAAGCATATATAATGCCACCACGACCTTTTATAGTATATTTTTGTTTTGATATCACTTTACTTTTGTCACTATCTATCCAGTGTAGAAAAAACATGACGTGGTTAGGCCCCTGGAAGTAAGTATCAGTGACTATCTGAGTACCTGAAAACAATCAAGCGATCATTAAACAGGCTTTCAGGGGTGGTGATGAGAACTCACCTGTAATATCATTATTTTGGAGGCTATGCCTTGAATTAATTATGTATAAATGTACACTTTATAGTATTAAAGATCAAAGATAATATGAGTAGGTACCTATAAAGTAAAATCTACATCCTTATGGCTTAAAGCGATTTCATCCAAGCAACTTTGGAAGAAGGAAATAAAGACAATAAATAGCTAAGAGCGAAGATTCAAAATTGCATATAAGGGTCCGTGGCCCATTTGAGCTTGAACTCTGTGGCAATTGGACAATACACCCTAATTAAAATGTATTTTCGTTAATTGGGGAAAAGGCCTTTCCCTTTCATTCCATTGACCAAATATTATTCCGGTAAAGGTTGTAGGCTTTATTTTCTTGCTAAAAAAGCAAACTATCACCGTACCGTATTAACATTATCAATCTTATTTTTTGTCAACACTATGATTTATTTTCATATTATTTTTGTAAATCATGTACTTTGCACTTGGTCACAACATTTACTAATGTTATAATGATACAAAATCCACAACCCGGGACAGAACTCTTACCTGAATCTTTTTTTAAAGCCGGAAGCGCTTTAACCAACGCCTGTTGAGGATTCCTGGTGAAGTGCGCTTCCACATTTGATCTTATAACTTGACAACGAGATTCAGTGCATTTTTACAGAAATAAAATATGATATCTGTTATTTTCGTATATCATTATATTGAGGTGTTTATAGGTTAATTTGCCCTTGACAAGCGCTTCCCTGACGTAAAATAAAAAAAATTGCAATTGAACCCTCGGTGTGAGTACCAAGCTGTACGCTAGCTATATGCCGGTTTTATAAGACATATGTGCGCACAAAAGAGTGTGAGATTTGGCAAAGTGAATATGTATGATATGAAGTGCACTATAAAGTGCAGTTTAAAAAAATGCATGTTTATTGAGTCCAAAACCATAAAGTGTTACTTTATTTAAAGAGTAAGAGGTGCTTGTAAAGGGACTTGTCCAGGGATTACCACAATAACTATTTTGGCCGCCAAGCAGCATTGCTGTGTTCCGGTTTGAAGGGTATAGTGACCGGTGAAATTACAGGCACGCGAAGCTTAACACTTTTAAGCCTTACGTTGACGGGCGCAATGCAGTGCCGCGTAGGTCATGCTCTTTGTGGATGCCCTGAACAGTAAGGCTTTGTAGGCAAGAAATACAATTAACAGCACATGGGCTGCTTACTTGTTCGGTCTCCATATTGTGTAAAAAATAGTTACATATTCTATATAAATAGTATATTAGTAGTTTTGTACAAAAAAATATGAATGACCAACAGATAATGTTCTGTATATAAATCACAACAATAAATATGTTAGGAGTAGACAATTGGAACTCTAATAAGCCTCTTTCTACCACCCGCTGTGAAAATTATGATCCTCAACAAAAAATATACGTTAATAATATTTTGTTGTCCACATTTATTTATTATCTGCAATAATAATCACTTCCTTATGTTTTCAAACGTGAATAAACTTTGTAAAGGTGTAATTTTCTCAAAAAAGATCTTTAGGAACACTAAAACGCGTTCGTAGTGTGGGTATTCGTATTTCTACAAAGCTCAAACAATGAAATTTTAAGGTAAAACGTGTGATCTTCAGATAATATTTCGGGAAATCTTCACTAGATGTTGGGAATAAATTCCTAGCTGGTAGTTTTATCGATTATACATCTTTATTCAATAAAATGTACAATTAAACTAACTATGTACAAAGGAATCAGTCAGATTACCTAAGGACCGTTACAAACGCCCTATAGGTAGCCCAAGACACTGGCTGCATTGCCACGCTGAATAGCTATGCTAATTCCCAGGCCTAAATAAAAGCCAGTCCTTGGGTCACGTGTCACCTCAATCAAAAACCTGGCAATATTTTTGAAAACCCGGAGGGCACCGGCTCCCCACGGACCCAAGGACTCTGCCCAAATGGCTCAAATAGGTAAGCTCTGTCGAGACCACTATATTTGCGCCTTTCGTGATCCTCTGTCGAATCAGCCGCCGCACCAGCATTAACTGAGTGGTAACTGGTTTCTCAGTATTATTATAATTTTTGTACATATTACGGAAACCTATCAACATTTTATTTGGTTTGACCATCCTTTTTATGGCTCACAAAAATTCAGTGTTGGATCGTTTGATCTGCCTGATAAGATTTTTATTGTATGAGTTTACATTTTTGACGTTGGTTTTATTGATCACAAGAATCGTTATATTATTATATTTGACGCTTTATACGTCCGAGTTTGGGTCACCGACTTTCATATGTCTACTAAATTTCAACTCAATCCGTCCAGTAGTTTCGAAATATATTGGTTGCGACAGATGTACGGATAGACAGACAGATAGACACACGCGTGGTCCTATTTTCCTTACTTGTGTACCTCACCCCTTAAAATAACAAAATCGCATCAAGTGTGCCTATACTATATGAAGAGTTCGCTCGATTCTCCAGGATCCCTTCATCAAATCCAGACAGGGGTCCGTTTTCTCCTTACTTTTGAGGTATAATACACTCTCAAAATACACCAATCGCTTCAAGTATGCCAATAATATTCGAAGAGTTCCCTCAATTTCTCTAGGATCCCATCATCAGATCCTGACCTGATGCCGATGGGACAATCTTGTAAATATACACTTTCAAACAAAAAAGAATTTGTTCAGTAGAGTAATACCTACCTGAGGATCGTTACAAACGGTATATTGGTAACTTAGTTGTTCATGAATAGTACCAGACTAGCTATGCTCATGACCCAGAATAGCTATGCTCATTTGCTGGCCTAAATAAGAGCCAGCCCTTGGGTCACGTGTCGTATTAATCAAAATAATTACGAACAATAAAAATGTCAATCAAGTTATTATAGAAGTTGAAAACGCACTTCACCCGACATCCTCAACAGACAGGGGTATTACCTGTTGCTTTTTTCCGGCATTTTGAGGTTAGATAACCAGTTGTCTATTTACCTCTTTATTTTAATTTTAAATGCCGGAAACCTATACTATAATTTTACTGTCGTCATGACGGCATACAGGTAAAAGTAAGGTAAGAATTGCCAGACGGACCTAGAAATTCCTACTACCAACCAAACCAAGCACAAATTTGTACCCCCTGGGGATCGAAACCTGTACTTCTGGGTCTGATACCGGTGGACGAACCACTATACGACTATGGCGATTTTGAATCAGAAGAGAAATGCCAAAACTTTTTTACCTCTATCTCGTTTGTAGATACAAGATAGTCCTCTTAATGAGACCAAGTGGCTTTTGCTGACCTCAGCTGCTTTGAGGCCTCGCGACCTGAAAACTCTTGGTACGACACAATCAAGTATCGGCAGGCCTCGAATTAATCTTCATTCTAAGCACTGTTCAATATTTTTGCCGCGAAATCTGTAGCGGAAAACATTATCGTTTTAAATAACCACACAACAAGAAGTTTGATACAATCTGAAATTTGTAATGGATTTCAATAAAAGTTACAAAATCGATTGGTCGAATTTGCTTACATAATTTGTTAGAACCATGCAAACACGACCGATTAATTAAAAGATTAAAGACGCACAAAGGAACAGGAATGAAGATAAACAAAGCCCAATTTAAGACCCCTAAAGATAATGGCATGGTGATTTCGATCCGGGAAGGGCTAACTAAAACTCATTAACGAAATCTGCCTTTAACAAGTCCAAGATAAGTCACCGATATTGTCTCTCCCCTTCAATGAAAGTCACTTTTTGTTTAGCGACCCCTATAGATTTTGTCAAGTCTACAGAAAGTGAGCTTTGTCAAGGGCCCCAAACTCTGGAGTGATTTATAATGCCTTTTCGCAGACGTCGAAAAAACCCTGTGAAGTTTCCAATATCAATATAATAGGAGAGAAAAACTAGGCAGACGACAACGACAAGCCTTCAAATGTTACTTTCAACTCTTTTTACAACCAAAAAATAAAGAATATTAACTAAACAGAAGTCTTGCCTATTCCATTCCTTATCTTAAATAATGAAATCTACATGTCAGACCAGCGTTGTGGTTGGCTTCAGGCCATATTTGTTTTGGACATGAACCAAACCGCTTACGGTAAAATCATTCATTACAACTTCTTGTTAATGAAAACAGTGAGTTGCCAGAATCGTGCGCCGCCTTCATATGTTATTGAAATGAAGTAGTTAAATAGAGTCCTTTCACTTGTCCGTCAAACTCGTGATTACAAGCGAAAAGAGGAAAAGAGGCTGAAGAAGAATGGATTGATTGATTGTGTGAAAGAAGATAGGAATTTAAGGACAGGATTACCAACATCATTGACGGCCGAAAAAATAATGTGCGAACCCACCTTTCTTGGGATAATAATAATGTATTTTATTTATTCAGACAACATAATCCATATTTTGTTAGTAATTAAGTATTTATGTCTAAAAAACTTAGACATAATGTTAGTAGGGATTAGAGCGGCATAATAATAATACTTGTATAGTCAAGCATAATTGTTCTAATTTAATCTTGATTTTAATGAATTTGTTTTTTTTACAAAGAAGACAACATAAAGTAGAGGATCAAACATTCATCTGTTCGGAATCTTGACCAGCACATAAGTAGAACGGGCCTCTAACAATGCAACATCTGGGTACAAGTAGGTACTAGGGTAGTTATGATACCCCATCATCAATTTCTTGAAAATTGTTCTGGTAACAAGTTAAGATAAGGCCGAAGGTGGAGGCGCACTTCACCCGGAATCCCCAACAATCTGAGGAACTGGCTATCTTACCTCTGAATGCCGGAACACAACAATTTAATAATTGTTATTATGGCGACAGAATTAGGTAAGATGGTGGTAGCTAGCCAAGCGGACTTCAACAAAGTCATAGCACCAACCAAATCAAGTACAATGTATTGTTCTCCCCATGGGGATCGAACCCGGAACCTCTGGATCTGAAATCGGTGGGTTGAACCACTAGACCACAGAGGCGGTTATTTCAAAATTTTGTATTTATTCAAAATTGAACATACCGATGGATTTAATTGAAAGTTGCTATAAATACAACATTGTTATTAAATCATAACGGAAAAGAAGTGGTAGTAGTGGTGGGAAGATTAAATACATAATTATATGATTGATAAAAGGCGATATACAATATATACTTTCCCGTCACTGCTTTCTAATAATAACTGTCTCTGATAAATGAAAAATACTATTCACAAAGCTTACAATGCTTTATATACATTCACATATATACATCGTACTTTTGCTACGCAATGACATTTCAATCAGCATTAGTAACAGAATTAAAACATTTATGAAGCACTTTGCCCGAACTTTCGTAATTGATGAGACATAAAAATAAATAATGTTTGGAATCTCTTAAAGTAATTACCTACATAGGGCTAGAGATTCGTATTTGCACGCATTAAGTATCTTTTTATAGAAGCTTATTATTCATACAATAGTTGGTTAGTGATAAGTTATGTGGTAACAACAGGTGTAAACAAACCTCTAGCAATGACAGTAGAGTAAGCGATTGAAACTTATACAGCGCCTCGCTTGGCAGGTGGATTGTATTTTTTTTGTATTGTACGACGGGGAAACGCTTGAACTTCATCTAACCTTAACAAGGTTAAGATAAAACCGAAGGTGGAGGCGCACTTCACCCGGAATCCTTAACAAACTGAGGAACTGGCTATATTATCTCCAAATGCCAGAACCCAGCATTTTTTTTCAGAATTGTTGTTATGGCGACAGAATTAGGTAAGATGGTGGTAGCTAGCCAGGCGGACTTAGACAAAGACCTACCACCAACCAAACCAAGCACAATATTGCTCCCCATTTAATTATTACTCCCCATGGGGATCGAACCCGGGACTTCTGGATCTGAAATCGGTGGGTTGAACCACTAGACCACAGAGGCGGTCAAAATGGTGATGGTGATCACAGTAAGGTTGTAGGTAACACCAGAAGGAAACTGCTGTCCTTCTTCTGGTGAGATCCCTTAGTCGGCTTTTACGACAACCATGGGCTGAGTTGGAGGGGTCAATTCTTAGCCGCGACCGCCACAACAATGAATGAACTTATACAGCGCCTCTAGCTAGTAAAGAATATATTTTACCACCTCTGTGGTCAAGTGGTTCAACCACTGGTTCAATCGCCAAGAGTACAATATTGTGCTTAGTTTGGTTGGTATGCTTTATTCATAACCACACGAATGTTGATCGATTCCAGAAAACTCTAGAAAATGTAGATCAACAAAAAATTTACTAGCCCGAGTGTTCCTTGCTCCTTGTGTGCTGGTCGCGATTCCGAATACGCGGTAGATTTGACGTTTCAAAATTATCCTAAAATATCGAAATGAATAAAAACAGTTTAACGGTGACTTTGACTTTGACTTTGACTTTTGGCATGTTCATAAGAGGTATAGTAACCAGATCAAGTGAAAACACTAATGTATGCATTATACAAACGGATCACCACGGCGTCTTCGCAATTTTTTCCCTACCTATAAAAATATACTAAAATGTACTTATGACCGTCTGTGAACTCTTATTATTTTTAGGAAAGGCGAGACGGGATTAATTATATTTTAATATCATTTTACACAGATTTGTTTATTTTAAATAGCAAAAGCATTCATAACTTTTTTAAAAGGTTTCTGAATAATTGTGAGGAACCCAATCTGGTATCTATTGAAACATTTTTTAAGGATACTGAATGTACTCATAATTCAGCGTTCATAATCGGATACAGTTTGTCTGCTATAACCTAATCCTATGTTATACGTAGAATAAACGGAGCTACACCACAATTTATTATTACATGATTAATGAAAAGACAATGGAGGGATTTGTATGGAAACTGACGGCAGCATACATCTTTTGTTGCAAAACAAAACAATATGACTCCACCATATTAATTTTGAAACACGAACCTATTGAGCTGAACGAACAATCGTTTCAGATTTTTTTGTGCTATAAGTTTTATTACGGAGGGACTAAGCCCTATTTTATTTATGAGAGAATATAATCCAAACATTACACGTGGATATAAATAATTAACCCCAAATAGCGGTGCCCATTGATTTATGATATAACAATATTTCGATATATTATTTATTCGTCTATTTTTCAAGAATTTAATATTGTAATCGGAAAAATATAGAGCAGCACATAGGTGATCCAGTACATTGTATGATAAAATCATCAACATCCTATTGCAGTCTACTGCTGGATGTAAGTATATCTCAGGCTGCGCCACTGAGTCCACTCTTCAGCCTTTCTTATCCACTCTACTAACTGTACCCTAATAGTCGCTCCATCAAGCTGGCGGACATTCTACACCGCTAGTTCACACCAGCTTAGACGTATCCAATGAAAGAAGAAAGGAAGAAAGGATCTCATGGACGCGACCGGTTGTCGATCCTTCGGATAATATGGCCACTGAAGCCACTTTAGCCGGGTAACTAATTGGACTATGTCCGGCCACCTTGATTCTCTGTATAATGAAATAACTGCTCAAATAAAATTTAAATAAATACGTATCTTATACCTTCCAAAGCTGGTTGGTAATACAATTACTCTTTGATTTTTGAAATAAATGAAGAGTAAAGTACATAGCTAACTTGATAAAAGCACCGTTATCTTGAGGAAACCTCCTGAGGCGTAACGTTGCGTAAGTAAACTTTGAATTTACGAATACCCTTGTATGCTTATTGTGCCCGTGGGAACCTCTCAATTTTCTCGCTAAGCTTTTATGAATTCTGCCGTATATCTTCTTACATTTAGGGTTTCTATGCTGTAAACCATCATCTAAAACTAGATGGGGTCAGCACTTGAATTCTGACAAGTTGTTGCTGGCCTCCTGCCTGACGTCAACCCTTGGGAATACGCACATGTGTGGAATGAGGGGATAAGGAATATTTTTTTGTACGACGGGTAAGCACTTGGCCTTTATCTCACCTAGTTACAAGTTGAGATAAGGCCGAAGGTGGAGGCGCACTTCAACCGGAATCCTCAACAAACTGAGGAACTGGCTATCTTCCTCTAAATGCCGGAACTCAACAATTTTAGAATTGTTATTATGGCGACAGAATACAGAAGAAAGTTAAGTGGATAAGGAGGGATGGAGATATTAGAATGTGGATAAGTGGGGGATGAGAATACTAATGTCCCAGGAGAACGGTGTGTGACACTAGAAGCTAGAGCAATTATTATGGGTTCCGGCCAATTATCGGACTGATAAAATATCTGGAGAGCCATTCTCTGGACTATGTTGTACCAACACCAATTTATAAATAATACCATATGCATCAATTTAGAATGCATTTATTTATATATGAATGTATTACAAGCCTCATAGCTCAGTTGGTAGTAGCTCTGCCTCCTGTACTGTGGGTTCGATTCTCACCCAGGACAAACATTTGTGTGATGAATATAGATGTTTGTTTTATGTTAGGGTGTTGTATCATGATATTGTATTAAAAACTTACATACGTATAGTACGTATGTATTTACAAAAGTATTTAAGTATTCTATCCGTAATCTAGTTCCCATATTACAAGCTATGCTTAGTTTGGGGCTAGATGGCGCTGTGTAAAATTAATGTCCTGTAATATTTTTTTTTATTTTTTATTTACTCGATTAAACTATTGGCAATCTTTTGAGACACGAGAAAAAGTCACTATTCACACTGTTGAATAATGTAATGTGATTGAGTACCAAGGAACTAAGTCACTGGCTTTCACACTGACAAAATGTTAAGACCATGTCCCGTAGTGCTAGGAATCTACCTAGATTACTCGTCCTGACATTTCAATATTCTGCCGTTTCGAATTAACATTAGATTTGTGGAATCTTTTCACATTAATATTGTTTTTTTCATTTTATTTACATGTTCTATGTTTTTCTACGGTATGAAAAAAAAATCCAGATCAGATAAATTTGGGTTGGTATCTCATACCCCTTGAAATGTCAAAATAAAGAGGACTTTGAAAAGTTTAGTTCATAATCCCCAATAGCTTCAAACATTTGTATTTTGTAAGAAGCCTATTGAATGCTCCGTACAGTCTCAAAGCCAAACAATAAAATTAAATGTGTACTAAATTTTCGGCGATCGACCTTGAATTTAAATAGGAGCCCCAAAAAACGATGCCATAAACAGACGCAAGGATTGAGGATTTATGTCGCCACATCGTCCTTCGACTCGCCCGACTAATAAGTATGTGTAGGACAAGCGGCGGGGTCATACCCTCAGCCTTGACGTCGCCGCCAGCCTCTCATTTTCAGGCAACCGGCTCCGAAAAGATAATAGTCACCTCACTTCTTCGTCAAATGTTTTCACAAGACTATCTTCTTCGCATAAAAACTGAGTGAGCTCTTCCGTTTTGCCCATTTCATCAAAATATTATCCGTTTTATTACTTAGGACGCTGTTTTTACTGGAGATTACAATTTTGTTTTTGAGAGGGTTTTTTGCTATCATGGTTGCTGTATAAAAGATCAATTTTGTTCCTCGAATAGATTAAAATAGATTTGAGTCAAATAACAAAGATTCACGGCTTCTATGTGCGCGGAAAATTCTAAGCTGAAATTGTATGTCATGCGATTGATAACTAGATTTGTCTGTTTCGGTCACAATTAAAATTTATTCTAATTTCAAACTCATACTGTTTTTAATTTGGTTCTCAATTTAATTTAATGAACTTGGTGTTTTCCTGTTGTTTTTTTCCTAAACACGAACTGTCGTAGTATTTATTTTATTGATAAAACATAATGTTGAAAGCTCACAATATACCAATGATACATCCAAATCCCTTAGCAGTACCATTCAGTTCATCCACCTATAGACAAAATACCTTTTTAGTGGAGCAGTTTCTGACTTCAACAAACCAGCAGTTCAGCCAGAGACTCAAACCCTTCAACACAAATCCAGTTTCGCTTTAAAAAAGTATGGCAAGTCACTGGTTCAGCAGTGGTTCTTAAAAAAATACTTCTTTACCTTGTTCTTCATATCATATATTTTTACTTTAACAATTAGATTAATTCGTAGATATCTTAATATCCTTCTCATCTACATCTACATAGATTTTCACATGCGAGAACATTTATATAGTCAGTAGTTATTAATTTATAGTAATTTTATTTTAAGAACTGTTTGTTCTCCAGATAAACCAAAATTAAGAAAATACATATTAATGTGTTCTCAAAGGCCCCTACGGAAGAACAGCGCAGGTTTCACAACTTGCTATCATGCTTAGTCGGACAATTTTGGGATGACCTATCTTAATGCTGTTTCAGTGATTTTCTGTGTGTATGTTTGTGTGTTAGTATGTATGTATGTATCTTTTGAAAGGTTAATCGGATCAATTCAGAATTTTGAACAGGCAGAAATTACACTTTTATTTACTTTTTTTCTTAACGTATACGTTTACGACACCATTGAAAGAACAAAGTGACTATGCTAAGTTTACCTATTTGAATCGACTAAAAGTTACAATTTTAATTGGGTGTAGCTACCAAGTAGACAAACTTTGAGAGAAACTATTAACTTTGCTATGTACCTATACCTATGTAAGTTGATTAGAAATAACTAACCCAGGTTGTCAGATTTTAACTAATCTGTTGAGTAAATATCACTAATTTTAATTAACAAAGTTGGCTTGTCATTAGCAACAAACTTTGCAGGCTCCCTCCGAATCGAGTCACTCGCTTGTAAATAGCAATAAGTTATTTATTTCTAGCCATCACGTTCTTTCCGTGTAGTTTTAGATAAATAGGGGTGTTAGTTTAGTGAGACAAGAAGATCAATGTACTGTGTCTTGTGGGTGTCATTAAAGAAGAATTGACTGTAAATTTCATCAATGGTATTTAATTTTAACAGGGGTGGTTTTTGTATCATGGTATGTCTTGTAGGATTGAATGTTAAAAAAATACTCATTCACTGTGTGTTTATACATCAACTGAAACCATCCATGTATTGGCATTCAGGGTTGCAAAGAAGGTAAGTATGATTGAAATCTTGTTAATTCTTACATGATTAGAAATTATTTTAATGTAACATTTTCATAATATTGTATCTGTATGATTCCCTAAAAAAATAAAATAAAAGGACAGTGTTTATGAAATGACAGGAAATTTCAAAATGAGTATTTTTTTCTCCATAATAGTGGCGTATTCAAGATAAATAGTTGCAAAGGATGGTCTTCAGGTTCTGCAAGATAGCCACGTGCGGGTATTTGGCTTCTTATTGAAATAAAACAATCTACCTGACACAGACCAGACTTCACGAGATCTTAAACTACTAGTTTAAGTTTGATATATACAAGTTTGAATAAAGAGAAAGAGAACCATAGGTGTGATTTCTGTTGCTGATATCAAACTTAAACTAGTAGTTTGCTCGTGAAGTCTGATTTGTTCCAGGTAGATTGTTTTATTTCAATAAGTTTGGATTTTTTTTTTGGGATTTTGGGGCAAACTACTTGTATAAGTTTGATATCAGCAACATCTCTTTATTCAAATCAAATTTTATAAATATAGGTAGGTACATAAACGGTAGGTTGGTAGATTCATCGAATAAAATTAAATTGACCCTTTACACACGTCAACACAGTATTTGCGGTCAGCATCGTTGCCATCAGTTTTAATGTACACTATGTATTTTATCCCATATAAATGAATTTGCATTTGTATTTGTGTTTGTATTGAAAATCCCATTCTGCATTTTCATTTGTAGTTTATCATTTAGTAGTAAATTTATGCTTATGGTTGATTTATTGCATACAAAATACATTCAACATTATTGAGTTTACCTGTTAACGTGAAAATGATATGATTCATCACTCCTTACCCTAATGACGGATCCTTGGGAAACCCAAAAAAAGTTGATGTCTTCATCAACTATCGTATACTTACGTTATTAAAACCCGTTTAAAATGTATATTATAAACGGGGTTTAATGACGTAAGTATACTATAGTCAATGAAGATTTAAAAAATTGCATATGCAATTACATATTTCAATATTCGGCGACGGCGTTTTCATTTCAATGGTACTTACCGACACTTTTCGAGAATTGTAGGCAAACAATAATGTCTAACTCTCAACTTTTGAGGGTACTTTAAGTTTTTGAAGGACGTGTGATGTAAAGGAAAACTTTTCGTTCGACTGAGTTTTGTGACGGCGGAAGATAAGAGATATTTAGGAGTGTAGGTAGCATACTTTACGCAATTATCTACGACGTAGCTAACGACATCGTAGCATGCTTTTTTTATTTTATGTATTGAATAAAATCCACAGCTCTTAAAATTTTATTATTTTGTATACGGTAAAACGTATTTAAATTTTCACGATTTTGATTCGAGAAAAAAAATAGAGAGGGAGGGGTCTTAATTGCGTATTTTACCTGTATTTATATTCCGACGTTTCGGCAGGGTTGCACCAGCAGTGGTCGCGGACATATAAATATCCATTTTTGCATATGAAAATAAGGGTAAAACTGACAACCGACTACTGACTAACATCTTATAGTTTTAAATCTTAAAATACATGCATACTCCATGGCAGAGTCTGCACATAAAGCGTTGTTTCATGCGGGTTACGCATATTCATTGGCGTAACATGTAGGATCGTAGCATGGTCTACGGCGTAGCATAATTATATCATCGTAGCATAGTCTACAGAACGTAGCATACAACTCAGTTGCATGCTTGAGTGAATTCTTCTTGAATTATCTGCAAGTTCGGTTTTTTGTGTATGAAATTTAAATCTACATAAACCACTTCTAGAAGAGTAATCTAATACAATTTTAATATTACTGGACATTAATTTCAACCAGCACCATCTAGCCCCAAACTAAGCATAGCTAATATGGGAACTAGATTACTGATAGAATACTTAAATACTTTTTTTTATATATATACATACGTACTTAAAACACCCAAATATACAAATGTTTGTCCTGGATGGGAATCGAACCCAAAACCTTGGCTTCCTACCTAGGCTTGTCGATTTTTTTAACCTTATATTAATTTTATGACTGCGGGTCTTTCTTACGTAAACGACAGTTATTTTAAGCCAAAAAATAATCTAATGTACTAATACAAAACTCCCAAAAAATAATGTTTCAGATCAGTTATAATTTGAGCAATGATAACTGATCTGAAAGATTGTTTTTTATGTCCACAAAATTTTATAAATAATTTACGACTCGCTCTCGGGATGGCAGCGGCGAGCTACAAGCGCCGAAGAAATTAAAAAGCCGTTTGCTCAAAATTATTGTTATTGCATTTGGTCTCCAACACACATTTTTCAATTGCCGTTACTGCCAGCAATTCGAAATTATAAACATCCACCTCTACTGAGTTTGGCTATTCACTTTTAAAATACAGGCGAAGCTTAGTAATTTCCTATCCCATTGTCCTTAATGCAAAAGTTGTTTCAAAATCGGGCTTTGAGACACAAAAGTGCCGGAATTGACGATTCAGCCACTGGGACGTAATATTATTAACAAGCCTCACAGCTCAATTAGACATGTCTTCCTTATCGTAGGTTTTGGGTTTGATTCCCATCCGGAACAAATATTTGAGTCTTAGTGTAAGTAAAGTAAAGTATTATATAATGCCAGATCAGACACAATGTATTCTGCCGTACAACGGAGTGCAATATTTTATTGCATTTAACATAATAGCTCATATATATAGAGTATTATGTAAAATTCGATAGTATTTTATGAATATTAAATATCTTTATATTTATATTTAGCTTTTGATTGAGGCGACACGTGACCCAAGGGCTAGCTCTTATTTAGGCCAGCGAATTAGCATAGCTATTCAGTGTGGCAATGCAGCCAGTGTCTTGGGCACGCTTCCGTCTGGTACTGGTCTGGAACAGTTGAGTTACCTATAGGCCGTTTGTAACGGTCCTTAGGTAATCTGACTGATTCCTTTGTACATAGTTAGTTTAATTGTACTTTTTATTGAATAAATGTATTGTCATAATAAATATCTATATTCATAGTCATGAATAAGATATTTATTCTGTGCTGTTGTATTGTATGATAAGTTTGTATTTGCAAAAAAAAAGGATTCATATTTGCATCCGTAATCTAGTTTCAATATTACGAGTTTTGCTCGTTTTATAGTAAAAAAGCTATATGGTATAGTTATATATACTTTTACTTTAGGGCAATCCCGTAATTTTACGGAATTGTAATTTTACACAGTGTCATCTATGACACTGTGACCTAGTGTCACCTATATTATATTATTATATATGTGTATATTATACATCTGCCAACACAGCGACCGTGTCTGTCTCTCATAGAACGAACAACCAACGCTTATTATATTAATACATGGATACAATAGCCCAATGATGATAATTATTGAACGCAAAATAAAATCAATGAAACGAGAAAAATAAAAAAAATTGCTCGTTGTCATTTTTTTCAGTTAAATAAAATTATAGTTATATATAAATTTATGACTAGCTATCCTTATACTGGTTTTTAAGGCCCAATTAAATATTGATGGAAAAACTCAATCTTAAAGAAACTCTTCGTATAAAAACCACCATTTAAAGTTTTGTTCTGATCTAAATGACTAACGTCATTTTTGATCGGAGAAAATATGCATTGTAATAACTTTATCTACGGAAACCCGTACAAATATGAATATAGCTTATAAATGATATGTCTAATAAAATCTAACGATGGAGACCTTGGTCCCATGGGAAGCCGGTGCCCTTCGGGTTTTCAAAATCTTGCGGGGCTTTTGATTGAGGCGATACGTGACCCAAGGGCTGACACTTGTCGTTGACGTTGTATTCGCTGTTCAGCGTGGCAATGCACACTTCCGTCCTGTACTGGACTGGAATAGTTGAGTTACCTATAGGCCGTTTGTAACGGTCCTAAAATCTGTCCGATTCCTTTGTACATGGTCAGTTTAATAGTACATTTTACTGAATAAAGATGGAAAATAAAAAAAACTTTAATTGAAGTGATCAATGTATTTGGTATACACATCATCAAATACACAATTAAAAGACTTGGCACATTTTATTGAAATCACACCTCCAGAAAGGTGTGTCTGTACTTTTTGTCTCGTGTTAAGCTATTAAGCTTAAAATATCAGTTTCCTGTCCCATTTTTTTTAAATAATATCCACATTAAATAACAATTTCTTACTTTCTACTAGGCTTGCTGGAAGAGAACTCTTGTTAGGGTTAATCTTACCTGTGCTATGCTGTTTTTTTTACTTTTGTCATGTTATTATATTTTTTATAAGTACGTGTATTAAAGCTTAAGGAATAAAGATGTTTTGTAACATACCTATATATTTATCAGCCAAATACAGCATCCAGCAAAATATATAACCGCGCTTAACCTACCGAGGTTTAAATATTCCGGGGTAAAGAATGACACAGGTTAAATATCGGTTATAAGCCACGAATGTTTCTCTATGCTCACAAAATATATGCAGTTGGTAGTAAGGATCCTAGATAAGTAAGGTATGTAGTTTTATATTGATTGTGAATGTAAACATTCGTAAAAATGAAACCAAGAGTTATAGATAACTTTTGAAGTGAAAACTTCTTTAGGCGCGTTGGGAATTTTCGATATGGCAAAAAACCATTGAACTCGCTACACCATACACCTTACCGACTTTTGACACATTTAACTTTAAGTACATTGTCACGTTATCTTAACAATCCTAAGAGATACGGGTAAGGATCGTTCCAAAATTGTTGTGTTCCAGCATTTATAGCCAGGTGGACAGGTCCTACCACCAGTGTAACTCAATCACAATGGTGGAGTAAAAAAATATGAATATTGGGTTGTTCTCCCTCTACTTCTTCCAGACTATGTCTTCTGCACTTACTTTCAATAGTTGCCTTTTCTATTTCGCCAAAATAACGCAATTTTAACTCATCCGTTTTAAGTTAATATAACATACAATACAATATACACTGCATAGAAGCTTCAAAATAAATGCAAGTTAAAACCTAGAGAAGGAAGAATTAGAGATAGTTTTTAAAGATCTGGCAATTTATTTAAGTAATTTTGTAGTTTTTTCAGTGATGCAAGCATACATATTCAAATTTGCCCCCCTGAGACGAATGGAATCTATGAGTACCTACAGGCGCGTTTTGCATGACGGTCAATTCAACTGTATGGCAATATTCTTCAACTGAATTTATAGGCAGGACTTTATAGCTTAATCTTTCGGGTATTGCTACAGAAAAATAAAACTTTTTTAGAATTTGTTAATATAATCTCACTTCTACTAATCACCATAAAATACCTCTTTATTTTTCTACTAAAATAATTTAGCCAATTCTTATTAGAATACTGGATATAGTAATAAAATTATATTTGAAAGTAAATTTTATCGTTATTCTTATCCAGTTCTTGGAATGTTGTTAGATGATGAAGTTAATCTGCAATCAAGATTCATCTTCCACCATTATCGCGATTTTTCTTTGTCCGCCATTTTTGTTCCCTGCCCTTCATGCAAACACTATTATCACGCGAATCTAGGGGTTAAGGGCTGTCTGTTGGTCAGAAACCTTTACATAAAACTAGAAAACGACTACTTGTACAAACGTTATATAGATAATGCAAAAACATTTCAAGAGCCAATAAAACGAAAACTTTCCTTGTAGATATCGTCACAAAAAGTCTTATATTCCTTCCATAGTTACTGCGGTTTTATATTTTTATGTTATTGGGGTATGAAAGATAGGATAGGATCTGGCTCATCAAAATACGATAAAGAAATGGTATGCTTTCAGCATCATGTTAGTACGCAATATGTATATCGATCCTTTATTTTTATCAGACCCTGAATTTCACAAAATTTACGTAGTGGTTTGAGTTTTTTGTCTTTTGCTATTACTTTATAATAAAATGAAGATAAAGATATATGTATATCTTTATCTATATATGATATATATCTTTATATGATAAATGATAAAGAAAATAATGTTCAATCTCCATTCTAAGCGATAAGACCGCCAATTTTACTGTTAACTTTAGTTACTTGTCTGTTCTTGGTGTCCAATAAAGAATTCTCATTCACGAATATTCTTAATTGTTATTAGCTCTTGGCTATGGGAGGATAGATAGGAGGTAGATCACACTTACAAAGTTTTAACAGAGGTATATAAATTTATTTTTATGGTTTTTGTTCTGATATTCGAGCATATGAACATTTTTTTTACGACGGGTTAGCACTTGGCATTCATCTCACTTACAAGTTGAGATAAGGCGCACTTCACCCGGAATCCTCAACAAACTGCGGAACTGACGAATGCAAAACGAAGAACATTATTTATGAAAAAAAAGATAACGATGTTTGTCCATAATCCAGACTCAAATATAATGAAATATATTTGTTTATTTAGCCATTTACGCTGTGTTATTTAGAAACAATGGAAACAAACAACTAATTCGAGCATCTAAATTGTGAGAACTTTGTTCACAAGTTACTAGGTGTTTAAATGAGGGTTGTTCCTCGGCAAACGAACTTTGCACGTATAAAATCAGTTCAGAGCAGTATGGCTGGTATGGGTCAGTTAATTGACGTCGACTCTTGCACATGGAAAGATGTATTGTGATTGGTTGGAGAGGTTTTTTTTGTGTTCCTTTTTTTTTATTTGATTGACATTTTATACTATTGTTATCATTTAAGTACTATATAATTTTATATTTAATTTTATATATTTTAAATTATGATGTATTCTATCCGTAATCTAGTTCCCATATTACAAGCTATTCTTAGTTTGGGACTAGATGGCGCTGTGTGAAATTAATGTCCTGTAATATTTATTTATTTTATTTATTTATAAGTAAATCGCACCGTATATCGTTGATTGACACCTGACATTGTTAACACTATGTATTTCAAGCAATCTACTTTTTACTTTACTTTGCTTCACTATAGATACTTTACAATGGAGAGAGCCTACTCGGAAGATTACTAATCCCTTCTTGAATACCTTATTTGTCAAAGGAGTTAAATTAATTTTACGCATTTTTTTACTAAATACATATAGAAAACCTAATTATGAGCAAACTCTGTAAAAATATTAACCTAAAACTATGTAAAATACTCTTGAAAAGCTTCATATCTTAAAAACTTGAATAATTCATCAATGCACGTGGTATTTGTGAATATGCCAAGTTCATTACATTTATTGATTATTAACAAGCCTCATAGCTCAGTTGGCAGTAGCTCTGCCTTCTGCGCTGTAGGCTGTGGGTTCGATTCCCACCCAGAACAAACGTTTGTGTGATGAATATAGATGTTTGTTCTGTTTTTGGGTGTAGTATCATATAGTACGTATGTATTTACAAAAAGTATTTAAGTATTCTATCCGTAATCTAGTACCCATATTACAAGCTATGCTTGGTTTGGGGCTAGATGGCGCTGTGTGAAACTAATGTCCTGTAATATTAGTGTCCTATAATATTTATTTCAAAGTAGCAGCCGGAAAGACTTAACATTTGTTAATGAAAATAGCGCTGCGACTGCAGAGCACTTTGTGATGGTAAAATGAAAGGATGAACATTACGAACAAGATCTCACAAGGATGCATTAAAATGATTATGATGCAGCGTTTGAATTCTACAACTGTATACATTCAAAGAGAAATATGTATGCTAAAAACTAATTGGAACCGACTTTACAAGAAACTTTTAGCAAAGTTGGATGGAAATGTTAACACGTAGATGATAACATAGTCGATTGACATGACTCAGCACCAAAAATTCCAAACAACAAAAATCCAAGCAAAAATAAAAAAGAATCATACAAATCAGACTTCAATGGGCGGAGATGACATATTGATAATTTGTTGTTGCCCATTGAGGAGTTTTGGTTCGAAGATCTTCATATGGTTTTTAACAAATTGAAATGATAAGTATTTCAGATATATTAATCAAAAGCTGAGTACTTACGCAAATCCGTTTAGATCTCGCAGATTATTTGGTGGACCGACATAGAATAAAATTGTAATTGAGAACCATTTCCTTTTTTAAAAATATGTTAAGAATAACCCTCAGCGCAACTTTTTATTATTTTATAAGTTTTTAAACAAAGCTTTCTCTACCCGCATGCAACTTTGTAGCAAATAAACGAAGGTTTGTACAGCAAAAATGAGCGCACCTTGTAAACAGTTAACTACCCACACTTCCGCGAGGCACTCATTTCTAGCATTTTTACGACTTTCCTCCTTCGTCTCTAAGACACAATGCAGTAACGGTCGACCCTCGCCCTTACACACATTGAAGGGTTTATTTGTAATCTGGAAAAGTCGTCCGCGGCGGTTTTATAGAGGAAAAATTGGGCGTTGGAGCTTGAATACATACAATTTCGGTTGAATCACCGGTCACCTATTTACTATTTACCCTCCACATAAAAAGGTGCAATGCCAACAATAAAAATATACCTATTCACTTTAGTTACAAATAAAACCAATTTAAATTATAAACCACCTTAATACCATGTTTGGAGCAATGAAGATATTTGAATTTGAAAAAATAATAATTTTTAAAACTCATCACTCCGGTGTAGAGTTTTATTCTGTAAAGATAATTTAAGATTTAAGACTGTAGTGTTGTGACATAGCTGGACATCGGCGCAGGCCTTGGTCACCCCATTTATACGGTTTGTGAATTGACCCCCTGGTTGGCTGGGCTAGGTTCAGCTGCTGAGCTGAAGGAAACACAAAGAGATCTCACAAAAAGGAGGTCAGTTCAGATAATGTAAAGAAGACATTTTTTAAATTATCTGATACCTCTGCTAAACTACCTATCTGCTGCCCAAGCGGGGAGATAATGGCAAGACCCTCCAATTTCGAAGGGGGATTGTCCAGTAGTGGAAAAGATAAGTATTCATCCGTGTTCGCTACATCTACTTTTATTATGATGGACACGAAATAAAATAAATAGTAAATTGCAAAATGATTAGCACCCAAAGGTTGTCTGGAAGAAATAGCTTCTAAGCGATGCGACCACCTATTGTATTTACGTTTTAAGCAATCCAGTTTTATTTTTAATGTGTGCAATAAAGTTTTTTTATTCATTCATTCATTCAATTAAAGCCACAAAACTAGCTACAATAATTCGTAATGAGAGAAGCCTGATACTATGACGGGAACTTTCATGTCTTCTACTTTTTAAATTTTCACAAGATTTTCAATGAAATAAAGTACAAAGAATTTACAGACAAGCTTTCTTAAAATACATTTTAGGAGTTTAACAAATGTTGGCAGGTTTGGGAATGCGACATCAAAAGCCACACCGTAAAGTTTTTTAAGAAATATGAAAGTATTGTTTTACGATGCGCACGCAATACGTCACTTAAAAGTGACCACATGAAGTTGGGTAATTGTCTCAAGTTTTTGAAAACTGATGAACTACATTTATATTCAAGGTAGTTCAAAATGTTTGTCAGTAATGAGGTGGTTGAGTACATTTTGTTTGGGTACATTTCTACCCTATTATTATCACATTATTATATAGTTATTTTTAATATGCGAAAATGTACATAAGTACACACACACTTTTTTTTTATGCGCAGACGAAACACTGAAAAAAACTTGGCGCCAGCCTTTGGCATGGTGGTCGCAAGCCAAACCTACCTGTTCAGGCTTTACCACCAGCAATATAATAATTCAGTCCCAACCGTAACCGTATAAACAAATGATGACAATATAAAGTCAATTTATCCAACAAAATAGGGTTCAATACCGAATAAAGAAACCGATAGACCAATCCAAATAGAGTATCTATCTCAACAAGGTTTCCGATGTTCCAGTCTGTTAGCTCTGTAAATATTTTGACGAATAGGTATTCCTTCGGGGCACAAAGTTTATCCATCCCCAGCCAAGCAAGTTTACATAGTTACGTGGAATAACACTCTGACTTTTGAAGGGGATTTTCTTTTTGCGAACGCATGGAGTCATAATTTCAGCCACTCGCCTGCAGCACATACAACACACATAGACCACAAAGACCATAGACCTCTTCCAACCGATGCCGCAAATTGTGATCTGAGCCGCCACCATCCATCGACTACCCATGACTGCTACAATTTCGCTGGACCGTTGAATTCATTCCACACTTGGTTTTGCGTTTTATCGTATATTGGGTTATATTGTGCTTGGTTTAGTTGGTGGTAGGACTTTGTTAAAGTACGTCTGGCTAGCTCACTATCTTACCTAATTCTGTCTCCATAATAACAATTCTACAAATTGTTGTGTTCCGTCATTTAGACGTAAGATAGCCAGTTCCTCAGTTTGTTGAGAATTCCGAGTGAAATGCGCCTCCACCTTCGGCCATATCTCAACTTGTACCAGGTGAGATGAAGGCCTAACAATGTCCTTTACATTTGCAATCTAGGAGTTTTCGGTTCCGCAAGCTATGTAGCCTGCGTATGCCTCTTCAGCTTTATAATTTTGAGAGCTATGTCAGCAACTTTGCTTCTCTTACGGATATCCATGTTCCGGATTTTATCACGTAGTGAAATTCCAAGCATGGCTTTCTCCATAGCGCGGCGTTTTAGTCTTTGCAAGTTTTAGTGTAGTTTTATAAGATAACATTTTCCAACTTTCAACGATAAAACGTCGAGATAATTTTTAAAGGCTTATGTAATAAAAACTATAGCTATGATAATAACTATATACAGCCTTTGCAAAGTGATTTTTCCATTCCAAGCGACAAAAATTACTTTACTCAACTAATACTGGCCAAGAAAATATATTCATGTAAAACGTAAAGCTTTTTACGAATACACTTGCTTTTCTGAGTGTGTGGACGATGGAAGTGCTACTACCATACCTATTTCAAAAACAGACGTTGCTCATGTATGGACATCACAGTCATTAGACGTTCAATTAAATTTCTATTTAACTTAGATTTATTCCATTAATTTCAATCATATATGACAGATATTCATGGAGATTGATGGAGATTTCGTGTAATTTGGTGTGACGCCCTCGCCGCTGACGTCACGTGTATGCTTTTTCTTGAAGCTGATGGTGGTGGTGGACCAAAGACAGACTCCCATGGGACTGCAGTACTATCCATCCTTCGGTCGGGTAGCAAAACAGTAAAACGCCAAATAGATTGCGAGCTGATTTATTTTCCAAACGGAAATTTGAATTGTCAAAACGATAAAAGTGTAGAGTGTCCACTTATTATCTCTACTTTCGCGAAATAACGTTAAAATTGCTGACAAATTCAAGTTAGTTAAAATATGAAAACGGTTGAAATAAAACTTTGTAAATGTTTGTTGCTGAAAGCAATATTTAATCAATTACGTGCTACCGACTGTCAATAAATTACACATAACGACTTAAATCTGGACAAACATGAGACTTCAAATAAACGGCTTCACAAACAAATCATCAGTCCGAATCGTCCCATTGAATCGTGATTTATGTCAAGTATGGCGCCTGTCGTTTGCGTTTTATGATTTAATCAATCTGTATGAAGCAATCATTTATTATGTTTGGATCACACGTCACGACCCTCATGATTTTTCCAATTAACTTTGCTTGTCGATAAAAACCTGCGCTTTAATAACCCTGTCTTTTTCATTTCCTTCCTAATACCCCTCTTCCTCTTTATATCACGTATTTTTAATAAATAATAAAAATAGTAATAAAATAGCAAAAATTACTGCCAATAATGTTAATTATACTGAAACAAGCACATCTCCTGCCACTTGAACTGCTTGAGAAGAGTTAGTTCTAACCATCGGCGAGAGGCCTAGTTGCGGAAAACGGCCCGTACAAGTAGCCAGTAGTGACAAATCACGATCGTGGCAAAACGCGATTAGGAAAATCAGCCAACCGATGAGAAATGCGTTTGAGGCACCAATCGTAACAAGTAGTCTGTGTCTCTAAGTCTGAGCCTGCATATGCTTAGCTAAAACCTTTTTGTACCTCGGCAACGTATTGCTATGTCTATGTCTATTGTACTCGTCTGTACTTAATTTGTTTAATATAATATCTGAGTAGCAAATTTTTATTGACATGTAGACGGAACAAGCATGCAGCCCATCCAATGGTAAGTGGAATTATATCCTATACTATAGTCTTACACGTAGGTCATAATATCTTCAAAGAACATGACTTACGCTGCACTGCATTGTGTTCATCAACTCAAAACAACCATACCCATAAAACCGAAACCCAGCAATGCTGCTCGGCAGCCGGCACAAGTAACGTAGTACTTTTCTGCATGGACGGGCTCTTAGTACTTGATATCCTTTTAAAAGGGCTCATCCATGCATGTGTACTATGCACGAGTCTTAAAAGGTGTAAAATCAGATCATTATGCACAAAATATAAATTTAATGATAAATGTAGATTACTCAAAGCCACCTCCACATAAACCAAGACGAGTAAGTGATTTTAGGATTAACCTATTGAAAAAACATTTACAAGGAATCACTCTGAATTAAAACAAATTGTAAAATGATTACGACGAATATTTCAAACACTTACTTAGTCATATCAATATGTGTATGCCTATAGTTGAAAACAAAGCTCGTACATCCAAAGGCTTTTGCGAATGGGCTACTAAAGGAGTTCTAGTCTCTAGGAAAAGACTTTGATTTGTATTCCTTAAGCAATATAAGTGACGACCCTACCATTAAATCATATGTTTGTAGGTATAGTAAAATATTAAAAAAAGTGTGTATACTTGCTAAGAAAATTCATATTACTGAAAGAATAGAAAATTCGAGCAATAAAATAAAATGTGTGAGGAATATTATAAAAGAAGAAACAAGAAAGGAGTTTCATGTCAGTCAACATAATATCTGTGATAAAATACACTACGATTCTAGTAATAAGTTTATTTCTAACAAATTTGACATTGCAAACTATTTTGTAAATATTGCTAATGATTTGATGTGTAATTTAAACTGCTCAATAGAAAAATCTATGTTATATTTGAATGAATTCATACTTGCATCTAGTTCATTTTTTTTCTTAAAAGCAGTAAATATTAGCAGAGTCATAAAGTTGATTAGAAAAATCAAACCAAAAAAATCTAATGATTTTTGGTACATAACACCATACCTGATAAAAATACTAGAATGTATTATTGCTCGACCCCTCATGCACGTTATCAACAAATGCATTGAAACTGGTACATTCCCTAAACAAATGAAAATAGCAAAAGTTGTAATAACTATAGGCCAGTTTCGGTACTCCCTAGCCTAAGTAAAATCTTTGAAAAATATTTAAATGATGAACTTGTAACCTACATTGTAGATCATAAGATATTAAGTAACAGACAATTTGGTTTTCAAAAACGGAAATCTAAAAGCACGCCATAAGTAGGCTTTTACAAGATATATTTTCAGGCCTGGAGAAATCGAAGGCATTCGATAATGTCTCACACGATATTTTACTAAATAAATTAGAACACTATGGTATTAGATGTAATGAACTTAACATATTTAAATCTTATTTGTCTGATAGGGTACAGGTCACTTAAATAAATGGTTTTAGATCTAATATTAACAAAATATCACTTGGAGTACCACAAGGTTCTATATTAGGTCCCCTTTTATTCATAATGTACGTAAATGATGTTTTTTTAGCTTGTAAAGATTTTGACATAGTCTTATTCGCAGATGACACAAGTCTAATGATTAAGGATACGTGTAATAGAGCTCTAAGTCACAATTTAAAATATGTAATGTAATGGTTTTCAGTTAATAATTAACTGCTGAATGTTGAAAAAAACTGATGTAATTTTTACGCTACCTGCGTCGACACCCTAGCGCCATCTCATCTGCCTGGGACATCAGTTAGGGCTGGTGCGGCGACTGATTCGGCCGAGGATCACAAAAGGCGCAAATATAGTGGTCTCGACAGAGCTTACCTATTTGAGCCTTTTGGGGTGGAGACCTTGGGTCCGTGGGGAGCCGGTGCCCTCCGGGTTTTCAAAAATATTGCGGGGCTTTTGATTGAGGCGACACGTGACCCAAGGGCTGGCTCTTATTTAGGCCAGCGAATTAGCATAGCTATTCAGCGTGGCAATGCAGCCAGTGTCTTGGGCACGCTTCCGTCTGGTACTGGTCTGGAACAGTTGAGTTACCTATAGGCCGTTTGTAACGGTCCTTAGGTAATCTGACTGATTCCTTTGTACTTAGTTTAATTTATTGAATAAATAGATTTTGTATATGAAAAAAAAATTTTACCTAGGTGCCTCAAAAAAGGCAAGGAACGTGTACTTTGCTTACTTTCATTCTCTCATGAGCTATGGTCTAATGTTTTGGGGTACTGCTGCAGAATGCAACCGGATATTTCGTTACAAAAACGATATATCTTTATTTTGATATATCTTAGGATTAAAATATTGGGATTATTTGAAAACTCAATATAATGACAATGGCAAGTGAGTACATTTACCAAAACATTGTATATATAAGAGAAAATCTTGGAAATATTGAGACAAATACTGAAATTTACTGCCACAATACTAGACATAAACAAGATTTATAGTGGTTCCACGTACAAGATTAACCAAAATTTTGAAAATCTTTGTTAGTATATTAATCAACATAATAGAATACCAATTGACATAAGGAATAAACCGGCATCGATTTTTTACACTTTGTTAAAATATATTCAGTTAGTAAAAGTTATTATACAATTGATGAAGCTTTTGCTGATAAATATTTATTCTGTGAAAAATTTACAAATGTATAAGTTACTGTCACCACTAGCATTTGTGTACTTTTAGAGTGTATGCCTACTATTTATTTCTTATTCTTTTTTTTGTTTAATTACCATTGTGTATTATTGTTAAATTGACATATCTAAGTGCATTTATTATGTCTATAGGTGAATTAATGACTTTGACTCTTGTATGACCAGAATTAGCTTCATGATGCGCAGTAATTTCAGGTGTTCATAGCTCATTATTATGATGATCATCAACTTAATTCAGTCTCTGTTACGGTAGTTACCTCGGCTTGTTTATGAACAATATAATTTGAGATGTGATAAATTACAATTCTTATGCGTCATCCGTACAATGTAATGACTTAGAACCACTTTGATATCTCAAGTTATTTGTAGCTTAAGTCAAAATGAAGGCAATCAGCACAAAAATATGATGATTTTACGCACGGCAGGTAATAATCTTAGCCGTGCAAATGTTTGTGCCAAGATTGTTTCGTCTCTTCCTTTATTATTATTTTGGGACTGGTAAGGGATGAAATTCAGAGCCTTTTTCTGTTTTGAATATCAGAAGAATCTTGGAGGTCAAGAGTTTACAGGTGTCTTTTAAACAAGCATGCTACATCTATTAAATTATAGACTTGTTAGTCAAGACAGAGAAAGTCAATAAACCAATCAAATCAATGAGTCGGTAAAGCGATAACCTAAGATTTTTTTCCTGAAACGATGACGAATATTAAAATGAATTTTAATATAAAAAACATGTAAAGGCATAATTAGGCGTATTTATTGAATCGCGAACATTTTTGGTACAGATCAGATCAGAGAGTCAACATTGGTTTTTTTTGTATAGAGATCGTGATCATCATGCGATAATCTTTGTCCCCGGCGATTATTGGTTCTACCAGCAATGTGGCCTGCTCACTACCACTTCAGCTTGCAGCTTCGGTAATTAATGCTTTTACGGATGTCCGCTTATAGGAAGTTCATCATTCACGTTATTCAAATTGTAATTTTTTTATTGTTATTTCATACTTCAATATTTTAACCTTTCAGCAAATAATATAAATACGTAGATATCGCAAAATCAGTGTACAAATGTGTTTAACTGTTATGATGAGAAGGTTGGCGTTTTCCTCAAAAATAAATGTATCATAAAAATAATGTATGGTACCGGTAAGCACTTGGGTTGGCACATCTCACCTGGCGCACTTCACCCGGAATCCTTAACAATTTGAGGAGTTCGCATTCAGAGGTAAGATAGCCGCAGGTGGCTACCTTTAAATGCCGAAACACAACAATTTAGAAATGTTTCTATAGCGACAGACTTAGGTAAGATAGCAATAGCAAGCCGGGCGGACTTTAGGCAATTTCCTACCACCAACCACACCAAACACAATATTGTACACCCATGGGGATCGAACCCGGGACCTCTGGATCTGAAATCGGTGGGAACCACTAGATTATAGTGCCTACGGGACTATAATCTTAAGCCTCTGCTATCCGTCCGTCCTTCCGTCTTTCTGTCAGCGAGCAATATCTCATAAAACTTAATATATAGACAGTTTTCACAAAGTGTGTATTTTTATATCACTTATTATTATTTTCATGTATTCAATAAAAAGTACAATTAAACTAACTACGTACAAAGGAATCAGTCACATTACCTAAGGATATACAATAAATATCCAATACAATTACAGGGACCTCACACAAGAAACGTGATTTTTATCTAGAAATGTGTGTTGGAACCAGCGCAGAACCAGTGCATATGCACACCAAGAGTTCTAACCCACTTTTCTACTATGAAACAAAACACTATTAAAATAATTTTAATAATTCAAAATTAATTAAAATATAAAATAGCAACATGTGGCCGGTTTTATTTAATAGTATTTATAGCATGTGTTTGACTGCTATCTTGCCTGAATGAGCTATCTACCTAATGTTATAATGCATCAATGCGAATAATTAAATGTAGTTTGGGGTATTAAATAATCATACATCAACAGCCTATTGGATGGAGGGTTTTGTCATAATCACCACGCTCAGCAAGCGGATGGGTGATCGCAGTAAAGTTGTGGATAATATATATACAGGTTGAAGCTGCTGCCTTTTTTTTGGTGAGATCCCTTAGTCGGCTTTTAAGTTTTTTTTAGCCCATGGATGTAGATCCATGGGCTGAGTTGGAGGGTTTCATTCTTAAGCCGCGACTGCCACGGCATTATTCAATTAATTTGAATTAAAATTTTGTATCAAATTATATATTTTTTTTTGTTATTTGTGATAAGGATATAAATATAATATTGTATTCAATTATCTACCAGTGGAGCTTCAAGAACCACGGGAGAGAGTAATTAGATTAATTTAGCTGATAAGGCCCGTATTCGAGAATCGAACTAAAACTTGAATAGAACTAATGCGATTTCAAGTCACGCTTGAGTTCTACGGTAGTTTCACTAAAGTTTGTCGTCGTGTTATCGATAAACTAGGGTGCTCCATACTGAAAATTATCTAACGGCGTGCCTTAAAATATCTGTACAGTAAAAAGTTTTAACGTTTGGTTTTTTTTGTAACCGACTTCAAAAAAAGGAGGAGGTTCTCAATTCAAAGGAATCTTTTTTGTTTTTTTATATGTGTTCCTCGATAACTTGAAGACGCCTGGACCGAAAGGGTATACTTTACAGGTGGTCCCATTGTCAGCAGGTCAGGATCTGATGATGGAATCCTGGAGAAATCGAGAGAACTCTTCAGATATTATATGCACACTTGAAGTGATTTGGGTATTTTTAGGGTCGGTATACTTCAAAGATGATCCCATCGACATCAAGTCAGGATCTGATGATAGGATCCCGGAAAAATCGAGGGAACTCTTCAAATATTATAGGCACTCTTGAAGCGATTTGGGTGTATTATCTCAAAAGTAAAGAAAACATGTACCCCATAAAGGATCACGCGTCTGTCTGTCCGTCCATCTGTTGTCAAAATAATTGGAAAAAATATGTCACTAAGGTAAATCTTTTTAGTTTTTAAAACGTAATTATATATCTATGAATCTCAAATGACTACCGAGATCTTGCTTGTTTCGCTAGTTTGATCGATAATTTATGTAGAGTACTTTTTTATTAAAGATTTAGGTTACGAAACGGAGCTTGCTTAGCCCGCTCGATCAATCTGTGGTATTTTCAAATGAACTCCGTATTATGAGGATATTAGATTGCTTCTTTGATCTAAGGACTGACGACATTCAAGTCGAAGGGATTCGGTGGATGAGGGCGGCTCAGGATTAATAATATTGATTAGAAGAGAGAGGCTAATGTTTAGCAGGGGTTTATCTCATCATATATCTATTTGGGCTAAAATGATGATGATGAGATAAACCCCAAATAACTGATAATATATTAATTTCCTCTATTTTAATTGTTACACTTTTCTTAGTACTTACTGTCGCTTTACTAAAGTTACATTAAAAAAATTATTTTTTCGTAATTTAGCAGAGCGGTAATTAGAACAGACATTTTTCACGGCATTACATTTTTTCGGGATGACTTCTCTAATTTATTATCACAAAGTACCTTTCCCTGTATAATTCATACATTTTTTTATGAAAAAATTCTAGATATAAGAACAAAAAATTGTTTTTTGGAAATTACATTTTCCTTGGGCATAGCCTGGCCTTGGCCAGGTTGCTGACGTGCACACTGAAATTCCAATTCACATTTCACAGCAAAAATTCTGTGTTCTTTGTCTATAGGCCTTAATTATTATAAGTATTATATCGGTCTAGTTCTCATATTATCGCTTTGCTTAGTTTGAGACTAGATGGCGCTGTGTCAAATTAACGTCCTGTAATAGTTAAAGTGTATTTAATTATTATCATTTGTTGTTACATCTGCAATAGAAATACATATTCTGTAAAAAATCTAGCTATAACGTTATATGAAAACTCGCTGACAAATGGAAGGAGGCTTAGTAAATAAATCGCTTTGGCACCTTGGGGACGGAACCCTGAAAAACACAAATAACTAACAAATAAAAAAAACTGTCGGTCATCGAGATTTTGTCGGAACAAGATAGAAATGATTCTACAAAAACTGATTGAAAGGATAATTAACTCAGTGCTGAGTATGAACTCAGCACTGAGATAATCCAATTGCGTTTCAACATCTCAACGCCACTAAATCTCAACTTAAATCATGAAAACAAATATATTTGAACAAAGCTGCTGTCGTTTTAAAGTCTTTACACGCATAAACTGAATACTGCAAGTGGCAGAATGCAATGAGATTTCAGACATATTTAAATATGTGATACAAGCTGCGACGTTTTTTCTGTTCTTCTTGTGATTGTCATTATTTTATGAAACAAATACATTTATATTTTATTAATGGTCTCAGTATTCTAACTGTTTTTAATGGGTCATTTCTCAAGTTGGACTACGGAGAAATTTTACTCATAAGGTGTCTAATAGCTTTTTAGAAGATATGAGGATCGAATTACGGAAATACAGTTGCAAATAACTGATTCCATGTTTTAACTACGCGCGATATAAAAGACGCTTAGATGCGAAAATTAAATATACAATTGGTAAACGTACAATGGCCTCCGTGAAGATTTTTTCGTTAATAATGTGATTTATAATCAGTAATAAGAATAAGATGGTGGTAGTTAGCCACCAACCGGTGGAGAAGTAGCAGTCACAAAGTTGGACACAAAACAAAAAAAGCAAACCGATGCAATCACCAATAGCCAAATGGGTTTAACGCCGATAAAAAAAAATGTTATCCACGAATTTGTTGTATTCTCTGCTTAATCCAGATTTTCTGGGCGTTTCTTGTTGCAAGCACAACAGACATCACGCGGTGGAGATGTAGTGGTTATAAAGTCAGGCACCGAACACGCAAAAAAAAAAACAAAAAAAAACACATATTGAAGCTAAAAATGGTCCACGAATTTGTAGTATATTATTTTCTTTAATCGCGTTTACTGCACGTTTTTTTTTGCAAATACAACCAACCAAAGCACAATATCGTTCTTCACTAGTGATCGAACCCAGGACTCCTTTATTTGACACAGGAGTGTGAACCGCTAGACAACAGAGGCCGTTTTATTATGGGGGCAAAATAAAAAAACAATAAGGGAGATGGATACAATTTAAATGTTTGATTTTAACACTTGATTCTTTACAATAAATATATTTTTACATCTTTAGGCGTGTTCTTGTAAAACCATAAAGTTTCATAGTCGGGAATTCGTTTTCTCAACATTCTATTTCTTTTGAATAATATGAAGTGTATACATCACACACATATTAACAGCCCAATAGTGTCTACTGCTGGACAGAGTCCTCTTCAAGGCTGGAGGATTTTTGCCATAATCACCACGCTTGGCAGGTGTATATAATACACAGAAGGAAGCTGCTGCCCTTCTTCTGGTGTGATCAATTTACTCGGCCTTTACGACATCCATGGGCTGAGTTGGAGGGGTAGATTCATAAGCCGCGGTCGTTACAAGCAAGGTACATAATTTTAGGCAACTGTAACAAAGCAAAGGACAGACATTAATTCAATGTTTGCACTCACCGGTACAGGTAAGCAACGTTGATTGTGTCCAGGCCGGGTAAACAAAACACGGAGTTTTGAAGAGCTTAGAGTAACAGCTTAGCATTTCCCGTCCAAGCATGGAACCTATCATTTTATGAATTGCCTAGGATCTTTTTTTTTTATGCAACTAGGTGACGGAACAAGCAAGTAGTCTACCTGATGATAAGTGCGTCTCTTGCCTATAACAATGCCTTACTGCGTCACATTCACAAAGAACATTGCCTACACGGCACTGCATTGCGCCCGTCAACTTGAGGCATAAAGTTATTTAGCCTCGCGTGCCCGTAATTTCACCGGCAACCATACACAAACCGGAACACAGCAACTTAATGAAATATCTCCTTAATATATATCGCCCAAAACAAAAACTTAATCTAGTGGGCGTTAACTCAAGTTGCAAGCAGTAAAAATCAAATTATGAAACATTTCAGCGATGAGCTCATCACGTTTCATGATAAGGATTAAAATTCGGAAGATATATATGTTACTACAGTTGGATTATAGGCCGTTTGTAACGGTCCTCAGGTAATCCATATTAATATGTATTTTTATTAAATGGAATTATTTAATAAAAATACATATGATTAGACATATTTGAAGATTTATTTTGATTGACCAAAACTATATCAACGCAATCGTCACAATATGTTACATTAGTTTATTAATTAAATGCCCTCCGGGTTTTCAAAAATCTTGCGGGTCTTTTGACACGTGATCTTATTTAGGCCAGCGAATCAGCATAGCTATCCGGCGTGGCAACGCAGCCAGTGTCTTGGGCAGGCTTCCGTCTGGTACTGGTCTGGAACAGTTGAGTTACCTATAGGCCGTTTGTTACTGTCCTTAGGTAATCTGACTGATTCCATTGTACATAGTTAGATGTATATTAATTAATCAATAACTGAAAGGCCTAATAGCTCAATTATATTAATCTATATGATATAGTTCAATTAGTACGCCTTCTGCGCTAGTTCGATTCCCACCCAGAATGAACACATATTATGTTTTATAATTTATAATAAATAAATGTTTGTTCTGTGTTTGGGTGTCATATTATATCTAATGTATGTATCAACTAAATATTTAATTATGTTCATTTTCTCTGAAATTAAATTACCATACAAGCATGGTTTAATTTGGGGCTAGATGGCGTTAAGTAAAATGTGTTTCAAAACATAGTTTGGAAAGGAAATTCCGAGGCAATTCGTGAAATAGCAGAATTCCGACTGGTCACCAGCTAAACGAAGCATACGAAGTGGAAATAGCAATGTATTAAAACGTGGCGGTGTGTTCACAAAAACTGTTGAGTTTATTAAGCCTGGACAACAATTTAGGGATGTTGGATTTTTAAACTTGACACATTTCAAAAATAATTAAAGCAATCCTCTGATCACGCGGATCTTATTAATATCACCTAGGGGTTAGCCAGGGGTACATCCAAACTAAAAAGTACAAAAAAATTGCATTGTTTATTTCTGAATAGTGGTGGTTTTTGTAACATGGGGGCGCGTTAAGAGGTTAAAACGGGGTTTGATTTCACCATTTATTTATTTATGTACTTAAACCACCCCTTTTTAAATGATTTTTAGAGCAATTTTCGAAAGTTACAAATCAACCTTTTCAGATTAGAAAGGGATGACTTAATATGTATTCTGCTCACCCACTATAACGTACGGTCGGTGTTATGGTGCTTTGCTATCATCCTGGCTTTACATAGAGAGCGAGTAAGCAACGAGAGAGAACCTCGAACACTGAGATGAAAAAAGAGAGATTTATAAATTGTGTGCTAAGAGTAAATTGTAATGAAGCACACTATTACCGTAGTGTTATTAAGTAATAATCTCCGTGGTCAAATACCTATTATACGAGATATCACAAGATCTCAGTTTTTCAACCTTTAATTTTACACAAACTGTAAACGTAATTTATATTACACACACAGCGTAAAACTTGTTTCTCCCAGTTTAACCTCGGAGATAGGACGTTGATAAACTTTGCACAAGTTTCACATGAGCGTGCTTCCAATTCAACGGTAATTTATAACGTATTTTGCAATTTAAGTTCGTTACCATCTTACTGGAATTAGGTTCTATGCATTTATTTGTAATTACACTTGTTTGAGGGCATAATATTCGTTTCTCCACCCGAAGTATGGTGGCCAACTGAAGCTGGAAGATTTGGCATGACAGTAATAGAATGGAATTTATGAAAGACATTTGCGGGGTTAATAATAAAACTAAATGCATTAAAAAGATAACCAGAAAGTATGTAGTAACTCATGTGCATATACAGCAAGAAGCCATGGCGGCAGCCTTAAGAATCAGATCTACAAATCAATGGAAAGGTCACACAAACAACAGAACAACGAATCATTGCACAATACTAAACAGGGTCACCAATATTATTCCGGAAGCCAAGTATAGTATGGCACGGACAGGGTGGCCACAACTTATCTAACAAATAAAAACTACACAGTTGAAACACAAAACGGAAACTACCAAGCCCGATATTTGGGATAACCTATAACATTTACACAGACGGGACGAGAAACTCAAATGGAGCAGGCTGCGGGTACCACTGCCCCGAAGCAGGACTCTCAAAGTCCCAGGCTCTCAACTACACGACTACGGCTCTTCAAGCAGAGACCATAGGGCTTGCATTAGCAGCAAAAGATATACAGGAACGAATTCAGTCTGCACCGACTGCTTCAAACTCAAACATGAGAAAATAATTTACTTTCACAACCGATAATGCTGCAGTCATGAACGCACTTCGCGGACCGGACACAAGGTCAGCAACGGTTGTAGAGTGTCACTTAACACTGCATAAGCTGCGTAGCTCTCGCTGCGGAGCATAAGGTCACCATCCAATGGTCTAAAAGCTACGGCACTTGCCTAGGAAACAATAAAGCAGACAAGTTAGCCAGAGCGGGAGCAAATCTTACACCAAGTGACCGCGACCTCAGCCTAACAAGGCCATCAACGATGGAAATAAAGAAAAGGCTGAAACAATACTCTGATATGGAGCACAAAAAGTTTTGGAACTAAAGGAAGGACTGCAGGATATCAAAGATGATGTTCCCAGGTCCGAATAGGAAAATATCGAACATTCTGATCAAAATGAAACGCAGTGATCTACGACTGATGGTAGGCATCATCACAGGACACTGCGCACTGAATTATCACCTGTTCAAAACCGGAGTCACGGACAGCGCGCTGTGCCGGGGCTGCCTACAGGAGGAGGAAACACTAGATTCTGCTAGGAAGCACGTGATTCTACACTACTTGGCTACAGAATCATCTAGGGTGAAGATAGGCCTTAGGAAAATGCTTGGCCCCGGCGTGAAGCAAGCATTATCACCGCCCACAACATCAACATCTGAGTCACATTCAATGTCGCTGTCGCGAACTCAGGCGCTCAACAAGTGTCACCAACAACCCAAAGTCCTGCTCCGGTATTTTAAGGAGCTGGGCTGGCTGGAGTAGGGTTAGTTAAAACCACGGGGGACAATGCACAATACACCCCACAGCGGGACGTCAGTGCAGGCCTTGGTCACCTCCACTCAGAATAAGAATGAGAATATATAGTAACTAAGATAAATCAAGATAGCCAGTTACACAGTTTGTTGAGGATTCAGGGTGAAATACGCCTCCACCTTCGGCCTTATCTCAACTTGTAATCAGGTGAGATGAAGGCCAGGTAAGCACTTGCTTACCCGTCGTACAATAAAAAAAAACTACAGAAAACATGAGAAGTAAAAGTAAAATAACAGACTCATGAGTTTCCTCTTCGATGATTTATTTTCTTATTCTATTTATTGAGTCACAGATTTATATCTGTGACTCAGAGCTTGGATCTTATGAAGCTCAGACTAGAGGATAGTAGGGGGTAGTCAGAAGCACGTCCAAACTTAAGTTTGGCACATGCCTGCGGTTCGCAAGCAGCATTCGCAAGTAAATCATTCAATACGTGACAGAATCTACCTTCGGCCTTATCATAACTTGAAATATCTGGTTGAGATGAAGGCCAAGTACTTCCCCGTTGTACAATAAAAAAACCTATTCGGATTTTTGGTCCGTACGAAGACTTCCACAAAAAGGTTAAGTGATATGGGTAATCTACAGTGTAAGCTTTTCACCATGATAATCTATCTACTTTTGATATAAGTTATTTTTTAAAAAAAACATGGAACCGACTTCACCACTAAAAACTTAAAAATAACTCTAAGGGTAAGTTCATGTAGTTTGAAGGCGGTGCCATACAATACATGTTGTTTTGCTTGGCAATTCGCCTCTTACTTCGAATTATATTAACTTACCCTTAGAGTTATTTTTAAGTTTTTAGTGGTTAAGTCGGTTTTTTTTAAATTTAACTTACTTTTGGCTTTTTTGTTGTAAAAAATACGACACCACCCTATTTGAGAGTCGTGTGAGGGTGGTGCTGATTATGGGATTCTGGGAAATATTTACGCAATGATGGGAACTAAAATAAATACAAATAACCTAGACAAATGCTAAGAATTGGTTCATACTATGGTACTCCCTTTTTTATTTATAAGCCAAACTACTCGACATTTTTTTATAAAATTTCAATGGAACCAATCTGGAATCATATCCTTTCAAACAAAAAATATATTCTTTCAAAACTGTTGAGAATGGAGGGAGTACATATGAAACAAACCTTTAAAAAAAAACAACCGAATTGAGAACCTCCTAAATTTTTTGATGTCTATTAAAATATAGGTAAATTTTCATCTTTAAGAAATAAATTCACAGTATTTTTACTGAGCTATGTTATGACGGTTAGAAAAATAAAAAAAAAGTATTTTTATGACTTAAACATAGCAATTATAGAAATGATTTCAACTTAAGTATAATAGCAGCAATTATTTTCAAAGTTTAAGCCGCCCGTGACCAAACTTTGTCGTTTATCAGATTTATTGTCTTACGACCTGTAACGTCGCCGAGACTTTCCCCTTTTTTCTATCTGTTTTATCCTACTTTGAACAATAACGTTGGAGCTCACGAAAATCAGTATTTCACTCCACCTTTCCAAAGTTGAGGTTTCGATTTCATCAGGGACAGAGCCGGGTTCTGATTTATAGCACTTTTCCTGAAATTATCGGCACGAAAATATTACGCGGGAAACTTTTTTGTCCGATTTTAATCTTCGTTACAAGTTAGATTAATATGTGTTCTCGTGCTGGGATTGCTGTTATTTTAATCGTGTTATGTATTATTTAGTTAGGTTAGTACGTGTTTTAATTGTACGATGGGAAGTGAGATGAAGGCCAAGCACTTACCGTACACTAAAATGTCATCGTACAATTAAAAAAAACAGTCACAAGCAATGTCCAAGGCAGGCTTATTGCTAAAAAAATTACAGGACATTCATTTCACACGGCGCCATCTAGCCCCAAAGTAAGCAAACCTCAATATTGAAATATGGGAACTTAATAATACTTATTCACGTTTTCTTTGTAAAAACATACTTATCATATGATACAACAACCAAACATAGAACAAACGTTTCATACAAATGTTTGTCCTGGGTGGGAATCGCACCCACAACCTACAGCTCAGAAGGCAGAGCTATGAGGCTTGGTTATCGCAGTAAAGGTGAAATGTGACTTATCTGACATGCGCAGGTTGTGAGGTTGTAAGATTATAAAGGGTTCGCTTAAACAAGCCGCAGCAATATAAATATATCGGATAAGCCTTAGCTACCAAACCAAGGCTATCGCACTTATTTCTCGAACACAAACTAGTAAAACGACACCATATCGTTTGGAAATAGGGCAAAGTTTGCCCATGTCTAAAAAAATATCCGATATCCGTCCATTACCATCAGTCGACGTCCTCAGTATGTAGGTCCAGCAGACCTGTGACCTATTTTATTATTCCAAGTAGTTACTTCTGACAGATCTGATTCATGGCGTTTCTAAGTAAAAATTATGTTTATACTCGTATATCGATCCCAACCAGTGGTTTACCTGACTAGTTCACCTGTGTGGTCTATGGGCACTGCTATAAATCTTATTAGCAATAGTTCATCAGAGAAGTGGACTATTTCTATTTCAAAATGTTATGACAATAATAGATCTAATATCCATTCCATATCCATATATATATTCAGTGCTTGTAAATGTAAGTAAAATTAGTGTTCGTATTCTGTTGTAACTGTTTTTTAAGTTTTTGTAAGAAATTGTAGATCACAAAGTGAGACCTTTATCGGAGAGAGTAGCCCATTTGCATGTTAACAGTAGTTTTTTTTAAATACTTAGTCGATTAATTTTTTTTAAACTATATAATTTACAGGTAAAAAATAAACCTTAATAATAAATAATTTAAGGAGCTATTTATCGTAATTGTGCATGTAAAATCATGATTATTGTGTTGTGTTGCAGAAGAATATATGATGATATTTAACCGATAAACCGACATGCTTAAACTTTAAATGCTTTTTTTTATTGTACGACGGGGAAGCGCTTGGCCTTCATCTCACCTAGTTACAAGTTGAGATAAGGCTGAAAGTGGAGGCGCTCTTCACCCGGAAACCTCAACTAACTGAGGAACTGGCTATAAATATCGGCCTCTAAATATCGGAACACAACAATTTTAGAATTCTTGTTATGGTGACATACTTAGGTAAGATGGTGATAGCTAGCCAGGCGGACCCAAACAAAGTCCTAACATCAACCAAACCAAGTAAAATATATTTTTCTCCCCATGGGGATCGAACCCGGGACCCCTGAATCGGTGGGTTGAACCACTAGACGACAGAGGCGGTTAAAAATTTTGATTTCAATATTCATAATGTAAGGTTTCACGAATGTGTCTTAAAGCCTATCGATTTGCTACTTCAAAAGATGAGCCTGAAAGAAAGATAGAACTATTACCTAACTCAGCAACGCGCCTGAAGCTCGTTTAAGTCTCTTGACCTAGAAAGCGATAGGCCGTGCAGGAATTCATATATTTTTCCTCACATTCCACGGCCAAGGAAAACGATTTCCTGTGCAATATTATTTTATCTGACGTGCTTGAAATCTTAATTTACTTAACTAAAAACCCAATTGCACGGCTGGGAAAGTTTTAATTATTATATAAGAAAATCAAATAAAATAAATGGTATCACGGCGCTTCGGGGGACACGTTCAGATTTTTTCCGTGTATTAAGATTTTTTTGACAGATTTGTCAGTAAAAATCATACTTTCAAAAAAAGAAGGAGGTTCTCAATTCGTTGCAATCTTTTTTTTTATGTATGTTCTCCGATTACTCGAAGACGCCTGAACCGATTTCGAAAATTTTTTTTTTGTTTAAGAGGGTGGTCCCATTGTCATCAGGTCAGGATTTGATTATGGAATTCTAGAAAAATTGAGGGAACTCTTTAAATATTATATGCACACTTGAAGTGGTTTTGGTATTTTTAGGGTCGGTACACTTTCCAAGTGATCCCATAGTCATCAGGTCAGGATATGATGATGCGATCCTGGAAAAATCTAGGAAGCTCTTCAAATATTATAAGCAGACTTGAAGCGATTTAGGTGTATTACCTCAAAAGAAGATACGGACCCCATATAGGATAACGCGTTTATCTGTCTGTCCGTCCATCTGTCATCGAAATAATTGGAAAAAATACGTCATCCAGGTAAACGAAATTGTATCATACTTATTCTTCATTGAAGTCGGTTTTCTTTTTAGTTTTTAAGACGTAATAATTGTTTTATAAAATTGATAAAGCATCCGGTTCTCTCTTATCTCTCATTTTGATGATCCAAATTTAGCAATCCATAACAACCTATGCCATAGTAAATAAAATTCCGAAACCTATTTTGTCGAATATAATTTTACCTAACATCACTTGTACGTATTGCAAATTCTATAATAATCAAAATTCCGAAAATGTTTTAACATAATTGTCATAATACATAATTTTCAAAAGTAATAAACACTTTATCCATGAAAATATAATTTCTTCAAGCAGCGTGTAAGCAGCATGCAAGCACCATGCATGCAAACATGTTTTCTGGGACGAGCTCCCGCCTTTTTTATATACACACCGCAATGTCACACACAAGACTGGGTAGAGTCAGGGTTGGCCGTGTCGGTTATGTCATTTATTCGCAACGGAGGTCAGCGGCTCGCTTTGCTCGCCACCTCCCCCCTTCGCTACGCTTTGTTTCACGAGCTTTCTCCTAACAGAACCATCTATGTGAGCTTCGGGCCGACCGTGTCGGTTCTGTTATTTGTTTTGAACGTACCACTATCACACTTTCGACAAAGGTCATTGATTAATTGATTAGTGTATCAAATAGTCCCTGATGAGCTCGCAAAATAAACATTCTGAAAATGTAGATCTGCCACCCAAGTAATACTTGTAATTCGTAGTACAACCGAATAGGTAAAAACATATTTGTATTTCGTTGTTTATAATTCGGCATACCTACTATGTTTTATCATATATTTTTTTTTACATAAATAGGATATGTGAGTTTAGTAATATTGAAATTCGGAGATGTGTATATTATGTATTGCTATATAATAGCTGACGATCATTCGGGAAAAAGAGTATTACAACAAACAAAGTATATGAGAATCTAGCAATAAGGCTAGTGATGATTTAGTCGTACGGGAATCCCAAAGCCTCCACTATGATTTGATAATATGCTGCTGTTGTACGCCAAAGACACATAATTTCAATCATACATTTTATTGTATGTTGACTTTATTAGAACGAATGTACACTGAATTGTGTCTAGATCCCCAGCTAAACACAAAACGAAAGGAATGTATATATTTTAGTGCAACTTATTGTTCTGTAAACCATTACGTTTTTCATCTGATCTACATAACGAATGACTGACGCAAAAAACTGTGAACAAAGTTCTTTGCACAGTAATCTTGTCTTTATAAGAGGCGTAAATTCGCGATGAGATTGTTTTATCTCAGTTCGCGTGAAAAGCGAGATTGCTTACGTCTTGAGCGATTATGAGTTGGGCAGTGGATGTAAAGAGAAACAAGGAAACCGTGAAGATAAATAAAATATGGTTAAATAAATTTACAAATTTGGTCTGGCCTTTCATGTTACTATTTACTGGACCCGCATCGATAGTTTCACAGCGGACACTACGGGTTCCGCTGTTTGGACCAGGGTACCACGGTTTAATATTGATTTCCCTCGTTTAATTGTTAAATTGACGGGTCCAGATTTTATATTGGGTTGGTGGTGGTTTTTGTAGTTTACGTGGCATATGGAACGTTTCGCTTTCGAACGAACATGCTCTTAAATGTAGACAAAACGAATATTGTACAGTTCTCACTTATTAATAAACTGAACGCCCTCTCTGACAATACGAAACATGTATTAGAAAATATGTATATCTCGGTGAGCAACAAAGTTAAGGTTTTAGGGGTTTGGCAAGCCAAAAAACTTAACTTTGCTGCAAAGCTGACATGGAGCGTTCACATTGAGTCTCTTACAAAAAACTCTGTTCGGCAACATACGCCATCAAAAAAAGGTGGAGTAAAGGCTGCGCGAGAAGTCTATTTCGCGTATTTTCATACATTAATGACATATGGACTACCGTTTTGGGGGAGGGCTGCAGATGCAAATCGGGTAGGGAATATTTTAGAGAAGTGGGTATAATGACAATGACTGGAGAATATATCAAAATTTACTTTATGTTTGAGATAATCTGGATAATATGGAAACATGATCATAATTATAACACCAGACATAAAAATTGCCTTTTAGTACCTAGAACCAGGCTATCAAAGATTTCAAAAAGATATTTCTGTACAGCTATTAAATTATATAACTTGTTACCTAATAATATAAAAAATATGTCAGATATCACTTTCATGTCATTCATTAAGAATCGAATAATCGACAAAAGCTTTTATTGATTGAATGCTTCGTCATTTGCTGATAAAAATATATTCGCTTATGAACATGACATTTGATTTGACATTCAGTAACAGTGACATTCAGTGTGTATGAAAATGCTATTGCATCTACCTTACCTACTTTGTTTTGTTTATTTCATTTTGTTTTATTTATACATATTGTAAATTATGATTTTTGTGCTATCGTTGTGTTGAAATACCTATTTATTATTATTATCACTTGTGTACCTGATTTAACAACTAAGTTTATAGACAAGGCTCTATTATGCTGCTTCTCCACTATAATGTAACGAATCCAAGAGCACCAAGAGTCCCTACGGAAAAATAAATACAAAATACAACACAATACAATATTGTAGTTAGAAATCTTAACATTATTCAATGTTGTTTCGAGTAATGGGGTAATATGCATTGCTAGGAGTACTTTTTTATAGTACGACGGGGAAGCGCTTAGCACTCATATCACCTGGTTTCAAGCTATGATAAAGCTGAAGGTAGAAGCGCACTCAACCCGGAATCCTCACCAGTCTGAAGAACTGCTATCTTACCTTTAAATTCCGGAACACAACAATTTATAATTATGGTTATGACGACCGGCTTAAGTAAGATGGTGGTAGCTACGACACCAACCAACTGAATTTCCATCCGTACATCTATTTCAACAAACATTATTATTCGCTCATGCCTACACGAACCGGTAGACATCTTGAAACCACATAGTATCACACGAGAGTCACCGGACACAGCTGTCCTTTAACCTGAGTGAACTGGGGTTGTAACGCTATTATCATTACATTTCCCTCCATACTCTATGACCGGGGCATATGAGACACGTAATAGAAAGCTCTTCAAGGAAATTGCGGTCTCTTCAAACGGTACATCGCTTCAAAATCAGTTTAAGATTTGCATACAATGAGGAAATCCTTCTTGGGAACGGTCGGTTTGTATTTTACGTGTATTGTCAGAATGTTACCTACCGCTTATAGATTATTATTTTTAATTTAAAAAGTTTAAAGTTCATCAAAATTGTATTTTAAAATACAAAAAAAACTGTCAATCTTTATATCTATGAATAATCATCGGCATACCCTTTCATTTGCTTATGATAATGTTGTTATATTTAATTATTTTATTTTATCCTTTATTTTTTTATTTGTCACCTTATTTTAAAATTATTTAGCCTGAGACACTTCCACAATTTAGAGAAACTATAACCTTACTTGTCAAAAACCATCAAACCGTCTAGGCTGCAGAGTGTTACAATGGAATAGACATACATACATACTCTTGAAATACATCACCCTCCTTCAGAGGCAGTGGGGTAAAAATAACTCAATTAATTAGTCTGCAATATGGTTAGAACTACGGTACTTATGTTCAACATCGTCAAATACCAAGGATAAGAACGAATTTCAGTCGGAAATGCAAAAGTATCATTATGAACTTTGAAAGTTAAATAGAAAGTGAATTTATTGGACTCCTTAGCCGGAAGATCTTTAAAGACTTTGATAAATCTTAAATGAACTTTTGGATTCAAAATTTCATGAAAGTGTTGGCAATATTTTAAATTATAATCCAATTAGTAAAAAATACAGTTTGTTTATCTGTGCTGATTAGAACTAACATTTAAAACGTTTGTGGCTAGTACGATAGTACGAAACTTTACTTCATTTTGGTCCTCATTTGGGGCTCAACCTCAACACACAAATGAAAATGTGCGAATGATTATTGAATTATTTATTTAATATTTATTCCACGTATATCAGTGATAATAAAACAAACAGGAATATCAATAAGTAGGCGCTAATAATACCCGTTTTAATTATTAGTAAACAAAATAAAGACAAATAAGGCAAAACGTACCCTGCGTACCGTATCAACCCATCTCAAACCTGAAGTGAATTGATCCACTCGTTAAATACCAGGCTAACATAGCTCCAAAAAGGTTCCAACTTAGCATAGTGTAACCAAAGCAAAGCAGGTGTTGGAAGGTTAAACGTTGGTATTTTTTGCGAGTCACAATCGTCAATTTAGCTCAGTTTGAGTATTATTGATATGTGGTACACGATGTGTAAACTTGCTATTTAGTTTACAATCAAAAAAAGAGATCCCTATTGTACTCCCCCCCGAATAAAATGTTGAGCTTGGTTTGGTTGGTGGTAGAACTTTGAGTTTAAGTCCGCCTGGCTAGCTACTGCCTTACCTAATTCTGTCTTCATAGCGACAATTCTAAAATTGTGGTGTTCCGGCATTCAGAGATAAGATAGCCAGTTCTCAGTTTGATGAGGATACCGGGTGAAATGCACCTCCACCTTTGGCCTCATCTTAACTTTTAACCGAGTGAGATGAAGGCCAATAAAAAAAAACTATAATAATTATTTGAATCGTATTCTAACACGTTATTCCAATAAATCAATAACTCCCTATCCGGCCATAGGTATACGTCTACACGTACAGCTCTGGGGGATTACTCGGGAAAATAAATCGAGGAAAACGAGAAATTTATCGCTCCTCTTAATCCTCGTTGACATACACTTAACGCACCTAAATGTGCTGGATAGGAAAACCCCGTTTATTCAACCGCGTTATCGCTATCCTAGAAAATCTATCAGCTAAAGGTAAAGGTGTTTTTGGAAATAAAATACGTATGTGTTTTTTGTTTTAGAGGGGTTTACGGTGAACGCTATATTTTTTCCGGTTGAATTTCAACCACCCCTCGTCCACTAGTATTACTATAATTATGACTGTAATCATGTAAAAATTGCCTGATGCTTCGACGTGGTAATATTGGTCCTGTACATTATGTGAATCATGTTGGATCTTCCCCACAGTCCATAGGATCCTGTGATCAATGAATGCCGCTTAATTTATTATGCTTAAAGCCTAACAAAAAAAAAACAGATGTCCGGCATTTACGATTTTAAATGCTACGTAGCACAATGTTGTTGGATTTAAGATTTTTTATATATTTGTGCAAGCGACTGTACCGATGTACAGTCGCTTGCACAAATATATAAACAATTCTCAATTTTCTAAATTCGGCAAAAATGATAATAGGTTATGCGTCTTCAATTTATATTATAGAACGGCGGAGGCGGTAATGTCGTAAAGCTCCTGAACACACTCACTGAAGTACAATCTGTAAAATACTGCCAAACACGTAACATTGCGACAATGACTCAGGCTGTCGAGCTGACCTTTGAATATCTTCACCTATGAGCCTCTTGGCTCTGCGCTTTACCGAGTCAAGCGTGGCAAGTTGCTAATTGGCTGAGTCATCCCAAAAGTCTAAAACACTCCATACCTAAAGAACATTAATATAGATTTATTTTGCATTCACGTCCAATAAATTCTGTCATTACTTGTGTATTTAAACACACAAATCTACAGAATAAATACATAACCATTAAAAAATATAAAGTGTAAGTGACTGTATATTAGTGTAAGTGACTGTACATAGCATATGTTTTTAATTCTGTCGTCGGTTTTGTTGCCATTCGAAAGGACATTCAGAACCATATTATTTTATGGATACGATCGGTCCTGACCGATGTTTTCTTTTGATTACCCGCAGGGAAGTTTTTAATTGCCGCAATAAAAGTGGTATTAATCCAATTAAACGGGGCAGTCCTCGTTTCAGTAAGATTAATTTTATAATTAGAAAAGTAGCTGACTAGATTAAAATAAAAAAAGTACGAGGAAGATAGAGAGATAGATAGAGAGAGAGAGAAAACTCACGAGACATCGTCCGAAACATCGCTTATTCCTTAATGTATAAGCTTTTAAACATAGTTTCTAGTAATGTTAATACGTTTATTACCCACATATTAAATCTAACAGTCCATTGTATCCGAAGGTTGTCTGGTAGATCTGGTCTTATTGCTCAATTAGCAATAAAACCGCCCATTCTAACAATGTTGTTGATTGTTGTTGAGGAATTTTACATTCTAAAAATGTAAAATTCCTCGGTTTGTTGAGGATTCCGAGTGAGGTGCGCCTCCACCTTCGGCCTTATCTCAATTTGTTACCAGGTGAGATGAAGGACAAGCGCTTACCCGTCGTACAATAAAAAAAATGTACTGTACAGTATACAGATTGAGTTTTTTTCCAGGGCCACTGAGGCCAAGTCTGAAACCGTGAGCGTTATCGAAAAGTCATGTTAGGAGTTACGTGCTCGATTAAAAAAAAAAAAAAGTTTATTTATTTTATTATCAAGTAACTATAACATATAACATGTAGTGCATTTAAGGCACGCCTTAAATACACTACGAAAAAATTTCAAATATTTTGTCATGCGATGCTAAAGATAGCAACATATTTAGATGACTGCTTTTCAAACACATAGCCACTCTAACTTAAGAAATCGGAGCTTAAAACGCAAAGTAAGCAACTGTTCGATCTTGACAAGCATCGAGTAGCTAAATGAAAACTGCTCATTTGTTTTTTTTATCTGAGTGTTTTTTTATGTGAGTAAAAAGGATCATAAAGGCACCAAACACAACAAATAAAAGTATGAAGTAGGTACCTAAATCAAAGATATATGACATATAATATGGAATAAGTATAGGATCTTAGTAATGAGAATGTATGTATCTACCTACTATCTACTATCTACTATCTTAAAATACCGATAATTATAGGTGCTTGTTTTAGCTACAGATAGCAAACCTTGACACACATGTCAGAGGTACGTTAAAACTTTTTTTCAGACTGATTTAGTTTGTCAAGTTTATTTGGTTACAATTTTTATTCATTGTTGTACAGCGGGAAGCGCTTATCCTTCATCTCACCTTGATAGCCAGTGCGCTTCCACCTTCGGCCTTTTCATATTTTTTTCTTCTCTATATTTAAGAGAATTTCAGAAATGTTATTGTTGTTTCATGGGAACTAGATTACAAATAAAACACTTATATACTACTTTCTAACACCAAATCACAGAACAAAAATTTCATCACAGACTTTTTTCTATGGGTAGAAATCGAACCCAGAACCTACAGTGCAGAAAGTAGAGCTACTACCAACTGAGTTGTGAGGTCTGTTATTTGTCAATGTTTCTAAGCTCGCAAATCATAATGTACGTGGGGACGGGTATGGCACCGGAAACAATTAAGGATATATCCGCTGTGAATTGCTATTACTTAGGAACAGACATTTATCTGTGGCAATAGGGTGGAATTGCAACAATGTTTTTCCTTTAAATGCTTTACTTATAATTTATAGGTGCCCTAGTATACAACTTATTTATTTTTTTGATTGTTGAGTACCAATGACTTGTCAACATCGCCTTGATATTTCACCTATTTTTTTTAAACCGCATCTGTGGTCTAGCGGTTTAACCCAACCTATTTCAGATCCAGAGGTCCCGGATTCGATCCCAGGGGGAGCAATATTGTGCTTGGTTTGGTTGGTGGTACGATTTTGTTTAATTCTGTCGCCATAATAACAATTCTTAAATTGTTATATCCCGGCAACTAGAAGTAATTAGAGAGATATGAAACAAAAAAACGGAAACTACGTCGGTACTCCCGTAGCTCAGTTGGTTAGAGCGTTTCCGGCTTTAGGAAAAGACGCGGGTTCGAGTCCCGTCGTGGGTTGTGAATTTTTGAGTCATAATAACATTTGTAAATGTTGTGACCAGTTGTGACCAAGTACAATCACATGAAATACAAAAAAAAAAAAAACTTCACCACTAAAAATGTAAGTTTTTAGTGGTGAATTCGGTTCCATTTTTTTCCAAAATGATTTTATTTTTAGCTTTTTTTCCAAATTTCTATGGGACCACCTCGCGAGTATGGCCTACCAAACGTAACAAGAATCATCAAAATCTATTTCGAATTGGCAGAGAAATTAAGTAACAAACAAACAAACAAAAAAAAAACATACACGATACACGAATTTAGAACCTCCTTTTTTTTAAATCGGTTAAAAATAATAAGGATTATGAACAACACTGAAAAACTATTTTCCAAAATTAATCTCATATAGTCTTTGAATTACGTAACGAACAAAAGCGATTTGTAAGTACAAAGATTAATGAGCTCTACGCATCATACAGCGCTTGTAATTTCCGATGAATATTTTATAGTGGGTTACCTGGTTTTATAGGGGTTTATTTCCTTCGTGTGAATGTCTGTGATTATTTTGGTCGTTCATAAGCCGTTACTCCAACCGCACATATTTTTGTTAGCCCTTAAATTGTCTGGAAAACGAAAGAATGCTAAAGACGTTGGGTTTCTTTTAAACTGGTCGTGAAAAGGGTTTTGACATATTTTTAGGTGTAATTTTGCTCTTAGAAATCATACTGTAGATACTATCCACGTTTATCACAAATAAAGTTTTATACTTCCTTTATAGGATTCCCTACTCAAAGGGTGCTGACGGGATTATTTATTAATTATTTAGCTATTACTAAGCTTACACTGTCTGTCCATTTGTATGTCTGTCTTACATTTAAATCATTGTCTTTTGATTTAATGTCATCTTTTGAATCGTTTTGTTCATAACAGATAGCAGTGTGTCTAGTGCGAGTTTTATACTTGCTCTATACCTGCTCAAACGAGTTTGCGTTAACGACGATTTGTATAAAAAATAATACCTATTCACAATTCACGGTGAATTGCGAATCGATTGAACTTCGATTGCAACTTGCACTTGGCACTCTGGTTGAAATTAACCGAGAATAATAACATAAAAAATATTGGCGGGTAATACATAAAACGTACCTACCTTATTAAACGTTTTATTTTAGCTCTATGGTAAAAACGGTAATACCTATGATGGTCAAATATCCTACTGTAGACAATGAAATTGAATAATTAGGTTTCAATGCCTAGTAGTTCCATTTCATGATGTTTGTTTTTTATTTATTTCTATACGACGGGATAGCTCTTGACCACAGGCTCACAGAATTATTATATACTGGAGACCACATACATGGATTTACACAAATTTTGGTAAATGGTTTTTATTCAACAGAAGAAGGGCAGCAGCTTATTTATGTATGCAACTCAACACATTAACTACGATCCAACCCGTATGCCAAGCGTGGTGATTATTGCAAAACCCTTCCACTTTTGGAGGAGGATCAGTCCAGTAGTGGACACTAATGGGCTGTTGATGTTGGTAAATGGTTGTCGTTTTGATCGAACGCAAAATGTGTTTCTATCTTGAAATGTTCAAACAATAACCAAAATTTACCTCAACGATTCTAAAATAAAATAATCCCGCAAACATTTTAATATTGTTGTCCAAAATCACGTTATTATAACAAATGGCACACGAGGGAAAGTTAATTTTTACTCGGTTTTTTTACCGCAAATTTATTACGAACGTAAATACTAATAAGATCAAATGACAAAAAGTATCCAGAACAACATTATTCCAAGTATTTCCTTGTCGTAATGTATATCACATCATTGCTACTTTTCCTTTTTCGTTCCTTCGTGTTTGGAGAATAGCAACATGGGGTAAAGTATATATTGAATACCTACGAGGAAAAACTTCGACGCCTCAACGCACTACATTATTCGCAACACAAATAAAGTTGTTTTAATTTTATTAAAAAAAAAGACTTTTAAGATGATTGGAGTCAAGGCTTAGTCGGTTAAAAGCGGCAACAAAAGCTATCGCGAGATACCCTATTCAGAGCGAGATAAAAAATAAATCTCTTCCGTAAAGGCTAATACTGCTAGTGCTGAACCTTTTTGACCATTTCGCTATGACTTTTAAGATATAATTATAATCTTTTTTTTATTTTTATTTCAAGGGATTGCACTTGGATCAGCGAGCAAGTTGAGTATCAGTATGACACAAAATTTCGGAATCTGGGTCAGGGCCCTGGTGGCTCAGTTGGTTAGAGCGTTTCCGGCTTGCGGGTTCGAGTCCCGTCGCGGGTTGTGAACTTTTCTGTCATTATAACCAATATTTATGTAACTAACTAATAGTTATTAATAAATATTTATATGTATATTATGTTAGGTATGTATTTTACGATTAGATTTTTTTAGGTACCAACCTACTAAATCTATATATATTAAATATTATAGCTAATATATAATAAAAATATGTGTTCATGTTCTTTGTAATTTAGTTCCCATATTTCAAGCTTTGCTTAGTTTGGGGCGGGGTGGCGTATGTATAAGATGGCAATATTAATATCAGAAGGAGTCCTATATAATAGGAATCTCCTTAATATATTGGTACATATAAATGGTCTGGAACAGTTGAGTTACCTATAGGACGTTTGTAATGGTCCCTAGGTAATCTGGCTGATCCTTTGTACATAGTTAGTTCAATTGTACTTTTTATTGAATAAATGTATTTCTTTAATATAAATGATATATATGTACACACCGATCCTTTTTTGCAGCATAGGTAGGTAAAATATTAAGGATGTCACCTTTTTTAACATTGAGAAATAAAAATAATAGCATTTGTATGAATGTATGGGAAACTTAAATAAGGAATTCTATTTTTTTTTATTGCAGGATATTAATTTCTCGTAGCGTCAACACAAACTATGCATAGCTTGATATATAGGAATTAGATAACGGATAGAATACCTACTTAAATACTTTTTATTTCATATACATATTATTCTCTCCACGACAACAAGTCATTATTATGGTCTGAATGAATTGATAATTATGTTCATTTCTGTTAGACTCATGTGTTTTGTAGAATTGTGTTTAAAGAATTATCGGTATATCTTTTAGGTAGGTAAGGTATGTTTAGATAAGACTATTTTTCCATATTGTTCAAATTGTTGCCAGTTCCTCAGTTTATTGAGTATTGAAGTGCGCCTGCACCTTCGGCCTTGTCTCAACTTGTAACCAGGTGAGATGAAGGCAAAGCACTTAGCCGTCGTACAATAATTAAAAAAAAAACTGTTTAAGACGTGCCTACTATAACAAACACTACAACTGTGTTTGATAATATTAGTAATAATGTGTTAGTTATAAGGACAAAAAAAATAAATCTGAAATCTGAAAAACTCTTTCACTGTTTATTACACGTGTAAAAATACACGTTGTATTGGACACTGCAGCTTGTCAACCCTGGCGGTGTCACACACATCCACGTAAACTTTATCGCAACCAACAAAGCTACCTACGTGTCACTGCCACGTGAGACCGTCGGTACCTTAAGTCACTTAGTTCAGGGCCACAATAAAGACGGAAACTCAGAACACAGTTTTCCAGCCAACCAGGTGGCTGCACGCTAGTTACGTTGCTACCTAGTATTCAACCGCTAGGTATCTTACCTCTCGTGAATTCTCGCTTTTAGCCTTCGTTAAACGGAACATTCGCACACAAATGCCAAAGACTTGACATCGGTAGTTTTGCTGCAGTATTCGGTTAAGTTAAAGGAATCCAGCTTACCTTCTCAATTAGACTATTTAACAATATTGAGATAGTAATTTTGAACACATGTATTGTATTCATTTGGATTAATTCTAGAATTAACAATACCTTGAATAAAAAAAACGAACTAGAAAAATCTTTTAATTTAAAGCGTCGGCTGATTCAAATGGATTTCAGTTTCAAAATGTGTTTTGTCAGCAAATAAATGAATTAAACAAACAATAATATACCTACGACCCGATAATTCGAAGCTAAAGAGCAAGGTGTCTCTAGGTATACAAAAAAGTACCTTACAAACTACTGACATACTCTGCTATGAGATTCATGTTATCACCTCCAAATAGGTAAGCGTTTTGATACCCACGATACAGATTTTATCAAGCGTGTGAATCACAGGACATTATAATGTACTAATATGATATATAATTAATATGTAACAGATGCTTAATACGCATGGCTTGCTAACCTTAACCTTACCTAGGTACTTACCATAGTATTATTTTATCCTTATCTTTAACTGTTGTCTAAATGAAAGCAAATATTTTTTTTTTTATTTTCATTTTCATTTTCAGGCTTATCAATATCAACACGTTAAGATATAATTCTGACAAATATTAAGAAACCTTTTTAATTACCTACTTGCCCATAACAAGCCGGTTGCCCTCCGGGTTTTCAAAAATCTAGCGCGGCTTGTAGTTGAGGCAACACGTGACCCAAGGCTGGCTTTAATTTAAGCCAGCGAATTAGCATAGCTATTCAGCGTGGTAATACAGCCAGTGTCTTTGGCATGCTTCCATCTGGTACTGGTCTGTAACCTATAGACCGTTTGTAACGGTCTTTAGGTAATACGACTGCTTCCCTTGTACCTCTATATAGTTCGTTTAATTGTACAATGAACGTATTATGTTTTTTATGTGAACTTTCATTGGATACCCATAACAAGTAACTACGTAACTAACCATCAGTCGGGTCGAGTACAAATTACATACAAATTAACCTCGCCTAAGGGGAGACCTTTGCCTTGCAGTGGGACACACCAGACTAATTTTATTAACAACATGGGTTAATAACTATAACCTAGTCTCATAAACCGTACTTCACTATGTACGGCTTATGATATAGGCCACTGCTTACGAGGATCATTTTTCCTGCATTACAAAATATAACTGTCCTTCAAGGGTTCAACATTTTACGATCCTTTCGCAAATTACCTAAACAAATATCCAATAGTAGTTTTTAGGGGAATTATATTCACATTTATAAAGAAAAAATACAATTAAACAAACTATGCACAAAGGAATCTGTAGATTTCCTAAGGACTAGTACCAGACGGAAGCGTGCCCAAGACACTGGCTGCATTGCCGCGCTGAATAGCTTTGCTAATTCGCTAGCTTAAATAAAAACCAGCCCTTGGGTCACGTGTCGCCTCAATCAAAAGACCCGCAAGATTTTTGTTTTTATTTTTTTATTCTTCCGCACCCAAAGGGTGCCATCGAACTAATCTCCTCCTTCCGTCCGTCCATCCGTCTGTCTGTCTGGCTGTCAGATACTAGGTTGATAAATGAAATTTTCACGGAGTGAGTATTTAATTTGTAATAACATTAATAAAAAAAATCTTCTGTATGCATGTCCGTACTTGGCCGGTTTATTAAATCAGACAACCAAATTAACCATAAGTACATCCAAATTTTAGTAGTGCCAGTGGTTTATCTTACGCCGGCTTCCAGCTACCAAAGGACCTATGTTATAACGTAACACTTAAATTGTATTACTTACAACCGACCCACGCTGTAAATAAGAGAGAATCCAAATATTATGTACCTATTTGCTAAACTATAAAAAGTGGCTCCTTCAAAGCATTCACCGCAAATAAATAGAACTCTCCAACTATCTTCGAAAACTCCAAGATCAAAAGTTAAAATGAATTACATTTTCCTTGTTTGTACATATTTAATTACTTCGCTTTCAAGTTTTCAAAAAGATGTAACGGTTATTCCATTTCACATTTTCCTTATATACATTTATACGGAAATGATGCTGCTCATTAGTAGGTACTTTCCAATTATTTTTCGTTAATCCGTGTTTCCTGATGGATACAACATGGGAGTTTTCAAGTGCAGGGGAAATACAATTCTTCAAGCCAGCGTGCTCTATAGACTGCACTTGACGGTCACTATTCAGCTAAATACCTGTCAAAGCCTATCTTAATCAGCATTTTGTTTTCTGATAAATAATTTATATATACATTTTATTGTACGATGGGGAAGCGCTTGGCCTTCATCTACCCTGGTTTTATGATTATGATAAGGCTAAAGGTGAAGCTGGAAGCTGAAGGTGGAAGTGCACTTCACCCGGGCATCCTTAACTGTCTGAGGAACTGGCTATCTTACCTCTAAATATCGGAACAAACATTGAGTTGTTGTAATGGCGACAGACAGAGCCAGGTGGACTTAAACAAAGTCCTACCATCAACTTAAACAAGCACAATATTGTACCCGAGACTTCTGGATAGCGAACCGGTAGGCGAATTACTAGACCACGAAGGCGGTAAGTAGCACATAAATGTTTTTTGTGTGTCTGTGTGTTTTATTGTACGATATGTATCTGTTTACAAAAACGTGTACCTAAGTATTCTATCCGTAATCTAGTCTTCATATTACAAACTTTGCTAAGGGGCTAGGCGGCGCTGTGTGAAATAAATATCCCGTAATATTTAAATATTACAGGACATTACAGGACATTAATTTCACACAGCGCCATCTAGCCCCAAACTAAGCATAGCTTGTGATATGTGAACTAGATAACGGATAGAATACTTAAATACTTTTTTTTTCGTAAATACATACTTATCATACAATACAAACACCCAAACACAGAACAAACATTTCATCACATAAATGTTTGTCCTGGGTGGGAATCGAACCCACAAACAACAGCGCATAAGGCAGAGATACTACCAACTGAGCTATGAGGCTTGATAAAGTTGGTTGTTGTAAATTTAGTTGGTTGCAAGATGCAAATATTTAACATCAGCTTTTTGTTAAACTACCTATTTTTAAATTATATACCTTGCAAATTTCTATGTTGGTGTGTTTCAGACGTTGGGACATTGTTCAGTTAGTACAAAACGAAATGAGATAATCGCCGCGAGCTAGAAGCATCCCTTCCGCGCCGGGTGTCGTAGACTTTGACTAATTTATGGCCATGCTGGGGCATTAGGGTTGACACGATGCTAAAACATGGCCCTAAAAGTAGTAGATCTCCTAGTAAAAGGGCTAAACTGGAGAAGTACTATCACCATATCAATTTCCGGTGCAAAGCAGAGTTTTTATGCAACTTGGAGGTGGAACAACCAAGCAACCCACCTGATGTTAATTGCATCTCTAACTTATAACAAAGCCTTACAGCGTAGGTCACATCCACAAAGAACATGATTTACATGCCACTATTTAGCGCCTGTCAACTTGAGGCAAGGTGTCGCTCCCGGGACGTGCTTTTAAAGGCGATATGCGAGAGGGGCACCGAAATGTTCTATAAAGAGTTGTCGGAGCCCCTCGATATGCATCGAGGCCGACCACCGGAGTGGTTTTAGTGAGTCGACGAGTCCGTCATCCTCACACTACCCTTTCGCATACCTCGGTGCGTTAGTGTCTGCAAACTGGAAAACAGAAATGCTGCTTGGCGGCCAAAAGTATGATGGTAGTACTTCCTCGGGCGAGCCTTTTCACAAGGAGCTCTACTGCTCTTTAGATTATGTGTGTTGTGTTTTCATTTTTGACCACCAGCTCACTTGACAAGAATAGACCTAAATGACCTAAGATGGATCACGCTTGTGTAAAAAACTTAAAGATTCACAGAATTGTACTGGTGCGGGAAATCAGACGAAGCAAGGAGCTCCATTCAATTTATTCTCCTTATTTCCTCACCAGTGCTAATGATATAGGTAGGCAAATCGATGTGTTCAGCACAATGGAACATCTACAAGGTACCTGCCATATGTCTGCTAGTGCGGTGCTGGAAAGGGGAAGGAGGAATGAGGTCAAAGATGTCGTACGTTAATTTGCGGTTTGAAGGGTGGCTGTTGCTGGTAAAATTACGGGCCTACGATCCTTAACCCCTTCAACGTCGTGTGCCCGACGCTGTGGTCCATAATGTTCAGATCGGTTCAGAAAAATGAAATGAACGTCACAAACAATATTTTAAAGGGATACCCAATCATTTTATGAAGTGGATTAGGCGTGGCTGCATGGTGCTTGGCCTTTATCTCACCTGATGTTTCAAGTTATGATAAGGCCGAAGGTGAGGAAGCGCGCTTCAACCGGAATCCTCAACAAACTGAGGAGCTGGCTATCTTACCTCTGGATGCCGGAGAGTCGCCACCTTCGGCATTATCTCAACTTGTAGACCACAGAGGCAGATTAAAATGCCCGTTTGCCACCTTAGTAGCATGAAATATAACATATATATTTCACGGGACTTTATTACTTAGACCGGCTACAGATCTGCTCAACGCTTTTCTACAGTTGAAGCAATTCAAAGAGATATATATTAAAATCCTTTCCGTAAACCCTTACCTGTCACTTTAACCCCAGACTCCAATATAACGTAATATCCGGTGACGCCAAACTACCTTCGTTACAACCCTACCTATTGCTTTGGGTTCGGCACAGCGGACAAAACATTGGATCATTAGGGGTCTAGAAGTTCTTTTCTATCAACAAAGAAACGTGGTAAAAGCATTTAAAAACTGAACTTGTCTGAAAACTGTGTTACAGAAAAACTCCTTACAGTGGTGCTTTGCACTATCGAACTAAATATTAAGTACCGATTGACATGGAGGCTTTGTCTCTTAATTTTTTTACTGCACAAAGCACGGGCCTGGCTCTGAACCGGGGTGGACCTGGCTTGCGTAGAAGGCACTTTGTTTGAGGCAACAAGCGCAAGGGCGCTTAGGTACTACTACCACTTAGGTATAGACCTCGGCTTGGGCTGTTAGCGTGATATAGGAGTTGTACAAAATGAGCAGCGCTACTTTGTGGTAGTTTAATATAATTCATTCAGTAACTATATTTTAGTAACATATTCACGTAATAGTAACTGGGATAACATATTATATATATGTTATAGAGGTACATAGTTGTAATCATAAAGGCAATCCATCACTATGATATGTTATTAATGTAAGGTAAGTCAAGTTACTATTGCAAACGATTTAACTTTTGTTGGTTTTTAGTTGCTTTAAGTATATTTCGTTTGCGAAAATAAAAAGTACGTAATACAATATTTATGCCATCGTCATTACGTTTGCCCAAAACAAAATACGTAAACGAAAAACGCCCCGCTGCAGGTTATCTCTCCAAAACCGTGAGCCGTACATAATTGAACGTCATGGTGCGAGAATGAGGTGTGTTAGGTAGGTACGTGAAGATATAAAGTGATTGCTTTACAGATGAAATTAAAAGGGTGCGTCCGCTTTTGTACAATCTTCATTTTGTCTTTGCTTCAAAATCGATGCGTATTAGCTAGGCTTTTATACTGAATCTTAAAACGATATATTAATAAAAAAAAAACCTAAGCTGGCGGTCATGTCCAACACTTATCCCTTATATTATGAAATGTCTCTTACACCAACAGATTATTAGTTAAATAAAATGATTGATAAACATATCAACAACTGCATCAAAAAGACTAATGTTAATACTTACACCCTAATAGCTTAGAAACAAAATAATGACAAACAAAATTAAATTGAAATACAGTCATTTAGAGACTAGGGGGTATAGGCCTGAGTACCTCAAGCCAGTGTCTCATGTAGACCGAGCCCAGATTATCGCCTGCAATGGTCAGATGGCTGTTTGGTGCTCCCATGTATCCGGAATGTCATGGAGGCATTTTTTTTTCGCTTGTCTGCATAAATGCACTGCAAAACTACAGCATCAACAGCTTCCTAAACCCGTTGTTTTAATAAGGCCTAGTAGTATGGCTCTACAGTGGTCTAATCTTTTTGGCATAAATGTCAATCCTGACAAATGCCAAGCCATCATCATCGGCAGCTCCCAGCAGTTGGCTAAAATTGATAGCCTGGATTTTCTGTCCGAACTTTATTACAACGGCTGTAAAATCCCTTTTTCTTCTACTATTAAAAATCTTGGCGTCATTTTTGACGCTAAGCTAAAATGGGTTCCCCATATTAAGGAAATTTCTAGGAGATTTTATGCTTCCCTTCACTCTATTCTTCACTTAAAAAACTTCCTTCCCATACATACTAAGATCACTCTAGCTAATTCCCTTCTTATTCTTATTTTTGACTATGCAGATGCAGTTTTTCTAGATATTTCTGAAGATCTATTAAATAAACTTGATCGACTTCTGAATACCTGTATTCGCTTTATTTTCTGTCTACGTAAGTACGATCACGTGAGTCATTACCGTTCCAAACTAAAGTGGCTTTCTATTCGTGATCGAAGAAATCTAAGATTACTTTGTCTTCTTTTCTCAGTTCTCAAAGATCCTTTTTCTCCCGAATATCTTAAAAGACGTTTCAAATTGCTGGCTGATTCTCACAACAGACATCTTAGGTCAGATGACAATCTTATTCTGGCAATCCCTATGCACTCATCATCCTTTCTTGATAATTATTTTTCTGTTGCTGCGTGTAGGCTCTGGAACAATCTTCCATTTGAAATAAAAAATGACGATTCCAAAGACAGCTTTAAAAGACGGGCTCGTGAACATTTATTAAGCCATCTCTGAGCTTCACAATGTTAAATTATCTGGTTTTTTTATTTTTCTACTTTCGTTTTTCTTTTCTCATTTTACGACGGACATATTATAATTTTAGTAAGGTTTTTGATATATTTCATATTTATATCAGTATTTGTACGTTTCTTATAATGTTTCTATTAGTATATATTTATATTAGTTGTTGCTTTGTATGTAATCATATATATAAAGGTATTTAAATTTTTTGTTTGATAGACTAAAATTTTTCTTATTTAATTATGTTAGTACGCCATCGTTTTTGTTATGTTTTCTGCCAATTTGGTTAGCAGTTAGAAAATGCCTTGGCATTATGCTCACCATTTGTGCAATATTTATATATAAGTTTTTGTACAATAAAGTGTTAAATAAAATAAATAAATAAATACAGTCCAGTGTAGATAAACCACAGTGTTTGGAAAAGCTCTCATATAATTTGATTTTTATCGTGTTGTTGGAAAAATAGCTCACTGAAAGAACGTACTATGATCTATATCCGATTATACCCACCAGCAAAATTTCATTTGCATCGGATATTCCATTTCATAATGAAAGACAAACAACGTTTGTACTGTAGAACGAATATCAGCGGTAATCTAGAGCCTTCGTGAAGATAAACCTTCATACCTACCTTTTAAAACTAGACATCATGTACTTCTCAAAGTTTTTACACAACTTCATAACGGCATAACTACGCAGGTTACAATTATATAGAAAATGGCTATTTAAGCCAACAAGCCTCATAGCTCAGTTGGTAGTAAATCTGCCTTCTGCGCTGTGGGCTGTGGGTTCGATTCCCATCCAGGAACAAACATTTGTGTGTTTGTATATGTAAAATAATCATAGAATATAAAACATTTATTGCTCAATAATATAACCATACCAAACAGAAAAACCCAAAAATACAAAGCGAGGCACAAAAAAATGTACTACAAGATATGTAGTACGCATGTATTTCCAAAAAATTATTGAATTATTATATCGGTAATCTAGTTCCCATATAACAAGCTATATGCTTAGTTTGATGCTAGAGGGCGCTGTGTAAAATTAATGTCCTGTTATGTCCTGTAATATTTCTGTAATACCATGCACGCTTGTCCTGGATATTTTTTTTTATTTATTTTTTTTGGTGATTTGCTGGCATTACTATTTTGAAAAGGATTTTTCTGATTATAAACATAGCTGAGTTTCTTGCTTGTTCATCTTTTACCTTATTTTACATGTCAACTGCTGCTCCAATGGAGGTTTAGATAATACACATTTGGGCGAATGGTGCGAAATCGTTTTTTTTTATCTATTATTACAGGACTTGCACACAGCCCTATGACCACCAGCATAAGCTAAACTTTGCCACAATTATATAGGACTAATCCTTCTTGCGAATTCAAGCCCATTAATAGAGCAAAACCGAACTTGGACTAAGCTCTTGTAGCTTAATTGGTAGCAGCTTCGTGTTCCATGAATTTAATAGACTCGGGACAATATTAAAGCAGATTATTTATTGTACGTCTATTTATGAAATGGAAGGAAATGAAGCAGTTTTTACTTATAATAATGGAGGAGAAGAAATTTGGCACGTAAATAGAGTCACCGGGACGACTAACTTTATTATTTCATAACCAAGCAAAAAGTTAATAAAAAGATTGTATGCCGGCAGAGCTGCAGGCAGAATATTATTTCATGGCATCCACAGAAACTTTAAAATCTTTTCGAGATTGCTATAATATTGAATGATCCAAATAGTTTATGCTTAGTGACATCATGAAACACACAGCAAATAATCAGCTCTTAGTCTCAGTCCAAAGGTTTTTGGTAAATTGTAGCATTCAAACGCACATGTGCTGTGTTAGAAGTGGAATTCACAACAGTGTAGGTAGTATTTATTAATGACAATAAAAGTTTGATGTGTAATATATTTTTTTATGTACCCTACAATGAAATTCAAATAATGCACATCGTCTGAACTAGAGGTTGCGATAAGAAACATTTTTTAATGGCGTTAACGCCTGCGGGAAGATAAAATGCAAGAGTCGTGGTCGGTAATTTCAGAAACTTTTGAAGGCCAGTGGCGGTCAACGCATATGGATATTGGTGCCGACTATTTTCCATTTACGGGAACATAATTAAAGTGAGTTGAGTTAATAATCAATGGGTTCATACGATTAGTATAAATGCGATACGCACGGTATATAACTTTTAAGCCCCGATTTTTCTTTATTGTTGCTGCATTTCTGCGAAGCACGAACATCGCGATGACATTGTTGTGACTTTTTTATTGTATTCCTATTTTACCTATAAACGCTTTCCTTTACGCTTTTGTTTCATTACTTTTTTGTGCGAAGCGAGTATTTTAGTTATTAATCTTATAGACAGCATTTTTTATTGTACGACGGAAAAGCTTGCCTTTCATCTCACCTGGTTTCAAGTTATGATAGGGTCAAAGGTGAAAGCGTAAACTTCACCTGGAATCCTCAACATACTGAGGAACTGGCTATCTTACCTCTAAAAGCCGGAACACAAGATTTTAGAATTGTTGTTATAGCGATAGACTTTGGTAAGATGGGCGTAACTAATCAGGCGGACTTAAAACAGAGTTTTGCCACCAACCAAACGAAGCACAATATTGTACTCCCCTGAGGATCCCCGGGACAAATTGTTGTGCGTCAAAGATATTTAGAACTTTGTAGGTACTATTACTTATTTGAGACGGTGCCCTGCGGGTTTTCAAAAATACTGCGAGGCTTTCGATTGAGGTGACACGTGACCCAAGGGATTCTTTTTTGGGACTTCTTTGGGGCCAGCGAATTAGCATAGCTATTCAGGGTAACAATGCAGCCAGTATCTTGGGCACGCTTCCATCAAGTACTGGTCTGGGAAAACGAGAAACTTTCTACTGAGAGTAGAAAGGTAGGAAGATCAATGTAGGACCCACAACTTTAACATTGAAAAATGATATTCAGATTCATTGTATTTACCCTAAGCTCACTTTTAGTCTTAAAGAGGCTTATCAGATAACTGTAATAAGCTCTTTATAAAAGTAAAATGTTATCGTGAAAATAATACAAAAAGTTAGCTGTAAGTAAAGCTTAAGATCGTGGCTTGAAAGTGGCTTTTCATTGGTTACGTTTTTAACACAGACTTTGGCTATAAAGAGCTCATTTCCATGCGATTTCCTCAGCGTTGAGAATGATTAGGTAAACGGTGGCGAAGCACCTATCCATATTCACAGCATTTGGCGCAAACATACGAGGATGGATTTGCGGTTCCCGAATCGATTTGCGGGCTTTTGTCACTAAATATGACATATGGATTTTTGATGGATTTGTTGAAATATCTGTTAAAATTGCTCATAGCTTTATTATATTAGAAGGTAGGTAAATTTATACAAAATTAAAAAAAAAATTAATATATAAAAATCTAATCGTTTTTTTTACTGTACGACGGGGATGCGCTTAACCTTCGTCTCAAATTGCTACAAGTTAAGATAAGGCTGAACGCACACTTCACCCGGAATCCTCAACAGACCGAGGAACTGTCTATCTGACCTCTACTTAAATGCCGGAACACAACAATTTTAGAATAGTTATATCAACAGAATTAGGTAAGAGGTGGTGGTAGCTAGCCAGGCAGACTTTGACAAAGTCCTACCACCAATCAAACCAATCACAATATTGTACCCCCTTCTGTGGATCGAATATGGGACCTGAGTAAATTAATAATTGGATCCATTGGATGGCCTTGCGATTGCCATGGAAAGACATGAATGAAGTCTCGGGCATCCCACTAGTATGACATAGAAGATTCAAGATTGGTAAACATTGATTAGTAAATAACATGAATCGTTTGCTTCTGTTCTTGATAAAAATTTCGATTGAATACAAAGAACAGGTCCAGCATGAATGAAACTCACACAAACATTAAATGAGCCGCTCGGGATAAATAAAAAGTCCACGTTAGGAGTAATGCCAAAAAACTTCCCTCCATTATTCTTGAATTCTAGATCAAACCTAACCGCAATGAAAGAAAAATATGTCCGGTCGACGGTAGATAGAGATGATGTGAGAGAGAACTGTGTTTTTCTCGCTGACGAAAGTCGAACTCACGTAGTTCAAATGAAAAAGATTTAAAGATTTTCTTCTCAATTTTCACAAAACTCTTTTTTAAACTGTTCTAAAGTCACACTGAGTGATAAGGCAAAGACTATAATGAACCGCCCATCATTAGAGTCCATTATAATTATTAGTCTAAGCCTATATTATATCATTCTTTAAAACCTGCACTTTATACAATTAGATAAATATTTATCCAAAATCTACTATTTTGAATTATGATGAATATAAATATATGATAAATCATTCTCAAAACGTAGAATTAAACATCTTTATTTTAAAGGTTATACCACCTTCGGCCTAATCATAGCTTGACACCATTTGTGATGGCCAAGCGCTTTCCCGTCGAACAATCTATCAATTTTTGTCAAGTCTTTTATCAAAGATAAAAGAGTTAGTAGATTTAGTTAGTCAACCAGACAATAATTAAAATAATTTTAATCAGAAAAATCATAATCTGTTTGGTTTCGTTTACTTATGACCTAATGTCATTCTGTTTGGAGGTTGAAAAATTAATAAAAAGAAAAAAAAAGGAGTTTATCTAAAGAGTTTGCGTAAAATCGGTAACCTCTTATCCGGGTGGTCACACCGTGCCCGGAAAATCCATCAATCACCCTCACAAGGAATGGGCACGGGGTGATTGCCTGCCACTCAAGTTTTTGGACCACAATCCCTTTACCCAACACTATTTCAAAGTATTTTAAGCAATAAGTATTAGTGAACCTGTAACACAACGCCATCTAAATTAAATATAAGAACAACGTCTACCTAATTAAATTACTTGAAACGTAATGTAGTAAGAAAGGAACTTAATAAACATAGCAAAACAATTTTGTATATTAAAGATTGTGCAGCTGATACCTACTATGCAAAACTTAGCACTAGCAATCCCAAAATACAATTTTGCATATGAGTTGGTCACATAAATGTTGATTACAAGTAGGAGCCACTCTGAAAATAACTCTTTATTGTACACATAAATATGATTATAACATGTCATAAGAAAACATATGTACAGAGGCGAGCTTATAACCCTTAAAGAGTTTAAAGAGATACATTCAGCGGTATTTTTTTTTGTCGGAGAGAGTCAAAATATCACATAATTAAATATAATTACACAATTATTTTATTTGACATTCGATTTTTAATTACATTTTAATAGCAAAATTTGCTTTGGAAGATTAAATTGGCCAAATGTGAACACGTAGGTACACTGAGGGTTTCAACCCCACATATAAGGGCAATAAATCACGATTCTCGTCCCCATTCATTTTTATTTTTATTATTTGTTATAGGCAATAGGCATTACTCACTTCGTGAATTTTTATTGTCTTCCTATTAATTTATTATATTAAGGTTCGAGAGATACAGGTTGCCGGGCAGATGGACGGACGAAAGGCAGATGCTTAGTAATAGGGTCCCGTTAGCAATCTTTGGGTACGGAACCCTAAAAAGTTGCATATATTCTGTATAGCGTTGGTTCTAAGCCATCAGCGGTAATATGAGTGTAGGGATAACTCAGTTTGTTCGACAGATTAAAGTGGATTTCGTATGCATGCTGTGGTCCGATCGTTTCAACAGCAATATTGGAGATAAAACGAATGACGTTGCGAGACCTGAATGTTATAATTCGACTACATTTTTACTCTATATGCAATGTTCAGCTTTATTATTGTGCATTGTAATGTGGAAACTAATCTATTCGGATTAGCGCTGTGGAACAGAGAGAATTTAAAATTTCTAGGCTCTGTAGCCTTAATTTACACTTTTATCAACACTTTTTCCAAGCCCCTAATTAATTTAATTTTACTTTTGGAGACACATTTTCATTGTCCTTTTAATTTTAACACGTTCACTCAATGAACCCACTTACTAATTCAGTTGGTTCGTTAGGAACACAACTTTACCAAAATAAGTATCCGATCAACCAGTTGATTTGATTGGAACAAAAGACTTCATTGAGTTCCATTCCGTACAACTAGTTGTTCCGTTCAGTTGGTTGGAGTGGAATGAAAGGTTCATAAACCTTTCTGTTTCTAAATTTTATCTCAATCTATGTTACCCTTATTTGGCCTTATTTTGAACTATGTTTCATGAATATCCATATAATTATTGGATTATTTTAGATAGTTGTTGGTTTACCGAATAACAAATTAAATTAAATAAAAGTTGTACATTCCGAAAATATAGATAAAAATCACCGTTCAGGTATAACATACCAGTATTTAGTTGGTTAATAGTTTGATTTGGTTTTGCGGCTGATTCGGCCGAGGATCACAAAAGGCGGAAGTATAGTGGTCTCGACAGAGCTTACCTATTTGAGCCTTTTGGGGTGGAGACCTTGGGTCCGTGGGGAGCCGGTGCCCTCCGGGTTTTCAAAAATCTTGCGGGGCTTTTGATTGAGGCGACACGTGACCCAAGGGCTGGCTCTTATTTAGGTCAGCGAATTAGCATGGCTATTCAGCGTGGCAATGCAGCCAGTGTCTTGGGCACGCTTCCGTCTGGTACTGGTCTGGAACAGTTGAGCTACCTTTAGGCCGTTTGTAACGGTCCTTAGGTAATCTGACTCATTGCTTTGTACATAGTTAGTTTAATTGTACTTATTATTGAATAAATATTAATTTTTACAAAAAAAATAAAAGTTTGAATGATGAAGGAAAAGGGACAGTATTTAAGGAAAATGGCCTGTGTTTTAGGAGACCTTCACTGACCTTCACTTATTATGAGCTCAGCTTTAAAGTGAATTTCAATATATTTTGGGACGACATGACCTGAGTGGATGGATCTGAGTCAAAATACCTAACCGTGTAACGAAAGTCAAATCAACTGTTGTTTTTTCCGAGCTTGCATAACTTTTTCCTAACACACTTCTTGTTACTTCTATTAGTACTCCCTACGTTTTCTGATAAAAATATAACTGTTAAAAGTAATAATACTGCAAAGTTAACGGTATGGGCAAAACACGGTGAAACGTTATACGAAATATTCTTGTGTGATGTTTGATGTCTCAGGCTATACATAACTGACGATTTTTTACAGAATACAGCTGAACAACATTATTATCACTATCAAAAGAAGGAAGGAAGGGTTACCTCATAATCACCATGCTTGTCAGGCGGATTCGTGATCGCAGTAAAGGAAAGCACCGAATCAACTAATTACCTTCTTCTGGTGAGTTCCCTGAGTCGCCTTTTACATCATTCACGCGCAGGATTACGAGGCGTCGATTCTGAATATAAATTCTAATAGCATAAAGTACAGTACAGGTTAACTTTGGGCGGGCAAGGGTATCTTTACATAATAAGGTGTCTACAATATGATAAGACATCGCCAACAATTCCAACGTCTTGTGTAATGTCAACCACATTACACAAGACGTTGTCCACATTTGGACAGAACTATTACATTTGAATTCACCCCAGACTATTCGAGAAGTCAACTAGTATTCCAATTCCACTATTTTCATGCAACGAGTTTCAAAGTTTAGCTACATCGCACTGCAATATGTTTGCATTGTATGTGACAGGCATACCGCTGTATGTGGCTACAAACCACGCATTTCTGTAAAGCTTATTCATATTCACACTCACAATTCACGGACGTAATGGCCAAGTGGGTATGGGCTCGCCTTTCGATCCAGATGTTATGGGTTCAAATCCAATCGAGCTCAATGAACTTTTCAGTTTTCCGGAAGTTTATGTCAATGTGCATTTGACACATGTACATACTCTGTCCATGAAGGTCGCATGACATTGGCTCTGGTATTCTGCTAAGCTGTGACGGGCTCGCAACTTGTGACGTATTTAATATAATACTAGCTACTTGGAAACCGTAGGCATATGCCAAATGTAGGTTTGGAGAGGCGGTGCCTTCTGGAAATGCTCACTTCATCAAAGACCTCATACTTGCTCTAGCCGAGAGCTAGACATGCCTTGAGGTCAAGAACTAGGCCGTCATTTCAACAATCCAATTCTTAAATATCACGCTTAAGCCTTATACGTTCGTCCCGTTGACAGAAATGAACCAAACGAACATTAATATGGCTCAAGTCGATGGGTGGAGGTGTGGCGAGATATCGTTTTTGTTTCCAAAGCACGTAAAAGGTTTATTTCCTCCTTCGACGTAACTCATGGTTAATAGGTACTGTTACAATATTTAAAGAAAATAAATGCACACGGCTGTTTTGAAATACCGATATACACGTAAAAACTTTGTATGCACGAACAGTGTATTTTGTCTAAATTCTACTAGAGGCCTCCGCCAGAGAATCTAGGTGGTAGACATAGCTCACAGCTTTAGCAGGCTGATATGGCAGTGGGCTGGCAATATTTGTCGAAAGACCGACTACCGGTGGGGTGAAGGAGTCCTTCAGTGGAACCCACGTCTAAGCAAGTGTAGTGTAGGACGTCTTCCGGCTAGATGAAGCAATGACCTCGGTACAGTGGCGGGCAGAGAGTGTATGAGGAAGGCCAAATATCAGGCTCAGTGGCGCACCTTGGGAGAGACCTACTTCGAGCAGTGGACTGCGATTAGTTGATGATGATGATTATATATAACAGCCCTGGTATTAGATCACACTTTACGCTAAGGTATCTGTTTGCTCTTCAACGACAATATACAGTACCCGGGACCGAAGTATCAATATACCCTCCAAGCACCGAATCATACCTAAAGGGCAATATGGCAATATGTAATTCAAAACTACAATGTCCTAACCAAACTGGGAACAATATCATGGCCTTGATCTCACCTGGTGCCAGGTTATGATAAGGCTGAAGGTGGAAACGCACTTCACCAGGAATTCTCAACAGGCTGAAGAACTGGCTATCTTTTACCTCTTAAATGCCGAAAAGCAATTGCTGTAATAACGACAGACTAATAGATGACTGTATATTTAATATTTTTTTATAGTATTTTAATAAAATGTAATAACGTTATTACTGAGAGAACACAGAAAGTTATTAGCTGAACAAATATGAAACATGGGTCTTCGCAGAAACTTGGTAAGCAGGCTATATAATGAAATAGCGTCTCGAGCTTGTTTGATTAATGTGACTTTATAGATATGAATTTCGTGCAATTATTTTTAACAAGTTGGTAGGTACCTTTTTAGAACGAGGATATTTTTAATTTTATTGCACAACAGGGAATCGCTTGGCCTTCATCTCACCTGGTTATAAGATATGATAAGGTCGAAGGTTGAGGCGATGAGACGGTGAGTCACACTTCACCCGGAATCCTCAACAAACTGAGGAACTGGCTATCTTACCTCCAAATGCCGGAACACAACAATTTTATAATTATTGTTATGGTGACAGAATTAGGTAAGATGATAGTAGCTAGGCCAGGCGGACTTTAAAAAAAAACCTACACAAAGTCCTACAACCAAGCACAATATTGTTCTCCCCTGGTGGTAGAACCCGGGACCACTGGATCTAGAATTGGTGGTTTGAACCACTAGACCACAAAAGCGGTTACAATTAGATATTTAAGGATCACTTATTGTATAGTTTGTAAACGTTGGAGTTAGAAAAATGTCCAAGCATGATGCTCGTTACATGTATATGGTTTTATTTTTACACGAAGTTTGCAAGAAGCTAGCTATTCGTTTGTGATAGGAGCAAGCCTAAAGCGCGGAATACTAAAAATATACACCTATCAATAAACCCGAATCACTTAGCAACTGAATTTAAAACCAAGACCTCCTTATAATGTGGCCATCCATTTTCCCGCACAAAAATCCATAAAATAATGTACAATACATTAATTGTCAAAATAATGATTTTCAAAAATCTTACGGGGCTTTTGATTGAGGCGACACGTGACCCCAAGGGCCAGCGAATAAGCATAGTTATTCAGCGTGGCAATGCAGCCAGTGTCTTAGGCGCGCTTCCATCTGGTACTGGTCTGGAACAGTTGAGTTACCTATACTGCTTCCTTTGCTATTATTTTTAATGTTTTGAAATTATACCTAATAAATTCATTCCTATATTGACATTATTCTAGAGTAAGTTGCATGTTATGCAATACATTTTTTGTTGTAGTTCTAAGAATCACAAAGAAAAAGTAACACTTCGTAGAGTTGAATACATTATACCAATTCGTTACATTTCCTTTTAGCTTGCTAGAATATCACTGATAAGTCAATAATGTCCTAAGACACAGAAAGTCTCTACTAATGTACTACAATACTGCAGATCCTCCTCGTGCCACCAACTCACAATTGCGGTGCTCAAGACAATAGGACCAATTACGCAATGGCTAGGATTTAAATAATTCGCAGCCTACAATAGGGGAAAATGAAGGTATAATTCGAACGTGCACGCAATTAGCATCTTAAATAGCTTAGATACGCACACTTTGGTCAGCTTACAAAGATTTATAACACATTTAATTCCATTTAATATTATTCAAGAATCTAAAGATCTGCTAAAACAGAGTACTTAGTTAAAAAATTGGATCCAATGAAATACCTATAAAAATTGTAGCAAATATTGCAAATAGAATCGGTATATTCGGAACTACTATACTGTCTGAGTACAGGCTCAGTAAGCCACAAATCTACTTTGTAGTTTCATTGTTGATTTAGGATAAGCTCCTAGACTTATCCCGAGCATAGAATAGTTAAAAGGCAAGCGATGGTTAGCAATCCGACCTCGGCGCAGTTGTTACGCAACCACACGCTCTGAGTGCACTTGACCATATTTGCACCAGAAAACTAGAGATTCCTATTTTGGATAGTCCACACAATCCAGCAAGTATAGGTAAAGATTACTGCTTAACTTTTCGCTACGATGACGCATGAGGTGACATCCAGGACGATTCTACGTCTACCCACAACATCGAACTTACCCAAACTTTTTATAACTTTACCGATGCCAAACTTTCCGTGGTTTCACTGAAAATGCATCTCAGTCCAATTCCACAAGAGAGTCAACGCACTTATAACGGAAAGTTTATTTTCTGTCGGCGCGGGTAGGTGAAAGTTGAGACGGGCGGGCGAACGAGCGGCCTTGTCTTGGGGCTGCCGAGAAGTGGCGGGCGGGGTGTGCGGCGCGGGCGGGGGTTGGGGGGGGAATGTCTGGCAGCGCATGCGTGTGTGTGAGTCCGCGCCCGGACTGACGTCACGCGGGATCCGCCACACTGCCGCCCGAAACGGGCCCTACTATGAAAATCGGATCCGAAAGAACTTCTGCCATTTTTGTATTGAAAAACGTGCGATCTGCCAAATCAGTCATGATTCGTTTTTCGTAGTAGACATACTGGTTCGACCCTGGCATCCCATCGTGGTTCACAGGCTCCACGCTCATACTCTTGGATCTTCCCCTAAGTAATTATCAAAATTCAAAAAGGGAGCTTAAGTGATGATAAATGAGGAAATTTGAAACTTGTCACGAGCTGTAAATTCGATTAAACATTTTATATATTTATTAAATATTATCGTTATTTCATTTACATATTAGCTCGTTTTGGCCATGCTTAATTTATTTCTATTGATTGTGTTTAACTACGTATAAATTAAATGAATAATGAATGAAGAAAAATATTTGGATGTGGAAATATGCTTAGATCTCGACGGGAGCTGATATTATCAACAAAAAAATACTTATTTTAGCTACTATTAAAACCATGCGTAGATTTTACTTTCTATTACAATACTCATCACGATAATGTAGAAAACCAAATAAAATTAAACTCCTCAAGCCTACCAAACTGTACTGAACTTTGGTGAATATTTTAAACTCGGGTCAGTAAGTAATTGATTAGTTTAAAATTTTGCAGGTTGTCCAAACTTTTTATTGCTTTTTCCCGCCCAAGGATCACGAAGGTATTTGTGGTAGAAGTTGCAAAATGTAAATGAATGTCTTTGTGTTGGTGTTGGCACTTTATTGACTCTCATGCAATGATAAAATTATAAATTTAATAATGTATCGCCCCTTTTATTCTCCGAATCAGTGAAAACATAGTTCCAAATAAATTGATTACGTTACAAAATTAAGCCTAGTATTACATGTTATTATGAAAAACATTTTAAAATGAACTACTTACATAAAAATAGCTAGATCTGAATTTCAAAATGGCATGCAACTGCATCGAAATATCGGATAACTTATTCATTAACAAATTAATTTTAAATATCCCGTCAATATTAATTGTAGTACCTAACTCATCCTAAAACAAGATTATGGTGAAATGATGGTCTATCAATCATGAAACATGTGTTGCGGTGTGAAACAAAGAAAGATCTACCTCCTAGTTGTCTATAACACTGGAAATACTGACTTTTGTTAGCGGTTACGGCTGAAAGATTCCAACACTGTTGCTAGGACTTGTAAAGGTACACTTGGATCAACCACTCCTGCGCTGAAGTCTGGTTAGTGCGCGGGAAAGCCAGTGCTCTTTTTTTTTATTGTACGACGAGGAAGCACTTGGCCTTCATCTCACCTGGTTACAAATTGAGATAAGGCCGAAGATGGAGGCGCACTTCACCCGGAATCCTCAATAAACTGAGGAACTGGCTATCTTACCTCTGAATGACGGAACACAACATTTTTTTTTAAGAATTGTTATTATGGCGACAGAATTAGGTAAGATGGTGGTAGCTAGCCAGGCGGACTTAAACAAAATCCTACCACCAACCAAACCAAGCACAATATATTGTACTCCCCTTGGGGATCGAACCCGGGACCTCTGGATCTGAAATCGGTGGGTTGAACCACTAGACCACAGAGGCGGTTTCTGGGAATGTTCACTGCATCGTAGATCTCAATTAGAATAGAGTAATATTTATTTGACACATAAAGAAATAGGTACAGTGGTTGACAGAAATAATAACAATCACACTCATAACATAAAATAAAAAAAAGGTTAACAAAAAAGAATGGTTGATAAATATATGTGTGTGCCAAAATGGGCCAGACTCAGCTTTATGTTGCACCTTGCCGAAGTGAGGTGCAACGCTGGTTTTCAGACTGACCACAATAATTAGGTGCACATAATATTAACATACAATAAAATAAAGTGTTTTAAAATAAAAGATACAATTTCTGTAAATAGACCAGAACAAATTACACACACAACAGATTACAAGTGGAGAGAGAGACAGACACTGAGGGCGTATAGGTGCTGGAACGATAGACAACAATTCATCCTTCCCTATTAAAACCTTTTTCTTTTTATATACCTACTATAGAGGTACTATCTACTCATAATGTCACTCATTGATTTCAAACAATGGTGGTAACATTCAGATAACACACACCATCCATCCAGAGTCCATCAAATCTAAGAAATACACTTTGACAGCTGTCAGATCAATTTGTCTAGGGATGTGAACCAAATAATCGCCATCGAAAATATCCGATATTGATGAGAAATAACAAAATCGATATTGATACTTTATAAGTCAATCACTTACTTTTTTGATTAAACTCGAAACTTAGATAGAAGATAAATAAATACGTAGCGCTTAATTAATACCAAATAAATTATTTCAGCTTATATTTTTTCAAGATTGCCACCCACAGACAGACGAAAGACTAAATTGGAGGTTGTATTGTACCAACCTGTATCTACGGAGTTCATTTCAACTTTAACTTCTTTATTTTGGCTTGCAACCGTTTCACCGATTCTGCCAGTGACAAGTAACGTATTGATAGTGTCAAACTTATGAGACAAAAAAAACATCGAGAGAGATTCGGTATAACAAATGCTATGCCATGACAAAGATAATTGTGATATCCGGCACTGTATGTATGAATGTATGTTTGTGACGAACAGATCATCCGATTTTCATGAAATTTAAACTGAATAGAGATAACGAAAATAGAATTTGACTGTCGCGATATTGGGGTAAAAATAAATTCAATTTTTCACTTTTCAAAACGACATCAACCTTTGTTTTATGTTAGAAAGGATATTACATTATGTTAGCAACAAGAGAGAGCCTCAAACACTTTAGTGAATAAAGGGAGATCGAGAAAAAAGTGCTTAAATAAAGTGTTTATCGTTTGATAATTACGTTCTATTTGAAAAATAATCTCCGTTACAAACCAGACATCACGAGATCTCAGTTCGGGACAAACTACTAGAATATAATTATATTTTTTATTTATTTATGTACCTATATTAAATATAGGTACATAAATATGTATATACAATAATGACTTGTCATGAATAAATTTTATTCATGACAAGTCATTCGAAGAACTACTTGAACTTAATTTTGGTCTCACAGAATTTCCGCCAAACAGTTGATTCGATTAATTAAATTATTTCAATATTTTTACCGATTATTTGGAAACTCAAGAATTTTGAAATTTTGCAGCATTACTGTAAACAACTTAATGACATAACATTGTGTAACAGTTTTCGATTTTACAGATTGTTGATGTTTAAAACTTATTTTACGAGATTAAAATTCAGATAATTGTACAGGAATGTTTATTAAATATAATACTTTATCTGAGTAAATAATTCTTCGACATTATAAGAATTACTGTTTGTAATATTGTGTGTCTACGTTTGAACAAAGTTATAGCTTAATAAGAAAAGCGAATCGTCAAAATGTATTTCTTAGATTTGATGGACTGTAACTAATACTTCACGTCGTACATTGTAATTACTAACTCACAGGCTCTGTCAACTCCCCAGTGGTAAGGCTGGTCTTGCTTGCGGGTTTAGCTGTCGTGACATAAAATAATTCCATTTCATAACGAATTATCTATTTGCGTAAATCTTTCTCTGGTTACTTTATTCTATGGTTTACTTTTTTATCAATTTATCTTTCATCAATTTAATGTTTTATCATTGTTTATTCAAACTGTTTTCTTCTTGTAGGTTTTGTAAATTTTTTGTGTGTGCAATATGAAAATAATAATATCTGGTTCTGGAGCAGGCCAGCAGCAGCTCAGCTGATTTTAAGGCCTACATCAAGCCTTACTGCGTAGGTCATATCCATAAAGAACATGACCTACGCTGCACTGCATTGCGCCCATCAACTTGAGGCATAAATGTGTTAAGCGTTTTCCTCTTAATTTCACCGGTAACCATTCCTTTCAAACCATTACACAGCAATGCTGCTTGGCAGCCTAGATAGGTATTACTAGAACTTCCCCGGACGAGCCTGCTTACGAAGAACTATAATTTTCTTTTTTATTTGTAAAAAAACTATTTTATAGCACGATCAAAGCTTTCTTTTAGTTAATTAACTGCTGAGCTATCGACTTTAATTCGCACCAGTAATTTAATATATATTCAGACGCTTCAACTTCGTTCATTAACTTTAAAGTAAAACTGAGTATAAAATGCAAAGAAGGATTTATGGAGAGGAAAGAGTTTCAGATTAAATTTTCATTGATGTATGAGCTAGGTACTTTAAATAAGAAAACTAAGTTACATCGTGAAAGTTATTGCTTTTAGACGATTTTGAATATTAACTTCATATCCTTAATACACTATAATAACCTAAAGTTTGGAGTCTATCTATCTCACATAACCGTTTTTAGAATAGAGAAAGAATAAAAAACGCTTGCGAAAATCATGTTTTTTATTTTATTATGTGCGACGGTAAAGGTAAAGAAGGTCCTCATTTTTTACAATATCGTAGTGGTTACCGGAAAAATCGAAGTAAAAGGCTTCGTGGACAAATCCATAAAGTCAAAGTAAAATTCAAAGTCAAATATATTTATTCAGTAAGATTTTTTAGGATCAACTTTGAAACGTCAAATCTACCGCCTGTTCGTAATCGCGACCAGCACACAAGTAGAAAGGCAAGAACCTAGGGCTAGTTTTTTTTTATTATGATCCATTACAATAGCTTAAACATTTTTTTTTTTTTTTTATTATCAGTACATTTATTCAATAAATTAAACTAACTAAGTACAAAGGAATCAGTCAGATTACCTAAGGACCGTTACAAACGGCCTATAGGTAACTCAACTGTTCCAGACCAGTACCAGACGGAAGCGTGCCTAAAAATGATCTAATACTAATTACAATTATTCACTGGAGCAAATTCATTTTTTTTATGGAGGTTTTCTTATCTTCTAGGTAATCTGAAATTGTATATAAAGCTTTCCTGGATAGCTTTTGTTTTAAAACATTTTTGAATTTGTTATTTGACAAGTTTCATATCACTTGGTAATTTATAATAAGCACTGGACAGATCAAGTCTCAGACAGACCTGGAGATTCTAATCAGCATAGCCCTCCAAAAGGCACAAATCATAAACCAATGGACTCCAAATCGTGAAGAGACTGCAACAAAGGAGTCTAGATCCTCAGTAATGAGGGAACTACGGAGGAGAAGGACTTGTTTTTTAAAGTTATAGTCTAAGAAGAAGTGTTCAAGTGCCAATTGCTGTTGATCACTAGTACGTACATTTAGAGGAAAACTTTTTATTTTTTTATTTATTTGTATTGTACGACGGGGAAGCTCTTGGCCTTCATCTCACCTGGTAACAAGTTGAGATAAGGCCGAAGGTGGAGGCGCACTTCACCCAGAATCCTCAACAAACTGACGAACTCTTCTAGGCTATCTTACCTCTGAATGCCGGAACACAACATTTTTTTTAAAGAATTGTTATTATGGCGACAGAATTAGGTAAGATGGTGGTAGCTAGCCAGGCGGACTTAAAAAAAATCCATTTAGTTAGATTGGTAAAACTAATCTTCTTACAAAATAAAATAATCCATGTTTATGTCCTTGTAAAGTTCGGACGGACCAATAAAAGTCTTAGAAACAAGGTTCCGTTGGCAACCTTATGGTACAAATCCTAAAAACATGCTTAAGGGCCTATACTTCCTCAGATTAGAAACTCAATTCAACTTTACTCTAGTTTCGAACTTAGAAATCGTTATAAATATGATAAACTATTATTTTTGATATTTCCAAATGTTTTATTTTTTTTTATGTTTATGTCGAGGGTTATCTGCAAACTAATATAATAAATAAATAATAAAGGTGACATTGCTGTGCGCTCAACCACTGCGCTTAGGTATGGGTAAGGGGTAATAGGTAACCAATATTTCCGTATTGGTTCCCGAAATTTCTAAACGCTCGTAAAGATTCAGTCAGTCATTGAAATCTAAACGGTCTTTTTCTAAAACATTATAGTTTGATATATATATAGCCTGTAAATAAAGGAAGTATAGGCGATTTTCACATTTTAGAATCCACACCGTGTTTTGAAGTTTCAAAAACTGTTAAATGCGTACCTAAAACCGAGAAGTAACCTTAATGTCTAATGAACAGTGAAACGAACATTGTATTCAGTAATAATCAAAGCACTAACCAGTAAGCTCTATCCGTCAGGTAAACAGTTGTATGAATGATTTAATTGAATGCATTGTACGAGTATGTGTAGACTTGTTTGATTATGAGCCGGCGAATTTACGCGAATTGTTTAGAGCGGTTTGATCTTCTAATAGAATGACGATTCAACCAAATAGAAGTGTGCACACTGTAATAGTATAAATTATTATAATACTTTATTTAACCAGTATTATAAATATTATAATACTGGTTAAAATGGATGGATTAAAATACATATAACTTTCATTTCCGGCAAACAGTGTGCACACTTCTATTTGTTTGAATCGTCATTCTAATAGAAAATACATTATTATTATTATAATGTATTTTAATTGCTGCGATCACCAATCCGAAAGCCAAGCGTGGTGATTATGGCGAAACCCTCCAGTCTTGGCTCATGTCCAATAGTGGACTTTCACGGGCTGTTATGATGACAGCTGGTATCATTTTATGAAAATAGACCCATCGCTTTTTTATAAAGAAAGCCATGAAGTTTTTGTAACATATCCTCAAACATTTGAGTAATTTTTTACCATTTTTAATGCTTCTTTTTTACCCATGTTGTTTCCCATGGCACACAATATCCATGCCAAATTTTCATGATTTTTTATACACCAAGACATTTTTTTTTACTTGTTTATTGTATCTGTATTATGTAGGTACATAGTGTTTAATATGTAGGTATTTATATTATTTAATAGTGTGTATATTTGTAGCATAGCTTTACATAATGTGTTATATAAAGTCAATTTAATTAGACCCCTATTAATATGTGCATCACCAACAACCTCTTTAGCCAAAAAATCCTATTAACTAAGCATAGTTTATGATATGGGAGCTAGATTACAGATATAATATTTTTATTATGTATATATTTACATACTTATCATACAATACAACACCCAAACACAGAACAAACATCTATATTCTTCACACACATGTTTGTCCTGGGTGGGAATCGAACCCACAACCTACAGTGCAGAAGGCAGAGCTACTACCAACTGAGTTGAGCGACTCGTTAAAATTGAATTAAATTTAGCTAAAGCTGAAACTAAAACTGAGTTCCATTCAAATATCCATCGTGTCTGTAAGTTCAAGAGTGGAGACGGGTTTAGGGCAACTGTCCTCAACTACGGTCTCCACTTTAGAACTAGCATACCTACTCGTAAGCATTCATTTAAGGAAGGTAGCTACAACACCATTCCCTATTAGAGCTGAGCATATCCATGAGCAAAGATATAGTTCTAGTCGACAAGCTAAACTACGTAATAGCAACATCTAAACGTTTAATAAGTTGAGAAAAAATATGCTAGTTTTCAAAATGAAAACGCATTAATAAGTAGAGGATATTCATCCAATGAATCACTGTTAATCAAATCAAAAACAAATTATGTATTTCATTTTATTGTAAGACAATGAAGCTTGCCCTTCATCTCACCTGGTTTCAAGTTGTAACAAGGCCGAAGGTGGAGGCGCACTTCACCCGGAATCCTCACAGTCTGAGGAACTGGCTATCTAATCTCTTAATGCCGGAACGCAACAATTTAGAATCTTTGTTATAGCGACAGACTTAGGTAAGACTTTCAATGTTTCTGTACCTCTCTCACTCTCAAAGGTTTGCTGGTCGAAAACTCTTAAAGGGTTAAGCTCGCCTCTGTACATATGTTTTCCTATAACATGATTAAATCATACTTAAGTGTACAATAAAGAATATATAATAAGATGATAGTAGCTAGCCAGGCGAAATAATACAAATTCCTATGGTTAAAATGACTTACATAACGATGTTATAAGCAGCATAACAAAGAAAAATGTTAGGTCAAAACTAAAGTATTTCTTTCAAAGTAATATTGAAAAATATATAACAATTACTTAAGAACCTACCGTGTTCAAGTCGTATGAAAATTGGGCTATTGTGTCGCAACTGTGATATACGTAAGATACTTTTTATTTCTACGTACTTATTACGTATTAGTTAGTTATAGGTAGGTATTCATATTTACTTACCTACATAATCATGTTTTGGGATTATTGTATAGCTGATGCAGATTATGTGTATCTTTGCTCAAACCTTCGTGGTTTATTTAAGCTATATTAAATAAGTTTTTTTTGTTTGTTAATATAAAAAATAAAAAAGTGTAAACTCATAGGAAAATTAAAATTCTCATCTCTAACCTAAAGTCCTAGTTTACTTGTGTAATTGAGTCACTTTAATAGAATATTAGTCGGTAGTTTAGTTAATTTTCGTTAACTTAATTTAATACCGTTCAAGTCAATATTACAAAATCTCATAATTTTGAGTCGCTAATAAATTGTTGGTTCACTCCATTTATTATTTTCCAAAAGTAAAGCAGGTTAAATAAAAAAACGTAACAGACTTACGAACTTTTCCTACTCAGATGTTATGAGGATCATCTTTTCGGGGGCAGTCAGAGGCATATCGTACAGTGGCACGTATCCAACAAGTATGTATACGCGCGCCGAAGACCTAGGCTACTTGCAATTCCGAGAGCAAGAACTAACCTCCTGAGCAAGTCCCCTTTTACTCGGGCCCTTCGCGCTATTAATAGTTTATGTGAAGATGAGGATGTTGATATATTTTACATGACCTTACCCAAGTTCAGAGATGCGGTTTTACAATTTTTGGATAGGACTTATAGGAATGTGTAAAATTATTTATTGTAAGCTATTGTTATTATTTTATATAGTGGGTTGTTGGAGTAATTTTATTAATGTTAATGTGTTTTAGTATAAGTTAGTTAATTCGTTTAATTGTATTTTGTATCACTTTTCATTTATTTTTTGCATTGTCGTTTTGGTGCTGCACTGTGATGGCAATGTTAATATGTTACCAAATAAATAAATAAATGTCCAAACTACAAACTTACATTTGACACACGTCCACAGCTTGCAAGGAGTTGGTATCATAGACCATTCATGCTAGTATTCAATAGGTGGCAAGTTGCATCGCCGCTTAGCGGAATACTAGCCGTGACACATGCCATTCGGTTTTTCATACGACATGGAGACTGGACGAGCTGTTTTTAAGTTCAACTCTTGCCTATTACAAAACCTTACTGCGTAGTTCACTTCCACAAAAAACATGACCATCAACTAGAGGGTTTAAGGCCCGTGTGCTCGTAATTTCACCGACAACTAATTCAAATCGAAACACAGCGAAATAATTTTCACAAGAAACTCTACTACCTACTCTTAAATTTGATTATTGGCTTTGACGGTTTCCTCAAGACGGTTACGGAAGGTTACGGAAGTTACGGAAACCTTAAAATAATTTAACTCCTTCAATACAACTCCACATGGACCTGCAGGTTAACTACTAAGACTTACAATGAACTAAGTTGTGCAAGCAACGTAGGTAAAACGAAGGAAATTCTATTACATAACAAACGTTTTCCTAGGAAAATCGAATGTTATTTCAACCATTTACGCGCCCGTCAAGCCTTGGAAGATTGAATTTACTTCTGGATTTGTATTCGCAAGAGCTTCTCTTTTGAGTGATCTCCGAAATCAAGTTTTTAATACAGTTTATAGATGAACACAGCTAAGCGTGAACATAAGTTTGGGAAGTAGTGTGATCTACTTACGAGTAGGGTAGTCTCCTAAACCACGGAATCGCCGCTATAGCCGTTACAAAGACTAAAAATGTTTTCATCGGGACCAAATGTTATGGCCAGTCAAACATACAACGCACTCCCAATAACCATTAAAAGTATTGAGCAAAGCAACCATTTCCACAAAATATTGAGAGATTTATTGATAAAAAAACGTTATTATTGTCTAGAAGATTTCCATTGCGACTAAACTTAAAAAAAATGTTTTTTTTTTTTATACAACTAGGAAGCAGAACAAGCAAGTAGACGTTTCACACGGGGCTCTACTATTCTTTTCTATAGATATGTACCTAATAATGTAGGGAAATTGATATATTTTTATAATAGTTTTCTTATTTCACCTTTTTACTGAATTCATACTAAATTATGACAAATTAACTAATTGACTATGTAAATATGTAACTGCAAATATTACGCATGTAATTGAAATATATTTGTTTTTTTCTAATGATAATAATAATGAAACCTCTTTCAAAATGTTGCTATGTCCTTATAGGGTAGGTACATGTACAGTGCTTAATCAAAGTAATTAAGATCTTAATTAAACTTACACCGGACAATATTGTATTGAGTATTGAGTATACTTTTAAAAACATGGGTTTTACTCACGTATACAATTATGTTGATGTATACGTGAGTAAAACCATTGTTACAAAATGTATAGTACCACTCACGCAAGTTTAAATAAAAAGTTTTGAGTATAGCCGCTAGCTTTGTAAATACATACTTACGTACTATAAGATACAACATCTGTATCTATATTTATCACACGAATGTTTGTCCTGGGTGGGAATCGAACCCACAACCTACAGCACAGAAGGCTGCCAACTGAGCTATGAGGCTTGTTAAGATTGAGGCATACTTGAAAGAAAATGTATCGCACAAGAGAAAATCATCAAGGTAAATGCTTACAGGGTGTTTGTTTTAGATCGTCCGTCGATCGTCGATACTTTGTACTTCGATTATCCGGTAAACGTGACTAGGCTCAGAATTAGGAACGGCCGCTGGGTCCGTTTAAAGGCTCAGCAGTTTATTTAAGGTGAATGCTCCGGTAAAGGTAAGGTTTTTGTGATTTTGTTTTTTTTTTGTTTATGTGTATACCTGCAGGGTGACATGCTTAAATATTGAGCAAACGCTTAAATAAATATTAAACAAATGGTTAGATTTCCTTCATCCCTCGTGAGCTTGTCTGGTGTTGGGATCAGCAGACATTTAGTACTTGTTAATACAACCCACTCTGCATAAAAACTCATATTGGTGTGTTACCTAGAACATTGTTGTTTTTTGTTAATTTAATGTGTTTTATGTATTTTAATACATACTTTTTTTTCAATTTTTTATCAGAGGTTAAAAAAAACAAATCTGACGAATGTGGAAGAAATAAATGATCCTGATGAATGTGGAATCTGGCGGATGTGTCCTAAATCGTCGACTTGCCAATTTCTTTTAAAGAAGTTTAGTAGTTTAAGAATAAGATCCTGCCTACTAGAAACTATTACGTGCAGACATAAGCCAGAGGATTCACCTTAATGCCTATTCGTTTCGTAGTGCGAAGAGCTTTTAGTGCAGTTTAGTAACTAGTAACAGGACAGTTGGCTTTGTAGTTACTGATTTAGTTGAATGTTTGGAATTGGTGTGTTAGGTATTTTAGGCGACGTTAACATTCGACGGCACCAATTTCCAAATTGAATTGAAGAATTGAAGATTCAATTCTTCAATTCAATTTGTAATCGCTTCCACCTTCGGCCTTATTATAACGGAACGTCTCACGGAAGGAGACATGCAGAGGGCTTCACGAGGGCCTCTGTGGTCTAGTGGTCCAATCCACCGATTTCAGATCCAGGGGTCCCGGGCTCGATCCCCATGGGGAGTACAATATATTGTGCTTGGTTTGTTTGGTGATAGGACTTAGTTTGGGTCCGCCTGGCTAGCAACCACCATCTTACCTAATTCTGTCGCCATAACAACAATTGTTCTAAGTTGAGGATTCCGGGTGAAGTGCGCCTTCACCTTCGGCCTTATTTCAACTTATAACCAGATGAGATGAAGGCCAAGCTATTCCCTGTCGTACAATAAAAAAAAAATAAAAAAAAATGTAGTCAGAAGATACGGAACGCATCTGGCACGAACCAATGTGGCACTGCGACATCTAGTGACCACTTTTTCCGAGAGGTACTACTACGCAGAACTACGTACCCCGCGTTCACTACGACTTTAAGACCGCAGAGGTGGCGGAGTCAAGAGGAAAGCCGGAGTAGGATTGAGGGTTGAGAAGTTTGACGCTCTTCATAATGTGAGCTTGAGCTCATTCATGGCGAGAGTTCCTACGTAAATCCTCTCGACATTCCTGAGCCCTGTTTTCTGGCCGAAATGGGTGAAGTTTGGCGGTTTAAGGGCAGTCTGTTGCGAGACTTCCCGCATCCCATCACGGTGACATTACGTGCTCATTATAATGAGCACGTAATGTCACCGACGATATAAATTAACCTATAGGTTAATTTATATCCTATATCTATTTCATTTTTAAACCATTTTATTGCTATGCTTTTTGTATTTTTCGTTATAAGGTATTTATCTATACTTATAATCAAATTGTAGAAAAGCTGTGTCTGTATATTTAATATAAAAAAAAAAAAATGGATGCTGCCTACATAAAACACGCAGCTGAGCATAAAAATTGTTTTAAGATTTTTTGTCTGTGTGTCTGTTTGTCTGTTTGTTTGTGCACGCGTATTTCCGGAACGGCTTATCCGATTTGGATGTAGTTTTCGATGATGTGTTGTGTATGGTTCAGGGCAGGATCTGACGATCGATTTTTTCGCAAAAATATATACATAAAGTTGTGTTGACTTTTAATCGTTTTGGTTTAATGCATGCATATCTTATTTATTAATGTAAAAGTGTGTCAAATAACACAAATAATGTTAACCCAAACATTATTCAATCTACCATTGTAAACTTCATTTAAATCGGTTCAGTACTTTCGGAGATTAGCGTGATCAAAGATACGTTTTCGGGCGTGACGCGTGTAATGTAAACACACTTTTACCTTCTTCAATGCTTACTCAAAGAAATACTACGACTGATAAGTTATATACCTACAACTTGGAGATTAAAATTTTAACGAAGAATGTTTTATTTGTAGTAGTAAAAGATATGCAAAATCCTAAAAAGTAGGTCGATCATTAAAAATAGTTGCCGTGTATAATACACGGCGTATACACAACAATAATTGTTGTGTATACGCTTGGCTACGGACCATCACGGTATATTTTTCTGAAGGTAGTTTTTTCCTTTGCAGTTCATTCATTATCATCATCAACTGTAATTCTCCTGCCCGTATCCCTCATTATATAGGTGGGTCAGTATCATCATTAAAATCATCATCATCATCATCATCGTAACCGAAAAATAACACCGTGCTGGGCAGGCGGGTGGTTAGTCGTACTGATGTCGTTAAGTTCCGAGATATATACTACTCCTCATCTCCTGGTCGCCTTTTACGACATTAAAGATGGCATATCGCATAGGTACTCCTGCCATTATCTCATCTCATTTCATTACTTCTGCATCGAGTTCACCTAGGTCGTGCTACTGATTCTGTGGGCAAAGGCATGTAAAACTTTTTTTTTACTAGACCATGCACTGACCTTTATCTGAACAAAACGACAGTAATTGCTAATACGATACGTAAACGTAGGTACTAGGGATAGTTTGAGTAATTTTAGTTCTGTTGTCGTTTCATAATCATAGCTCTAACAAGTACCATTGCATGACATGGGCCACGCTTAGCTAGCGATATACGGTAATCGCAGTGTTGGTATATATAGTAGGTGATCCTCATGAGATCCACGCTCTAAGGTGATCAGAGGTGAATTCTCAAAGGGGAAAAAGTTAGTCTTCATTTGTATTTTATATATTTAGTACATAAGTAAACATATTGCTGCTTTATTAGATGCCTAACAAGAATAATGGGGGATTTGGCATAGCCACTTGGCAGGTGAGTTGTTGTTCACAGTGTGGGTGTGAGGTAGGTAGGTACTAAGAGAGATGAAAGCTGCTGCCCATCTCCTGGTTAAATCCCTTGGTAGAATCTAATTACATCCAGGAGCGGTAAGCAGAAGGACCCATATTACTCCAAGATAAAAAACTGACCAAAGCTTGCGTTAGAAATTAACGATGTCAGTGGTGTAAAATCAAGCTACAAAGGTACGTCTTTCTGAAGGGCAAGCAGGTACTGTACAAGTGATACTGCACGGGTACAGCTATTTCCTGGGCCTTAGGTGCCCTGAAGTTACTTTGTGGGAATCTTATACTTATGATTCCTTGCATGTGAACGTGTAGGCCGTTGCCATTACGCTTATACGTATTAATTTAAATAGAAGTCTATCAATTATATGAAGCCTGATATTCTGGCATCGTTTTAGGAAATTTGAAACATCGTCATCATCATCATCACTCAAAAAGTATTATTACAGAACATGGGCAAAGCGTAGCAAACGAGTCAGTAATCGTAGTGTTGGTATCTCTATGACTACCGTGGGAGGCAGATTTCTTTTTTGTACTATGCTCTTGACCTCTAGATTTGCACAGACATGGATAAGGTCTACGATGGAGTGAACCTACCCAGATAACCTACCTACTTAAGTGTATGCTGCCACTTATCTCTCAACTCTCAAGTCTCAACGAGTGTGACTGGGGGATTTGCCATAACCACCACGCTTGACAGGCGTGTTGATGATGGCAGTATATTTGTGTTTAGTACTTAAGAGTATGTTGCTCATCTCCCAAAGAGAGTAATGGCCATTAACACCACGCTTGACAGGTGGGTTGATGATCACAATATTGGTGTCAGTTAGGTACTTAGATGAATGGAAGCTGCTGCTCGCCCATTGTATAAAATCCTTTAGTCGAATCTAATGACTCAAGGGGTCAATAAGACCCTTTGCTAGGAACTTATAATAGTCTTTACCGCGCTGCTGCCGCCACAAACTAGAAACTTTGCATCAGATAGGTAATATTAATGTCTATGATGGAAAATCTCACTTAGTTTTTCTGTGGGATAGGTAGAACGTAAATACATATTTACCAAGTTTACATGGTAAATATGTATTTACGGCGTCCTATGTAATGTGCAAGTGAAACGGCACTGGTTCAGCTAGTTACTAATAAGTTTAAATAAGTTTTATAACATCTGTAACTATCCTATTATTGTCTTTTTTTATTTTTTTATTATAAAAACTTGTATCCAGGTGAGATAAGAAGGAAGAGCGCACTATTATAACGATAATTTTCATTCTTTTTCATCATTTCTTTTGATCATCATATCTAACATCATCATAACTAACGAATCACTTCATTCCAATCCATAGAATTTACGAGGGCGATTTACTATATTCACCACGCTTGGCAAATGGTTAGCACTCGCAGTATTTACTCCAGTGGATGCTGCTGCCCATCAGCGAGGTTTATGTTTTAGTCGCCTTTTACGACGTCCAAGGATGGATTGATTCCAATAAATTGATTCATATTTATTTGTGGACTAATTCGCAGCATAAACATAATAAATCATTATATAATAAAGCATAACATACTGAGCTCGGGGCTTTTCACGCAGCTTGGCGCACTGCATTTTATCATTTATATAAATTTATTTATATATATATATTATACATATTTCACTGCGTTCTATTTTCTTGTCATCAGCTCCTAGTCACGTCACGTATATTTTACATAGGTGGGTTTTGTTATATAGTCATAGGTGTCATGTCTGTTGCTATTTTTTTACTGTGTGTGTGTTTTCTGTTTGTGTGAATAAAAGGCATCTTTATCTATCTATCTATCTAGCTCATAAAATATTCAAGAACAACTAACTATAAAGTGGGCGAGTGTCATTAGTCTTCCAGCAAAGCTCGATACAAAGATGATTGATCACTAATATCCGTCCGCTCTAGAGATCTTTGCTCTGGCTTTTAAAGCCGTCAGCTGTCCTGACATACAACGCGATACCGCTGTTTGGTTTGCTTTTTAAACCGAATCCGAACCTCCTACCGAAGTCCGGCGCTTATGAAGGCCCAGTAGTCTCACTTTCCCATACAAACAAAATGACATTTTCATTTCGAAATGGCAAATCTGATTCGAAATATTTTTTGCAGGTATAATTGGCTAGGGACAATGTGTCTGTGGTGCGTTATTTTTTCTAAAAAACTAATACTTACCAAAATATATGGAAAAATGTTTTCCATCTATTTATATCGTTATTGCGTTTTAAGAAAAGGTAGCGCACCACAGACACAGATTACCTTTTTTTAGATTATACCTGGAAAATTGAATGTGAATCGGACTTACCACTTCGAAATGAAAAAGGAACTACGTTTGTACTGGAGAGCGAAAATCAGCGGCACTCCGGGCCCTCTTCTCTGTGTTACATTGAAGTCGGTAAAAAAACAGGACCTACATAACAAAACTGGACTTAGTATGGGTCCTTACTGATTTAAAATTTAAAAACAATCCAGTTTTTGGATCCAACTTAATAGGTCCATGATGGGATTTTTTAGAAGCTTGAATATGTAAGTGACACAACTTTATATCCTTAGTACCACCAACAACACGTGAGGTACGTGAATATAGTTGTATATCTAGTACTACCAATGATACTAGTAAACTATGATTCCATGTACAATTAAACAAACTCGAAATATCATAAAGTGGATTCTAGGAAGTGAAATGTCACAATAGTGAATATTATACTCACTCTGATACGCCAAGTAATGGCCACTTGAAACCATTTGATACCTCAAATGGTTTCAAGTGATGGTTTCAAGTGGACGTTTCGGTTGGTGTGATGGTTTTTTTTTTAATTAAGGCATCAATTGTATAATAATACGGTTAATTTAATATTATTACAATGCATGTTTGTATGATCATTCGTATTTCATGATAAAACTTAGACAACTTATTACTTGCACTTGCGCAAAGGTTATATAAGGCATAGAACAATTAATTCATTGGAAATTTCCACGGGATAACGTGTGCAAAGTCCCGGGCGTTCCGCTAGTAGTAAATATATATATGATACCACAATATCCGATAGTGTGGTGTTATTGCTAAAGGAGTAGAGGAAGACCTAAACATATGAGAGGGATGAATTTCGTAAAACAGGACATGCATGTGAAAGCAATGCGGATAAGGCGGATGGGAGTGAATGAGTGAATAGAAGAAAAGAACATGTTTTGCCGATCCTACCTCGAGCGAGATATATAATATACCTAGCAATTATAATATACCTAGCGATTATAATATACCTATTGTACTAAATATAAACTCTTCAACAAGGGAGATTATTTGTGAAAATGAGAAGTAAGAGGATGTGTGTGTGAATTGCTCATTTATCCAAATATCTCTCTTGTTGAAGAGTCAATATTTATAATATACCTATTATACTGAATATTGACTCTACAACAAGGGAGATTATTTATATGGATGAGCAATTCACACACACATCCTCTCACTTACACACACATTTAACACACACAAACACTCTCATTCATCATACCTACATCACAAACAAAATAGCACTCAAATAAATTAGTCTGGTTCTTACATAACTATAATAAGATACAACCTCTTTTAAAGATAAGGTGGGCCGCCAAGTAAAAAAAGCGAAGTGGAGAGTATACAGTAAGAAGAGCTGCCCACGTATATGCACAGACTGACTCAATTTCGCTAACTCATAACAAGCTATAAAACATGAATCAGCCGTTTAGTTCATTCTAAAGTGATTCCAATACATACATAGGGATGTATGTACATATTTTTGTTGATCTTCGATTTTCCCCGTCAGTTGATCAGTGTCGGAAACCGTTTTATAGGAACAGGGGCTTTAGGAATTGCCTACCGCAGTTTCCGACAGAGCCGGCTGTTATCATAATGTATCGGGGAAATTATACGTAACACATTGTTGGAACTTAAGAATACGCCTTAAACAGTCGTTTACTTGGCTAATGGGATTATGATTATTTGTACTGTTTTTTTTTATCCAACTAGGAGACGGAACAAACAAGTAGCCCACCTGATGTTAAGTCCACTCTTGCCTATAACAATGCCTTACTGATTAGGTCACATCAACAAAAAACGTTTCGCGTGCCCGTAATTTCACCGGCAACCATACCTTTCAAACCGGAAGTGGTATCACTTCCCCGGACGAGCCCTTTCACAAGAGGCTCAACTACTCTTCAAATTATTCATACGTGAATGTTTTAAAATCCTCTTAAATCTTTATATTAACTAGAAATGTTTGACCGCAGTCAACGCACAGCCAAACCAGAAAACTAGATTTTTTTATTTATGGGCGACAGTTTAACGCGGAAGGCAAACATTTATTTTTGTTTTGGGTTGCTTGTAGTAGTATAAAGGGATGCATGGTTCCCTTCCGTAAATCCCTTATGTAATATCGTCATTCAGATCATGCTTGGAATTTTCTAAAACCCATTTTACATTTTATTTAATTACTTAGTCATTTATTGCCAACGCCGTGTGTCTGTCTGTCTACGGGTTGTCTAATGAACCATTTAAAAGATTATAGAGACATTTAAAAATTTTCACAGGGTTTGTCCGCTATTATAGCAAAATAATAAAATTCAATAAAAGGCGGCGTACATGAAACGGATTTTTTTTGCCTTTGCAGGAAGTGTGGACAACACTTCCTTCACTTTTTATTTATTCATATTATATACCTACCCACTTTTACCCACGATCTCTATTGATGTAAAAACTAAGAAGTGAAAATGTGGCCGACAATGTAGCAAGTCTGCCTAAAGGGCACCTCGCCATAAAGTCCATACTGACAGCAGGCAACGAATTCCACTCCTAGGCCATCCTGAAGCAATTTAAAGTAATATTCACAATGACTAAGCGACTTGAACCACACAGTTGGGTCACAGTTTGCAACTATGTTGTATATCTATGTATCGCTATCTACGCGGAACACTAGCCAGGGCATAGAATAAGTAATAGTATGGCCAAGGACACTTTCACTTTACAAAGTGCCCCAGGCACTAGGTAGATAGTTGGAAGAGACAGTTCTTCCAAATACACACAGAACAACACTTACGAGTCCGTTTTTAGTTGCGTGCATAAATAAATAGGTTTAATACCTAACTATGTAGGTTGGTATTCAATTTAAATTTTATTTAAATTCATAGATAGTTAATAGGGTTCTCTCTTATTTAAAATTCCGAAACCTATTTTGTCGAATATCATTTTGCCTAAATAAATTGTACGTATTGCAAATTCTATAATAATCAAAATTCCGAAAGTGTTTTATCATAATCAACTTAATCCCGAATATTCAAAAGTAATAAATACTTTAACCATAGTTTGGCTTATCAGAACAGTCAAGAATCTAGCTTTATGGCAAGTATATTATGAGATATCTGTACGGGAAAGTGATTTTCGGATACAACAGTTGCAAACAGCATGCAAGCAGCATGTAAACAGCATGCAAGCATGTATGTTTTCTGGAATGACCTCCCGCCAGAAAGCTCGCTCGTCGCCCCTGAGAATCGCTTCACATGCTCTACCTGCGCTACATACCTACTACAGAGGTTAGCGGCTCGCTTTGCTCCCCACCTCCCCCTTCACTACGCTAGGTTTTGCGGGCTCACTCATCTCAGGACCTCCTTTGCGAACTTTTTGCTCTGCCTTTTTATACACACACCCCAATGCCACGCACAAAACCAGGTAGAGTCGGGGTTGATCATGTCGGTTTTGTCATTTGTTCGCTACAGAGGTCAGCAGCTCGCTTCGCCCGCCTTTTTCCTTCACTCGCCACTTCCCCCTTCGCTGCGCTTTGTTTGACGAGCTTGTTCCTCTCAGAACATTCTATGTGAGCTTTTAACTCCGGGCCGATCGTGTCGGTTCTGTCATTCGTTTTGAACGTACCACTATCACATCACTACTAAGGTCATTGATCAATTGATAGTGTATCAAAAAGTCCTGATGAGCTCGCAAAAAAATATCTGAAAATGTAGATCTGCCGCCTTAGTATACTTGTATTTCGTAATACAACCGAATAAGTTAAAACATATTAGTAGGTATTTTGTTGGTTATGATTTTTATCATTCGTAATACCTACTATGTATTATGTTTTATCATCAAAAGGATATAGTCTAATATTGAAATTCGAAAATGTGTATATATGTATTGATATATATATTATAGCTGAAGATCATTCGGGAAAAAGAGTATAATAATAAATAAAAAGTATTAGGATCTAGCAATAAGGCAAGTGATGATTATGAGGAGTCGTCTGTGTGGGAAAGAGATTTTCTGACAAAAGTGACTATGAATCGTACGGGAATCCCATTCATATTTATTGCCTGTAAAGACAAAACATGACCGAACTAAAACTATTCTAAGATCTTTTGCATAATATGAATCCATTTGAGGTTAGTAATTAGGTGTATTATAATTTACCGATACATTTAAAATAAATAATTTAAACACTGTGACTATTGATTGCCCGGTTTCTTACATTTCTCCTTGCGTGGTCGCTCATTCAAAATTATCCTAAATAAAGTAACTATTTAATAAAAATAATTGACTTTGCCTTTGACATGTGTGTTGGCACAAATAAAACTATCATTGTGTTTGTTAAAATAAAATTCCGTTGGTGTAAAAGTATTTCAAAACTGGCCAACGTAAATTTTTCGTAAACAATTAGAAACTAAGGTAGGTACCTCGTACCTCAATCCCATTTTACAAGTATCACACTTACAGTATGTTCTTATGGAATTTCGGCTTAACATGAAAAAAGTCATCAATTATGAACATTATATCCCAAAAATTAATAATTCAAGTCACGATATCATTATAACTCACAAATTTATCAGATATGGAAATTGTGCCGGTCATTATGATCACTATTGTATATACCTAATTAAGTTGTAACGTATAGATATTGATGGGTTCCTACTAATTTATCATTATCAGATAATGTGGTAGGTACCTAGTAGATAGGATTGTGTTTGATACCCTCTTTCTTTTTTCGTGCGGGCTATGTAACAATGGCTATGTCAGACTTAACGAGCTTCCAAAAGCGACTGACATGGAAATTCTGAACAGGCGGAAGATTTGACGTTTCACAATGATCCTATTTTTTCAACGAATAAACGCATTTCGACTTTAACTTTGACTTTGACCATGTATATGATAATTAAAGTAGTCCAATGTTTGTGGATAAAGTTTGATAAATGCTGAAATTTATCTGCTAGTGCCCTCTATGATATCATACCAAAACAATCGACCAAGTTCCAACACTACTCTCTTCGACCAATTCGTAAAAGGAAGTGAAAGGACAAGTGAGTTGCCGACGACTAATCATAAATTAGTATCTGGCTCTTCGTGAAGATGGCGTTGACTTTGTATACAGTGGGTGGCAGTGCAGTTGAGTGGGATATATTACAGTACAATCCGGTAATATACCTATACCTAATTACTGTCTGCCACTGCGATGTTAGTTTTCACGGTGGCAGACGGTAATGATCCATGTTAACGGTAGCTTGTGATTGAACGAACAACAATAACGAATCAGGGCAAGAATAAATAAATAAAAATGTATTTATTTCTTAACAAATTACCGTACATAATAAACTTAATGAGATAGGTGTAAAGTAAGTACAGCTAAGTCACTTCTCTTCCTCTTGCTGTTACTGTATGTTTTTTTATTATTCAATGAATACCTAGCAGCTTACTTATGTGACATGTATCTATGTAGCATTATGTGTTGTGAACGGTCCGATACTTTGGTTATTTGTTCTAACAAGTTAAACTTGTATTTAGACACAATTATATCTCTGCTTAGGCTCTTGTTTACATGTCAATTTTGTAGATATCACTTATTACTAATCGGCTAAAAAGAGTACTAAGTACTCCAGTAGGGCACCAGAACAAAATGCAAAATCTGCTTTTGTTTTGTAGTTCAGAGCCCTTGGTGTGCGTGTCCAACTCGCACTTGGCCAGTTTTATATGGTAAAATAAAGAGGAATTTGCTTGCCTCACGCTAAGTAGCTCGACGGCAATCCCCGGGCGTCGGTATTCCGGCGCGACGGAGAGTCCCGTGCCCAGGTATGCCTTCATATCACACTTGTCGTAAATTAACTCTCATGGCCTCAGCAAATAGGCGTAGAGATAATAAACCCACTTCAGTTTTAGAATGCAGTAAAAATATTGTCAGTCGATTTGCAACAACACTGCTACGTAGATAATTTTTCAATACTTAAAACTGACTTTACTTAGGCTGGTGGTTTTTTCCTCGTCTGATTTTAAGTTCTGATAAGGCCGAAGGTGGAAGCGCACTTCACCCGGAATCCTCAAGAAACTGAGGAACTATCTTTGATGCCGCAACACAACAATTTAAGAATTGTTATTATGGTGACAGAATAAGGTAAGATGGTGGTAGCTAGCCAGGAACCAAACCGAGCACAATATCGCTCCCCCTGGGGATCGAACCCGGGATATCTGAATCTGACACCGGTGAGCGAATCACTAGACCACAGAGGCGGGTAAAATATAGGTATATCATAACTAAAATGTCGATCGGTGATGCAAGTGGACATTAGTATAAAGGTGATGATGGTGATAAGTGGAACTCCTCACTTCTAGTACTGATTCATTGCATCTTTCGTGTTCAACGTACCTATGCTGTAGACAAAAAAGTGTTTCAGAGTAGTAGAGCTCCTTGTGAAAGGGGTGCCGGAAGAGCTGGGGAAGAACTACCACCACTTATTTCGGCCGCAAAGCAGCACTGCTGTGTTCTGGTATGAAGGGTATGGTTTCCGGTAAAATTACGGGAAAGCGCGGCTTAACACCGTCATGCTTCAAGCTGGCGGGCGCATTACAGTGCCGCGTGGGTCAGGTTTTTGTGGATGTGACCAGACATCTTTAAATAAAACTGGTTGAAGTTTGAAAATAATAAAACCCGATTATAAAATCTTATACATCATTCGCACCCCCAATTCTAAAATGAGACAGACATATATATAATGACATCCATGCTAGGCCGCTTGGATAGATTTTAACGTGCTGAGCTGCAGAGCGTTTATCAGAGAATTTTATACGACATAAAACCGGAACAAGCGAGCAGCTCCGCAACTCTTGCCTGTAACAAAGCTTTACTGCGAAAGTCATATTCACAAAGAAAATGACCTAAATTGCACTGAATTGCGCCCGTCAACTTGAGACACTTAACTCCTTTAATCTAAAACCGAACTTTAACTGAAACCTCATCTAAATGTATAGATAATATATTTACAGATGCCAACATTATATGGAAGAGTGTAATAAGTAAAATAAAATCCGAACATCTAGGAGAAATTATTAAAATCGAAACACAATGTGAAGAGAAAAATTACTTTTGTACCACTGACAGCTGATAGAGTGGAAAAAAATAATATCAGCACTAATGTCTAAATTATCCGTTTCATATAATGGCAGCTATCCTGATTATTTATATAAAATTTTTTTTACTACATTTAGCAACATATTTAACTCAATATATACATCCAAAACGATTACAGTCTCTGATAATGCAACATTTAGTGAGTGGGCAACAGCGGGAATACATAAAAGTCGAAGAAAATTGTATGAACTTTATGGTGAAAAACAGTACAACTTTAGTGAAGAGATTAATGATAAAGTTAAAAAACATTCTAAAATCTTTAAGAAAGTTTGTATGGCCACCAAATCCCAATACTTGAGGAAAAAGATTGTAAATAGTAAAAATAAAACTTAAGCTACTCGGAAAATTATTGATAGTGAGACTGGAAAATGGAAAAGCAGCAACACTGACGAATTTAATTTATAAATAGGAAATCTTAATATATCCCGAAATATTGATGTTGCGACAGCTTTTGAAACGTTTTTTACTGATATATCTATTTCTACCACAAAATCATTGAACTCTTCAAATATTATGGCAGAGGCAATACTGAAAAAATAATGCACCATCATGTAATAAAGCATTTAATTTCTAATATGTTAACAATAACGATATTATTAAAGCATTTAGACTTATAAATGAAAATAAGACCTCTGACCTCTGGGGCATCTCTGTAAGCATTGTAAAACCAATAATAGGCGTTGTAGCGCCTGAATTAGCTTTTATTAATAAATATAACGAATGCATCGACTGCGGCGTATTCCCAAATTTAATGAAAAATAATAAAATAACTCCTCTTTTTAAACCTGGTACCAGTTCTGATCCAACAAATTTTAGGCCCCTATCAGTACTACCGACATTCAGTAAAATCTTTGAGAAGATTATACTTACACAGTTACAAAGTCATTTTTATGCCAACGCCCTATTTCATGATAAACAATTTGGATTTACAAGAGGTCACTCAACTGCTGATTGCTGATTAGAAGATAAAAAAGCCTGGCTTTAAAAAAATGAATTTGCTCCAGTGAATAAATTGTAATTAGTATTGGATAAATTTAACCTATTGTAATGGATCATAAAAAAAAACTAGCCCGAGGTTCTTAGGCGAGCGGTAGACTTGACGTTTTAAAGCGATCCTAAAAAATCTTACTGAATAAATATATTTGACTTTGACTTTGAGACAGAATTTTTAAAACCCGTGTGCCCGTAATTGATCATTGATAGCGTGCCAATGAAATATACATTACATACTTGTATGATAGGTACATATTTATAACAAAAAAAGTATTTAAGTATTCTATCCGTAATCTTGATCCCATATTACAAGCTATGCTTAGTTTGGGTGCAATGAACGTCAATTATTATTATACCCTCGAAACATAACCCTCCTTCTGAGACAATCAGGTAATAAAAGAAACGTTATCCCATCGACCTTGCCGTTCACTGTTCTTTGGTATTCGCATCCAATGCCCGGCTCCGGTTTCAAGCTAAATGTCAGTATCACATACTCCGCACCCATATGACAGATATTTAAACAATTCAACAACGTGAATCAATAATCATAGTTTATGTCCGTACGAAAAAATAAACGTTAGTGGTTCTGTAAGAACAGTAGACCGCGAGGTCTTATAACCATGCAATAACCGATGCTTTCCTCTTCCACTTTTTCTTTTCGACTTTTGAGCAAATAGGGGTATAAGTTTTAGCGATTACTCACGTTTCCTTGGTCTGAGGACATCGAACCTGGTGTTTACGGATTTGTCTTGCATAGGCGAAGCGGACTGCGTAGTCTGAGTAGTAAGCGTAGGTATACATTTTCCGAAAAAAAAACATCACGCATTTGTCTTGCAAAGGCAAAGAGGACGTAGCTACGTACAAATTTTCCGAAAAATAAAAATGTAAACGTATGTAACTTTTCCCCTTTTCCCCCTCCACTCACCCTTTTTGTAAACTTTTTTCACAACGACTTTTGTAGAATTCAATCCTTAGTGTGTTTTTAAAATTTAATTGAAATCCGTTGATAAATAACGCTACAGCAAACTTCCCTCCTACTACCCTTGAGACGCATCCCTCGCTTCGCTCGCTCGATTAATGACAAATAACAGACTCACCTCTTTTTCCCTTCGAGAATTCAACTCTGTTCACTACTCTGAGCGTGGATCTTATGAGGATCACCTATAATTTTTTTTTTTATTGGACGACGGGGAAGCGCTTGGCCTTCATCTCACCTGGTTACAAGTTAAGACAAGGCCGAAGGTGGAAGCGCACTTCACCCGGAAGATTCAATAAACTGATAAACTGGCTATATACCTCTAAATGCCGTAAAACTAGGGGGTAGTATGAACTAAATGAATGCAAACTTCCGTTCTTCACACAGTTTGCAAGTAGCTAGTTTGCAAGTACCTACCTGACAGGTTGCAAGCCCATCGCCGCTTAGCGGAATACTAGCCAGAGACACATGTCATTCGGTTTTTTTGTCCTAGAGACATGCCAGCTTCCTCTCGATATGACCTTCACCGTCAGAGCATGTGCATGTGTCAAAATGCGTTCATAAACTTCCGAATAACGGAAAAATCCATTGGTCCAAATCCACAACTTTATTTGAACCCACAACCTCCGAATCGGAAGGCCCATACCCACTTGGCCACGCAGCACACAAAAGATAAGCGTTTTCTAATATAATTTCTAATGACTACGATACTTTTGAGCTATTTTGATCGTTGAAGTTTCAAAATATTATTAAACAATTCAACAACATGCATTAATGTGTATGCGCGAAATAAATAAGAGTTTTCTAGTATAATTTGAATATAATTATGAATCAGTCCCAAAACATAAAGACGTCCTTGAAGATAAGAGGGCTCATTTCGCTACAAAGAATATAATTGTATTTTTTATAGAATGGATTTTTGAAATTAAAACATTTCTATGCGCGTTATGAACTTTTTGGATGAACAAAAATCATGGCACTTGCGTAATCGTCACCGAACGCTTTCTATGAGCTATACAAGGTGTAACAGAATATGTGTACCAAGCAGTAGGGGGGCTTTTCAGACCAGGAAAAGCATTTTTTGTGGTGGGGAGATAATAGTGAATTCCCATTTTCAGTTTCCCATACAAATCTTTTCATTTTCTCAATGACAATAAATAGTGACGACCCTATTCCTTAACCGCACTATGCATGTAGGTATGTAGGTATCAGTTGGTGCAATTGTCTGTGTCAAAGAATATTAAGGACAGATGAATCAATTTTAGTGGGAACTTGGAGTCATCTCGTGAAAGTAGGTTATTAGATAGAACATACACATTGATAAATTACATAGGCACCTACAGTTACAAAAAGACCATGAATACGATATTGGACGAACAAATTACATTATAGCTAACAGATAGATAACATTCTTATTGATTTGACAAATTAAACCTTCTAGTAATGGATTGTCTCATAAGCAGCCCAGGCTTTTCGACGATTTTCCTCTGTTAGTGAAAGCGCTTTTCGTTCTTTGTGATTGTGACCTTCTGCTATGTTGCCTCATCTGTGTCTAGAGCTGAGGTCATTGTCGCGAGTTAAGAAACAGCTGATTTTAGGGTAGTCTCAACTCAAAAAACCAGCTGTTAGTGTCAAAACTTTGATCCTATTTTACCAAAAACTTTGAACCAAAATTCAAAAAGTCGTAAAACAAACGTTGTTCCACGAGTCGGGTCGGATAACTCCGTTTCGGCATAGTACACATATTCTGTTACAGGTTATATGTATACTATGTATATTTTTTGGGTGTGGGTGTGTACTTTTTGGGTGAACAAAAAGCGTGAAACTCGCGTCATCGTCACCGCACGCTCTTGTGAATTGTATCGTCGAGCTATATTTTTTATTTTCGAATTACTTTTGGTTTATAAAAAAATATTAATAATTAAAGATTAAAGTTTTAATTGGTCATTAACACTTCTTTACAAATCATAAATAATAATAAAATAGCTCGACGATACAATTCACAAGTTACTTAGTTTTCACTTCTATCGGCAGTCCCCAAAGACTGCCCCGCATGTTTTTTTATCAAAAAACCCATTGCCATTCGTAATGTTGATACGTCCGGTGCTTGCACCGAACTTGAAGTCCGATGGACATAAGGTAATATGGTTTTATTTAAATTATTTACCATATTTTATATAAATAATAAGATATCAATTCTTAATGTTTTCTCAACACTACACTGCATTTTTATCATGTATCACCTCTGTGGTCTAGTGGTTTGCCCACGGGTATCAGAGCCAGAGGTTCTGGATGCGATCGTCAGTCGCCAGGGGAGTACAAATTTGTGCATGGTTTGGTTCGTGGGAGTACTTTGCTTAAGTCCATCTCGCTACAAGCTACCAAGTTGCGTTCCGGCATTAAGAGGTGAAATAGCCAGCTCCTCAATCCGTTGAGGATTTCAGGTGATTTGCGCTTCCACCTTCGGTCTTATCATAGCTTGACATCAGGTGAGATGAAGGCCAAGCGCTTCCCCGTCGTACATTTAAAAATATACTATGACAAATGACCTTAGCAATTGGGGTAATATGTACACTGACTGCATTATACCTCTATAATATACCTCAATGCAAACGACTTGTACAGAAAATTATTAATATCAATCAAACGGATATTTATTTAACAGCAGTCATTTATATTAAAAAACCCTGCAGTTAAAAATAACTTACTTATAAAGTAATTGTAAGTTCCGCTCAATAACATTTATTATTTAATAACACGATCTGACAAGAGTTTGAATCAATATGTTTGGAGCACAATTAAATATCATGATTAAAACCACCAACTAACATGGCACTTTAAAAAGACAATCCTCTCGGCTCTTTATTATGATTTACGTTAATAACTGTATGTAAGGGTAAGTAAAAGAAAATAATTTGTCAATAACGGAGATATTCATCTAAAAGTGACTAATTGCCGCTAGGATAAAATACTATCATGAGCACATGTAACAAAACACGATAGTAGCAAAACGCGATTAGGAAACACCATAAGAATAATATACCTACTAACGTATATGTACTAAATCTATGGAAAAAACAGCCTACCGATGAGAAATGCGTTTGATGCACATTGGTGCATTGGTAACAAATCGTATGATGCAAATCCTCATTTTTGTGTTCTAAAAACAAATCACCGGCCAAGTGCGGAAGCTCACGCCGAGGATTCCAACACTTTTTAATTCAAAAAATCACGCAATGGCCCCATAAACATACATTTAAAAGTTTTATGCTGGTGTGTTCTGACAAAAACTTTATGCTGGTATGCTCTGAGATGGCGCCGTTTACTCTCCCGCTTCTTTGGTCTAGTGGTTCATCCACCGGTAAAAGACCCAAAGGTTTGATCAGCAAATGGCTACGAATTTGTGGTTGGTTTGGTTGGTGGTAGGACACTGTTTTCGTCCGCCTGGCTAGTTACCACCATCTTACCTAATTCTGTTGCCATAACAACGATTTAGAATAGTTGTGTTCCGGCATTTAGAGGTAATATAGCCAGTTCCTCAATCTGTTGAGGACTCCGCGTGATGTGCACTTTCATATCACGGCACCTGGAGTGATGAAGGCCATATTTTGATGGCAGGTAATTAAATTGTATTTTAATGTATCATTGGTGATACATTAGCAAGAAAAAACAGTTATTTTGACAGAATGTCCATCACCAAAATCGCTTTCATTTGCTGACCATTTATTTAATTAGCTGTCCGTTTAAATGATGAATTATGATTAGCCACGGCTGCAGTTGAAGGTGATTGTCGGCATGACACCTCATTGCTAAAGGTATTGTTTCATAATTATAACCGATAGATAACAATGGCAGGAATCGATTCAAATATAATTTTATAAATTGTCACGGTTTTAATTAGCATAACTATTGTTCCTATTAGCGTATGCCATTATGACCTTTCATTGTCAAAACGAAAATCTACGCGATTTCGCAGTTTGCAAACGGGAAAAAGGTTCCGCGTATTTTTTCAAAATTGACATCGAAATTTGCGGCTATTTTTCGTTACGAAGCGTACATGAAAAGCTCCACCATAAAAATACCTGACCATTGTGAGAATTTGTATAACGAATACGTCAACTTCAGACCTTTCCCTCTATTATAAATAATTTAATTAGGTGTTATAGTGAGGCCATAAAAATCTTTAAGATCAAGAGTTTTGAAGTTTTTTACTACAAAACCTGTTTACTTACCACTCAACAACTTTGGTAACAAAAAATCCTTAAATATCAATCCAATTAATTATTGTGTTAGTCTAAACTAAGCTTACAATGACTAATGGGATTCATATTATAGACACGTTACTTATCATTCAATTAATGTTTTTCATACAAATTAATGACAAATACATAAGCGTTATATCAAAGGTAAGAGGTTAATATCTAATAATGTCAGAAAAATTACGGAGTATCGGGAATTTTCCGGATTGCCTATTACAGATAGATTTTTACTAATATTTTTGCTGGCAAAAATGTTCCCGAGTGATGTGCGTTGAAAGCGTAATTATCCTGTGCCTTTTGAACTTGTACTATCAATATCCTTCAGTTGATATTTTATCGACTAATAAGCGCTTCCATAATTCCTTAATAAATCTTCTGTATTGCGCACAGGAAAAACGTGGAATCGGCTACCTGCGTCTGTGCTTCCGTTGTCTTTTTTTTATACGACGTGGAAGCTTGGAATCTTACCTAGAAATAAGTTAAGATAAGGCCGAAGGTGGAGGCGCGCTTCACCCGGAATCCTCAACAAACTGAGGAACTAGCTATCCTACCTCTAAATGCCGGAACACAACAATTTTAGAACTGTTAATATGGCGACAGAATTCGGTAAGATGGTGGTAGCTAGTAAGTCAGACTTAAACAAAGTCCAACCACCAACCAAACCGAGAACAATATTATAATCCACCTGGGGATCGAACCCTTAACCGATTAAAACATCAATGACTTTAAGAAATATGTTAATTGGCACCTTTTTTGTAAACATGCTCCATTGTAGATCTCATCCTTGCCTACGCAAGTTTCAAGGTCAAGCGCTTACCCATTTCTAATAGAAAAATTGAGTTTTCGTTGTCTTATGACCCCTTATGACTTAGAAAAGAGCTAATAGGCACCGTTTGGGTTAGCTTGCTCCACTGTAGAACTTATCCTTGCCTTTACGTAAATTTTGAGCTTACCTATTTCTAATAGAAAAATTGAGTTTCCGTTGTCTTATGATCCCTTATGACTTAGAAAAGAGCTCATAGGCACCGTTTGGGTTAGCTTGCTCCACTGTAGAACTTATCCTTGCCTATACGCAAATTTTGCGCTTACCCATTTCTAATATAAAAAATGTGTTTCCGTTGTCTGATGACCCTAGCTTCAAAAAAAGAGCTAATAAGCACCGTCTGGGTAGCTTGCTAAGCCTGCTCAATTGTAGGCCTTATCCTTGCCTATGCATGATTCGAGGTCTAAATGTAACTCATTCAAAATAAAATGTTTACTGAAAGGCACTTCAATATGTTTTCTTGTAACCGTCAATACATTAAGAAAGAATGTTAATTATGAAACAAATAAAAACAATCGAGACTGATTGTATCCCTGGTCGATAAATTTTAAGACAACCTACCGTCCTTGCTTTCCACGCACCGTATCGACTGTAACTCCACACTATCCAAACTGGTTGCTAGGCGATACGACTTGATCGATGAAATTAAATATCGGCCACATATCTAATAGGTTAGCTAATCAAATCGGGCGTATCTTATTTAGGTACAAGGTCGCAGAAAGCACGATCAGGTTAAGCCCGCCACTCTATCACTTTGGAGGCTGAATTTGAGAGAAAGCAGGTTTTTGGAACCGCGTCGGCGCATGCGCCTCTGACGCTGCGTTGTGTGGATGATAATTATTACGCGCAAAAAGTGTTAAAATAGCAGTTATAAGATATGATATGAGAGTGAGAAGGTACCCTAAGGGTAAAAATGGTAAGAATCTAAAATCACTGACAAAATACACAATAACAAAACGCTTATGTGGCATTGGTAGATATTTGTTTGTTGCACGGAGCACCAAGAGACTTCTTCTTTCATCAAGTGTTGTAATCGTGTTGTAAACACGTAAGTTAGGTTTTTTTTATTGTTGACGGGGTTTCATCAAGTTATGATGAGACCGAAGGATGAAGCGCACTTCGTCCGGAATCCTCAACATATTGAGGAATCTTACCTAATGCCGTATCTTGTTGTCGACAGACTTAGATGGCGGTAGCTTACAGACCATACATGCGTGTCGAATCGTGCATCGTATTTGCGGTGAAGCTTTCCCAGGCTTTCCGCAACACGGGAAACTGCGTGGCGCTGGACTTTTCCGAAAAGTAGAGTATACAGATATCAAATAAAAAAATATGTTCAAAAAAATTTACTTCTAAAAGCTCTTACTGCTTCATGCGTGACCGAAGTCTATAGACAATGCGATTGATCCAAACCCTTGATCAGGTTGCAACACAAATATTTTAGTGTTTTGGCGGTAAACTCTACTTATTAGCCAACAAAGAGTTTTGATTAACCTTGCTTTAAGGTGAATGTGACAACGGAAATGTACATTCGATTTTATTAAGTATTTTAATATTTATTTATTACCACCTCACTTCCAATTTTGACCAACAGAGAATTAAAAAAAAATAAAGCTAGGCCTTCTATATTTTACATTTATTCTGCATAACTGTCTAATATTATATTGAATATAAATATACATTTTTTTGCCGACACAAATGTTTATTTTCTGCGTATAACCTTTAGATCTACGATAATCTAGAGTGTGCCTAAAATGCATGTTATAATGCCCGATAACACTACCAAATACCAACCTACAAGAGAAGAAGACTGATTTTAATTAAAAACCGTCCTTTGGTTTGTTTTAAAACGAACTGTAATGTTAGTAAAACGTACTATTATTTCCTATTTATAATGTGGTAATACTTAGACTAGTGGTTACAATGTTTGTATGATGGGATAGGCATTAAGACATTAAGGACTGGTTCCTTGCTGCTTTATAGACACCGGAATGATAACCCGAGTAATTTAATTTGCAGTTGCGTCTTTACTCATGCAAACAGTTTAATTTTCACCGTTTGTTGAACAGCGGCGATTAATGTACAAATTGAAATATGAAAAATAAGTGCTGAATGTGGTTTGGATTTGGTTTTTACCCACTGTCTTAGAAAGGGGGGTATTGTTTTTCAAATGTATGCATGTATGTCTCATTTAATGTAACGCTTTGAAGCATTCATGGATTTTGACGTGTGAGATGTCTGTAAATTGCAGAAGTGTTAAATGTTATATAATTTAAATTTAGAGGGTAAATAAAAATGGATTAAAGTGAAATGTTAGTGTAACATTATTTATTCATAAATCGCTATTGATCATATTCGTATTGAAACATGAACTGGCCTCTGAACAAAACACGCGTAATGAAGAAAGAGCATATATGCGAAACGCTGTTTCAAAGGTAAAAATAAAACCATTCAATGATCCAACAAATAAATATTCCAAAGAATTCTGTCACAAAATAAAAATGTCGAGTGAATGTGACGAAAGATTGACTCCGGAGGCCATAACACTGACGTTTTCGAAATTATTATTAACAATCTACTCCTTGAAAAATCCAAGGAATTCATGAAAGTACATGAAAACCTACCAACCTTTGCTTTTTATTGTCTCGTAGAAAGTGTGAAAAGTAGAGCATCCTCCCCGGGGATACAGTACAGTTGTATTAGTCTTGGGCCTGCTTATATCGCGTAGATAGTCTTGTGAACCCCTTACTCTATAACCCTTCGTTGCCCACGGGATATTAGCACGCCCGTTTAGCGAGACGAAAGACACCGCTTTATCCCCTCGGCTAACTGTTGTATGTGTGGTATATACCTACTGTTCTTTTTTGTCTAATGTTACCGTGGTTGTCGCGGCTTAAGAATCGACGCCACCAACTTTGCCCATGGATGTCGTAAAAGCCGCTTATGGGATTGCGATCACACATCCGCCTGCCAAACGGGGTGATTATGGTAAAACCCTCCTTAGCTTAGGAAGAGGCTCTATCCAACACAGTGGGCACTGAATGGGCTGTTGATGTGTGATGTATATTGTACCTACTAGAGGTCAAGTCTGTGCGCAATTTGATTAAGAAATAATGGGTCACTAGGATATCTTTTGAAAATGTTGATAATTAATTAAATAGTTTATATTTAATAATTTCGTAACTTTACATATGTACGTAGGTTATGTAGTTCAAGTGTCACCAACGCCAACTCGTTTTGAGTTTACTGGTAATCGACACCTTTTTGATCAAGGTTTGTTAGCCGCTCCACATCGATTTTGTCCATTATCTGACATTGGCAACATTATGCAAATAAACTGGTTTTTATTCAAAAGGTATTGTTGGGATCAGACTATTATTAAACCTAGTCTAAAATGTTATTTCAAGCGTATCTTATGTAAATAAAATTCCAAGCCACTGGACTAGTGCGATAGCCTGCCAATCACTACGTATATTCCGTAGCCTGTACGCTCCACGCAAGAAATAAAGCAACGCTCACCTAAAATTTCAATGAACCGTGAATGAGTATTTTGCATAGCAATAATTTGCCTTAATCTTGCACATTCTTGGGTATTCCTAGGTACAGAAATAAGTAAATAAATGTTCCTGATCCAAGTTGACGACGAAATGAGAGATCAATGGTTTTCTCTTTCGCGAGCGTGGTAATGCGGTGCGGCGGGCGCAAGGTCTCGGCAGGCTAGAGCCGTCGCCGGCGGCGCAAGCACAAGTAAAAGTAACATTTAACAATACCTCGGCGGCGCCTGCGCGCTGCGTACGTCAGTTTCGCCAACTCCCGCCGCGCGCCGATACGTCTCTAGTTCGCATTTCTCGGACATCGATCGGTGTAATTATCGAACGCGCAAAAAAGTTTTCCGTATCGTGACAGTATTCTCAGTGGCAAAACACGGAATTGCGTTGTGATTTTCTACCGTTACGTGCAATCATTTTTGAAACGATAAAGTTCAATAACGTTAATGAAAATCTGAATATTTTGTAGTTGTTGCATTCGCCGGCAATATTGGATGTTACGCTCACTTGCACGTAAGTATTTTTATACCTAGAGCTTTAACCTTCTTTTCATGTAAGTTACAAGTACACTGTTTTAAAGAAAAAAACGTATTATTCCCATATTATAAGTTATGTTTGGTTTGGGGCTAGAATTCGTGCAAAAATGAATGTCCCCTTGGTTTTTTTTTATATAAAAAATTAACTACTTCTTTGTGCGGGTACTTCACTATTACAGGAATTTGCCATGCGTGAATTGTAGCATTATATCAAACTGTCGGTCTGAAAGTATTCTTTTGGTATATTAATGAGGTGATGAAAGTGTAAGACGGTGCGTTTTCCGGCGTACGCAAGCGGCGGCGGCGGTTATGTGGTCACCCGGGCACTTGGTGAACGAGTGGCTAAATCAACTTGCAATCAGATCACTAAAACTGGTTTCATAGATAATGTAGACACGTGTCGTGTCGCCTTGTTCTGAGCTTACTCTTGTACCTACCTATGACAGTTTGTTTAGAGCCGTGAGTACCTACCCGGATCTTGTTTATCACTTTGATAATGGGTAGGTGGTATCCTGTTACGTTTATTGAAATTAACTTGCCATTCATATTGTAATTAGCGCGTGACTGCACTGGCTCTTATTTAGGCCAGCGAATTAGCATAGCTATTCAGCGAGGCAATGGAGCCAGTGTCTTGGGCACGCTTCTGTCTAGTACGGGTCTGGAACGGTTAAGTTACCCATAGACTATTTGTAACCCGTTTGTCCATAGGTACCCTGAGTGCTTCCCTTGTACATAGTTAGTTTGAATAACTATTTAAAATTTATATAATTCAGGATACTAAGTAATTTGATCGATTTATTCCAAAAAATGATATCGAGATCTTTTTATTCCCATTTAAAACACACTTTTACCACTGATAAGATAATATTAACTTTGTATACCGCATAAAGTTTTGCTTCTTTACAAAGTTGTTAAAACCAATTAAACTCTACCAAGATTATCTAAGTTATAGATATGTACAAAGACAAAGACAATTAAGATGATAGACGCAATTAAGATTCAATATTCACTGCCATTACAGATACGCAAAGACAAGGTTCAGAAAACTTGCTGCGAATACATTGATTACCATACCCACTTACCTATCTCTTTCTAAATATGGAGATAGAATGACAAGTGCAGAAAATGATACTACAATTATTGTATTGAATGAAATAGAGCCATACACTCACAGAGATCCGTCCAATATCGTAATATCGAATAAGAAATCATTCGGGAGAAGATTTCAATCTTCTGATGTCATTTCCATAAGTCGTTGACTGCTGCGTCTGCACATAGAATATCAGGCAGCAGTAAACGAGTTAAACAGTGTCATTTATTTTTGTATCATTATTATTATTAAGCTTGTCCTTTCTTGACTCTTGTTTTATGATTCAATAAAATACCTAACATACCTATAATTTTTTTTGTACGATGGGAATGCGCTTGGCCTTCATCTCACCTGGTTTTAAATAATGATAAGGCCGAAGGTGGAAGCGTACTTCACCCGGAATCCTCAACAGTTTAAGGAAATGGTTTTTTACCTCTAAATGCCGGAATAAAACAATTTCGGATTGTTGTTATTGCGAAAGACTTAGTAAGATGGTGGTAGCTACCCAGGCGGCCTACCTCCAACCAAAACCAAACCATGCACAATATTGTACGCGCCTGGGGATGATGTTTTTGGGATATATATTTTACTCAGGTAATACCTTGTACAGCTATCACCATAATATTTATTTCTTTTACACTCTTAATCCAATTAACATCTAAACACATAGACATCTCTCATTAAAATTAAATACATGTGCAAAATCATTTGTTACGAATAAAAAACATAGCGTAAATAAAAACTGATGGTAACGATGCTGACCGCAAGTTGTAATACACTGTATCGTGGCCAGTTTCGCCCTCATAGAATTGTTTGTTTGTTTGTGAGATAAATAAATCATTTCATTTCAAAATAATTTCCTCTTGACATGGCAAATTATTCATTCAAAAAATTTGAATTAAAAGTTTAAAGTTACAACATTCCTACGCTTAGTTTCGGGCAAGATGGGGGAATGTTTGAAATTTGAAAATGTCCTGTAATACTTATTATTAATTTATGACTTATCTAGATCATATCAGTAAAGTTAGGTTAATTTATTAAGAGTAGGCGAATGAGATTTACGAAAATGGACTCCAAGTGACACTATAGTCTCTGAAGAGTAATTTTGATTAAAAAAATCTTATTGACTCCGGACTACTCAACTACTCTTTGACTCACTATGAATAAAATAGTCACGTTCGGAGCGCAGGCTTATATTGTTCGCAGACAGATAATAGCTATTTATAAAACCGTATTCCAATTGGTATTACTGTGATACAGCTATCAATGGAATGGCAAGTAGAGAAATAAACATAATCAGGGTCATCGCATCAGAATGCGGCTAGTTTATCCACATGATACAGAATATCGAAAGTAATTGTAATAGGCACTGCATATGTGGCGCACGATTGCCACAAACGCGTTATTTTGCTTTCCCTTGTCTGTCGTATTTATAATTTGCTTATATATTTAAAACTACCCTAGGTGAGCAAAATGAGAGGGACGGCGCTTAAAGTTTTAACCGCTAATGTGGTCTAGTGGTTCACCATCCGGTGTCAGATAAAGAGGTCCCGGGTTCGATCCCAGGGGAGTTCAATATTGTGCTTGGTTTGGTTGGTAGTAGGATTTTGCTTAAGTCCGCCTGGCTAGCTACCACCATCTTACCTAAGTCTGTCGCTATAACAGCAATTCTAAATAGCTGTGTTCCAGCATCTAGAGGTCAGATAGCCAGTTCCTCAGACTAACTGAGGATTCCGGGTGAATTGCGATTCAACCTTGGGCCTTATCATGATTTGACATTAGGTGAGATAAGGGCCATGTTTTTCCCCGTCGAACAATAAAAATAACGTACTCGCATGTCGCTGAGTGAAAGGGATGAGTGAGATTTCGTGATAGATAAAAATGGAATAGAAAATTAAAGAAACCCAGTGTCAAGATATACAATAATAGAACGAAATCATCTCAAAGCGCGCCATTTCAGAGATAAATTTTCTATAAAAAATTCCTTAACCATTCTTCGTATTTATTGTGTTGTACTCACAGGATGCCAACGGGACCTTACGTTCCGTTCGTCTGTCTGTCTATCAGAATAGAAAAGGACTTCAGAACCCTGAAAAGCTAATTTTGATAATATCTAGATTAAAACAGAATGCATATATAAAATCCTTTATTCGTCGACAGATAGACAATAAGACTATGCACAATTTCACACATTTAAATAACATCCATCCATACTCAGTCCATACCTATATATCAGCCTTCTGCGCTGTGGGCTATGGGTTCGATTCCCACCCAAAACAAACTTTTGTGTGATGAATATAGATGTTTGTTCTGTGTTGTATCATATAGTACGTATGTATTTACAAAAGGTATTTAAGTATTCTATCCGTAATCTAGTTCCCATATTACAAGCTATGCTTAGTTTGGGGCTAGATGACGCTATGTAAAAACTAACGTCCTGTAATATTTATTTATACCAATATATGTTTTTTTTATTATGTCCGATTGTTTGCTAAATGGCTAGTAATAAAATTTGACATGGATAGAGTGTATGCTCTAACTATATGTATATAACGATATATATGTATGTCTATACATACATATATAACCACACTCAAGCAATTCCACAGATACCTATTACGTTTCGCAGTTTTCGCCTAACCTGCACTTACACAATTTTTACCTGTAACATTTCCTTGTTCCAACCTTGTATCAGCTTAGTGCAGCTATTATATAATAATCATATTTGAATGATGCCTATATTTCGGTATTTTACTATTCTTCGATTGGGGTAATCTGGGTCACAAATCACAAAATAATGATCATAATAGATGTAAGATTTGGTTTTAATCTAAAATTTATCGCAAACTTAATTTATTCAGTTGTAATCATCGATATCTCAGTGATAATTTCGAATTGTGTGCTGCTTCTGTTTATGTCCTTGTATTTTCTACTGGCTTTTGATCGTGGCTTCGCCCAATAAAAAATATCCACTAGTCTAGTTCTAAGCTAGAACAATATATGTGCAAAGTTTCAGTGCAATCCGTTCAATAGCTCTTGTCGTGAAGGAGCATAACAAACAACGAATCTGTTTTGTAGTGTGATGTCTGACATCACATTATCGTCATAGGATGAGATTCTCGGCGGAAATGATTCATGGGATATATAAGCGTAAAGGAATAAACAACCTTTCGCCTTTATTTATGTGATAGCGGGATTCTATGACGGGGAAGCGCTTTTAGCCTTCGTAAAGATGAAGTTTCAAGTTTAAATAGGCCTCTTTTATACTACAAATTGATATTGGTCTGCTTAGGTTTTTTTGCTTTCCCTTGTCTGTCGTATTTATAATTTTTTTTGTACGATGGGGAAGCGCTTGGGCTTCATTTCACCTGGTTACAAAGAGCTATAGATAAGGCTGAAGGTAGATGCGTACTTCACCCGGAATCCTTAACAGCCTGAGGAGCTGACTATCTTACCTTTATGCCGGATCACAACAATTTAGAATTGTTTTTATTGTGACAGACTCAGATAGGATGGTGGTAGCCAGGCGCACTTAAACAATGTCCTACCACCAACACAACCAAACACAGTATTGTACCCCCTGGGTATCAAACCCAGGACCACTGGATCTGATATCGGTGGGCGATCCACTATACCAAAGAGGCGGATAAATGTCCATTATCTCCACGACACCACAGGATTTATTATTTTACAGGTAGCAGTGTTATGAAACATTCTTCGTAGCATGCCTATAATGGTAGGCACTATGTATACATTGTAGTAATCAATCACAGAACCGTGGCGCAACTAATGCGCACCCAGCCTGGCCAGCGTCGCGCACCACCGAGCACTTTCCAACGACCCCACAGACCAGAAAGCCTGAAGCCTCCAGCTATGAATTTCAAGATGACCTTGGATACTAGAAATTAGGCATTGATCCAAGAAAATTTTATGATTTCGGTATAATTATACAATTTGTCAAATACATAAGCCATGGGTGAAATAGAAGAAAAACGGCCAAGTGCGGATACGCAGACCTATAGGGTCCCGACCAACATTTCAAAGCACAAGGTAACTAATTACCTACCCTCTTTTTTATTCGTGGTTTTTGCGTATATAGAAATACATACTCTGTAAACATTTCAATCGTCTGCCTATTACGGTTCATGAGCCCGCGTTTAGCCGTGTAAAATTAATGTCCTGTCATTAAAAAATATATATTTGCCAATTTATTGTTTTGCTTGAAAAATATAAATTAACAATAACAACAACACGGCAGCATAATGAGCGTGTAATACACACGTTTGTTGTCAGCGTATTGGTAAACGAGGTTTCGACAGGTGTTTAACATTCGACCGACACGCTAATCGGCCTCGGCCCGACCTGTCTAATAGCTGATGGCTTTGACTCATCCCAGCTTCAACTTTTTGAAATCATAAGACGGATAGCTTATTTTAAGGTTCACACACTTGAAAGGAGTTAGTGAAACCCTTATTAGAAAATTCATGGTATATTTGAGCACGTAGCTGATTAAAAAAACGATTCAAAGATTTTAATGCCACCTAACGATATGATTATATTATTATATTATACTACTTATAATTCAGCGTGGCATAATTCCGTTTTGAGCACGCTACTGGTCTGGAATAGTTGAGTTACCTACAGACCGTTTGTAACGGTCCTTAGGTAACAAGACTGCTACCCTTGTAATTAGTGGTCTCGACAGAGCTTACCTATTTGAGCCTTTTGGGGTGGAGACCTTGGGTCCGTGGGGAGCCGGCGCCCTCCGGGTTTTCAAAAATATTGCGGGGCTTTTGATTGAGGCGACACGTGACCCAAGGGCTGGCTCTTATTTAGGCCAGCGAATTAGCATAGCTATTCAGCGTGGCAATGCAGCCAGTGTCTTGGGCACGCTTCCGTCTGGTACTGGTCTGGAACAGTTGAGTTACCTATAGGCCGTTTGTAACGGTCCTCAGGTAATCTGACTGATTCCTTTGTATATAGTTAGTTTAATTGTACTTTTTATTGAATTAGTTGGTAATTTAATGCATTTTATGTAGAAGTACTAGGTAGTTTAGGCATTTACCTTCTGTCTAGATATAGTTTATGAGACTCCTTCAAAGGAGCCCCCTTTGGATCTCCATGGAATGTCATGTCTAAAAGATGTCATGTCCAAAAGAGGGCATTTTTTAGTTTACGGCTGTTGATGATGTTTGAGGAAGTATTTAAAACAGCAAATTAAAGAAACAATCAATGTTTTTGCTAATTATTCATAGCCTCGTAGATTATGAGACTCATATTACGATCGAATATCAAAACAGATCGAAAAATCCCCAAGTTATTATATATACATCCTATTTGAGAGTGTATTTAGCACACCAAGATTCAATAATTGAATTGATACAAAATCCACTTATTTTCATACGAAACTCAAAACCATGCGTGCTCGACACATACTTTGCCTATATTTTTTTCACGCATTGATGCTAACACTCGTCTAAAGCTAAAGGTGACAAGTTAGCCAACTCTAATCCGGCATGCCTTTGTTAGTCAATTATAATAAAAAATTGCATGGATAGTCTGTTTATAAGTAATATTATGTAACACCAACTTGAGATATAAGTAAAGAGAACATATATGAAGAGATAAACACACCATTGTCACAAAATCATCAAAAATATAATGTATTCATCATGGCTTAGGTATTGTATTGTATAATTATGTTGTTATGTATGTCTGGAATTGGACTTGTATTGTATGTTGTTTATTCATTTTTATGTTTGACTATGGAAATCAAATTCTGAAATACATTATATGACTTTTATTATTACAGTCTGAAAAAAATCTACTAGTATACAAATACAACAAATGTTTATAAAATACAATACAGGGAATGTGTGTGTATGTACTATGCTGATGAGAAGTGTGGAACTCCCGAGAACCCCGTGTCGTAAGTATCTGAGCAATGGGAGCCCTAATATTTGTTTATGATAGCAAAATCAGCTGTGTGCGCTGTCAACTTTTCAAGCTCTGATTATTTTTTCTTCAATTTCCACCACCGGATAGCAGACGTACGTCAGACAACCCGTACCTTGTAGATGTTCCATGAAAAACCAGCCAAGTGAGAGTCAGACACCGACACCGATACACTGAGGTATCGACTCATATTGCAAGGCAATTAGGGATTTTGCATTTTATGCTGGTGCAATCGTGTGGACCCAACTTACGCATGGCCTGTTAATAATATATTATTTAATGGCATATGCCTATGTAACCTGTAAATTGAAAACGACTCCCTTTTCCGCACTAAGACTCTTTAGTGGTCCATTGTGGCTATTATAGCCAGCTCCAGAAGCACAGAATATTCCTGGAGGCTTCACAGGCTTCACGGGGTGAACTCGTTTTTTTGAGAGTTTCCTTGCGCTGTGCTGTGACTCCCACGCATTCCAGGATAATGTGGGCAGCTAATTCCTCTTCAGTTAGACGTCCTCTACATAGGAGGCTGTCTGATCCGATGGTTTACAGGTGTTGATTCAACGGACAGGTGGCTTATCAGTGTCTCCACTATTATTCAGAGGTCTACGTTTAGGAGTTATCGTGTTTGGTACCTAATGCTTTGAATCACATCAAGGTAAAACCAAAAAAAAATTTTTTTGTATGGAAACCTCCATGATTTTAATATTTATCGCGCCTTATTAACATATTCACTGATATTTTCAACCGGCTTCTCGCAACGAATCAAAATATACAGCCCCTTAAATTAAGGACAGACAGATAACCAGCATTGAAGAAAACTGTCTCTTCAGCACCCTTGGGAACGGCTTTTTTTTTATCGTGCGACGGGGAAGCGCTTGGCTTTCATGTCACCTGATTACAAGTTAAGATAAGGCCGAAGGTGAGGCGCACTTCACCCGCAATCCTCAAAAAACTGAGGAACTTTCTTACCTCAAAATGCCTGATCAATACACACACAATACAATACAAACCGTACCAAAAAAACAAGAAGTTAAATAGTAACATTTTGTGTAAGGGTACATACGTTCGATCGAAGGTCCCGAGGTCGCGGAAGACAGCCAGCGATGCGCCGGTTGACGCAAGCGCATGAAGCAATGCATTACGTGCCACGTACGTGCGCTTGCGTCCCATTTTGCAAGTTGGCACATGTGGTAGAAAACCGTACATGTTCAATGAACAGTCATTTTTTAATGTTCATTCGCAAAAGGTTACTAAGCCTCCGCTGTGCCATCTGTCAGCGGGAACCGTTAATTGGTTCACAGTTGAAAAATTCACAGATAATGTATTTTATTACTATTACCGCTGTAATAAATATGAAATAAACGGTTAAATTACGGTGCAAATCCATACTCAGCTTGAGCGCTGATAAATATTGTGACTAAGGGCAATCACTTGAAATATTAACCAACCTTAACCGCCTCTGTGGTCTAGTGGTTCAACGCACCGATTTTGGATCCAGAGGTCCCGGGGTCGATCCCGGGACCATGAACCGGAACCCGGGATACCACCATCTTACCTAATTTTATCGTCAAAACAACAATTTTAAAATTGTTGTGTTCCGGCATTTAGAGTAAAGATTGCCAGTTCCTTTTAGTTTGTTGAGGATTCCAGGAGAAGTGCCACTCCACCTTCTGCGCCAGTGCCACTCACCTCCGGCCTTATCTTAACTTGGTACCAGGTAAGATGATGACCAAGCGCTTCCCGGTCGTACAAAAAAAAATGTGGCGGAAGTAATAGGTTAAGACGTTTAAAATAAATAAAGGCTCTGTTTTGAATAAATGTTGCTGTTATGATGATGAATATGTTAGTTCTAGCTATAGGTCAGCAGAAGAATGAGATCTTCAATGGATCAAGTTATCCCAGAGGACACTGACTTTCCTGCACACGGACCTTAGACAATGCTTACGGCCCATTGCTGTGTTTTAAGTAATACAATATTTTACACATACATAATTAGCTCCCATATAATATATAAGAATAAAAAAAAACTGATCCAAAACTCTGTACCGAGGTCAGTAGCCGAGAATTCCGTATTCAGATTGAAGAAATCATGAACCGAATACTTTGTTCTTTAAAAGGAATACCGTTAAAAGTGTGCAACATAAATCTCTGAAGAATGGCGAAGTTTTAAGTATTTTATTCATTCAGATCAAGTTTTTAAAAGTTTTGTACCGAGCCGGGTACCTACTTCTAGTAACATTTTATATTCATACATAGCAGCGACCTAGTAAGATGCGCGTATATGGCTGGATATCTAAATAAGCCCAAGTTTTATATTTATATTCAAAGCTCGTAGAGTAGGTGGACAAAATTAACCGCCTCAATAGTCTAGTGGGTCGCTCACCGGTATTAGATCCAGAGGTCCCGGGTTCGATTCTCAGGGGGTACAAATTTATGCTCGGTTTGTGGGGGCTTGTTTTAAGTCCGCCTGGCATGCTACCACTATCTCACCTAAGTGTGACACTGTAACAACAATTCGAATGATAAGATCCTCAACTCACTGAGCCAGTTCCACCGTGTGTCGAGGATTCAAGTGTGCTTCCAACTTCGACCTTATTAGAACTTGACACTGTGTAGCGATTCTCAAACACACGCGATATTTTCGGATCGGCAACATTACTTTTTGTAAGATTCGACATAGAATCCGAAAGATTCTAGACACTATTCTCAAACCATTTCTGTAAATCTTCTGTGGAAGTCTCGAATACTAAAGTCAAAGTTTCGATAAAATTTGTAGATTTCGGAGTTAAGAATAGCGTTTCCGAAATCTCCAGTCGTTTATTGAGGCGAAATTATATCGGCAACCGATTATAGTTTCTTGTGATATAATGCTCCTATTAGCGGTTGAAAGTTGGAGCAACTTGAACGTTTTTTTGCAGTTTCCGAATTCGATCCGATATGGTACTCGAATGTTTGAGAATAGCTACAAGAAATGAAATCAAGCGCTCCAACGTTTTTTTTTTTTTTTTTGACGACGGGGATATGTTTGGCCTTCATCTCTTCTTATTTTCAAGTTATGATAAAGCCGAAGGTGGAAACGCACTTCACCCGGAATCCTCAAAAACTGAGGAACTAGTTATCTTACCTCAAACAACAATTTAAGAAATGTTATTATGGCGACATAGTTAGGTAAGATGGTGGTAGCTAGGTGGACTTTAAAAATCCTACCACCAACCAAACCAAGCACAATATTGCTCCCTTGGGGATTGAACCCGGGACCTCGGAGGCGGTTGACCCCGGCGCAAAAAAAACCTTCAAGTTGCTCAAACTTGCAACCGCCAATTGGGGCATTGTATCACCAGAATCCATTACCGGTTGCCGATATAATTTCGCCTCTATAAATAAGGTACTGTGCCTCCTGATAGATGCTTAGACTATGTCCCAACGATCAACATTGATTGTACTTGTTGAAATAAGAGCAACGTTGGGATCGACATTCTCTGCTCTGTTATTTTCTGTAAGCTGTAATAAGTCCTTTGGAAATCTGCTGCAGAAAATGTAACATTATTTACGTAAACGTGATTAATGGACGTGGGCTTGATGATAGTAATGATGATATAGGTATTTGTATCGATAAATTTGTTAAATTAAACAAACTATGAACAGTCGTTACAAACCGTTACCGTTACAAACGGCCTATAGGTAAATCAACTGATCCAGACCTGCAGTACCAGACGGAAGCGTGCCCATGACACTTTTCACGAATTATGGTAACGGGGTTTTTTTTGTATCAATAAGCTTGTATAGATCTAGGCCAGAATAAGGATAAGGTCTACGAAGGCTCTGACTTACCCGAGCACCGACAGAACTTTTGCGCCGGAGTCAGGCTTAGTAGGAGTGTGATCGCTAGCCAGGACCTTTACTGGTCTTTCCAGGAGTGTTGTGATCATGCAGGTGTGACCGCTAGCAACAGACAACTAGGTACGAAGATCTGCCCGTAATATAGTAACCACGACTTCTCTGTAATGTGTTCATACCGATCGGGAAGAATTCGTTTCAATATTACGTACCAAAACGCCAAATGCAAAACTTCCCTTCCTATAACAAAATACTTACTTCAGGAAAAACATGAAAACGAGTCGCAGACTTCCGTCATCAAATATCGACAAGTACTAAATTACTAGCGTTACGTTTATCGCTACGATATCGGAACACAAACGAATGCTTCAGTACGCGATATAAAGTGAATTGCAGCTTGCTATTAATAATTACTAACGATAAGCAATCACAGCGGGAGCTCACGCGACTGAGATGGGTCGACGACCCACTGTAAATACCACCGGAGAAATAACTTACTTTTAACCGCCTCTGTGGTCTAGTGGGACAGACCAAGAGGTCCCGGGTTTCATTCCTAGGGGGGTACAACTTTGTGCTCAGTTTGGTTGGCGGTAGGCCGCGTGGCTACCACCGTCTTACAATTATATTTTTTTGTGTTCCGGCATTGACAAGTAAGTATACCAGTTCCTCAGTTCGTTGAAGATTCCGGGTGAAGTGCGCCTCCACCTTCGGCCTTATCTCAACTTGTTACCAGGTGAGATGAAGGCTAAGCGCTTCTCCGTAGTACAGTAAAAAATAAAAAGTTCCTTAGTCTATTGAGGATTAAGAGTGAAGTGCGCTTCCACCTTCGGCTTTGTAATAGCTAGATCAGGTGAGATGAAGTCCAAACGCTTACCCGTCACAAAAAAAAAACAAAAAATAAAGGAACTTGCTCAAGTTAAATTTGTAAATATAACTTGATTGTAACTTGCTTAGAGCATTGGATAGCCCTTATGTCAGGATACTTTGGAGTTTTTTATTATTTTTTATTGAACGACGGGGAAGCTTGGCCTTCATCTCACCTGGTTACAACTAGAGATAAGGCTGAAAGTGGAAGCGCACTTCACCCGGAAGGATTCCGGGCGAAGTGCAATTTAGTGAGGAACTGGCTATTTTTCCTCTAAATGCCGGAACACAACAATTTTTAGAATTGTTTTAATGGCGAGAGAATTAGGTAAGATGTGGTAGCTAGCCAGGCGGACTTAAACAAAATCCTACCACCAACTAAATCATGACCAATGTTGTACAACCCTAGGGATCGAACCCGGGACCTCTGGATCTGAAATCGGTGGGTTGAACCACTAGACCATAGAAGTGTTATTTGGCCTAGAGCTAACCTATAACTCATATTATAATCGTTCTCTTACCCGGCAGTTCATTTTCTGCTCTCTATTTACTCTCTAAGTTTGTCGCAAACAAAGCGGTTCGTTCTCCGAGAAATATGTGATTATGTTCTTATTTATAACTTCGCAATGGCAGTGTACGGTACGCCCAGTCTAATAATAGAGACCACGGATATTAAATAAAGGCAAGTAATTATATGACATATTTCTGTTACATATGGTCAGCAAGAAAAATCTGCAACAGCATATAATTCGTACCGAGTTTTTGGTTCCAGAAACATCTTGCTAATTATTAATTCCCTTTGTTGACAAAATATTTTTATTTATTCATTTCTATTCGGAAACCTTACAGCTTATATACAATGTCCCTGAAAAACATTATAGAAATAGATAGCCAATTACAGGTCTTCATTTAGATTCAATAATGTGAACACTATAACTGCTAATCTAAACGTTTACCTTCAACACTGAGCTCAAATAATATGCTACAACTATATGCTACACTATTTAGTAAATACACCAAAAAAGTTGACGGATAGCCTATTCCGGATAGGCACCGCCTTGCCTTAGTTAAGTCGTATAAAATAGGTGAATATTCAGACACTAACAAAATTCAATTAAATTTTTTGGAACTGACCAAACCTCGTAATTAACAGGGCTTTGTCAGCCCCATTTCTTTTTATTTCATTAGTTATAGGCTGACCTTATTTAATTAGTTGACCGTTTTAATGATATTGATAAACTGGCGTTGCTGTACAAAAATGGCAGCCGTCGCGATGCTGGATAGAAAGTTATTTATCAGAATCAGACTGAGTATAAGATCGTGACTGGCGGCGATAGGCATAACTTGTCACATGGACATTCATACAATTAAACGACTGCGCAACGCCAGACAAGCGTTCATCAACATTAAACTCACAAGCTTGGCTCTTGTTGAGAAACTGTAGATCTACTACGAAAAACGAAACATGACGGATCCGTTATAGGATTTCACGCTTATCAATACAAAAATGACAGAATTTCTTTCGGGTCCGACGTTTGATTTTCATAGTATTGTTTTTATTATACGACGGGTAAGCGCTTGTCCTGTTGCGAGAAACCCCATTCGTGTATATCAAAAGTCATTTATCCGCCTCTGTACACTAGTGTACACTAGTTACGCTATTTTATTATACGACGAGAAAGCGCTGAGCCCTCATCTCACTTAGTCTTGGTTACAAGATAGGATAAGGCCGATGGAGGCTCACTTCACCCGGAATCCGCAACAGTCTGAGGAACTAGCTATTTTAACTCTAAATACCGGTACACAAATTTAGAATTATTGCTATAGCGACAGATATAGGTAAGAAGGTGGTAGCTAGCCGGCAAACTTAAACAAAGTCCTCAAACCAAACCAAGCACAATATTGTACCTCCTGGGGACCGAACCCGGGACCCCTGGGTCTGATATCGGTGGGTGAAACACTAGACCCCAGAGACGCTTCAGGCTATGTTGCCGTCATCCCGATTTCTTATTGGTTTATGCTATGATTGGAATTAGGAATTTATGAATACAGTATTAAATGAAACCCTGAAAAAGTGAAGTTTCTGGGACCTCTGTCTTGGGCTGTGCGTTGATTGTCATTGTCAGTCAGTCAGTCGGCTATACGTTTTTTATATACAGATGTTCGCTTTTCAGAGCATGTATAAATTAAATTTATATGTCTACTAGATTTTCGAATATTGAATCGAAAAATATCGTTAAGCCTATATAAATAAATCAACTCCTGTCTAAACGCTAAAAACCTGGTGAAAAAAAAACATATTGGTTCCGACTCACCTTTTAAGGCAAAAATATGTTTCCTTCCTTTTAATTTTACATTTTATTTTATTTGTATTAGGTATTTTTTTTAAAGCAGGCTCTGCATATTTCAAATGCTACTTCGTATAGGCGGACACAACCCATTTAAGGCATATTATAACTGCTTAATTCTAAAGAGAGTAGTAGATCAAGTTACGCAAAGGTGTCCAAGTTTTGTAGGCTTATGGCCAATACAAACAATGCTTTCCTTTTTGCCGTGGGTTCCATAACCGTTACAACGTGCGTTTGCAGACCACAGCCCGGAACGTGATTGCGAGAACCCAACGGCGATTAGATATCAAAAATCACATGCAATCGATATAACGACCTATATGTGTCTGTGTTTATGTGTCTTAAAGAGACGATGTCAGCGAAAAAATAATAGTACCTACATCTCAGCGTAGGTATATTAAAAATAACTTTGACCATGAGGCTACCTCTAAAACATCCTATCACGATTGTAAACTTTTGAATTGGATCCTATCTTTGCGGTTAACCTCTTCGTTGGTCTTTGGCTACATTCATAAGAAATTTAACCTATAAGAAGGTAACCCAAAAGGGTTCATGGGTTCATTACAGGTATTAAAATGGGGTAACCCTAACAATCGGCTTCTAGCTTTAAACCAGAGCTAGGATAAGGTCTACGATGAAGCAAGCTTTCCCTGAAGGCAATGGCTCACTCTAAACCTATAGTATATAGCTCAGCACTCTAAAGATATAGTGCTTTTTGGCTGTGATATCCTGCAAGGCATACTTATGTGTAGTTCCCCAGACTTGTTAAAAAATTAAGCAAGAAAAAAAAATTCTAAAAAATCCTTGGGGTTGTATGGTCCTTGGTCTTCACGTACGAACGTGACCATACATCCTCAAGGAGTGCTATACCAAAAAAAGAGTAAGCCTTCAACATTTTGATGAATCATCGGTAGTTTGTTAGATAAAAATCTTATAAACGGGTGCTTCATCGTTTGTCCTGACTCAAAAACTGTACGTCCATCCATAGTCACCACGATTGGCAATTTGGCATCAGTCCGCAGTGACGGTGTTTAACAGAAGTAACTGCACTCTTTCTGGCGAAATCCCTCAGACAGTTTTTCGACATCAACGGGCTGAGTTGGGGTCGTTTCTTAGGCTGCAGCCACCTATATATGCACATGTATACTCTTGTATATTGCGCTGTATATGATGACCAATGCTGCAGTAACGTAACGTATGCTAAGCCAATACTCAGTCAGTCACAGCAGTCAGTCATAGTCTCCGTCTGCCTGCTGCACTTTTGACCTTGCACGTGCCACTTTCAAAATAGCACCACATTCTTAGTTAGAGCTTACAAGCTACAGAACAAGACCGAGGTCCGCGACCAAGCCTGCTATCTAACCAGAAATAATCTGTGATTTGTTTTTGAAAAAATCAATTACAAAGTATTATTGTCTTTATTATTATCGCTTTTATAATTTGCAGTATACGTTATGTAGTAAAAAAAATATCATTTTGATTATTAAAATCTTAATTTACGGTATCTTACGAAAACTAGGCATCAAAAAACTGGTCATAAAAATAAAAGCATAAATTGTGACCAAAGCAAAATAAAATACCTGTGATGATTTACACTAGCTTAATGCAGTTTTAATGTTAAGATCTGACCTATATCATTAATTTAAATGAATATTAACAAAGTCTTTATTTATCTATTAGTAGTTTATAATAAATGTATTTGTACTTAATACTTATTAATTTTCCATTTTATAACGTTAATAATTTATCCATTTTTGTTAAAATTATTTAATTTCCTATTATATATTCTAAAATTATCCTTAAATTTAGATTTTGAAATTGAAATTATCCATTGTTAGATAAATTATTATTATCTCTTTATATGATTCTCTATTATGCGTCATACGTCCAATGATTTCTTGCGACAGCGATAGTATCAATCTAAACTCATTTTACAAAGATGGCTGAAAACATTAACTGATGATGAAACAGAAGATATATTTTAAGATATATTATATTTAAGACCATAACATTAATGTTATGGTTTAATTTTCCATTTACCTATTGTTATTTGTATAATATTTTTTTATTTATCTATTTATTATTGATTATTAACACTATATATCAATTTCATTATGTAAAGACCCGAGCATAAAAATTTACCCAAAATGTCGATAATAAGTTTTCCCGACACAGGCTTAGCCTATTAGGATAACTGACAGATATACCTACCTAACTTTAATATTTGCTGTCTGTTAAATATTTATTGTACTATAGTTTTAAAATGCTCGTACCTAAGAATCTTTGTTTTCCTTGAAATTGAACAGTTTTATTTAACAGTAATAAACAATTTTTACTTTTTTTTTATCATCTTTCCACTCGCGTAATGATCTTCGGCGCTCTCTCGTCCCAACTCTTGGCCACCAGCTTCAGATCGCTTCATCTGTTGGTTCATGCGATGTGACCATCTCATTTCTATTTTAGATTTGCGGTCATTTTCCTTGCGTCTATTAGTTTATTATGTCTGCGTGTGAGATTAGAGTTTCTGACACGGTCACGTAGTTTTATGCCCATCATGCATCTCATCTGCTTTGAAAACATCTAATTTTAGTTTTATTGACCACTGTTAGGTGCCAGGTTTGGCAGCCGTAAAGTAGTGTTGGGAAAAAGTTGAGTCTTTGTAAAATATACGTTTTAAAGTAAAAGTAGAGATTATATATATAAGTCTTCATTATAATAAAAAAATATACTCTTCTCTCAACCATGATACTCTTGGGTCTTGGGGACCTGGAGCACATTTTATAGACATTTATCCGAGAGGCTAAAAAAGACTTGCCATCAAACGTAGTAATGCCGCCAATATTCTGGCCACGTTACTATTAGGTGGTGACAAAAATGGACTGGGTTATCATAAAATATGAATTCCGTAGATGATCCATTTAATATTTTATATTTAACTAATTGCACCTTACATTTTTATATAGCCTTTTCCTAGTCAAACTTTGGCTTTGACACGCTATCGCGTGAGCTAGATCAACTACGGCCCCAGACCATGTAGTTTTATTAGGTGTCTGCAAAACACGATCGATCTATTGTTCCCATAATCGAGTTTATACGGTGGAATGTGTGTCATATTTCCTGCTAACACACCTTCATTCAACGAACAATAAAGTTGAACATACCTTTTTAATAGTTATTTTTGAGATCTAAACTAAAATACATTAAACCATTAATGAGAAAACCAAACTTTGTATATATCGGGGCGCAGGGCCATTGGTTTACCTCGAGGCGCATGGCCATTGGTTTGCCACGGGGCGCATGGTCATTGGTTTGCCACAGGATGCAATACTAAATGGCCTTGCACCCCGATAGGTATATATATGTATATACTCTGTAGTACAATAAAAAAATTCTACTAGCACGTTTATCTGAGAATGTCTGAAATAAACTGGCCAAGCACGTATACGCACACTGAGGGTTCTGACCCACATTTCAAAGCAAAAACAAAACATATTTCTTGTACGGTGGCAGTACATAAATTTTGAGTAAAATTTATGTTTGATATTTGTTGTCATAGCGGCAAAAGAAGTACACACTCTAAGAAAATTCCGCAAGTCTGAAAAACTTTTTGTTTCTTCTTTTTAAGAATCTAGTTTTTTGTTGCTAAATGTCCTTTGGCGTCACTCAAGCATTAGATTTAATTAAATTGCTTCATCATTTATGAGTTTTCGTCACAATTCCGTTGAGCAGGTTTGTAAGAATTGTAGGTTAATTATGTTTCGCTGTTCGACTACATCGCAAAGTTAATCTTGACTCTAGAGTCAAGATTAACTTTGCGATGTAGTCGAACATATCAAAAGATGTACATATCTTCAGAATAAGTATCATGATACTGTCTTTAAATAAAGAGTTTTGCAAAAAACTCCATGCATGTAAATAGGTGAACACGGAAAAAGGCAATAGAAGGACATTCTGTAAAAAAAACAACTGGTTACCTTTTGTTTACCTTTTTTGATACAACTTAGGGACGGAACAAGCAAGCAGTCTACCTAAAGATAAGTGCATCTCTTGCCTATAACAAAGCCTTACTGCGTAAGTCACTTCCACAAAGAACATGACCTACGCTACCGCGTAGATCATGTTCATTGCGCCCGTCAACTTTAGGCATAAAGGTATTGAGCGTACCCGTAATTTCACCGGAAACCATAACCTTCAAACCGTAGCACAGCAATGCTACTTGGCGGCTGAAATAGGTTTGATTGTAGTACTTCCCCGGACGAGCCCTTTCACTAGGAGCTCTACTACTCTTTCTATTATTGCTTACCTAATGTTACGGTTCATGAGAAATAGTCTGCTGACAGGCAGATGGAGGAATGGACGTACGTACAGTATAGGATTAGTAATAGGATCCCGTTGGCAGTCTGGGTATGGAACCCTAAAATATTTGCAGTGCTTAATTGTAGATTATAGAGATATAATTGTAGATTGCCTATCGTAAACAATGTCTGGGTCAACTATAATATCTTCAGCATCTTAACCGTTATATATTTATTTATTATTTATATAACGAGGGATAGGTAGGTACATATTATTGTTTTCGATTGTGTTAATTCTTAAGGTAATAAATATATAATATTCATTTAGCTTCCATTAGTGTATAAAAATTGTGGAGACCCAAAATCGAAACCGTACTTACCTGCCAAAATCGATATAGGTATGGCAGGTAAGTACGGTTTCAACACTAGTGATTACCACAAAAAACAAAACATATAAGTAACTAATAACTAAGCTACATTAAAACTATTGGTAACACAATGGGCGGTAGATTATATTTACGGCGGTATTTTGGTTGGTGGTAGGACTTTGTTTAAGTCCGCCTGGCTAGCTACCACCATCTTACCTAATTCTGTCGCCATAATAACAATTCTAACATTGTTGTGTTCCGGCATTCAGAGGTAAGATAGCCAGTTCCTCAGTTTGTTGAGGATTCCGGGTGAAGTGCGCCTCCACCTTCGGCCTTATCTCAACTTGTTACCAGGTGAGATGAAGGCCAAGTGCTTACCCGTCGTACAATAAAAAAAAAAAAAAAAAGATGATGATTAAGACAAAAGTGCATGTTTTAATAATAATTAAGTATTTCATTACAATCATTCGGTAACTTGTAACAGCGTGTTTTAAAAATAGTCATCAGATGCCACGTCGTCGCCACCGCGCGAATTTCACCGCGTCAAGTCACGATTTCTTTTAACTTCTGGGTGCACTGCTACTTATTCTATTTAACACAGAATAAACAAAAGTAAAGAGCTTGCAGACATCCCAAATTTCATAATAATGGCCAAGCGACACACATATCGAGGGTTCCGACCCACATTCCGAGGCAAAAAAATCGTTTCGTGATTGACCCCTTTTATTTTTATTATTATTTATTGTTACAAAAGGAATTAAAATATAGGTACATATATAAATACTGTTAACCTATTACGGTTTGTGAGATGCCCGCACAAACAGTATGACGGATGGACAGACAGTGGAGAATTAGTAATAAGGTCCCATTGGATGGCTTTGGGTTTGGAACCTTAAAAAGCCCACCGTTTACTGTTACAATTTATAATCATCATCATCAACCTATTGGTAGTCCAATGCTAAACTTCTCTACCAAATTTCGCCACTGAGCCCGATCTTCGGCTTTCAATATATCCGTTGGTGTATCTTTTGAATATGTGAATTAAATTCATTTCGGTTTTATTGTACGCTTTAACGTAAGCTTGCTTGACACCAACTCTGAATAGATCGACTGCTGCAACATAAGACGATGCAATAGGTACTTAGCGCTGTTTCTTTGAATGTATTATTTCTATTTGTTTTATGTTATGTTGCAACTGCACTTAGGAACAACAAGTCAAGTTTTGTTTTAACTCGGCTTTATTTTATGAGTACACTAGTAGTTCGCCCCGAACTGAGATCTCGTGATATCTGGTTCGTATTAGGTATGTAACCACGGAGATTATTTCTCAAAAAGAATAGTATTAACAAACGATAAAAATGTGCTTTCCTTACACCAAGCACTCTTTTTCTCATACTCTCTTTATTCACCTGAGTGTGCGAGGCTCTCTCTCGTTGGTAACTTTCTTTTTATGCGAAGCCAAAATGAGAACAAAGCAGCAAACCACCGACTGTGATGTCGTTTTGAAAAGTGCTATCAAAACAATTGACTTAGTGGTTAAAAAATCTACCCTCCTGCCCACGGATGTCGTAAAGTGAACTAAGGAGCTTCACTAAAATGGTAGCAGCCTTATTATATGTGTAAACAAACCATTAACTGCGAGCACCAATATGTCTGCCAAACGTAGTGATTATGGCGAAACCTTACAGTTTTGGAGGAAGTTCTTCTTTCCACATTGTGGTGGACAATAATGTGCTACAATTGGTTTCGCAACACTATTGATGAATACTAAAAATTAGAAGACCTGTTTCAAAGAGATTCTGAATACCCTCTCTTATCTTACAAGACCTGATGATCATCCTTTGCCCTCTCATATAATAAGGGCAAAAATAAACTTATTCTGATATGTGCAGTCTCAACCCCTATTTCATATGATATTTGTTTTAACACATTTTTAAGGCTTCAATCTTATTTACCCATTTTGCAACCATTAATGTAAATACAGGGGTGGTTTCAGCAAATCAAAAGTAAGTTAATTGGGAAGTCAATCCCCTTTAACAGTCTATCCTACAAAACATACCAAGCGATTTAACCCCTTAATGCGCCCCTTTGTTACGACGATCACCCCTAATAAAAAGTAAAATATATATTTTAACAATATGCAGTCGATACTCTTCCAAATGACACCGCACAAGCCAAAAATCTTCTCGTTTTACTTAACACCCCTATTTCTTAAAAACTAACCCAGTGTCAAAAAAAAAAGTTTGAAAAGTATTAATGTAGTAATCTGCATATTCAAAATTTGAAATGATTGGATCAGTCATTCAAAAGATATGGGCGAAAATTTGTGTTTCTTTTCACCTCAATATATCAAAAACTACCCCACATTTTAAAAATCCGCAACGACAATCAAATTATGTTTATGTTATCTCTATTCAGTTAAAATTTCATGATAATCGAATAATCTGTTCGAGAGTAATGCCGTCACAAACATTACGCCACATACATACATACATACATACAATGCCGGATTTACCAACATAACTCAGAGATCTCATTCGCTTCGCTCACTCGATTAATAAATAAACACACAAAAATGACTATAGATACTTCTTATTGTAATTATAAGGACATACATTAATATATCGTTATCATTTATCATAATACAAGCTGACCCCGCAAACTCACACTTGCACAAAGATGAAAAAAAAAACAAGAAAAAAACATATTGTTCCAGGCGTTATTTTGCGGATATCCATTTTTCAAAATTAACCTAAAAACGGAAAAGTTATTTTCCACAAAATATTTTTCTGTATTCAAGTTTACAAGTATGTAGCAAAAAACACTGTAAATTCGAGCGCTACCAAACTTTAAGCTCAGCTGTAAAAGCGAGTTTATCTGAAGATTGCTTGAAAATTGCATCAAAATCGGTCCAGCCGTTTTAAAGTTTAACAGCTCTTCAAATTGTTGAGGATTCCGGGTAAAGTGCGTCTTCACCTTCGGCCTTATATTTACTTGTAAGCAGGTGAGATGAAAGCCTTGAAAAAAAAATGTCCATAGGAACATACATAATATGTACACATACATTTAATATAGATAAATAAATAAATATTACAGGACATTAATTTTACACAGCGCTATCTAGATAGATAGATTATCTGCCACTAGTGAAAACTGGTGGCAAAGATACTTGTATTTTTTTTTTATTCTACGACGGGGAAGCGCTTGGCCTTCTTATCATCTTATATCACTTTGTGTCACGTTATGATACCTAATTTAGGTGTTGAAAATTGTATTGTTAAACGTAGCAATCCCGCATTGCCAACCTTTCCAATCCACCAAGTGATATAGGCAGGCGGCTGTCGGTGTTGGAGTGTTTTTGTGACATCTAGTGGAAGGTTTTCGTCACGACACAGCTATTAAATTCAGTAGTCTATTATAGCGTCAAGTTGAATAACATTTTTGTTACGGCTGCCTGTGCACAAATGTCTGATACGGACGTGGTTGCCCGGTTAATTTTAAACTGTACTTTTTACTGATTACGTTAGGTAAATTAATAGTTGATGGTCTTCCTTTTTCGCCGGTACACCTGTCACGTTCATTTTCATTAGAATGAACGAATGAATGAACACTTTATTGTACACAGAAATAATACTATAGAACAATGTAAACATTTATTAACAATAATGTCTAAGTACATTAATTTTCATTTTAGATGGTAATAAATGTTATAAATGTTAATACCGGTTATCGGTTATGCGAGCTATGTGGCCTGCCACTTCAACTTGCTTTTTCTGAGGGTTTTTCTTCTGATGGTCTTTGGTTTTTCTATGGATGCCACGTTTCGGATTTTATCAAGTCGTGAAACTCCTTCTAACTCTCTCTAGCTCTTTGAACTCACGAGGCTCTATAGTCAGCGACTACGTCTCGGATCCATTACCATCACTGGCAACACACACTGACAGAAGACTAGTCTTGAGGCTCTGCGGTATCTTTGATGAGGAGATATCACGAAACTTTCCGAACGCGGGCAGCGTCTGATTCCGATCTGAATTCCTATAACCATTAATTATAAATGTATATTGTGAATACGCACACCGAAGGTGTCATCGCGAGCCAAAAAATCACCATAATTTTATTTTATTTTTATTATTTTGTGTATTGATAAAAATCAGTTACCTTCATAATATGCATTCCACAAGTGCAATTTGTCGTACAACCTTTTAAAATTAGCCAATTAAATAACGATCGAGGTAACGTTCAGAAACCACCTCAAAACAGTAGCGTGCCGGCGTAATAGCTCAGAAACTAGTGATTTACTGATATGTTTACAAATTTTGCAACGGAATTTACTCAACCACCATGTCTAAAACCCTGTACATTCCGGTTTACATTGACATTAAGAATTTTGAGCAATGCTTGTTAAATACCAATAGAACATGCGTTTTTTATTCGGTAATCCAACAGCAAATTCAGCTAGACAGCTGTTAATTTGTGCACCACCAATCGCTGCCTTAGCTATAAAATCCTCTCCATCCAACAGTTTTCTGGAAGAAATCGCTTCTGAGCGATAAGACCGCCAATTGGATATCTGTTTAAAAAAAACATTCATTTAAGAATGTACCCAATAGGAGGGTATGGAAGGAGTAGAGGAAGTAGAGGCCTTTGCCAAGAGGCAAACAAACTAGGTAGCTATTACGAATTATAGGTATAATTTAAAATGAAAATTAGTTACCTATAGATCAAGATAAGATCAAATCTAAGATCAGTTAGAGCTGGTGCGGCGGCTGATTTGGCCGAGGATCACAAAAGGCGCAAATATACTGGTATCGACAGAGGGTCCTTGGGTCCGTGGGAAGCCGGTGCTCTCCGAGGTTTCAAAAATCTTGCGGGGTTTTTGATTGAGGCGACACGTGACCCAAGGGCTGGCTCTTATTTAGGCCAGCGAATTAGCATAGCTATTCAGCGTGGCTATGCAGCCAGTGTCTAGGGCACGCTTCCGTCTGGTACTGGTCTGGAACAGTTGAGTTACCTATAGGCCTTTTATAACGATATTTAGGTAATCTGACTGATTCCTTTGAACATAGTTAGTTAGTTTAATTGTATATTTTATTTAATAAAGTTAAATAAAAAATGTTACCTATTAGTTTTAATAAAAGCTTTGGTTATTATTATTATTGTTATCAGAGGATAACCAAAAACGTTGAATGGATAGCGTAAAAGAAATGCGTGTGAAATGAGTATTAGGTGGTGAGCTGTAGGGTGGTAGAAAGAAGTGTACGGAGGAGATGCAATATGTTGTGCCGACTATGCCGTATGAGCTAACTGCCTAAAGCGGGATAAGGATGAAATAGACATATACATTCATACATACTCGTTAAAAACATTCACCACATTCTGAGGTAGTTGAGTAATACGAAACGTCAGAAAGATAACCAACTTGTCGCATTGCCAGCTTCGTTTTTTCATAGATATGCAGTCATGCGATCAGCTAAAATATTGTCACAAATAAAATAAATAATATCCAAAGTTTTATAATACAAGTTGGTTAGGCTATTGAATTCTAAATTGCATTTTTTGTAAATCTGTACAAAGGTTACGCTAAACGCAAGACGACTAGGATTGGTAAATCTTGAATTTGACAGCGCAATGTTTTACAAGAACTTGTTCAAATCGACGACCGCCTCTGTGGTCTAGTGGTTCAACCCACCGATTTCAGATCCAGAAGTCCCGGGTTCTTACCTAATTCTGTCGCCATAATAACAATTCTTAAAAAAATGTTGTGTGAGTATGTTGAGGATTCCGGGTGAAGTGCGCCACCACCTTATCTTATCTCAACTTGTTACCAGATGAGATGAAGGCCAAGCGCTTCCCCGTCGTACAAAAAAAAAGTGTAACAAACAAATTATGGCAAAAAATCCAACCTAAAACAACAAAGCCAACCCAAAAATGCTTGAGAAAAATGTTTAATCTTAAATACAAAATGTTAGATATAGTTATCATTAGTTACTAACGTGATGGTTTTGATAAATTGTAGCTTCAAAACATGTCCTGGAACCATAAAAGTGAATTTAACCACTATTGCAGGCTACATGTAAGTAACATGCCTCACAGCTCAGTTGGTAGTAGCTCTGCCTTCTGAGCTGTAGATTGTGGGTTCGATTCCCACGTAGGACAAACACTTGTGTGATGAATTGATGACTGTTCTGTGTTTGGGTGTTGCTTTATATGATAAGTATGTATTTACAAAAAAAAAGTATTTAAGTAATCTTTTCATAGTCTAGTTCCCATATATAGCTTTGCTTAGTTTGAGACTAGATGGCGCTGTGAAAAATGCATGTCCTGTTATATTAATGATAGCAATATTTTTGATATTTATGTATAGATTTCCTAGAATGGTTCCATAAAGAGATTCATATGGGTCATGTACCTACGCGCGATATGAAATTTGGTAAATTATTAGAATGGTTCCATAAAGAGTCCTGTCTTGATTTATTTTTTTAATTGTTAGTAATTTTATAAGTCTTATGGTCTTATTAATTGTCAGTAGTTTTTTGTTTAATTCTTTGTACCTAGCAACAAGATGGAACTGTTTCTACACTTCTCCTCTGCAAGCAAGCAGTCTTTCTTAGCTTTTTATATACACTTAACTTAGGTTATAAGTTATTGTTTAAGTTTATTTATAAAGTGTGTAAAACTATTTGTTCTCCGAATACAATAAAATAAAATAAATCAAGAGAATCATATAGGTCATGTACGCGTGATATGAATTTTGGTAAATTATTGCTTCAAAACACACCGTGTATTCGAAAAAGTGAAATATTCCGATCTACGTTTCACAGTTTTTAAGAGCTGACACTTTCAAAAACAGTCTAAGTGTATTAAAATCTAACTTTGAGGTTCCACCTTAGCTGACTGCATATTCCCGGGCAAAATTCACTCATTTCGGAAACCAGAATACACGCGCAACTAAGCCCGGATGATTTACATTACGTATCCAAAATTTAAATCATCCGGGCTAGGTGCACGCCAACTTTTGAAATAACAAATATGAATCCTATACTAAAAAATCGTAACAAATATCACTGCCACAGGTTATTGGAAAAATAGTACAGGTTTTATAATGAGTTTCATCTGCCATAAGTACAAACGAGTTTCTATATGTTACTACCTACTAGTCTATAGTTGCTACCACGTAAGTATATATTATGAAAGTAAAATCAAGAAAATGTCAGGTCAAAAAGTTGGTAAGTCAACTTGTTAGCCTATAACAGGGGTCAAGTGATAACATCTGAAAAGGTAATATATAAATAGTCTTCAATCAATGGGCATTGTTGCCGAAACTTTGTGGCAACTGTTCACCAAACAACATGATATTACCACAATATCGACTGTCAAGAGTAAGACGCAAACCATTATTCGGAATGTTCTCAAGTTCTTATTATACCATCATACAAAGCATGCATTGTGTGCGGCACAGGGAAATAATATGGTTGGAATTAAGCACCTCGCAATTGATAAGGTGACGTGGTAACTGAAGATGTACGGCGTCCGTCCTATTAACTAAATGCCAACTCTCCTTCCCACGGCGATCATTGAACGGCCATTGTATGCCTACTTCAGCTTATGAAAGCCCACTAGTACCCAGTAGTACAGGTACTTTATCGGTCATTTCTTAATAGCTTGTCCCATTCATATGAAAATTTGCAGGTGTAATAAAATATTCGAAATTTCTTCCAATATTTTAATCGAAAATCGAATTAATTCTAAAAAAATATTTATCACTCGTAACACGCTGTTGCATATATTCAGCAATTCAAACCGAGATTATCTCTCTATCTGCATAATTTATATTGAATAGGAGATGCCATTGATAAATTAAGGACGAAGTACGTTTGAAATCAGCGGTGCTACGGGGCCGTCTTAAATACGATCTTGAATTTTAGGATATAATTGGCAATCTTTGGCTATATCACAAATACCTTAAAACTCCTCGCCGTCTAGGTATTTCTACCAGACTCAAAGGTCAATCAGCTTGCTACCGCCACCGAACGTGAAGTTGAATCAATTCCGTGGTTCGTAAAACAAGCTAATCTTGAACGCGTAATAGTTTTATTATTGTACGTATTGTAGTAAATGGTATACTACAAATACCACGTTTTATTCATAAGTATGACCAGAAATACATTAGGCAACGTGGATTACGCTGATTGCAAAACGATTAATGAAAAACCAGTCAGTATTTTTTTGAGGAAATCATTCGCGCCAGTTATGAGTTTGTTCCACGTAACAATAAATAACTATTATTGATCAATATGTAATAGGCGTGTAATATTCTTGCTAATCCAATGCATTCATCATTATTTTCTTAGTTATTCTTTTCGATTGTTGCTGTCGGGCTCAGAAGGAATCTATCGTTTTAAAAAAAATCCAATGATAGTTTTTAGACGGATTTGTGAATATTCACGCCAGTCATATTTGTTTTTTTTTACATTCTATTTTTTTCTCGTCTTACGACGGACATTTTCATTGAAATAACTTATTTTTCAGATATTTTGGTTGGTGGTAGGACTTTGTTTAAGTCCGCCTGGCTAGCTATCGCCATCTTACCTAATTCTGTCGCCATAACAACAATTCTAAAATTGTTGTGTTCTGGTATTAAGAGGTAAGTTACCCAGTTCCTCAGTTTGTTGAGGATTCCGGGTGAAGTGCTCCTCCACTTTCGGCCTTATCTTAACTTTTAGCCAGGTGAGACGAAGGCCAAGTGCTTCCCCGTCGTAAAAAAAAGTAACTTGCAAGTTTCTTCTAAAACCATGCTACCTATATATATATTTTTTTTGATAAACTTTATGATGATTTATGATGCACGCTAACAATTTAATGTTTTCTACCTTGTTTGACAACAGCTAGAAAATACCTTGGCAGCATAAAAATTATGCTTTTTGCATTTGTTTATACATTTTACAATAAAGTATTAAATAAATGCATACATAGACTCGCGCCAGTTTTCCAGAGGTAAGGCACAGACAACAGATTTCCACTACTAATGCTCCTTGCAAACCTCTTTTCCTCTTATTCTTTCTCAATCTTTGTCACTACATCCTCTTACACACTACATCGCTATCTGATTGAGCAAAATGTTATCGTAATAATCAAGGTTCTGAACAATTCTGAACAAAAGATTGGAGCGTGCAAGTAACATTATGCGATTCGTTTTGGCGATAGAATGTCCATCAGCTGATTGCAAACATATCCACTTTAAAACTAATTCACCCTAGGAGAAACCGGTTAAACGCCCTTTTTGCTACTTCTTATCTGCAATACTGGTGACCATTTTATGACTTTCTAATCAACGTTGGCAATATGCTGTTGTTGCTGAATATGTTGCTGGTGTGACGCGTGACCCAAGGGCCTCTTATTTAGCCAGCGAATTAGCATTGCTATTCAGCGTGGCAATGCTGCTGGACTTAAGCACACTTCCGTCTGGTACTGGTCTGGATCAGTTAATTTACCTGTAGACTGTTTGTAAATGGCCTTTGGTTAACCCGACTGCTTATCTTGTAAATAGCTAGTTTAATAGTACATGTTGTCAAATATATATGTAGAAAATAGCAAGCCTCACAGCTCAGTTAGTAGTAGCTCTGCCTTCTGCGCTGTAGGTTTAGGGATCGATTCCCACCCAGGACAAACATTTGTGTGATGAATATTGATGTTTGTTCTGTGTTTGGGTGTTGTATTGTATGATAAGTATGTAAGTTACAAAAAAGTATTTAAGTATCATAGCAGTAATCTAGTTCTCATATTACAATGCTTAGTTTGGGGCTAGATGGCACTGTGTGAAATTAATGTCCTGTAATATTTATTCATTTATTAATTCTAAGCACCATTCCAAAAGTTGTGAATATAATATATTCACATATAAAAATAACCGGCTTGTGTACAGACGGTGTTTAGCCGTGCGCTATATAGGTACCTAAATATCGCTTCCGCTTACCGCTATGCCCAGGTGTTGGTAGATACCTAAGATCACGGTGGTTGAACAATTATTGCATTGTGTGATCGGTTATTCCGTGGAGGTCAATGCGTGAGCTTTACGGCCCTGCTGCACACCTTGAGCCCACTACGACTGGTCACCCACTGACAGGCAAGCGATCTTGTCTCGAAGAGAAAAATCATATCTCCTGCTCATACAATCATTTAAATGAAAAAGTAAAAAATATGTAATTCTTGTAACCAGGTGAGATGAAGGCTAAGAGCTTATCCGACGTACAATTAAAAAAAAAACTATACATCAATCTATCATCTGATATAAAAAATGCGCACGTATTTAACGCATTTAAATCTAAACATATTATGCAAGAAGTAATTGCGAATAATTGATGACAATTAAATAATGGGTTAGACGCGTTTAGTCGACGGCATACCTACCTAGTACCTTCTGTATTGCTACCTAAGATCATACTGTTCATAAGTAAGTGACATTTTTGTCTTTTTACGAATAAATGTATTAAACATAAACATAATTAATAAAAGATCTAAATCGTTTTTTTTCAACTAACAAGAACAAGCGCTTCCCCGTCTTACAATATAACAAAAACATCGATAAAAATGATTATTACTTACTACACATGAACGGCACGAGATGAGCGAAGCACGTGGATTTGACATGTCATTGTGTCTCATTATGGTCCCTACCCCCCTAATCCCCACCGCCCTCAGGATGCTGTTGGTGCTGGTGCACACGCCACGTTAGTGCACTAATAGCATAGAAGCATAGAAGTGCCTCCCCACACCATCATGATGCGCTGCAGAGGCGCGATAGCCCCAACATCATCCCATCATCCCGTAATAATGTACTTTACGCCCAAAGCAATCCCGAGTGCCTGGTGTGGGTTGCAATCGAAGTTCATTCGATTCGCGTTTGCTCGCCGTGAATGGTGATAAGGTATTATTTTTCATACTAAACGTGGTAAACACAAACCCGTGCTCCATTGCTACTTACACTAGACACACACACAGATTTTGATTTGAAGGCCAAGTCCTACCCAGTCGTTCAATAAGAAAATGAGTTAAAATTAACAATTCTCTTTTTTTTCTTCTAGCATGAGCATTCCATATCTCAATTAAACTGTTAAAATAAACCAAATCCTTGTCGGACTCGCACACTGAGGTCTCTAACCCGAATTTCAGAAAAAAAAACATTTTGTCCTTGAGTAGGCCTTGATGTGGGTCCAACTCACGCTTGGCCGGTATTTAATATTTGTTATTATCGAGGCAAGGACTTTTAATTGTACAAAGTTTGAACAATGTAGGTATTAATGTAGGTAGAACATTTTTTTTTTTTTAAATACAAAACAGTGAGTAGGACCTCTTTCTTTTAACGTCCTTTCTTTTTATATATTTCGTGAAGTAATCCGCTATAAAACACATATTTTCGTAAAATTGTAATCAGCTATCAAAATCAATAGATAAAATAAGAATAGGACAGACAGACAGACATACAGCGTAAGCTTAGTTAAAGGATCCCATAGATATCCTATGGTGCTACGACTTCAAACAAATTACCTTCAAGAAAAAATAAATGCATTTTGTGCGGGCTGGCTCCTATTGAAAGTATTTCTACCTCAATTCTGTAATCCCACGCATTATAATGATCTAAGATTCTATACCAAAACAAATGTGAAATCAAATAATAATATATTCATAATGACCTCATTAGCAATGCTCGCTGATCGCAAAATTCGCTTAATCGTATTAATTACAAATCTAGAATCAAACTTATATCATCAGTCATACGGACCCGGCCGCATTCCAACCGGTCAGGCGACATTCGAGGATCAACTTTAGCATTCTCAATCACCTCACCTCAATGATGGCTCAGCCTCTTTCGCCATAGCTTACTTAAAGCCAATGTCTACCGTATCGCACGCAAAGTTTGAGGGGTCACTGTAGAAAATGAATGAATGAATGTAAAAATACAGAGGTAAACGCAAAAATAAGGGAAAAACTATAAACGAATCAGTAACTGATACAATTAACAACCACCAAGAATAGAAAAAACGCAAAAGAAAAACGGATTAAATATATTTCCAACCTTTTTACAAACACCTTTTGAGTTGGTGGTCAAACGCTTGACTATCATCAATAAAAAAAATACCGTTTTGGCGTCATAAATTAAATGCTGCAATGTAATCTAAAAAAATATTTTTTTAGATTACAATACTATACAAATATTTACACAAAACTAACTATTGCATACTTTGGCTTTGTAGCCAAGAGTAGTTAATGCTAAGTAAGAATAAATTAATGTTAATTTGAGAATATTCTAGAATATTAGTATTTTCAAATCCAAAAAAATAAATTTATTGTCCTCCATATTTAGGGTTCCATACCAAAAGGGTGACTATAGAACCCTATTAGCCTTGGCGTGGCTTGACGGGGCTTTTGTTGTCCAACCGTTCATCTGTCTGTCAGCGGCTGTATTTCAAAAACGCAATAGTTCAATTACACGATGTGTTTTTCGATTGCAACTATAACGTAAATAAATAAAATAAAAAGGGGGCCCCCTTTTTTCGTACAAGAAACGTTATTTTATGCCTTGAAATGTAGGTCCCTCAGTGTGCGTGTGTTCGCAATTGACCAGATTCCTCTTTTCAGAATAAATTAAATAAGGCGTCTTATATTTTCTTTCGTGATAAATATAAAACACAACATACGGCTATTTGCAATCGTTGTCAATTTAAAATTACAAAAATCTTTTCTATGCAGTGAATAGACTTAAGTGTCCCCAATGGACGTATTCCCTAAGATTTCGAATCTCGCCAAACTTTTATACATAGAAAATCGTCAAATCAACCATTACTGCGCCTCTACCGAATGTCGGCTAACCACACGTTACGTAATTTGACCTTTCGAAGGATTTCGTCTCAAACAATGAGGCGAATAGGATGTCTGAATTCTTTATTTGATTGGTACCACAAATCAGTCACCGTATGAAACACAAGAGATTTCAATAGTCGCCTGTCATCATCGGATTTATGACAGTTATAACGATGTTATGTAAAATGTAATTAATCTATCACGCGTCATCCGTAACTCCGTGTGCTTGGCTAAGCCAATTCACGCTTGGCATTTGACCCCGGCTTGACTTTATTTTATGAATATTAATAGGTGTGAAGGTCAATTTGGATGGTTATTTGATTTCCCACAAACCCACAATTTAATGACTCAAGCAAGCTGTGGTTCATTAACATATAAAAAAATCAACTGGTCCACAGAAATAAGGCTGATATATTTATCCGAAGCTAGTGAAACGCCCGGGCCTTTGTGCACAAAATTTAAATAAATTACACAAAAAGTCTTTAAAACTAGGTTTGGGTTGTGCATAGACTGATATTCAGTCAATCCGTCTGCTACTCGGTGATTTTATATATATTTTAACAGCTTCTGTGGTCTAGTGGTCCCACCGGTGTCAAATCCAGAGGTCCCGGGTTTGATCCCCATGGGGAGTACAATATTGTTCTTGGTTCGGTTGGTGGAAGGATTTCGTTTAGTCCGCCTGGCTAGCATCCATCAATATACCTAATTCTGTCGCCATAAACAATTCAAAAATTGTTGGGTTCCGGCATTTAGAGGTAAAATAGCCAGTTCATCAGTTTGTTGAAAATTCCGGGTGCGCTTCGCACCTTCAGCCTTAGCATATCTTGAAAATCAGGTGAGATGAAGGCCAAGCACCTCCCCTACGTAATTTATTTTATCAAAATATATATTCGTCTGAAATTATTATCATTTTTACAGAGAATTCGGTGGATGGTGGTCTCAGAGCGATGAGATGAGGACGTCTTCGCTATGCGGAGTCCACGAGTGGCTGAATAGCCGTCACGGCAGGGTTACGCGTTTGCTGATAACATCGAGGTGAGCCCCATACATGTAATTCTAAGGTCTATACGAGCTAATCATCAGCATCATATTAGCCCAAATACGTCCACTGCTGAACATAAGCCTCCCCCAACCCAATTGCCGCCATAAATAGTGACCTGAGCCTATAGCGACTACCCGCTACAGTTACAATGTCGTCGGACCATCGATTGGGGTCTTCCCAGACTCCGTTTCGCGTTTAATCGTGGCATACGAGAAACATACGAGATATATGCTATAAAATACAATTTCGTGACACTATAATAGCTCGAACTATAACTAGCTATAACAAAACGTGATACTAATTAAATGAAGTTAATAGTTTAATGCTAATAAAAGTGCTTTTTTCCATGACATGTAGGTTTAAACCCTTTTGAGTGATTAAAAAACAGGGCTTTCTTTTGCTTTATAAAAACCTATGTTAAGTGTATTAAAAAAATAGTTAAAAAACACACAGACCACGTCTGTGCTACTGTGTGTGTTAGAAGTGTTTCAAACAGAAAACTATAAAGTATAAAAATTAAAATAATACAAAACACAGACGTGGCTAATGCACTAATATTAATTTAAGAGTGTGAAAGGTTGCGAAAGGGCTCGACCGAGGAAGTACTACCACCATACCTATTTCAGCCGCCAAGCAGCATTGATGTGCTCCGATTTCAAGGGTATCATTGCCGGTGAAATTACTGGCACGCGAGGCTTAACACCTTTAAATCTGAGGTAGACGGGCGCAATGCAGTGCCGTGTAGGCTATATTCTTGTGGATTTGACCTGCGCAGTAAGGCATTGTTATAGGCAAGAATCCACTTAACATCAGGTGGGCTCCTTGCTTGTTCCATCTCCTAGTTGTAAAAAAAAAGTGTAATGCCCTGGATTTCTTTCCCGTCATCCCGTGAGGATTTCCTAAAAACCCCTGGTACCCCTTGACTACAAAACAGGGCTACCCTGAAAGTTTCTAGTTTCTATGACCTCTGGCTTGTGTTGAGCGTTGATCTTCAGTCAGTCAGCTTCACGACAATTTTATATATATAGATAACGTCTTGTAATAATTTTGTTATCAAGTTATGATACTGTTTATAAGAAAAGACCGTTTCATTAGAATTTCATTCATAAATGTGAAAACGTATGAATGAATATATTAAATTATATTTTATGGGTGGCAAATTTGGAAGGGTCAAGGTCAAAATATTAAGCGTGCATCATGGTAATGACAAACATGTCTGGCACATATTAACACATTTGTATTACAAGAGTGCTCACAAAAGTTTTGTTATACTTGTAAATAACTAACCTATTGTGAAAACTTTACGCCAACTAGAATACTTAGACGGTGACGCGTCAAACATTGTAGGTTGTAGTTTGTACTATGTAATACTTTTGGATTTGCCTTCCTCTTCATAGTCAAGGAGACCGCATATTTACTACTATACACGATTATTCCACTACAAGTTAGAAGTAAAGATATAACTTGACGAGCTAAATAATTTCCTTTCCTTACAAAACTGATGTGCAATATTTTTTAATTTTAAAGTCAGTAAAACCCGAACAAAGTGTGTATAAGCGTGAAACGTGTCGTATTTTTTTGATCAAATATTATTAAAGTCAGATATATCGCAGATTTACGCTTTTATTTTTAGTTTAAGATAAATATCTTTATTAAATTATTAATAATAAATAGCGCCGCTTTGGTCTTTGTTCTGTGCTATAAAGCCAATTTCTCGAAAAATAAATAAAGAAATTCCTAAAAAAACAAAGTTTACTCCAAAAATAATATAACACAGTAACTTTGGCTCCTGTGCTCTTCATCTGCAATTCCAACAGTAAACGCCCCCATTTTTAGAGAAACTCTAATACGTTTCTGTGCCAAGGCCACTTCACAAATTGATATAAAACCCAGTGAGAGTGCTGCGAACCTGCCATTTGTCACGATTTATGAGTGCAGCGGTGCCCAATTATCATCTATACTCTTTGCAACCATCTCTTGTTTCATAATACCTATCAGCTATGTAGGTATTCATGCATCGCTTCGTTTCTATTTGCTGAAATGCTCGTGGCGAAACTCACCTAGTTGGCAATAGATCAGAAAATACATAAATTGAATAGCATTGGTATAATATGGTATGGTAATAAGCAAGCTTACGTCTATACCTACAACTTATTTTTCAGTTTTAAGTGCATTCTAGTGGAACTTATGCCTATTAACACCAAGCCCTTACAAAATGTCATATAGTCATACATAGTGATCATGCTTGATGATTTTCTTGGCTTGGTTGCTAGGGTGCGCTACCCCCTTCTACTCCATCTTAACTAAGTCTGTCGATTACAACAATTCTATGATCATCAATTATGAGTCTTCACTTCATTTAGAGTCTTGCCTCTTAGGCCTATGTTCCTCAGACTGTAGAGGATTTCGGGTGAAGTGGGCTTTCACCTTTGAGCTTTATCATAACTTCTAACTAAGGTGGAGGCCTAATACATTTCCATCGAAAAAAAATCTCCTTAAATCCGCTCATTGCAATCTTTGGGATGCTCCGAGGGCTTATGTACTTCGGTGGACTTTTTCGCTGCGGTGATATATAACGCTTTGAGAATTACATAAATGCATACATATGTACATAAATCCCGCCTGTTTTCTAGAGGGGTTTCTACTTACTACGCTCCTTGCATAGTTTTTTGAGCTTCCGGGTGAATTGCGCTTCCACCTATGGCCTTATCATAACTTTAAAATCAGGTGAGATGACGGCCAAGCACATCCCCGTCGATCAATAAAAAAAAAAACGATATTCATCCGACAAATGTTGTCCCGGGTGGAAATCGAGCCCACAACCTACAGCGTAAACAGCTACTACCAACTGAGCTGTGAGCTCTTGATCGTATCAATAGCACTTGTGACCTCTGCACGTGTCAAATTATTCACTAACATTATTACTACGTGAACGCTCCACATAATTGAATCCCAGAACCTCTATGAACTTTATCTTGTTAGTGGAATTGTTTGTGCTAAATCAAATAATAAATTTCGTAATAAACAATGATATATTGCTTGTAAGCCTATAATAATTATATGAACTAACCTCAAGGTAAAAATACTGTCAATGCAAACTTATATAAGAGACTTAGTGCCACTTGGACGATGAAGTCTGAGGATATGGTATAGACCATAAAGTACACATAGGTGTACTATGAGAAATTACCCTTGAACACAGACATTTGCTTACAGACCAGCCAAGTCAAGAGCTGGCAGTAAAAAAATACAGTCAATAAGAAAAATATAAAGTACGTTACAACTTTTAATACCTACATCATCATCACCATCTTCATTATCATCTCTACTAAGGTCTCGACTCGTCTAACGGACCACTGAGTCCGTTATTCGTCCTTTCTCATCTACTCTCAGCCCACCACTGTGGAGACCGTCGCTCCATTTAGCCAGAAGACGCCCTGTACTACGCTTGTTAGACGTGCATACAACAATGTAAATTCCACTCTTAAGCGAGGTTATCGGTGTTCATCTCAAATTATGTGCCTAAACCTATTGAGAAATTGTATACAGGAAAACATTGCGAGACATTGCTTTTCATACAAAAGCCATCAAGGCGTTTGTATGAAAAGCTCGTCTTAACATTTTTCTAGGAAGTTTCAAAACTAACAGTTATTGTGTTTATCATTTTATAAAAGTTATGAAGATCAAAATATAAGAACAGCGGAAGATAAACCAAACAATGGTGAGGAGACACTGGATTACATTTAGTGCTACGATATCTATGCGATTCTTTCACTGCATTTTTAAACGCCTCTTAGATCTAGTGGTTTGCCCACTACCGGTGTTAAATACAGAGGTCCCGGCTTCGATCCCCAGGGGGAGTACTATTGTGTTTGGTTTGGTTGGTAGACATAAGAATCCTCACAGCTCAGATGGCTCTGACTTCTGCGCTGTAGGTTGTGAGTTCGACTCCCACCCAGGACATATATGTGTGTGATGAATATTGATGTTTGTTCAGTGTTTGGGTGTTGTATTGTATGATAAGTATGTATCCCAACAAAAAAACTTAGTGTTATATCCGTAATCTGAACCCCATATTACAAGCTTTGCTTAGTTTGGGACTAGATGGCGCTGTGTGACATTAGTTTCTTATAATAGTTATTATTTATTCTTTTCATCAAGTCCGCCTGGCCTAGCTACCACCATCTTACCTACCTATGCCTGCTGCGATAGCGTAGTAGCGAATTTCACGTTTTTAATCCACTACGTGTTTTGAAGCCACAATTTATTAGGCTTCACGTACTTTAAATGTGCGAGCCCTTTCTATTGCCACTATTACAAAGCTTCCATCTGGTACTGGTCAGGAATAATTGAGTTAACTGTAGGCCGTTTGAAACGGTCCGTAGGTAATCCAACTGTACAGTACAAGTTATTTTAATCGTTGATTATTCAAGTTGAGATTGTTTTTTTACTCTCTATGTGTGAGCTATATGTCAACATACCAACAGCCTTGAGGCAACAGCAGCCAGTTTAGAATAAGTAAGGGCCAAAATAACGTATGTCAACCAATTTTTGAAAAAATATAAATATTTTCTTTAATAAGTGCACACATATTTTTATTTTTATACTAATGAATTCTCTTGTAGTATGTGTGAATTTCTGTATACTTTTTTTCACTAGGTAATTATAGATTATCCTCTATTTAACATTTCAAAGTTGAAAGAAGTAAAATATGCACAGTGTTTTAGCTCTCCTGAAAAATTGACAAAAAAATAATACGTTCATCTGGTTCTTACACCGCCATGTTGGTATACCATAAAGCAAAGCATCACCTATAATGCATATAAACACTCTTCTTGAAGGTCTAACAGAAAGGAATAACGGACACTGGAGCCTGATTCCGAATTTTCGTAGAACGAATTATAAATTATTTTTAACTGAAATATCAACAAGATCAACCCAATGTTGTTGATAAATAGCTGTGCGTCTGAAATTACTTTTATACAACGATGATGGCGGAAAAACGTCATCAAGCTCCAAGTTTTTTTATACATGATAGGTAAGCTCTTGACCTCTTTGATGGCTTGTCTCTTGGCCAGAGCATGGATGAGGTCTACGAAAGAGCGAGCCAATACAATTTAATTCGGTCATAAGAAGTGTTCGCGCTGGCAACATTCACTCTTTTGCAGCCGAGTGAAGGGCTTGGCTGCTGTCGGAAAAGCTGCTGAAAAATAAATGCATTAACGCAAGTCGCTTAGCAAAACACCGACCTATTACTATACGTATTTTGTTCTCCGGAAGCTATATATAGCTGTGGTGGTCACAGATTCATAGTCAACTCGACCTCATCTCAGCCCGAAGATATCGTAAAAGTCAACTAAGGAATCTTAACGTTACTTAGAGTAAGGGTAATAGCCTTCTCCTGTGCATTGACTTACACGTTTACTAGGATCACCAGTCTGCCTACCAAGTTTGGTGATTATGTTATAACTCTCCAGCTTAGTTTATAGAAATTGTTCAGTAGAGTTGAGAACCAATTCCATATTTAAAAACATGCATCAAAGCATACACCTATACAGTACCTGGACCTATGGATAGAACTAGGAACTAGCAAATAAATGATATAAACAAAATGAAAGCTACCCTGAAAATGACAAGGTTCTATTGCCTCTGGCTTGGACTGAGCGTTGATTGTTAGTAAGTCAACCAGTCTATCAGCTATTTGTCGATTATACCTCTATATGTTTAGAACTTTAACGTCACGGTAATTAATATTTTTGCACGTGGCCGGGCGGCTCAGTATATTAATTTAAAAATAATTTAGGATGAATCCCGCAGCTACCTTTTATTTTTTTTATTTTGTTATTTAACCGTCTAGGGGTTAGTGGCCTCAAGCGCCCACCGGTATCAGTCCCAGAGGTTCCTGGTTTAGTCCCCAGGGGTGTACAAATTTATGTTAGGTTTGATTGTTGATAGGACTTTGTTTAAGTACGCATGGCTTGTTACTACCATCTTATCCAAGTCTGTCGCCATACCAACAATTCTAAGTTTGTTGTTTCCGGCATTTAGAAGTAAGATGGCCAATCGCTTCCCCATCGTACAATTGTTTTTCATGTCAACGTATAGTACCTATTCGACGTTTTTTAAAAAGACGAGGTATTTATTTTTGTCAGCAAAATATCAACTAAAAAGTTAATTTGAGACAATATTTCGAAGTTCTGGCGGAGTACGTCAGTAGGTTGTTAGGGTAACCAATTCCTTTATATTTAGCTGACTGTTTGAACCTGTGGTTTGAACGATAGACTTATAATAATGTACATACATTACATATTCGATTTGGTCGAGCTGTCATCTCCATAAGCCTGAGTGCATGAGAGAACACGAATTCCGAATGCAATCGATTGCGATACCATTACGGTCGATACTCATCAAATTCATCAATCATCATCAGAATGTACCAATGCACACTAATGACCTTTTAAATATCAACCGAATCGTAGCAGTCTACTTCACAAGTTCTTGGCCTTCATCTCACCTGATTTTCAAGTAATGATAAGACCAAAGCGGATGGAATGGGAAGAATGATTTTTTTTTATTATTTTTAATATGTTTGTACAAACAAAGCTTTTCGGAGGCTCATGCCCTGCATTGAACTTGTAATGGTGATGCAGAACCCGCAGCCATTCATACAAAGAGAACATAAAAGCTTAGGTTATATAGCATTATTACTTAGGTTACACATTTAAGATTGTTTAAAACGGCACTTAGGCTTTAGTTGCCGTTGAAAATATAGTTAGTCCAAGGCTCACTGCTTACATACCTACTTACGAAGCTTATTCGAAAGTCCTCAGCTGACTTTTTGCGATCAGGTGATGAAACTTTTACTGCATGTGCTCGACATTGCTTGAAAAATTACTAAGCTTTAAAAGGCACTTATGGATGCCTTAAATCCACCCGTGAGCGTTGCAATTCAGAATATACTCGCATTACCTACTCCTCATGGTTTTTTTTTAATAATGACTCGGGATGTTTAATGTTTACATAGCGTCATGTATAAATTATATCTTAATTCAATGCAATTCGCATAAATTCATTCATAATAATAATAACATACATTTAAAGGAAGAGTCGATGGATGAAAACGGATTAGATGGGTATTTGTGGCGTCAAATGGGAGAGGCCTTTGTTCAGTAGTGGGCTTATAATATGATGATGATGATGATGATGATTTTAGGATATATAACACCGAATCACAGAATAAACTACTGTGTTCATCACGCAAATGTTTTCCCCTTGTGGGAATTGAACCCATAACTTACAGCGCAGAATTCAGAGCTTCTATACCCACAAGGCGTTTTATTTTAGGATAACATGGGCTTTGTTATCCTGTTATCCTAAAAATAAAAAATCTACTATGAAAATTGAACGTCGTTGGATCCGAAAGAATTTCTGTCATTTTTGTATTGAAAAACGTACAATCCGTCAACGGATCCGTCATATTTGGTTTTTCGTAGTAGACCTACAGGCTCTTCTGTCCTGTTTAGTTCACGTTTATTCCATAAATATATAATTTATATACACTTGGGAATTTAATGGCAGTTACAGAATTGACATGGCATCATTTTTTCATTTCAAACAATTACTTAATATTTCAATACATTTAAGTAGAAGGCATATAGCAAAGTATTTAATAAACAATTGGTTTTATTGGGTCACTTTGATTATGGAACCTCATTGCTTATCACAAAGAGGATGAAGTTTTTGAAGTACCATCATGATTTTGTCACCGATGTGTGGTATGAATAGCGACCGAGCGTAAATGCTTTCCATTCAACTTTATGTTCGAAACTAGTAATACCAGTCATGAAAGTTGTCATACAAATACGATGTATGGGTCGTATGGTGCAGTGGCCTTACCACAGGCTAGTGTAGTAAAATTCTCTGACGTGCTACAGGTAGTTTGCCAACGCGGTATGATTAAGTTACATTGGTTGGCGTCACTTTCGAAATTGAGTCATTATTTTTAAAACGCCAAATCTACCGCCTGTTCGGAAACGTAAACAAGAAGAACGACAAAAACCTCTGGCTATAAAGTTATTGAATTTAAATTAAATGAAATACATTTATTTGACAATGCCACATAGCAGAAATAAAAATTAAGATTAAAAATAAAATGAATACGTAAAAATGATGTACAAAGAAAAAACAAAAATAACAAAAACATTAAATAAGATTGGGTCCATGTTGTGTGATTTGCTGCACAAATCATACTACATGGCACACAGCCAAATGAGCCCAGACTCAGCTTAATGCTTCCACGCACTATTTTTTTTATGATTCATTCAATAGTTAATACTATCTGAAACATATTTATTCGAGTCAACTATATTCATAAATATTAAAGGGATGTCAATTTCACACAGCGCCATCTAGTCCCAAACTAACCATAGCTTATTCCTCGTTCAGCGGCATTCGATTACTTTCGCGCGGGTGAGCTGTTCATTCGTATATACTACTATGTTAAATTGTGTGCATTTTGGTTCAAAACTATCCGCAAATGGCGCTGTACAGGTTTTCGTGCATTGTCCCTACTGTCTCGCTAGCGACTTGTTGGCAACGTAGAGTTCGTAGTGATTGACAGTCAACCAAACAGTAAGCGAGAACGGACCTATGATACAGCCTTGGGCTCACGATTGTATGCCACAACCGGAACTCGCACGTACTAATGTCCTTAGCGGCTCCAATAGATCTGATATAAAATACTCTTGTAATTGACTGTATCCAGCATCAATTAAAACTTTAGACCCTGGTTAAACTTGGCTTCCAATTTAAGCTTGTACTTCCTTACCCTCACGTAGACAACGTACAACAAGAGGCGACTTAATATTTTTTTGGTAATGTAGGTAATATTGGCTCTTTAGTCGACTGGCCCTGCTCGAACTGGCCCCTCGAGTCCAGTTGACCTAATGCGTGTTTTGAATTGGTTAACTGGGCCCGCTTACACGATTTGTTATTATAATAGACAAGAAGAAAAGTGTTTCAAACTTTAAAGCTAAAAAAAATACTTTATACCGAATCCATTACGAAATATATTCTTCTATTCAGCAATTAATTAAATAATTCAGTTATATCTGAAGTTTTTTTTTTTTTATAAACCTAAATGTCTGGTTTACATCAATAGCCCATTAGTGCCCATTGCGTGATAGATCCAGTAGTGTAGTAATTTTCATTTCACGTTTAATCGTGGTCACCACGCAAGAACCTTAACTCCCCAGCGGTTATTGGTTCTGCGAGCTACGTGGAATACTCACTGGCACTTCAGCTTGCCAGTTCTGGCGGGCTATGACAGTGGCTTTGGTTCTTCTATGGATGTCCACATTGCGGATTTTATCTCGTAGTGAAACTCCAAGCATAGCACTCTCCTTAGCTCGCTGCGCGACTTTGAACTGCATATCATTATGCCTATTAAATTTTAAAACATATGAGAAATAAGTACCAAAGTATCTCCTTGATTGTAAACAGCAGTGTTACACAATACAAACAGCCAACAACAAAGCAAGTAGGTAGTTCTGAATAGATCATTTCATCTGCTCATAACTACGTGCTTGCGTAAGTATATAGCTTTTACTTTCAAGATAGTCACAATTAACATTCCTTTTCCGCTATTATCATGAAACTCTACTATAACACTAAATTATTCACAGAAAAATGGGCTTTATTGGCTCTACGTGAGTATGCACTTAAACTTTTTTCGTGTGTTATTTTAATTTCATATAAATTCCTTATCTACCTTATCAAAACGTTTGTTTCAATGTCTTATACAATGATGCATAGCATTAGATCACAATTTGGCTTGAAGTATCAAGATATCTCTTAACGTATCCTTTGCACGCTTAATTATATTTTTTTAAATGAGGGGTAACCAAGTTTATGGTACCTTACCCTCCTTTGAAATTCCACGCTGTTTTCCTTCATTAAACTGGGTCATGCTCGTTTTCTATTTGATTCTTGGAGGCTACAAACAAATGCACATCTGGCAATAGCCAATAAGTTAATCTTCAAGGCCTCGAAACTAGTTGGCACGTATGAACTCATAAATTGACATTGGCCCTGATATTTAAACCGCGGCTTAGGCCGATATGTTTTATTACAGGTGAGGTAATAAAGAGTTTATGGTGATTGGTCATCAATGTTTTGTTGGGTGTCTTGATTATTTTATGATTTACATGTGTTTTTGATATGCCAGGATTCTATTTTGGTTTCAGTATATATCAATCATCCCAAACAGAATAAGCCCATTAGTGTGATACACGTACTATAAGTGCCTCCATTTTTGTGACTTATCATTTTTGGGTCTCTTAGATGCGTGTCAATACTTGTTGATACCTACGGCCATCGGAAGTTTGCAGAAAGATTAGCAAATTGATATCTGACTATAGTATAAAACTTATGCAAAATGTTGTTATGCATTATAATGAATGCTCAAACATGATACACCAGCCGACAGAGGCTCAATCGCAATTTCTCATGGAACTCAATCAAATAGTTTATAGATAGATACATTTATTGACATAATAAAATACTTACAAATGTTATTATGACACAAAAATTCACAACCCACGACGGGACTTTTTTCCGGCATCAGAAAAAGTTGCGGGTTCGAGTTCCAGAACAGGCGGTGAATTTTTGTGTCATAATAACATTTGTAAATGTTGTGACCACGTGAAATCACTTGAAATACAAAAAATATATAATAAAATACTTACATAAACATTTAAATAATTGTACCAACTAAATAAAGTATACAACACCCTAACTGGGTCACAATAACTAATTATAATGCAGTGTTAGAATATGATGCATTAAAAAGATTAATGTAAATCTGAATATGAATATATTTCATATCAATAAAGTAGAGTGATAGAAATATTAAAGCAACATGTATAGTCCAATCCCGACAGTCGTCATAAAATCAGTAAAATCTCTCTCACATCCTCGATCTGCAATGCCAACTTCATAATTACTGAACAAAAACTGTTGTAAAATACGATGAGGTATTTAGCTAAAGGTCTCGTGGGATGCTACAGACGGAGAAGTGTAACGAAATGTCAAGGGCAGGACGTCGCAACTTTTCTTTGAATAATAATTCTAACAGCCGTAAACTGCATGCACAGCATACCTATGCAAATCAAGCACGACCCGAAGCACAAATTTGCTATACACATCAATTTAGGAGTAGTAAAGTTCCTTGTGAAAGGACCCGTCCGGGGAAGTACTAGCAATAGCTGCGGTCGAAATAGGTATACCTACCTATTTCGACCGCAAAGCAGTGGCCCTATTCCACTAAGCCAATCGCTTCAATATAAATAAATATTACAGGACATTATTTTTTACACAGCGCCATCTAGCCCCGAACTAAGCAAACTTGTAATATGGGAACTGTACTGAGATACTTTTCGTAAATACATAAATTATGATACAACATTTAAACACAGAAAAAACATCTATATTCATCACACAAACATTTGTCCTGGGTGAGAATCGAACCCAGAGCCTACAGCGCAGAAGGCAGAGTTACTACCAACTGAGCTATGAGGCTTTTTAAATAATGGCCACTAGAATACCAAAAGACACCTATAGAGGTAAATATGCGACTATACCCGTGTCATAATGAAGCGATTGGTTTAGTAGAATCAGGGCCCTGTATTGCTGTGTTTCGCTTTGTAGGTATGCTTGCAGTTATGGTTGAATGGATCATCAAAATATTAACTAGCCCGAGTTTCTTTTTCAACCGCCTCTGTGGTCTAGTGGTTCAACCCACCAATTTCAGATCCAGAGGTTCCGGGTTCGATCCCCATGGGGAGTACAATATATTGTGCTTGGTTTGGTTGGTGGTAGGACTTTGTTTACCTGGCTAGAACCACCATCTTATCTAATTCTGTCGGCATAATAACAATTCAAAAAAAATGTTGTGTCCCATTTAGAGGTAAAATAGCCAGTTCCTCAGTTTGTTGAGGATTCCGGGTGAAGTGCGCCTCCACATTCGGCCTTATCTCAACTTGTAACCAGTTGAGATGAAGGCCAAGTGCTTCCCCGTCGTACAATAAAAAAAAACAAATAAAAAGTTTCTTGCCTTTCTCCTTGTGTGCTGGTCGCGATTCCGAACAGGCGGTAGATTTGTCGTTTCGAAATGATCCTAATAAAATTTATGAATACAAAATTTTGACTTTGCCGGTAAAATTACGGGGATACGGGGCTTAACAACTTTATGCCGCACGTTGACGGGCGCAATGCAGTGCAGCGTAGGTCATATGATCTTTGTGGATATGACCTATGAAATTTTGCCAATAACAAAGGCTATAGGCAAAATGTCCACTTATTACTAGGTGGGCTCTGCTTGTTCCGTATCCGTGTCGTTTAAAAAATATCTCTAATATTTTAAAAAGTGTGTATACAAAAAGTAGGTCAGCCAACCGATCCGGAGGTTGTGGGTTCAAATGCACCAATTAGGTAACCTTTAGATTTTTGTAGGTTTGATACATGCCTTTGTCGGTGAAGGTCACATCGTGAGGAAACCGGCATGTCTCTAGCATCAAAAACCCGAATGGCATGTATCGCTAGCCAGTATTCTGCTAAGCACCGATAGGCTTGCAACTTGTCACGTATTTAATGTTAGCTTCCTGCAAACCGAGGGCATGTGCCGTACGTAAGCTTGTAAGTGCCGCTGACTACCCCTAGTATGTGAAGATCAAAGTTGAATCCTCGATCGGGAAAAAGTGGTCATAGTAATTCAAAAATAAAAAAGTTAGCGCAGTGTTGGCTTTAGAGTATTTTTCCATTATCGCTTGTTAACCGCCTCTGTAATCTAGTGGTTCAACCCACCGATTTCAGATCCAGAGGTTCGATCCCCATAGGAAGTAGAATATATTGTGCTTGGTTTGGTTGGTGGTAGGATTTTGTTAAGTCCGCCTGGCTAGCTACCGCCATCTTACCTAATTCTGTCGCCATAATAACAATTCTTAAAAAAAATGTTGTGTCGCGGCACTCAGAGGTAAGATAGCCTCAGTTTGTTGAGGATTCCGGGTGAAGTGCGCCTCCATCTTCGGCCTTATCTCAACTTGTTACCAGGTGAAATTAAGGCCAAGCGCTTCCCCGTCGTATATTAAAAAAAAATGTGGGTTGGTGATCGATTTGTATTAAGTATATCTGCTTCCCATTTGTTTGACCAATTAACCCTTAACATACCAGCCGATGACTTACTCATCGTCAACTGTTGGTTGATTGTGTAAATGCAGCATTAGTTTGTTAATCTACATTGACAACATCAGTTTGATCATTTGGACATATTTTATAGACTATTATCAAAATTTGATACTAGTGTACAATTAAACGTTCATTATTTAATAATGAACGTTTGATTGTACACTTACGCCATTTTTTACATTGTTTGAACAGTGAACTAATTACGATACTAAAGACACAGCTTAAGCTGGTGCAGCTGGTTCAATTTAAATAACATATAAATAGGAACTTTAGACTAACTGCAAATGATCACCCAAACTTGGTTCATATTCCATTTTAAAGGGCTAGCAGAAAATGCCATATTCTGGCAACGACACTACCAGCCGCACTACCAGTAATGTCGTTGCCAAATGAACGACACTACCGCGTACTATTGTACAGTCAACACAAGTAAATAGCAACAGTTATCTTAAGAAATGTAACTCTTTATTTTTATAACTAAATAAAAGTAAACTTATTTGGACGAACCAATGAGGAAAAAAAATTAAATCATACTTTGATAAAAAAATAATGAACTACCTCCTTATCTGAGTTTATCAAGTGTTTGGCCTAAGGTTATCTCATTGTTTAATAGTTACATTTGCACATGTAAGATAAAATCATCGCTAGAGATAACTCTTTTAGTTTTACGATTTTGAAGTTTTATGTCTGTGGTTATCTGAAACTTTTGTAAAATATTAAGTAAGCGTAACAGATTTACAGTATTTTTGTTTAGACACTTATTCAATTTAGAATTCCAGCCTTCGGAGATGTTGTTAGTACGATAATGTTCTCCAAATACACATAGTACACATAGTACACATAGTACTCCAAGTACACATAGGTACTGAAATATGGTTTCATCCAGAACCTCTTAATATAATTTATGAATTTTGACATATCCGTGTTGATACTTTCCGACTTAATGTACTCCCATCCTTCTTTAATAAGTGGCTGGAATCAATATTGACTGTACAATAGTACGCGGTAGTGTCGTTCACTTGGCTACGACACTACTGGTAGTGCGGCTGGTAGTGTCTTTGCCAGAAAATTTAAAATGCGTTTCCAAGCGTCTCTTATAGCGCGCGTAGAAAAACTTCAAAAATCAGCTACCTTCAAATGAATTAATGAATTAATGAACACTTTATTGTACATATTAATGGAATAATACAAGCCTCATAGCTCAGTTGGTAGTAACTCTGCCTTCTGCACTGTAGGTTGTGGGTTCGATTCCCACCCAGGACAAACATTTGTGTGACAAATATAGATGTTTGTTCTGTGTTTGGGTATTGTATTATATAGTACGTATGTATTTACAAAGTATTTAAGTATTCTATCCGTAATCTAGTGCCCATATTACATGCTATACTTAGTTTAGGGCTAGATGGCGCTGTGTAAAATAAATGTCTTGTAATATTTATTTATTTTACTTATTTATAATAACATAAACAATAGATACAAACAAAAACACAGAGTAACAATTTGCGGTCAATTTGAATAAAGGAGAAAGAAGAAAAAAAATACAAATGTGTACAAGTTTGTATTTCCATTGTGTGACGACCCTAATGTCTTCAAGAAAAAAGTTTATAAATACTGAAACTCATTAGTTGCTGACACTGAAACTGAGCTCCTAGCAGACTGAGAACCCCATGTGTTTCTTCACCATTAAAATCTTGAAGTCTTTAAGTCCATAATGAATAGGTTCCTTTTAGACTAAAAAGGAGCACGCAAGATCAGAGGCCACATCTCTACTTGTTTTTCAAGTGAGTGAACGCTCACTAATAGTCAAACGCTTGGCTATCACAAAAAAAGGTGATTTACACCCACCGAGCTTCAAAGTATCTTTTGGATAATATTGCTTCATCGTAGACTTCATCCTACGCAAATGTTAAGCTCAAGAGCTGATCATATAAAATAAAACCATTCAAACTGGCTATGTTGCATTCATGAAAATGTTTCTCAGCTGTTCTCTACCTCAGCTAACAAAAAGTTGTATACGTAATAGTTATCAAGAACAGAACCGTTAATTAAATATCAATTATCCACATTTCTTTAGATATTTAGCAACGAAATTACGATGAAATACTTTGGATTTAGTGAATACAGATTTTATTAAACTTTAACGTGATTGCACGTTTCATGCATCTCGCACCGGGTGGCCCACTTACACCAATATTGTTGTTTATGGGTATGTTTGGTGAAAATAGCGGAGAGGGACCAAAATGTGAAATAACCGATACCAATTTATGCCCAATCTCCTTTTTTTGCAACGGGCAGATGCTTGGCCTTTATCTCACCTACGTTTCAATTTATGATAAGGCCGAAGGTGGAAGCACACTTCACCCGGAATCCTCAATATACGTAGGAATTGGCTATCTTACCTCTAAATGCCGGAACACAACAATTTTGAGAATTTTTGTTATGGAAACAGAATTAGGTAAGATGGTGGTAGCTAGCCAGACTTAAACAAAGCCGTATTATGACCAATGACGGGATTTATTTTGTACTTTATGAGATTATATCTAAGAAATTTTATTTAAATCGGACGTGTTTTTTTTTAATTCATGACAAACTACGTTTTTATTCCTGTAAGTGGTATTTAAAAGCTCGTTTTTGCCTCCCAAGGCAAGTGTCTAACATAGCTAGCACCAACAGAATGTGCACAATATTTGATACAGTTTTGCGTAACCGGGGCGGCGCGGGGCGGCGCGCGGCGGCGCTCCAAACGATCGGGTAAAAGCTATTGCGCAGGGTTGCCAAATATAAATCCATAATAATTACATGAATAGCCGTAGCTTTATGGATGATGACTGCGCAGTTTAGCTCTCCATGGTAATAGCAAAAATAATACTTCATTGGAAATAGAGCCGCTTGCCTACATTTGTACAACCGCCTTCATTTATATGTATAAACATATAAATGAAGGCTTCATAGTTTGAAATGAGAATCTAAGGGGAAGTCTGAAAGTGGCGCCAGTTGTATAAAAGATGAGAAGTGCTAACTTGGCATGGTATGGGCATGTAATGAGGAGGGATGATAGTCATTGATAGTACTTTGACCAAAAGGGTTATGAATTTGAGCAAGGTTGGACATGCGAGCAAGGGAAGGCCAAAAAAGAGATGGACGGATTGTATGAAAGAGGACGTGATTATGAAATTTGTAGATGCAGAGTTGACGGTTGATAGAAGTGAGTGGACGAACAAAACATGTTGTGCCGACCCCTCTTAGCGTGGTATAGGGGCAGGAGAATGTCGACACTTCATAGTTTTCAAAATGCTTTTGTACCTATGGTATGTTACATCTGGGAGATATGTTATTCATTAGGTAGGGATAACAATATATATTTAGCTTGAATACAAAACTGATTTCAAAATTTACCAGACGCATAAATTATTTATTATAAAGCCGAAGGTGGAAGCGAATTTCAGCGAGAATCCTTAATAGACTAAATATAATAATCCCAAAACAAAACAATTTAAAATTATTATTATGGCGACAGGCTTGGGTATAAGGTGGAATAAGGTAGGCAATGATACTAAGATCACTAATGATTTTTACTAGTACCTAGTCATGCAGTGGTTCAAATTCGACCGTTAAAGAAATGTTTTTTGCACCTCTGGACTAGCATTTCGACGGTTCCGATTATCACATATTCTCTGAATTGTATTTAAACGGTATAAGTTAATTGGGTCTCGTTTTGGACCTCTCGTTGAGAATATTATATTGTTAATGTCATCTAGAAGGGAGTTAATGGCCAACTAGGCTTCTGGGTAGGCTCGCTTCATCGTAGATATCATTCTTGTGTTGGGTTCAAGGTCAAGAGCCGCCCCATCAAAAACCTTTTATGTTCTTAAGTTGTAAGGAAAGTATTGTAAGGACAGGTCTGCAATGATATAGGCGGAGACGCCACGGTTGTAATTGAATTATGTGTGGCAACCCTAATAATTAGTTGCATAAAACAAATGCCTAGTTAGAGCGTACTCGCCCCGGGCTATGGTCAGCCGGTGTCTATCGAATGACAAAAACATTGCGTTTGTAATTGACTAGCCAGTTTGGAATAATTTAAATTGGACCAATTATATACTGTAAATTGTGTGTCGTATTTACGAAAGAGACCCAATTTAAAACGGCAAGTAATCATGTTTTTTTTTTATTATTCGGCAAGCAAAAAAAAATCTGTTACAAAGATATCTCGAACTAATAGCGGAGCTCGTCAGTGGGTTGTGTTTTTTTTTTTGCAACACCTTGTATTGACATTTGATGGCCTTTCATATAATAGTCATTCAAATCGAATTTAATTGACATCTATATACACAATGTTTTTTTTTTCTTTCAGTCACTTAACCAAGAGTTGCGTCCAAAATTTGTTAAGAAATTGTATTGCATAGCGCATTTTAAGGCCTTAAACCACGTTTTTTGTATGTTATATAATTTTGTGATTAATCTTATTTTGATAAAAAGGCAAATATTTAGGCTTAGTTCCCGGGTCCCGTTATCACCCTTCGTGTACAGAACCTTAAAGCTTAAAGCTAACATAAGTCCTACAAACGAATTCTGCCAGATACGCATAACACCAAACACATTATAAGTACATCATACATTTAAATAGTCAATTTGAATTCCAAAACGCACCGCAATAAATAATGAACATTTGGATTATAGAAACTCCTTGTAAATTCGGCTTACGGATCGCAGCGGTCTCCATTACCTACAGATATGCAAATTACGATAATCTTCTAATCGTCTGTGAGGAAACAATACCCTTGGATAAGACATGGAAAACTTAATCGTTGCCCTTGGCACGTCAACAATGATTTGCAGTAAGTGTGCGCTTTGATACGCACTCCCACTGCTAGAAATTTACAAGGATGGTTCATGTGATTTTGCATTTACATAATGTACACGCACTGAGTCATGAAGTATGATTATCTTCCAGTGATTCATAATCATGATTACCGTATTTATTTTATTTTTAAACGACTTTCAAAAAAAGAAGGAGGTTCTCAATACGTCGAAATCTTTTTTTTTTATTGTATGTTCCCCGATTACTCGAAGACGCCTTGACGGATTTGGATTTTTTTTTTGTTGGAAAGGGTATACTTTACTGGTGGATCCATTGACATCAGGTCAGGTTCTGATGATGGCATCCTGGAGAAATCGAAGGAACTCTTCAAATATTATATGCACATGCACACTTGAAGTGATTTGGATATTTTAAGGGTCGGTATACTTCCCAGGTGATCCCATCGTCATCACGTTGGGATCTGATGATGGGATCCTAGCAGGATCACAGTATTACATATATAATACTAATGTAACGTGATGTTAGACACTTAACTGACCTTGAACTGCGAAATTGAATACCTATATATACATTAATTCTATACGCTAGAGGCGATAATTAAGTTTTCATACATTTTTCCTACAGTCTTCGCACTGCAGTTTGCGACAAAAATCCTGGTTGTGATTAGTTTTAATGAAAGAATGCTATTACATCAAATTAATAGCGAAGCAAACTTTTCTACATCAAACTTGGGTATGTCTTCAAAACTTTAAACACGATTGAAAAACTACGAAATTTATACAATTTTAAATGGCTTGCGAGTATTAACATAATGAGTCCCTAAAATCAACCAATACAATCAAAATATTGAATCTATTATGTTTCATCACGTTTTCACACGTCCGATAATTCTAATTCTAAGCTATGGCTTCTAACTATTGGCTATGTATTACTGGTCATACATTAGGGCCATGCACTATTGGATGTACATTATTGTCCCCCGACGCGACGCGGTGCAGGTCCATAACCTATAACAATAGAGCTATTATTTCAACAATTTAATCAATAAGTAATTTCCAGTTTATATAAGAACAGAATGATTGGAATCTGAACAATTATATGATAGATTTCGATCTAGAGAATAGTTCGATGTAGGGTAGGACAAAAAGTCAATTTACTTGTGCGCTGTATACCTACTATTGGGTAGGTACCACATTTTACTTCTATTCAATAGAACTTGGTAGAAATGTGTATAGTTACAGTCCATTTTTACTTTTAGGCTTTTAGATGAAAGAGCGGCGGCGCCCATCGCCTACTGGTGAAACCAAATGCTTCCACGATGTAGTGAAGCCTTTATGTAGTCATCTCACCTGATCTTTCAAGTTATGATATGGCCGAAGTAGGAAGCACACTATACCCGGAATCCTCAACAAACTGAGGAACTGGCTATCTTACCTCTAAAATACCTGTTGTACCTACCAGTCTAAAAATGAACTAGGTACCTATAGGTACCAGTCTAAAAATGAATAGCGGTTACCTACATCTAAGTATACCTACTTCTCTATCCGTTATGGCCTTACCCATAATACCCGTACCCGGAGAACCGCTGATTTTCTCTCTTCGATAAAAAAATACATTCAAATCCAAATATATGCAAATTAGTAGGAATGTGAAAATTCTTTTACATATATGTTGAATGCTATGGTCACACTTTGCCTCCTATAGTACCGTACTTATACAGTGGTCTTTTAATTATTATCAACATATCGGTAGTTCAATGCCAAGATTTTGAAGCCTACATGCAGCATGCATATTAATGCAAGATTTCTTTAGCATTGGAGATACGACAACGATACGATAGAAATAACGACAAAATACGTTGTAACCGCTCTCCCAGCGGTACAAAGTATTTTTTTACAAATTATGTGTTCGCTTTGACCTCTACTGACTTGTCTAGCTCTAAGACGGAGCGAGCTTTCCCAGAACCGTATCAGTAGTAGAAGTAGTTGTAGTAGGAGTAGTAGTAGTAGCAGTAGGAGTATCACTATCCAGATTATCAACAACAGGTAACATCAAATCTCGATAGCCGAGGTCATGTTCAAGCAATTTCCACGTCATGTTTGTAGATGGTTGTCTTGTCAGCCACTCTCAAGGAAGTTATTCTCGAAACAAGCACGAAGAAAGACGCGCCAAGTAAATTACTACCTGACATATTTGGCACATGCACGTGATGTGGGCAGACTGAATGCTATGATAGCGTAACAGTAACAGTCTCACGACTTTTCCCTTCGAGGATTCACCTCTGATACTGCTCAGAGCGTCAATATTAAGAGGATCACCTACTAGGGGCATGTCCAAACTACCGTTCGGCACATACCCACGGCTTGCAAGAAGTATCCAGTACGCGACAGGTTGAAAGCACATCGCCACTCAGCGGAATACAAGCCTGTGACAGAAGCCATTCGGATTTTTGGTCCTAGAGACATACCAGTTTGAGGACAATGTGACTTTTACCGTCAGATGTGCATGTGTCAAATGCGCGCATAAACTTTTGAAAAGCCGATAAGACGGTGAGCGACTGGATTTGAACCCACAACCTCCGGATCGGAAGGTGGGCCAATACCCACTCGGCCAGACAGCTTTAATAGATAGATAGAGTAAATTAAAATCATTACATTTTATTTTATTACACTTCTGTGAATCAGTTGTCAGCCATGCCCAGTCCATGTTCCTATCTACTACGACCTTAACACCTTTAAAAAGATAATAAATATTATTCATATAATATTCTATTTTCTAGGAAAGCTCACTCCATCGTAGATTGCCCAGACAAATTTCAAGCAAGAGCTGCCTCAAGAATAAATATGCGGTGTTTATGGGTATGCAGAGTTTAATGGGGGATTTCCACCTAGCTTAGCAGGCGAGTTGGAGCAAGTTAATTGAACACTGAATTATCTGCCATTATGTACAAGAAAAAAAAAACAATAACAGGATATAATATGCAGTATGATTTGACAGCACAGCCAAATAGGCCCAGAGTCAGCTTATTGCTGCCACGCACAAGGCTAGACAAACCAACGCTGGTTTTCAATCTGAGTCAGGAATATTATTTTCCAAAGAGATATTTTCGAAATAGTCCGTACCAGCTTTCTACTCGGTACAGACCAACACACGCGGCAATATTCTATGAAAATCACCTCCTAAATCCATTTCCAAACTAAAAGGAAAACTTCATCCAACATGAAACTTCAAAGCTTCAATTCGAGGGGATCTATCGATTTGTCAGGAGTAATTGGCTGATTCGGGAGCCGTAACTCCAAACTGTATTGAATGGTCGTGCTGAGTCGCCTAGTTGCGAAACAGACGTCTACCGAACCACGAAGCTGCTGACAGAAACAAATCGTTAATGCTTTATATCTGTGTATTAGCTTTTGCTCGCGGCGACCCCTAGGAACAGAATTTTTGAATAAAATATAGTCTATTTGTTATTGTATATGGTTATACCCAATTTCACCCAATTTTCCGTAGTCTAGTGGTTTGCCCACCGGTATCAGATCTAGAGGTACCTGGCTAGCTACCACCATCGTACCTAATTCTATCGCTATAACAACAATTCTTAAAGTGTTGTGTTCCGGCATTTAGAGGTAAGATAGCTAGTTCCTCAAACGGTTGCTGATTCCGGGTGAAGTGCGCTTCCACCGGCCTTATCATAACTTTGTGAATCGGGTGAGATGAAGGTTAAGCACATTGCCGTCGCACAGTAAAAAAGAAAAGAAAAATAAATAAAATGATCCAAACAATACCTTTATTAAATGTGTGATTATGTTTTTTGTTACCTTTTCACAACTAAACGGCTCAAAGGATCTTAATGAAATTTGACATAATATGTAGCTCTGACTCAAACATACGGAAAGTTTTCGAATCAGAAACCACTTTTTGTCGGATTCGACTGAAAATCCCCGAATAATAAACCATAATCTCCTTTCCACCACCGGACTAGCAGACGTACGGCAGGCTACAACCCGTACCTTGTAAATGTTCCATTGTGCCGAACACATCGTTTCGCTTCTACCTTTATCATAAATACTGGCAAGTAATGGAATTCCTTGCGTTCGTCTGTGTTTCCGCACGAGTCTTCAAGTCCAAGTAAATAGGTTCCTTTTAGGCAAGTGTGCTCCATCTTAGGTCGCATCTTTACTTGTTTTTCAAGTAATCTCAAACGTTTGGTTATCATCATTAAAAAATACCCATAGATTTCTTAAAATTTCGTAAAATCTACTGTGGATGTTTCGAATACTCAATAATTATTTTTTTTAACAGCGTTCCCGGAATCTCCCTCAAAATTTTCCGAACTCGATCCGATAGCTTTTTGAATCTTTGAGAATACCTATAGTTATAACGGGAACAACATAAGCTACTTACCAACTTGCTTGCAAAGGCATTTTATTGTTACACCTTTTATTATTTTCGATATTTCGACTGGGTTGCACTAACCCTGGTCGCAGGCTGGATACAGCTCAGGAGCGCATCATCAAGACGCGCAGGATATTATTGAACTACCCTCAAAATGCTCTTCATAATAAAGACCGCCTCTGTGGTCCAGTGGTTCAACCCACCGATTTCAGATCCAGAGGTCCCGGGTTCGATCCCCAGTGGGAGTACAATATTGTGCTTGGTTTGGCTAGCTACTACCATCTTACCTAGTTCTCTCGCCGTAGCAAAAATTCTTAAATTGGTGTGTTCCGGCATTTAGAGGTAAGATAGCTAATTCTCAGTTTGTTGAGGATTCCGGGTGAAGTGCGCCTCCACTTATCTTAACTTGTAACCAGGTGAAATTAAGGCCAAGCGCATCTGTGTCGTGAAAAAAAAACTGAATAACACGATAAATACTCGTAAGACCTTTGAAAGCCATGAGTTCTAATCGTGAAAGTTTACAAAAGACAGACTACTTGTTATGTGGGTTTAATGTGGGTGAAACCGCAGGCAAAAGCTGATGTGGCGTAAATTAGATTAGTAGATCGTGTCGTTTGATCGTACCCACGATATTTCACGGCTTACTATAATTTACTGCCACGTTTCAGCTTTACTTAGGTCACACAAAGGGCAGAAGACCTTACGGTACCTCAGGGATGTGTACGCGCGATATGGATTTGGTAAAAATAGTAATAGTGAAATTCGTCACTAAGCACAGGCTACAAAAAAAACAATATTTTTGAAATTAAATGTTTTTACTTTCTGTTTTTTTTATTGTACGACGGGGAAGCGCTTGGTCCATCTCACCCGGGCCCGTATTGGCTATGACAAACGTTGGTCATAGTGAATAAGGGGGCTAGTCACAAGTTAAAATAAAGCATTAGGTGGAGGCGCACTTCAACTTTTTTTGTTAGTTCCTTAAACTGACTGACACTTTTACAAAGGAGTTTCAAAGTAACAATTGGAACAAAACACAATTTGAACTGATTGTGTTTTGTTCCAGTTGTTAGTTGAACTTTGAGTTGAAATTAGTGGAATAGACCAAAATAGAAAATCTTAACTTTGAATTCCAATAAAATTGTTGTTTTTGATGAAATGTAGATACCGGCATTTTTTTTTAGTATCCACGATGTGTATTGAAACTACAATTTACCAAAAACTGTCTCATGCGTATCTAACCCTGATGTTCTAATGTAAGCTTCGGGACGCTTAAAGATACGGCAGTAAGCATTTAGGTTACAGTTCTGAAGATTTATAGATAATACATAGTAAGTACCCCACGGCATGCTTAATATACCACTATATCTTTGCTTAACAATGATTATTTGTTGAGACTTCCTTAATTATTGTGTTTTCTTTGTATCATAATGTATATGAATGTGGTCTTGTGGTTCGCGTACCGGTATCGGTCCAAGAGGTTCAATCCCCAGGGAACAAATCAATTCAATCCAAACAAGTTTATGTTTGACACTAACTTTTGCTCGCGGCTTCGCTCGCGTTAATAAGTATTATTATTAATTAGGTATAGTTTTTGCGGCTTTACTTTTGTTTAGCATATGTAAAAAATTAGGTCCTACAAAACTTAAAAACGACAGTACATTCTTCAACTTTTCCATTAACGTTCAGATTTTCTTTAGCCATTTTAAAAAAGTCTAACCAACAAAACCTATACTTTCTTAGCGGATGCCTACGTCATAACATCTACCTGCATGCCAAATTTCAGCCCGATCCGTCCAGTGGTTTGGGCTGTGCGTCAATAGATCACTATGTCAGTCAGTCAGTCACCTTTGAGTTACATATATTTAGATTACATTAACATTATTTTGTACACAGAGCTATCTAGCCCCAAACTAAGCATAGCTTGTAATATGGGGACTATATTACGGATAGAATACTTAGATACTTTTGTAAATACATACGTACTATATGATACAACACCCAAACACAGAACAAACATCTATATTCATCACACAAAATGTTTGTCCTGGGTGGGAATCGAACCCACAGCCTACAGCGCAGAAGGCAGGGTTACTACCAACTGAGCCAGTTCCTAAGTCCGTTGAGGATTTCAAGTGAAGTGCGCTTACACCTTCGGCCTTATCGTAACTTGACATCAGGTTATGAGATGGAGGTTTCAAAGGCTATAATTAAAATTAAAAGGTTTTTGATGTAGGTACTTTAACTGTACTTTGTACTTTGCGTATTTGTTTATACACATGCTCTGACGGCGAAGGTCACATTGTGAGGAAACCGGCCTGTTATTTTCTTTTACTTTTTACTTTAAATTAATATTACCGACAAAAATATATATTTGTATCAAATTTCAAAGTAATCTTGAATATCAAGGTCTTATGCAAGCAGATACACTAACTGATTTCGTATTGAATCATAACTACTTATTGGAACTCTTCTTCTGGTCTTCGTTTCCATCATCCCGTGGTGATCTCAGCGCCTACCGGGAACAATTGTGAATCCATCAAGGGTCTCAAATCATCAAAATCGGTCTAGCCGTTTAGGAGAAGTTCGGTTACCACACGTACAGAAGAATTATATGTAAATTTAAACACAGTGATACTGACACATATTCTAAGTTTCGCACATTCTAAAAAAATATTAAGTATTTTTTGGGTTTGAATATCCCTTTTGACGGTGTGGTTACTGTTGCCTATCAAACAGGGTAATAAATATACTAGTTTAGGTATATGTTTTTTTATTGTACGACGAGAAAGTGCTTGGGTCTTCATCTCACCTGGTAACAGGTTGAGATAAGGCTAAAGGTGGAGGCACACTTCATCCGGAATCCTCAGGTAACTGAGGAACTGAGGTAGCAGTAATTACACTGCAATTAAACTAATAAAGCGAATTTAAGGTTTGTTTTAAGGTTCCTTTTAACATATTTCTATTGGGTATTTAATCCAGATTTGCAAGCTGGAGGCAAGGGTCTACAGCACACACGTTGTTTTTACCTTGTATCTCTGAAATTATTATAGCTACAGGCCTTAAATCTTTAATGCTTATAGAACCCATTCGGTACTGAATTATAGGCATAGCCCAGTCTTGACCAGTTTGCTTTTTACCTAGTAAGTTATCTTCGAAATTTGATTAGAACCTAAATTTTAAACTAGATTTTTAAATTGAATTAAATTTGACCCAAATATTGACATATTTAGAAATTCCAGATTCGTTGCAAGCTGAAACAAGTCAATGTTCAAGGTGCGAATTCACTCGCGCAGTTTCCATATAGATATTATACTGACAATTTCGGAAGATAGGCTGGTACATCATCAATAAAAAGATTACAGTTCGGACAAGAAACAAAAGGTCATGGGAACGACACAGCAATGCGCATAAATAAGTACAACACGAATATATATGACAGAATAATATGTAATTATATGTGTAGGGTATTGCTACAGGGACTAATGATCAAAAAAACTGTTTAGATAATCTTTATTCTATGGTCTGTTCGCACTTCTTGTTAAAATACGTTAAATAAAAGCAATAGCTAAAATATGTAGATTGGGGGTATTGTGGATTAGGTATTAAACAGGTATGTAAAATCCTACAAATAAGTAAAGTAAAATAATAAGTGACAAGTTATGATAAGCCCGAAAGTGGAAACGCACTTCAACCGGAATCCTCAACGATCTATTGAGTGTGTCTGAGTGAGGATTCCGGTTGAATCTTACCTTTTTAACTAGTAGATGTGACAAGCAAGTAGTCCACCTGATGTTAAGTGCAGCTCTTGCCTATAACAATGCCTTACTACGTAGGTCACATTCACAAAGGAAATAGCCTACACGGCACTGCATTGCGCCCGTCAACTTGAGTCGTAAAGGTGCGTCCCCGTAATTTTATCGGCAACCATACCCTTCTAGTACTTCCCCGGACGAGCCCTTTCACAAGGAGCTCTACTACTCTTAGATTGTGTTATGGCGACTTTACATTTAAGTAAGTACCTATTTGAGTACAAATTCAAATAAAAACGTCTTTAAATATCCACAAGACCCAAATATAAAAATAACGACAAGCAATTCCCAAAGAGACTGTATTTATTGCGATGTAGAACAAGATGCGTATTGCTCCCCCGAGGTCAAATGTCGTAAAGTGACACGGGCACGATACTCAACTAAACATTATATAAGAGAAGTACATACGCGTGTGAACTTCTCTGTTGAAATCGCTACCAGAAAATGTCAGCAGAACTAAAAATCCAACCGGTATGATAAGCATAAATGTTACTGCAAATTATCTCGTTGAAACCACATTTGACCATTTTTAGGGTTCCTTACCAAAAGGGTGCTAGCCTGAGACCCTTATTACTAAGCCTGCGCTGTCCACCCATCCGTCTGTCTACCTGTGCTGTAACTGTAACTCATTAATGTAGGTAAACAGTTGAAATTTTCAGTGAATATTTTGATATTGTCGCTATAAAAAGAAAATATTTAAATTAAAAAACAAACGTAAAGGAAAACCAAACAAGTAACGCGAATTTTTGTCTTAAAATGTGGATCGGACTCCGGTGTGCTTGTCACTTGGCCGGTTTTTGTATGAATGGACTCTAGATACTATAATTTACTATGAGTGCAAAACGGCTTTACAATATGTACCTATGTCGTAAGTTCTAAACTTGGTAATGATGCTATTAGTAATTCATTCATGTGCAAATTGGACAAACAATGAAAAAACTTATGAATGACAGAGGAAGCGTCGCGGAATGCGATGGGGGCGGAGAGTTGCAGACAGGTGTGTGGCGCAAGCTACGAGCGGGTGATCTGACGCAAAGACGATGTACACTAATTGACACTTGAAACCGGCCAAGTACGAACACGCACACCGAGGGTTCCAACCCACAATTCAAGGCAACAGATCCCGTTCTCATTCGTATTATAGAGGTATAGAAATTATCTGTGAAAATTATAACTGCCTATCTTTACGGTTCATGAGAACTGGTAGACGGAAAGACGGACCTTGATGCGAAGACGATGAACACTAGTTGAAACTTGAAATAAACCAGCCAAGTACAAACACGCACAGCGAGGGTTCCGCCACACAATTCAAAGCAACAGATCACGTTCTCATTAGTATTATAGAGGTATAGAAATTATCTGTGAAAATTATAACTGTCTAGTCGTAGATGCACTGGTTTCTTCTAACTTGGGTCACCAGAAAGGTCCGGAAGATATCCCACTCAGATCAGAGTCAAAGCGTGCGATTTGACCTTCATCCCGCATTCCTGCGCAAGCGCACACTCATTCGTACGCACTATTCGCTACTGCGGGGTCAATAACCTTTCATTAGTGCGCCGGACTTGAATAACAGAATAGGGTTCCCTTTTAAGGTTACTTTACCTGCATTTAGATATAATTTATACACATGATAAAATTTGTAACATATTAGTATCTATAGGTACTGAATGAGAAGCCATATAAATTTTTGTAAGTGCCTATACAAAACTGCCTTTGTGGTCTAGTGGTTTCCCATCGGTGAGAGGTCGAAAGGTCCCGGGTTCTATGACCAGGGGGAGTACAACATTGTGCTTGGTTTGGTTGGTGGTAGGACTTTGTTTAAGTCCGCCTGAGCATCTTACCCAACTCTGTTGCCATAACAACAATTTTGGTGTTCCGGAATTTTGAGGTAAGATAGCCAGTTGCTCAGACCGCTGAGGATTCTGGATGAAGTGCGCTTCCACCTTCGGCCTTAGCATAACTTATAAACCAGGTGAGATGAAGGCCAAGCGCTTCGCCGTCGTACAATTTCAAAAAAAGCTATGATAATTCATTGAATGTTAAATACTTATATTTACTGGCCTATTCCAACCTCTTTTTTCGTGGATTTAGTCATTTTAAAAATAGGTATCTACTTGAGAATGCGAGGTTTTGTGAGGTTGTTGAAGCTCCGAGTTTCTAAAACACCCTCGGTGCCTCGGTGATTCGTATATTTGATGGTTTTCCTGGAAGATTTTTTAAAACTTTATCCATTGCTTTCCCACATGTTGCCAGTAGCACTTCCTTTGCCAATGCCATTTTTGAGTATTCATTACATATAAATAAAAAGTAAAAACCTTGCCGTTTGAATACTCCTCGTGCTTGGTTACTCATTAGAAACGACAAAATTGATGAGTGTGGGCGTTTCTTGTAATTGTACGAGGGGGACTTTTTCCTTAATTCCTCTTCAGACAACCAATACCAAGATACCTAATACTAGACCTAATATTCTCAGTAATTTATAGGAATCATGAGGAAAACTACCGCTAGTCACAGTGGTGTAGCTTCCATGACCAATACTTTTCCCAAGAGTACATCAATCAACGTAAGATATAATAATCTCCCTGCTCAAGAAGTCATTCTCCCAAAGCGTGCCAACGGATCCCTAAAAAAGGAACAAAGCACACGGATATCATATCACATCTGCGGATGGTGGAGATCCATAGATCCGTTTGTCTGTCAAAGAGCTGTATCTCACCTCAAGAACCGTAATAGGTAGACAGTTTAAATTTTCACTGAGTGTGTGTTTGACACTATAACAACAAATTTAAAAAATGACTCATCAAGATACGTGATTTTTTTGTCCCTTGTCAATGTAGTTGGGAACCTTTAGTGTGCGGTATCTGTACTTGACCGGCTTATTGAATCCATGAAGTGTTTATAGCCTCAGTTACCCAAAAACTATAAAACGCATACTTAAATCTGAGGAACGGTATTAATAAATTATGACTTTACTTACGTAATAATGCACAGATTTAAAATAGATTATGACGTCGATGTATCGTGAAATTGGCAACACATTATTGCATCCTATCTTGAAGAAAAATTTCAATCATATTGGAGTGGTGTGATCTAGTTACGCAGTGTTGTGTTTTAGACAAAATCAGGACAAATACGGTAAGAAATGGTAAAATAATTGCAGGTTAATACATAACTAATACATAAATGACTTATTTCGTAAAACATACAACAAAATAGGTATATATCTAAATAACAATAATAATATATTCTTATTATTGTACGACGGAGAGGTGCTTGGCCTTCATCTCATCTGATTTTCAAGTTATGATAAAGCCGAAGGTGGAAGCGCACTTCACCCGGAATCCTCAATATGAGTATAACATTTTTTTTATCGACGAATTGAGAACCTCCTCTTTTTTTGTTGGTTAAAAATAAGAAACAGAGCTTAATCTTTTAGGTACCTACACATAGTAACCTACCTAAGTAGGTTGTATAATATTGCGTAGAAGTCGATGTGTGGTCAAATGATTCATCTCCCTTTTGCCATGGGTAATAATGTAATTGGGTATATACGCTGACAGTCGCAATCCAACATCGCTTGGCAGAGGTCAGGACACCTCAACGTATTGCTGGTCACTCCCCCGCAAATCTGGAGGTACGTAATTATTACACTAGGTAACCAAACCAAGCATTTTCACAGGTTTCACACTCTTGATCTCGAAACTTGCCTGGGCAAGATGAGGTCTACAATAGAGAGAGCCTTCTCAGAAGGTGCCCGATATTTATCGGGCACCTTTTATAACATATTATATTTAACATATTTATGTTCTTCAAGACATAGGATCGTAACACAGCGGAAATACAGAAGTTGAAATTGAATTAATTGGTACACATTTTCCGGATAACATGTCCGGTATTTTTCCTTATAAACATGATATGAACATAAAATAATACTGAAAAATCGGTCTAGCAGTTCTCATGAGATGCTAGTGTATTAAACTGGCTCAAGTTCCTCGTTTCGGACAATGTCTCCAACTTTTGGTTTCTTTTTCGATTATGATCAAATTGAAATGGATTTCATCAAATTAAAAGTAGGTAACACTACGCAAGATCAATTTTTTTTCAGTAAAAATGTGTGCATTCAAATTTGTATATTAATTTATCTAAAGGCTTTATTTAGCTTTATATATGTTGCTCTATTGTACACTAAGTACTGAGTGTTATTCTTTCTATACATATGTACACACAAATACACATTATCTATCCATTTCATTGAAATCTGTTTTAATTTTATTTTTGTGTTTGTTTTCAATAAAAGTGTAAGAATTATAGCACTTATCTATTTGGTATGCGTTTCGTGAATTTGCCAGATGCCAGGTATTTCTGACACCACAAAATTCCTTGAGAAAAAGACTGTTAACTGTATTCGTGAAGGCTTTGGTACCATAAATGAATGACAATGGGCAAGCAGTGGGCGAGCACGTCACGTAATTGATAACGATAATCAACTCGTGAATCAACACTGAATTGAGTACGTAACCGGTAGTTAAGCACTCCGAATATGGTGCATATACCTAATGCAAGCGTGTCGACATAGGTCACAATTATTAAGTTAATTGTCTTTTGTAGGCGAGGCATTGTTTGCGGTTTTGTTGCGCGTATCATGTGATCTGTCTAAACTAAACAACACGTTTTGTTCGTATTCCTTATTTATGCTTCGCGTTACGACAATTGCCGTGGTGTTGTTCCTAAGGTGTGCGTTTTACAGTTTTCGATAAATAATTGCAACATAGGTACGTTGCAATTGTGCCATAATGCCTCATGAAAAGCAATAGTATTTTAAAATAAAACGCCTAAAGTTGGAAGTAGTGAGTTTTTCTTTGTTAACAATTATTCTGATAAGAACTTAACAAATTCTTATTATAATTTTGGATATAGCAATAACAGAGAAGTTTGTTCCTCTCCAGTTAGGGATATGCACGAAGTAGGTATTACGAAATCACGCGAGTGGGTTGAATTAGTGAATTATATATTACATATTTTTGATATGAAATACGCCATAAACTACAAACAGGCTACATTTATCTAGTAACAACGATATTTTTGAAATTCATTGTTTAGATTTTCAATCGCTGAGTTAGGAACCCAGAATGAAAAATCTTATCTCTAAATTCACATTTACTATTGTTTACTGTATAATTTCGAACTTTAATCCACGATGTGTTTTGAAGAAACAATTCACCGAAAGCCATATTGCGTGTATTTTACCCTGAGGAACCACCCAATTTCATCTCCTGTCAAAATTGACTAGGTAGATCTCCAGCCAGACCAGGCCATTTATTACCAGTATGCAGCAAGCTGCAGTAGTATGGTTTTATTGATGATGGGTCAGCTCTTGAACTTGAGGCTTGTCTGGGCAAGGATTAGGTCAACGATGGAATGAGTCTTCCCATAAAATGCCTTTCAAATCTCTTATTGCAGTTGTGGTCGTACGTCAGTGGAAAAATGGACACTAGCAGTTGATTACAGCTTTTGTATTAAATTATTGAATATCTTCCTGAGTACCTACTATAACTTCAATACGATCACTTTTCCATGTTCTAAACGTAGTGATGTGGTGCCGTTTCGCCATAGTAGATACAATTTATTACCTGACTAGACCTCCAAGAGATCAGTGTTGCCAAAGTGGTCAAAAATATTTATCTTTGATCAAAGGCCGAGTTATGCAACACCTAAATCGCATTTCCTTCGTCACGATCTTCCTGGATATCTGATTAGCATGCAATATGGTATTTCGATTAAATATTACCGCGGTTAAGTGATCTATTTCGTGAGAGATTGTCAAGGTGTTATAACACCTCGAAACGATACAGATGCTCTAAATTATCTCGAAGTTTTAGACCCCAGATATGCAACTTATTTCAATGCCTTGATATTTTTTCTATTGCCCATTGTCATTTCGTTGCCAAAAGCACATAATACTCCACAATTGTATCGGTTGGTGTTGATTTATCAATAATTTAAATAATTAACAACAAAAACGGGTCATCGTCGCGTACCTTTTTGTATTCCCGACAGCACTCACCATCTCCTTGACATTAGTATCCCCTCCATATCCATATCCCTATCCCTTCATCTCACTTAACCGAGTATTCCCAAAGAAGGCTGGCAGGCAGGTGGCTAGTCTTAAAATGACAGCCAAACCCTCACAACATCGTCTTGAAGACATCCCGACCACACCCAGTGTGAAATAACGGACAGGATGAAGATGTTGATGTTTGGGGCTAGTTTTCAGAGTCCACCTGGCTAGCTTCATACCTAAGTTTTACGCAATAACATCAATTACAATTGTTGTGTTCCGGTATTTAGGGGTAAAATACCCAGTTCCAGTCTGTTGAGGTTTCATGCGCTTCATCGCCGTAAAATAAAATACTTAATATAAAAAACATAATCATATCTATATGTATTATAATATCAGTTGACGCTACATAGCTCGAATGATACATTTTCTATGAGTAATAATAGAAGGTACAGGTTGCTCTACTTCGCGCGAAAGGCAAATATGATCTAGAAAGAGAATTTGATCCACATAGCAATAAGGCAATAAGAACGCCAAACCGATCTAGAAAGATCATAAGATTGCTTTCGTTCATGTGCGTATCTGCTCATACGCTGGCTATTATCTCGTGCGGTAGCACACTGACCGGCATGGTCGACACACTTGATGACATAACGGAGAACCCACGCGGTCCGTTACGTGGAGTGACCATGATTTACGGGCAAGACGATACCTTTTCACTTATGCTAATTTTATACTCGAACACGATTCGCTGTCGTTTTGTCCTTGAATATGTGTAAGTATTTTTTATCAAAACTCGAGTGGTCAAGTAAGTTGTTAACAAAATAAAAACGTGTATCTCTCGCCTGTAGGTTAAGATATGATTTTTAAATAAAAAGCAGGTTTTAAGAAATAACCCATTATATACCAATTACCTAGATTTTTTTGAAGCTATATTCTTGCGAGTGATTTTTTTACGATGCGCGTGCACACCGACACATAAAGCGACACCATGAAGTTTGCTGGTAGTTGTGTCTCAGGTTTTCGTGAACTCTTAATATTCAAGATAGCTCAAAGAGTAGGTATAACATTAATGAGGTGTTATTCAATATGTATATATGAATCTACAATACGTGATCTCAGTGGAGATAATAAAAATATATTCGTACATGTGTATTTGTGATTTAAAAGTATATATGGTGTGAATGATAATTTATTGTGAGTATTTGTGATAAAAGCGTTTTTTTATGCATTAAACTTTTTTTAAACGAGTTAGTACTTGACCTTGAGGCTCACTTAGGCATAACCTGAGCGAGGAGTCTACGATGGAGCAAACCTTCCCAGAAGCTGCCTCTTAAAGGTGCTGGCACACCGACGGAACTTCTTAGCGCTATCCAGGTGGCTCGAGTGGTTGCAAGCCAGATGGACCTTCACAGCCTTACCACCAGCGATACAGCAGTGCCCCGATTCTACAAAACAATCACTGAGCTATGACAATGGTTTTGTCACAAATATGTCTCTATTGGTATTCTGCGATGAGACCATTATCATAGTGAAGCGATTGGCTTAGTAGAATCGGGGACCAGTTTATTAGATACTGGACGAATATGTCTCACTTCATTACTCGAACATAATTAAAATAATATCAGATCCCTGGCAAATGGCATGTAAATACTTCGTTTGCTTAAAATGATATGCAACAGCTAAACTTGACATTTGATACAAAGAAATCCGTCTGATGCAAACTTTGCATGAGTCAAATAAAGTGTGGTTATCCTAGTTATGCACCGTTCTTGCGATGGCTTGTTACATTCGAGACTATTGTCGGTGCTCGTTGAGAAATGCTGAGTGTGCTTTTAATCTCAACCAAACATTACCATTGTGATATAATAACACAATGCCGGTAAGAAAAGTGGGTAGGTATGTTTTTTTAATATATAGAGACATATGTTATAGATTTAAACTTTCAAAGAAATTTCCAGGTCATCGTTCCAAATACTACAAAAATGTAGGGCCTTGAACTCAAATTGTGCCCTTAATTTAGGTAAAAAAAATACCAAACGTAAAACGTAATATACGTTTTCATTAAGTTAATTTGAACTAAGTAAATACGTACTCTATAGACATCTTTATAGACTTTATTTGGACAGTGTTCACCGGATCTACTTGATCCAAATCCACCAGTATATTTATTCCACTATAGGCAGTGCGGATCCGCACTAAATATTTTGGTATATTGTATTTTTTCCTTTATCATGGAATAGCTTAGGAGTAGAATTTTCTTGCGAATGTCCATGTTGCATTTATTATCAGACAGAAAGCTGTCTGATAATAATTACAACATGGAAAATTTTAACATCGCTGCATAACCTTAAAACCAGAATACAGCAGTGCTTCGCGGCTAAATAATTGTGGTAGCACTTCTCCGGACGAGCCCTTTAACAAGGAGCTCAACTACTTTAAGTCCCACCAGCAGCGATGCGATCATTATTTATAACCGTTGAAATTGACCGTTGACTAAAAGTCAAAGATTACGTTGCCTGGATAAACCAATAGGAAATAGATCACACCCATCCTAAGATATAAAAATAATGTTATTTATACTTGTATCAATTCCAACGGAGGTTTGGACGCTTGCTCTAGTTTAGCACCGGCCACTGGTCGGTGTTACATCAAAGAAACCACGCCTAGGACAATCTGACACAGCTCATTGCGACAGCTTTCACGATATCGGGTAGCCATTAAATCGGGCCTAGTCATTGCTTGAGGGATTGAAGTAAACTTTACAAATACGGTGTTAATGTTTTCCATTGTGGCTGCTGGCTAATCTAGTAAGTAGGATGTGGTAGGAAGTCGGTTAGGTAATGCTTAGTACTTTATCCTAACAATATTTTTGCGTACAAGTAAAGCCGTACGCAATGTAAAAATGCAATTTTGCAAGAAGCTATAGTTTGTAACGTGACCTCCATTTAAAATAATGAACATCCGAAAATCTGATGTCCATGGTACTGTCCAATGGACTGGATTTGAACACACAACCTCCGGATCAGAAGGCGAGCCTGTACGCACTTGGCCACACAGCACCAAAAAAAAAAAAACGTCTGACCATGCAACACCTTGTCTGATATAAACCTTTTCACTCTGGACTCCAAGATCGTACTGATCCGGGAAAGACATGAAAACCAGCAACATACAATGTTATATTACATTCAGTAATTCAGCATACTTTCTAACTTATGTGCATTGAAAGTATCCAAAACACACTCGCTTCTTTGTTAATCGTTTCCCTTTCATAATCGATATGTTATAACCGCTCCATTGGTGGGTATTATGGCCGAGACGTAATCGCTAATAAATAAATCTATTGACTATAACAGATTAAATGGACCTTACATAACATTAATGGGCTTCTTATTTGTAGGAATGTGAACAATGTTCTCCAATTCAGAGTACCCATCGAGCATAATCGTAATATCGTATGTTTTCGTCATAAGACAAAGAAATTGGACGCGACTTCATTAAAAACTTTTAAAAAAAAAACTATGGGTATATATTTTTGAAATTAGTGCCGACTTAGCAAGCCAAAAACAACAAGATCGTTGTTGTCAGTATGGTCATCTCAACACATACCGATAGGGACCGCCCTACATTCCTTTTTTTAATCTACCATAGAAAAAAATCATCAAAATCATTAATAAGTAGTTGGTTGAGCAATCGCGTAACAACCTCTTCCCTCTTTTTGAAGTCGTTTAATATAAGAATAGCACCATCTCTTTCCGCTCACAGGTGTCAAGTCGATGAGATAACAGATTAAATTGCTCTATGGCACTGTCAATATAGGTAATTTTGGATAAATACTACGTCGAACTATGTTTACAGAGCCTGAGGAAGTAAAAAAAATGACTCAAGGTCCACGGATAAGCCAGCCCTACGCGCTCACGGCGTAATCATTTAAACTGTTAACTGTTTAAAAAAAAGATTTGCTCCAAAATGGATTCTGTCAGCAAACAAAGTGAATATCGAGCAAGGTGTTTCTGAGTGAATAAAAAATCTAACGACCTACTGACATAAATTGGAATCATAATGCTGGTAAATAACTTTTTAGCAGATTTGTCTTATTGACCGAATATTTCAATTAAAATAATAATACATTTAAATAGGTTGACAGGTTTAAAAAAAACATTCTTGATAACGAGTTTTTTTTTATTGTACTAGGCCTTCATCTCACCTGATTTTTTCAAGTTATGATAAGGCCGATAAGGCCGGTGGAAACGCATTTCACTCGGAATCCTCTACAATCTGAGGAACTGGCTATTTTACCTGCTTAAATGCCGGAACACAAAAATTTGAGAATTGTTGTTATAGCGACAGAATTAGGTAAGATGGTGGTAGCTAGCCAGGCGGACTTAAACAAAGTCCTACCACCAACCAAAATTTAGAACAAGATTTTGGGTGGTTCGCGCTATTGGAGTCATTAAGTTGTGTTAGGCTGTATAACTAATTAAAAGGGATAAATAAAATTAGAGTAGGTAACTTTCTCCTCTGACAGGCGGATTGGATGCATCAGTTACCTTCAACAATCAATCTAAATAAATCGGCCAAGTGCGGACACGCAGACCGAGGGTTCCGACCCACATTTCATGACAAATAATCAAATTTGAAATGTCCCTTTTATTTCTCTTTAAGTCTCTTTTACAATTTGTTGTTATTGTGGCTACAGAAATATAGACTAGGTAGGTATTTGAAAGTTTCAACCTTTTTTTTTCAAAGAATGGGTCGACTCTTCACCACGAAACTTACACAGGCAACGTTAGGGTCTACAATGGAGCGAGCCTACCCAGAAAGTGCCAATTAACTTTCTTCTTGAAGACATTAGGGTCGTAGCACAGCAGAAAATAGACGAAGGGAATATTCCAAGTTCTTACTTATAATACAATATTCTTGAAAGCGCTTAGTTTGTAAATGCGGAATGTCATCCAGATGGGGATGATAATAGGCTTTGCGTCTGAAATTTCTATCGAAGAACGGTGAATGCGGTATGAAGTCGTGAAGCTACTGAGTACACTCACCGAAGTACAATCTTTAAAATATCAACAGACAGGCAACCTTGCGACGATGTCTCAGGTTCATGAGATGTATAATAAATATTACAGGATATCAATTTCACACAGAGCCATCTAGCCCTAAACTAAGCAGAGCTTGTAATATGGGAACTAGATTATATTTTATCTTAGATTAGATATTATTTATCTAGATTTTATTTAGTATCTCCCTGACATTGACAGGCTGTGGCCGGATCACAGACAGACAGACAGACGGATGGATATCAGAGGCTTAGTTATTTTTACAAACCTATCTCAGGCACCAATCTCTCACGAGCGGTGCTAATTAGTATGCAAATATATAGTTAATAAGTTATTTTCCTGTTTTAAAAGTTATGAAATAGTTTATGATTATTATTATTATGTATTATTAGTTATAGGGTTCCGATGAAACTCTTTGGGTACGGAACCCTGATAAGTAACCGTTACCTTATAAGTAATGACCTGTCGGAACCCTCGCTCCATAGCTAAATAAAACCTATTCGATTGATGAATAATAAAAAGTTATTTTTATCATGTGAACCATCATTATCTATGCCCGAAAAAATACTGTAGGCCATGGGACACATGGCGGAATTTGTCATGACCATCCTGGACACCTGCCCCCTCAGCACGGGGCGGGGTATATATATAAAAATTTTGTCCTCTGTTTTTATCCACCATCGGGAGACAAAATGCTCTGACAAGGTATATAGAAACAGAGGACAAAAATGTTATCTCCTCCCCGTGCTGAGGGGGCTGAGGTCAAGCTATGATACGGCTGAAGGTGGATGAGCACTTCACCCGGAAAGGTCAATAGAGTGAAAAACTGGCAAATTTGGAAACAATTATAATTGTAGTTATGGCGAGATACCAAGGTAAGATGGTGGTGGCTAGCCATGCGGATTTAAAACTAGCCATGCCACGAACCAAACCTAGCTCAAATGTATACCCTTTCATTAATAATTCACTTCAGTCACTACTCCTTCCTCTTGAAGAAGGAAAGCTTCATGTACGTATGAGAAGGTTATCTGGAAAAGATCGCTAACAAGCGATAAGACCGCGAATTCTGCATGAAGCCTAATTTGTCCTGTATTATTGGGGTGTACACTAAAGAATCTTCATTAATTCGTGAATCGAATTCGTTTAATATTTTTAACCCAATATAGCATTATACTATAAATTGCAATTCTGAGTGTCATTACAACAATTTTATGCAACATTATTTATTTAATTGCTCCCCGAAAAGTGGAACACTTTAACATCCAAAAAGATTATCACATGAATTTAATTTTCGATTATATAATTTTGGGTGTAGCATATTGGAACGATTCATTGTTCTAGGATGAAGGCTGATACCTGCTAAAGCCTACATAACATGTGTTTGAATTATGATAACATTTAGTTAACCGAACTTTGGAAATGTACAGTATTTTTTTAATTAATTCTGTTCTTGTTACTAAACTCCTCCTTAACGGCAGGACCGATTATAATGAATATATTGTCGAACATAGACTTACCGTTTCTGTAGATCTGGCTAAGGACGATGATGAAACTTCTGCTTCTCCATCCTTATAGAAAAGTGTGTCTATCATTTAAACGGCCATCAAATTAAAGAGGTTTTGGTCAGCTCCCAAGTGTATAGTGTCAGCCTAACATAGTGCATAAAAGCAAGGTGTTTCTGGATACAAAAAACCTAACGACCTACACTGTACCTATGCTATACTGTACCTGTAAAAGGCCAAGACTATGCTGCTTCTTAGTATGCATCTGCCTTTATTCTTTCAATGTCGCAAGTGAACCCGGCGAAACATGATGCGTGCGAACAGCCAGACCCGGCCATTGTGTTATTGTATAGTGAGTTTTGTTTATACAGTTATTAAGACGCAATCGGACAAGGAATTGATCGTAGCTATGTACCCTGAGGGTCAAGCAACGCCCTCTAACGAGGTGTTGTTTCACAAACTTTACCGATCATTTTGCAAGATCGCTTGAGATTTTGAGAGATACTTGTACAACTATTTGTTTGATTCGTAAAAGCGATGGACCCAAGCAAGCAATTAATTAAGCAAGTAATTAAATGGTATTTTTTTTTTGGTTATCAAAAATAATATGCGAAAAGTTATTTTGACAGAATATAATTCGTACATTCGTACAGTTTCTTTTTGGACCCAGAAACACCTTGTCTTTTTTAATTCACTTTGTTTTCTGACAAAACATTTTGGAGATGACCTTTTGTGTAGTAGGTGTACACATTCCCACATTATAATGGGAACGAATTCACGAGCATTTCACAAGTTTTTACCAGACCTTTTGCCTCAAAAGGAATTAATTGTTTAATTAATTTATAGTTGAGTTTATACATTTTCAATTTTGATAGTGTTCCAACAACTTTGGGCACATGGTCATCATACATTATTTTTTTTATCATCATACATAGAACTCGATAATGCAAAAAAAAATTTTTCATAAACTCACTTTTCCAGAAAATATATAGGGTACAACAAAATGTGTTATCAGAGCAATATGGGTATCAAATACTGAATGGAACAATGAACTCTAAAATAAGATGTGCATTTGTTTTAATTTATGTATGTTTCAGATGAGGCGGCAGGCTCGGACCTCACCTGGCGGCGCGCTTGTATGGCGCTCCGCCTCTGCATTACAAGGTAGGTCACTGTTTTTCTTCTTCACCTGCAGCCATCTCCTAATTTGGAGATCATTGTTCAAAAAATTCCAATCATGAGCTTATGGCAACACTAAATATTGACTACCTGACTGCTCAATTGGTTGCTCTGCCCTTTGCACTTTAGGTTGTGGGTTCGATTCCCACCCGGGACAATTATTTGTGTGATGAATGTTTGTTCTATTTTTGGGTGTAATATTGTTCAATAGGTATAGCAAATTGATTATAAATAAGTATTCAATGCGTAATGTAGCCCCAATGTAGATAAGCTTTGCTCAGTTTTGATCTAGATGGCCCTTTGTTTGTTGTGGTAGGACTTTGTAGGTGGTAGGAATCCGCCTGGCTAGCTACCACCATCTTACCTAATTCTGTCGCCATAACAACAATTCTAAAATTGATGTGTTCCGGCATTTATAGGTAAGATAAGTTCCTCAGATTGTTGAGGATTCCGGATGCAGTGCGATTTCACCTTTGTCCTTATCATAGCTTGATGTTCGTCATATATAAATATGTGGATAGGTACCTAGGTATAATCTCGCAGTCATACTAATTTGACAAACTAGTATGACCTATTTTTTTTTTATTTATTTATTAAGTTTAAGTTTTGCATTGTCTTTAGATCCGGACTCGGTGGATTGTTAGCTGACTAACCTAGATAGGAGAAATCTTTCATGTGAATGAATAATGTCAAAATCCCTTTCAAGTATTCAACCCGGTTAAAATAAGTGCCCAAAATTCTCACTGCAGTTACTGATGAAGCTGTGTGTATTTTGGGACACATTTACTGTAATTAAGTAGGTACCTACTTAATTACAGTAACAGTACCTTACATTATTCATTATTACAGTCAGATTACCTAAGGACCGTTACAAACGGCCTATAGGTAACTCAACTGTTCCAGACCAGTACCAGACGGAAGCGTGCCCAAGACACTGGCTGCATTGCCACGCTGAATAGCTATACTAATTCGCTGGCCTAAATAAGAGCCAGCCCTTGGGTCATGTGTCGCCTCAATCAAAAGCTCCGCATTTTACTATATATGTATTTTAAGTTATTATTAATTTGAATTTGATTAATCAGTTATGCTAGTAATTTTGAAACAAACTAAGATTAAATCATGCAATTATTCCTGCAAAATGTACTGGTATGTTTGGGATTTTTCACATACAATATTGAAAAAACGTGGACTTAAATGATTGAAATGTTTAATTAATAACGATATTTCTTTTATTTTCAGTGTGGCTGTGGTTGCTGATATTCATATTTCAAAACGAATTCCGGATATCCAGGTCCATACAACCGGGTGTAAGTATACGCAAAACAGTAGAACTCACAATTATATTAGCAAAACCGCTGCATATATATTGTTATATTCGCGCATATCACAATAATGTATATTTTTGAAATATGTTATAGTGCGCCAAATCCTTATATCTAGATGTCACATAGCCTTTTATAACCAGCGGACAATCCAGACACTTCCAACGATAGTATACATAGGTACATTACATATACACGTACATACATGCATATATACGTACACACAATATATTATACATCCATACATACATACATACCGGTTAAAATCAGATCCCTCCGTTTTCTTCGCCGTAGTCTGGTAAAGAAACCACTTGTATTCTATCCGTAAAATAGATCCTCTAATACAAGCCATACATAGATTAAAGCTTGACGGCGCTGTGTGTAATTAATTTTATATTTATTTATCACAATTAATATAGGATATTATGGTGTCATTCGATGGAATGACATTCTCATTATATACGTGTAGTTATATACCTACCTAAGCATGGATGAATGATGGGGGGTTTCGCAAATGTCACATTGCAAGCGGAATGGTGATCGCAGTAAAGCTGCTGCCCATCTTATTGTGGTGATCCTTTCGTCGGTTAACGAAATCCGCGGTCTGAGTTCAAAATATATATTTTTGAGCCGACCATCACAGCCCACAACAATTAAAAAGCACCATTGAGGTTCTATCTTCGAGAATTCTACGGTGGAACACCACTGAATTATGTTATTTCTAAATTCCAGTACTTGGACTTCGATAACCTACCCGAGACCAACTTCACGTGCGCCGGCAAGGTGATAGGCGGGTACTACGCGGACCTGGAAACCTCGTGCCAGATGTTCCACGTGTGCACGGTAGGCCAGCAGGATGAGCCTATGGACATCAAGTTCCTTTGCCTAAATGGCACTGTCTTTGACCAGGTAATTTTTCAACTGCCATCCAAATGACTGATCATTTTTTTTTATTGGTGCAATCTACCTCCTAGTGGTCTACGGCGGGTAACTAGTTAGACCTCCAAAGGTCTACCAAGCTACAACAACAGCCTGGGCCTAAGATTTGTACCTAAGTCTGAAAAACAACAATTCTAAATTGTGTTCCGGCATTTAGAGGTAAGATAGCCAGTTCCTCAGACTATTAAGGATTCCGGGTGAAGTGCGCTTCCACCTCCACCTTCATATGAAGCATAAAAATCAGAAATGATAAGTGCTACCCCGTCTTTCAATAAAAATAAAAATTAAGATACAATCAAAGGTCCCAAGCCTAGCAACCAGGGTGAAAACCTTGGTGTCGGTCGCTTATTAAGTCGTGAGCTTCTTGGTATCGAAGGAATTGTGTATGTTATAAAACAACCGCCTCTGTGGTCTAGTGTTTCAACCCACCGATTTCAGATCCAGAGGTCCCGGGTTCGATCCCCATGGGGAGTACGATATATTGTGCTTGGTTTGGTTGGTGGTAGGACTTTGTTGAAGTCCGCCTGGCTAGCTACCACCACCTTACCTAATTCTGTCGCCATAATAACAATTCTAAAATTGTTGTGTTCCGGCATTCAGAGGTAAGATAGCCAGTTCCTCAGTTTGTTGAGGATTCCGGGTAAAGTGCGCCTCTACCTTCGGCCTTATCTTAACTTGTTACCAGGTGAGATGAAGGCCAAGCGCTTCCCCGTCGTACAATAAAAAAAAAAAACAAACACGCTCCAAGGTTTTTGAGATAAGGGAGGTTATAGCTATTGGCCTGGTAGTTGTATGGGTCGGACCTATCGCCCTATTTGAGTTTGGCTTTACATGGGTTAGTCTACCACGAACTCGGTACTTGTCCTGTGGAGTAAAAGAGTTCGAATATTCGCGTTTAGACGGCACACAATTCTGCAACTCACCGCTTTGTCACCACAGTATACTATCCGGAACACTTGACTAATGATCACAGCGAACAGTTCCCGACGTCTCTTTGGGAGATAGTGATCTCCGGCGTGGTATTGCCGCACCACGAGATGGTCGGTGGTACAGCTCCTCAGTTGTTCAGAATTGAGCTGGAAGCAAAAAGAGAGCCCTGAAGATCGCCTTTTTCTATTAGCGTTATGTGCTTAAGTTGCATCTAGTTTAAGGAGTGGTGTTAGAGCTGACTGGCAGAACATATCTTTGACAGCCTTGGCGAGCGACTAGAAATCATGGCTACTAAAGGGATAGATAGCTAGCTTCTCACCAATTTTGCCAGGAAATTCAAATTTAGCCTGCCAGCTTATTTGCTCAGTAATCTGGATCCTTCATGTCTCGAGCCGTGTTTCAGCCCTCATACGCAATCTGCATAATGAAATAGAGTTTCAGTGATAACTGTTCCGCAAAACTCCGAGAGAGATGTGAAACTAAGCTGTTTCCATAGGTACAAGGCAAACAACTCACAGTTGACCGTCACACTCTTAAGTTATACATATAGTGCTATACACGACGCCTTTTTGAGGAGCATGGCATTTTCGTTCGGACTAGGCAATGGTCAGGTAGCCAAGCCTGGATCACACCAATGGCGGCACGTGTCTCACACCACAAAGATTCCTCAATGAGCTCTGGTGACCTTACTCATCGCAGGAGCACAACAGTATTCGAAGTTTTTTTTTTTTTATTGTACGACGGGTAAGCACTTGGCCTTCATCTCATCCTGGTAACAAGTTGAGATAAGGCCGAAGGTGGAGGCGCACTTCACCCGGAATCCTCAACAAACTGAGGAACTGGCTATCTTACCTCTGAATGCCGGAACACAACAATTTTAGAATTGTTATTATGGCGACAGAATTAGGTAAGATGGTGGTAGCTAGCCAGGCGGACTTAAACAAAGTCCTACCACCAACCAAACCAAGCACAATATATCGTACTCCCCATGGGGATCGAACCCGGGACCTCTGGATCTGAAATCGGAGGCTTGAACCACTAGACAACAGAGGCGGTAAATAGAATAGAGTTATTTAGCTGCGATTTCCTGTAACCTCCGCAGGCGGGCTGCTTATTCATTTTTGCTTATTTTCGCTTAATTTTATAACATGTAGGTATCAAATTTAAAGAGACAACTTTCAATTCAAACAATTTTTTTTTTCATTTTTAGGAGACAAGAGTATGTGAGCGGGTCGACGAAGTAGATTGCACAAAGTCTGAGAAATTTTACAGTTTAAATTTAGAGTTATACGGAAGCACCCTCGCTCCACCTACATCAGAACCGCAGAAACCACAACCAACAGAACAGTCACAACGCACAAAACCCAGCCACGAGCCGAACACAGAACCTGTAACTGAGTCGCCGACTACATCATATAGCAAGCCACAGCATTTGACAGAAGTGACAGACTTTACCGAAGATCCTGTACACGAAATAAGAAAAGAAGAGACGAGGAAACCCCAGCCATCAACGACCACAGTACAAGTTCCTGAAGAAGAACTTACAGAAGGTAATTTATAACTGGAAGCCGTGTTCAAAGTTTCACCATTTTTTTATTATTTTATTGTACGATGGGGATGCGCTTGCCTTCATGTAATCTGATTTTAAGTAATAACTGTAAAAAAAAAACTTTTTGCACTCCTCTGCAAAAATGTTGACCATGCCAAATCTCACATTTCTCCGCGCGTGCAATTTTTTAAACAGAGGTCTAAAATTTCCGTTGGCTTATTAATACATTTATCAATAAATGTTTTTTTCGACCTTACTAGGTTGTAACTGAATGTTGCAAAAAGCTTATTGTTTTATTTTTGCATTTCATGTGAGCATGGTAAATTAATTCAATTTAAAGTAAAATTAAACTAACTACGTACAAAGGAATCAGTCAGAAACGGCCTATAGGTAACTCAACTGTTCCAGACCAGTACCAGACGGAAGCGTGCCCAAGACTGCATTGCCACGCAGAATAGCTATGCTAATTCGCTGGCCTAAATAAGAACCAGCCCCCGCAAGATTTTTGAAAACATGGTAAATAAATGGTATACTCTTTTTCCAGAATACGAGGAGGAAATTGATTACGAAGATTACTCCCAACCACCGACGACGACGCGGGCTCCCCCAACTGCAACCACACCCGTGACGACGAGAGTCACCACGACTACTACTACTACTACGTCTTCACGACTACCCTCACCGCTATCGCATTTGATTTCTTCTCCTACACCAATACAGTCGTCTCTACCACCACCCGCTATATCACTACTACCGTCCGTGCCAACACAGATAATTCCTACTCTAAACCCGACGCTTTTCTCCCCTCAAGATTTAATCTACCGCTATAGGAACCCAGGCTCAGAAGCTTTTTCATACCGGCCTGCCGATGGAGTTTACATCACACATGCTCCGCCTCAGCAATATGACCACTTTCAATACGAATCATCTCGGACTGCGCCACGGCCGGCGCAGCAACGACCCACGCCATTCGTCCAACGCCAACCAGCTCCGTTCCGCCCAACTACACTAGACCCTCGAGACCAACTGCTGCGGCCAGGACCGACGTCTCTACCATCGGAGAGACACGAAACTTCTGTCAAACATCGGCAACAGAACTACCCAGTATCAGCCTTACCAGCTCAACGTCCCCTGCCATTCAATCCTTATTACTACGATCGAAAACGTAGTGACGACTCGTCGCCTGAAAATGAATCCTCTTTATCCGCTAGATCTGTCGCTCCACCCACTGTCACCGAACGACATTCGTTGAAACCGAAGAGTCCACCTCGAGTGATAGTCACCGCCAGTGCGTCGGTCAGCGACAGCAACGGAAAGAGGCTCAACTACACGGTCGGCAACGTAGTCAGCGCAGTGAAGCCTATCGTACCGATAAATTACGACGATTACAAAGAATCGGATCTCATATTCGATCCTTTTTTCCTCGATGTGCCAAAATTACAAAAACGACGAAAAACTAGATCAAATAAAAACAAAAGAGTCTTCACCGTCCCCGCGGCCACGGTGTCAGCAGAACTCGAATCGAAATCAACCGGCACCAGTTCGCCAGTCACTTCTCGGGCCACCACAACTAGAATATCTACAACTGCGAAAATACCTTCAACCTCGCCCATCACTACTACAACAGCAGCTTGGAACCCGGATGACTACGTTGACGATAACTACGAGCCCCATGCGTACGTCCACCCAATACCGCCGATCGCAGTTTTGGTCCACGACCTTCATAAATATAAGAAAGGAAAATCGGTTAATGATGTTATCGAGGAGAAGAATCATAGAGACCATCATTTGAAGGTTGGTCGTGTTGAGTATTCCAAACCGACGTCGGCGTCTGCGCTGACATCCTCTAGTCAAAGTTCCCTGGGAACAGCTGCCGTCGCCGCCGCTGGCGCGCCTCCACCGCCGCCGTCGCCGCGCCCCGTTGAAGCGCCAGTCTGTGCCTCTTCTCACTCACCTGACTGTAAGACTGGTGCTTAATCAAGTGTAAATCATTACTACCTACAAGTCCTAGATAGTTTGACACATTGTTAGTTAGAAAATTGCGCCAGCTTTTGTTATTATAGGTGGCTCACGCAGGCACTTGAACTTTTGCAGGAGATGCCCAACAGCTCCAAATTGTAAGTATATCAAGTATCTTGATATAAAAGTCAATCACTTGATAAAAATAAGCTCTCACAAACTTAATCCTTAGTGAATTTTACAGTGTTTATTCTCTGATATAAGCTTTAGGTAGTTATAATTTTAGCTCTTTTATCTTTATCTACCTTGCTCAATCTTTTTGTATGTTAGTTTGCTGAGAGCTATAGATTATCTTTATTTATCCTTTTAAATATTTTTCACTTTTATGATTTCGTTAAAAACATGTAAATAAGTACCTACCTAACTATTTTAAGTAGTCTTTTAAAATATTTGCTTGTAGCAATTATTTTTTTAAAGAAATCACTGTTGTAACGCGTTGCCTAGTGATATTTATGAAGGATCCCGTGTAAATATTATAAATTACATCATGATTTGTCATTAAATTATATGTTTTATTGACTACAAGCTTTCTTTCTTATTAGCCCTTAAATTTATTTAAGAAACCATGTCAGTAGATTAAATAAAAATCGTGTATTAACATGTCGATACTTTTACCTACGCAGTTCTTACTTGTCTAGATTATTCTGTAGCCACATCATATCTTCCTTATTTCGGTTTTTTACAGACAAAGGTAAGTTGGGTTAAACCCGTGGTTTGGCTTAGACACTTTTGGTAGCTATAGGACCTAAATTTACTGTATCATGTCTTGTCGTAGCGTCTACCGTAGCGGTAGACGCATTTCCGCCCACCGTAATAGCCTATATGTTTGAACATTAGGTTTTTAAAGTTTCATATTTCTTATTCCTGGTTTCCTTAGGTCAATCCCAAATTATTTTCTCGAATTTGGCCACCTTGTTACGAAATCAAATTATGTTCTGTCTATATTTTTTTATAGTCAGTTAATTAATGAGGCTTTCAACAGCATCAGAATGTTTTTTTGACAGAAAAAAGCAAAATTAAAAAGCAATGTGTTTCTTGACAAACCTCACTTTGTAAACCTCAGATCACTAATCAGAGCGTTGATATTATGAGGATCACCTACTAGGGGCTCAGAGGCACGTCCAAACATACGTTTGGCACATGCCCACGTTTTGCAAATAGCTACAAAAAAATTGTAGGTATTCAATACGTGACATTGGTTGCAAGCCCATCGCCGCTTAGCCGAATACTAGCCTGTATCACTTTTCATTCGGCTCATCCTCACGATGTCAAACTCACATTTGTCAAATTCACACATAAACTTCCGATATAGTCCATTGGTGCACGACTGGATTTGAACCCACGACCTCCGGATCGGAAGGTGGGCCACTATCTACTTGGCCAAAAATATAATTTAAAAAATCCATTTATTTCGTATTTATTTTCTATAGTTTTCATTGGATCATCTGAAAATTTATTGTTTTTATCTTAACGAATTGGGCTGATATTGCTCAAAACAAACAAAATCTCTATTTATAATAAAATCCTAGAAAAGCTGTCTGTGCATTAATTAAAAAAAAAATGATGCTACCTACTTAAAATACTCAGCTGAGCATAAAAATATAGTTTTTAGATTTTTTGTCTATTTGTCTGTTTGTATGTGCACGCGTATTTCCGGAACGGCTTATTCGATTTGGACGTGGTTTTCGATGATGTGTTGTTTATGGTTCATGCAGGATCGAACGAACGAATTTTTTATGCATAAAAAAGTTGTTTTGACAAACCGAACAGTGGGAAAAGGCATGTAAAACTATTTTTTTACTAGACCATGCCCTTTGGTCCACTTTCACAACTATTTTTTACAACTAGTTAAGAAAAAACACTTTTTACTCCTTATTTCATAGCCAGTTATTAAAATGGAATAAAAAGTGGCCTGTCTTAACTGACATCCGAAAATAGTTAAGAAAGGAGAAATATAATTCTGCTTTTACAACTATAGCACAGACATAAGAATCTGTACTCATTATCGTTTAACTAAAAACCTCATTGTTGAAACATTGTCAAAATCTCACCATATTGTTCATTGGTTTTTAATACTTATTACCGACTTCCAAGGAAATTATTTACCTTTTATATATATATTTTTTTATAAATTAATTACCATTTTATGGATCGCTTTCATAGCTGACATTTCGTAGTCCAGTGTTATTTTTACGGGGTTCCATCCTGGTATCTGTGACTTGATGATTTCAAAAAGAGGACCAAAGGGCACTGGCCTTGATCTGAAGAGAATAACAGTAATTGCTACTACGATACGTAAACTTTGGAACCAGAGATGGGGAGACCAGCCCAAAATGGGTACTCCACCCAAATCGGGTAAGCTTTTTAAATTTCACGCCATTTGCGTGAGACTGATTGTGTCTATGCACAAAGGTGGTCCAGGCGTCGTCGGCCAATCAGAGGCAGTATCATCGCATCAACGGATCTTGATCTGTGGCGTTCCATGGCAAGGCAATGTTTTAAAAAATAATATAGCTGGTTTTGATAAAATAATTCGTGTTTTTTGACTGGTGATTAGTCGATTTTGGTTTCTGATGTGTGCCTACTACTTTAGTAATAATTATTTGGTTATGGTGGACCTTTCTTATCTGTGCGGTGGTTTGTCGCCTGTTATGAAAGTTTCGGGGCTATGAGTGTGCAAAAACATAGTTTGCCTATGGGCAAATCGGGGAGGGGCAAATTGGGTAGGTAGGAGCACAGAGAATAAGTAATGTAATGGATCAAGTCGGGTTTTATTTTTTAAATTTTTTCCATTTCATTTCTTGTTAATTTTGTAGATGGTCGATAAATACAAAAGAAAAACCGCTAGATTTAACGTAAGTTAAATCAAACTTCTCGGATAGATGTGTTTTAAAAAAAATACAATTAACAGACTGCTCACAAGATTGCTCAAAGCATTAAAACAAAACAAACACACATACATAGTAATGATTATAATTATATTTTGTGAAAAATAAGTTCCTAAGCCTCATTGATCGCACTATTTTTACCACTACCTATTTTGATGTGTGTGAACCTAGCAGATCATTTTTCAGCAGATCAAAATTTTATGAGAGTTCTATTCCCATGAAGGTGAGTTCTATAGTTCCTGAAACTTTTTAGAAATAGTTCTGGCGACATCCTGTTTTGCCCATTAGGCCTACCCGTTTTAGGCACTCCTCCTGGCAAAACGAATTTTTCGAAGAGTTTTGTTTTTAGTTTATTTTATGTTCTAAATGAAGATTTATTCTAAGTTTCAGACTGTTTGATAGAAGTCAGAATAAAGAACTGTTATAGTTGAATAAAAGTTTGCCAAATATAAAGAACCTGGATATTTTTACTTCCATCCTTAGCTTACCCGTTTTGGGCTGGTCTCCCTAGTAAGATAATTGTATGTGGAACGTAAAATAAAATTCAAAAAATGACATTCAGACTCAAAGTGAAATCTATGACGCCGATTATTCCAAGAATGACATTGAATGACATTGAACACCGGTCAAAACTACGGATCAAAACAACTCTATGACCAAAACAAAGACATTGAATCAAATAACTAAAATATAAATATTTTATTACCTTAGGGATTCGTGTCCACCATCATGGCTCAAGGATCTGATTCTAACATAATGAGTGTGGGAGAACTGATAGACAGCGCATTTGGAGAACCCGATGTAAGTGTGGTCATAGAAAACTAAGGCGATCCCCTATATACCCGTGGATGTAGGAAGTGTTCACTAAAGGATTATTTTCAACCAATACCTCAGGGCTTAATGATCCAATTCTTGCATAATGAGTGTGAGAAAGCTGAGATATACAGCGTAATTGGAGCACCTGATGTAAGTGTGGCCATAAAATATATGGCGCCTTCCTATGTATATGGCGTAACACAGCCACGGGGGCTGTCTTACGTCATCGCGCAAGGAGATGGAGGCAGCAACACCCACCGATCAAAAATCTGTGTGTGACTATGGCTAATTTCAGAATTTTAATAGATTTTAGATGTCCAAAAAAATACATTTGAAATAAAAAGCAAATTTATTTCTGGTCCAAATAGTTTTGTACGAGTTCTCATTAAAACATGGCTTCGGTGATCAAAATCAGGAGCCACCAAAGCACAAAAAAAATTAAAAGAAAAACATTAATCTGTGAGTAGTTAATCAATGTAAAAAAACTAATGCCAGTAAATATTATATACAGGTAAACACTGTCAATCACAAGCTTATCCAGACTATTCTCTACCTGCTGGCAAGGCAGCTAAGGATTTTAGAGAGACGAGTTGAAGTTGAAATTGGAGCAGCACTGCCACAAACATCTTCATCGACCCTTTCGGTAACCGAAGTCAAAGTGCATGCAATGCAAAAGAAGAAAACAAGACCGGTGAAGAAAATGAGTGTAAAATCAATGGCGTCTTCTATAGGAAAGGGGTTTGCTCCAGGTGGAACTCGAGGTATTGATGGAGGGGGCTTAGATGATATAGGTCGGCCGGGATTGTTCGGTAAAGGTATGGCTGGTGAAAGAGGATCATCAAGTAGAAAAGAAGATTTAGGTATAAGAGCAGGAATAAGTCCTGTAGAAGGAGGAAAAGGGGCGAGCAAAGGTGGTGATGGAGGAAAAGGGACTGGCAAGAGTGGTAAAGAAGGTGGAGAGGTTAGTGGTGGAGGTATGGGAATGGGTGGTAAGGATGCTGGTATAGGGATCGCTCGTAGAAAACAGGAATTTGCTGCTAAAACTGGAGAATCATCATCAGACAAACCATCAGCTTTGAAAAAATACGACCACTCCATCGAAGAATCAACTGCCAGCAAGTCTTCATCAGATAAAACAACAACTAAATCAACCGAGGAAACATCTTCGTCATACAGAGCGTCTAAAGATAAAACTTTGGAAAAATCAAAGACTGATAAAACTTCTACAACATCCATTGATAAAACGTTCACGGATAAATCTTTGACTGATAAAACTTCGACAGATAAAACATCAACAGATAGAACGTCGACGGATAAGGCTTCTTCATATAAAACTTCGACAGACAAATCGTCTACAGCGATAACATCATCAGGTAGAACGTCTTCTGATAAAACTTCAACAGACAAATCGACTGCAGTTATAACATCATCAGATAGAACGTCTTCGGATAAAACTTCGACGGACAAATCGACTGCAGCAATAACATCATCAGATAAAACGTCTTCGGATAAAACTTCGACAGACAAATCGACTGCAGCAATAACATCATCAGATAGAACGTCTTCGGATAAAACTTCGACAGACAAATCGACTGCAGCAATAACATCATCAGATAGAACGTCATCTGATAAAACTTCGACAGACAAATCATCGGCAGCGATTACATCTTCAGATAAAACTTCTTCAGCTAAAATATCCTCGGACCTAACTTCGACTGACAAAACGACTACAGCGATAACATCGTCAGATAAAACATCTTCGGACAAAACAACAACAGATAAGATAACTACTGATACATTAACATCAGATAAAACATCATCGAAAGACAAATCTTCTTCTGATAAACGTTCAACAACTTCAAATTCAAAGTCAACTACAGACAAGACATCCTCATCTAAGAAAACAACAACTTCCGAGACAACTTTATCTAGAAAAAGTGTAAGTACCTACTTAATCGTTTGATGGTTCCTTACCCAATCATGTGCATGTGACAAATGCGCACATAAACTTTTCGATTAACTGAAAATTCCAGTAGTGCAATACCGGATTTGAACCCTCAACCTCCTGATGCCCGCATTTTTAACATATTTTTTTGATTCAATCGTAATATCAGGTTAAATACCTCTATTTGTTTATTCATGATAGCAAAGTGTTTGACCCCTAGCTTACTTAAAACACAAGTAAAGACTAGAAACTATTCACTTTAGACTAGAAGACTCCAAAATTGACATTTCGTATGACCTACAAGCGTCATACGAAATGTGAATATATATATACTTAGTTTTGTTTTACATGTTAGTTGGTGGTCAAACGCTTGACAATCACCAATAAATATTTATATAATTAGGATAGTCCAAACTTCATGGGTGAGCTTCTTTTTATTTTTTCTAGTTACCAACGTATTGATAGGTTCCGTAGATTGTTCCAGTAGGTTTTAGTATATTAAGACATACTATAATTTTATAGGTTAGTTTTTCATTAAAATATTTCCTAGAATATTGAGGCAAGTTTTTCAAGCTTATTTGAAACTATAATTATTAAATGCAGACAAAATCTTCTCGCAATTATTACTTTTAAACGTGGATCATGTGATTTATCCGTTAGTTGAACTGAAGAACTAGATTTAGGTACTATTTTAGAACTAAAATTGGTACCTAGATATACCCATGATATACCCAAATCGTCGCGTCATCGGTATAAACGTCTTAAAATAATATGTTATTATCGCGAAAGTTTAAAAAAACTTGATTCATACACCTAGTCGAATCGTCATCACCATCAGCATTGTATATGAAATTCACTTTGTCATCCAGCCAGGTGATATAGCCGACCTTTTGGACGAACTGGAGACGCACCGCGAAGCAGAACTGCGAGTTATTCACCAGGTTCTCAGTCTCTGAATATACGCGTTTTATTTTGTTATTTTTGCGTCTGTTTGCTGCCATTTGCCTTTTTATTTTACATTTCTTTTAGATGATGAGCTTCGTTCTGGTAAGTTTTCTATTATTTTTCGTCGATACACTGATTTGCGGACTGTTAATATCTGCATTCTTATGTTAATACATAGCATACTGATAATATGCTATCGTGGATGTTGAGACCACCCGACTCCCAAGCGTTGTAGTCGGGTAAGCTAAAAGTATAATTGACCGAAACGTGCGATTGAAGGATCATCGCATTCTTCGGTCAATCAGACTTTTTCTGGTAGTCAATGATGATGAAACTAATATTACTAATATGTAAAATAAATGTAACATTTTACATTACACATAAACACTGAATTCAGTAGGTATATTTTTTAGAGAGCTGATTCCCGCGAAGAACATGAAAAAACGCCGAGACCAATGGCGTCAATGGATTCTGTTGGTGAGTCGAATGTAATGCACATTTGCACTTTATTATTATGCAGCTGATTAGTGCGTTAACCAACTAAAACAATTCAGGAATTGGTCAAATCCCGATCATTATTTCACCCATCCTCGGTAGGTTACAGTTAATACATTGATCGAGTGAGCGAAGCGAACGAGATCTCTGAGTTACGTTGGGAAATCCGGCACTGTATGTATGTTTGTATGTATGTATGTATGTGGCAATGTTTGTGACGGCATAACTCTCGCACGGATTATCCAATTTTCATGAAATTAAAACTGAAACAACGTAAATAAATTTGACAATCGCGGGGGATTTTTTGATAAGAGGGGTATTTTTGAGATACTGGGGTGAAAAGAAATACAATTTTTCGCCTATATCTTTTGAATGGCTGATGAGTTTTTGAATGGATCGGTCCATTAAAAATTTTGAACATGCAGAGATTATATAGAGGATTTTTTTGACACTAGGGTAGTTTTTGAGAAATAGGGGTATTAAGTGAGACGAGAAGATTTTTGGCTTGTGGTGTGTCATTTAAAAGTGTATCGACTGCACATTCATAAAAAATATTAATATTAGGGGTGGTTTTCGTAACAAAGGGGCGCGTTAAGGGGTTAAGACGCTTGGTATGTCTTGTAGGATATACTGTTAAAGGGGGTTAACTTCCCAATTAACTTTCTTTTGATTTTATGAAACCCTTCCTGTATTTACATTAAGATTTATATTACAAAACATGAAAAATCATATGAAATAGGGGTTGAGACTGATTTAAAAATAATGTTATGTTCACGCAAAGAAAAAAGCTTCTGCCTTTTTGTTTGGATTTACGACATCCGTGGGTGAAAGGTGAGAAAGGTGTAATGAAAGCACACTTTTATCGTTTGTTAATTACGTTCTATTTGAGAAATAATCTGCGTCACAAACCAGACATCACGAGATGTCAGTTCGGGGCGAAATACTAGTTTAATAGCTTCCAGATTAATGTCAAAAACGTATGGTAAATTATATTATTTCACCACATCAGTTTAGGTATTTGATCAAACCATTTATTTGCCACCATGCATTCATTTCTTCAGAGAAATTATAAAATGTATTTGTGTTACTTTTTTGATGGTACAATAAAAAAATATTAGGTTGTTGCTCAAAATAACTTTTGTCTCTTTATAAATTACCTCAGAAGTAATTAATCAAGGCATCGTGGCCCAAAAAGAAAACGATGCCTTACAAAAGGACATAAGAGCGCTACTGGTATGAATAGCCAGTAGCGCTCTTTATGTCCTTTTGTATATAGATACCAGCTACAGGAGTATATCGGTGAGATGAAGGCCAAGGGCTGATACGTCGTATATAAAAAAAAAAAAAACAATGGGTTCTGAACAGATTATATACTGTCAGCCATTGATCATCCTAGCATTGGGCAGTCCCAATGATAGGATGATAACTATATAGCACCATATAATCATTTTAAAGATTTGTTTTACCTTACGCTATCACTCTGTTTATTTTTCAGAAGCAACTTATGAAAAGCTCCTTATTGGTAAGATAATTGTAACCTTCTCTTGTTTTAATAAACCCATTTGACCCATTTCACTCACTTCACGCCGTTTTCACGACGCTGAAAACACCAATGCGGTACGAGTTGCGTTTTGCTCTATCTTTATGTTATATTTAGAGATCCAACATAGTCTCGCATCCAGTCTACCGCTGAAATTTAGGCATAAAATATCTTCGGTTGGCCGTCTACCAGACAGTACCAGACAGTAGTGTCACTGATATTTTAGATCATGATAACAATACAAGTATGCTTCCTTTTTTGATACAATTTATATAGAGTAGTAGAGCCTCTTGTGAAAAGGCTCGTCCAGTGAAGTACTACCGCCATTCAGCCGCCAAGCAGCATTGCTGTGTTCCAGTTTGTATATGGGTATGGTTGTCGGGTCCTATGCAGTGCCCTGTAGGCTATGTTCTTTGTGGAAGTAAGAGATGCACTTAACATCAGGTGGACTACTTGCTTGTCCTGTCTCCTAGTTGTATAAAATATATGTGTATATAGGTACTTCAGCTCTTTCAGTAGGTTTCTACTCATTAATATAATAACTTTATCTCTTTTAGGTAACCACTAACTTTTTTTTTTCAGTTGAAAGAATACCGGCTGAAGAAGCCCGTGCCATAGCCGGTATGTTCACCACTAGGTTTTTATTTATCGTACAAGGTGGAACCGCTTGGCCTTCATCTCACCTGGCTATAAGTTGAGATAACGCCGAAGGTGGAGGCGCACTTCACCTGGAACCCTCAACTAATTGAGGAACTGGCTATCTTACCTCTAAATGCCGGAACACAACAATTTAAGAATTGTTGTTATGGCGACAGAATTAGGTAAGATGGTGGTAGCTAGCCAGGCGGACTTAAAAAAAGTCCTACAACCAACTAAACCATACAATATTATACTCCCCCTGGGGACCGAACCCGGGACCTCTGGATCTGTAATCGGTGGGTTGACCCCTAGACTACAGAGGCGGTTATATAGTTATATATAGCTATAGTTCTATAGGTATGCCTACCACCCCTCGGAGATTGTTTGAACGGATTTGAATGAAATTTGGTACATAGATAGTGAATACCCTGGATTACCACATAACGTAGGCTTCATTTTAACCCATGAGTCAGTTTCCGTGGGATAGAAATGGGATGTCAAATCACCATAAAAAACTCATTAGGTCAAAGAACTTGCTCTTTTTCGCAAAAATGACAAAACGGATTGAGCTGAAATTAGGACATTATGCTGCTCTTAACTAGGAAAAACAAACAGGCTACTTTTTATCGCATGAATCAGTTCCCGTGAGATTTCAAACATCACCCTACAAAACTAATTGGTTCCTTGTAATGCGTAGCAGATCAATCTGCTACGCAAAAACTACAGAATGGATTGAGTTTTTCAAGTGTAAACTGCGAGTAACAAGAGTTGTACACATTGTCCGTAAAAAAATCTGTCGTTTTTTCAAGATTCAGTTCAAATATTTTACCAACTTTTTCATCGCGCGTATCACCGCTGCGGGCACAGCTAGTATAAGATGTACAGCTAGTAAACGCCACTGTGGTGTAGTGGTTCACTTACCGGTATCAGACCCAGAGGTGATGAGAGGGCTCGATCCCCATAGGGGTACATATGGGTGCATGGTTTGGTTGGTGGTATGAAGTTACTCTTAAAACACTAGCGTATACATAAATAACATCGAACAATACTAACGTTATGGTGACCTTATCTAAGAGCGATTTCTTCCAGGCAATCTAAAAAAGAGATCGGAAAAAAATGGTGTGTAGTAATTTGCTTTAAATCATTTTGATAGCACGAGGCCGAAGGGGCTCCCATGAAAAGGCTCTTCGTGTATCAGTCGTTACCCAAGAGCAGTTTGAAAGGCTGGCTGCAGTTGTTCACGAGCTACAAGAAAAGTTTATGCCAGTGGGCACTGCAGAGTTTCCAGAAAACATCCAGCTTATGCACGAGCTCCGCAAAGGAGCATCGCTCACTGACGCGATGGCTGCGCTGCAACTGTCAGCTCGCCTGGAGGCCGCTGAAAAGGCTCTGGATCAGATGACAAACTTAGTCACCGATCTGGCTACCAAAACACCTGGCGTCGATTTAACTGAAGCCACAACTACACTCGCACAAGAACAGGTATTTTGTAAATTCGTGTACCTATCGATAACATTGTAATATTTTTTTGATAGAATTATTCAACACTGTTAAGTGTTAAGTGTTAAGTGGTTATTGGTGTGTTTTAAGGGTATAGAAGTTTTATACGGTGCTGATGGTAAAGAAGCTTACAAAACATCTCCAGAAAGTAAATCTTTAAAATCAGCTATGTCCAAAAAGCATCAATCGCCGACAGAATCGATTTCAATAGAATCCGTGATGATATCATTGCCAGGTTCTAAAACTCAAGTAAAAGCAGGAACAACCGATATGGACAATGAAATGTCAAAAGATAAAATCACCTATCAAGAGTTGGAGTAAGTTTATTATTCTAAAATAGCATCAGCGTACCTTAGTAAGGTTTCATTGTGCCTAAAACGTCAAACCTATATCATTAGTACTGGTATTGTAATGATTGTGGTGTAAGTTTGACTGCTAAGGAATTGAACGAGAGCTAAGGTAGACGAGGGCTATGACCTCGTCTGTTTTCCGCACCATTACAACATTTCTGTAAATAGGTTCCTTTTGACAAGAGTGAATCATCGTAGGTCACATCCTTACCAGATGTCCAGGGGTTATAAGCTTGTGCTTGGTTTAGTTGATGGTAGGACTTGTTAAGTCCGCCTGGATAGCTACCATCTAACCTAAGTATGTCGTTATAACATCGATTCAAAATGTTGTGTGGCATTTAGAGGATTCCGTGTGAAACCTTCCGGCTTTATCATATCTTGACATCAATGTGATGAAGGCTAAGCGCTAACCCATTGGACAATATCAACAAATGTTTCTCAAGTACGCGAGTGAATAAAAACGCTTAAACATTCTGGCAACTTTCAGCGGGGCCATGCGTGAACTGTATGATGATGTTATGAAAAAAATGTCTAGTGCCACCGCGAAAACCACTACCACTGCTTCTGAAGCCCTAAAAATTGCCAATAGACTTGGTAAGAATGTGTTCTAATAAATAACATAATAATATTGGTGTTACCATATACTTGTTACACGTAACTCATTAATACTGAATATGTCTATACAGAAGGTAAATTGAATGCATCTTTAAACCTTGGCACAAGAATGCAAGATTTGGAAGCACTTGTCAGCAAGTTTTCTGAACAAATTAATATCCTGGATACAGGCCTTTCTTCACAGGTAAATAAATACATTTGGGTTAAAGGAAAGAACTGCAGGCGTTATAATGATTTACATCTTATTTCGTTATAGATGACAAACTATCAAGAAGAGCTTACCCAGATGCAGCATGATTTGGAAACGGCACTGGAAACTATGGCTGAATTGCTGGCTAATACTGGCGGAGACGCTACTGGTAACTTTTATAGCAGCTCATTTATGTCCACTGCTGGACAGAACCTCCTCCAAAGTTAGAGAATTTGCAGGCGGCTAATTGACCGCAGTAAAGGTGTTTCTAAAAGTAGGATGCTGCCCTTCTGGTCAGATCCCATAATCAGATTTTACGACATCCGCGTACTACGTTGATGCAAATGTAACTCTGCCTAATTGTTGGTGCAGGTCAGTTTCTCTACTGCGCACTTATTGCCCGATTTATCCTGATGATGAATCTGGTATTATTCTGATCATGTTGGTATTCGTTCGTTGGGATATAGGTAGCAGCTTGTATAGTTGAAAGCTTTTGGTAGTCCTAACCTTGACCTTCAATGTTTTATAGATATAGGGAAAATCGGTATCTATGTCGCTTATTGGTAGTGTGAGTTCGCTTGGCATCTTACCGTATATTGTTTGTAATTCGCGTTTGAGTTGTGTTGGTGTTAGCAGATGCAAACTTATTTGCCCGTGGTAGATATCAGCGATGGTGTCCAGCAGAGTGTCTTGTCGTTTGAGCGCGAGGAGAAGACTATTTGCAGCCATTGCCGACAACGTGAAGTCTTGAATGTACGATATGTTTTGAATTTCACGTTGAGCGACATTGGCATTGGTTTGGGATTATGAGGTTGTTGTGAGGAAATATAAGGTTTGGTTGCTTGGTAGTTGTTTTGGCTTTGCGCTGGTGTGAATAGCAAGGTTAGGCACAGAAGCTTGGTTGCAATGATCGCCATTGTGGATCTTGCTATACCTTTGCGTTTTGGTTTCGGTTCTGGTTCTGGTTTTGGTTCTGATTTTGGTTCTGGTTCTGGTTTTTGTTTTGATTCTGGTTCATTATAGTTAAGAGGCAACACAGAAAGTTTCACAATCGCCCGTTTCATGACCGATTGACCCCGTTCTTGGTTTTTAGCGAAACAGCCCTGACTAGTCCTTCCTCTCCCGGGTCTATAACCCGACCGAGAGCCCACTTTCCTTGGGGTAGGTTGTCGTCATGGTTCACGACTAAGTCACCGCTGCCGATGTTTTTCTGTGGTATACGCCACTTATTTCTGGATGATAACTGCACTAGGTATTCAGCCTTCCATCTCTTTCAAAGATCTTGAAACAACTTTTTTATCAGATGCCATCTGGTTTGGGCATCGTTCTCTGTTTCTATGAGCACTGTCCCTGATTTTCCTGATAGAAAGTGTGTTGGTGTAAGAAAGTCTAGGTCGCCCCGTTCTGCTGACAAAACGCAGAGAGGGCGAGAGTTGAGACATACTTCTATCTTTTTAAATTGGCTAAATTATCGCTGTAACATGTAAAACATGATGGGGACTCCTCTCCTGGCTGTCATCCTTATTAGTGCTGCCAAAATAGCTGCACTACTCATATCTGACACGAGCTCCAGGTGGACGGCCTTTGTAACCATACATACGAACACCGCAATGTACCCCTTTGTGGTTTTTATCACACGTCCTGTTTGCTTTCACTTCGACAAACCCTGTATAGTACAACCCCGCAGTGATAAAATGCATGTTCAGGATTAACTCTTGCTTCCGTTAAATCTCCCATGAGCTGGTACTGCTTTCCAGGATTCTGCCTTTTGCATGTAACGCATCTTCTTACATGCGCTTTCGTTGCATTGTACCCGCCGATAATCCAATACTGCTGGCGGAGAGAAGCCAAAGTGAGGCGCGATACTCTATAAAGGTTTGTTTTATGTGCTTGATCTATCATCAATGTGGTAAGGCGATGTTTATGCGGCAAGATGATTGGATGCTTCATCTCGTCACTCATACTCTTTGAAGGTCTCTTTATCCAATTTCTGGGCTAAAAGGTGGACTAAAAGTGGATCCCACCAATCAACATCGACACCCAAGTTCTTAACTGCATGAAGGTTTTGTTTCGCCACATTATGTAACTTCTTTATCATCGGCAACGACTGTTGTGGCATGCTTGGGAGATGAGAACAAAAAATAAGTTTTTTGTTCTCATATCGGTGGTTTAAAATTTCCCAACATACTTGATTATTGTCGGAGCTTATCTGCAGATGATGTATCAGACGCTCCGCCTCTCCAGACACCTTACCCTTTAAGAACTGCATCTTTTGCGCATTGGTCATCGCCGAATTCTTAGCGATTGCCTCACTAAACAAATCTTTAAAGAGACCCAATGGTTGCAAGTCCCGTTAAAAACAGGAATATTTATCTGAAGAGCTGACTTCTCACGGTGCTTCACAGCCCACATCTTGGTATTGATGCTGTCCGTCAACTCACAGTATATACTTCATGTTTGCAGAAATCCTCTTGGTATGCGCTTTCGCAGCCTCCGTCCTCACTTTCGATTTCAAAATGGAGCTTATCAATACCACTCCAACGGCTGTCCAGTAATTTCAAAGCGCTTTCGAACTGCCACTTGTTGTCAAACTTGTCTATGTTTGTCGGAGCGACAGTTCTTTCGCACGCCTTGAAGTTAACTGCTAAATCTGCTTTCTCATCAAGTTATCTAGTTTGCTTCTTCCCCTTGATGGAGATAAAGAATCTCGCTGAGGGTGACTTTCCTCATAACGAGAAACAGTATCTTGGTGCAGCTGCGAATCCCCCGTGTCTGGTTGACGTTGACTAACGCTAAACTGCCTAGTGTAGACACTTGCTGATGGTTGCTGTGGCACCTCTACCTCTGGTTGGCAAGGGCTTACTTCTGGTTGATCCTGCGCCCCCGCCCCTGGTTGACGGGGGGTCACCTCCTGTTGACATTGGCTAATGCACTGCTCCGCGTAAATGTTTGGTGAACGTTGCGGCGGCGGCGCCTCCACTTCTGGTTTATGGGGGCTAGCACCTAACAGCTTCATTTTACCTATTTGGTCAAAGGTTTTATCTATGATCTCTCTAATACGCAAGTAAACCTCGTGGGCAATTTTATAGCACACTTTCTCGAAGTAAACGTGATTAGGAGACGCAAACTCACACAATTTGCTCCGGTTGTATGGGTAATCTTTCCAATAAGCTTCCAAAGTGTCAGCCTTCCGCTTATAAATATCGATGGTCTTCCGCTCAGACCCATATTTTTTGATATTAACTAACAAGTTTGTCAGAGCTATAGATCAGAGCGTAGATCTCCGTCTAGTTTATGAACAGATTTTCTACGTCCATTGTGGTGCTGGTATGCTATACAATACACAAACAATGTATAATAAATGGATCGCTCTGACCTTGTCTGCTTCAAACGATAGTCACCGCAGCCCTATCCTTGGTTATGCAGGTACTGCAGCTCCCAGCTTGGTGGCACTTGCACTGTTCACTCGATAGACACTGGTTTTTTATTTTATTTTCGAAGGACCATGAAAAGGATTATAGCTTCTCAATACTATGGTGACCGAGAGCCCTACAATTCCTCTTAGTTAATTTGATATGTGATTGAGTTGCGAGTTTATATAAACCTGGTTATTCTTGACATTTATGTTATTATTTAATTCACTTAGTAACAAATTGAATTATGTTAAGTGTATGAGATGAGTCGCTACGTGGTTGATGGTTGAACGCGAACTGACGAGAGAAATATGAATCGCAGTAAAACTACCGAAGTGAGTGCTTGCAAAGCATTATGCGTTTTGCTGCGTGTTCAAATATCTTGAACACAAATAAACTTAAGGTTTTTGACGCGGTTTTAGGCTGTTTAACTGTGATTTCATAATTAAACTGCAGTTGTACCACCATTCATTCACCATCTTACCTAAGTCTATCACCATAATAACAGTTCGAAATTGTTTTGTTCCGGCATTTAGAGGTAAGATAGCCAGTTCCTCAGTCTTTTGAGGATTCCGGGTGAAGTGCGCTCCACCTTCGGCTTTTTCATAACTTGAAACTAGGTGAGATAAACGCCAAGTGCTTCACCATCGTACAATAAAAAAAAAGTATTCAGCGCACGTATTTAAAATTAATAAACCAACTCTTTTTGTTTCAGCGGTTGCGGAATTGAACGCTAGTTTGTCCAACCTTCAATCGGATATAGAGGATACAATGTCGAGACAGACCGAGCTGAGGAACACCCAAACTGCCTATTATCTAGACCTCGAAGTATTTATCGCGTTTCTTATTTATGTTGTTTGCTTTTTTAGGAACCTAAGTACTTTAATACAGGTACTTACTCCCGTTCACCATGTTATGCTTCATAGCTTCAAAGCTTCTGCATCATAAGTAAATCGATTCCCATGACAAAAAACAGAAGTAGCTATCGGTAGGTTCTACGTAAGCCAAAACTATTCCATTTAGTGACAATCATATATCTGAAGCAAAGCTTGTTAATGTATCTGGGATATTGACGAAAGAAGCCTGAAGTTGGCTTCAGAATCTAGTCTAGTCTAATATTTTTGTAAACCGAACATGAGGTGTTTCGCGTCTTAAGGTAGGTAAGGTAGGTAACAATATAAATGTTATTCCTGTGTCGTGGAAAACGTAGTGTTGGACGACCATTGTCACGCACGATGGAGCGATGCCGTGCGCAGGGTGGCATGACAACTGCTGGATGGAGAGTCGAGGACCAGGGCTCAGCGGCAAAACTTGAAAGAGCTCTGCAGACGCCGATAGATCGATGATGACTGTGAGGTACTAACTATAAATTTATGTTGTTGATAGTCGCTACGAAGACAAATAGAAATACTTCGTGACACAAAATCTGATCGCGAAGAAGTCGCTGATGCTCTCCGAGATAAGGCCGGGCTTGGAGCTCTCAATGGTCTGGTTTCAATTCTGCAATTCGACGCCGTGCGAGGTGATATTGAAAAACGCATTGCAGCCGCTTATGACAAATTCAATAGCCAAGAAATGATATGGCAGGTAAAAATAATAAAATAATACCTTACTTATGTATTTATTACAGAATCCTTATACGTTATAATCCGTAATACCATGGTAATGAAGTCTGCGATAGAGCGAGCTTTTTCTGGAGGCACGGGCTCTCCCACGTACCTACGGTATACGCCGTTTGGCGTCTGGCTTGGCAGTAAGGTGCCAGCAAAAGTCAGAGATTCCATTGCCAGGGGACCACTAGGAGGTAGATCTTATCTATCCCTATTATAGCTATCATGTTCTGTCATTATTTTGTTCAAAATAAAATGTTTAGTAGACGTTACCTCACCTTTTTTGCCATTCAATAACAGAAAGTCATAGACGAACTCATACGTGAACTGAACGAAAAAGCAGATATTATCCAATTGACGGGGCTAAAGGATAACATCCACAAACATCTTGAAACTCTGGCAGCCAGGATGCGTGCAATGAAGGAGATCGTCGGAGAACCCAGAGCCGCTGCTGTGGCTAAAAAGCTTCACCGCGACGCGAACTGCTTATCATGCGCGACTCCTGCTGATATGGTACTGGAGGAGCATGGAGCCATACCAGCCCTGCCGGCGATGAGAACACCGGCTTTGGCCGCTGAAGCTCCGAAGGAAGATGGAGACCATGCACCGTGCTATCCTGGACGCGCTATTCCACATCCGATTGACCCCAGGTTACCCTTTTTGCTTTATTTCATGGCGGATACTTGGTTTCATTTATTGTTAAAAACATAGAGTTCGATGGGTTGTTGTCTTGATAAATTCTGAAAGAGGATATGGGTGTTAGCTAGATGTGACAGCCATAGGTTTTGTGTTATCATGCTTTCATTGTTCTCAAGTTCGCTTTTCTTTAGCTCGTAATTCTTATTGGAGTTTTTTAGGGGAAGGTTCAAGGTTTTTCCAATTTTAAACAAATTCACTAGAAGGAATACACTATACACCACATGCGGTGTAATGTTTGTAATGGTGCTAGCTTTCCAACTGTTTCTATGTGGATTTGAAAGCTTGGGTACCCGATCAATAATTAAAAAAAATAAAAAAATATAATAATTATAATTTATATATTATTCATATAAATTATTTATTTAATAATTTATAATTTAATTAACATGGTTAGCCTAATATAATTAATTAAATTATAAAGAGGGCCCCCGTAGACCGCTGATCACCCTCCAGTACCTACAAATGTTTTTTGTGGTTCATTTCATGATTGGCATGTCCGATGTAGTAGACATTTTGCAGTTGTAATTTTATAGGGATAGTCTAGATTTTCATTGATTAACTCTTTCTAAAAACATAATGACAATCACATTGTGTACATGAGTGTTTGTATGAGAAAATAATTTTGCCCTTTTTCGATTTTCTTTTTTTTTATGTAAAATTGATGCATGTATTATACCTGTAATAATTTAGTTAAATGAATCAAGATTTTTCGAAAATTACGACAAACTACGTTTGAATGGGAGTGGTATTACTGGGCCCTAATGCTAAATGTTTATCTCGGCAGGGCTCACGTCTGCCAGCGCTGGTGCGGCGGTTCGCACACCCTACTCTCTCACGCTGGCTTGAATCGTATACCTCCTGGGATTGTTTTAACGGATGTGAATCGCGAACCCGCCACCGTACTGGGAACTGACGGAAAAGTAACTCAATATCTAGTAGAGATTTTTTTAATCTAACACGAAATAAGGTCAGCAATAGCATCTTCTGTTGCGAGTAAGAAATGGCCGATCCACTTCTTACAGAAACACACAGAAGATGCTATTGCTACTGAGTTGACGGCAGACTGAAGCAATAGCAAGAGAACTTGCTTTGACGACTCAAGGGATAAAAAACCCTCGAGTCCTAGCTAGTAGAGCAAGGTCAGGTTAGGTTATTAATTTTTGTGCCATCACCTACGATCGCATCCATCCTTGGTAGGGCCTTGTGAGTAAACTTATCTAGGTACGTCGAGAGCATGTCAACTTTCTGATGCTGCCAGATTTTAAATATTTTTTTACCGCATTTTTTCTAATCCAATAATTAAACGGTATAACGCCATAACTTTCATTTTTTTTTCAGACGTATAAAGTGGATGAACCTCATAAACCATGTGAACAATGCAAAATAATTAGTAATGAACCACACTTGACACCAGAGGGTAAGTTTATGCATATAATAACCTGGGGTGGTACCTGGAAAACGAGATGGTAGATATCACATATCTAAACACAAGCCTATAGTCTGAAGAAGTCACATCCCACAGCTTGGACACCAGCTTGGACACAGTTGACAAATGTTAATTGTATTAGGTATTTATTTCAGTTATCCGCTTGACATTAGAATCAGGTCCATATTTGAGTGAACATAGGTCTGGAGTATTTGAGTCAGGTCTATATTTTAGTGAGCAAAGGTTTGGAGTCAGTACTTTAGACCTTAGCTCAAATGTACTCAAGCGAACAGAACAGCTCAGCAACGACAGATACAAACAAAACCAATTGTAATGTAAAAGACTACCGTTTCCGCACTTGACTTGTCTTTTTACTTGGAAGTGGTAATTGTGCATGAGAAGCCAGGGGTTTTCGTGGGCTTCATGAAGTGACCACGGGTTTTTAAGGATTTCCTTGCGTTGTGCTGTGACTTCCACGCATTCCAGGACTACGTGGGTAGCTGATTCCTCTTCAGTTAGACACCCTCTGCATAAAGGTCTGTCCGTTTCTCCAATGGTGAACAGGTGTTTATTCAGTGGGCAGAGAACGGAGGTCTTGTATCCTAAGGCTTAGGAATCGTCTTGTGAAGAAGTTGGTAGCTCCTTTCGACATTCCGTAGAGTTGGTCCAGCGTTCGATATGTAGGTCCCGGGTGTAAAGCCCTATTCATTTGTGCATATCTGTTAAAATGGCAAATGAAGGGAGGGGGACAGGCTTTCAGTAGATGTTTCCGATCCTCATCAGTTCATCGGTGGCGTCGTTTCCGAGAGACCCAGTCCTTTATCCATTGTAGAGTTGCCTTGTTCTTAGTGGGTTCCAATGCTAGGTGGCATTCGTTAAAGAGCTTACAGTTTTTGCTTCCCTAGACTCTGATGCCCGTATGCTAAAAGTCCGCTCAAGCTTAAGCATTCGCTTAAGCAGAGAATATCTATCTCTGATTGGTTGAAATCTCTACTCAAGCAGGACTCTGCCCTTCAGCAGCTTTCTAGAATACGGACCTGAGTGTGGCTGTGCTGTCAGAGAGGATTCGTTTTCTATAGTCATCATGCCGTCATCTGTATATTGCTCTTGTGGCCTCGATGATGGCTGCGCATTGGCATTAGAAAATAAAACTGTGTGTACTTAGTGCCGTGGATATGCTGTACCTGAGGTGTGGATTCCAACGCCTGTGCCTTGGTTGGTCTTTAGAACCATCCGTGTAGAGTAGTAAAGTTCCTAGTGCAAAGCTCGTCCGGGGAAGTACTACCACCATACCTATTTCCACCGCAAAGCAGTTCTGGTTTGAAGGGTAGGAATGGTTGCCGGTGAATTTACGGACCCACGGGGCTTTACAACTTTATACCTCAAGTTGACGGGCGCAATGCCTAGGTCAACAAACAAGTTTTACTTAGTTAGAGCGAGGAACTCCTAGTAAATCCTACGATTAGCATTTTTAGTACTTAGTCTAAATTGTTTAAAGTTTAACTGAAATAAATTTACTTTAATTGCTTTACTTACCTAAGTGTACCAAGTATGTTTTCAAAAGTAGGTTCTATCAAGAACATGCTGGCTTCCTCACCAGCCAACATTTTTGCCCTTACAAGCATTTATTCGTAATCTCCATATTATGGCTTGGATTTAAATCCACAACCTCCGAACCAGATGTATAATTATATATAAATGGGCAGGTACCTGTACCTACTCACACTGTTACCTAGGTACCAAATTATTGTTTTTGTTTTTTTTTATCAGGTATGAATAACTGCATCTGTCCCGTCTGCAAATGCTCCGTCATAGACCAAAATGATAACTAATGTCAAATACATTACTTATAACTTTGGTGTATGTAGACTTATCTAGACGGAGAGTCTAGTCACAGCACTATCACTACCCTCAGTACCTAGGTACATATAGTAAGTAAGCACTCAATATTATTTTATTATTTATTAATTTTTAGTAAGTAGGTCAGTAGCAAAAAAGCATTCACCATCAATAAACAGCAGACAGGCCTCACAGCTCGGTTACTGTTAGTTCTAAGTTGGTGGTTTGAATCCCATCCGGAGCAAACATTTTGTGTGATGAATATACCTGATGTGGAGTTGATTCTGTGTCAGGGTGCTATATTGTTTCATGTGTACCTATACTCTCTATTGCTTAGTTTGGTGCTAAAAGGCAATGTGTAGAAATTTTTACATCTCCCGCATTAAAATTCACTACTAAAATCACTATTTTATAAATTAGGTATGTCCGTACCTAAGATCCTCCTTACGTGAGTATGGGTAGTAGTAGTAGTAGGTACCAAGTATACAAACTTTATATTCTTGTATCTAACTAAACCGTATTTCCCGTTTCTCTGCAGTTCAGGTTCAAGCCATGAGTGACGGTACTGATTCTGGCATGACTCCATCAGACTTTCGAAGCCTCAGATCATTTATTCCCGAGCATGACAGAACTCCACCACCTTCTCACCATGGAGATTAGAGATTTATTATTTCTTGTGATATATTTTTATAATCTACTCGATATTCAAGAATCACAACTACTATTGTTGATTATTTTTTGTAAATGTATTTAGGTACCCTATTTAGGTAGTAGGATTGGTACCTTCTCTATGTACGTACCTGCACTAATGTGTGTATACCTAGATACACTTCTTAATTTTCACAATGTACTAACCATTAGTACTTACTCTTTATTCACATCTGGTAAATTATGTAGGTTGACTTTTGCATTCAAGTCTGATACCTACCTACCTAGGTATACCTATAAATAACACTCGAATACCAAATTAATGACTTTTCCTTCAAATGTGGATACAAAGCCTGTTCTTAAAATAATTAAGTTTAGGTACCTTCCTATACATACCTTTTACCTATTGCAGTAGGTACTATTACATAGGTAACCTATGTATAATATTCTTTAAAATATATTTTTCCCATTAGACTTTTTTATATTAGACTGTCAGGTAAAATACTTACAATTAGGGTACGTAGGTACCTACCTACCTACCTACTCGATGGAAACAAATATTTTTATTCAAAGTTTTACTTTGTGTGTCTTTATACTTAGTTTTATAGTGAAATCGGCAAGAATACCATCACGAAAATAAATCAATGAAATAATTTTAATAAAAACAATGAGAATTTTATTTACAAACTATCTGTAGGTACCAGTGCAGTTTCACTTGCACATGACATAGGACGCCGTAAATACATGTTTTACAGCTAAACTTGGATCTCTCCTGCCTACCCCCACAGAAAAACGAAGTATTTACACTGACATTAAATATTTCCTATCTTAAGCGTAATAATAAAGTTTCTAGTTCGTGGCGGCAGCAGCGCGGTAAGGACTATACATAAGTAAGTCCCTAGCAGAGGCACTTATTGACCCGCCCGTTGATGTCATTAGATTTGACTAAGGGGTGTTAGCAGGCGATGGGCGGGCAGCAGCTTCCATCCATTTAAGAACCTACCTGACACCAATACTCTGATCACCAGCTCACCTGTCAAGCGTGGTCATGATGGCAAATCCCTATTACTCTTGTTGGGAGATGGGCAACAAAGTCAAAGTCAAATATATTTATTCAGTAAGATTTTTTAGGATCACTTTGAAACGTCAAATCTACCTCCTGTTCGGAATCGCGACCAGCACACAAGGAGAAAGGCAAGAACCTCGGGCTAGTCCTAGGAAAATGCTATTAAAATAGTAAAGACAATCTGTCTCTTGCACAATATTTTAATTGATAGGTATTGACAAAAAATATAGCGACCAACATGATGTTGGAAATCGTCGACCGACCAACTCATTAGGAACATTAAACATAATCAAGCATAATAATCGCACATCTGCAGCTGCGATTAGTGCAAGAGAGACATTTACTTCTTATTTCTCAAATCAATTGTAAACGAAACGAAAATAATAAAATAAAAAATATAAATACTTAGGTAAGTACTTACTTGTTTTATTGAGACTTCTCGCGACGATACTCCACTCTTTGTCACTCTTTAGACGGTTTTTGTAATCATCTCTTCGTTTATCCCATAAAGTAGGTCGATTACGCACCTCAATTATCAGTTTTTACTCAAATGTCCTTTCAAAGAAACTATGAAATCAACAAACGTGTGCCTTCAACAAATCACATCCACAAAATGGGCCGGCCGCCGGCCGGCCGGCAAACGCGCGGTCAGACGCGTCCCCCGCGACCCGCGCCCTGCCACTCGCCACTCTTTCCTTGATCGCGCATTCGTACGAACTCGCGATCAAACATTCTAGTCGCGCGACCGCATCGCGCGAATGCCGGTTAGGACACCTACTCGACATCAGTATGTTTGATCGCGGATTCGTACGATCAAAATTCGCGCGAACTTGCGATGGTCGCGCAATCGCGTTGTATTAGGACGACGCCTCACTCGCCAACCCAGCAAGTACACTCACCATCGGTCTCTGTACCTATGTCTTCTCCACAAAATGATCATTACTATCCCTCCACAACCCAACAAGATGTATACTCACGAACGGTCTTTGTACCAATGTCCTCTCCACAAAATGATCAGTACTATCCCTCCACAACCCAACAAGAAGTATACTCACAAATTGTTCTTCCACCAACCACTCAAGAAAACATACTCATACAAGCTCTTAAAGAAATCGTGTGAATGTTAATTGTCAAACATGTGCATTTATTAAAAAGTTTCAAAAACATTACCTACTTGTTTCTTACTACTTGTTTTTTAATCAATTTAAAATGATACTGACCTTTATAAAGTTTCCAAGTGCCGTGCAAATAGCTTCACATACTTCTTTGAAAAAGTAGGATATTGAATTTTGTGGTACTCTGTATAGAGCTTCTCTACGGTTCCAAAAGAATCGCCAGTAGCAAGATAGCTCAGTATGATTTGAAGTTTTGTTCGGTTAGGTATACTACCTCTCATTAAAGTATTTTGTTTCGTTATTGTTGGAACAATAAGCAGTAAAAGTTCTTCAAATTTACATTCGTCCATTCGCAAATTATTGCGATACGATTCAGGATCTTCATCAGCTAGTTCTCTCAGCAGTGTATTCGAAGCTCCAAACATATTTCTTCTTTCAATCCATGGCCGCACCCACCAACTTCGACGTTTTCTATGCTTCTTTTTTACGAACTTTTGGATTAAATGATCACAAATTAAACGGATTCCAAGACGCACGACTTCACCCGATGACATATTTAAAGGAAATAACAGATAAACGTTCTTTTCTTTGTCATTCCCAGTAAGTCGTGTGAACATGGAATGAAAGAAAAGTGAAGCATTCATTCGTGTGAATGTTCACTCGAGTGAACCGTCTGATATAGCCTTAATGTCTTCACAGCTGAAGCTGTTGATGTTCTAGGTGCCTAAAACCGTATTAAAAACTTTAACATAGGTCATACCAAATGGGAAGTAGTTAGTGACAGCATGAGCGTTGGTGGAACTGGTTAATCTTCATATATACGTCAACTTTGCATGGGTAATGAAAAAGCAGATTATCTAGCCAATATAATTGTTAATATGGCGGATAATATACCTAACATTGAGTTCAGTGACGCTAATGTTTTTTTACCATATAGGTACGGATGTTGCTAATGCTATGCTAAAACAACGGATGTGTCACGAGTGGGGAAGACATTCGTATCACTGCACACAGGTGGAAAATAAGGGTAATTGTTATTGGTTTGATGCTCTTGATGTTCAAATAAATTCTTGTCCATGGTTCTACATAAGTATTTTTTTTGTCTTAGAAAGTTTTACACTACAATATGTCGGTTGCGTTTTGGTCGTTGTCATTTAAATTTTCACCTGTACCGTCTTAACTTGTCTGCTTCTCAAAATTGCAGTTATTTTCAACATGAAACTCAATCCCTCGATCATATCTTTTTTGAATGTTCGTCATTCAACATTCAGCGTCTTGTGTTGATTGATGACCTAATGAAACTCCATGATAATCACGAATCAGTCCCGCGATGTTTGCAGGATGTGCTTAAAAACCCATCTAGTTTTAATTATATTTACAAAATAGTTAATACTGTACATGATATTTAATTTGATAGTTTTAAGGTCTTTGTAATTAAATATAGTGTTATCTGGACTGCGTCTAGACCAGTATTTATAAATAGAAAAAACAATGGATACATTATGTCAAGTTGCCAGAATGACAATAATGAACTTACGACAAAATACTCAGATAGAGACTAAATGGACAACTTAAAACAAAAATACAAATATATTATATGGATAAAACGGAAGGCATAAATTTAAAATTATCTACATAGGAAAATATACAACGTGAGACAAGTAGTATGGTTGTGAAACTTTAGCCTTCCCTTATTGGGTAAAAAAAAAATTGAATTGAGTTGAGTTTTGTATGGAAAAGGCTATTCCCCAAACCCAGCAAATGCCACCAATAGGATTCCAGATAGATTCATACAAAATGGCCGAACAGCCAATTGCGTGCTACATTTCAGAAGTCTTTGCCAATCACGTACCTATAAATAAGTAAACAAATCATTCGACCTTCATGCGACAAGGACGTTCGACGGCCATCTACCTCGTGGTCTGTCTGTGTCTTTGACTATATCTACCTACCTTATACGCTCAGTGTATATACCGGTAAGGTTGTGATATTTGCTGATAGTTTTCATTGATGAAATTTCGCCTATTACTGTTCCATACTCTTCATTGATGAAATTTCGCCTATTTTTCTGTTCCATTCCATACTCTCCAATCAAATTTTTCCTACGGTTAGTGTTTTCAATGCGATGATGTACTAGGTGATGTGTACCAAGTTGTTCGCGACTGGACGCGTTATTACATAGACTTCCAGTGTGTGAGAAGAATCGCCAAAGTGACATAGGTACATTTTGAAACTGCGATAATTTGCGCAGCACAAGTGTCCATGAGCCTGAGCCTCAGCATGCGTGCATGCATGCGTGTTCTTGGAATCTGAAATTCGCAATGGGACACTGCTCATTATCTGCCTGATCGTAACTTTTGGAATTTATCCAAAAGTAATCAGGCTTCAGACATTGCTTCTATTGTTTGACAAATTTCACTCTGGCTTCCCTTGTAGCGGCGGCGCAGTGAACAACCACGTACCTACCTACTCTGCCCTCCTAATGAAAAACAACGCATTCGACAGTTTTGGCGAAAATTAGTTCTATACATATTCGGAATCTACGTAACGAGATCTATTTAGATCAATTACCCTTTTTTTTGTATGTTTGATAGAAAAGAAAATAATTGTAAGCATATACAACGTAAGTACAACATTTTGACATCTTTCCTAAGGATTAACAGCGCATGATACATTACTTGCGAAAGATATGTGATAAATACTAGTCATAAGTATCTTAAGTGCAGATGCGATATTCATCGCTAGGATCACAAGAGAGCTAACCACCGATTCATCATTGGAAACTGGGAGCAATTTAACGGGAGACCAGTATTCTGATATACCAAAAGAAACCGGAAACGAGCTTACTAATGAACAGAACAATAACGTAGCTGTAGCCATAGAAAATAATTTGTTAGGGGGAGAGAACAATTACATGTTGGAAACAGACAACGAACTTGTTCAAACAACAAATACTGACCAGAATCCAGTGGCCCTTGGTTTAAATAAATCTGGAAATTCCAAGAAAAGGAGAAAATTTGAAGACAGTTTGAAAGATAGACAAGACAAGAAAAGAAAAGAACAAGATGAAAAAGCATTGCTAAAGGATCCATGTAATATCTCAATATGCAAAAAAAATGCACTATGAAAATAACTGATGATCAAAGAAAAGAAATACATGAATTTAAATTTTGAATGAAATGGTCTTTTTATCAAATGCCTTGTTGACGAAAAACCAGTGCTGAAAAGATTAGAGACAAGCAGCAAAAATAGAAAAATTACATATAAGTACTACCTCAAAGCCAGCATTTTTGAGAAGACTGAAGTATGCAAGACTTTTTTTTTGACAACTCTTGGAGACGATCCTAATAATGATAGTAAAATCAGAAACGTGATGAAGAAAGATTGATGAACAGAAAAACTGTCGTGGAAACTACGAAATAATTATCAAAACTGACAAAGACATTGTAAAAAACCACATCAAAACGTACAATCCTTGTATTTCACATTATAGACGAGAACACGCTCCAAACCGCTTTTACCTACCGAGTGACCTTTCAGTTTCTGAAATGCATAGGCAATTTTGCGAAAAAATGACAGATATCAAGGTGGTTTTGGAGTTTTATAGATTGGTTGTTAAGAATGATATGAACATATCATTCGCTCACTTAGCCCATGAAGAATGTGAGATGTGTGCCATATTTGAAAAACATGATATCAATCATAAAGATGACCCGGAGACAACATGCGATGCTTGCAATATTTACATAGCTCACAAAAAAGTATGAAGAAAGCCGTTCAACCTACAAAGATGACGCTAAGACTGCAGAAGAAAATAAATCTGATGTTATTTATTCAGCTGATTTACAAAAGATCATAATGCTTCCGAAGATAGACCAATATAAAGCTGCAATATTTTGCCCACGTATCGTTGCAATTAACGAAAGTTTCTTACCTCTAGGCAAGACAACTGCTGAGCATGTACCTTTTGCGGCTGTATGGAATGGGTCCGTTTCGGGAAGAAATCAAGAAGACATAATATCAAGTTTACGATCGTTTCTTCTTTATAAACGAGACTCTGAAAACATAACGCTTTGGCTGGATAATTTTATTGTGCGGCACAAAATAAAAATTGGGCTTTATTATCTTTTTTGGTGGACATTGTTAACAGAGAGCATATAAACGCTAAAGTAATAACACTCAAATATTTTGAGCCTGGACATAGTTTCATGTCTGCCGACTCGTTTCACCACCAGGTACAAAAATCGTTGAAGACAAAGAACAAAGTTTACGATTTCTCTGATTTCGTAGACTGTGTTTGGTTGGCAAATTCTGGAAAGAACTCTGTGAAAGTCATGGCTTTCACAGACTTTTTTAAATACCAGGATTTGTTATCCCAGCACATGCTTCGAAAGATAGAGTCGCGCTTATATTTGAAAGACGTAGTATCTGTACGAGTTTAAAAGGGATAATGTTTTTATTCAAATACAAAACAAGCCACTTACAGGAAGGTTATGATAAATGATTCACTTGATTTCCTGCAATTGAAAATAGTGAAGGATCCAGAGTTTCCGAAACCAAAACAATCAACTCAGCCCAGAGGCATTGATCATGAGCGCAAGGTGGCGATCATTTCGAAACTTTTGCTTCTCATGCCTGCCAATAGGAGAGATTTCTTGAACAATTTGCCTGTTTCATGTATAGATGTAACTTGTGACGACTAAATGTTCTTTAGTTACTAAGAGTGAAACTGACATATTGCACCAGAAATCTCTAAAAGCTGGTTCAATTATTTTAATACGTTGTGTTTTTTCTTGTATGAAAGTCTGTTTTGTTTTGTTTTCGTTGATGTAGTTTAACGTTTAAGGAGTCATTTGGATCTCAAAACTAGATATAGTATAAATAATGTCACTTTTATTATTGTCTCAAGAGACTGATTATAATTAGTAATAGAGATTTATATGACACACTTACTGGAATGTAGTAAATAAAGTTAATTTTATAATTTTCACTTGAATTTTACATAACTATTTTTCATTTAAATAACCTTTCGTGAAATATTTTATCTCATTTGCATGCATGCCATGGCACAGATACTAGTCATAACCAGCGTAAGTTCATAGTTAAAATTATAATAAGTAGGAAAGTTATAACGCGATATAGCAATATTACTAGCGATAAGCATCATAATAACACTTTACAAAGTAAAAACAACGTAATTGCCCAATTTCCTAGGCATTTGTAACGCAACTGCTGCACATGCGTTGTATATGCCTAGTAAAGTCAAGAAATTTAATTGATGTTTCCTAGCCATAAATAATTTTTAGTTTGTCATTAATGCAATAAGAAGCATACACGTCTTTCTGTTACATGAAATGACAGTAAATATCCATATGTATGGTAAGATTTTTTTTTGTTTTAAATATCTTAGTAAACTTTCTTTTTACAGCAAAAAGAAGGAAAAAATCTTTACGCGCGTTTTTCTCGAAACTTATCGCCATGCAGTTACGCTGTTTATAGTTAGGTGGGCAGTACTGCTCTACCGTTTTTTCCTCTTGAAAACATTTGGAATCTAATACTAAATGTAAGTACCTACTGATTGAAACATACACATATAAGCCCAGCAAGCAATCTAGCGAGGTGAACCCAGTATTTTATATTTTAGATGATTTTGATTACCTTGGCAACATCACAATAAAGATGAGTTCCTTCAACTAGTTAGCAAATCAAGAATTGGACTCATAGTAGGTAGGTGTATGATGATCAGCTTGGTTTCAGTTCTGCCATTAAGATTAAAAGCTGGACCAGACCAGCATGTATGTGTTGGCCCTAAAACCTACTACCGCAGGTAGAGAACTGGTGAGCAGAGAGAGAAAGAGTTTTTACAGACATAATACCAGTTTTCACTCCGATTCAAAACAATTGAACTGGATAGCTGTAGTGTGTAGCTTTTATTATAACTAGCTGACCCTGACACCTGTTTTGTTATAATTGATTTAAACTTATTAGCAATAAATGAATTTGAATTTGAAACTGCCCACCCATCAGCATAGGACCAAAAACATTACCACACAGTGATTCGGTCAAATACCTAAGGAAACTGCCCACCCATCAGCATAGGACCAAAAACATTACCACACAGTGATTCGGTCAAATACCTAGGAATGCATCTTGATCATAGACTTATTACCTGGAGAACTCGCCTACAAAAAAAAGAGAAGAATTGAACCTTCAAGACCGAAATCTCCTGTGGCTAGTAGGTAGAAACTTGGTCCATAGTATAGACAACAAACTTCGGATCTATAAGGTTGTATTAAAACCCATCTGGAGTTATGGCATCCAATTGTGGGGTTCGGCCTGCAACTCAAACACATCCATCATAGGTACAAAGTGTACAAATAACATCCTAAGAACGCTTTCAAATGCACCATGGTTCTTGATGACTGCTGAGCTGCGTAAGGAGTTCCTTAATATAAAGAAATGAGCACAGTCACTGAGGAAATCAAGCTCTACTCATTGAAATACAAAAAACGTCTGGCGACACATCCAAACACCCTGGTGACACTATTGATGACTATTAGCTATCCAAAGAGGCTATAAAGACAACACATCATAGAGCTTGACAGAGATGATACATAACAAAAAGGAATTGCTCACTGGAACACCCCTCCTAAATGCCCAACTTCCTACAGAAAATCTGCTCATAGTCAGAAGACTGACCGCAGATCAAAAAAAAAAAAAACTGACCCTTCACAGTTGCACTTGCCCAAAGTTTGTCAAAATTAAGCACCAATATTATTATTACAAATTCATGATTGAGCAGCTAATGCTGATGTGTCCTTAACTCAGTGCTGGAATTTTAATGTTGGTAATTCTCTCTGGCAGATGGTTCCAGTTGTGAACAATTCTGTTACTAAGGCATTGTTAGGCCACTAGTGAATTTGTACGATCTCACCTTCTTTCCTGTTAAAGATGTCTTTGGAGAATATAGTGCAACATTGTTATGTTCATTTCAATTGAATCAAGTACTGAAATGTCGTCACTCTTAGAGTTGATCGTTTTTCAACTGGTTACATATCGGTATCGTGGTGTAGCGGAAAGACTCTCGACCTAGGAGCGCGAGTGCGTGCGTTCGTATCCTGACATATTGGTATTTATTTTTGTTATTTTTAATTGTATTTCCTTTAACGGCTTCTACCAGGCACTGTCGGGTGTTACTAATTGATGCAAAAATGTAGGTAGGAAATATATTTGAGGCTCTCAAATATATTTCCTATTCAGCGAGATTCCTTTCAAAGGACAGACGCTTTATTTTTTATACTACTAGGAGACGGGACAAGCATGTAGCGCACATGATGTTAAGTGTACTCTTGCCTATGACAAAGCCTTACTGCATAGGTCACATCCACAAAGAACATAGCCTACACGGCACTGCATTGCGCCCGTCAACTTACATTTTATTTGTTTTAGCCTTTGGAAACGCCCTACTTACTATAAATTATAAATAGATATAAATTGTATTTTATTTACCAACCTGACCCGTAACAACATTACAAAGCCAATGAGATATAACAGTGTGTGAAGTCCAGATGCCACCCCCACCCAACAATGGAAAGGTTGCTAAATTAATATAATCCCTTAGTCACCTCTTAAACCATCTACGGCATATTCATATCACCATATTTATTTCCGGGGACTGCACCGGAAATAAATATGGTGATATGAATATGCCGACCTATTAGTTATTCTGTGGCAGTACCTAACATCGACGCAAATATCACCGATCTGCTTGCGAAGAATAATTATTATAGTTAATTATTAGCCTTTAGTGGACGCTCATGTATAACATACACCTTTATAACTCAAAACGACGGGCGCAATGCAGTGCCGTGTAGGCTTTGTTCTTTGTGGATTTGACCTACGCAGTAAGCCATTGTTATAGGCACTGTATGTCAGAGTGCACTTAACATTAGGTGGGCTTCTTGTTTGTTCCGTCTCCTTGTTGGTTTGAAACTAGTTTTTTTATGGTTTGGCAAACTGAAAAGTACTCCAGCAATTAGTTAGTCTATTCAACTATCTGCCTGTATAATTTTAGCTCAATACACTCTGAAATTAAGGAGATATCATAAAAATACGTAAAATGGTCCGTGCAATGGATAAATAGACCAAGTTTAAATGACAACTGAAAAGCGGCCTTACCATCGGTAATTTTCTTCACCTGGGGTTCCATAATTAGAGTTTATGTAAGGATCCCTGATATAGTCAGTTACACTATAGCATTCTAATAGTGAAAGAAGGTTATATAAAACAACAGGCCTCGCCACTGATCATAAGCTGCCTCTTTCCATCGACACCAGGGCTTTATTACATTACCACTTCCCATTAAAAATAACGCTAAATAACGATACATTCAAATTGATACCTATTTAACGGTATTAAGATAGGTATTGTTACCTTTGAAAAATATTCCCATATTATACCGTTACAAAATTTAGTTAAAAATGCACATTGCCGCTCTTACTCTAATTCGCTGGGTAGAGCAGAGCGGCAACGTGCATGCAACGATGGCGCGCCGCGTCGCGATAATGTAGGTATAGGTACAATCCGATGTTCCGAATTTAACGTTGCATGCTTAGCTGTGTTGCATTATGTACTTATTACACCTTCATAAATTAAGGACGCTAGGTCATTTAGCCACATGAAGTAGCTAGGTACATAAAATATTAGAAAACATACAGCTACCTAGTTACCTCCGAAAATTTTCATTTAAATTACATGCCGCAAAGGGCCATATTGATCTAGGTATGTTCTGTGCATAATGTACCTACCTACCTAATTGGATAAGGATTAATGCTGTATTGCTTAAAATCGCTTCGTAAATAAGGCATTATTTCTCGTAAAAGTACAGGATCAAAAATGGTTATTGTGTGTAGTGTATCCCTAAGAGATAGACATAGTAGGTATAGGTACCATCGCGGACATTTTTGTATACCTTTTTAAGGTGTACAATACTGTAGTACATTATTTTGAATTATCTCGTAGAGTATAGCCAGCGTTTGCAATGTAAGCGCAAAAAAAACACATTAGAAATCTCTAAAATTATCAGTGTTTCTCTACTAGGTATATTATGCATTTAATAAACATATTAACCTACCTCTTGAATCACTCTATTGGAATCATGAAAGCATCAAAATCCGTTGCGTAGTTTTAAAGATCTAAACCTACATATGGACAGACAGACAGCGGGAAGCGAATTTGTTTTATATATACGAGTGATAGTGATTATTTTGAAATGGTGACGAGGCGATAAATGGCTGTGTAACTCCGCCACATTTTATGCTTGATAATCCCAGGCAATCTTAATGGGTACGAGTACCTAACCATTTATAACCTACCTGTTGTTCAGGTTTGTCAAACATAAACTTGTGCCGGTCCTAAGCCCGGATAAAGGAGGAAGGCGCACACATACATATCCTATTTTGTTCCGTGTGTCTTCAATTTATGTATAAAGTTTAAGAATAGTAGTTTAGTCTGTTATTCTTTTTATATTAGTTATCTTTATTTTTTAATCTTGTCGTAAACCTGTACATCTAACTAGTATTTAATTAATTTTTTATTGTACGACGAGGAAGCGCCTTCGCCTTCATCTCATCTGGGATAAGGCCGAAGGTGGAGGCGCACTTCACCCGGAATCCTCAACAAACTGAGGAACTGGCTATCTTACCTCTAAATGCCTAATCTCTGGATCTGACACCCGGTAGGCGAACCGCTAAACCACAGAGGCGGTTAGATGGATATAGGTGTTTGTATAAAGTTTTGAAAATAGTTTCAGATTAACGACTTCGCAGTAGGATTCTCCATCATCAGGACGACGCGACGCCTCAGCTCAGCACACACACCTAGAATAAATTTTGCTATGAATTTAAATCTGCACTTTGCGATCACTGTACTTTTTTTTTATTATTATTATTAATGCCCATAAAAATCATAGAAATGATTTAAACGTTTGTTATTAGGATAGTAACCATATTTAACACCTGTTTTCATAGAAATAAAATAAAAAATATTTATTTCAAACCAAGATCCATATTTATGTTAGTAAATTGAAAAGCTTAGGAACTAGGTGTTAGTAACAATAAAATCAAGAAAGAAGTAGGTACTTACTCGGTGTGCACATGTAGTGTGTAGAAATGTAAACACTTGCTTATCTACTGAAAATTACTAAACAAAGTATTTTATACTATAAATAATCCTAATACCTACGTCTGCTACTACCACCAACCAAACCAACAAGTAGGTTGGTTTGGGTTTAGGTTTAGGTACCTACTCCCCCTGGGGCCTATAGGTAACTCAACTGTTCCAGACCAGTACCAGACGGAAGCGTGCCCAAGACACTGGCTGCATTGCCACGCTGAATAGCTATGCTAATTCGCTGGCCTAAATAAGAGCCAGCCCTTGGGTCACGTGTCGCCTCAATCAAAAGCCCCGCAATATTTTTGAAAACCCGGAGGGCACCGGCTCCCCAATTTAATATAAATCAATTATATAAAGTAGTCTTGCAGCTGACTGACTGACAATAAACGCAAGGCTTTCTAGGTAGGTAGCTTACTTTTGTTGTGTAAGGGTGCACTTAGAAAGTATTTTTGTAAATCCTATCTATTAGATTAGGTATGCATGGCATGAGTACCTAAATCAAATGGTATAAATAAAAATAATAGAAATACCTACGCAATGTATTATAGATAAGCCAGTCGGTAGCTAGGATTATGTCGGAACAAACCCCCCGCCACTGGACTGGCGACATTATCTACTATACCACGTTGGATCGCAATAGGTAGGTACTGTACCTCTGAGCAATATGCAAGCCGGCATTCTGTACTCTCTTATGTCTACCCCAAAAAGCTCAAATAAAGATATTTACTTAATATATGACCCATAGCCAGGATCGCATACTTGCGCCGATAAAGGGACTCTGCTGATGTTACTGCGGTGCGGAGCCAGCGTGCATGGAAATTTTAGGGACGGTGCTAGGGTATCGACGCATGTGGCATGCCAAACAAGCGGCCGTCCTAATTTCCAGGGGACCAAATGTCATCAAAAAAGTACCTACTTTTGTTTGTCAAACTGTAGGGGAAGGGGGGGACACTTGATCCCTGGGTGTTATTTCGGAAACTATAGCATTTTAATTTTATACTGGTAATACTGTTCTTTGCCGTCAGCCAGAATCAGAAATGTCATTTTGACAGTGACAAGCCGACAACAAAAACGACTGCAGTGGTGTGTTAAGGCTTTTAGTGGGTCGCAATATTTTTAGTGAGTATTTTGTTCGTATTTTAGTGCTAATTTCTCAATACAAGTAAAGCTTGATGTTGATTATTGGTCGACTTAATTTAAATTTGAGTGGATTACTTTTCAATAAAATAATATTATATTCACGTAAAATAAACTGAATTAGAAATATGAAGCCTGGGTAGATTTGTTCCCCGAACGATAGGGTAGACTTAATCCCGGGATCAAGTCTTCTCCCATGCTGTCATATAAAATAGCTTACTATTATTGTTTCTTGTCGTAAATAATGCCAAGAGTCTATTGAACAAAAAACGGAGTAAAAAAGCGAAAACCTGTCGACGAAAAAAAGCTCAAAAAAGTGGTTCAGCATTAATTCAATTCAATTCAAAATAGTACCTATTATATAAGTCTTAGACTTACACCTGCATTGACTTATTTTGAGTGAGAAGAGTTTGATAAGATATGTTGTTGTTGTTTTCGATAGGTACAATAAGACTGCCTATTTGTTACAAATAGTTTTAATTTAGCTTAGTTAGTAGTTACTTATCTGCTTTGTTTTTTGTTGTAATCAATAAAGTATTATTTACTTATTAACTTCATAACAAGATTAGCGCTTGAAGGTTGATATGACTGAATAAAATTAAGCTAATGATTTTTTATTTCTTAACTTTATATACAGTATTGCACATTTGATGCCCGGATTAAGTCAACTGTATGTATACCAGGGTCGGCGAGTGTGCGCATGATATCTTTAACCTAATCCCTCCATCCCCTTTCCACCACCGGACTAGCAGACGTACGGCTGGCTACAACCCGTACCTTATAAATGTTCCATTGTGCCGAACATATCGTTTCGCCTCTACCTTTATCATTAATATACTGGTAAAGAATGGAATTCCTTGCCTTCGTCTGTTTTTCCGCACTTGGAGTCTTCAAGTCCAGAGTAAATAGGTTCCTTATAGGCAAGCGTGCTCCATCTTAGGCCATGTCTTTACTTGTTTTACATGTAAGCTGGTGGTCAAACGCTTGACAAAAAAATAAAACAACAAGTCTCCCTCAATAGGGGACTTGTTTCTTTTAATAACACTTGTTTAATCTTTTTGCTAAATAAAATGATGCAATATGGTATGGTATTATTGCAATATTAAAATTGTTTATACAGTGATCAATAAAATATCTACTATATTATATGAGATAATAATGTAAAAAATTCAAAAGAGGGGATCAAGTGTCCTCCCCTTCCCCTACTTATACTTACCTATTGTTTGATAACTGAATACAATTTGCAATCTTTTATTATAAATACCTACCAAGGTATTTATTATACTATGATTTAGGAATACATTTTGATATGAACACAATTAACATATATTTGTAAACTAGTCATATCATAAATAATGTAGGTAGGTATCATAACAATATTGCTAGTCAATGAGTAGGTACCTACACATCAAAACAGGGGCTGTGTTTAGTATTGATAACCACTCAGGGCCCATATCAGCTTTTGGGCAGATCCAACTAACAAAACTTGCAAGAAATGCAACATGGAACCTAGGTGTGATGAGTGAATGACTATTGTCAGAAGTCTGGTTCCAGTAGATTTTTAACTCTCTTCACCATCTTAGCTACAAGGTTTATTGCTAATGTATTCATGTTTCCCCGGAGAGGAACCAATGAATGCACTGAATTAGGTAAGTACCACATTGTTTTTTTGGAAACACCTGTTCACTTTTGATTTAACCGTGCATGTAAGCCCTGATTTTCCAAGTGTATGGCAGGGCAGAGTTATCTACTAACCAGCTCCTAACATAATGGTGGGTAGGTATACCTACCTATTATGGCTTACAAATTGACCAGAATTTTAAAACATGTGCATATTTCAATCACACCATGTCACATAGGTAGGTAATAGTTGAGCCTCCGTCTCTCCGTCATCTTCATCAGTTAGAAAAACAGTCCCATCAGTGCATTTTCAGTCATCAACATCCTCGTACCTACTGCGGTTGAATTCAATGTTTTTGGTTTTCATTGTCTCTGTTTCGGCTCGTATCGTATCGTATCCAGCATAGCAAGGACTAGATGTTTTCATTACGATGTTCTTTTTCTTTCTGTTTCTTGATAGGTACGAACAAACTGTAGGTAGGTATTTGTTAAATTATAAATAACAAAGTTTGAATCACTACCTACCCATCTAGTTCCTACTAAATAGAGATTTACGGCAAAATTAAAACACTGAAAACATCTATCATCACTCAGTCATTCAGTAATTAACACAGAACACTTATATCCTAGTAATTAAACCCAGTGTAATTGACCGTACGTAAGTATGATATTAATAAATAATATGAGTAGGTCCTACTCTGTGCACTCAGTTACAGGAATTATAAATGAAATGCGAATTGCGAATACCTATACCTACGTTGACCGAAATTTGAGACGAGAGTGCAACTCAATGAACATCAGCTGATAGAATACTATTACTCACAAGCAGATGAATGGCTGGATCAGCTGATTCGGTTCGACTAAGGTTAGGTCTTGAAAGATGGCGGCTATCAGGGTCACCTCCAAAAATGTCTTCAGAATAACAAAAACAAACCATTACCGGCTGATTTTGACAGATGCGAGACTAAAGTTTTTCAACCATACCGCCGTGACTAACATTATGTTCAAATGAATGAATGATTTGACAAAAGAATGAATGAAATGATGATGTTGAAAATGTCGCTATGTCTTCAGAACAGTATTGACGGTTTTGTATTTGTAGCCTTTGTAGGTACGGATAGAAAGAAAAGAAACCAATACAATAGATATTGGAATTGATTTGAACATCCATGGAAATTTTAAGAAGACCAATGAAATAATTTGATTGTGAGTACTTTTTATTGTGTGGTTTTGTACAATCACCGTTCTGTTTAATACAACCATACCTTACCATCTGTTGCATCATTTTGCAGAACTTATAATGCATAGAATAATTGAATTCCAAGCTGTGATTCTGGCTGCGGGACGTGGTTCGCGGATGCCAGATGTTGGCGCCTCTTTTACAAAATGCTTACTACCCGTAGGACCCTACCCAGTGCTGTGGTATTCTCTAAACATGCTAGAAAGAATCGGAATACAAGGTAAGAGATCACCCGTGAAGTGAACTACCTACCTACTTTATCATCTTGCCTTCTGTAATTCCACACTGTACAGTACCATAAGTTCACTTCAGTCAGTTGGTACCTATGTTTTACCCCTCTCACAATAATAACCTCTTACTAACTTCACAATCTCTTCCTCACTCTATTTTGTTGTGTGTCGTGTCATTATGCTTTCCTTTTGTTTTCGTTTGTCACACATGCATGTATCCCTACCTAATTTCGATTATCTAATTTCAGAAACTATGATAATTGTCCTCGAGGATGATAAGTCTAACATTCTAAATGCACTAGAGAAATGTCCACTCACCATAAAGTATGAGCTGGTGGTGATACCCTCAGATGAAGACTGGGGTACTGTGGACTCGTTGAAACACTTCAGCAGCAGATTCACGTCTGATCTCCTGATTGTTTCTGGTGACCTGATCACTGACATCAACCTGAATGATGTATTAAATCTTCACAGAAAGCATGATGCTGCCCTCACTACCCTGTTCTTTAACAATGGTCCTGAAGAATGGATCCAGCTTCCTGGGATCAAGGAAAAAAACAAAATAGATACAGATTTTGTCTGCATTGACAAAGAAACTCAACGTCTAGTGCTTTTGGCTAGTGCCAGTGACTTTGAAGATACTTTGACAATACCTAGAGTCCTGGCTAAAAAGTTTTCTTCAATAAGCTTATACTCTCGGCTGTTAGATGCCCATGTTTATATTATGAAGCGATGGGTAATAGACTATATTGTAGATGTTGATAAATTTACTTCGGTAAAAGGAGAGTTGGTACCCCATATTGTAAAGAAGCAACTAGCTCGTCCCAAAAAGGTCGAGGAGCAAGGGGCTTCAGAGAAGAATATGAGTGTTCAAAAAACAATCTTTGAATATGGTGTTGATACTGGATATGAGCATCAAATAAGAAAAATGACTGGTTATAACGACCACAGATTTGGCAGTAAGGGAGTGTACCACAATGACACACTGAGATGCTATGCACACATACCAAGTCAAGGAACTTTTGGAATGAGAATCAATAAGATGTCGTCGTATTATTTAGCCAATAATAAGGTAATAAGTGTTTGCTTAGGCGACTTGTCTTGTTTTAGTGGCAAATTTCACTAGAAGCATGATGTGTTCTGAAGCTACGGTCATTGCTTACATTGTTAACTATCTCACACTTACTTTATCTGGCACATCCACCTTTAACAGAATATTGCAGCCAAATAGGACTATATCAATATAGTGCCTGTTCCTAGTCTACTCATTATTTCAGCAGCCAATCTGGGAAGTACGTTTTTTTTACTATATGATAGGGAAGCGCTTGGCTTTCCATCTCATTCCATCTGACCTGGTTTTGAGTTGTGATAAGGCTGAAGGAACTGGCTATCTTGGACAAACTTGGGTATGATGGTGATAGCTAGCCAGGTGGACTTAAACAAAGTCATACCACCAACATTACCAAGCCCTGGTATTCCCCTGGGGATTGAATCTGGAACCAATGGATCTGACACTGGTGGGTGAGCCACAAGACCACAGGTGGTTAATGTATCTCCACCTTACTAAATATGACAGCTAAAAGCACTTTATTTATTAAGTGATGTGTGTGTTCCTGCCCACTCAGCACAAATTTTTGTCCTCTGTTTTTATCCACCTTCAGGAAAATTTTGTCACCAGATGGTGGATAAAAACAGAGGACAACATTTTTATCCCCTCCCCGTGCTGAGGGGGCTGCAGTGAGTAAGGTCACCAGAGGTCCTTTGAAAGGGTTGGCAATGTGAGAGTTATGCATCTGGTGTTGGATTTGCAAGCATCCATAGGCGAAGATTTGATAGGATTAGGTGGACCTTATGCCTGTTTATCAATGTAAGAAGGCCCCATAGTACCACTCGCTACTCACAGACATTTCATTTGATGTCTTATTAACCAGCAACTTTGCCTGGGTGGTACCTGGAAAAATAGAAGCCTGTACGATTGTCCTGGTCCAGAACAATTTGTGCAAAAGCTCAATCCATTCTGTATCATTAGTGTGAAGAAGGAAACATTTTACAATCAAAATAGAATTCATAATTACATTACATACAAACACATTTTTGATGATCACTAAGGCCGGAATTCGGATTGGGACAATCTGGGATCTATGGTCTAGGTTTGGTTAGGTTAGTGTTAAAAACACAATTTAAATCAAAATTTTGCAACTAATCCCATGTTTTTTCTTCATTCATCCAACAAAAAGGTGATAGAAATCTAAGAAAAGATAAATGTGTACCAGAAGTATCTTATCTATTATCTATCTGAATTTGTATGAAATAGATGGCTTAAAAGTAATTGTATTTGTATTACAGATCTTAGAGAATTGGCAGAAGATCACTGGATCACCTAAACCTGACCGGTTTTACCATAACAGTGTGGTCAAGACTAAGCAAATAGATGAAACAAGTACAGTGGGAGAGCAAAGTGTGGTCAATGAGAAGACCTCAATCAAGAATACATTTATTGGCGCTAACTGCACTATCGAGAATAAAGTTAGATTGACTAACTGTATTCTAATGAATAATATCAACATTAAGGAAGGGTTAGTATACTTGTGCATATAATCACCAACATCCTGACCAATCACCATACACTGTGAGGTGGATTTCTATTTGTTATTTTATATATCAATTTTCCTTCACTAAAAAACGAACTAGAATAGGGTATGGGTTGGAGATTGCACTGAATGTAGGTTTTAGGGCTGGTGCAGATGCTGATTCGGCTGGCTTATTCCACTAATCCCCGTTGACAATCCCCTTCAATGGGGTTAAATGAACTTTTCAGCTGAGGATCACAGAAGTCGCAAATATAGTGGTCTCAACTGAGCTTACCTATTTGAGCCTTTTGGGGTCGAGACCTTGGGTCCGTGGGGAGCCGGTGCCCTTCCGGGTTTTTAAAAAACTGACGGGGCTTCAGATTGAGGCGACACGTGACCCAAAGGGCTGGCTCTTATTTATGTCAGCGAATTAGCATAGCTACTAAGCGAGGCAATACAGCCAGTGTCTTGGGCACGCTTCCGACTGGTACTGGTCTGGAACAGTTGAGTTACCTATAGGCCGTTGGTAACAGTCTTAAGATATAAGTATAATCTGAATATATTTTATTGTCTTATTATATTTTTTTGACTAGATTCCTTTGTAAATAGTTAATTTAATTGTACATATTTAAATATTTCAAAACATTAAAATGTACAAGTCTAAATTATTTCGTTTCCAGATGTGTACTTCAAGACTGCATAGTCTATAATGGCGCTACGATCAACTCCTGTGCCCTACAGTATTGCATAATAGGCCCCCACCACGAGGTCCCAACCGGCACCAAAGGCACACATCAACTCTATGCAGAAACCACAGACAACATGATCACTCTTGGATGACATACAAAAAACACACATAAAAACATCTACACCACAAGCATGAAACAGGTATATTCCAAAAAAACACTAGACAATAAAGAAGGCATTTTTAAAACAGCCAAAGCTAAAAAAGTCAAAGCTAAAAACAATCGCAATAAACGAAATTCTGATCAAAATGACATAGCAGACAATATAATTCAAAAGAAAACCGGTAAAAAAGTCCGCAATAAAGGAAGTAACAAGGCTGCTATTGCTAAGGGTACTATGAAACAAGTAAACGCTAAAGCTGTCGCTGATGTTATTGCTGTCGGAAGCAACAAGCATAACAATAATGTTTCAGCTGACACAAAGAATACGGATGTTAATCAATTTGCTACAAATAATCCTAAACAAGGAAACGAAAACACTGGTGGACTTCAAACAGCGTCGCGTATAGATGCCACGCACAGCGCTCGGTCGTATTGCAATCTGCCAAAAATACCAAAAAGGACCCCTGATCCAGTATGATTGCTCACTATTTTAAATGAATGATTGCATACTAACCGAAAAATAGTTAAAAGTCACATTTGCTCTTAATCCAACTGGATCCAAAATTTATATGCGTGGAGAGTTAGCACAGGTCTCTTTTGTAGAATTATAGTTTGCAGGCAGTGTGAGTCTAGATCTAGATCAATTTGTGGGAATTTTGATAATTCACAAATTAATCTAGTAAATACGTACGTCATTGTGAGCTGCGAATGGATCAAAGTGGTTAGAGCCAAAATAATAACTACTCAAAAGAAGCCAGATACAGTTCTTGGTTACAATGTTTACTCAGATAATAATGTTGTTGATGGAAACAAAGTGCAAGATAGCAAATAACAACGTAAACAGTACTAATAAAATTCAAAGCAAACTCAAAAGTTTGATGGTACTCAATCAAAATCTAAAAACGATGGTAAGAACAAAGAATCCACAAATTATTCTGCTTGTAGCTATGTGGCAGTCGATTCCAAAAATATTATTGATGTATATGATACTGGAACCAAACTCAACCATGAAAAGAAATGGAACTATAAAAGACCAGAAGTTGATAATTATATAAACAAGGGTCGGAATCCTGTAAAGGTTAGTACAATGTACCAAAAGGCTTACTACTGTTGAAGAAAGAATTCTCTTATGCAGCAGAAAGAAATATTATCTGTACGAAGTTTAAAAAAAGCGAAAATATATTATGCACAGCAACAAATCCTGGCTACCGAAAATGATGTATTATTATTTATTTTTTTTACAGAAATATAGATATATTAAGAATTGCAGTTAAATTATTTACTTGTGTAGGATGCTCCTTCATGGCAAAAATCTGTCATCAGAGCTTTCGTTTTGTATGGATCAGAATTGGCCAATAAGATAAGATAAATAATGAATGAGTACACCAGGGAAATCTGAAAGTGGTTCCAGTGATGGAAATAATGAGGAGTAAAAGGTTAGTGTGGTATGGACATGACCTGCAGATGACATACATGACCTGTAGCTAATGACTTATATCCCTATATAAGTCATTAGCTAAAGTAATGTTATGTATGAGTAAGGAAGTTATTCGAAGTTTATTCTCTTGTCTCTAAATGTCTATTGATATAATTGATATGATACTATGTAGACTGAAAAGTACATGCGCCTGCAATAATATGTATACATTTCATAATTTTCATCCACATCTGGTAGATATTTAAATTATTTGGTATTCAAGTGTCTTTAACTTTACATAATATGTACAATAGTCTTAATAATCTTGCATTATTATTATTAAGGAGTATGGTACCGCAGATTTTCACTCTTGCATAAAAACATTGTCGACCATTTGGAAATGGCATGTCTGACTCAAAATATTTTTTGTCGGTTTGATCGGATAGGAATAGCAAGTTTTCAGCGATCTACTTTTTCTAGAAAGTATAACTAGTGTAGTGTTTTATAACATTTTGATTGGGTTAATAAGACAACATTCGGTTGTTTTATTAACCCAACATTCGGTTGTTTTATGAACCCAATCAAATTATACCTGCAAAATTGATTTTGAATCTAACATGTCTTTACAAAGTAGCTAACGCTTGCTTAAGACAGCGGTACTTGGGCTGTCTAGTCGTTGACAGATAAACTACCTGACTACCATCAATACAGCCCAAACCTGTATATCTATTTTCAAACATTCGGAAAGTCTTATCGGATCGAATTCGGAAGCTGGGATGAGATTCCGAGAACGCTATACTTAACTTCGAATTCTAAATATTTTGGCATTAGAATTCGACGCTTCCCACATAAAATTGGTGTGAGAATAGCGTTGAAATCTATCGGATTCTATGTCGGATTCGACAAAAAGTGAAATTTCCGATTCGAAAACTTTTCAAAAACGTATCGCAATAAACGATTTGTGATTCTGATTCTGAATAATACTGTTAATAATAAGTACTTACTCTTAAATATATATAGCCACGTGTCGTCAGTGTCTAAAAAGATATATTACTCAAAGTTTATGCTAATCGGTGTTAAATGAATAAAATTTTCTCAAAACTAAGTTTTTATTTAATAGTTCCATGATGGAACTAATGATGAATTTTTATAATCACTTGTTCCATTTTAAATGAGTGAAAATAATGGACTAATGACAACCAATTAATGTTGAATTTGTCATCACTAGTTCCTTGTTTTGGTAATACATTCAATGAAATAAAAAAACTACCTTTATGTAAGTACTTTATTTTATAATCCTATGTGTATACTTAGTGTTTAGAGAGCACCAAATTCTGAAAATAATAATAACAGGCTTTATGAAAAAGATATATGTACTTACCTACCAACCAGTTGGCTAACAAATTTCAACTAAATTACACGCAGCATCAGTTGAGTTGAATCTTAAACTTTTATATATTAGACTCACGAACTATGTTAATTTTATACCGTTACTACCTACCTACCTAGTAGCTACATAACACTAACATGCTAGTAGCTAATACTGTTTGCTATTGGTAACTATAATACCATTCCCAGATAATTATTTATCTCGTGGGAATTTCCAAAAAAACATTCTTAGTGCACCTCTACGCCTAAGGAGCACACTCCAAATCCTACTTAGGTAGGTAGTAGGTAGATCACCACCAGGAAACAGCCTGTAGTAGGTAGGTACTAAGTACCTCCAGCTATCTACTTACGTACCTACAATATAAATCAAATATTTAGACCCATCCACATGTTCTGTATAAAATTAATATGTGTGTAATATAACAAATACCAAACAGCCTTTTGATCTTCAATCGACACGGTCGCTTACTTATAGGCCTGGTGAATAAGCTCAAAGTCGCACAGCGAGCTTTGGAGAGAGCTATACTTGGAGTTTCACTACGTGATAAAATCCGAAATGTGGACATCCGTAGGAGAACCAAAGTCACTGTCATAGCCCTCAGAATGAGCAAGCTGAAGTGGCAGTGGGCACATAGCTCGCAGAACCGATAACCGCTGCGGAATATAGTTTTTGCATAGCGACCGCGATTAAACGCGAATCGCAGTGTGGGAAGACCTCTCACTCGATAGACCGACGACATTTTAGCGGTTGCAGGGAGTCGATGGATGAAGGTGGCTCAGGTCGTTTTTTGTGGTGTCGATGGGGAGAGCCTATGTTCAGCACGCAGTTTTTTCAAATCGGTTGAGAAATGGTGTAAAACTTCGTTGCTATAGTATAAGCCGTTTTCAAGTACGGTCATGTGTACGCTAGCTTGATCGTTATGCTAGCGTACCCACTAAGAATAATCATTATTTCTTAAAACAATGAGGCACTATTTATTTTATTTTTGCACTAATTATGCTCTATTTACCCAGAGTTTTTTAGGCATAACCACGAACGTGAATTTGATTATGTGTACGCTACCATAACGGACACGATATCACTTGGACAAGCTTGGCAAACCACCTAGGTTTGTTTTTTTATACAACTAGGAGACGGGATAAGAAAATAATACACCTGATCTTATGTAGGTACATCTCTTGCCTGTAACAATGCCTTACTGCGTAGGTTACATCCTCAAAGAACATAGCCTACACGGCACTACATTGCGACCGTCAACTTGAGGAATAAATGTGTTAAACCTCGCGTGCCTGTAATTTCACCGGCAACCATACCTTTCAAACCGGAACAAAGCAATGCTGCTTGGTTAGATGTATATGTGCAACACACGAACACTTATGTTACGTAACCATCGTGATCACATAAAACGGAATCGCATACAAACAGAACTATTACTAGATATGACCAAATACAAGTCGTTAATAAAAATCGTGTTCTAAAATATAATTTTGTCATAACCAAATTTAGCAACATCGCGGGCGCCGCTGGTTGCAACAAATAGACTGTAGATGGATCTACAATGGTTGTTATTGCATTAGCGAAATATGTGGTGAACTGCACAGTCATAATTGCTACATAGTGGTCGGTGATTGCTGATCTACCTTCTAATCCAGATAATGCTAAGGTCATGATTGGATTCTCTCAATCACTACGCTTACGTACCTAACCTACCCATCTCATTTTTCTCTATCTAATCTAAAATTAGGACCCTTCCAATTCTCACGGGGATGTCGTAAGACGTGATTTAGGGATTATACCAGGAGTTAAGCTACGGCTTCTACCAGTATTGTTGTTAAGTACTCACACTAGGCCATCAGTGTCCACTGCTGGACTGAGCCTCCTACAGAGCTGGTTTTGCCATAATCACCAAGCCATGTATTCGGGTTGGTAATCGCAGTAAAGGATACACAAAAATAAGCTGCTGCCACCCTCTGGTGAGATCCCTTAGTCGGGTTTTACGACATCCATGAGCTGAGTGGGAGGGGTCGATTCTTAACAACATTATTGTGCTGTATTGTGATCATGGGGCATGGATATCGGAGAACAATATTGCTATCACCAACTAGCCTGTCAAGCCTGGTAATTATTACGAAGTCATTGATAGGATTTGTCAACCTTCCTTAAAAGTATCCGTTGAAATTTATTTTGAATGGTACATGGTTAATGACTTATTTGATCAATTTCACTGACTGATAATGTACATTTTCAACAAAAAGACTTCAACGCGCTCGACGAGAAATTGAGCTTCTTTTCAACAATTATTATAAGTGGGTAGTAGGGTAGTGAAAGAAAGGTAAAAATAATATATTATTACCTAGGAGATATCGTTTAAAGTTTACATGGTTGCGCACCATAGTTTGGAACCACTACCTATCTGACATTATTAATTAGGTACTGTTGTAATTTACCTCCAATACTTATATAGAATTGTGGATGTAAAAGTAATAACAGATTCTGACAGGAAATTTAATAGGGGTTGGAATCTTTAAAATCTTGGAATTTCGGGTAGATGGTGTAGTTTTTTTGTTATTACGATTTTATTTTGGATCCATTTCCATTTTGCCCTCGAACCCTGCGTTTCATGCATATCGTATTACGTAATCATGCGAGTCAACGTAAGCATGGGTTAAACGGAAGTTCGGCTGAAAACTACGACGCTACTAGTCTTAACTAGGCTATAATTATTTGCTAGTAACCCTATAATCTTCTGTTTGCCTTGTTAGAGCAGGTATGCCTAATGAGGTAGGAAACAGCTGATTTATGTAATATCCTATCGACTCCGTTTAGCTAATTAAACTCAAGTTGAACTCTTAAAATAGCTATTTACAAAATTATCTTTCAAACTCGGATTTTTCCGTGGTTGCTACAATATATCTATTTTATTATATATTTACAGGTAATTTATTGACTACCTAGTTATGTATAGGCCTCCACCTTCTGCTTTAGATTAATGTACTTTATAGTTTTTGCTTGTTCATGCACTTTTGTATTTCTTAGTAACATAGCGCTGATACAGCTTTCATCGAACTCTGCAATCTGTATCCGCCCTCTGTTGTGACTTGTGACTGTTAGAATTAATTCAGAATAGATTGAGCCTCCAAATCGGCAACACATATTTTCATTTAGTTTTATTTTAATTTAATTTCCAAATTGCTTTTTTTAAAATACCCGTCAACGTTCCCAAAACAAGAGTGGCGCAGCCGCAGCGGATTACACTCAATTTTCCGGGTTTTCTCGCGTTTTTCCGACGTCCGAATCCGTCAGGAAACGTAAAACCAAAGTGAAATTTAACGAAAAAGTGAAGTCCGTTCGAACCAAACAAATTTTCTCTTAACGGGTATCGATAAAGTGAGCATGGAAATTACGGTTGGGTGGTGAGTCAAACTTTTCGCCAAAAATCCTTCCTTTCCTCTCCTTTTACCATATACGGTGTTTTATTAAACTAATTTAATTGTTATATCTGAGATCAAACCTTGCTCATTATAACGCAGGGCACAGTCCTAACAATATAATCTTGTGACCGTGACACATATTCTATAAATAGAATACCATAGATATATAACCTTTATAAATAGGACATTTTCTTAAAATTTAGAAATTGTTCTGTAATTGTAAAAATAAGGTAAAATAGTGTTAATTGATCTCCACATTGATCATTAACTTAATTTAATTTAAATAAAATAAAAACAATTGTAATTTTATAATAAGAAATCCACATTTTTCATTTTAGCTACTGCTTAACTTTTATTTTGTATTAATTGTGTGTATTTTACCGTGTGATTTTATTGTGTTTTATTTTGTGTATTTTTAGATTGTGTGTGTATTAAAAAAAAAAAAAAAAAATTGTGTACAGTTGTAAATCAAATAATTAAAAATGATGGAAGAATCTGTAAATCTGTCTGTCATACCAAAAGAATTAATTCAATTAATTCCCCTTTTCAAAGGCGACAAGAGGCAATTAAATTTATACTTGCGAAAAACCCAATCAAATTATAGTGCTTTCATGGTTTAAAAATGAATTGAATGTAAAGAACTTATCAAGAGACAAACAAAAGGTTTTAGAAGTTTTCTTACCTATAAATAACCCAGACTTAGTTAAAGAATTTTTAAAACGTTACATACAACCAAAAGTCAAATACTTTATCTATTTCGAAGAAAAGGAACACCGCAGACAATTTGGAAACTTAATAATTCAGCTTTTTAAGAAAGGTATGGTTAATTTTTACGAATGCACGGAAAGAGTAATTGTTATTGAAGATGAAAAAGAACAAAAGGCAGTAATATTAAAACATCATGAAGGAAAAACATGTCACCGTGGCATCAAGGAAACGTTACTTAGGATTCGTAGAAATTATTACTGGAATAGAATGCAAGAAACAGTTTCAGCAGTTATTAATTCATGTGAAGCTTGCAAAAAGATGAAATATGATAGGAAACCAATCAAACCTGTATTACAGTTAACACAAACGCAAGACTCCCCTTTTCAGGAGATTTTCATTGACCTTTTCAGCATTGAAGGACAAACTTATCTGACACTTATTGACGCCTTCAGTAAATTAGGACAAGCCATTAGTATTCAAAGTAAATCCACACCTGAGGTGATCAGAGCATTATTAAAGTATTTCTCTTTTTATGGTATCCCAAAAAAGATAAGTTCAGATCCGGGAAGTGAATTCAATAACGAGTTGATGAAGGAGTTTTTAAGTTTACATAAAGTAGAACTCCATATTGGAACCCCCAATAACCCTAACTCAATGGGTCTTATTGAACGATTCCACTCGACAATTATCGAAATTTATAGATTGGCAAAATACGAAAAACGATGTACTGACGCTGCATCAACTATGACATATTCTGTCATGGCGTACAATCATACTATTCATTCTGTTACTGAACTCACTCCTTTTGAAGTTGTTTTCGGACACACTGACTCAAGCAGCCCTTATGGCATTGAATTTGAAAAACGTTATTTTCAAAAAATAGTTAAAGATCATGCAAAACGAACAAAAGTTTTATACGAACATTTAACAGAAAAAATATTAGCCTTAAAAGAAATCAACAGAGCAAAGAAAGGTGGTGAAAAAGAAATAGAATTTCCTAAAGGAAAAACGATCTTTGCTAAAGAAATTAACAAACGGAAGAGCAAAGATAAACCCCGATATGTTAAAGCAAAAGTTATAGGTGAAGTAGAAAGAAATGTTTTACCTATCCAGGTAGGAGAAAGGATAACTAAAGTTCCAATTAAAAATATAAAACGCCCTCCGCAGGTACAGCATTCTGCTGATATTGACGCCATCCCTGGCCCTTCAACTGCAAACACTTGAAGATAACCCGGGAATACTTCCGGTCAAAGAAGGTCAAGCGTACTTTCAAATAGATCACTGGATTATAGTTAAAGTCTTAAGTTTAGAAAAGATCTACAATGATTTAAATTATCTATGTATTAATTTTGAACTACTATGTCAATCAATTAATTGGAATTTAACATATTCTCAAGATTTTATAAATGCAAAAGTACATACAGAGTTCATACGCGACTTAACTAAAGATAAGTATCAACAACTTGTTCCGCTAAAGCGTTTCAAAAGAGGTCTTGTAAATCCATTGGGTTCACTAATTAAAATTATCACAGGAAACCTCGATCATGAAGATGCTATTAGGTTTGATAAAATTACATCAGAACTAAATCAGGATCAAATCATTATTTCAAAGAAATTAACCCTAGTCTCTAAAATGTTTGACAGCTTTCTAAATGCAACAGAAACCATTAACCAGAATACTGTAAATCTTGACAATCGTTTAAAAAAGGTAGAAATTATAATTAAAGATTTGTCTAATAAGGATAAGAATGTAATATTTTATGCATACATATCTGGATTGTTCAACATATATATAAGTAGTTTTAGAACTATTTTTATCCGACTTAGCGAGATTGAAACAGCTCTAGCTTTGAGTAGAGTATCTATATTACATCAGTCTATTGTAAACTCTACCGAATTATTGTACCATTTAAAATTAATTTCTGAATCGGAAAGCTTAGTTTATATACCTAATGAAGATAATTTGTTAAAATTAGAAGAAACAATTGTTGTTAAATCTTACATTAAGAATAATCATGTCACGTTTATTATGGAAATTCCTATTACTGATAATTGTACTTATAACTACTATAAAATGTACTCCTTACCTATTTTCCACCCATCTGAAAATAAAACCTTATCTATTTTTCCTAAATACCCCTACCTTTTGGCGAAAGGAATAAAATACTTACCGATTATAAAACCGTGCCGCCCGTTATCGACTGGCGAACATTATCTCTGTACTTCAGAAAACAGAGTTTTGTATCATGAGATTACCTGCATAGAGCAATTAATGAAATTCGATGAAAACCCTACTCATTGTAAACAACATGAAGTGGAAGTCGAACCAATCAAGATCCAGCAAATTGGTGCTCACAATTGGATCCTTTTCAGCAGAACACATACATTATTATCGAAATATTGTGATAATGACATCAGCAAGCAGCCAATATTTGGCACTTTCCTTGTAACCATCGACGATTCATGCCAGTTGGAGATTAATGGAATTCGTATTTCCCATCACACATTTACAGAATCGGATAATATACATCCTATTCAACTAATCGCTTTACCACAACTACGTAACAATACGTCACTATCCAGTGCACGAGCACTCAACATGATTGGAGTCAACTTAGATGAACTTAAAAGTATGGCGTTTTCGTTAAAACATAGTGAAGTGATTAAAGGTGTTTTACAAGAAAATAATAGTAACTTCAGTGAAAATTTAGGATACACGTCTCTAGGATTAATTGTTTTCAGTTTTATTATATTACTCTTTTATGTGTTTCGTGTAAAATTATTAAAAATGTTATTTTCTAAGAAAAATTATCGTCACGAATCTAAAATCGATTCTACCGATAATTTTCCTCTTAAGGAGGGAGGAGTTATGTATAGGCCTCCACCTTCTGCTTTAGATTAATGTACTTTATAGTTTTTGCTTGTTCATGCACTTTTGTATTTCTTAGTAACATAGCGCTGATACAGCTTTCATCGAACTCTGCAATCTGTATCCGCCCTCTGTTGTGACTTGTGACTGTTAGAATTAATTCAGAATAGATTGAGCCTCCAAATCGGCAACACATATTTTCATTTAGTTTTATTTTAATTTAATTTCCAAATTGCTTTTTTTAAAATACCCGTCAACGTTCCCAAAACAAGAGTACCTACATTACTACAAATAAACTAACTATGAACAAAGGAAGCAGTAGGATTACCTAAGGATCGCCATAAACGGCCTACCTATAGGTAACTCAACTGTTCCAGACCAGTACCAGACGGAGCATGCGCAAGACACTGGCTGCATTGCCACGCTTAATAGCTATGCTAATTCGCTGGCCTATTATATATTATTAAATACTAAATATCTAAATTTACAAAATCTCATACTCCGACTGCGCAATATTTTTCTTATTGGGCCAAGCGTTTGACCTTGAAAAACAAGCAAAGATGCCCAAGATGCACCACGCTAATATCTAAAAAGAAACATATCCACTCTAGACTTGAAGACTCCAGGATTGTGCTGATGCGTTAAAACAGACGAGGGCATGGAGTTCCATTCCTTACAAGTACTAAAATGCCTATAGATACCCTTTATAAGCATATTCGTACTGGTAAGGGTAAGGTAATGGAAATCTAAACGTTTTAATAAAAATATGTTTCGATTTCAAAATCTGCTCTAAAGATGTTGGCTGCCAAAGGGGCTTCTTATGTCAAGGTCGAGAGCATGATATTTTAACGCTCTGGTTACTATTGTTCTTCATATGGACCATTAACTTGTTTGTGCAAGTTCATCGTTACGCTTTTTGATATCATAACAGTTACTTGAAGACCAAAACTAAAATATACGTGCAATCGGAAAATTGTTAGACCTACATACTTTTCATATATAAAACCTCACTTTTGAGATGAACTATATATAAAAAAAAAAAATATATAGTTATTTTTTAATTCAGAACTTATATTTTTCGAAATCGAGCACGTAACTCCTAACATGACTTTTCGATAACTCTCACGGTTTCAGACTTGGCCTCAGTGGCCCTGGAAAAAAACTCACCTGTATAATAGAATATACCTATTTCACTGAAAAACCCTATCCACAAAGCAATCAATCCTTCGCGATTGTCAAACAAAAAAACAAAGGACGCACTGCGAAATAGTGGCATATTTTTCTGCTGCTGTTCGTTTCAACCTTGACAGACAACGAGTTGGTACCTAACTGAATGAAAACTGCTGCTCCGCTGCGTTTTGGCGGAGGTTTAGGTCAGACACATGGATGAATGGTAGATGCGAAATCCTTCGTTTTTTTATCTAAGTTTTTTCAGGAAGATTTTTATGATCAATTTGGAACTTCAAATCTACCGCCGCCTGTTCGCGACCGGCACGCAAGGAGAAAGGTTACGAGTGAATTAAATAGCTCTTTGAATCGTATTCTAACTGAAAAAAGTGAGTACTTGGCTTTTAAAATAAAATTTAGATGATCAGCATTACATCCATCAACTTCAAGTAATTATGAGAGCGGCGAAAGCATTAATTATAAATATCATGCAATCTTTTGGACTACATCGCTTACCATACCTACGAGTAATACAGGTCAAACGTTGTCTAAGAACAACAAAAAAATATGAAGTAGATTCTAGTGATAATAAATAAATAAATATTTATTTCACACAGCACCATCTAACCCCAAACTAAGCAAAGCTTGTAATATGGGAACTAGATTACGGATAGAATACTTATATACTTTTTTTTTAAATATATACGTACTATATTATACAACACCCAAATACAGAACAAACATCTATATTCGTCACACAAATGTTTGTCCTGCGTGGGAATCGAACCCACAGCCTACAGCGCAGAAGGCAGAGCTACTACCAACTGAGCTATGAGGCTTGTTAAAAATGATAATATTTTCGTCATTTTCCTATATCAAATAGTTACTTCACTGTTTGAACCGGCTTATGTTTAAATTGACTATTAAAAACCTGTTCTAAATGACAGAAAAGAAAGCCTTTGCACTCTCCATGAAAAATATAAATATTATCAGTTCTACAAAAACAAAGCTTGCAATATGGAATATACTTATATAATATATATACTTTTTTTATTAAAAATTTGTTACATTATATCATACATTATTTAACAATATAACACCTGAACACACAAACAAATATTTAACATGTGAGATGTTAAATGTTTGTTTGTGTGTTTGATGTATAAGTATTTGATGATGAATATACATTTTTAGGGTGGGAATTTAACCCACATCCAACTATGCAGAAGGCAGAGCTACTACCAATTGAGCTGTAGTACCTATATAATATATTATATATTGAGCTTCATCTCTAGTCTACCTCTTTATGTTCTGTATTTGGGTGTTGTATCATATAGTACCAACGTTATTGTAAAGGATATATATTATTTATATATATCCTTTGCGATAAGTTTATCTGGTACTAACTGTCGGTAAATTAGTGCAAACGCTCACACGCTTGACGAAAGCCCATGTGTGCACAGAAGGTAATGTATATAGGTTGCAACAGTGTGATTGAGTGCATTTTTCTCGCGAAGCCTACATTGACCAACCATTCCATCTCCAGACGTGAAGCGATGAAAGTGGCGCGGCGTGTCTAAAGCCGGTCTGATAGCAACTCTACCACGACTAGTCAACGCAGCACTTGAACGCGTCGCGCACGCGTCTCAGCCAGCTTGCAACTTACAACACTCGGAAACCGAAATTACGTGATCCCATTTAAAACCATTCCCATTCAGTGTGAACGCAAAACCCTCGCACGTAATCCTAGACCAAGAAACGGGCCAATTTAACTTGTGAGCTCGCTTCAAGTGCGTGTTTATTGCGGAAGGCGGTGGCCGACAGCTGATCATTCTATCCACGGTAAGCAAAAACATTAATGCACCAAATGTACATTCTTTTCTAAAAAAAAATCAATGCGGAATTCCCCGAAGCCTCGTTTACGTGAGACCCAGGTACAATTGCCTGTAATAATATGTAAACATAAATTTCATAATTATCAAAATGGTTTTGTATCTAGTACCTACATGTCATTCAAGTGTAATATCTCTATCAGGCTTGAATACAAATATACAGACGTGAATATTTACGCCTGGTAAATTCTGTCACTATGACTTTAATATAAAAGTAAAAGGATTCGTCTTGATAATAATGAAGTAAATACAAATTATAGCAGGTGACTGTACCTACGTACTGCGTGTTCATAACGAGTAGTGGGCCAATTGAATTGAAAAAACTACCTTACAGGCATGCGGTTCAACTCGTGTAATACTTACTGGTGAAATATTTGTTTTTTTACCATGCCAAGGTTCCGTGCAAAGTAAAGCTTACAAAATCAAACATTCACGTTACAATGCACTTATATTTCTTACATAATATTATTTTGTTGCACACATTTTTTTGCAATATCTCTAGTGCAATAATCGAAAGGAGATCACGAGCCCAATGTCAGAGCACCTATCGTAAACAAAAACGAATCGATGTCAAGTTAACCGGGGGAATACTTCCGTAGACCCACTTTACCTAGAGTGGTCACGTAAATCGTAAAAACGGCTGTTTACGCCTCAAGAACCACGATCAGTTTCCAATTACACGCGTAACAACTAAAAACTAATATTACGACGACTTTGGATACATAAATAGGTACCTCATTACGCCTGTATCAGGTTTGCTGGATCTATTAAAATAAACCTACCCACCGACTGCAAAGCAATTCCTTGAAAAGTGCGGTGCTAACGGTTTATGCTAAGTAATAATCTGGTAAACAAGTTGAAAGATGAAAAACTAAAACCCAACCATGGATTTACGACACAGCCATTTAAAATATTACAGTCAATATATAGAGAATCATTGTTAACAAACATGTTATTGTACTTTCCCACTTTTTTACTGTTTATTCGCATCCACATATTAAAATAATATAGCCTATGTCACTCCCACAATTAAGAGCTACCAAATTGTGAATATCGAAGGTTGTGTACAAAGAAAAAAATCTCCTCAGTTGTAGTTCCACAGGGTTGCGAAAGTTGGGCGCGATGCGATGGCGGAAAAAACAAATCTCGCACAGGCAAGAATGTGGTCCACGATGGAGTAAACTTATCCAGAGTGCACTGGCTGCGGTAGACAGCGAACTGTTTGGCCTTGGACTTTGGCAATATAATTGGGATCATTTAATGAGCTACCCCGAGCAACGGAATCGTTGGCTTTAGCTAGCGATTATAGTTTAATGATCCGAACTTCGGTGTTAGGACCTGCAAAGGCCCGACTGGCTAGCGACCATGCCCAAGTCCAGCGCCGAGCAGCTCACTGAGTTCCATTGGTGCGAAGGAGAGCCAGTACCCTCTGGGTAAGCTGGCTCTATGGTAGACCTCATTCGCCTTGTGCAATTTTTAAGCTTCCCCATTTAAGTAAAAACATATTTTTTAATTGCCTATAGGTATGACACAGCCTTGCTTCGAGGTTGAAGATTAATTTGTTTATGAATATTATTTACATCAATGCTACATTCTTAATTCTAAACCTCACTTACGCAGTGCCTTGGCATGGCCTATGTCAAATATTTTATCTGTTTAAATAATGCTCCTCTTGGTTTCTAAGTATTACGCATGTGCTAATGAGTCCTGAATGCATTCCTGACTGATAAGTTAAAAGACCACCTGATGTAGTGGTTTGCCCAGCGGTATCAAACCCAGAGGTCCCGGGTTAGACCCATGGGAGTAAAAATTTGTGCTAGGTTTGATTGGAGGTAGGGCCTGTTTTAAGCCTGCCTTGCTTGTAAGGTGGTGGCACTATCTTACAGTATCACCCCATAAAAACAGATCTAATTTTTGTGTTCCCCCTCAGTCTGTTGAGAATTCCGAGTGAAGTGAGCTTCTACCTTCAGCCTGATGATAACTTGAAACCAGATGAGATGAAGCTTGTCCTTCATCCGCTTCCCCATCTTAGTTTCAAAAAATATATATGGATTTACTACTAGTTAGGTAGAACTATGCATACATCACAAAAACCGGTCTGAGTGGTGTGTAAGTAAACTCAAATAACATTTTCCTGAGGTGCGCCAATACTTGTTCTGAGAACAAATCCACCACTTACCTAAATCAAAATAGCTTATCCAATGTCGTCTACGTTTTTGTCCTTCAGTTTTGCATAGATGATGTTTTACAAAGCCCTAAACAACAAAATTACTAAAGACAACAATTTACTTAATAATAATAAATAATAATTAATGCCTTTATTGAAACAAATAGAAACATAACTAATCTTAATAATAAATTATATAATTTGTAATAGCTACCCACCTAGTTTGTTTGCCCCTTGGCAAAGGCCTCCCCCAACCTTCTCCATTTCTCTCTATCCTCCGCATTTCTTCAAAAAAGTCAAAGTCAAAATCAATTTTCTTTATTCGTTGTAACGAATGCTGTAGCACACAAGGAGAAAGGCAAGAACCTCGGGCTGGTAAATTTTTTGATGATCCTTTCAACAATTTAAATTATATTCTAAGTAGATACATCATAAATCTTAAAACTTAATCTTAAAACATTTGTTATTAACTATCTATCTAATGGGCAGTTTGTTAACATTGAGAAATCAACTGGTATAGTAACATCGGACCACGCGTTCTTATCGTCGATATAATCACTAATTTTGTAGCAGGCACTTTTAATTAAATGAATTTTTATACAATTTGAATTTTCGAGCAGAGAGTTAGGTGGCGCTTTGAGGAAGCTTATTATAGAATCTCACACAGTTCCCTAAGAGTGAATAATTTACTTTTCCTAAGTGATACCTAGGTATATCAAGTTTATTTTTATTTCTAGTATTAACACTGTGTACATCACTTCTTTTACTGAACTCATAAATGTTTCTGTGAGCGTGCATTAGATTTTAATAAATGTATTGGGAGCTGACTGTCAGAATACCAATCTCTTTAAAACGTTCCCTGAGAGAGTCACGAGTTTTCATTTTATAAATTCCCCGTACAGCTCTCTTCTGTAGAATAAAAATACTTACAATATCAGCTGCACTTCCCCATAAAAATATGCCATAAGACATAAACTCACGGTATTAAGTAACTAAAATAAACTAACCTCGCCTTAGCTTCATCAGTAAGATGCCTTATTTTACGTCAACGTATGCAGCCAACTCATGACTCAATATGAATACCCCATTGCAACTTTGCATCAATATTTAAACCTAATTAAGTAGTTGCTTCAATAAAGTTAAGTGTTTCCCCATTTAAGATAATGTTAGCGTTGCTGACTTGAACATTAGGCAAGGTGAATTGGATGCATTTTGTTTTTTTTCTCATTTACTAAATTATTTGGAGGTTATTTACTGTAAACCAATCAAGAACTTTAGCTAGAGAAGCATTTACACAATCATAGTTATCTTAAGCCCTATCGACTCTAAATGTTAATGAAGTGTCGACAGCAAACAATACAATGTCACATAGGTCCCTACACAGGATGGTAGATCATTCACATGGACTAGAAACAGAAAAGGCACTTAAATCGATCCTTGTGGTACACCTATGTTGGTGGATGTTCCCGAAGATCTGCTACCGCTAATATCCACTTTTTGAATGCGACTTGATAGGTAACTATGCATGAGGTTCATTGCCTAAATCTTGTCCAGGTCCGGCCTGCCACCTTCACAATTTCATCATACCCACTTACTTCACTTGACTGACTTAATATCCTAGGGCCGAGGTCGTCCACAGTAGACCACCATCATGTTCTGTCTTGTTTGCCTGTAGCTTCGCGCTTAATTTCGGTCCAGGTCTTTGACTTCTGCCAGAGTCGAGCGTCTCCAGGTCTGTTTGCGCTGGCCACTTCTTCGCTTGCGATGAGGGTTTCACTCCAAAGTTTTTCTGGGGATAGATTTTGCCCGCGGTGGCGACTAAATTATTGATATCCCAACTTTTCACAGAAAAACATGGGAATGTAAATTATCTTATGGCATAATAATAGATATTCATGCCAAATATCATTAAAATCTATTTAGAAAAGGAATAAACAACAGTTACAGTGATACGTACGTTATAATGTAAAATAATGTTTGACAACCCATTCACCATCCAACATTCACATCAATTTTGTATCGAAGTTTGTCGTCTCGGAAATGTTTTATGGGAATAAGTATTATTTCTTTCACTTTTTTTTTCACAGGGTGACCACTACTTACAAAATACAAAAGTATTTATTCGGAATACATTTTCGTTGCTCGGTCATAGTGTTTGCGGTGTCCTGCGACCATGATCATTGGCCTAAGGACTATAAAGTGTTGCCCATAACCTAGCAATTGACCGTGTCACACCAAATATTGCCAGCTCACTTATCACGGAGTGTTACACAATGTTTGTTGCCTCCCAGCGCCGTCGCCGACGCCGGTGTACCTGCACGCACGTGCTCCGCATTCCACTGGTTCCCCCCCGGCTCGCAGAGACTTGCAAAACGTAGTGTATCGCTTTCTAATTGCTGGAACATTGAAAACTCACTTATTTTGCAATCTATTGTCATGAAAATTATTTTCTCCAAGCCCATTCACACACGTTTGTTCTGAAAAGCTTGAAAGTTAATTTATTATTTTTGACAGAGAAATTGTAGGCATGCAACCAGTCGTAAAATGAACATGCTTACGAGCTTTCTAAATTGTCCTGTCTTTTATTTTATTTGTGTAAGACAAACGCTTTACCCCGCAAACTCGACATATACCTATGTCCATCTATATTTACTGCAATTCCATAGAAAATTGTTGTTGACTTAAAGAAACTTCTCCGCCAAAATCTTTAGTTCGTGTAGATAAAATAAACCCTTCCTGCCGATGTCCGGCGCCAATTAGTTTGCCGTGTTCGGGAGAGCCTTCTGGGAAAGCTCCATCTAAGACCTTTTCCTTGCTTTGCCATCATTATAAAAGCTATAAGCCATAAGCCACCATTAAAAGGCCATCATTTATAAAAAATATACTGTTGAAAAACCGCAAAGACTAAAAACATCCATCTGGGAACAGCAACCTAGTAAAAACCATGCTGTCATTTCTTGGGCAACATTACGCCCCATGTGATGTAATAACAGACTATACACTGAGGCACTCTCTGTGATTATAGGTCGTGATGTTTCTAAGCAATCGTTTGTTCAATGTCAGGAAGTTATGTAGCAAGTAATTAGATCTGGCGTCTATTAAGATGCGGCCGAGAACCTGTTATTACAAATAGAAAGCTTAGAGTATAGATTTCACGAAATTACATGAAAGTCATTACAAAGTTGCCGCAGTCTCGTCAGCTGCAATAGATAATGTAATGAAAAATAAAGTAGCTGATACTCAATCTCTTCCAAGCATTTATGGTTCTTGATGGTACAAGAAGGGATCCCAACCGTTTAAGGCTGTTTGTTGTAAAACATAACAGGCCGATCAGATTTTTTTTTTTAATGTGCAACGGGGAAGCGCTTGGCCTTCATCTCACCAATGGTAACAAGCTAAGATAAGGCCGAAGGTGGAGACGCACTTCACCCGGAATCGTCAACAAACTGAGGAACTGGCTATCTTATCTCTGAATGCCGGAACACAACAATTTTAGAATTGTTATTATGGCGACAGAATTAGGTAAGATGGTGGTAGCTAGCCAGGTGGACTAAACAAAGTCCTACCACCGACCAAACCAAGCACAATATATTGTACTACCCCTGGGGATCGATCTGAAATCGGTGGGTTGAACCACTAGACCACAGAGGCGGTTAAAAAAAACAAAATGTAATAGTAAATTGGCGAAGCGTGAGCTGAACACGCACACGGAGGGTTTCGACCAACATTTTGAAGCAAAAAATGGTGTTTGTTTTTTATTTATTCCGGAGACTTAACGCGAGTCCAACACAAAATTGGCCAGTTGAAAGTATTTATTGAAATAATTTGGAGTAATCGTGTTTGACTATTTGAAGCTTATAGATGTTATCGTTTTTTCTTAAATTAACTTAAAAAAACGTACGTGAATAAATTTAAAATAAATAAGAGAAACAATTAAGTGTTTTTATCGTTATGTATCCGCATGTTTTTTTTTCTTGATCGCTGAACCGTGGTGACTGATTATCTAAACATTTTGAACGAAAACGTTAGTTTAGATTTAAGAAACCCCTCCTGCCGCTTTCAAGCGCCAAACCATTTGCCGTATTCGGTCGGTTCGCAGAAGAGCCTTCTGGGAAAGGCTGCTCCATCGTAGACCTTTTCCTTGCTCTGACCTGAAACTAGGCACCAGTCATTATTTATATAAAAAACTACAGTGATAAACATTTTGACTGGACAACCAATTTTTAGTAAACGTTTAACTATCGGAGTTAATTCCCTGAGTCTTGAGTCAAGCTGGCCGATATTTTATCTTAAGTATCACGGCTCATTTGGTAGTAGCTCTACCTTCTGCGCAGTATGTTGGTCTCGATTCCCACCTTAAACATTTGTGTGATGAATATAGATGTTTGTTCTGTGTGTTGTATTGTATTATAAGCGACACCTGCCCAGCAATTATTCTTGTAGTTTTTAAATAATGTTTATGTTTAAAGCTATACGAGTTTTTATGCTCGTAATAAATGAATTATTATTGTAAGTATGTATTAACAAAAAATAAGTAAATTAATATTCCATCTGTAATCTAGTTTTCATATTTGCATTGTTTATTTTAGGGCTGGATGGTGTACAGAATAAAGATCCTGTAATAATTTAATATTTAAATGTCCTGTTTTTATTTAATCTTGACATTTACGATCTTTTTTTATTTATCGTCAAGGAAGCGTATAGTTTTTTTGATAAATATCACTTTCCTACACAAACACAATGATTTCAATTATATTCCATGTGACGCAATGTAAAAGAGGTCATATGTGCGGGCTGATAATGATGCTAACTAGTATTTGGCTAAAAATTTACAAACGCATACCCACCCGCATTTGCTTGCAATCAATTAATCTAGACTACATGGATAGACCGTTTAATATAATTAATATTATTATTTATTGCGGGGCTTTCGATTGAGGCGACACGTGACCCAAGGGCTGACTCTTATTTAGGCCGACAGCAATTTCACACAGCGCCATCTAACCCCAAACTAAGCAACATAAAATACTGATGATGCCTGTATATTATTAGTTAGTTAATAAGTTTTTCTTACAAAGGCTATTTGTTCTGTTGTTTTAATAATTTAAATAAATGAACACCTAATGATCCACTTCGTAAACTTGATTCACCTAAGCTTATTCACCTAAATGCATTAAAGCAAGATAAAAAAATATATTGTGAGATTGACCGTGTTAGCGTCATAGCTGAATAGCTGCTAGTCTATTCATCGTAACCATCTATTACCAGGCCAGGTCGGTGTTATCCAACAAAGACTAATGCAATTTTAATCACACAATAACGACATACCTGTCTGTCAGTAGATCTCCAGGAAGAATCACTCGTGTGTGAAAGTTCAACGCGAATTACACAAGATCATTTGATACTGCAACCGGTGATTAGGTAGTACACTGGTGCAGTGGGTGAATATGCTAAGTTGGTTGCACAACTATTGCAGAACATTGTCTCCTCTTGCGAAGTTGGACTGCATAGGAATTTCAACGAAAGTATGTACCACCTAAGCCCTAATGTAAATCGTGACTCAACTTTCTATCAAAGGCAAGCATCAAAATAGAACACAAAGGTTCGTTTCATTAAAAAAGTATTGAAGTATTCTATCCGTAATCTAGTTCCCATATTACATGCTTTGCTTAGTTTGAGACTGTGTGAAATGAAATGCCCTGTAAATAAATATATTTATTTATTATCAGCCTTTGGACACCATCTAGGCTATGTAAAAGCGAAGGAAAAAGAATTGAGCACATTGATAAAAAAAATCCTCCCTATCAACACAAATAAAAAAAAAACCCTTTTGATATGACAATCCTATATATATCATATAATCCTATATTCTTCAAAACTTTGACATTAAATCATCATAACGGTTGTTGGTAGGACTTGCTTAAAGTCCGTCTGGCTTGATTACCACCATTTTACCTATGTGTCTGTACCTTCAGCTCTATCTTAACTTGACAGGTGAGATAAAGGCCAGGCGCTTCCACGTCGCAGAATAAAAAGACATGTAGTTTGGACGATTCGCCTTTGGACTGTTCGCTGACAGGACGATTCGGACATAACTACAGGTCCGTCCCTAAGTCCCCGCAAGCCTTCGAATGTTTCTACTACTGAGACCTGAGTCTATTCTCAAGTCTATTGAACAAGCACGACCGTGATTTGAACTCACGGCCTTTACTTCTAGTAGTGATATAATATGAAGCGGGGCAAGAAAATACGAAGGTACCTTCGTTTTGACTAAATTGTAACATGATTGGTACTGCTAATCACCGGAAACAGACAAGTTCAAGTGACTTTGTATTACGATTAAATTGCTTATTAACTCTCTAAGGTGACTTTGATTTATAGCACGGTCAAGATGAAGAACCAAATTTGAAGTAGCAACGAGTTTCTTCCATGGAAGCAAGGAAGTCACTTTTAACATTTTTGTTTCTTTTTTCTCCGTGAAGTCAAGTAGGTATATGGGCCCGCCTCCGATTTGGAGGTTGTGGGTTCAAATCCAGTCCTGCACCAAAGGACATTTAAGTTATTTGGAAATTGATATGCGTATCGACACATGCACATAGTAACTTCGTGCAATAACCGCCACAAAATACGAGTATGGACGAAAAATCCGAATGGCATTGTGTCACTGGCTAGTATTCTCCTAAGTGGCGATGCGGACTTGAAACCAGTCACGCATTGAAAACTAGCTACTTGCAAACCGTGGGTATGTGCCGAACGTAAGTTTGGACGTGCCTCTGACTACCCCCTTGTAGGTGTTGTTTTTTATTACGACGTGGTAGTGCTTGGAAGGTAGAAAGTGTCGTGGAAGGTGGCCTTCTTTTTCCATCTCACCTTTAGGTGAGATGAAGGTCACCTTAACTTGTAACAACAAGTTAAGATAAGGCCGAAGGTGGAAGCGCACTTCACCCGGAATCCTCAACCAACTGAGGAACTGGCTATCTTACCTATATAAATGCTGGAACACAACAATTTTAGAATTGTTGTAATGGCGAATTCAGGGGTCAAGGTCCTCGAAGGGAAAAAAGCCGTGAGCTAACTGTTATTTTATAATTATTTTAATACTTACTACGAAGACAAACGAACGCCAAAAACGTTGGGAATCGCACCATCAAAGCGAGACACCAAGCGAGAAGGAAGGATGATAGATGTAGCAAGGCGATGACGGAATGGCTTCTATGGAACGGATATCGAAGCAGCAAGATGGGCCGACGATATTGTCAACATCCGTCAGAGCCTTCGACGTGCTCGTGTACATACATAGAGAAGCCTTATCCAGCAGTGGATAACATCTTACTGTTGATGATGATGATGATGATGATGATGGAGTACTATTATTTTCTTTATTTTCATGCACTTTTTAGTAAAACAATAGGTATCCTGGATTATATTTTCTACAAATTGCTTAAGAAAAACCATAGATATGACGTAGTATTCACAGTATGTTATGTATTGTTTTTGCATTCTAAAACGGATATCAAGGACGTCACTACTTTACTCACGAGCTATTGTTAGCATTCGTGTATGATTTCCTCGACTATAGATTAGAGACCATACTTTTATACATACAAAAATAATGCGTGATGTGCTAAATAACACAGTCTTTTCTAAATATGAATGGAAGTGGTTCTGGTAAATATTAGCATTGAATTATACATCGTGCTAAGACCATATATATTATTTCGTGATAATCGCCACACTACACACACACACATACATACACACATTCATACATACACACATTCATACAAATATATACACACACACACACATCAACTCTGCCTTCTGGTTGGTGATGGCAGTAAAGATGCAAGGTCTTACACAGAAGGAAGCGGCTACTCTTCTTGTGAGTTCCCTTAGTCGACGTTTACGACATCCACGGGCCAAGTTGGCGGGGCGATTTTTAAGCCGCGAGCATCATACTACATTTTCCACTCATTACGATCTACTGGAGCAATCGGGTAGCAACAACAATGTTTTGGAAAGTATGGTTTGAAATTAAATTACATAGTTACCTATTTTGTATCTCGATTTCACATTGTATTGAATTCGAATCGAATGCAGTTTGCAGATACCAAAAGCCAGAATTAAAAAGTACACATGCAATGGCCTCGATTCAAGTGGCACCCAATCTGAATGGCACTCGCAATAAACGCCTCACCCCAGTAGGATTAGCAATGAACAATATGATATTAGTTTTTACTGTCTGAATTGCGTACTGTCTTTTATAAATAACGGACCGCGGTAAGTTCGAACAATGATGGTGTCATAATTGCTGTGGTCAGTTGAAACTGTTATCACCATGACTTATAAACGGTGTCAAATACGAAATTCATAGTTGTTTACTAGAAAATCTCAAACCAGGACGGAAAACCCCGGGACGGTTCGATCCCCAGGAGTGTATAAATTGTGCTCGGTTTAGTTGGTGGTCTCGTTTTAAGTCCATCTACCATCTTACCAAGTTTTTCGTCATAACATCAATTCTAATTGTTGTGTTTCGGCATTTGAATAAGGACATCCACTTCCTCCCCCTGCTGAGGATTTTGGGAGAAGTGTGTCCACATTCGGCCCTATCATAAGGTGAGATGAAAGCCAAGCGCTTTCCTGTCATACAATAAAAAAAGGTAAACTTAATCTATATTATTTTCAACTAAAAAACTTGAATCTTGTAATAAAACTATCGGCACCCAATGTAGCCAGATAATGCTTCCAATTATGAAAGATTCCAATGTCTTAAAACAGGTTCGAACTATTAAATTAGTAGACAGCAATCCTTAGCGTAGAAGCTTCCTCGAACCGTTTATTTACACATTCTTATTAGTTCCTCCTTACATTTGAACAGCGTGTCGAATGTACAGAATACTAAATCTAACTGTATTTAGATTCACTTACAAAACTGCAATGAATAAAACCAGCTTTCGAATTCGCGTGTGTTGTTTAACAAGATGTTAAGTAACAATACACAAACATTGCTGGGTGCATGCTTCAATTAGAGTAAAACCTTTTTGTGCGTACCTCGGCATTATCTCTGTGGCATTGTCATCGCTGAACCTCAAAATACTGGCCTAATGACCGTTGTTTACTTACCGACCTCAATCGGCATGTGTATGACATAACTCAAGAGTTACGTGTTAGTTCTGGTCCGATGCCCCCTGTATCGCCTCATAATGCCTATGCTACTGTATTGCAACGGTTTCCGTACTGACTGTTGCATCAAAGACAATTTTCTATTGATAACATTTTTTTTTTACTCAGGGTATTTGCTTGGTCTTTATCTCACCTAATTTTTCAAGTTATGACAAAGCCGAAGGTAGAAGCGCACTTCACCTGGAATCCTCAATAAACTGAAGGGCTATCTTACCTGTAAATGCCGGAATACAACTACTTTTAAGAACTTTTGTTATGGCGACAGAATTGGGTAAGATGGTGGTAGCTAGCCAGACGGACTTAAACAAAGTCATACCACCAACCAAACCAAGCAAAATATTGTACTCCCCTGCGGATCGAACCCGGGACCTCTGAATCTGAAATCCGTGAGTCGAACCACTAGACCACAAAGGCGGTTAGCACAGACTTTTATGGCTATCAGCTAGGTAAAAAGTTTTTGCCAAAAATGTTTTTTTTTTCAGAAAACAAAGCGAATTTTCACAAAGCTTTTCTACATGCACAAAAACAAACAACCTACTGACGTAATTTACTTTAAAGATTATTTTCTCACCGAATGTAAATAAAATACAACATAATTGAATAAAACTTACATGTAACTTGTCATTTTCTAATGCTTCACGCAGATTTATATGCCGATACAGAAGCGACGAACAAAAAACAATCACACACAATCAAACAAGTTTTTTGTACTCTCATCGAAATCGCAATAGCCGCAAAAAAGTGCCGGCTTAGAGCCTGGAAAGCCCAACGTACAGATGCAACAACATCATTATCCTCAACAAGGTCGCGGTAAGGTGTTGAAGCACAAACTAATATTGTAAGATAGTCGTTCTCTCGGAATATTCGTTTTTGTGCATACGTTATAGCGAGATGACACACAGATACCTAAATGTTTTTATCTACCCAACGATGTTTTGGCTGAAAGTAACGAAACTGGAATCTCGAAACTGGAAAAAAAAACTCATTTTTTTTGGTCTCGTGTCGTAGAGCCAAGAGCACGGACTGCATACTCGCGTTGAATAGCCAAAGGTACATATTTTTTTTTATATCAGCTTCATTTATTTATTAAATATCGGGAATTTAGCTCCATAATCAAAAATATAATCGAGTTTTATTTTTATATTACATCAGGTACGGAAAACGTGATAAAATCCGGAATATGGATGTAATGGATAATATGGATGAAGTGTAAGAGAAAAAGTTAATGACATAGCTCTCAGAATTAGCATACTGAAGTGGCAGTGAGCAGGCCACAGATCTCGCAGAACTGATAATCGCTGTGGAATGAAGGCGAGGAGTCGATGGATGGAGGTGGCTCAGGTCGCTATTTCTGGCGTTGATTGTGGGACTCCTATGTTCAGCAGTAGTATTATATGGGCTGAAATAATGATGATGATTACATCAGGTTATGTAGCCAAGGAATTTACTACTTGCACATAAAAATAAATGTTAAGATAGTACATACTCATAACAGTAAAGTAAATCAAACAACCAGTTGCTTCGTAATGCACAACAATGTTTCATTTATAAAGCTAATAAAATCAGTGTTTTGGAACAACGTTCTAGACTACTTACAAATGTTCAACATAAATAACAAAACCGGTATAAATCATCCAAGCCGCACTTCCATAGAGTTTTTGTTTAGGCTTGTTAGGTTAGGTTTATGTTTTAAACTTTTATCCACACAACACCTGTATACCACAATAACAACATAAGTGCAATAAATAATTTGAATTAGATATTATCTATATTGCTCACCAGCATAACTAAAAAAAAAACAAGGAGAACAATGGGCGGTATTATCGCTTAAAAAGCTATCTCTATTAGACAACCTTATAGTCCTACCACCAACCAAACCAAACCTCACATTCAATATGTCTAGGCTAAGGAGCGTAATAATGAAATTAACAAACATACCACACTAATCCTCTCCATCCAAAGGTTGTCTGGAAGAAATCGCTTCTTAGCGATAAGACCGCCCATTGTACTTTTATTTTTAAGTTATCCAGTTTTAATTTTTAAGGTGTGCAATAAAGTATTTTTCATTCATTCATTCATTCATTTCATTCATTCATTCACTAATGATCATAATTAGAGGAACGCAACATAAACTGATCCTTCACCATATTTTAACCGCCTCTGTGGTCTAATGATTCAACCCACCCATTTCAGATCCAGAGAGCCCAGGTTCTATCCCCAAGGGTAGTACATTATTGTGCTTGGTTTGGTTGGTGGTAGGACTATGTTTAAGTCCTCATGGCTAGTTACCACCATCTTACCTAAATCTGTCGCATAGTAACAATTATAAAAATTGATTGTGTTCCGGCATTTAGGTATAAGATTGCCAGTTCCTCAGTTTGTTGTGGATTCCGGGTGAAGTACGCTTCCAACTGGCGGTGAGATGAATGCCAAGCGATTTCCCGTCGTCCATAAAAAAATGGCTCTCTTCCGACAATGTTACACTGCATATCTTTCGCCGGGTCTTCTACCCTACCCTTACATCATACATACTCGAAAATCCTTCCTTCTGAAGCAGTCGGATAAAATTACATTGTTGTTTTTATGCGATAACTTTGCAGCAGGATTTCAGTTTCAATTCAGTTGATCTGTGTTTGTCTGTCTGTCTGACAAACATTGATCATTGCTATTGGCAATTTCTAGATCGTTGGATTACTTTGATGACCAGAGCGCAGTGTGCATAGCAATGATCGTTTCAGCTTCAACGCACTTTGCATGGCAATCGCTTCCTACTCTGACGCACTGGGCTTACTTGCGCAATCGACTGTTTTTATTCCTCAGAAACGATTGATTTCTCAGTCGTACTTTTTTTCTATCCATGATTCTTTTTTTTGAGAGTTCGACGGCTTTACCTTTGAACTGGCTATCTTACCTCTAAATGCCAGAACACAGCATTTTTTAGAATTGCTATTATGGCGACAGAATTAGGTAATATGGTGGTAGCCAAGCGGACTTAAACAAAATCCTACTACCAATCAAACCAAGCACAATATTGCTCCCCTGGGGATCGAACCCGGGACTTCTTAATCTGAAATTGGTGGGTTGAACCACCAAAATTCAAAGTACAACTTCAGAAATCACTTGGCATTCACAAATCAGGTGCACTTCCTCAGACCGTTTTCGTTTTTACCGTCACTCATTGAATAGGAATTATTTTTAATATTTTGCTCAATTTGTATTATTTTTTTTTTTATATTTAATATATTATTTCTACTTACCTCCATTTACCCTCTTAACTTAATTTAATGGATATCTACACTTATATTTAAATCCTAACTATAGCAGGTAGGTACCTAATTTAAACACTCTGATCTCACAACTCTCACTCGTTGAAAGCATTAGTTTAACTAACCCTAGCATAGTATTATTCCAAATCTTAACATATCATAAAACGTTTGAATACTTGTGTTACATTTGTTTTTTTGTTTTTGTGTATATACTTTTTTAGATTTAAAATTTTAATTCTAGTTGAGTTGATATTTGTACCCGCTGTGGCATCCTGTAAATGGAAAAACAAACTGTTTTAAGACTGCTACTTATCTAACCCTATGTTTTTTTTTTGTTTTGTCTGTTGGACGTCCTATTTTTAATAAATAAATAAACCAAAGAGGCGGTTTCATACGCAACGACTGTGAATGGGAGACTTTTGAACGCTTTCGAATATTTTTATGGATCGTTTGCAAAGTACAGCTAGTTACTATTCAATAATAAGTAATTTACAGTTCAATAATAATTAAGATCACATCTTAGTACTTAACTACCTTTTTGTAGAAATATTATCTTATAAATGCCCTGCCTTTGTAAGTTAGTATAATACAAAGAAAATCGAATTCCAGAGCCCAGAGAAGACACAATCATCACACGCCTAGTTTGGGTCTCGATAAAAGTCGCATATACCTCTTGTAAATTCCATATCAATAACAAATGTATGTTATGTTATACTCGTATAGGTAGTGGGTATTGCTATTGAAAATACTTATTATTTATTCTTATACTGACATTGCTTTAAATGACGTAACCAAAAGCTCATACATAGTTAAATCGACGTTGATTGTAAATACATCATTTACCATTTACCATTTTTTACCATTTACCATTTTTTTTGCGCTTGGCCTTCATCTCACCTGGTTATAAGTTAAGATTAGGCCGCACGGTGTAGGCGCACTTCACCCGGAATCCTCAACAAACTGAGGAACTGGCCTCTAAATGCCGCAACACATTTTTTTAGCATTTTTATTATCATGGCGACAGAATTAGGTGAGATGGTGGTACCCAACCAGGCGGACTTAAATAAAGTCCAACCACAAAACCAAACTTACACACTATTTGTGCTCCCCTGGGGATCGAACCCGGGACCTCCGGATCTGACGTCAGTGGGCGAACCATATTGTAATGTATATGCAAAACGCTCAACTTTTACCATGGTATCGGTATTTTCTAATAACTTTCAATGCAATTCTATACGGCGCTGCGGAGAAACAAACCAGACCGACTCTCTGGAGAAAACAATACTTTCGCTGACTACTAACGAGTGACCTGACCGAGTAGACTTGGATCATATGGGAAAATGTCATCGCAATGTATTGTAACCGCCTCCTTGGTCTGGTTCGCCCAGCGATGTTAGATCCAGAGGTCCCGGGTTCGATCCCCAGGGGGAGTCCGCCTGGCTAACTACCACCATCTTACCTAATTCTGTCGTCATTAACATTATAAATATTGTTGTGTTCCGGCATTTAGAGGAAAGATAGCCAGTTCCTCAGTTGTTGAGAATTCCGGGTGAAGTGCGCCTCCACCTTCGGCCTTATCGTAACTTGTAACCAGGTGAGATGAAGGACAAGCGCTTCGTCGTCGTACATAAATAAAATGCATTTTTAGCTTATAATTAAATACGTCAACCTAGTCCTTTTCACAGAAGATACTTACTTACTTCAAATACTCAAAAAACCCCTCTATGAACACCATATGTTTTATTTCAGGGTTTCGTACAGAAAAAGTGCCGACAGAACCCAATAGGGTCCCAATATTGTAAGCTATAGCAAAACCTACATTTTAAGACTGTATAAAATGTGTAATGATTTGTAGTAACTGGATAAAAATAGCTGAAATTTAGAAATTTTAGATTACGTGTGACAGATTAGGTACCTATTAAGACAAAAACGGAGGTCCCAAGGATACAGGAATCGTGCTCTTTTACTGGAATAAAATATATATTTAAGCTCTATCGCAAATACAGTATAATACCTACATAATGTTCAAACTTGGTGTGATAATAGAAACTTATATTGATGTCCAACAGCAAATACTAAAAACTGACCAAGCGCTTTATGGACCCTCGACCCTCACTCCACCAAAAACCAGCATGTTTAGCCTGTCCATGTGGTTTGGAATTGTCTGTGTGCGTATCTGACTCGTACTTGGCTGGTTTATGAATTTGGTTTCGCGATGCTAAAAATCATATTTATATCGATTCCTTTTGCATGGAAAACTGGCGCTGCTCAAAATCGTATTTGTATCGATTCCTCTAGCATGGAAAACTGTGATGGACCATTCTCTGTAAAATTGAAGAATCCATAAAACCCGGTCTCGTAAAGCTTCGTAAGCACGAATACCGACGTGTTTTTTAAATACGATTGTCAATTAATGTTACAGATGTATTTTCCCACTTTAACCACCTCTGTGGTCCAGTGGTTCATCCACCGGTATTATCCTCAGAGGTCCCAAGTGGACTCTTGTTGAAAAAAAAATATGCTTGGTTCTGCTGGTGATAGGGCTTGTTTTAAGTCCTGTCTAGTTACCACCATCTTACCTAATTCTGTCACCGTTACAACAATTTTAATTTTAGTGTTCTGGCATTTAGAGGTTGCATAGCCAGAACCTCAGTATGTTGAGAATTCGGTGTGAAGTGCGCTTCCACCTTCGCCTTATCATAACTTGACACCAGATGAGATGAGGGCCAAGCGCTTCCTTGTCGTATAATAAAATACAAAACACATGAAATAAGTAGGTAAGTACCCTCATAAAATTTCTATAAACAAAGTCAGCTCTTTGCTTTTCACACAAAACTCATTGACCTCTTAGCTTACTCTCTCAAGCAAGTGTAGGTAAGTCGCGTCTTCTCAAGGACCTTCTAGGGTTACTACCAAAATACGACATCAATATCTTTCGTACACTAATCCTTTCGAAATGTACAGTAATGACTCTCTCCTATATTTATATATATGAAGTTGTACAGTTTGTTAGAAGTAACCTCCTTCTTTACGATCACTTTACAAGTAAACGCCAACAACATAAAATCACTTCAAGCAGAACCGCATATTTAAATCAAAGTATATTGCATGGCGCCTAGGATCTGCAATCTATAACCAAAAACCAAATCAAATAATCAATAACCAAAGGTATAACCTTTGGTTATTGATTATTTGATTTGGTTTGTAGTTTGGAGGTTTGGAGTCTAGTTCTAAGAGCATTTAAATCTTAAGTTAAATAATTGCTACTGGAAAAAAAATATTACACAATTGTGATTATTTAAATGACAATATGACATCAACTTCGACCTATTAATATATGATAATTATTGCTCAAATATCTAAATCTAATAATTTGACATACCTACTTTATCCAATTTGTCATCACATAATTTTAGTTTTTAAAGCTGATGCAATATAAGCTTATGCTTTTGTGCTAAATATCTAGGACTATGTAATTCTTTAAGATTAATGTAAACCCATTTTTTGCAATATTATCTTAATCTGAATCTAAACAGTAATTCGGGGAAGGCATCATCATCCTAGTTGTCTGCCCCGGGCAATGGAATCGCAGGCTTGTGACGGCTGGATGTAGGTGGTGGGATGGTAACACTGTATAGAACCTGTAAAGGTCCTCCTAGGTAGCCACAACACTCCTCTGACGCCATCTCTTGCCTAGAGATAGACAAGAGCAAATCAATTATTTTAAAAAATACGTTTAATGCCACAAAATATGTGACACTATTACTTAGATAGATATTGGTATGTATCCTAGACCTACCTACGTCCAGGATATACCAACATTATGCCCTTACGCTTTCATAGAAAACATGTTTCAGCAACGCTTGCAAATTTTCTAGAAACTAGTGTTTTTTTATGACGGGGAAGCGCTTGGTTTTCATCTAATCTGGTTTTCCAGCTATGATCAGACTAAAGGTTGAAGCGCATTTCACCCGGAATCATCAACAGACCAAGGACCTGGATACCTTACCTCTATTCAGAAACACAACAATTTAGAATTAGGTAAGATGGTGGTAGCTAGCCAGGCGGACTTAAACAAAGTCCTACCACCAACCAAACCAAGCTCCCATGTACTCCCATTGGGATCGAACACGGGACATCTGAAGCTGACACCGGTGGACGAAACACTAGACCACAGAGGCGGTGAAAACGGTTGTGGCAACCCTAATTTACAATGTTTACTTTATGCGTTGCACTTTTAGTCAACTCTCACGACACAGATTGTATCGTTGCTTCACCATTATACAGGCTTGGAGTACAAATTTGCGCACGGAGTAGTTGTCGTATTTGGCATTTAAGTGTTTTATATGGAGTAGAAATGCAGAGTTAAAATTGCTTACTCAAACGTAGATTTTTACCTTACGGGACATGGGTTTGCCCACCGGGTTAAAAGTAAATAAATATTACTTGTCATTTAACACGGCCGCCATAGCCCCAAGCAAAGCTTGTAATATGGGAACTATATTACGGATATGAATACCTTAAAACTTTTTTTTTTGTAATTAATGATTATGCAATAAAACACAAAATCACAGAACAAACATCATGCCTAAGTCTGCCGCCTGAACAACAATTTTAAATTGTTGTGTTCCGGTGTCTAACTGATTACTTTGTACTTAGTAAGTTTAATAGTACTTTTTTAGAGGTTAGATAGCCAGTTCCTCAGATTGTTGAGGATTCCGGGTGAAGTGCGCCTCCACCGTTGTCCCTATCTTAACTTATAACCAGGTGTCCGGATTTATGTTTTATTATTTTGAATCTAATCCATGTTTGGACCGATATGGGATCGAACCAGTAACCTACAGCAAAAACAGAACTACCACCAACAAGGCTTGATAAATAATGAGTTGATCGTGTCTCAAACTAATATATACTACATACTAAGCTCAGGTAAGCTTCGTACTGCTCTGGGTTTTCATGTGGTCATAATAAGTAATCGCTTTTGCAATTTCTCTCGGTGTTGCTTCGCTTATATTGCAGATCTTTCTGCAATTTATCGTTGCACAATAAAGCTTAGAATTTCTCGTTGAAATGAGCATTACTACAGCTTCAATTTACTTATTACCAGAGATCATTACAAAATATTTCTAATACGCTGCCACGCTATCAACACATAAAAATCGATTTGTGTTTGTGTGTGTATGTTATTTTCCATGGATTTCAAAACGGCAGGACCGATTTTGATGAATTTTTCAGGCAATCTTTAAATTAGCCCAGGTGATCCTGTATAGTTTGGTAGCAAACGGATCAACTATTTTTTTTTGTTTTTTGGCTCAGCTAGTTATAGATATTTATTATAATGATTGTATATTCTAATAGAGAAAGTCTGTTCGGACGTTTGTTTCTCCTATACGCACCAAGACTACGTAACGTGTTGAGCTGAAACTTTGCACATATGTTGCTCTAGACTGGGAATGAGAGAGGCTTTCCATTCCATAAATCAGCCCCGAAAGATGAATAGGACGGCAAACCATTTTTTAAAAGTGTACTTTTAAAAGTGTTTTTTTTGGTATGAGTGCTTGGCACTTGGCATTCATAAATAAAAGGTGAAGGTGAAAGCGCACTTCACCCGGAAACCTCAACAGACTGAGGGATCAAACCCAATGTTTGTTTTTTTTTACCTTTTCACAACATAGGTAATGACTGCATGAATCTTAATTAAATTTGGCATGGATGTACTGTATTAAATTTATTTTTATGAATTCGAATAATTATAATTATAATGGTTCATGACATAATTTCAATTAATTTATATATTAAAACAAGCGCATGTTTTTATATTTAGGCTTAGCTCTTGCGGTATGATACTCTGAGTTTGCTAAAGCTAGTTTTCTTTCTGGTGTTACATTTGATGAGGTAAGGTAAGTTCTGATCCCAGTTTTTGTTGTAGTTATCTTAGTTATGTAGTGAGGTTTAATGTAGTGCAAAGTAATATAGTGTAGTGTAATGAAGTATTTTACCTATTGCGTAGTATAGTGTTTATTAAGATATATCCATTACACAACATAGGCTTCTTTTTATCCGGGAAACACGCTTGCGAAGCCACGGGCAAGCTATTAGTTGCGTTTAAAATCTGCCCATTGCTCTTCCATCTTACTTTAATCGTAATTTCTATTCTACAAACGTACTCATATCACAAGATTTGATTATTTTATTGATTAGAAACAACTTTCACACAGCTTTAAATTATGTCTGTGCCTTTAATTGTACCAATTTCCTACCGGAGATTACATTTTATAGAATTCGACAATAGCCCGTTGATAGCAGATACCTCCCACAAAGAGGAAGTAATACTGAACCATCACCATAGTTTTTTTTAATCAGAATATTCAATCAACTTGTGAGAACTATTCACCAAGTACCGGCACCTAGGTATTACGTTACCACACAATAGCGTAACCATTTAAACGTGCGAATAGCTAATGCGTGTTTTATACTATGAATATTGAGTATAAATTCGATTTCATCTAGTAACTTTTAAAAAATCTTTGAAAGCAGATATTTTTATTCCTAAAGAGTAAAGAAATTACAAAAAAATCTAACAAATATTATTAACAACAAGTGCTATATTTTTTATTTGTTTATGAAAATACCCTAAATATAAATATTTACTTGCACTTTCCGCGGGCATTATGGCTTGGTCCATAATGGTCTACATTGTGTAGTGTCGGTCGCGGCTTGAGAATCGATCCGTCCAACTCAGCACATGGAGGTCGTAAAAGCTGCCTAAGGGATCTCACCAGAAGAACGACAGCAGCTTTCTTCTGTATATTATCTTCACATTAATTGCGATCACCAATCCGCCTTTCAAGCGTGGTGATTATGTCAAAACCCTCCAGCTTTGGAGGAGACTCTGTCCGGCGGTGGATACTAATGGGCTATTGATGTGTGATGTGTTAAATTTGATTGTTATATCTTTGTGAATCGAAAAGCTTCCAACCAGAATCAGTCTATATTACAGCATTGTATCTAACTTTGGAAAGGTTTTTAACTTATGCAATCTGTGGCTTATCCTAAACGTTTATAATTAGAGTCGTTGACAAAATCTTGATCTCTTCTGGTTAATTTGTAACGCGAGTAATGCAGTCATATTTTAGACCTTTATCGGTTGCGTCACATAATACGGAACAAGTATTATCTGATGGCTGGAAGTGGATTAATGTATGTAAAGCTGAGGACAGAGAAAGTTACGGGAAGAACATGGATTATGTTAGATCACGAGTTACACCGAGTGTTGATCGAATCTCTTTTTAAACTCAATAACTTTAATAAGATGTGGTGACAAAGATTGAGAAAGGATAAGCCTCATAGCTCAGTTGGTTGTAACTCTGCCTTCTGCGCTGTAGGTTGTAGGTTCGATCCCACCTGAATTTGTGTGATGAATACAAATGCTTGTTCTGTGTTTGGGTGTGGTATTGATTGATAAGAATGTATTTACAAAAAAAAGTACCTATTGAAGTATATATCCATAATCTAGTTCCCATATTACAAGCTTAGTTTGGAACTAAATGGCGCTGTGTGTAATTAAGGTAAAAAAAAAGGAATGCTCAGCAGGTTTGGGCATGTACAGGCATGTGTACATGTAGAGAGTGTGGATGAAGCAAGTATATTTCACACTCAGCGTGGGTGTGTAGCATTTATGATGGGAAGACCTCGGCAAACGTTATCTGACCAAGTAGTAGTACGGTACTATTCTATAGTACTTTTAAAAAACGAATGGGTACTTTTAACCTAGCCCTTCTCGAGAAAATCAGAAAAGAAGGGCCAGGTCAAAAGTGGGTACTTTTGGGTACTAACCATAATCCCACGAGAATGTATGAAGAACGTAAATGGAAAAGAGGCGAGCAAGGAGCGTAGTAACACTGCCTACCCCAGTAGGAAACAGACGCAAGTCTTTGTATGTTACTTTAAAGGAATGCTGGATTGATTAGATCATGGGATGGTAAAAGCAAGAAGATCCTCAATTGCTCGCAAAGTCGTTTTTTCCAAACTGCAAGTGGTCAAAGTAGGCCACTTGCCAAATGCGACTAATATGAGAAAAACGAATGTTGCTTAAAGTAGGTAATTCTTCTTCCTACTCTTATCCCACACTTTGGTTGGGTCTTCCACTCTCCCCTGTCACCCATCAACTCAGCATCCACGCCTTGCACATGCATATCGTCACTCCGTATGTAGGTTTAACAAGGTATACTACGCAGTAGGCTTTATTATAGGCAAGAGCTGCACTTAACATCAGGTGGGCTGCTTGCTTGTTTCGTCTCCATGTTGTATAAAAATTATCTTATCTTATCTAGTTATCTTATCTAATTAATGCTAATTCGATGCACGAGGCAGGGAGGTAGATGTACAGTGTTCGCCTTAAACACATAGCAAGGACTGCGCAGGTCACAATTAATAAAATGGCCTATGCTCGTTCAGATATAGGATCTATGGTTCTTTAAATGATTATATTTTATCTTATCTAATTAACGCTAATTCAATGCATCGTTTTTTTTATAAGCATACAGGATACGGAATAAGGAAACAGCCCACATGATGTTAGGATCTCTTGACTCTAACAAAGCCTTACTGCGTAGATCACATCAAAACATGGCCTATCCGGCACTACATTGTGTAATTTCACCGGTAATCATACCCTTCACACGGGAACACAGCAATGCTGCTTGGGCGAAATAGGCTTCACCGGTCAAGCCCATTTTTTTTTTACTACGGGTAGGTGCTTGGCCTTCATCTCATCTGATTTACAAGTTATGATGAAGGCTAAAGATGGAAGCGCACTTCACCCGGAATCCTTAACTTTGAGGAACTGGCTATCTTACCTCTAAATGCCGGAACACAACAATTAAAGAATTGTTGTTATGGCGACAGAATTAGGTAAGATTGTGGTAGCCAGCCCGGTGGACTTAAACAAAATCCTACCATCAACTAAACCAAGCAAGAACCCGGGACCTCTGGATCTGAAATCGGTGCGTTGAACCACTAGACCACAGAGACGGTTAAACACACACAGAGCCCCTTTCACAAGGAGCTGTACTACTCTACAAACTTGCATAATTCGCCATAAGACTGACCCCAACACACACTTATAACAGACGAATTATCAATGCCTATTTGTTTCAGATTTATTTTCCACGCAAGCGCCAACTCGCGTCAAGATCGAGGGCGAGGATTCGAAGTGATACGTTCCATGTGAGTAATCAAATTAATAAACAAATCAGGGACCTTATTCACTATGACCAATGGTATCTTAACACGCCCGCGTTACGATTTCTTCTTGGAATCATCGTAGCAGATATCTTTACGCGGGCGATGACTATGTCCAACAATTGTAAAAGCAAATACATATTTCTCTCAAAAATCTCAAACATTGTTTATTTTTAAATGTAGCTATAGATTTACCGAAAATGTTCCTGAATCAAACTTTTCCTTGTCCACGAAAACCTATCATAAACCCATATTTCAAGACAAAAGCTCACGTTTCTGGCATGGGGACCTCCTTGAATTTAATTTTTATTATATGTTGTTATAGCTGCAACAGAAATACACAATCTGTGAAAATTTCAACTGTCCATCTTTTACGGAGGATTCTTTTTCCGCTAATACCCATCGAGTACGACACTAAAATGCTAACTACGAGTACTTAAAATATTGCTTTAATAAATATTCATAGGCATAATAACGTAGAAACTGGTGGTGTATCCAACATTTATTGTACCAGACCAATCACTTGTACACACAGGAGCTTTCTCCTTTACCCGTGACCTCATTCAACCCAAAGCCAGTAAGTGCTCCCCATAAGAAACCTTGAATTGTAATTGATTGATGAATGACAGAACTTTCTAGTGGCTGCACGCGGTACACGTTGGTTTATCGGCTATATCGAGTATTTTAATTTACCATATGAAACTCAGTAACGAGTCCATTATTAATATTATTCTTTTCGTCAAAAAATATAAAGGAACCTTAATAAATTTAGGTACATATTATTTAGCTTGAATAGATTAAAGCTGCATTGTATAAAGTCGTTTTTCTGCCACAGATATTAGAATACTGGCTAGTACCTCTGCACTAGTTTTTATAATAGGTATGATAGCAGGGCGTCAGTGCTATTATTTTATTCATTATAATGCTCAAACTTAACAATAGCATTTTCTTACCCAACCAAGAATGACTATTTCACATGTAAGTAGTTATAAACATAATATTGTATGGATACAACTTATTCTCAGCAATGTGATATTCCTGACACATTTTTTTATTATTATAATTTCTATCATACACTTGTCATTTGAGGTTGACTCATTTTGAAGTTTAGTTTAGTATCTAACTAAAACATGCTAAAATAAAATATAATGGAACAATACGAAACTTAAACTGTCCACCTGATGAAGTTGTTACTGCCTCCTCTATAAATAGCCTTAAAAACAAACTGGACATCTGGCTAACAAACAATAAATATAACCTACTAGTAACTACCAAGAGTATATTCAGAGAGACAATTCCAATCCAACAATGTAAATTATGCATTAGCTGTAGGCTTTTATTATCAAATAATAATAAAACGCGACATCTACCAGGTCGAGTTTAAAAGTTATGTTAATATTGTAAACTTACTTAGCCTTATTATACTTATAAGTCATCATGATCACGGTTGCTAAAATGTGGGCACACTTGACCCAACCAGTATAACCAATTCATTTGAAATACCTATACCCATTTACAATTATTTGCTCAGAATAACAGGTAAGCCTCCCAAACATTATGTAAATCTAATTATACCATAATCGTCAATTTCATAAATTTTAAGTTTGGACCTTCTAACGAATTATTGATGGGTGACCTTGCTTAGCAAGTAGTTCATTATATCAGATATTTGCAATCAAAATTACGTGGCTATTAAATATTAATTATCGAATTCATATAGTACCTCAGCCTTTATAGGATCATTTTGAAAGTCAAATCGACTGTGTTTGGTATCGCGACCAGCACACAAGGAGAAAGGCAGGAAAAGTTACAGTATTTAAAGTAATTTAAATATGTTTTTTTTATTAAATAATTATTACAAATTACATACCTATCGTACAAAATTGTATATATCTGAAAATATCAGATTTGTGTGAAACGAGTCGTGTGGACCCACTAACATTGAACTTTTGCCTAATTTTCTAGCAAACTAATTTTTGTTATTACTTTGTGTGTATTTTTGTGTTTTACTAACTACTTTTAATTTTTCCGTACAATATTTGATTCGAACGATTAGACAACAGTAAGACATACACGCAAGTAGCCCGATTTCTTATATTTTTTTAATATTCGTATAGGATATGGGTACCTCAAAAAATCTAGTTTTTTAATCGTGACCATTATGGCAACATACAATGTGGCTATAAGGTACGTCAGCAGTTTACTTCACAAAGGACTTGATAACATGGGAATCTGGTTATCAAACCAGAATTATACCTAAACCATAAAAATAACTTGAAGTGAAAGTTTATTTTTACTTTTAAATAACGCTTTAAATTCTTATGTCCACATTGGGTTGACTTTTTTTAGTAATTGCGTATATGCCATGATAGTCTTCAGCTCTCTTTTATCATGACTTGTATTATTGTGTACTTGCTTGGTAATCAATACTACGAATTATTTTTGATACGTTTTATTTCAATTAGGTATCGAAAAGTATAAAGCTTGTATGTCTGTTTGTCAGTAACTAATAATACAGAACCTAAATGAATAGAGATTTTCTCCAGCTTTCATAACATCGTTTGACTTTCTGAAAAGGTTTTTAGCAAGCGAGAAATACAGTATAGTGTTCGATTTTCGGAAAATATTTAGAAATTGGGAATTCAAATTTGCGCGGTCTTTTGTCATTTACTTCTAAATAATTTATTCATGTCATTATAAAACAGTTATTTAAGCGATAATTTCTGTATTTTTAATTGGCTGTTATTATTATAAGAAAATAAGGGAATTGTGCGGAAACTGTTAAATATAGTTCCTAGTGGTATTCAAATTACTTTTAAGAAAATAACAAGTAGTAGTGGTACTTTATAGACACCATTGCAATGGAGAAAGTAGCAGAGTAGTTGTTATTTAGGATTTTATTGGCAGCTTCCAACATCATATATTTTTGTGGAGATAAGTTTTTTTGCTCAATGGATCAGTTAGAACGCAATCATTCTGCGAAATTACCCGTGTATTAACCGGCAAAACATTTTAATACACTCCGAACATTATTTAATACTAATAAATTAATTTATTCCAGACCATTGGATCCATAGCATGACAAATTCACAAGATATATTGAAATGAAAATTGACATCCAAGTAAATACATAAAATACGTATCATTATTACAAATTAAAACATGGAATTCAATAAAAATCACTTTAATTGCAGACCAGAATTTGCGCCATAGAAAATATACAATTCAGTTCAAATTGAAATATCAAATCTGCACTATCACACTTATACAAGTATACAAACAAGTTACTTTATGTATGTCAATATACATAATACCCCTTTTAGCTCTTTACCACATCGTTACCCAGGCAAGCCTACAGGCTGGGCATCACATACTAAATTTTAAAAAGTGCGAAATACTTTTGCATATCATATTTAATGTTCCACATACAAGCATAGAATTAAAAAAGTATGACAAAGTTGAGCTTAATCCTACAAAGAGTTCTCTTCCAGCAAACCTAGGTAGAGATAAAAACAAGATTTAATAGAACGGAAAAGTGTACAACATTAATAATTTATTAACATTAATAACAATGGATGAAGTGAAGATCGAAATCAACAGAGAAGGGCTTTAGTATAAAACTGCGGAGGTAGGAATGTACTCGCTTTCATCACTGACCGTAGCATCAATAAGGTTTATGGAATTACATTGACTCATTTACACAACCAAGAAATATTACCATATCTTAATTTTGTGTGAAACGTTTACCATTCTAAAAGGTGTATGGCGTGATCACACGATACGCTGGGTGGACCCATCCACTACGCGATTTTGTCTATTGCAAGTATCTAAGTTTAGAATGTGGGTCATTGTATTCTAGTTTTTAGGCATAATTTACTTGAGCCAGCCTGATAATAGATGAGTCATACAATTTATTTTTTAATACAACTTTGATACTTTTTCAACTTACATTTTTTTGCTTTTTTAAGTACCTATGTTTATAAGAGTAGTAGAGCTCCTTGTGAAAGGGCTCGTCCGGGGAAGAACTACACTATACCTACTTCGGCCGTCAAGCAGCATTGCTGTGTTCCGGTTTGAAGAGTATGGTTGTCGGTGAAATTACGGGCACACGAGGCTTTACACCTTTATGCCTCAAGTTGACGGGCGCAGTGCAGTACTGCGTAGGCTTCTTTGTGATCTTGAAATACGCAGAAAGTCATGCACTTGCCATGCATGGAATCCCCGGAGGATTCCATGCATGGCATATGGCATATATTTTATAGTTAATCGTGTTTGTTCATGTAAAGAGGAATCTTATCATGGACCACTCATCATCACACTAGACATCTTCATACTAGAATATAAGAAATGTAATGGAGTGTGGATAGGATGTTCAGAATCTGAACATCCTATCCACACTCCATTACACACTCTGAACTTCAGATGTTTAAATGGATGATTGTTACTTCTTTACACCAAAACTACTAAACGGATTAAGCTAAAACTTTACATATATGTTTTTTTTTGTACGACGGGGAAGCGCTTGGCCTTCATTTCTCCTGGTTACAAGTTGAGAAATGCCGAAGGTGGAGGCGCATTTCACCCGGAATCCTCAACAAACTAAGGAACTGGCTATCTTACCTCTAAATGCCGGAACACAACAATTACACAATTACACAATGTTGCTTTAAATTGGAAATAAAACATAGTCTACTTTTCATTCCGTAAAGCAGTTCCTGGGGGATAGGATATAATGTCAAACATTGCCAGACATAACTTTACGTTCTTAGTTTAAGTACATGATGTTGGGTTAAAATTGATTATCGAAACCGAAAAAAAAATCGCATATAAAGTCCTTTTACAGAAGTTACTTGATGTGAAAACGCGTTAAAGTCTTTTAAACGAGAGTGTTATTTTCCTTATATGATGTTCTGATAGTAATTTTATGTATGACACAGTGATCTTGTTTCTGACCGAACCTACACTTGTACATTAATGTAAAAAAGAGTTTTTTGACTGTGATAACGGATATAATATTATACACTAAAAAGTATATAATATTTTTGATATTGTATAATGTTTTTTTTCCACGCAGGCACAGCTGGTCCAATACAAACTAGTGGTAACATTAGACCTTATACCTAACCTAACCACGCTACTTTTTTTGGAAGCGGGATCAGGGACGCTACCGCCGACGGCGAAGCCGATCTCCATTGATGGCTTTAAATTAGCTTCATGAGAACTAGAAACGATTTTTACCGTCAAATGTACTGAACGGATAGGTTTCATAACATGTGTACACTTTTGTGATAGGAAACGCCATTTCGGATATGACACATACCTAAATCGGTAAAAATCGTTTCTAGTTCTCATGGAGCTAGTTTAAAACCATCAATGGAGATCGGCTTCGCGCTCGGCGGTAGCGTCCCAGTTGAAAAGCAAAATTATCAAAATGAATTATTTAGTCAACTCCTCCCGTGGGATTAGCTTAGAGCGGGATCACCTGACTAACGAGCACAATAACCGATGATTTCCTCTTACCTATATTTAGACTTTTGAGTCAAATAGGAGTATAAGTTTTAGCGATTACTCGCGTATCTTTGGTCTGAGGGGGTTGAATCTGATGTCTACGGATTTGTCTTGCAAAGGCGGAGAGGACTACGTAGTTAGATTAGTAAACTGAGGTATAAATTTTCCGAAAATAAATCAAAAATTGTAATCCTACAGCAAACTTCTTCCCTATAGGCGAGAACAAACCGACCGACAGACAGCGGACAAAAGCATTTAGCATTTTTGGCCAATCTCGATACTGAGAAGCTTAGCACGCTTCGCTCGCTCGGTCAATTAAATTTAAAAAAATCTAGCACGGAACCATATTGTATTTTATTTTGCATATAATACGCAAGCACATAAGGAAGGAGTATATAAATAGTACTATGGTAGCAAACTAATGAACAAGAGTACAATAACACCTGTCATTGCCAATGAACTCATTAAACGTAAGAATAAAACATTGTCTTTATTCGCATATATTTCCTTTATACTTACGGTAAATTTACCGTACCAGAGTAATCTGATTCAATTAATCGATCTATTACAATTCCATTCGCGGCATTTCCTCAACTCTTGTCCATAACATGATGTATAATACGATGACACAGAAGACGTCTTCAATTAACATAATATATACGCTTAGGGCAGTTTTCTTCTTAGAGTACGACGTTCATCTCACCTGATTTTCAAATTAAGATTAGGCCGAAGGAGGAAGGGCACTTCATCCGGAATCCTCAACAGTTTGAAGAACTGGCTATCTGACCTCGAAATACCCGAACACAACAATTTAAGAGTTGTTGTTTTGGCAACAGAATTAGTTAAGATAGTGGTAGCTAGTCAGAACTTAAACGAGCACAACATTGTACTCCCCTAGGGATCGAACCCGGGACCTCTGGATTTGACACCGGTGGGCGAACCACTGGACCACGGAGGTGGTTGTCACATTGCTCCGCGCCATGTGACACCACGAGAACTCTCCACGCGGACGGTCTCACACCGTTGTCGTATTGATATGATAACCGCCTAGGAGGCAAACCGAGAGTCCTCTCTCAGATCGGTCTGAGGGTACACAGGAGACAAGCCTTTCAATCCGCGAAGAGAGGCGTTAACAGTGTACAAGGGTACACCCTTGTACCGCGCGTATTACGTTTACATACTGAGATACTTCGGCATATTTGTACTTTTTATTAAATAAATTATAAACACAATTTGAACATCACCCACATTACTCACCACACATACAATACCCACACCATATACACACATATTGTTAGCATTATTATACTGATACCTCTTATTATACTAAAAAAAACTTGACTTATATAAATTCTTAATTGTACCTAGTAATGAATCTGTGCCAAAATTGAAGGGGGTGCGCGTCTATAACACAGTCTTTTAGTCTAGCATAGCCATCTGATGCTGACCAAATAATGTTTTTTCAATTACATTCATTTTATTTGACATTATTTTTTAGTTTATGTCGATTGCATTGAATTTGTTATATTTAACTGAGTCTAAATAAATATATCGATTTTATTTCTTTTTTCAGTGTATTTTTATTTGCACTGGTTATTATTTTACAACATAAAAAGGTCAACTTTTTGTCCACCCGTATTTGATATAAATAGCATCATTAAAATAATGTCAGGAAAACTCAACATCAATGACATTGAGCCATGTTTTTCGGTCCCTTTGGATTGTTGTCGTGTTGAATACAGCTGTACTAATCTTTTGCACTTTAGAACCTGGTGGATGTCTATAATCGAATTAAAATATAAGAATTTCGAGAACCTTATAAAATACATAGTATGAAAATAACAATGCTCTACAGGTTTCGTTAATTAGTAACACGTTGGCTGCTACAAGTCTTATATAAGTAAATAGTTCACACCTAATTGCTGTCTGTCACAGTCCGGAATTTGTTGGAGAGTAGGTACTTTGTTTTGACAGGGCACGCACATTACATGTGTACAGGTTGTTAAAATACTGGATTCGATTGTAAAAATATATAGATCAATTATATCTGAGCAGTCAGGCAGCAATTGAGTAGTAAACAAATATATAGAGAGGACTCTGTATATTTGTTTTTCTGTCAACCTAAGATATTTTCTAAATACCCGTGGTAAATTATATCAGTATTTCACATCAAAATAACAAATAATTTGAGCTATGTACTGTTCAACTAACATGGGAAACTGTCGGGTTACTTGAGAACCTCAACTGTCCCAGGACAGTACCGTGCATCGACAATTTTTTTTTACTAAATGTCTGTTCCAATTCGGTTTCAACCAAAATGGCGGCTTTTCTTCTGAATTGAAAGAATCATTGAGAAGTCAAAGAAAAGCCGCCATTTTTTTTGAAACCGATTGAAACCCAAATGAAATCGAGTTAGGTAATAGGCCAGCAGATCACAAATGATATTGACAAGTGGACCCTGACTTTTGTCGACAACATACACCTGCGGAGTGCTTGAAAAAAATATGAATATACCAAGAAGGCACGATGACCGTCAAACTATTTGATCTGCGTCAGTTTACATAACAGCTGGAATTGTGTCGTGTCAAGGTTGAATCTACGAGAAATGGCAGTATTTAAACACGAAGTGTCTCCTAATCGTTTTGTTACGTAAATGTCTGCTTAAATGTTCCATAGTCACCACATTGCAGTTTATAGTGCGATTACTTAATAATTAACGCTAAGAATATTTATGTAATTCTTGATGATAACCTTAATGATAAAAATGGCTGCTGTCTGACGCTAAAGATAAATGTAAATATATATTTAGATACCATTGATCTTAGTATGTTGTAAATATGGTATATATATGATGTATGATATTAATAAATGCTTTAGTTGAGACACCAGACCCAAGGGCAGGCTCTTATTTAAGCCAGCGAATTAGCATAGCTTTTCAGTGCAGCAATGCAGCCTTGGGCACGCTTCTGTCTGATTGTGGACATCTGTAGAAGAACCAAAGTAACAGCAAGCTGAAGCAGCAGTGGGCGGTTTTTTTTTTTATTAAGGCGACAGAATTATGTAAGATGGTGGTAGCTAGCCAGGTGGACTTAAACAACCGATTCGAACCCGGGACCCCTGGATCTGAAATCGGTTGGTTGAACTACTAGACCACAGAGGCGGTCCACCTGATAACCGCTGAGGAGTAAAGGTTCTTGCGACTATGATTTAACGCGAAACGGAGTGTGGGAAGACCTCCTACTCCATGGACCGACGACGTTGTTGCGGTCGCGGGTAATCGATAGATGACGGAGGCGCAGGTCGCTATTTGTAGCCTCAACTGGGAAAGGCCTATGTTCAGCAGTGGACGTGTGTATATTTATATATGATGATGATGAAATATTTCATTACTTGTTTATATCATTTTAGTAATGTGTTACAGAATCAAACACCTAGACCATTTACTGAAGGAAGGTTTAATTTACTTTATGGACAAATAACCGCAAAACATTTTTATAACAGACAAATTGGTGCAATTAGGTACACACACAGTACAACTTTGTTGCTAACAAAGTTGCTTTGCGTTTCTTAGACCTTGAAACACTATACACAGAATACATAACAGTACCTACTAACTATATTCGTAAGGTTTTTGGTGTCAATTAACCATAAAAACAATGTGAAGAAATGTTACAAAATATCGCATAAGCTGTTGCGTTCATAAATTTCATACCAATCGGCATAACAAGTTGGTGGGTCAACAAGCTTGACACAATATCGAAAGGGTCACTTTTAAAGGTAAGTAGGTATGTTTATAATACCCATATAAAACCAATAAAGTTGTAAAACTGAAAGAAACGAAATTATGTAATTTGGGTGGTTGGTTTATTGCGACAATAGCTATTGTTTGTGGTGGGTAATTAACGCTGGTTGGGTAAACAAGTCAATGGTTTTAATCAAAAATGACATGAGTTTGCTACACTTAAAGGTTAAGGTTGGTTTAAATTACAAATACATAGGTAACTTTTTATCTCAATAAATATTAACGTCTCGGAAATCTACTTATCAGATGATTACAACAGATTTAAAATGATCCAAACTATCACAATGCATTTTGACTTTTGATTTTGACTTCAGTTACGAGTTAATGTTCCGAAAACAGTAAGTAGTAGAGTTCCTTGAGATAAAAAGAATCCACAAAGAATGCTTCCACAATAAGAACTTTTTTAAATGGGCTTTTTAGGTAACTTAACATTATGCATCCTCAAGAGAATGAGTATTTGAGTAGGTACCAAAAATAAGTAACGTGACCCAAGGGCTGGCTCTTATTTAAGTCAGCGAATTAGTATAGGTATTCAGCGTGCCTATACAGCCGGTGCTGTGGGCAAGTTTTCATCTGGTACTAGTCTAGAACAGTTGAGTTATCTATAGACCGTGCAACGGTCCTTAGGTAGCCCGACTGCTTCTCTTGTACATAGTTGCTTAATTGTACATTATTACTTGTAATTGTTCGAGAATCAATGTATTTACTGATACGTAAATAATAAAAAAACAAAATATATACATATTACATGACATTATTTTCACACAGCGCAATCTAGTAATAGTACAATGTTCACAGAGGGGAGAGTGACCGAATACTTGACCTACTGGATAGTCAGCCTTAATACACACTGTTTGGGAATAGCAAACTACATAAAAAAAGAAAATGACGCAGGAAGAAATTTTAAGTACCTATAACCAATCATTATGAAAACAATGCTCGCTGGTAGTGGAGCTAACCTGTTTTATAGGAGACTGGTGCCTGAAATAGGTATAGTACACATGCTACAGGACATCAGTATCTACGCTCCGTAGGTTTAGGTTATAGAATACCGTTGGTGCACAATACAATGGCCCTAGTAAGGTAAGGTGTCACCCACCGAACACAGCTGATACACATATTTTTTTTTTAAACTATGCCGCTGTATCTCAAAAGTGTACAGGCTAATACAGACTCACCTGTATAGCAATTCTAAACATTCGGAAAGCCATATCGGATCGAATTCGGAAACTTCCGATGGAGATTCAGCAAAACGCTATTCTGAAAATCCGAAATATATTAATATTTTCAGAAATGGTTTGAAAATAGCATCAAACTGTGATGTTTCCAATCCGAAAACATTCCGTGCGTTTGAGAATCGCTACACTGGTCTCGTTTAAATAAAATCATATAAACCTAAATTACGATCGCCTCCGAACGCTGTACAAACTGATTACGTAAAGGCCGTCGTCGAACAAAGCGTTGCGAAATGATTTAAGTAAAGCCTAACAAGTGCGATCACCAGTTACAGACTCGGACGAGTTTGTGTCTGCGAGTGTAATTTATTGACAACTATACAAACAAGGCTTTTGTGGCTTTGAGAATAAGACAAGGTCTTCTTCTTCCTGCCCTTACCCCACACTAAGGCGAGGTCAAGCAAGTTTTCTTCTTCCACTTTCCCCTGTCACCCGTCATCTCAGCATCCACTCCTCTCACAGGCTCATCACTCACACAATCCACTCATAATCCTACGTCCGTCCACATTCATACCTACCATTCTTTTAGTTAGGTAGTAGACAAGCCTCATAGCTCAGTTGGTAGTAACTCTGCCTCCTGCGCTGTAGGTTGTGGTTTCGATTCCCACCCAGGACGTGGACAGGAGACTTAGTTCTGCAGCATATGATGTATAGAAGATACGTCTTCTCACAGACGTTGCTACAGCAAGACCAGTTTACTTCAGTTCCTTTCACAGTATTATGTCATATGGCATAATACTGTGGGGAAGTGCTGCAGATATAGACACCATATTCGTTTTGCAGAAGAGGGCTGTTCGCGCTGTTTACAAAATGGGTCCCAGAGATTCATTAAGAGACAAGTTTAAGGAAATAAATATATTGACTATGCCCTGCCAATATATTTATGAAAATATTATGTACACGCGTAAAAACATAAGCTTATTTGACAAAAACTGTGATAAACATAATTATAATACCAGAAATAAGAATAAACTCGCTGTTTCCACAACTAGGCTCCATAAGGTTAATAAATCGTTCATAGGGCAAACTGTACGCTTTTATAATAAGTTGCCAAGTGATGTGCTAAGCTTGTCAAATAATAAATTCAAAAATGTTGTAAAACAAAAGCTATCCAGGAAAGCTTATTATAAAATTTCAGATTACCTAGAAGATAAGAAGATAAGAAGCCTGGCATTGAAAAAAATAATTTGCTCCAGTGAATAATATGTAATTAGTATTAGATAATTTTGAGCTATTGTAATGGACCATGAAAAAAAAAACTAGCCCGAGGTTCTTGCCTTTCTCCTGGTATGCTTGCTGGTCGCGATTCGCGGTAGATTTGACGTTTCAAAGTGATCCTAAAAATCTTACTGAATACTTAAAATATTTGACTTGTCAAAGTAAAAAAAAAAAAGTGTGATGAATACATTTGTTTGTTCTGTGTTTGGGTGTTGTATTATATAGTACGTATGTATTTACAAAGTATTTGAGTATTCTATCCGTAATCTAGTTCTCCCATATTACAAGCTATGCTTAGTTTTGGCCTAGATGGCGCTTTGAGAAATAAATGTCCTGTAATATATATAGTTAGGTACGTGACTTTCTTCCCTCCGCATGTCGACATCACACATCACATCAACAGCCGATTGGTGTCCACTGCTGGACAGAGCCTCCTCCACAGCTGGAAGGTTTTTGCCATAATCACCAGACGTGGCAGGCGGATTGATGATCGCAGTAACGTTATAGATAGTACACAGAAGGAATTTGCTGTCCTTCTTGTGGGATCCCTTAGTCGGTTAGTCACTTTGCTGATACTTAACTAAACTCCTGCCTGCTAATAGTTTTTTATACGTGACATTTAGTTTTACACAGCGCCACCTATTCACAAACTAAGCATATCTTGTTATATACATAGATCACGGATAAAATACTTTCATAAGATTAATCATGGAGGCTATTAAATCCTTCAAAACCCTATAACGCCTTGTTCCATCAAACGGACATCAAATATTTTGCAGAAAATTAACCACATTTTTTTACTGATGCCTAAAATACTAATTCAGATTTGTGGATGTCTTTCATCAAAACAAATCGATTTCATAATCTAAACACGCGAGAGACCAGGGTTCGATTCCCCTGCGGAATGATATTTTTTCTTAATCCAACACCTACCTAACTTGTTAAAATCTTAATTTGAGTGCTCAGCGGACAGGTTAGCGATCGCTGTGCTAAAAATACACATCACAGACACTGTTGCATATTTTATAATCAGCATTACGATAAAACTATCACTCTTATATCTCTATTTATACAAAAGACTAGCACTAAACAAGCGAAGTTTTCACAGATAAGATTTTACCCAAAAATGTTTCGAATTTATATTGTTATAAAAAGGTAAAAGTATAAACCATTGCTCTCACACGATCACTTGATGTTAAAAAGGTTATCTCTCCGGCGGGGAATCGAACCCCGGTCTCCCGCGTGACAGGCGGGGATACTTACCACTATACTACCGAAGATTGTACTGGTGGAGGCGAAATTATCAAACCAAACCGAATATTTCCACAACAATGATAAGAATTTGCAAGCAAACACAGCTGTTTCGATTCACACCTCAATATGGCTGCGGCAATTCACCAGCGTAGTGTACCCATCATTCTAAGGTGTAGATATTATTATCCGACTGCCTCAAAAGGAGAAAAAGCGTAAATACTTCGAGTTTGTATTACTGTAACTCTATGGTGCCTTAACCAGCATGATTTATTTTCACATAATACGGCCTCATACGGTGGGTGCGAATAAGATATGGGTGTGAAATGATAACATGCTAATTCTATATCATAGGTAAGTATAGAGAGTAATCCTTTTTAAGGCCGTTTTTTATAAACGGTAAAGTTTGTAATTTTGCGGGCGGTGATTAGTTTTACAACTTGTTTTTGTTTTGTGGTTTGACCGGTCATCGCGGGCACTGATTATAAAACATAATTCTCGCAGCATACCTAATGCCCTGAAGCCACTACTGGCATTACTCGAGTTATATCAGAGTAAGCGGGTTAAGGTATAATGAATGCTCGTGTTCATTGCATCATCGGACGCGCTTCCGCGCTACCGTTCACGCTTCCCGTGTTTTTTTTTGTGATATGCTCATCATTGGTTAACCAATCAGTTTGGGGTTCAGTTACCAAAACAGAGCCCCGATTCTTCTAAACCAATCGCTTTACTAAGACAATGGTATCGTTGTAGAAAGCCATTATGGGAGCCTTTTGGTATTCTAGTGGTCATTCTGTGATGATGCCATTTTTATAGTGAAGGTTGGTGGAATATAGTGGAATGGTTAAGTAAAATCGATTTTAGATCCACATCTGGGCCTTCTAATTCTAAATCTTCGGAATCCTCAATCACTCTCTTGTCAAATAAGATCCCTCACCATGTTTAGTGGTTTGTGCGGGCTGATTTCACTTATAGGTATGGCACGGATTGTATATTCCCATTTAAAGTTTGGATATTGGTTGTTATTTAAATACATTATCAAAGAAAACTGAATTTATTTGTGTTCTGTACCTTAAGGGTAATAACGGGACCCTATTAGCCTACTCTGTCCCTCCGTCAGTTTGTCTATCTGTCATTGGCTGTATCTCATGAAGCGTAACCTATTACAACTATCACCCTAGAGGCAGTTGAAATTTTCAGTGAGTATTTTTATTATCGTTATAACAATATAAAACAAACCCATACAAGAAACGTGATGTTATGCCTTAAAATTATATCGGAATCGATATGGCTGGGCTATTTCTACTAGTTCTAAAATGTATGTGCCTTTCTGATTCTTACAAGATACACAACACAAAAACGAATAACCATCCGTCTAAAACACAATAAAACCTCCTTGTGTTACGTACAGACTAAAATAATACATACAATTTGTTCAGATAACCTAATATGCTATAGAACACTTGGCTAGCTCCAATTTGTTCCATCTAGTTAAATCACTAAGATAGTTCTAACTATTCTAGTTTATTTGAGATAGCAATTTGATTCTGATGACGAGTGAAAGTTAGCCGTCCCATCAAGAATCTATTAGATCACTCGACCATTCGTTTTTCGTTGATCAGGTACACCTACTTGTGTGATGAGATTGTAATTTTGCGTGTGATGAAATAAAAAGCAGTTCGTTTTTATAAGATTTTGCTACGTCTCAGTAAAGAAAATTGCCTGGCCGATCGAAAACCGGCTAAAAGATGAATGAATCTATAATAATAATAAAAAATGTGACAAATGTCGATTTTTTTTATTGACAGTACATTTTATCTTATAAACAGTCTGAAACTAGCTTTGCTTTTTGCCTCGGTAAGGCGCTACATAAAGTAGGCACATTTTTTCGTAGGTTAGTTCTTATAATTCTTCTGTTACACACTTATATATGTTGATACATCTTTGGACCTTCAAATATTTTAAATGTGTCAAAAATTAATTTTATTCTTATTCATATCAAAAACCTGGAATCGCAATTATTATTTTATTAAAATAGACAATAACTTCCTAAGACCGAAACATATATAAACCACCTGTATATTTCAAAAAGATGAAATCTCGATAACCTGCCCTCAATTGGCCCCTAGCTATGAGGAGTTTGTAGCTCAATGAATTCACAATAAATCATCAATCCCGCAAGGCAAATTAAAATCAAGTTATAGGCAACAACGCGTGCTATGAATTCATCAAGTTTACTTTCGTAATAGACCTTACTAACTAAAACGAAGTGCCTTGACTTGAACAATGTCCCAAGATCCAGGCATGGCTAAAATAATAAGGTCAGACCTGTTTTATAAACATATCCACGAGCCTTTCTTCATCAGGTCGGTAAAACATCCACCGCCCTTAAAAAACTAGCTCGCCTTGCCGAGGAGTATCAAACCCTATTTTCAATTTAAGGTTGTTCCTTAACAGTAGGACACAGTTTTTTTTAAATTATAGCTTATAAATACATTGTGGATTCAGAAATGTGAAATTCGCACAACCTACAGGCAAAAAAACAAATAAATAACAGTAACAAATACAAGTTTGAATTTGAATGTTTAGATTTCCCATTTTAGTTTCCTAAGTGTCTTAATCTTTAAAACTAAGTTCGCACGGGAACCAATATGGTAATTCAAAGCATTTAAATTCAAATTAATGTTGTTATTATACCTGTGGTCGAAGCGATCTTCACTTTTTTTAAGCTACAATTTACCGTAAACTATATTGCGCCCTGAGCATCCACCTTGAGATACCTTGGCGTCAATTCATTATTAAAATTATGCCTTATCGTAAATTATGAAGGTCCTTGCATAATTCTCAAATAGCACATAAGATTCGAACATTATTATGACTTTGCTGTTAAACTTCAATGGCACCTAAGTAATTTTATCAAAATGATCTTACTCCATTTAAAGAGTATTAAAGCCCTTGTGAAAGGGCTCGTCTGGGGAAGTACTACCATATCATACCTATTAAAGCCATCTATTCGAGCCTTTTGGGGTCGAGACCTTGGGTCCGTGGGGAGCCTGTGCCCTCCGGGTTTTCAAAAATCTTGCGAGGATTCTGATTGAGGCGACACGTGACCCAAGCGCTGGCTCTTATTTAGGCCAGCGAATTAGCATAGCTATTCAGCGTGGCAAATCAGCCAGTGTCTTGGGCACGCTTGCGTCTGGTACTGGTCTGGAACAGTTGATTTATCTATAGGCCGTTTGTAACGGTCCTTAGGTAATCTGACTGATTCCTTTGTTCATAGTAAGTTTAATTGTACATTTTATTGAATAAATGTTTGATAATTAAGGCCATGTTCATCATCTAAGGTGCTTGATTGTTCCGTATCCAAGTTGCGTATAAAAAAAAACAACAGCTTTAAATTGAATGCTTATCTTTCTATAATTTCAGGGGATGAGGCGTCTCCACCTGACGGACGGTAGCCTTCGCGTGATGTTATGGTGCATCCTTCTTGGTCTTCAGCCTGCGTTCGCCGGCATCCTAGACCCCTTTAACTGGGCGCGCTCTGACCGCATCGAGGTCAACATCCCCTGGCTACCGTGTATGTATGTGGTCACATCCCCTGGTTATTAGTTCCATGTAACTAATACCTTATTATGTAGTTTTTAATTTTTTAATACATCTGAGGTCTAGTGATTCGCCTACCAGTATCATATCCATAGGTTCAATCCCCAGGGGAGTACAATGTTGTGCTTGGTTTGGTTGGTGATAGAATTTTATTAACATCTGCCTGGCTAGGTACCACCATCTTACCTAAGTCTGTTGCCACAACAACAATTCTAAATCGTTGTGTTCCGGAAGTAAAAAGTAAAATAGCCAGTTCCTCAGACTATACTTCTTTTACTCAACCTTTGACCTTCAGGGAGCGCGCAAAATAGTAGTTGCCTCATAATTTTAATTTCAAACTGAGTATTAGATCAGAGATTCAGTTTGCGATATATTTTCACTACCGAAAATTGCAAATAGGGCAAGAGACTTGCTTTTTAACCTGCTCATAATACCAGAACGAACATAATTATGACCGGTAAATAATTACCGTAATAATTCAGTTAGCAAACCACCATACCACGCATCTGCTTAATAAGTTATGTGAACTTAAACCGGGTCAAGTTCAACATACACTGGCCACAACTAACATGTCAAGTATCCATTGTGAAAGCTTGTTCTCAGGTGCCATTGTCTCGCCGACAATACGATTTCCAATAAACATACAAACTTGTTCAGCAATAGAAAGTTTGCATATACATTACATAGTAAAAACTATGGAAATGTATTCATTGATTTTAATGGGATGAAAAAGACTCTCAGTTCATCAAGCAAGAGCATTTTTCAGTCCATAGAAGGGTGTGTCGTAAACGACGATTAAATATCTCCTTCTTATTCTTATTCTTATACTTAGTGGGGGTGACCATGGCCTGCACTTACGTACCGCTGTGGGGTGTATTGTGCATTGTCTTTCATCGTTTTAACTAACCCTACCCCATCCAGTCCAGCTCCTTAAAATACCATAGTAGGACTTTGGGTTGCTGTTGACCCTTATTGAACGCCTGAGTCTGGGACAGTGACAATTAAAATGACACTGATGTTGTGGGCTATGATACCTGCGGGCTATGATGCCTGCGGGCTATGATGCCTGCTCCAACCCAGAGCCAAGCATTTCCCTGAGGCCCGTCTACTCCCTAGCTAATTCTGAAGCCGAGCAGTAAAGAATCACGTGTTCTTTTGTTTCTTCCTACTGTAAGCAGCCCCGGCACAGAGCATACAAACCTCCGCTAAGACTTCGATTAATTTAAGGGCTTTGGGGATTACCTTTGAAACATCTAATAGCGCATTGAACGCCATCTATGAGATGAAGTGGTGTAACTCTTTAATGACGAACACCAACAACAATTCAATTGAAACAATTTATTTACAGTTAATTTTATTTTATCAGGCACAGTACAGAATCCAGCTAGTTAGGTTAGTGGATGGACCTAAGAAGAACCTATTTAGCTTAGGAAACCTTAAACTATGAAGATTTTTTCCAGTTGAAAATGAGACGAGATGCTACGATGAGCTGGGCTGCCTGAACATAACAAGAAGTTGGTACCACCTCATCCACAGACCCTTCAATGTCTTCCCATTGCCCAGGATTGTTATCAACACTAGGTAAGTACTCACCTTTTGTTGATAAATGATAAAAGTGCTTCTGTCATCAACTAGTTTCTGCATGTGGTTTTGTCCGCGTGGTACCCGGATAAACAGTAATTTTAATGTAATTCCTGGTCTATAACAATATCTTTGCGAAATTTCAGCTCAAACCGTTCAGTAGTTTTATCGTGAAGGAGCAACAAAGAGCGAATAAGCTTTTATGAAAAGTAGCTCATGTTTCATTCCCGGTCTATAGTTACGCAAATTTTCAGCTTAATCAGTTCAGTAGTTTAGACATGAAAGATGAACAAACAGCCATAAAAATGCATACAAATTTTCGTTATAATTGGGAATGCGGTCCCTTTTGGAAGCGGTCCCAATCTCCTGCCTTCTCATTATAATATCGGTGCTACATCAAAAACTCGTGAACTTCCAAATTAGACAATACCTCCTCGAAGACTAATTACTAATTAGTCCGAGGTTTATGCCATTCTCCTTCAGTACTAATTGCGGTACCGAATAGACGGTAGATTTCACGATTCAAAGTGACAAAGAGCAAAAATCCCTCCTACCGAATAAACGATTATTGATTTCTGATGTCTGATAGTGCTATGAAGCATTTTTTTCGAGGTAACGCTTGCACAGTTAAGGGAGAAAATGTATTAAAGGTAAAATATACAAAGACGGTATATGGTATATTGGCATGTTTTTTTCAGGTTCATCCTTTACACGAAAAAAAATCCGACAGATGGACAGATACTGAATGTGAACGTTAACAAAACCATCGTGAAGTCGAATTTCAGGTCCGCGAGGCCCACCAAAATAATCATTCATGGGTTTATAGACACACCTCTTTCCAATTGGGTTTGTATTTATTAGTTACGTACTCTACGAAAATTTATAGTCAAGTAGTTTTTTTATTGTACGACGGGGAAACACTAGGCTTTCATATCTCCAGATGTCAAGTTATACTTAGGCCAAGGTGTGTGCGAAAGCGCACTTCACACGGAATCTTTAACGAACTGAGGAACTGGCTGTCTAATGCCAGAACATTACGCTTGAAAATTGTCACAAGCCCAGCGCAAAGGGCAGAGCTAATAGCTCTGTAGGTTGTGGGTTTGATTTCCACCCGAGAAAATATTTGTGTGATGAATATAGATGTTGGGCATTTTTAAATAATAACAATCATCAAACATATTGTACGTATGATACCCCGTTGCGTAATAATAATAAATAGTTTTGTTCTGTAATAAGTATTTACTATTATTATGTTTAAAATAAGTCTAAACCTGAGCTTTCTCTCAAGTCAAAGGTATGACTAAAGTACAGTCTTGAACGGTTATGTTGGTCCTCAGGTTAGCGAGATGAAAGATGAGCTGGTAAAAGCTGATGATTACAACGTAGTGATTGTTGACTGGGCCGGTGGCAGTCTGCCATTGTATACTCAGGCCACGGCCAACACCAGGCTGGTCGGATTGGAAGTAGCGCATTTTATCAGCACTTTACAGGTATGTTGCTTGGAGGAAGATTTTAGGGGTAGGTGGTATCTTCCTAGTGATCTACCCCGTACAACGGAATCGTTGACTTTTAGTCAACGGTTACTGAATGGTTCTCATTCAGCTGCTGTTAATGCAGATCGCTGGTGGTACCTGTAAAAGTCCGCTAGCAACAAACCTCCTGTGGAAATCCGGCTTTAAAAGGCAGTTTCTGTATCAAGTTTGCTTCATCGTAAACTTCATCCTCGCCAAGGTATTGCCCAGGTGTGCCTCGAAGTCTATCCTCAGGATAATAGGCTTATGAGGATCCTGAGATACAATCGCTCGAAAGCTGTTTTGGCAAATTTCGATTTGTAGCTTGGTAAAAAAAGTTGTGATGTGTTAAACTTGTCAAATAATCAATTCAAAAAGATATGAAACAAAATCTCTTGCATGCTTGATATAAAATTTCCAATTTTCAATAAACACACAATACATTGGCATGAGAATAAATTTGAAACTTTTTATCTTTTTGTTAGTACTACAAAAGATCACTTCATTTTGCTATGATATTTTTTGTGAGATACGATTGTTTATTTTTTTATTGCGTTTCAGAAAGACCACGGTCTAAGTCCTCAAGATGTTCACATAATCGGTCATTCGTTGGGAGCCCATACAGCTGGGTATGCGGGTGAACGAATACAGGTAAATTCACTTTCTATCAACATTTTTTGGAACCGACTATAAACATTAAGGAAAGTATACCACACAAATTTCATCAATTTTTATTTTTATTTCAAAATTATGGCTGGGTCTCAATGAAAGAAGATGAAACTGCGCCATTGACACACAAGCAATGACTTGAATGAACGATTTGGAGCAAGATGCGTGTGTTAACATCAATAAATCAGCCTAATTGTCTTTGATTTAGCTTCTCTTGTCATAGGGCTTAGGGAGAATTACAGGTCTGGATCCAGCGGAGCCCTATTTCCAAGGAATGCCAACTCAGGTCAGACTCGACCCGACCGATGCTCAGTTCGTAGATGTCATACATACAGACGGAAAGAGCATTTTCCTCTTAGGTAATAATTACTATATATACTATGTTTTATGTTGCACGTTGTGCTTGTATGTATCATTTCAGCACCCTCGTTTTTGACCCGAATAACAACTGATGTTTCGCTTTGTCGCTATGAATCATAAATAACTTACTAACCTCATATCTATTATATATTTTATTTATCTCGTCTGAGTATGCGCTTACAGCTTCTAGTTCCATCATTCATGTATACTGTATATGTTTTATGATATATATCGCATTCGAACTAATGGATGACGTGTTTATTTCACGGGGGACAGATTTTGTGTTTATGGCAGGATACGGAATGTCCCAGCCCGTGGGGCACTTAGACTTTTACCCGAACAATGGGAAGGAACAGCCGGGGTGTGACCTCACTGAAGGGCCTTTAGTCCCGTTGACGCTCGTGAAGCAGGGCCTGGAAGAGGCTTCTAGGGTTCTTGTGGCGTGCAATCATGTCAGAGCCATTAAACTATTCACAGAGTCGATTAATGGGAAGTGTCCGTATGTTGGTAAGTTATTTATTCTTTTTTTTATTGGTGATAATTAAGCGTTTGACCACCAGCTAACATGTACAAGATATGGCTTAGGCCATATCTTGTGCATGTTAGCTGTCTGTCTATATGTGCATGTTAGCGTGCCCCATCCTAAGATGCTTGCCTAAAAGGAACCTATTTACTCTGGACTTGAAGACTCCAAGATTGTACTCGTGCGGTAAAACAGACGACGGCAAGGAATTCCATTCCTTACCAGTACTTATTATAAAGGTAGAGGCGAAACGATGTGTTCCGCACAATGGAACATTTACAAGATACGGGTTGTAGCTTGCCGTACGTCTGCTAGTCCGGTGGTAGAAAGGGGATGGAGGGATTAGGTCAAAGATATCGCACGCACACTCGCCGAAGAGACTTCCGGTCACTATCCCACAGTTAGGTTCAGTTCGTTCTCCTCTTCCACTCTGCTGTCACCCGTCGACACAGATTCTACTCCTCGTCATGTAAATCATCCCACACAATCCATCTCTTCCTCTGTCTACCCCTACGCCTACGTCTGTCCGTTCATACCTATCATTCTTTTAGTTATGTGACCCTTCCCTTCGCATGACATGTCCATGCCACGCTAACCGCGCCCTTCCGTCACTGGGCGCTACTTTAAGACTTCCCTTGATTTACTAATTCCTTATCTTATCTATACTTGTCACAACACAATAGGTACAAGTTAACATTCGCATCTCAGTCCCATGCTTGTGTTTTATTGTACGACGGGGAAGCGTTTGGCGTTTGTATCACGTTTTCAAGTTATGATAAGGCCGAAGGTGGAAGCGTCTTCATCAAGCACTTCATCCGGAATCCTGAACAGTCTCGGGAACTGGCTATCTTACCTCTAAATGAACACAACATTTCAATAATTGTTGTTGTGGCGAAAGAATTAGTTAAGATGGTAGTAGCTAACCAGGTGGACTTGAACAAAGTCTTACAACCAAAACAAGCAAAATATTGTACACTCCCTGGGGATCAAACCCGGGACCTCTAGATCTGACTCCGGTAGGCGAACCACTAGAACACAGAGGAGGTACATTCCTTTTCATCCGTCTTTTTCATTGACAAGTTGTGACTCTACGTTAATATTAATGTTTTTTTTAAAGGTTCCTCTTAAATATTAATGTTGGTTAAGGATAAAACATTTCTTTGTACATTTTCAGGGCATCAATGTCCATCGTACCAGCACTTTTTGTCCGGAAAATGTTTCCATTGCGGACATGGTTGCGCGGTAATGGGGTACGTGTTAACCGACTTCTCATAGGAGCAGGTTCTCAATTGGGATCGTGTTTGTTTACTATGTTAACGCCCAGACAGAAATTATTTAATTGGTCTCAATACCAAAATAGATCTATGCGTTGTGCACAGCTAATTTACCTAGTCATTTTAGACTCAAAGTAGACCCTAGTCAATTCAATCAATTTGGATCGTATTTTTTTACTAGTTTAATGAATAGAAATTATTTATTTGGTACCAGTTCCAAAATAGATCTAAGCGTTGTGCACAGCTAATTTAGTCCTTATAAACTATGTCTAGATCAATGATTAATCTTTTCTCAACCGCCTTGCAATATGCCTTCACCTTTGCAGGTTCCATTCAGACAGTTCCCCAGGACTGATCACAAATAAAAACAATCAGACTGAGAATGAAGTGTATCCCTCCGAAGAACATGACACTATTGGTGCAAAATACTATTTAAGTACAGGAAAGGAGAATCCATTTTGCCGTACGTACCTATATTACCTACTTGTGGGGCTCGTCTGGGCGAGTAGGTAGGACTTTTGTCTATTGAGCATTGTTGTCCATAAAGCAGTGTTTCGCTTGCAGCTTATGTTTTAAATGGATGTAATCTACGACTATTTACGACTGTATGTACGAATCTGCCCGGCTGATTTTGCCTGCGTTGTACCCGGATAAAAGTAGCCTATATATTTTTCATGATCCAGAACAATGACTTTGACATTGACTTTGAATGTAAATAAATAAAAATATATAAATATTACAGGACACGCACACATACTTTAAAAAAATATAAATATTTTTCACACAGGGCCATCTGGCCACAAACTAAGCATAGCTTGTAATATGGGAATAAGATTACGCATAGAATACTTGAATACTTTTTTTGTAAATACTTACTTGCTTAATACTTACAGCACCGAACACCCAAACACAGATCAGAAAACATCTATGTTCATGACACAAATGTTTGTCCTGGGTGGGAATCGAACCCACAACCTATAGCGCAGAAGGCAGATTTACTACTAACTAAGCTCTGAGGCTTTTTAAATAGCCACAAATAAGTTATTGTCAAATGTGAAAATGATTTTATATTTTCAGAACGGCATTACAAGGTTTCTATTCAGTTAGCAAACCCAAAAGGCGCAGAATCATGGGTCCAGGTACATAGATATACTTGTTTTCATCACTTACTTAAAATAAGAGGCTGTTAGGGAAGATAAATTATGTTTATTTGTCTCAGACTGAGATCAGGAGTTGCGGACCTTTTCCTGGTGGTATAGAAAGATTTTTCCATTTATTCCTATTAATAAAATAGTGCAAGAAATATGTAACGTAGTTAAACAAACTCAATTCCATCCACCAAAAGGTATTGACGTAATACCAATTACGTCAATACCTAGACTAGTTGTGTCTTCAGACAAATTATAGATAGATAATGATGAAATCTACGAGGATCATTAATTAGATCTCATGATCTATATTTTGTTGTTTGAAGGCTGTCAAACTTCAAACAGCTATATCACGGAAACTCGACGTCAATTAGGTCCTCATAACTCCTGCCGGTTGCAAGAAATCTCAAAGTACCTAGCGATACCATAGCGAAAATAACTGTAGACCGCTTCTATACTCCGGAACGTCTCTATACACGTTACTGACCTCATCTCCGGAAGACCGTAGCGTATATGGCGTACATAAAACGTGGTGTGTTTAGATAAGTTATAGGTATCGATCTTAAGGAGCATACACTGGCCCGTGAGCGACAGTGCTATGTAAATCGACGTAGACTAAATAATAAAAAAACCTACAATCCAAATTTCTAGGGCTGGTCTTTCAAAAATTTTTGGCTTTTAAAATGTGTGAATTTTCCTAGCAGTTTAAAAGGAGATCAAAATAGAAGTTCAAAAACTGGTTCATGTGAAACGTAAACATTTAAGTATCGCATATAATGTTTTCTACTATCCAAATAAAGATGAAACGTCAAAAGTTGGCAATCTTAGATCAATCTTAGAGTTTACCCATTCCATTAATCCTAGCAGGAGTAAAGTCGCCTTCGTTGAAATCGTCATGGATGATGATGAAGTTTTTAATTAATATTGATTATGTCTGCAGGGATTCCTAAAGGTCACATTGATGTCGGATAAGGGAGTGATTCGAGGAATGGATCTTACACCAAGTAACTATGTCAAGTAAGATTTCAAAGCCTACTACATTTAATATCACTAGAGGCCATGCAGTTACGAATGGTTTTGCGTTTTCGCCTTTTCCGTATAAAACTAAAGCTACGCCATCGTCTATATGAGTAATATTGTTTGTGTGTTTAAATATATATAATTATGGGAACTTAAAGCTATATCTATACAGAATTCGCTTAGATAACATTTCGGACATATTTTCTAAGCAAGCACGCACGTCCAGTTCACAATTTCTGAAATGGTTTTATTTCAACATCTGGCAGATAATTTGTTGAACTATTATTAATAATCAATCAGGCTGAAAAAAAATGACAGAATTTACCAGACGTGAATATGAATGGCTTCATTTTGAAAATTATGTGAAAAATGAAGTACGTACAGTTGCCAGCAATAACATGTACATGTATTACGTACTTTTTTTGTACGTACGGAGGAGTGCGTGATTATTTTGTTAATTGTTTTGTTGCGGTTAAATTTTGGCACGAGTAATCGCCTATTTATCCAAATTTAACCACAAAAAAATCAATAAAACATATGAAATGCTTTCTGCACCTCTCACACAAAAACAAACTATGCCCAATTTCACACTTACTCATACAATATGCTAACAAAATTTAAATAAAGTTCAATTTAAGGTTGTGTTCCAGAGACAGAACTTATACTACGTATATCAAAATTGCAAGCTTACCCATTGTTTTGTATGCAAGTCAATTGCAATCCGTCTAAAACTTAGCGCGCGTCTAGCTAAGCTGAGGTAAGTAGGTAGTGGGTATCGATAGCTTGAGTTGTCTAAAAGCAGTCTAGCGTCGCCAAACGAGTGTAGAATGAGTTGATATAATTTTTAAGTTCCAGTAGATAGCTAAAGTTTTTTGATACAAGACGTGATATATTATGTACATCTGATAAATTGTGTTGAATAAACTTTTTTGTTGCAGATTAGAACACGGTTCGTCCTACACGATCGTGGTAACGCATCCTATGGACATGGGAGGAAAAGTTAGGAAGGTACATTTTAAGTCATACACGGACGAGAGTCCGGATTTTAAAAATAAACCCTTCCTTAGTCACCTTCTTCAACTTGAGCTTAGGTAGCTTCTGTTGAAGAAGGTGACTAACAGATCATGTCAGCGGATTGGTCCGCCCAGACTAGATATTATGGCAAAACCTTGTAGATTTTTGAATGAAGCTCATGTCTGACAGACAGTGATAAAACAGTGATATTAAAATTGTAAACAAGAACATAAAATTTATGTTCTTGATTAGATTTTAGTTATTTAATAACTTCGCTTATTACGAGCGTAGAAGCTCTACGTCGTAGCAGATCTACGACGTAGACGCTCTACGATTTTTTTTATTTTTTTTATTTAACGCAGAGCCATTTTCTTTTTCAGCAAATATAGGTCTAAAACCACAGTATAATGTTGCTTTTTGAAATACAGCTGTTCATAATCTTTAATTTCACAATTATATGATAAAATACTAATAACATAACGGAAAGCTGGCAGAAGCTAGAAAGGAACTAAACCGGCCATACGCACACTCACACCGAGGGTTCAATCCACATTTCAAGGCAAAAAAAAAAAAACTGTCTGCCTATTACGTGTCTAGAGATACAGCCCGCTGACAGATAGACGGACGGACAAGGGAGGCTTAGTAATAGGGTCCTGTTTGCCCCATTTTGGGTACGGAACCTTAAAAAGTAAGACTATTTTCATATGTTGCAGGTAGAGCTATCGTGGGAGTACGACATGAATGTACTGGAGCCGCGATCTCTATGCATCCTTTGGTGTAACGACCGGCTGTACGTCAAGTCGGTGGTCGTCGACCAAATGGAGCTGCCGACTAGAGGGTATACACATTTCACTGAAGCCCCGATAGACGTTATTTTTTGACAAAACACGATCATAGTTCAGCCATTTTGTACAAATTATTTTAACAATCATTATTCTTTTATGTATCTCTCTTTCTAATAGTAAACGCCATTTCAAATTTACAACAACAAAAAAACATAAAAACAATTTTATTATTCCAGGAAGCGTAACGTGGATTTCAGTACAAAATTGTGCACGCCAAAACGGGAATTCGCCGAGATCCCCAACAGAGGATCCGCTAGCTTCTACGACAACTGCGGCAGGTAGCTTACGCCTGGCGACACTTACCGGTTTTAACAAGTTTCGTTGGGCAAAGCGGGAAGAGACCACCAAGGTTCATGATCTCTAAAACATTGAAGATGCCAGCGATAATAATGGATAAGTAGAGCCTGAGTCGCTGATTGATGCTTTTCAAAACTTTAATCAGAAATGATTAAAAAAAACTACATGGAAGTAAAAGGGCCGCCTAGTTGGAACACCCTTGGTACAAAATATCAAATAAGATATATTCTGCGTGCTAAACTCTTAAAGCCACGTCTGCCGCAAGGCTTATAAATATCCACTGACCGAAGCTGAGACACAACTAAAAAAGTTGCAGCAAAAGTCAAGTAACGGTTGCGCTTTTAAAAATGACTGGACAGAATTGCTCAAGAACGTTGGCGGAAATTTAGCCATTTGGCTAACAATGTGCCGATACGAGCTATGAAACTAGGTAAACTTGAAGTGAGATCAGGCCCAGAGAACAAAAATGGTGGTTAGATGGACCCTTCAAGTGCCGGGCCGGAAAAAATGTGAGTGATGGAGCAATGCAAACGACTCCAGTTCGATAGAGACGAAGTGATATGTAAAAGTGAATTCGTGATGTCTTTACAGGGAGAATTTGACTAAATTATTTATGTACCTAGGGATTAGTATTGTAGATCATGTTATATAATACAGCTTTAGTATTGTACTGTGTAAAATAATTGTTATATGCTGATTAAGTTAAATTTTTGCGAAGGGTCGCAAAAATGTTTCTTTTTCATGAATAAAATACTCAAAGTTATCATTTTGTGTTTATCAACAATGGCCTATTACGCTGTCTTACAGAATATCGCTATTGTATTATAAATAGCGAACGCCCGGTATTACGTTCCCGTCATATTGTGGAAATTTTAGTGGGAGAAGAAACACTAAAAAAATTTAGTTTATTTTGGATTTCTTACATAGGTTCCTACTTTCTTTGGTGTTGCAATCCTTTGTGGGACTTGGCCTTTTCTACAATGGCCACTTACATAGATCTTTCCTTCTCCAGGTTATATAGGTACTTATCAGATTTCATGAGGCTATTTTGCGTGGAGCCCAAATTTTTGTTCTCAAATAAAAGTAGTCTAAGTTACCTACTCCTCATAAGATGAGGTCTCTTCTAGTGAAATTTCTAAATCAGCCGTTTCGGAGATTAGCAGGAACAAACTGTCTGTTTGTTGACCAGCATTTTTAAAATTGTTTTTTGTTATAGTATATATACCTACCGTATCTTGTAAATCTAGCATCTAGTAAAAAGCTGTTAATTTGGTATTACAAACAGACACTTCGGTTCTCAATTCGTCGGAATCTTTTTTTTGTTATGTACTAGTATGTTCTCCGACTACTCGAAGACGCCTGAACCGATTTCGAAAAATATTTTTTTGTTTGAAAGGGTATTTGCGCAATTACAAATACGATTGTTTTCTGCTGTCATCACCATCTATTGGCTTATTGCTTTCGTAGGAACAAATACATGCCGCTGCTTCGTATCTCAATCATTTCATTTGTTGCTAATATTTGTCTTTTTAGGGTTAGTGGCGACATTCAAGATTCAAAATAATTATTTTTAAGGAAACAATATTATGAGGTGCCAAAAATTGTGATAAAACTGAGTGATTATATTTCTATAGCATCTAGTAAGTACCTATATCGTAAAATTATCAAAATATCTATATATTTTGATAAGTATAACACGTTAGTTCATCGGTCGTATATGATAATAACTATTTGTTTCACTCCGTAATGTAAGTAAGCCTGTAGAATGGAAAATGAATTCTTCAAGTTAAAACGATGCATAACACCCCCGAGAAAATTTAGAAAGTTAACGCGCTTCTACAATCAAAGTGGAAGGAGGTTTTTTACGTTACGTTATGGTTTTTTAATGTAAAGTCACTATTTTGATACAAATACGATAATTTTACGGCCCTGGTACGATAGCTGCCTGACTTCAGGTTGTATACACTGGAGCCCACCCTAGTGAGGCCCGTGAGGCTAGTTAAGTGAGGCACGTGATTGTACAAAAGTATTCGTCGATGCCTCTGTGTAGGTACCTCTTGTTCGAAATGAAATTATTGAATCTTCCTACCTATAATAGGTTATCTATCTATTTAAAAGTTTAACAACATTATTTTGTTTTGTAGGTTCCTTACTTACATTAAGATAAGACAAAATAAGATCGTTTATTTGCCAGAACATGTGGTTGCATTACAATATGTCCATTATGTCCTACCGATCAGGCAAGCAAATGTTTAACACAATATTTCATTGAGATTAAAATAAACAATCGATGTGAGTATTAACAATATCTTAGGTACTAAAACTTCTTATTTTTAGTAATGTCAATAATAATAATAATGTCAGGAATAATAATAACAAATTTCATAGGCTATAAAATTGAATGTCCCTATAATTAAAATAGTCATGTAACGAATAGTAACACATACTCATTAGCCATTTCTTAAGCTTTGTTTTAAAAATATCACCAGAAAGAGTTTTAATCTCTTCTGGCAATTTATTATACATTTTAATGCACATATAGGTAATAAGCCTGGTTTTGTGTCATAGTGAGTTTGTATCTCGGAGTATACAATCGGTTATCAGACACATCCCTTAAGAGCGCGACCAATGCCAAAATTACGCAACAGGAGCATTTTCAAACACACTCTTTGATAGTAACAAAAGTAGTTATTCCAATAAAAAAAATACTGAAAGCTGGGAAAAATCTTGTTGAAGTACAATAATCGAAAAGAATTTTGAAAAAAAATCCGAGTTCTTTTTAAAAAATAAATAGATACTACACTAAAAAAACGCTTTTAATTCAAATGCTCGAAATTATCAGCGACAACCCCCATTTTTTATTTATGAATAAAATTGCTAGACTGTAGTAATGAATGATCGGCTAGTTTTTTTTATTTCACGTTTACATTTTGAATAATTAAATAAAACTCGAACAAAAATTATACCCTGGACCTAAAAACCATTTCATCATCAACTGAACCATGCAATTTTCGACTTTATGTTATGCCGTTTGGATACAAAATAGATCACGGCTTCTTGGCCAGTTGTCGGGCAGCGCTCGACGTGAAAGGAGTCTGGGACGCTACCGCCGACGGCGAAGCCGATCTCCATTGATGGCTTAAAATTAGCTTCATGAGAACTAGAAACGATTTTTACCGTCAAATGTACTGAACGGATAGGTTTCATAACATGTGTACACTTTTGAGATGGGAAACGCCATTTTGGATATGACACATACCCGGAAGGTAAAAATCGTTTCTAGTTCTCATGAAGCTAATTTTAAGCCATCAATGGAGATCGGCTTCGCCGTCGGCGGTAGCGTCCCTGATCATATTTGATGGGCTAGTGTTTAAACCCGGCCGGGCTGCGCGTTTGCCGCTGCACTGATAATTTCTACGTAATCTTGACAGTATAGGCAAAATTTTCAGATAAATCATTGTATCTTCATAGCTCAGTTGGTAGTAACCTTCTACGCTGTAGGCTGTGGGTTCGATTCGCACCTAGGACAAACATTAGTGTGATGAATATAGATGTTTGTTCTGTGTTTGGGTGTTTGTACTGTATGATAAGTATGTATATACAAAAAAAACTATTTGAGTATTCTATCCATAATCTAGTTCCCATATTACAGCTATGCTTAGTTTGGGGCTAGATGGCGCTGTGTTAAATTAATATCCTGTAATATTTATTTGTATTATTTATATTTGTATACTCGACATACATGTACTACCTACATAAATGAATGTTGATTATTACAATTAGTAATATGTAGCTAAATCCAGTACTTATGTAGAAAACTTCTTCAGACGGGTTAAGCACGAACAAAAACCATAATAAATGTATACTGTGTATATACATATATGTACTTTTGCGTGAACAAAAAGCGACTAACTCGCGTCATCGTCACCGCACGCTCTTGTGAATTGTATCGTCGAGCTATTAGATTATTATGCGCGACATTGTCACGCTAACCTCTTTTGACTTTAAGCACATTGGGATTCAAGTACCAACACTCTCAGCTATTTTCTTAGGAAATTATAAACGAGCTTCAAGTTTTCACTTCTGGCGGCACTCCCAGAGTGCCACTGTTTTTGTTATTAGCCACTGTTTTTGTTATGACAAAATTTGTTCAGTTACAGTACCTCAAAAAAACCTTTGTCCTGGCGAAAAAGTGTCGAATTTCATGGTTTGACTTTCTAGAATAATAAGATTATGATACCGTGTAGATGTGATACTTTTAAATGAGATTATTCACATATCGAAAAAAAATTACCCACAGAAAAAAGTGCCGGCCAGCAAAAAAACACAACATGTTTCATGCGGCAAACCACGTCTAGTACATTTTTTACTATGGTGGCAGACTTGTTCGATCAACTTTTGGTGTGCCCCAGCAAAATGTTGTGCTCTGAAATAACGATATAAAATTAGAGTGTTCTGAGTTGTGATTTATGTGCCAAAAATAGGATTTGTACGTCTTATACTTTCGGAGATATTTTACGATAGACAGATTTTGCGGGGTATGGGGTATTTCAAAATAAAATCTGAAAACAGAAAAAATATTTAGTAATAAATCCGCTAAATCTCTCTGAAAAAATCAAATCGACGCGTGTTTCGCCTCTACACGAGGCATCCTCAGGAAATATAGTCTTGCTGCTCTTTGTTTTTTTCAGAGAGATTTGGCGGATTTATTACTTAATATTTTTTCTGTTTTCAGATTTTATTTTGAAATATGGATCTCCGAAAAATAACGCCTGAATCAATTAGCTATCTTGGGTATGGGGTATGTCTGAAACATTACTCCAGCAAATATTGTGTCTGATACGAGAACCAAATACATAAATAGATAGCTAGGTCTTTACGCGGGTCAATCGTGCCCGTAATTTTGAAATTTGTTTGGTTTAAGAGAAGAGTAAAAAGAGTAGTTGAGGTAAAGTTTCGCAGATTTCCATATCTCGAAAACCGCTGGATGCTCCAATTTGAAAATAATGCCACGAATAGACCTTGATTTGTGTGTATTTGTGTGTTGTTTATTATTTGAAACTCATTGGCGGATACATAGTAATTAATTAGTTTTTAAAATTATTAAAAATCGGATTTACAAGTATCGTAACAATGTGATTAAAGTAAAATGTGTCAAAAGTGGTTTGGTAAGGTGTCGCTAGTTCAATGTTTTATTTCCCATCTCAAGCAAAAGATTTTTTTTTACTGGCCGACACTTTAATTTTTTGGTACGATTAGAATAATCTCCTATGTGTAGATAGCCGTTTCTATTTTTTTATATTTGAAATAACAGTTTCCGCCAGAAGAACGTTCTACCAGCGGATTTTCTTCAATGAACTTGTAAGAAAAAATTAACACCAATAATTTGAGTATGAAGCTGTGTAAATGTTTGTGATAAAATTAAATACGTGTATGGTTTTGGAGATATTGCAATTGTTAACAAAATATAACTACCGACTACTAACTTTCTTTGGTTATGTAGGTAGTAGGTACATACTTCAAGTACCAATTCTGACTATCCACTGACGGCCTTCGTATAAATCTTCATTCCAAATTACATTAAAATCCGTTCGCAGTAATATTTTTCTAATTAATAGTTGAGAACCCAATCGTGAAGTAATAGTACCTATATGATTTATCTGAGTATAACGCGTTTACTGTGCTCAACGTCACAACCTCGAGCGATAGTGGTGAGCTGTGGTAGCTTTATGCACTAGAGCGGCCGGTGTAAGACGCGCGGGTGAAATATGTTTTTTTCCTGGCATTGGGCGCGCTCTTAATTGCCTTTGTCTAAAGTCCTGCTGTTTGCTGAATAGTTCTGGGAACTGTTTAACAAACTCGGCTGCTTGTTTGATGTACAGACATGGAAGTGGAAGAATGTTGAGTTTTTTAAATAGAGGCTTGCATGGGTCTAGAAAATGTGCTCTACATAATAAGCGAATACATTTCTTCTGTACTCTAAATACTCTATCCGTATTAATATCGTTTTCCCATATAAGTAACCCATACTGTAGAGCCGTGCCAACATACCCGTGATATATGCCTTGAGGGCGACGTCTTTCGAGACTACTTCGCGTAGTCTTTTCAGTACGTAGGCATAGCGCCTTAGATTACTACACATATTATTTACATGATATTTCCAGTTAAGATTTGAATCAATATGTATACCAAGAAATTTCATTCATGGTACTTCTTCAATTTGGACATTATTATAAGTAATATCAAGATTCAGCAGATGCCGTTTGATCGTATGAAATTGCATTAATTTGGTTTTAGCTAAGCTTACCTTTAGATTATTATTCTCAAGCCAGTTTACAATGTCAATGATTACGTTTTGGATGTCATTTTGAAAATTAGGTATGTCTTTGCTTTTAATTACAACTGTCGTATCGTCTGCAAAAAGGACGTCTCATGTTTTTTAGCTTCTGGCAAGTCTTTTATAAATAGTAGAAACAACGTACCTAGGTCCCAGAATAATGCCCTGTGGTACACCATATTTGTTATGTTTAAATGCTTCAGTTTTCTACTAAGGTCGTTTATTCTAAGTAGTTGTTTCCACGTATTGGTACCTATTTTGGAGATAGCTTTCGAACCAATTATAAGCATTGCCTCTGATGCCGTATTTATAAAGCTTAGCCAGTAATTTACTGTGATGCACGAAATCAAATGCATTGCTCATATCGAAAAATAAAGCGGTAAAGCGAGTGCCACTGTCTATTTGTTTCAGAAATAGTTATCTATTTTCAGTTGGCTGTTATTAATTTATATATCCTTTTTAATCATAAAGGTACCGAGATATATTCTATTCAAACTATCACAAAACGCTATTGGAGTTCGATGTGATATTTCATGTAATTCCTAGACCCGTATTCACTAAGACGAATCGTGTCTTGACGCGCCCACGTTACGATATCTGCGTGGAATCATCGTCATGAAATATCGTATCACGATTGGTCATAGTGAATAAACGAGCAGTATCATGAAACTTATTTATTTCTTTAAAATGTCCGACTTAACCGGAAATTAATAAAAGAAAAAAAAAATTTTTTTTTCTAACATTATTTTATGTTACACGAGACCTTTTTTTTGAATCATGTAAATGTTATCAACGTGAGACAAAGTGGTGTGGTTGATAAGCTTTAGCCTTCCCTTAATGAGTAAAAAAAACATGTCAATGTCAGTCAATCAATCAGCTGTATAGGTGTTTACGTTTCTAGAACTGGAAAAAATACATGTATTTGTATTGTATTGTACCTATTTATATTTCTCTTTTCTTCTCATCATAATCTTGCCTTGCAAGCGTTTATCTAATCTATTTTTAGTAAAAATTGAGATTCTAATGTAAGAAACAATATAAAATGTCTTCGCACACATCCAAGTTAGTTCTAGGTTTATCAAGTGCTGTAACAATTGGTATAGTAGGCTACGTACATGTAAAGCAGACAACAGACAGGTAAGAGAGTACAATTGAATCATTCAACCTTTATACATTAATGAAATCATACTGGAAACTGATTAGGGACGTAAACACCAAGAGACCCATCATTCAGATTAGATTTGATAGGAACTAACCTAATTATATAAAGCTATTTAACCAAAGAAAGCGGTTAAGTGCGATTTGGACTCGCGTGGAGTGGCTTAAGTACCTACTATGCGGTAGGTATATCTTACTCAACGAGGAGCCTGGTTAAATTAGACATTTATGGCGTGCCGTAGTTCATACTCACCTCTTGAACGTCAGTCTGGTACTATATGCACTGGGCCAAGTGTGATTACAGAAATGGGAAATTAGACAGCAGTTTATATTGAATGTATAGAGTATACTTTATTTATCAATTCCCACAAAATTTTAAGACCTATGAAATTCCCTTTGATAACTTGGGTAATTTCAACTTTCAAGAGTAAGCATGTTTAAATTATTAAAAATTAAATAGATTTGATCCTCTCATCAAAGACCTTTTATTTGAAATACTACATGATTATATAGGGAAATATTTTTTCTCCAGTGTCATCCTGAATTTACTTATTTACTCCACAGGTAATGATAATGTCACCAAATTTTACCAAACCTTTTCCTTCAGGTAGTTTCTGAGAAAATGGGGTGTGACAGACAGACACGGAAGTGATCTTATAAGGGTTGTATCTGGGCTGGCCGGGCTGGGGTAGGGTTTGTCAAAACTATGGGGACCATTGTCCCAATCGCAAACAAAAAAAATGCAAAAGCATTGTCCAAGGCATTCCTTGGGCTACCCCCACCCACTCAGAATAAGAATTGTTTGTTTACCGGTTTAGTTTAGAAAGTAGATTATAATCAAATTTGTATTACAATTTTCACTAGTTATTGTTTACATCCTAATTGAATTAGAAGAATAAAAAACCCTAGAGCTATCCATAAGCTAGCCATACAAACTCTATATCCTCAATGTACTTGAATGAGTTCAAAAATTTGCTTTTATTTAATAGCATCAATAATTTAATAGAATCTTGATCATGTACTTGTACATAATACAATTGTTTAATTTATTCAGTAATTTTTGTTTTAGAGAAAAAATGCATGAAGGTGTGCTCAGAGACATTGAAAGGCAACAACGTCGAAAAATTGAGAATATCTATGTGTTAGAAAAACAAAAAGAACTTGCAAAGCAAATGAAAATGGAACTTGAAAATACATAGTCACAAATCAAGATCAACTTATATTTTGTAGTATGAACTAGTCTACTTAGTAACTTAAAATCCAGGTAAATAAAGCTATTACACATCACTCAGTGTTTCTTTTCCTTCAACCAGACTTCTAACATCACATCTTTCAGGTTTAAATTTATTCCAGTAGGATGTTTCTTATCAACATTGTCTATAAAGCCATCTAATTCAAGTTTTTGCTTAGCAATTGCAGCTAATGATTCAAATGTGCGAGGTTCCCAGCAGGCTAAGTCTGATAATGTTTTACGATCAAGCATAATATTGGCTCTTTCGAGCCCCTCCTTTAGCGAGAAATGAGAGATGTTGTGCTGTTCACAAGCTGCTGTAATACGGGTATTCCACAGAGCTTTCATGTCATCTTTCTTTAAATGCCTGGCTTTAGTCGCGTAAACAAGAGCTCGATGAACATTGCGTACAGCTATCGAATAGCAATTTCTGCGGCGTCCAATATAGTGAGCTGCCAGTCGAAAAACTCTTCTTTTTCGCCAAAATTCGTCTGGGCCACGGACGCGTGCAAAATTGATCACGGACAAGAAAACCATCTGTGAAAAATAACAATGATATAACGATGTCTATATAGGTTTTGATTTTACAGTGCAATGTATACAAAGTTTATTTCATACCTTAACAATTACTATTGCTGATTGGAGAAACAGTATTTACATATCTAACCTAGAAAAAATATTCGCATCGCAAAACGTCAAACTCGAATGAGGAAACAGTGACGTAAGGAAATACTGACAGTTGACACTGAAATTATATTTTAGTGGACGTGAAGTATCTTGGACATAACAGACTAGCTAGCTAGCAATGTGATGCAGCGAAATAAGGTCGTCGTCGTCGCGCGTTGTCGAGGTGGAAATTACGTATCTACCCATCCTGATTCTATACTTTATTGCACGCATACCTTATTGTCGGAATACATACATACAAAAGTAATAATTAGTATTGAGATCCGTTCGTTCAGACATTTTGGTCAATTCGTTTCGTAACTACCATCTGGCGTACTAAACAAGTCCTAACACCAACAAAACAGATAATAATAAAGTTTGGTAGGTATGGATGAATATAATTACCACGCGAACGTACCTTTATTCCTCATATTTCAATTTTGCCACGTCAGACCTTTAGATAGCTAAACATTTATGTTATTCTTTTCTAGTAGCCTCTGAATCGAAATCATCACTTTCATCAGGGTTGCGCCAACTTGATGCATTGGATATGTCGAATTTGGTGTTCACTGACATCATATGAATCAAGTCTTTTTTCTGCCCCGGTGTGTCATCATCTTCACCTTTACATGCGTATTTAAGAAGAATTGCCTGAGGAATTGAGTTTTAATTCGATTTTTGAGCGCTCCTGTGCACGTCATAATAGCTCCCTAAAATTCTATGACAATCATGTTAGTTCCCTTTTTGTTCACGATGACGGTTTTGTTTCTGATCAGCACCTATTCCCTAGCGATCTAGTAAGTACCTAATCTTGGGAAATGTCACTGAATCCTTTCATAGTAGGCACAGCCCAAAACTACACATCGAGCATTATAGAGCAATGCTATCAGGATCCCTACCCAAGGCTCTTCCCCGCTAAGTTATTTTGTTGACAAAGATATACTCATACCTACCTACCATCATGATTCAGGAACGTCTTGTGTCAACCTTGAAACAACATTACTTTAATTAGTAGGTACCATAACATTTCATAAGGTACCTATAAAAACCTATAATCTACTAGCTGACCCCGAGCAGTTTTCCATGCGCAAAGTTTTTAAAATTTTGACACTGATAATAATGCCCAGCCCAGTGTGGTGGGATGGTAAATGTTTCCTACAATTGAGAAATTGGTAAAATAATTAAATGTGGAATTGATTGACAATTTACATTGTAGTGCGATGCAAAGCCGATGAGCTATAAGAACAGTGAAATCTAGAAACCACCCCCCACCCAAGAATGTAAAATGTTGTAAAATCAATGTTATACTTTGCTCTACTAACTAGCCTAGCCTGATAACAATACATTAACACCGTCTCTTAAACTATGTTAAAATAACTGGATTGTTTTCCCATAAACACCAAATCGGCATAAAATTGCATAAAAAGGTATAGCATATAATAAGTAGGTCCTACTCAGAAAGTAGCTGCTACCCATCTCCTGGTATAATCTCCCTTAGTTGCCTCTTGCAACATCCCATAATTTAATTATACCTATTACCTATACCTACAGATAAAGATTATTTACACTTTAGTTTCTAGCAATCACTACGCCGTGAAAAATCGTTTCTATAGGACTTATTTTATGGTATAAGTACCTCAGCGATAATAATTAATATGAAGACAATAACGTGCACCGCCATAGAAATTCTAATAATGCGGCACATGCTCTTAGAGCAACCGTTTGTGTTTATCGAATGGGTTCCCAATTCCATGAGGAAGTTTGATACACATGAACCGGTTTTGCAGCAGCTGAAATTAAAAACAGTGCAATTGTAAAACGGAAGTGGCCTACATACGTACGGGTAAGAACCTACCTTCGTCAACATTGTTGGACGGAGCCTCCATAAAAGCTGGAGGCATAATTAGGTACCACACATGGCCGGCAGATTGGTGATCGCAGTAAAGGTAACCTTCTACACAGAAAGAAGCCTCTAGTCTAAGGGACTAAGGGATCTCACTAGGAGTTGGAAGTGGCGAGGGCCAGTAGTCCCGCTTTCCCAAACAAACATAGTTCCTCGCTTATTTCAAAATGGCATGTCCGATTCAGCGGAACTCCTGACCTCTTAGCCTCACGCCACGGCAAATCTATCCTTATTATTTGCTCCTTAGCTTCTTAGCTTCGCCGGAGAGAAAGTATATTCTGGGAGAGCTCGCTCCAACGTATACGTCATCTTTGCTCTGGCCTAGAGCTAGAAAAGCCTAGATGTCAAGCAAAGCTTACCCATCATCATCATCATTCACCTATCACAGTCCACTGCTGGACGTAGGTCTCCACCAAGGTGCGCCACTGAGCCCAATCTTTGACCTTTCTCATCCACTTTCTGCCCGCCACTGTACTGAGGTTGTCGCTCCATCTAGTTGGTGGATGTCCTACATTACGCTTGCCTAGACGTGGTCTCCACTGAAGGACCCATCATTTATTATAAAAAAAAAAGTTGCATAAGACACTTTGATAGAGCATAAATAAACTAGTAACATAGTCTTCGTACCTCAAAGGGACACTATCAGCAACAGAGTTCTTACTTCTAACCTCCCTCTTCAGTGATCTCGATGGATCCCATTCATATTCTCGGATGTTGTCGAACCAGTCTTGCTGGAACCAATCTTCGTAAGAGGTCAACTAAAAAAATACGCGGCGCGGGTACTTTATCATGATTTTTAGAAGCAAATTTAGCCAATATATGGCGAGATGCGTCTACCACCCAACCCACTAGTTCTGTTTGAACAAATCAACAGAGCTAGATGGGAAAAAGTGCAGACATTATGTCACCTTTACCCAGTACCTAGGTACATACCTTCCGTGGAATGTTACATCTACCTAAATTCTCAGACTGTTCTGGTACAGAACCAGCTAAGGAGTAAGACTAGACAAAAAATTGCATTATTTTAATGCACCTTTCGCCTTCCTTGCAAAGCTTAAAAAAACATTGATGACAATGATGGCCACTATCATGTATGTATTGGATGTAGGCACTTACGCTACGATTAAAGTGTATGGCCAAATGGTAATCAGAAGATAATATATAATGTAATAACCCCGCAACATTTCAATGACCACTGTAGGTTATCAACAAAGCGTTTATGTTTGGACGTGGTGCGATATTTTTCCATGCTCTGAGATAAACATTGTGAAGCGTCCTGTTCGCATGAGTTTATTCGTTGTGTGCAGAGGGCTATGCCCATACAGTTGATGATTATTATCCACAGGATGCAGAGCCAGAGGGGGCAACATAAGACCTTTGCCTGGCACCTGTAAAATGAAATTATTATTTACGTTTTTTAGGACCAGAAGTCACACTACGCTCATCCATAGATATCCATATAACCTTCATCTCTGGTGTCAAGTTATGATAAGGCCGAAGGTGGAGCGCACTTCTCTCGGAATCCTCAACATACTGAGATACTGAGATATCTCAACATACTGAGATACTGAGATATCTCACCTCGTAACTGCCGGAAAATAACAATTTGGAAGGATTGTTACGGCGACATGCTTAGATAAGATGGTGGTAGCTAGCCAGGTGGACTTTAAGCAAAGCTTAGGTACCACCAACCAAACCAAGCACTAATTTGTACCCTGGGGATCAAACCCACGACTTCTGGGTCTAATTAGTGGGCAAACCACAAGACCACAGACTCGATTTAAAAGCGTAACATGCTGTCAACTAAACAGAGCTCGACCAGCTACCAAACTAAATCATATTTTTTTTTAGTAATTAAAACTAGACTTACTCGATTTTCTTTCCTTTAGCAATGGCGTAAAACAAATGTGCATTTACAGGCAGCATTACTAACCCAAGTAGCAGAACAAATGCATTCACCAAATCAGTTCCCGTGATTATTAAGATATCACTAACGCCTGTAACAATACAAACAGCAATATCCGAGGTAAACCTGAATGAACCTTCTCGGCTCGGTAATAGCTCGGTGAGGTCATGAACCACTGATATAATTTTCGTAGTATCGATCGTAGTTATGAAATATACTTATCCTTACGAGTAATTCCTATAGTGTAGTTCTATATCCGAGGTAAAGAATGAACCTCCTCGGCTCGGCTGGGTAAAAGCTCGGTGAGGTGTGAGCACGAATAACTTTGATATATTTATCGTAGTTTTAGTCAATAGGGCAAAATGGAAAATTTTGCCTTATTTGTTACGCAGGTTTCTTATAGATCTGATACTACCTACATCAATAAATACGTTCACATTATAGTAGGTAAAATGCCTAGTACTGGATACGATAAAGGTATTTTTAAATGGCTTACTGAAAAACAGCAATATCGACCAAGTAATGGCAAACATTGATATAAGCCCTAAAAAGCAGGCGCTCCATACCACCATTGGATGGTTCAAACTAGTCATGATTCCTTAAAAAACTAAAATATAATCGTTAATTCCGAAAAAAATACAACAATGCAAAATAATCAATTCATCAAAGCAAAGAGTATAACAATAATAGAGAAACTGACATTCCATAAATATAACCAAAGAGAATTTAAAGTTATGATATCAACAACATGAAATTGGCAATTTAAGTTCCAAAAAGAGTTTATGTACATAGCATTTTATTAACAAAATTAACCGTAGAAAATATATTCAACAATTTAAGTAGGTACTTAGATAAATATAGTATCCAAAACAACAACAGCCTGTCCTTAATAAATAGAACACATAATTAGATAATATTGTATATACAAACAAATTTACAACAAAATATTTAGTAATTATATACATAATTAATCTGATAGTAAACAAGTCGCTCGTCGGTAAGGCGCGGCTCAAATCTGTGATAGGGCACAATTAACAGAATAATAAGGCATCTCGTTTGTCAGTGTGCGAAAGATATAGACTTATGATGAACAGCGGAGACACATAGTACGTACCTACCTATTTACTGTTAAATAATAATGCTTCACCATTAAAAATGTAGTAAAAAAAACTAATAAATTTACCTATGTGTAATATAAAACTATACTTTATTCTATGTAAGTACTGTAACGTACTTATACGTAAGTTTCGAAGCTACGATTTTACTGACATACCGACATAAATAGTCACGATATAAATTGATAACATTCATAGATTTGTATGATCAACCTGCCACGTTTGTATGGATAACTGAGCGACTTGTTCAACCCTAACCAATAACAACAAACAATAATCACATCGTCAGCCATACAATGTGTTATTCACACCAGATTGCTCTTAGGTTATTCACTCAAGTTTAATCAACATTACGAAACACAGGTGTGCATACGTATGACTAACTAATGATATAAAACATGTTATTTTCCCATATAAGCTGTATACCCATGCTTAGCAGAACTATATCCTCTGAGCAATTCTTTGAATACCCAAGATAAATAATATATTTTGTAAGTACTTAGTAGTATTTACTAGGTAATAAAGGTACCTACAGTCGTCTGCATTGATATGTACTCACTAAATAATTTTCAAAATGGTCTTGTATCCATATCTGGTAGGAATGTCATTAAAATGATATTAAAGAGTACTTAATCTAGCAAGCTTTAATACAAAATAATTACACATTTACTATATTATTATAATATTTATATTAAATTATAATAAGTATTATATTTTTATAGCAGACGTGAATAAATTCAAAATACAGTAATGGCTTCATTTTGAATCTTATGAAGTGTGTTCATAATTAGTGCAGACTGTATCTGTAGGCACAGATAATAAAAGTATCTTAGCTTTATTTCATTATGTATGACACGTAATAAGGATAGTACCTATTTCATTTTCAATGATGAAAGGATTAAAAACAAATAGCATTTATGTTAGTTGGAATACTTACAACTCAAGTGCGAAAGATTAGTAATTAGCAACTTATCTAATTAACGATATAGCTACGACCCTGTATTACATTACGTCATCGCTAGGAATTCGATCTTCATTTGTTTATCTATTTTTGTTTTCAAATTATCGGTCATTTGGGTCTAATTCTAAAATGTTTTATTTTCTTCCAATCTGTTAGTAAAGGCAAAGGATCCAAATCAAGATTTTGGTACGGTGTTGTTTAAAATAATACGATATATGGCGTTAGTGTGAACAATATACATACGGTGGCCATATTAGAAGAATGGTTGGTTGGCTGGCGCTCTTTACACGCTTTTTTTTTATCACAACCCAACATTCAAATGGAAACAAATTAAGATCAAATCAACATTTCATAGAAGTCCAGGCTTTTGTGTAACTTAGGCTATACACTTCTATTTAGCTGTCTAAAGTAACCACGACATTACTTTCTGTGAGTCTGTAAAATTCTGTAACGTTCTGTAAGAAAATCGTCGAAAATTTGCGGGCGCCCCTGTGTTCGTTTAATACAAGAAGCGCCCTAAAATCATATAGCAAATAATTTTAGTTACAAACCGGTCAAAACAAAGGTACTACTACCTTTAACTAAGTAAAGACGGATCACTTTCCAGCTATACCGGACTTTTATCATGAAACTTATTCTTATTAGATATATACCCTGATATCCCTGCTACTCAATATACGAGTAGGTACTGCCAAATGATAAACGTTAATCATTATAGTTTTTCATTGGCTCTCGGAACTTTTATCGTATATTACGATAGCAGTTTTATTACTTATATTATCATAACTATTACATTTACTATTTAAATGTAATCTAGCAGTAATATTCAGTATGCTGGCAGTAGTATTGTACTTGTTATGGCAGTATTGTGACGTATGCTAGCAGTAATATTACGTGTTATTGAGATATCTATTCGAGTATGGTGATATCACCCATAGGCTTGACCTCTGGCGCAACGCTGAATTCGCAGCCGGTGCTGGCGATGATTTCTTCAATTGTGACCCCTTCCGCAAGCTCCGTCAAAGTGAGGCCTTTCTCTTTATCGACTTCGAACACGCACTGAAAAAAAAAAATGTCTGCTGTTGACCAAAAGCATAGTTTTATTGTACGACGGGGAAGCGCTTGGCCTTCATCATTCTTGGTCTTCATGGCTTATTATGAGTCTTTGACACATTTGGTTAGCGGAATAGTAAAGCAACTGTAGTTCCTTTCAATGTCCGCTAACCAAATGTATGGAAATAAGCACCCTATACGAAAACGAAACTAGTTTCAGTTAGCTGTCAGAATCTCATACAAAGGCCTCTGATGTCAATATGATAAGTCCGAAGGTGGAAGCGCACTTCACCCGGAATCCTTAACGGAATGAGGAGCTGAGAGGAGGCGAACTTAAAATAAGTCGGGGACCTCTGGGTCTGACAGCGGTGGGGTGGGGGACCATTAGACCACAGAGGCGGTTGCTGATGACGACCTGATGACGCTAGGATGCTATTTCTCGAAAGTCGGTGATTTCATCCTAATATTACAATGACCTTTAGCAGAACTTCCTCAAACACTGAACATCAATTAACGATAGATATGTTTTTGCTTGGAAACTCAAGCAATAAGTAGTTCTTACATTATTCCGTTGCAATAGGTACATTGCGGGACACCATTATATAGTTGGTAAGTGACCTACTTTCGTTTGAATTTGCCAAACAATGAGCTTTCGGGCATAGAATGTTGGCATTGTTTTGGTTTCCACGTTCAATTTCGCATTTACGAGGTTAGCTGTTACTTCAAGTAATTTTAAAAGAAAACACGGATATTTTCTCTCGCCGATAGTACAAACTACTGGGACCTATAAGAAACACGTTTATATCGCGTAGTCTACGTATCATTTTCGTGTCATGAACATTACTGAAAAAGTTCATAATCGTATAGATAAAATAATAAGTACCTACGTGTCTTAAAATGTCTACACCTAATGTAGTTTTACATAATCGAACTAATATTATAAAAGCGAAAGTTTGTATATTTGGATGTTAATTTTTTCTTCACACCAAAACGGATTTTGCTGAACTTTGCATATATGTTACTCTAGACCGGGAAAAAAACACAGCCTACTTATATCCCATAAATCAGTTCCTGTAGGATAAGAATGGAATGTTATTATTATTTTATTGTCTCTTTGTTTTATTTGTTATCTTTATCACGACTAAACGGCTAAATGGATCTTAATGAAATTTGTCATGGATATAGTGCATGCCATGGGACACAACATAGGCTACGTTTTACCCAGGTACAACGCAGGCGAAGCCGCGGGCAAAAGCTAGTCTTACCATATATCAATGATCGACTACTGAATCGATTGCAAAATTAAAATTAGCATGACTAAGTACTGCGTGCTCATATTGGTTTCCTATTTTACAAAGGCATAATATGACTAAGCCTACTTAATAAATGCTAAGTTAGAGATACTTAGTCATTATTACGTAAGTTAGAAAGTAGGTTAGGCATATACCTTGGAAGGTATCTATTGATTTCAGTATCGAAGGTTATTATTGTGCATCGTAGTGGAGACCGGTATGACGCTTTGGACATATTGACTTGTCTCTGAACCACAAGGTCTCAGGAATAACATTATTTTATCGAAGTTTTTATACGTTACGTCATCGTATTGAATATATTATGGGTTCCGGGAGCTAGCTCGGTCTATGCTCGTATAATTATAAGGTCTATATATTTTAACCGCCTCTGTGGTCTAGTGGTTCAACCCACCGATTTCAGATCCAGAGGTCCCAGGTTCGATCCCCAAGGGGAGTACTTGATAGTTTGTTGAGGATTTCGGGTGAAGTGCACTTCTACCTTCGGCCTTATCATAACTTGAAAATCAGGTGAGATGAAGGCCAAGTACTTCCCCGTCGTACAATAAAAAAAATAAAGCATTAGGATATTATTATGATTGGGACGGGTTTTTTTTAAATGAATTTAAGGACCTCTAATTTTTGTCGTAGTTTTGACGATGGAGAGAGCTTTCCCTAAAGCACTGCCTCCGATGGAACACGTTTAGCGCCGGACTTCGGTAGGAAGGTCGCTAGCCAGGGGCGACCACAACGTGCATTAGCATTCTCGAGTTGATCTTACATAACTTTTGCCTCGTTTTTTCTACATTGGACAGATAGTGACAAAAGTAAAGTAATATCAAAACGAGAATGCTATAAGAGGTCGTGGTACCCCCCAGGTGGACAATTTCACCTACCATCAGTGTTGTGATCAATCAGCCGTAACCATTAGCAAAAGCCAGCGATTCCGTTGTCCAGGATGGAACCACTGGGATATAACTGGGAGGTAGGTACTCCCTACCCCCTGGACGTCCTATAATGTCCTGGCACCGTACCATCTATACCATTTACGTTTTTAGTGCGTAGTTTATTTTTAAATTTAATTATATTTAGTAGCTAGTGTTCCTTTGTAGCATTTATATTATTATTTGTTTTTATTTTGTTTTTAAGCTCAGTGTTGAATGTACGCGTAAATTTGTTATACCTAGTGCTCACATTTGTTTTTAAATCTATACTGTTTCTATCAGTGAAGACTTGTTATTGGCTATCTATTTCTATTATGTTTACTGGTGACATTATATATCAGCTGTTGGTTTTAGAATTAAATAAATAAGGAGTGAAATACGTTGCCTTCGTCTGTTTTCCCTGAAAATTACAATATGGGCTTCTTCAAGGCCAGAGCCCATTGGTGTCTTCTAGACCAGCGTGGTACAATTGTTTTTTTTTTATTTAACGACGGGTAAGCACTTGGCCTTCATCTCACCTGGTTACAAGTTGAGATAAGGCCGAAGGTGGAGGCGCACTTTACCCGGATTCCATTCCGGGTTCCTCAACAAACAGAGGAACTGGCTGTCTTACCTCTAAATGCCGGAACACAACAATTTTAGAACTGTTATTATGGCGACAGAATCAGGCAAGATGGCGGTAGCTAGCCAGGTGGACTTTTAAGTCCTACCACCAACCAAACCAAGCACAATATATTGTACTCCCCATGGGGACCGAACCCGGGACCTCTGGAACTGAGATCGTTGGGTTGAACCACTAGACCACAGAGGCGGTTAATTCGTAGGCCACATCGTCGCATCCCATCAGGCGAGATTGTGGTCAAACGTATTGAAAAAAAAATAAACAAAGGTACCTAGGCTAGGGTACAAATACCGATGAATAGTGATAGGCGTAAGTGCCTTTACACCAAGATTGTGTCGATTATAAATACATTATCTTATCATAATTCCAAGAAAGCATATCAATCAATTAAATTTATATTCAATCAATCCTGATTGGTTGACTTGATTGAGTTATTGTCCAGTTGGATCTAGGAACCTGATTAATAATTATGATAATTATATAGTTTATTTCAGGCAACATAACAATTATATATCTTTAAAAACTATCATACACATTAACTATTTAAAATAGACACGTAAAAATCAAGAGAACATTGTACCTTGCATCCTACACTACAAAATAACTCTGTCTAATAAGGGTCTGTGTTGTTGATTCTCAGTCCAATAACCAATCACTCAACTATATATTTATAACAGAGCGCCATCTTTCCACAAACTAAGCAAACCTTGTAACATGAGAACTAAGATTTTTTTATAAACATTTTATTATACCACAAACATTTTATTTTATAAACATTTTATTATACGACCACGGCTGGTGCAACACTGCCGAAACGTCGGGAAAAATATAGGTAAAATACGCGATAAACACCCGTTTCTCGAATTAAAATAATGTGTTCGAATCTCGAAAGTTTAAAAAAATACTATTTAATTATATTTTTTCTTGGATCAATCCCCACAAATTTGTGCTCGGTTTGGTTGTTGGTAGAGCTAGTTTTAAGTCCGCCTGGTAGTACCTAAGTAACCTGTTGAGGATTGGCCGAAGGTGAAGTGCGTTCACCTTCGGCCTTATCAGTAATCACTAGGTTAGATGACGGCCAAGCGCTTCATTGATCATTCATACTTATCATACAAAACAACACCCAAAAACAGAACAACTGTCTAGATCTATATTCATCACACAAATGATTGTCCTGGGTGGAAATCGAACCCACAATCTACAGTGCAATGGGTAAGCTATAACCCTATATAATAAGGTCTGTTGCTATATTTACATTTATATATCGTGTAGTTGATTTACCATCTGACAATCAACACAGCACTAACCAGGGACGCTACCGCCGACGGCGAAGCCGATCTCCATTGATGGCTTTAAATTAGCTTCATGAGAACTAGAAACGATTTTTAGCGTCAAATGTACTGAACGGATAGGTTTCATAACATGTGTATACTTTTGAGATGGGAAACGCCATTTCGGATATGACACATACCTAAATCGGTAAAAATCGTTTCTAGTTCTCATGGAGCTAATTTAAAGCCATCAATGGAGATCGGCTTCGCCGTCGGCGGTAGCGTCCCAGTGTACCTTGAATCTGGAAAGTTTCAGGGTAGTTTTCTTATGTCTTGTAAGGATGGAATATGAAAGGATTATGGAACTAAGGCGTTTAGTGGTAAGATAGCCAGCTCCTCAGTTTGTTGAGGATTCCGGGTTAAGTACGCCTCCACCTTCGGCCTTATCTCAACTTGTTACCAGGTGAGATGAAGGCCAAGTGCTTAACCGTCGTACAATAAAAAAAAAATGAAAATTCCTGTAGGATGGCGGGAAAACTTTCCGGAAGTTTCACTAGTTATGCATATAATTATTAATCAACTAAAAAAGGAGAAGAGCCCTGGATCCTGAAATACAGTCTAGGCTAGTTCAGGACCCTACGGATTCGATATATTATACTATAACACTGTTTTGTGTCAAATAAATGATTTAATATAATTGACTCCAATCATCGTATTGACCAAACCAGTACCTAGAAACTGAAAATTCTCAGGGTATAATTAATTAGGCTGCCTTAGTATCTATAAATTAATACGCTAAGTCAAAACTTCTGATCCCTTTTCAAGCATATTGCGCGCGCGGTCAATAGGATTGGCGTAGTTAAAGAGAGGCAACATTTCCACAACTTTAGTCTGGAGAATTGGAAAAAATCCCATTTTTTTTTACCTACACTGGGCACACAGAGCAAATGTCTACCGCAAATACTTCTAGGAATATGGAGGAGGTTGGTACTCAGCCAATTGGTACGCATGCAACTGTTTTTGATAAATTACAGTTTCAAATCTCATTGTGGATTCATAGATGTGAAATTCGCCACTACATACAGGCTACATCTAACTATAATATATATAATATAATAACTATATTTTTAAAACTAAATGTTTAGAATTTCCATATTGGTTCCATAAACGAGCAATATTATATAAAATGTCAATAATATGTAATCTTTTGGTAGAGAACCAGAACTTCTGTGGTTCGACTACCAATATAGGTAAAATTTACATTGAAATAATATTGTTCCTATTAGTTACATGTAGTCCTGGGCATTTTTTTTACCTTTTTTTACCCTATTTTTTAATGTGTTTTGAAGCTACAATTTATAAAAGCCATTTCATGCGTACATAACTCAGAGGAACTTTAATATTGATTTCTTTGATTCGGACCATTTAGTCCGAACTTTTTGCATACGACTATGAACGTTTGTAGTCACGACTTTGTTGGTGGTAGGACTTTGTAAAGTCCGCCTAGCTAGCTACCACCATCTTACCAAACTCCGTCGCCATAACCATAAAATAACAATTCTAAAAAAAATGTGTTCCGGCATTAAGAGGTAAGATAGCCAACTGGCTATCTTACCTCTTAGTTAGTGAGGAACTCCTCAGACTGTTGAGGATTCCGGGTCAAGTGTGCTTCCACCATCGGCGTTTTCATAACTTGAAAACGAGAAGTTGAGAAAAGAAAAAAACGAAAGTTGAGATGGAGGCCAAGAGCTGCCGTGGGACAAAAAGAGAAAAAACATACCTTTTCCGTTATGATGGTGTCGACGCAGTTCTTGCCGGTGATGGGGAACTGGCACTCGGGCACGATTCTATGCTCGCCGTTCTTGGAGGTGTGCTCCATCGTGACCACCACCTTGGTGCGCGGCGCTGACACCAGGTCCATGGCGCCGCCCATGCCTTTCACCATCTTACCCTGCGACGGAACGGGTTTAGGTAAGTACAAAGTTCCTTTTGTTGTGACAATCCATCGATATACCTCGAAAACACTATAGCAATAAATGGGTAATTATTTGTTGTACACATAAATATGATTTATACATGTCATAGGAAAACATATGTACATACGCGAGCTTAACCCTTAGAGTTTTATACCATCAAACCTTTGAGAGAGAGAGAGAGTATCAGTTTCTAGAAAAGTGTACCTGCTTGAATTAAAGTAAAACTTTAATGGACAAATTATATATACATACATAAATCAAAAGTATTAAAACACATACATGTTTAACACCTATATATGGATAATTTATGGAATGAAATAAAAATATAAAGAGAGACACCATAAGCCTACCTAGTACCTTATCTACCTTTAATTGTTGTTTTCCTGGTATACATAAAGTCCTGTAACATTTATATATCATTGATAACAAGAAGCTGACAAACCTTGTTCTTTTCGCCCCAACAGCACTCGATCTCCAAGCTATGCTCTAAGACCTGAGCACCGCAAGCGGTGAGGTTGGGTTGGTGATGAATCGGTCAAAGACACAGATAATGACCAACAGCACCAAACATAAAATCAAGGTAGACTGGCAAGAACTACACAACCTCGATGAGTATATTTACCTGGTCCAGCTAGTTTCCTTCGACAACAGACAGGACAAAAAAGTCGAACGCAGAGTCCAAAATGCCTGGAAAAGCTACTGGTTTTCATGAAGATGCTAATGAAGGGTGACCTTCCACGATCACTTAAGCGTAAACTCATCGACATGTGTATTCTTCCCGTACTCACCTATGGCGCCCAAACATGGTCATTGACCGAGGTTCAGAAATGGAAACTCAAAGTTTGTCAAAGAGCCATGGAGTGTGTTAGGAATGAAACGGACCGACAGGATCCGAAATACCGAAATGCGATCTAAGACCGTTACCGCAGATGTTGGTGTTGAGGCTGCCAGGCTGAAATGGGAATGGGCGGGTCACGTCAGTCGAATGCCTGCTGACAGATGGGCAAAGGCTGTCTCACAATGGGTGCCTGCAGATGGACAACTAAGTAGACGCAGGCCAAGAAAACGTTGGCGTGACGACCTGACTGCATTCAACCCGGACTGGTCGGAAACGGCGGATGACCGCAAATGGAAAAACTTGGATGGATACGGGGGAGACCTTTGCCCTGCAGTGGGACAGTAAAATACTCACAGGAATCATCCAGTTCGCCAGGTCCCCGTATCTAGAGACCTGCATGCCCCCGAGTATGGTCAGGTCGATGTGGCCGCCCCGGATCATCGCGAAACTATCGTCGGATGAGAAGTACGACGCACCTGAACAGATGACGATTTATTCAACTTCTAAACGGAAGAAGCATTCGGTGGTTTTATAATCGTTCGAAGAAGCTAAAACTCACTAAGCTGTAGGGTCTGTTGCTATATGTATATACATTTTATATATCGTGTATTTGATTTACCAGCTGACAATCAACACAGCACTAACCAGTGTGACTTGAATCTAGAAAGTTTCAGGGTAGTTTTCTTTTGTATTGTAAGGATGGACTATGAAAGGATTTTGGAAAATTCCTGTAGGATGGCGGGAAAACTTACCGGAAGTTACACTAAGTAGTTATGTATAATAATTGTAAATAACTAAAGAAGGAGAAGCCCTGCATCCCAGCACCAACCAAACCAAGCACAAATTTGTTCTCCCCTGGGGATCAAACGGGTTCTCTGGGTCTGATACCGGTGGGAGAGCCACTAGACCACACAGACTAAATACAATTGCAGATTAGCGTTAGGTCTACACAAAGAAAGAGATAATAAGTAGGTACAAGAAGGTACCTACACCAGCCACAGAATGCACAGTAGTACAGTACTATAGCATTAACTCAAGTTTACTGACTATAGTTAACACAACACTAACAACCAATGATAATTGCGTTAATCGAGTTTACAACTTCTACACGCAAATCTAGTCCCAATTATAACCGCATAGAGCACTAAATCGGTTCCAGCTCCCAATTTTTTTTCCTGGATTCCATTCATCCCCTTCTGTCTAGTCCTTATGATACCTTCACCGAAGTTACCTCACACACAAATTTAATCCCTAAGACCACTAGCTAAAGTACTAAATCGGGCGCCAGCCGCCAGTCTTACCTGGAAGTACGGTAACGGTTTCCTTCCCAGCGTTAATGAGATCAGCGTCGACGTTCTCAGGAGTTGGGAACGGGCCTAAGCCGAGAATGCCGTTCTCTGATTGGAGGAGCACCTTTAAGTTCTTGGGGATATAGTTACTCGCCAGCATTGGGATACCTGGAAGGAAATCACTGTTAATAGCTCAGAACAATGAACAATATAGGCGACGAAGAAGATATTATTTCCAGTGGGTAAATTAACTGTGGTAGTGGGCCTAAAATGGACACATAAGAAATAATACAATCATAAATAGGATAATAAAATAAATATTACAGGACATCAATTTCACACAACGCCATCTAGCCCCAAACTAAGCATAGCTTGTAATATGCATGGGAACTAGATTACGGATAGATTTTTTTTGTGTAAATACATACTTATCATACGATACAACACGCTAACACAGAACAAACATCTATATTCATCACACAAATTTTTGACCTGGGTTGCAATCGAACCCACAACTTCCAGCGCAGAAGGCAGAGTTACTACCAACTGAGCTATAAGGCTTGTTAGATGGGATATTTATTTATAACTAGCCGAAACCCTCAATGCTACTTTTTCACTGCGGAAAATGTTTGTAGACGTAAGAAATATTTGAACTGAAACTTGGAAAAAAGAACGACATCAAAACATTTAATGTGCGTAAAATGCATGCCTTTCACACATGAATACCAAATTTTCCATATAAGTAGCCTACCTAATGATGTTTCACATATTGAATTGAATACGTTGGTGCATACATCGACATAAGTGTATACGTGAGAAAAACCCGTATTTTAAAATGTATATTTTAATCTATTTGGTAAATATTTTATTGTAGGGCCTCATTAAGTCAACATAACCATTTGTTTGGACAATATCACACAGGAACACCAAATTTTCCATAGAAGTAGCCTACCTGATGATGTTTTACCTTGAATTGATTGGTGCATACATCGACATACGTGTATACGTGAGTAAAACCCGTATTTTAAAATGTATACTTTACTCTATTTGGTAAATATTTTATTGTAGGGCCTCATTAAGTCAACATAACCATTTGTTTGGACAAATGTTCAAGTTTAACTGATTCATACTCAACAAACATTAAAAAATACTACATACCGATACCGAGATTCGCGTGCATGCCATCCTTGAACTCCAATGCAGCTCTCTTAATAATCCTTTCTCGAGTTGAATTTGATGATTTAGCACTTTGTGTCGGCTTAGTAACGGTTACTTTTTCAATTCTTTTTTCGAAGCTTGCGCCTTTCACCACCCTATGTACGTATATTGAGGGTACATGTACATTATCAGGATCGATCTCGTCGACGATCTCTTCCACTTCTGCTATAGTGATCTTGGCCGCTCTTGCCATGGCTGGATTGAAGTTCCGAGCGCTTTTTCTGAAAATAAGGTTCCCATGGCGGTCTGCTTTCCAGGCTTTGATGAAAGCATAGTCCCCCGTGATAGCTTCTTCCATTACATAGTCTTTGCCATTAAACTGTTGAACATAGCGGGCTGCACTTGGTATTTCGATCTGTAATCATACACATCATTCAACCCATACAAAATTACTTCCTTCAAATTTCTATACATTATAGTACTAACTAAATTTTCACACCACCTGCTCGACAATGCCAAATTACATATCATGCCAACGTTACGTAAAGCAAGTCATTAAAGCCTTTGGCTTTAGCCGGGGTGTAATGTTGGACTGAATCTCATTATTACCCGCTGAGTTTTAATGTTTTTACTTTTCATAGTTCTTATTGCAATGGCTTTAAAGTCTAATTTCGTAATAATAGATCAACAGACTAATACTCGAAGGCCGGGGCCGGCGCCGCGTCGAACTTATTTGAAAATCGAACTTTATCTAAAATCGAGCTGGCCACGGCAAGCTGAATGGAACACATTTGAAATTAAACAAAAGCCGAGTATTGTAAGACGCTGCAATAATATACGTAATAACTGTAAAGTATTTTGATATCTTTTTATAAAATAGATATCAAAATAGAAGAAAAGTTCTGTTAAAATATCAATCTCAAGGACCACCTTCCCCGACCTTTACAGTACAAAACGACCCTCAGACGCAAGTTTCTGAAGTTGTGAACAATACTCAAATAAACTCTACCACAACTTCGATTAACGTACCAAAAAAAAATTTAGTTTGTCTTTCCACAACTGGACTAATGTCTCAAACATCAACTTTCAATTTTAATTTTAATTTACTATAATAAAACGCTGTTTTAAGTAGCCTTGCTTTTTTATTGTCTCGCAAAAGGTGAGAAAAGTAGAGTACACTCCTCGGGGATAAAGCTGTTTTTGTCTTAAATTAACTCATAACACCCTCGCTGCGCTCTGGAGTTAGATCTGGAGTCCTTCGTTACGTTCAGAATTCAATATCGCGCCCGTGTCATAAAACAGTGCTTTATCCCCTCGATGTATAATCTACTATTATACCTACACCTACTACCTAAACAAATTTACCTTCTTATCCTCAGTGTACTTGATAGGAGAACCTCCTTCTTGCACAAGCGTGCCAAAGCCAGTAGGTGTGAAAAATGCAGGAATCCCTGCACCACCAGCCCTGATTCTCTCTGCTAAGGTACCTTGAGGAGTGAGCTCAACCTAGAAATTATAAAATGTTAGCACAGGCACTGATGCTACAGTATTTTTATATGTAAATATTAGTTTGGATTTTCATTTCTCTAGGTGAGAATGAAGAAGGAAGTTGCTACAAAGGTATATAAATAAAATTAATGATATTTAAATAAATAAATATTACAGGACATTAATTTCACACAGCGCCATCTAGCCCCAAACTAAGCATAGCTTGTAATATGGGAACTAGATTACGGATAGAATACTTAAATACTTTTTGTAAATACATACATACAATATGATACAACACCCAAACACAGAACAAACATCTATATTCATCACACAAATGTTTGTCCTGGGTGGGAATCGAACCCACAACCTACAGCGCAGAAGGCAGAGTTACTAACAACTGAGCTATGAGGCTTGTTATATGACAATATGATGTATGGATCATTCATTTTGATAGGAGTACAAGATGTTGCTGTATTATTGTCCGGTATAGGTAACATTGTAATTTTAACCTCTAGTTCACCGCTCAGATACTGTCTTTCAAATTCTTCATTTTCACCGACATAAGACGCTATCATTCGCTTTATTTGTTTGTTTTTCATCAAAATGCCAAGGCCAAAGTTGTCAGTACCTGTTAAATGGACAAGACAATGTTAATAGACATTATGACTAGAACTAGAATTTAAACTGGCTGAAATGATAACTTAGAACTTTGGCGCAAGTGTAACAGCGAAGGGTCAGATAGTTTGTTATAAGTACCTTCCGTAATACTTTCATATCCATTTGGTAATATAGCTGTTATTTTGACATTACAAACAAACACTTCAATTTAATTAATTTATATAAGTATAGGTCTCAGATCAGGTAAAAATGGGTACCTTTTTTTTCACATTTTCTATAAAAAATTATACAATGTCTGTCTTGGGGTTGTATATTTAGTTTTTTTGTATGGGTTGTATGTTGTATTGAACAAATTTAATGTATTAACAATAAGTCTTATTATATAACCTACTATATACAACCTACTTAATTGATATATAAAAACCACAATGCCGAAATACCTACCTGCAACACTTACAGTAAACAGGTAACTTAAAGTTTTATTAATTTTAATTAGGTTCAGATATATAGGATTAGAATTAACTGGGTAGGTACTTCATTTTTTTTTTCTCTCCTACCGCAGGAAAACATAAAACACTCCCGTTTCCGCACTCAGCCTCATAAGTGGTCCATTATTCCAGCGTCAGGAATGTCCATTTAGTTTAGCGAGCCTAACTCCGACCAGAAGCGCAGAATATACCTTGTGTCTCTGCATGCTTTCGGAGTTCTGTCGGAGCTAAGGGTTTAACAGCTATACAGCCTTTATATCATAGAAATAACTATATTATACAAGTAGGTTTCTGCGTCATCCATGTTACCTGCATTATTGGAGATCACAGTAAGAGCGGTTGCATTCTTATTGTGCAATGCTTGAATCAGGTTTTCAGGGATACCGCAAAGACCAAATCCCCCAACCAGAAGTTTAGATCCATCTTTTACATCTTTTACTGCCTCATCAAAGTTTTCATAAATCTTGTTGTTTTTCCTTGCAGTGCTGTAGCTTGCACATGATATTATCTAATTAAAGAAAAAGTAGAAATAAAACAACAGATAACTAGTAGTCCGGCCCAAACTAAGATCTCACAATGTCTGTTTTGTGTTAGGTATATAACTACGGAGATTATTTCTCAAAAAGATAAAAGTTTATAACTCTTCAATAAAGTATGCTCTCGTTACACCTTACTCTAAGACACTTTTTCTTAATCTCCCTTTATTCACCTTAGTGTATGAGGCTCTATCTCACTTATTCTATAAGAAACCAGAAAAAGAGCAAATCACCATAGCACCATTTAGTTATTTATAAAGTAGGTATATTATATTTCATGTCCTTTAGTTTTTAAGCTTTGTTATTGTATGTATTAGGGTACGATGTGACTGCCATGCCATTTATGGCAAAAATCATGAATAAAAATAGAATAAAAAAAAAAACATAGCACCAACCATATGTTTAAGTAGTCGGGCAGAATACAATAAGTGAAAAAGTCATCCCTTACTAATATGATAAGCTTACTATTTATACAAAAATAAACAGATTTTTGAGTTCAAGTGTAGTCTCTGTAAATTCAAAATTTGCAATTGATCAGATCAACCATTCAAAAGACATGGGTGAAAAGAATTTTGTTCTTTACACCCCATTAAAAACTACCCCAGTTATCAAAAATCCTCTGCGACAATCAATTTCTATTTATGTACTCTTTATTATTTAAATTTTACTATAATTAAGTTAGTTCAGAGGGTGTTTCTACCAGACATCTGTCCAATATGCTGGAAATATGGTTTTGCAACCCACAACTGCTCTGCTGCTAGTCACACCCACTCACCCACTCACCCACCATTCTGCCATGACGTTAGTTAGTATCCTCAACCCTCCTTATCCCTCTTATTCTATATTCTTATCCACTCATCACTCATCCTCAATCGCTTCGCTCAATCAAATATCTATAGAATAGATACATGTTATTTGTCTACAATATAATCAAAAGTCAAAGGGTAATGTAAGAAATCTAAATAAACTCAAAGTGGGAGAGGTAAGTACCTATGTAAATTATATTATACGAGTAGTACATGAGTCGAAAACTGACACATACCTACCTTGAAAAATTTTTTTTGGATCGTAGATGCACTGGTGTTGACGAAAATTAGCCTTTTTAAAGGCAAAGTAGCCATTGTCGTTTCAGACTCTTCACTTTCTTGCAATTTTGAAGCAAAACGCTACAATTTTTCTTAACCTTCACAAGAATCGACCGGCTGAAAGATTAAATGAAACCAGAAAATTGAATCAACAATGATAACAAGCCAGCTGATAATGAGAAGAAAAAAAGTTCCTCTATCTATGCAAGCAAACTTCAACTTCTTTGTTTTGAAGAGCAACCGATGACGGCGGCGCGACATGACGCGACGAGACCGCTATTTATTTATGCTATTGTTAGGTACCTACCTAACTTCTGTGATCTCTCCAAGGCATTCGTCTGCGTAAATTACGAAACATTGATTTCCAAACTGAAATATTACGGAATGAATGGCAAAGTCTTAAATCTATTAATGTCAAACCATAAAGACAGAATATACATTGTTGCGAAAAATCAAATATATCAAAATTATATTTTTATATTGTTTTATTTCCTACATAAATATAATCGCTTTACGGTACATCTTCGTCAAATCAGATATTATCGATAAACGAAGTATCATATCATCTCGCACATAGTGCTGCGATGCACCTGATCACATTACACGCACTGCTATGTTTTTTGTAATTTCCTACCTAATCACTCTATTGCCAATATAATGTTAGTATATTCAAAATCTATGAATATTATCTCATTTAGGTGCACAATATTTTGCTGGGGTAAAGCACATTCTGTTGTCGCGTCGTCGTCGTTGTCGTCGTCGTCGTCGTCGCTGCGTGGTGACTACCACGACACGATGGCGCTTCCTTCTATATGTTGGCAAGCTTCAATTTGCCGAATGACTTTTGAGTCATGATCATAATACGACTACGACTCAAAATAAAGACTGACTGTGTGTGTTGTACTTGTAGTTAGGTCAGTTAGGTAGGTGATGGACAGACATACAATTTGATTGTGGAAGAGTCTTCGGCATTTAAAAACTCACACACGTTCCGTTGGAATATTAACATCTCCACAGCATAGTAAGAATTCTAAATAGAATTTTAGGTACATTTTGCGACGACGACGATACTTAACGACATCTTAAAAGTTTTTTTATAAAGAACCCAGGTAAGTACTTACCCGTATCCACTCCACACTGTCTGATGTAGAAATTACGCAATGCAACAGTGATACCAGCAAAGAGAGTTGCTTTTTATCTATTTTTGGTAGATTCAAGGTTAAAAAATGATAAAATGATGGAAGTGGCTGTATCTACGTTCACAACGAATCAAATCTTACCAACGAATGATGAGATACAGCACAATACACTGAATATGCTTGTAAACTGTTCAATAGTAGGCTAAATTTGCATAAAAACTTGTTACTAATTCTTGTTTTGCAGCATTTTATTAATTCTTGTCGTGCGTAGGTAGCTATTACCAATACTTTACTTGCTTGCTTGAAAGTGAATCTAGCCATGGTAGCCCTGGCACAATAAAATATATCCTACCCTTTTTTTTCCCTTTCCAAGGCAGAGTTGGAGGGACCGATTCTTAATTTCCGCGACCGCCACGTCACCAGATAATTACAACGGTCAAAAGAAAATATTGTTAGACCATCAATGCAGTAATACTGACCTAGTAATGATTAGTTACCAAAATTATATTAAATGAATTCATTTTATTTATTAGCAAATTACCTACTTATGGGCTGAGTTCCTAAAATGTTAATGATAATGGTTTGGATAGGTAATTAAACGATTTCTGCGTAGACAATAATACTACTATCTATTTACAAAATATATCATGATACCTAAACAGAAGTAGATACTGAGCATCGATTAAATATTGTCGATGTTCAGTTACCACCATAATAACTACAGTTAAAATATCAAATTAGGTAAGCTCGCTTACTTAAAACATTCAATAACCTAACATTGACTTTAAATTATATAATTAATAATAGCAATGACACTTCAGACGTAAAATTTAATTTAAACATAACATACCTACTCGTAGCTGCCGCACTATGTTTAAATGCTAAAAAGGCTTACTAAAACTGCTGCACCTCAGATCAGAGAATACTGCATAAACAATTTTGATGTGATGATTATCTACTCGTATGATTTATACGGGAAATATTCTACGAAAGAATATATTTTATGTAGTAGATTCACTGATAGGTATTGCATAGTACCTTAGTAAGTATTTAATGTATACCTACGTACTAATCTGATTCTGATTATTAGAAGTACTTACGTTGGTACTAGAAAAAGACTAGCTAAGGCACTTTCAGGGTGAATCATACCTACCCTAATCGTGCAGCAATTTATAAAAACAGAAATAATGTTGACTTTAGGATCATATAAAATACAATTACAATTGTCATTAAAGACTATTTAAGATAAGTAGATGTATTATTTACTCACACTCATACCTAACAGTAGGTACCTACCTAACGGTTTTTGATTAACAACGAGAACAAAATCCTTCTAAATTTGAAACTTATTGTAATGTTCTTAATTGATGACATAAAATATATTACCGTCATTTATTTGGTGAAACAGAAACTTAAGTAGGTAGGTACTAACCTACTTGTAACAATATTATTATACCTATATTTTTCTTTTAATTGTACTTTCAACATTAGTATGTAAGTATTATAATATATTAAGATTTTGACAATATGATTAATATACAATTTTAACATTCTTATTCTGTCAATACATGTTTGTATATTTATTATAATATGTAATTGTTATAAAGCCAATAAAATTTTATTGTACCTACTCAGTCACACTTTAAATGTAGTAAGTACTATCACAATTTCGGATTCCTATATAAATATAAACCTAGTATCGTTAGGATATGTAAAATAAATTATTCCATCAATAATCAATAAGTTCTAACAGCAAGATACTATAATTTTAGCTGAGTCTTCCAGATCTTGCATCCGTTATAACTCCCCATAGCTCAATAATAAACTCATCTGTGAATCCAAACTCTTGCAAGTCGCTGTCGTCAATAGCTTCAGCTAGTTGCATGGAATTTTTTCTGCCATCAGAAATGTCCCACATTTGGGTTGCAAGCTCGGAATCGTTGATGCCCATGAATGATTCCAGTAAACTATTTATTTTCTCGATGCCAATTTTTGATTTTTCATCATGCTGTAAAACATAAAGGTACGATTTAGAATGGTAAATTCCTTCTATTCAATCATTGTAAAAGCGTAAGTTTATTTGGATGACTGTTACTCCTTCACGTCAAAACAAGCCTCATAGCTCAGTTGGTAGTAACTGTGCCTTCTGCGCTGTAGGTTGTGGATTCGTTTCCCACACAGGACAAACATTTGTGTGATGAATATAGATGCTTATCCTGTGTTTGGGTGTTGTATTACCTATATGATAAGTATGTATTTACAAAAAAAAAGTGCTTATTTAAAATACAAAATAATTTTAAAAAAAACTAGAGAATAGACTGAACTGATATTTTGCACAGATATTGTTCCAGGGTTAGGTCAGGAAAAATATATGTTCATTTTGTCTGGGTATCACGCAAGCGAAGTCAACCAGCAAGTACCTAAGTTTGTATTAACTTCAAGACCTGTAAAGGTCTGGTCCTTTCCTTCAGCAGGAGGGCGGCTAGCGACCCCTCCTGCCGATGTCCAACAAATGGCAATTTTCTGTGTTCTGTTGTTCCGTCAGAGCGTGCATGCCAGTGCATTCTGGGAATGCTCGCTCCATCGTAGACTTCACATCCTTGCTCTGCCTAGAGCTAGACAAGCATAGATGTCAAGCTAGGACCTAACCTATCATTTACATAAAAAACATCTACGATGACATTATAGTACCTCATACAAAACCTTAAATATGTGTCTCATGTACCTAAATAAGTAGAAAATTATATAGGTACCTCGTTTTCAATTGTCGCTTGGCCGTTGGATTTGAACCTCAATGTTTCTTTTCCTGAACCATAATTTTGTTTTGTTTTTCCTGATTTAGCACCACTGGATTTTGGACCGATACTACCAAACCCACTTTTTAAAGGTTCTACAAGCCTTATTATAAATGTAGTGCCCTTTGGAATTTCCTTAAGTGTTTTTGCCACTTCGTAATGTCGTTTACCAATCATGTTCTCTCCGTTCAACTTCTCAATGTGATCTCCAACCTGGAATTGTATAGGATGATTAAGTTAAATGGCATAACAACTGACTTCCTGTTAATTTCTCAACAAGGGAAATGAGTCGGCTCGACTTTGGTCTCCTGTCTTGTTTCTTTGATCAGGATGTTCACACATTTTCTTGATCTTTGATAATCAACTTATTCAAAGTAAATATTCTAAAGCATAGGTAGACATTACTCACACACTAAATAACTATAAATACTTCTAAAATCAAGCTAAATTACTAAGTATTATTTGTTTATTATAAAACATATTACATATACCAATGTATTTACCAAGTATGAGCCGTTAAAAAGTATTTTGTTTCAAATTCTGCCTGGTCTGTCACAAATACATTTTCATTCATACAATCTTTCTAATCTGTTAATTTATAATGAAGGCGTGATAATATAGAAATATAATCACAGAATAATTTGTAGAGTAGGTACACTGACCTGACACATATAGGTTCCTAGGTACCTCTGCCTACTTTTGAACATTTTATGTATTCACACATAATGTTAAATAATGTATTATCACCATGCATACCGAAAGCCGCGTAACCTCGGCCTTCGGCCTTATGTATCATAACTTGAAAATAAGGTGAGATGAATGCCAAGCACATCCCCATCGTACAATAAATAAAGTTTCATCTCTAAATGTATGTATTACCTACAATTTTTTTATAAGTATGTGCTTACTACTAACTAACTACTAAAATTTTAACAATTTGTGTAGGCACCTAACTAAAGTGTAGGTATATATTTTACTCTATTAGAAAAATCAACTTCAATATTGCTATTTACCATTTCAAAATAGTTTGGCATTAGGTATATGAGTATGGTAACCGGTATAGACGATGAAGTGAATACTTATAATTACCTCTATATGCGGTATTCTTGAAACAATAGAACCATCTTTAATTCTCTTAACAAATGCGTAGCCTGCCCCATTGTCTGTGATAGTTAATCCCAAGGCATCTTCTGTTTTAACTATTTCGATCTCTTTGGGTCGTCCTTTCCTATGTGCAAATATGAAGTCTTCTAATCCAATTTGTCCGCCAAGTAGTTTCTTCATGTCGACTTTGTGGGTATTCAATGTGCAAAATAGGATCTGAAATGAAAAAGTACTAGGTAACTAAATGTTTCAGTATCACATGTTATAATGATATAGATAAGGTATATTAAAAGGCGGCATGAATGGCAGCTAGGTACCCAAAACATTGCTATGCATGTGGGTTTAGTTTTTATACCTTAGTTTAGGCATGTACCTTATATTCTAGCAACAGGAGTAGCAACCTAAATTATCATGAAGATGTGGTATAAACCTATACATTATAGCACTATATGAAATCACATTTCATATAGTGCTACAATGTATGTCTAACCTTGTACCTATACCTAATTTTACTCAGCCGACTGTATATGATGGAAGTAAAATATGACTAAAGCAGAATATGGCGAACGCAGAATATGACGCAAGCAGAATATGACAAAAGCGAAATATGACAAAGGCAAAACGTGACAATAGGAGAATATGACAAAAAGAGAACTTGACTAATTAATGATTAAATCAGAACATGACTAGAACAGAACATGACTAAAACCGAACATGACAACCATCTAGCTAACATACTAACCAGTAGGTAAAGTATTTTATACTGCTTGGATTTTTTTTAACTGAGGCAGAGTGTAGGTTTGTGTGTACGTCATTACTTTTATACTAAAATGCGGGCGGGAAAAGTGCGTTATTAGATGGTTGTCATGTTCTGATTTAGTCATTAACGGGCTCAGATTAGCAACACAACGCAACTTCACTCTAGTTCCAAACTAAGATATAGTTATAATAAAGGTGACATTCCTGTGCGCTCAACAACGGCGCTTATGACCAGACCAGATGACAGAAATACGCGCGAATTTCAACGTTTTATTTTTTTACGGTAAAACAAACATTAATTTTGAAAATCTAAAACACAGACCTTTTGCTGTATACTGTGTTTATTTGCTGTACAAAGTGTCAAGGCCTAATTGGGCGTATTTATTGAATGGCGAACATTTTTGGTACAAATTAGAGTAAATTTTGAATTTTTTTTAGATAGAGAAAATTTTATGTAATCGTGTTTTCGAAACACAAGCGTTCTAGCATCGATACTGAACTATTACTTATATTAATTTTAAAGTAAATGCTACAGTATTGTGGAAGATATGATCGCTGAAGCTAAGCCATTTCACATATCATAGACTCTTAATTAGTCAAGTTCTCTTTTTGTCATATTCTCCTTTTGTCATGTTTTGCCTTTGTCATATTTCGCTTGTGTCATATTTCGCTTGTGTCATATTCTGCTTGCGTCATATTCTGCGTTCGTCATATTCTGCTTTAGTGTTATTTTACTTCCATCATATACAGTCGGCTGAGTAAAAGTATAGGTACAAGGTTCCATTCAAATATATCTTCCTAGATTACGGAGACTAGAGTACGAGGCAATTTTTGAGGTGATGCTCAAAACTTCAAACGTTGAATTTCTGTTCATGGAAATCCATGGTTCCTAGCAGGTAACGCAAAAAACATGGTACAATCATGCCAGCGTACTATGGAAGGAAGAATTTTGGGCATCAACTACTAGATAAACAAAGAATCGAGGAGATCAGAGAAAAAAACAAAATAATAGCATCTCACACTCACAACGCCTGAAATGGAAATGAGCTGGACATTGGTGTGTTCTCAGACAAACATCTATATTTGGGAAATACCTACTTCCAGCAGTGGACTGAGATAGGTTGATGATGATACCTAGGCTTTACTACAAAAGGAAGCTACTGTAAAAACTACAAGCCTCTAAGACCTCTGAAACGATATTATACATTTAGGTTATCGATGTATTAACTTCGATAACCTATGTAGGTATATCTATAAAATCGTTAGGTTGTCATTTTTACGGTAGGTTTGAGAAATTCCAACTGGGTGATTGGAACAAAGTCCCGGGTGGACATTGCTTGTAGGCCACAGTACTACGAACGTTTACTGTTCTTTGATATTTTGGAACATCACTGAACATCAATCTGCGTAGGTAACGCAGCTTGATGTTCGTGGCTTAATAAACTAAAATTCGAAGATCATTACCTAGTTACATTTATGTAAGTAATACATACAAACACACAATATGTTTAAAACCAGGAAATCCTTTTAGTCCAAATAGATATCAACATTATCAACTTATAGATCTCGATCGTGACATTGGCAAAAATCAAGTCTTTTTTTTATAGCCCTTATCTTTTTTACTAGCCACCGTGCCACCCTTTTTAAACAATTATCGTATTAAAAACTGTATAGGTACCTATTATAATTATCTAAAAAATACATCATCGCTTAAATACACATCGCATTATTGCGAAACGAATTTTGTTACACTAATTTTCTAAAATAAATGTAAAAAATATTTACACTGCATAACAGGCCATGTGCCTACTACCTGTACCTACGTCGAAGCTATTACAATACCACTATCATCTATCAGTTCCTTGACCCAAGCAAGCGTTCTGTTTTGTAGGTCATCGCCACGCGTCCCCATAAAAACATACATCATTCATTGTAAGTAGGTAAGTTAAGTACCTATTATGTGATGCGGGTATCTCACTTGACTCGTTCATTTGTATGATAGGAGAGCGAGACTGCGCCCCTGGGTTGATACACTTCCTGGCTCACCAGTGCGTGCTTCCGCTAATACGACATTTTAAAAAAGTTCGCTTTGCCATAATAAGTACACAGATAACAAAATACTAACGATATTAACATCGTTTTCAAAAACATTGTCATTCGAGCCTGGCCTGTGCCGCTGCCTACTTATTACTTATTTGTTAGTAATTTAAGCAAAAGATTTTTGAAGTGAAGCTTCTTTACGTTTTAAGTGGGGATCTAAGTAATATCGAAAGATTGAGACTTTTGCGGAATTCGTATGAAATGTTTAAATTATAAACCAATATAAAAATGAGAAATTAAATTAGTTAGGTAGGTAGATCCCAAAAGTAATTTAATGATATAATAATGGACAGGATACTTGATACTTGAGGATGCAGAGATAAGATGAATGTTTCATTTACAATGACAGCCATCCATGATCCATGAACCATTATTGGAATGGCAAAAAATGTAGAATACCTATTAAGTGAGAGTGATAAATGTTTCAGACACATTATAGTTATACCTAGTTATCAATAAACATAAGGCTCAGCGTCGGATATGTCCTTGACAGATAGCTGTAGATAGGTTAGGTAACGCCTTATTCACAAGGCGTGAAATATTTCGACAATGACCTTTAGAAGTCACTTGGCTTGGCATATTGCTCGGTATATCGATCGATAGAAACCTAAAGATAGTAGGTAGGTAGGTAGGTACTAGGCAGTAACTAAGAGGTATTAAGTAGGTACCTATACCTACGTACTACCTCGGTACCTACCAATACGGCACTAGGAACTACCTATTTATTTCATGTTACGGGAAATATGTGCTTGGACAACATACTACATACATGTACTTATATATTACTATTGGATAATATTATTATTAATTGACCGAGCGAAGCGTTTCAGTTTCTAGATTAGCCAAAAATACTGTCTGATGGCTGTCGGCTGTCGGTTTGTTCTCGCCTACAGGTCGCATTTTTCAACTGATTTTAATGAAAACTGGCACACATGTTCCTAGATTTTTTTTTTTTTAGTCGATCGCGATATTTGATCGCAGGGAAAATGGGAGAAGTTTGCTGTAGCGTTATTTATCAATGAAAAGTGAAAGAGGAAAGCATCAGCTATTGCATGGTTATAAGGGCTCACGAGGTCTACTGTGCTTACAGATACAGAACCACTAGTTACTATAAGTGCAGTAAGTACCTATACCTACCTATAACTTGCACAATCATAGCATAGGACGCCGAAAAAATTGTTTTTTCATACAACTTAGGTCCTGCTATACCTCAAAAAGTCGGATTCATTAGATTGGTTCCTCAAACACATTTCTCATTGGTAGGTTCCGATTGGTTTAGTAGAATCGGTGCCAAGGGGTTATGTTGTAACCAGCGGCGGTTACGTGGAGTTGGTGGATAGAGGCGGCCCATGATCACTGGCGAGGCCTGTTTTTTTTTATTCGTAGGGTCAGCCCTAGACCTTGAGGCTTGCCAGAGCAAAGATGAAGTCTACAATGGAGCGAGCTTTCCCAGAAAATGCTTGTTTCAGCAGTTGGTATATTATGACCTAAAATTATAGCGATGAACTACGAAACTTGCAGCAAGTGTAACTGTGGGTCAGCTCTAATAGCAGGTACCTACCTACCTATGTTTGTTGTAGTTAGTTGTGTAAGTAGCATCGACTTCATTTTCCAAACCCCTACAATGGAGCGAGCTTTCCCAGAAAATGCTTGTTTCAGCAGTTGGTATATTATGACCTAAAATTATAGCGATGAACTACGAAACTTGCAGCAAGTGTAACTGTGGGTCAGCTCTAATAGCAGGTACCTACCTACCTATGTTTGTTGTAGTTAGTTGTGTAAGTAGCATCGACTTCATTTTCCAAACCCTTGACTTGCTAGCAATCTTGAAATGAGAAAAAAACAAAATGCATGCGATTCATCTTGTTCATTAATGTTCAAGTCAGCAATGCTAACATTATCTTAAATGGGGAAACACTTAACTTTATTGAAGCAACTACTTTCTTAGGTTTAAATATTGATGCAAAGTTGCAATGGGGTATTCATATTGAGTCATTACTTAACTAGCAGATTAAGCTCGGCCGCATACGCTGTACGTACAATAAGGCATCTTACTGATGAAGCTACGGCGAGGTTAGTTTATTTTAGTTACTTTCACAGTATTATGTCTTATGGCATATTTTAATGGGGAAGTGCAGCTGATATTGCAAGCATTTTTATTCTTCAAAAGAGAGCTGTACGGGCAATTAATAAAATGAAAACTCGTGACTCTCTCATGGAACGTTTTAAAGAGATTGGTATTCTTACAGTCGGCTCCCAATACATTTATGAAAATCAAATGCACGCTCACAGAAACATTGATAAATTTAGTAAAAGAAGTGATGTACACAGTGTTAATACTAGAAATAAATATAAACTTGATATACCTAGGTATCGCTTTGGAAAAGTAAATAATTCATTCTTAGGAAACTGTGAGAGATTCTATAATAAGCTTCCTCAAAGCGCCACCAAACTCTCTGCTCGTAAATTCAAATTGTATATAAAGAATAACTTAATTAAAGTGTCTACTACAATAAATAGTGATTATATCGACGATCAGAACGCGTGGCCCGATGTTACTATACCAGTTGACAGCAAAATGGTGATTTCTCAATGTTAACAAACTGCCCATTAGGTAGATAGGTAATAACAAATGTTTTAATATTAAGTAGATACATCATAAACCTAAATATAATTAAATATTGTGTATCTAAATGTTGAATGGATCATCAAAAAATTAACCAGCCCGAGGTTCTTGTCTTTCTCCTTGTGTGCTAGCCGCGATTCCGAACAGACGGTAGATTTGACGTTTCAAAATGATCCTAAAAAATCTTAATGAATAAAAAATTTTTGACTTTGACTTTGCTTTTCGCGTGATCATCAATCACATCCGCAGATAGGTGAAGGAAGAACCTACGTATCATACGTGCCTTCAAGATAAACCGCATCCATCTAATTAACAAAATGTTGTAATTTGAAGGGTTCTCATACAGTAAGTACCTGTGCTGTAGTTGTTAGCTAAAGTGCTTATTACACTATCCGATATTAAGGATGCTAGGTCATCTCGCCATCTGAATTAATAAAAGTTTAATAGCACTTAGCCAGCTAGCAAGAAAAATGTGGCTGCCGTCCTAGCTCCTAGTTAGCATCCGATATTACGGATGGTGTAATGACAGTTAGCTTTCTAATACACCTTCCAACAATTCGTTGTCAAAAAGTCGTCCTAGTTAGGATCTAGGATAGGAACCTTAGGACTTAGGACGCTTCTTATTACACCGTCCTAAATTGCATCCGTACCTAATATCGTTTGCTAAGTAGCCACCTTACTTGCTTGCTAACTATGATGTTAGGTGGCTAAGTGCTATTACACTTGCATTAATTCAGATGGCTAGATGACCTTGCACGCTTAATTTATGAAGGTGTAATAAGCACTTAAGGTAGGTACGAACAACATCATTTTGGAATCCATACATTAGTCAGTATTTATGAGCATCGTCAAATAATTTGATTGTTCTCAGTAGTTGACTTTGACTGAGCCGTTTTTTATCAATGTAGTTTCCTCAAAGTGACGAAAGGTAACGGAGCTATAGGTACAAAGTTCCTGTTAGGGAATTAATGTCTGTCATGACATTGTCACTTCAATCGACTCATAGTGAAGTGTGTCATATTCATATAGTCCAGTCATATAAGGGTTTCTCTTCGGAATTTCTTTAAAATTCTCGTGTCTTGTGTGTCTCGTGGCTTTAGAAAGCCAAAAATAAAGTTGTACCTAGTACCAATACGAGTTTTCAGTTTATATCTCCGAGGTTGAGCCCTTTTGTTGCACTATAAATATAAACGTAGGTAGTGATAGTGATTGTAAAGTGACTTCTAGTGACGCGCGAGTATATTGTTACCTCCTAAACATGCGTCAGTCAGCTAGTGAGTAAAAAAATATTATAGAAATGACTCAGATATGTTTAAAAAACCCACTGTATGATTGGACACAATATTCGATTGGGTTAGTAACGTAGGTACCTACTAGCATGTTATAGGTATACCTATAACATGCTATATAGGTATACCTATAACATGCTAGTCCATGTATTATACATATAGGTGCTGACCCCGCGCAGTTAGACTTGCGACAAGGTTCTAAGTTCATCACAATAATTTCAGTTCAAGATAAACACAGCATTTTTTTGGAAAGGTTGCAGCCTCGTGATCCAGGGCTGACCCTACGTACCTACAACAGTTGTAGGTACGTATGGTCAGCCCTGGATCCAGTTCCAGAGAAGTGCAGTTTCAGCGCGATGTGCGTTCAAGAGACAGACGTACAGACAGGCGCACAAAAATGGATCAAATTATTTATTTCGCGTCTGTATCGATATTAGTGTAATTATAGGTTTAATAGGTAGGTATTCATTGTACAGATTTTGACCCGTTACAGTTTTAGTAAAAGTCAATATAGTTTATTCTATGCCTAGCCTACCCGAGTACGACGAACTAGATAAAATAAGCGCTTACATCTTCTGGAGGGAAGTCATAGCATTCTGCTATTTTCTGATAGAGCTCCTTCACATTAGAAAAGCCAGAGATCAGCCCCAGAGGACTCCCATGCGCCTGCTGGCAGTGGAACACCAACTGCGATTTCTGGGCTCCATTGTTGTTGTCTACTCCGTTGGTGTTTGACAGCTCTTCGGGAGGCGGCGCAGACGGCACTGGTGGTGGCGCGTATTTCGGCGCTTTCTTCTTGAATAATGACATGGTAAAAGAGCACTATCGTAACGGTATAAAAGTTTTCCTATGAGAACGTCAGCGCGCGCACATTCTCGATTCACTACACAAATCTAATCACCACACATTCGCTTATCTTGAGGAAACTTAAAATATCTTCACGTCGTCATAGCACACGATAATGTTATCGCCCAATGGTATAGCATTTTGATATTGGTAGAGATTATGAAGGCGAGGTGAGGGAGGAACACAGCGGTAGCAGAGTAAGGCGACGGGCGGCGCGGGGACGAGCGACGGCCGACTGAACTGGCGTGCGACCGGGCGAGCACGAGCAAAGCAAAGGCAATGCCACCGCCCCCGCCGCCTCGGTGACCGCGATACAAGCAAACAGTGCTCCTCTCGCCTACCTAGTACCTATAACCTACCTGCCCGCTGCTGCTGCCGCCCGAACTTCGCGTCATCCATCAGCCGTCGCCGCCGCCGCCGGTCCAGTCAGCGCTCGGCGACATTGCGATTGTGACACGCATTCCAATGTTTTGCAGTAAAGGTTAAGGATGGTTGATGTGATGTGATATAATGTAGGTACATCCGTAAACAGCATGCTATTATTGCATTGCTGGTTAGTTAGATGCCTAGTTATTCAAGAGGCTGATCCGATACCATTTGGAAGGGCTGGGTTTTCGGCTGGATAGATTATTTTGGTGTTTGGTTGGACCCGCTAGATGGCGCTGCGATCGCCACGGAACGGAACACTAGGTCGGTACCTACCTGCATGTCATGAATTAGGTAGGTACCTACCTCTGTAGGGTTCGTGGCTCAGTTGCCATTTAAACTTGGTCGATTTATCCATTGCACGGACTATTTTACGTATTTTTATGATATCTCCTTAATTTCAGAGTGTATTGAGCTAAAATTTTACAGGCAGATACTTGAATAGACTAACTAATTGCTGGAGTACTTTTCAGTTTGCCAAACCATAAAAAAAAACTAGTTCAATCTAATGGCAAAATTGGTCCTGGCTTCGTCTCGGTATTTTTCAAATAGCTCATTAATTACTGACAGTATACTAATAAGACTTGGGGTGACGTTATTAGGCACACTTTAAGGTTTAAAGTTGCACGCTAAAATTATTCTTCGAAGTACTAGAACTAGAAAACCTCATTTTATGTATCATTATTTTTCTTACGAACGGGACGTTTTTTTTTAACTCTGTTTTCACAAACATTATAAACAAATTGGTAGCAAAATGTGTTAAAAAAATCGTAGCTGTACGCCTTACTGTTTAAGAGATCCAGCAACAGGCCAAACGATCTCCCAGGGGAAAACTTGAATATCTCCGTAACATAGTCTGCACAAATTTTATTTTAGCATACACATTTACCTCGCGTCGTACTCTTACTGATGACGTCTTTTTTTTTCATGTAAGACAATTTTGAAAAAAATATGCCGCTGGGAGAACGTTTTCACGCGTTGTTTTTTTCAAATATCTCAAAAGGATGCACAAATTTAAAAGTACCATACACATTTACACGGCGTCACTAATTATTTAGCCAAGCAAACTCATAAAATTCGTCATTTTTCCGCTGGGAGAACGCACACAGGTTTAAGTTCTGATAAAATAAAGCCTTGTTAATAAATAAATTTGTTAGTCTTCAATCAATTAGGTAGCAAGATACTTACCCCCCTACTAGGTAGGTACCGTCAAACGAGGGAAATGTCATTCTAAATTTGGTTGGTTTACTTAGTCACCATTCGCAGTGAGCATAACTTCATCATGAGAGAAAACTTTCCATCAATGGTTCACAGGCAATTCATAGTTCATACACAACAATGGGTCACCAAGAAAGTCACAAAGATGTACAATAACTTTCCAAACAAAATGTCCTTCAACACACACTAAACACCAATTTGAAACATTGATTGACATAATTTTTGTTTAGTGCAGTTGTTTCACTCCCATTTTCTTATATCTCAACTAAAGCCTAATGTAATATAAACTCCACTACTCTATATGCTACTATTTCAAGTAAATATAAACACACCAAGGGAATTTTAATATATTTTTATTGTATTATACGATAAATCTACGAAGAGGCAACAGCCTTCTTGGGGGTAGGTTTGCCTTCCTTGAATCCGTTACGGAAACGCCTCCTCACAATTTTAAGGTGACGCATGCGGCCAGTTCCAGTGGTCTTCCTGCGCTTGGCCTTCACTGACCAGTGGTCTGAAAACAAAAGGGACCAAATTTAGATTTGACATTTATCATAAATATATGTTGCATGGGTCTTTGGATGATTGTACATTTTCAATGGAGAACTAAAACAATGCATAATCTTTTACAAGAGGCTATGGCCAGAATTTTTCTGAAGGTGTCTCTGTTGATACACCAACACATACTAAATACTATTTCGCTGTAACAACACTAGCCCAACGCTGGGATACATGCATGGGCATATAAGTCAATAAATGTATTATTAAATTTAAACACATAGGTACATAAAAGAAAAGATCCAGGTCTAGCCCATGAATCAATTAGATGTCAACCAAATAACCTCAAACAGTCAAGATTTTTCTTGTTACATGTTGAAATCAGACTATAGTAGAAATTAAAATAAATTAGCTCTTTTATGTAAATTAATTATAAAAATAAAAAGTAGTAAGCTGTAGAATGTGTATTTTTTTAAATATTGTTTATCATAGGATTGTCGGCAAATGGTCTGTCGATGGAAAGGTCTGTAGTTAAGAGATATAGGTTTATCATCGCGTAGGTGTAAAGACCTGTAGTCAAAAAGCTCTGCTGGTGAAACGGAAATTAAAGAATTGACCTGTTGGCGAACAGTCCAATGATGAATCGGTCAGAACGGTTACTGAATCATGCATGAAGATTGGTATAATCACAAGGCACTGTCTCTAAGCCATCACCTCATAAATATAGAAGCTATGGGCTGTGGGCTGTGGCTTGTGTCAGGGGTCACTCAGGAAGAAGAGACAGTGGAGAACATCATTTTCCACTAGCTGAGATAGGACCGAATCTGCGCTACAGGAACACCCATAGCTCATACTAACAGACTTTTAAGCAGCCCAAGGTCTTACTCAGCTGGGGGCAAAGCACTAATACACCAAAATGTGGTACATCAGTGCAGAACTTTGTCCACTTTCTCCATAGTTGGAATTATGGGCATGGGCAATTTGTAGGTGTATAATATTAGTTATGTTTGAAGCACAACAAATGAGTTTGTCACAGTAACATTATCAATGTTGTTATAATTCTGTTTGATATTCCTACATTTTACAAAGACAAATTCATTAAAAAGAAATTATCTTCAATCAGTGTAGGGTAAGAACATTTGGTACCTACCAAGTCAGAATTATTTATTTATAGCCATAAACCGGAGAAATTTTTCGCATGCAATACCTACTTTCCAAGTTCGAACTATGCAGTCTTAGTTAGAGGTTATAATTATTTGTTTATTTAGAGAAACAATATATGGAGAGACCACCTATAGTGGCATTATATTCTAGGAAAAAAATACCCAAAACATGGTTCATTCATATCATACCAAAGTTACACTACCGATGGAACCGGCAGACAACAAAATTATTTTTTTAACTTACAGGAACGCAGTTTAGCTGCGGGGTATCCACATTGAGCGCACTGTGATTTCTGGATGTGGTAAGAAGATCTACCACACCTTCTGCACAAGGTGTGTGTCTTATTCCGCCGTTTACCAAAGCTGGACGTACCCTTCGTCTGAAATATACATTGCGAGGTTATAATCCAACATTTAGGAAATAGTCACTAAATACACCTAGATCCGATTTTCTAACACTAGCAATACACTCATATCACGTTTTATAATTGTAAAAAGAACATTTTTAACGCGATTATTTTGGATAAATATAGGATAGAAATAAATTACGCTACCATTTTGTCAGCTTTTGACAATCAAAGAGGAAAGGATAATATATCTTTTCGGCTGGTCGGTTGACTGACTTGACAGTTGACATTGACAATAACAATCCTAGTAGGGTGTCCAGATGCAGCAATCAAAATTACCCAAGACAAGATCTGATAGAAAACATTAATAGTAGGGCCAATTTAACAGATCACATTTGAAATCTATGTTTTAGCTTCATAGTGAGGTGACCTGCTTAGAAACATCGATTAAATTTAACTATCGATCGATTTTCGAACGTAAATTATGGAAACCGAATAAGACAAGTTTAAAGTGTAATTAAAAAAATGCATTTATTCAGTTGAGCTATTTGAATAATCGCTAGTGTTGTCAATAGTGTTGTAATCTGCACACGCAGTTTGTAGCAGTGCCAACATTTTTGCAGCGCTGAAGACTAACAATAACGTATAATATATATGTTATTGTTACACGCTGCATGACCCTTTATTTGTGCCCAAATAAGCTCAATAGCGTTATTCTGGCAGAGATAGGGAGAATCGAATAACTTCGTGTCCATGCTCTAGGGCTAGTCCATCGATTAAATAGCGAGGCTTGGGCGGCTTAGTTGCTTTTACCAAACTCAACTTTTAATAAAGTTGAATGTGCTTCCACACCATTCCTTTCTAGCCACGAGACAATTTCTAGTTTTTTATTTGCTTGCGTTGGTGGCTTATCAACTTGAACAGAATGATATGGATCGTTGTCCATAACAATTATCGATGGGTTTTCTAGGCTGACTAGCAGCTTTGAAACCACTCTTTAAAAATCTTAAAGTTAATTTCCTCGTGGTAATCACTCGTAGTTTTAGACGCGAATGCGATGAGGCTGTCTGGAATAAATCTGTGGTCTACAGTAACACTCGCCCGCCAATGATTGCGGAACAATAACTTGAAACGTCGCTTTGTTCATTTTTATATTTGGTAGGTATTTCTAAATACTCATCATCATCATTACCGGTAAACTGTCTACGACGGCTGTTATTTTAAAATATATTATTATTCACAAGAATAGTAGTTATTTTAGCCGCGGGAAAATACTACCAGATATTATTTATTTCAGATTTCCTAGTGATCCAACACGTTATGAAACTTGGAGAAAAATCGTAGCAGAATAAGTACCTACCACAATTATTTTTTCAATTTGTAATTCCAACCAAAACAGGTTGATCAATTATACAACCATTTACATTAAATTCAAGGTAATTGACATGGCTATGATATAGACATTAAAAGTGAATAACAATAAAATACTTTTTTTAATAAGCGTTTTCTTATTTACCCAAATTTGTCCGTGAATACAAAACTATAAAAAAGTTTAACAATGTACATAAGTATATGATATTATTATAAGAAGAAGCTACTCCATTACTTTGTTCCGTAACTTTCGCTAAAAAGTTTTTAGGGTAGTGCAACAACCATCAGTCGAAGCTAAATTGAAAAGTATGTGCAGTGATAAGACATAAATTGTTTTAGTTTGTTTATAATCACATACCTAAATGTTTCTGTTTGTATAGGATAAACTGTACACTTTTTTCGAGAAGTTTGTGTTAGACCCGAGGTCCATTAGTTAGGTCATAGGTCTATGACCTCCTTCTTTTGTTTTGGAAGTCGGCTACAAACTGCTAGGTACATTTGATGGCAATCTGGATCTGGAAAAATGTTCCTCATTGTCACCAGTGGTGGGGGGCGCGTGGCTATCGATGTGGTGGTAACCAGTAAAAACGAAGTATTGAAGTGTTAGTTAAAGCCACCATATTATATATCCGACTGTATGATATACTTATCTACTCTTTGATGTATCCCGTCCTACCTACTTCATAGAAAGTAAATGTCTCCTTTCTCTATCCTTTTCCCCTTACATAACTACGTTCGAGTGGTTAATGTAGGTATCTACCTACTGTAAAAAAAAAACTATACATGTAGCACTTACTTATGTCACAGAATAACTAATAGTAGGTATGCTTATGTGTTTAAAATGTTTATTTTTAAACTTACCCGTACATAGGTAATTTAATAAAGTAAATAATGTTTAGTTAATAAAGGTTTAGTTAATAATTATGATATTTTATGACAATGTTAACGGTATAACATTGTCATAAAATATCATAATTATGATTGTGTTATCCATGTTTTTGAAAATCAATTTGGTGATCCCATTAAAAATATATACCTATGGGAGCTGTGCTACAGCGTTAGGAGCGAAATAATACGTAAATTTCACTTGTTAGAATGCACAGTTTATCCTACATATACTTTAAAGTTCAGAGCAAGAGAAATAGAACAGAACTAATAGAAACTCAGTAATTATGCATACAGAAGCTAATATAAATGGTAGAAAGAAAATAGGCATATAATAGCGAGAGTAGGCAAAGCAGCATAGGTTCAACGCGGAACAGTGTCACAGTGAATTATCTCGCGTCCATAGAATACTGAGTGCGCCTGCCTCTGCGGGCGCGCCGTCGACTGGGAGCAGGTTGGCGGCCGCACGCCCCGTGCCTCGTGCCTCACCCCTCTGTCGCCTGGACGGATTTCGCACGGCGCTCTGAGCATGGTGGCAGGTAGTGCGCCGCCACACCACCCTCTTGGGAGACTGTAATATCTGCAGAAAAATATTAAGGGAATGTGACTTTGCGTCCGGACCTTGTAGTTTTCTCCGGACGTTGACCTTCTGGGTTTTTGTCAGCAAGTTTTGATGGAACATCGGCCGTTTCAAAATCATTTGTTATGTATGCTGGTTTTGTTCGATCTATGGAGAAAGTCACTGGTCCTCTTTTTAATTCTACAGTGACCGTCTTGTCTGTTCGGCTCAGTACGCGGTATGGTCCAGTATATGGTGGCTCTAAAACTCCGCGTAGGGCATCGTGTTGGCATGATTTTAAATCATCGTGAACGAACACAGACTTGGTGGTGTGTCGTGATGCTGATTGAGGTTTTATCTGTGACATGTTTTTTTAAGTTTGACACAAAATCTGGCGGGTTGTGTAGATTACGATGTGATGTGTGAAGGAACTCACCCGGTATCCGAAGAGGCTCACCATATACCATCTCAGCCACCGAGCATTGGAGATCTACCTTCCAAGCTGTTCTGATTCCCAGCAGAATAACGGGCAGCACATCCGTCCAACTCCGCTCGCCATGGGCCATGATCGCAGCCTTCAAAGTGCGGTGGAACCTCTCGACCATGCCGTTCGCTGCGGGATGGTATGCGGTCGTGTGGGCAGCTGGATGCCGCAGAGATCTGTAAGGGCTTTAAAAACATGGCTAGTGAACTGGCGGCCCTGGTCAGTTGTAAGAGTTTCCGGACAACCGAAGCGTGAAATACATATCTCATAAAATTCCTTAGCGACGGTCTTAGCTGTTATGTCGTGCAGCGGCTGCACGACAGCGCGTGTATCTATCCACCGCTCTTAAACTAAATTTCCTAGGGGCGATGACGTGTGTCGGTGCACCTTTGACTTCTGACACTCTTCACACGTTTTGACCCAGGCACGAATATCCTTTCGAGCTGAGGGCCAGACGAATCTGTCAGTTACCAATTTTGTTGTAGCTTTCGCTCCCGGGTGACTCATCGAATGGGCTGTGTTGAAAATCTGACAGCGCAACTTCTTTGTTATGAAAGGACGAGGCCTCGGCAGAGACATATCACAGAGTAAAGTGATGCTAGTACCAGGTATAGGTATTTGTTACAGTTTCAATGATGATGGTTTGTTAGTAGGGAGATCCTGCAACTCAGCGTCCTCTTTCTGTGCTAACGCTATTTGTTCTAGGTCAGGAGGTAGTGCAACAGTTTCTATACGGGACAATGTATTAGCGGTAATGTTGTTCATCCCTGCTATGTCCCTGATATCCGTAGTGAATTGGGATATAAAGTCAAAATGATTTTATTGTCACGGCGAGCACTTCTGCTTGTTCTACTGGAATGCGTAGGTGATTGGTTTGTGGTCTGTGTATATAACAAAATGTCTACCTTCAACCATGTAGTGGAATAGCTTGTCGCTTAAATGGCAAGAAGCTCTGGGTCATCTAGGACAAGGGGTCTGATCCCTTGATTTTTGGTCCAGCCAGCATGTCGTGTAGAAGAGAAGAGGAAGGAACCTACGTAAGCCATTAATGGTCTAAGGTGTCGGAAACTCCTAGATGGCCTTTATCTTGTCGTCTAAGGGACGTGTACCAAGCTGGGAAATGTGAAAAAAAAAGGAATGTTACCTCACTCCGACCGAACTCACATTTGCCCTCATTGATGAGGAGCCCATAGTGCTGGAATCGCTTGAAAACGTCCTCCAGGTGTTCCAGGTGTTCGTCTTTACCTCTGGAAAATACTAAGATTTCATCAATGTATGAAATACAGCAGTCAAGGCCTCTGAGAACTTCATCTAGGAACCGCTGGAACGTCTGGGCCGCGTTCCTCAAACCGAACCCCATGAATGGCAGCTGGTACAAACCAAAGGGAGTGGTAATGGCCGTCTTGGGTATATCTTCTGGAGCTACCGGGATCTGGTTATAAGCCTATACCAGGTCAATCTTCGAAAACAAAGCACAACCAGCTAGCTTGTATGAATAATCTTCTATGTGAGGGGTACCTGTCAGGTATGGTGCGTGCATTGAGGGCGCGGACTACCGCGCAAAAGTAGTTGGAGGCCCTGCGGGGACTACCCCGCAGGGCCTCCAACTACTTTTCTTAGGGGCCAAGTGCAGTGCTGACGCCCATGGTGAGTCTGAAGGTCGTGCTGTGCCATCTCGAACCATGTCATTATACTGCTCCTTAGCTATCTTAAGACTGTCCGGTGACAAACGGCGAAGTCTGCAATAGACCGGAGGACCAGGTGTGGTATGGATGTAATGGACTGGTGAGTGTTAAACTTCGCGGAATACCCCAGATGGCTAAGTTAGATCAGGAAACTTGGAAAGTAGTTGGTGAAATTCGGTGTTACCAGATATCGCCTTGACGCTGACCTGGCCACACTTTCTTACTGTTCTAGGTGAAAATAACGTAGTTACGCCATCGAGTATTCTTTTGTGTTTGCAGTCCACTAATAAGCCGTAATATGCAATAAAGTCTGCTCCTATTATTGGCTTTTCCACATCCGCGTTTTTCCACTACAACATTCCAGACGAAATCGCGTATCAACCCAGGGCGCTTGGGCATTGTCATGGTCCCGTAGGTTTTGATGACGCTCCCATTTGCTGCGGCCAGATTGTACTCGGAAGGCTGTCTAGGTTGCCGTATGAATCGGCGGGGCAGTACACATAGGTCGGATCCGGTATCTATTAAGTACTGCACCTTTGTTTTTCAGTCAGTCATAAAAAATCGTCTAGTAACACAATGGCAGTCGTCCGCCGCATCTACGAGGAGCAGGTTGGCGGCCGCGCGCCCCGTGCCTCGTGCCTCACCCCTCTGTCGCCTGGACGGGTTCCGCACGGCGGCGCGGCGGCGGCGCTCTGAGCATAGGTAGCGCGCCGCCACATACCTATCATGACACGTACACTGACAGAAAAGTGACCCTACCTATCACTAATTTACCATATAACAAAGAAGTTGAAGTTGTTTTTCTTTCATGCCATTATTTTATTTCCATTCCATCCATTGTCTTGTCCTTCATTTTGATTTTGATTTGATCGTCGTATTTGTTTTTGTGGATAATTCAATTCGATCGATCGATAAATAAAGCTTAACAAAATTAGAAAGATAAAGCTTCAAAATTATCTACTAGAAGCACCATTGTAAGTCATACATACGTCTTTTTAAATTCCTAGAACAATCAGAAAACACCACCATCACCATCATTGGTGGTAACCTATATATTCATAGAATAGTACCTATGGAAGTTGGAATCTCATTCTTACTCGGGCGCAACATTTTTTTACGTGCTTAGTACCATGCCTGCTAGTAGGTACCAACTTGTTTTATTAAACTAAATGTAAATTTGTCGCACAAAACGAAATTAATTCAATGGCTTCAACCAAAAACTATACCTACATTCATGGTATAGTTTTTGTTTTGCTTGTCATCTAGCTTAATTCAATCTGCGTTTATTATTTGAGTGGCCTTGTTTTGAAAACTAGGTTCATATTCACTGAGAAATCAATTTCATTGTATTATAATTTTTAGTGAATACCTACACTGAGCTATGGAGCTTTTAAATGTTATGAAAAACTTAACACTGAAAGAGAATGATAGTAAGCATAAATTGTTCAAGTCTATTGCTGCAGATATTGATGATGTCCCAACAGAAATAGTATTAGCTGAATATGCCGACAAAACTATGCTTATAATATGCCAGTATCAAAAAATTGGTAGCATGCTTATGATACAAAAGGACCAAATCCACAGCCCTTTGGGCACTGATGACATTTATACCACAAAAGTTATTTTTGGTGCTTCAGGCGAAGAGCAGCAAGTAGCAGCACGGTACTTGGCGGAAGCAATCCAAATCACAAAACCTCTGGTTGTGTTTATAAATCTAAAATCTTATGACATTGAAACAGTCAAAGCCTGCAAAGACATCATATTGGATCTGAAAACTGAAGAAAGCAGCTAGATGGCCTTAGTAATTGCGAATCAATTTAAACCTGTACATCGATACTATGGTCAACTTGTTCTGGGTCCTCCTGGGGCTGGCAAGACAACTTACTGCACTCAAATGGCAGAGCTTTTAAAGAAGCTAGGCAGAAACATTATCTTAGTAAACTTGGACCCTGCCAATGATTTGATGTTATATAAACCGGACATTGATATAAGGCAACTGATTACACTTGAAGAGGTGATGGAACAGTGTAGCCTAGGTCCTAATGGTGCTCTACTATATTGCATGGAGTATTTGGATAAAAATATTGATTGGCTTTTGGATCAAGTGAGTGGGCTGAATAACACCCATTTTATATTTGATCTACCTGGTCAGGTGGAACTGTATTGTCACCACCAGAGTCTGAATAATGTGATCTCTCATTTGACAAAATCTAATCTGCAGCTATGTGTGGTGCACTTGGTAGATTCACACCACTGCTCCGATGCTGGCAAGTTTATATCTGCTTTGATGCTTTCCCTCAGTGCAATGCTCAAAATTGGGCTTCCCCACATAAATCTGCTAACAAAGGTAGATTTACTAAAAAAACACAGAGATAAACTGCAGTTTGGAATTGATTTCTATACAGAAGTACTGGATCTGAACTATTTGTTAGATTGTCTTGATACTGACAAATTTACAAATAAATATAAAAAACTGAACAGTGCATTCATATCTATAATTGAAGACTACAGCCTTGTTACATTCCAGCTAGTAGATATGTATAAAGAGAAGAGTCTTCTTGCCATAAAAAATACAATTGATAAAACAAATGGATATGTTTTCAAAGCAGATGAGGGTTGTCACATAAATAGCATGTTGGCTTGTGCGATGGGTGTTACAGACCCAGTTGACATTGAATCTGTTACTGAATAAATCAATTAATGTGATTACTTTCTTGTTTATTTTACCTTTCCTGTGTAGGTATCTATTCTATAAAGAAAACAAGGAATGCCCTCTGGTTTTATTACCTCTGGAACCTACTACAGGACCTTCTTAACCTCTAGGCATCCTCAAGGATGAGAACTATATGATATGCATGATTAGTTTGTTAGTTGGGTTAGACTGAATAATTGAATTTTGCAGTAGGTACTAATTATTATGTAATGAAAATTGTACTTATGTAGTAGGTACCTAGTGTTATTCTGGTGATCCTTAGAAGAAACTAGGTACCCAGGTTCTGCAGCTTTTACATCCAATAATAGTTTATTAGCCATTATTTATCAATATTATGATATATATATTTATTGTATGATGGGGAAGCGCTTGGCCTTCATCTCACCTAGTAACAAGTTAAGATAAGCCCAAGGTGGAGGTGCACTTCACCTGGAATCCTCAACAAACTGAGGAACTGGCTATCTTACCTCTGAATGCCGGAACATAACAATTTTAGAATTGTTATTATGGCGACAGGTGGCAGCTAGCCAGGCAGACTTAAACAAATTCCTACCATCAACCAAACCAAGCACAATATATTGTACTCCCCATGGGGATCGAACCCGGGACCCCTGGACTGGTGGGTTGAACCACTAGACCACAAAGGCGGTTAAATTAATAACTACATATAGATGATGGATAATTACTTTTTACCATAATTATGTCAAACTAGCTCATAGAATTAATGGCATGGTCCAATATTTTGACATGCTAGTGGAAATTATTTTGTTGATCTAAAGTACTTTCTGTTCGTAAATGTAACGTAAATGGCTTATAGACAACACCTTCTATACATTAGAAGAATTCTATAAATTGCCCGAAATATAATTTAATAAATATGTCAACAATTTCTGAAATGCTTATCTTATAATATAATAAAAATCTAACCTGTAACTTAGTGTTATTAATAAATTATTGTATTGTATTGTTCATTCGATTTTTTTACGACCGGGAAGTGCCTTTGTCCCAGGTGGCTTCTACTTATTGTGTTGTATTGTATGATATGTATTTACAAAGAAAAGTACGTAGGTGATATATAAGTATTCCCTATATCCTTATTTCTAGTTCCCATATTACAAGATTTGCTTAATTTGGGACTAGATTGCGCTGTTATATTAAGTGTGGCAGCAGGTGTCTTAAAGCGTAAGTGGTACGCTTTTATATGGTACTGGTCTGGAACAGTTGAGTTATCTAATTCAATGACTCTTGTCCCTTGGGAAATGGGTAGGCCTTTGGTGTGGGAAGCTACCTGCGTCGACACCCTAGCGCCATCTCATCTGCCTGGGACATCAGTTAGGGCTGGTGCGGCGGCTGATTCGGCCGAGGATCACAAAAGGCGCAAATATAGTGGTCTCGACAGAGCTTACCTATTTGAGCCTTTTGGGGTGGAGACCTTGGGGAGCCGGTGCCCTCCGGGTTTTCAAAAATATTGCGGGGCTTTTGATTGAGGCGACACGTGACCCAACGGCTGGCTCTTATTTAGGCCAGCGAATTAGCATAGCTATTCAGCGTGGCAATGCAGCCAGTGTCTTGGGCACACTTCCGTCTGGTACTGGTCTGGAACAGTTGAGTTACCTATAGGCCGTTTGTAACGGTCCTTAAGTAATCTGACTGATTCCTTTGTACATAGTTAGTTTAATTGTACTTTTTATTGAATAAATATCTAATTCAATATTTAAGTTGAGTCCTTAGTTAACCAGACTGCTTTCCTTGTACGTACATAAAAAGGTAGGCAGTCTGGTGTTAAGTTGAGTACTTAAAGACTGCTTTCCTTGTACGTACATAAAAGGAAGGCAGTCTGGTGTTAAAAACGGTATTTTATAAGTTTATATTCTGATCTATTAAGAATCTTAAACTACTCAAAGCAATATGTGTAGGTACTCAACATTAGGTAGGTATGTAACAAATCTAATCAAGTAGTAACCAAAATCATCCCTATCTTTCAATCTCTATCTCTACCGAGATTGATAATTACCTAGTTAGGTAGTACATTTTCCATTAGACCTACTAGTTCATAGGTACACCTACTATACTTGTTACTTTACCGCTAAACTTAGTTACAAGATAGGATGCCTTTGTGGTTTCTGATTGTTCTTGGATTTTAATGAATTGAGTCTGTAGCCAAAGCCTACAGCTACCTAAGCTAAAGTTTAATATAGGTACCTATTCTATTACAGATGTCGGAAAGCAGACGAGAGATTTATGATAAGCTTTTAAAAATAGAAATGGAGCTAGATAAATATCTTGACGACAATGGAAAGCACCTAAGAGTTCAGTTATTGCACCAATATAATGATACAAAGGATGCTACACAGATAGTAATTGGCCACATTGCAAATAAAGAAGGAACTACAGTCTCGGAAGTTCACAGACGATTGAATATAGAACCATGAAATAAAACAATATTTATAATGGAACGTTTTATTTGAAGACAAGTACAACTCTTTACAGTTTAATTTTAATCAAATATGATGTGTTTATGAAACTAGAAGACAAGTAATGAACATTTTTAGAATTTCACAATACGGATTTACATAGCTTAGTAGCATGTTAAGTTATAAGTGTTTTCAAAAAGCCACAGTTCCATGTTCGCTACTTCAATTACGAAAAAGTTATGTAAGTAATACAATATGACAAGAATCTAAATATTTTGATTATCATATAAGTTGATAATAGAAAATGACCTTTGTCAGCAAACAAGTTTAAATGTAGTATTTTATCATTATTGTTGAATTATCTATAACTATGCAATTACCTATTGAATTTGAAAAGAGAAAATTAAAATCTACATCTTTTTCAAATCTATGCTTTAAAATATTTTATTGTTTTCATAGCATGCAATTTCATTAAAGGAAGACCCAACGATTTTCAATAGTTTATTCAGACATTCATTAACTCGATAATCAGTTCTGTACTTTCTCATGAATTTATGGATAAAGTATTGAAAATTGCACCTTATCACTTCATCATGACCAAGTTACATAGCCAATGTCCAAGGACATGGATTGTACAAATTGATGTTTTCCGGCCAGATGCGTTAATAGCATTTTAGTTACATTAGGTATTCATTAACAAAGTGTAATAAATATACGAAACTCTTCGATACATTGAGAGTATAAACACTTGTCATGCTAAAGATTTTTACATGCTCTAGCAATGCACGTAATTCTTAAAAATCAATACATTGAAGTTAAAATTCTAAACGCTAACATTGTGTTACAAGCAACCATATTATGTTAAAAATGTTTATATAACGGCATGTCGTGTAAGTCGACAGCCCGCGAATACGTTTTTCTCTGCAATCGGAGGTCCCTACGCAAAGTCGGACGCTCACGATGCTAGGGCGAGGCTCTAGGCCTCCGCCCTACGTGGCTCCGTGTGGCCACGTATGAAGTCAGATGCATTATAATTAGATTTGCAATAACTCACTTGGAACAGCGTTGCGGCTGCTGTGAATAACATTAATGTGCATTGCACTGAATTGTAATCATGTTTGATTTCATAAATCAATAACATGTAACATTGTTCTAGTTAGCAACATATCTTGTGTTTGTTCCGGCAAAGGTACAAGCATTCAAAATTGTAAAGTCTTCATTATGTTCCATTCTCAGTCAGTGTAAACGGTGCATAATTCTAGATCATGGTATTACAATTGGAATGTAAGTTATTACGCGCCCCGCGTATCACGCACACACCGACTGAACATCAACACGTCCTCTTTAACTTGTTAGTCATTCCAGCTAAATTTAAGTATAACAATATAACAAATTTACAAAAATACTTATAAATTGAAAAACATTCGCCGCTCGAGTTCCATAAAAATGCATATAAATATATCACTAACAAATCTAAGATTTCTCTATCGAAATAATACCCTATAGGAGAGGAACGACAAGCCGCGAATGTTTCTTCAGTTTCAATAAACGTTTATCGTTAGACTTAAATCTATTAGTTTCAGACTCGTTTCGGGCAGCCCCGCTAATTTTGAAGCACCACATTCATTCAAAACGTTCTACCCTAAATATCAATCCTTATTATAAGGATGACTTACAAAGGGCATGAGAACATTTTAACAATTAAAAATATCACGATCATAGGACGATTAGCCATACTCCCTGTTGCACACGCTGAGGAAATGCATTCCGACAGCGATGCCGTTATTACTGGCGAGAGTAATACGTACTTACGATTTTATATGCTCATAACATCAACATCTCACACAAACCACAAACCAATAACACCTAAAATACCTTACTTGCCAAGAAGTCCCAAAAACAAGTCTGAAAACGACATTGTTTGATCCATGTAATCGTGTTTGACTTTAGGCTAGTTCTCTTACAAGAAAATCTCATTCTAAATATACAATACTAGTAGTATACTCGTTTTATCGTTGACGATGATGGAATCTATTATTACATGAGATTACATAGATCAAACCACCTTAGAATAAAATAATGATTTGGTAAATTGTAAATATACTATGTGTAAATAAATAATGCAGACTCAGTATGTCCTATGCATAAAACTAAAGATGTTGTATACTAAGTCACTGTCTCGCTTTTCAATATCGTGACTTAATAATCAACAAGTAAAAATTTTGAATATATATTTTAAATATCACTATCAAAATGGGTGCCTTTGGGTACCTTCTGAGACATCGTGCGTGCTACGAAGAGAACCCATAGTTTGTTTGTATCAAGTCTCCACTATTGGGGTGGTCAGTAGCACATTATATACTACCAGAGAAGAGAGGCGAATATTCGTCTAGTCAGGGTTTGAAGCTTATATCAAGCCTCAATAAAAGTCACATGTCTTTATCATATTATTAATAATTGAACACAAAGTGTTTCAATTACAGTAATACAAAATCAGTCTCACAATAGGGAAGTCTTATAGATCTTCAGGCACATATACATGTTACGCCCATCACATTGCTTATGAATACAATATAATGCAACCTTAGGTATGTGCTAAATAATTACCGTTAGATGTTATGGGATTCCCAAAAAGTTTTTGTTTCAAATACAATGTTATCATTGTGATTGGCAATGGATGCTTGCGAGGGTCACAGAAACATAAATCCAGCTTTGACATCAATAAGTTATGGCCGCCGAGGCTAGGCCTACTACGAAAAACGAAACATGACATAAATCAACAACATATCAACACAAAAGTTCTTTCGGAGTCAACAAAGTTCGATTTTCGTAGTAAGGCCCGAGGGCCTTGAGACCCGGCGAAGCTAATTCCAACACCAATGAATATTATTGTCTTTGTTTGTGTTGAAATTATCGCAGTCTATCTTAGCTTTGTCAGAACTGCACGTGATGGACCTAAGTGTGTTAGGTCGGCAAGTATTGTACCAGATGTAAATATTCTACCATAATGAGAAGTGCAACGCCTATTTTTATCAATGTAATTTTTGTGACCATCATAAGTGACCATCGATTCCTTGTAAAATGTATAAATAAGCTTTCCTTGTAACGAAAATTAATCTGTCAAACTACTAATCAACATAATATACATATACAAGCATGAAAACTAAACGACTTAATCATAAAAACACAATATAAGTTAATGAAATACAACAAAAGTACCTTTTTAATAAAAACGCACAATTAAACGGGCGCATCACCTTGGCCGATGTGCTCTTGTTCAGAATTGAGGAGTTCTTCCACTGCCTAAAATAATTACATACAAATCAAGGGTCTGTCGCTCGTTTTAGGCGAGGCTCGACAAATGCCGCCAATCAATATGCATTCGATTCTACTTTCAAATCAGGCACCACAATAGATCGATTGATAGATTTCGTTGAAACAATATACACAAAAAACGGTGCAGATTTTTTTGAATTAAAATTAGGGACAGATCAACTGAAACTATAATTTATTCTAGAACGTGTCATAAGTGAAAAGGAAAGCTTATTGTTTTGTTTGTGTGTCTAGTGTTTTGATTACTTATTCGGCTGTAACTTTAATAACCTTGTTTTTGTCGAGAGAGCCGTTAGCGGGTTCGTGCGACTGTACGACATCAGATTTCTGGCCAGCAGTCTTCTTCTTCCCCTTGTTAACATTCTTCTTGGGGCCTTTTGTCAAGCGCTTTTGAGGTTGCTGCGCACCTCCTGTCGGATATAACATAAACATATCAGTAATTGAACTACAATAAGTCTATGCGCTCCTTATGTGCTATAACATTTATTAATGTGTCAAAAATAACGACACACGTTGGGACTTACAATAAGTCTATGCGCTCGTTATGTACTATAATAACATTTATTAATGTGACAAAAATAACGACACACATTGGGACTTACAATAAGTCTATGCGCTCGTTATTCTTCTAAATATTTATAACTCAAAGGTGACTGACATAGTGATCTACCAACGCACGGCCCAAACCACTGGACGGATCGGGCTGAAATTTGGTATGCAGGTAGATGTTTATGACGTAGGCATCCCTTAAGAAAGGATTTTGATTAATTCTACCCCCAAGGGGATAAAATAGGGGATGAAAGTTTGTATGAAACTTTGTAAATTTTAAACCGATCGGGCTGAGACTTTGCATACATAAAGCTACGATGACGAAGCCATCCCCTAAGAATGATTTTGAGATTTTGCATTTGTTTTGTTTCGGTTTAGTAGTTTTGGTTATAGACTCTGCTTTGTATATGACATTTTTTAAAATGGCTAAAGAAAATCTGAACGTTACTGGAGAAGTTGAAGAATGTATTGTCGTTTTTAAGTTTTGTAGGCCCTAATTTTTTACACACGCTAAACAAAAGTAAAGCCGCAAAAACTATCCCTAATTAATAATAATACTTCTTAACGCGAGCGAAGCCGCGTGCAAAAGCTGGTGTGCTATAAATTTTATGAATGTGACAAAAATAACACACATTGGGACTTAAACTTAAAGTGTATCTACTTCTGTAAGATACCTACATTATTTAAGGCACTAATTATAAGACTTTTTTATTATATAATTAAATTTCAAGGAGTTGTACATCTTAGTCAACATGTAAAGGTTTATTAGGTGTGTTCTAATATTTAAGTATAAACTTTGTACATACGAAAAAAAATATATAATAAAATAACTCTTATCAGAATGACTCTGTCAACCATATAATATCAGTAAATGAAAAGGGGAGAAAATTGCTCATAAGCACGAATCTTCCTAAGGAGTCATGTCAATATCAAACTGTGTAACTTTGTTCGCCCTCTACAAGATCTGGTTTGAAGTGAAAACTTCTTTAGGCGCGTTGGGCATTTTTTGAGATGGAAAAAAACCATTGAACTCGCGACACCTTACCGACACTACTTTTGACACATTTGACTTTAACCACATTGTCACGTTATCTTTACTTTAGGTACGGGTAAGGACCCCGTTCGAAGACTGCCTCTACCTATAGACAGACAGTTGACAGCCGTGACAGGTATCTATTAACGTCGGTTCTGAGTCAGAGGTCATTGTGTCAGTTGTGTTTCCAAAAAAATCCCTCATTAATAAATATTGCGCCCAACTCGGCAACATAGAGATTCAAGTACAAACAATCTCAGCAAAGATCGCCAAACTTCAAGGTTTCACTTCTGTCGGCACTCCCGGCGTGTCACTGGATACTCAGAAAGCGCTTGCCTTCACCTAACCTGGTGTGGTGTCAAGTGATGATAATGCCGATGGTGGAAGCGCAATTCACCCAGAATTAGAACAATAAAACAGACTTACTAAGAACTGGCTATTTTAACTCTAAAATGGCGGTACACATAAATTTAGAAATGTTGTCATGGCGATAGTTAGGTAAGATGGCGGTATCTAGCCAGGCAGACTTGAAACAAGTCCAAACACCAACCAATCCAAGAACAAATTTGTACTCTCCTGGGGACCTCTGGGTCAGATGCTGGTAGGCAAACCACTAGACCACAGAAGCAGTTAAAAAACTTGTTTATTCTACATACATTTTAAGACTTATGAGCTACGAAAATTATTTTTGCAATGAATTTTTCAGACTTATTATTATCCAATACCTTAGTTAGATCAACCAAATGACACCTGCCATGTTCTAAAAGTAGTACAGTTTCTTGTGTAAGGGACTGAAGGAGAAAGGGTACTATTCTGGCCGCAAGCATTGCAAAGCAAGCAGGATTGCTGTTTCGGTTTCAAGGGTATGGTTTCCGGTGAAATTACGGGCACACGGCGCTTAACACCTTTATGCCTCAAGTTACGGCTTCTTCGTTGATATGACCTACTTAGCAAGATTTTTGACATTTAGGTGGGCAGCTTGCTTGTTTCGTCTCCATACAGCCATTTCGGTTTGCTTGTTTTTTATATATATAATATATAAATCAAACAACAAACATTGCAACACAAAAATAAATGATGGTTTACATACCTTCAACATCAGGTTCAGCCATCGTATTGTCTTCATGCAGGCTCCCTTCATCCTGATGAGATCCTATCTCTTCAGGCCGCACGGTTTTACTGCAAAAGTAAAAAAACAAATTGAGAATCCCACATAAGTAAATTAAGATGAGAGAGAGATACGATTACTATCTCATGTCACTCATGTCATCTCATATCAGTCACTGGCACGTGGGGAGAGGGATTGTACGACGGGTAAGCGCTTGGCCAACATCTCACCTGGTTAAAATAAGGCCGAAAGTGGAGGCGCACTTCACCCGGAATCCTCGACAAACTGAGGAACTGGCTATCTTACCTCTTATCTACCCTCTTAATTGTTGTTATGGCGACAGAATTAAGTAAGGTAGTGGTAGCTAGCCAGGCGGACTTAAACAAAGTCCTACCACCAACCAAACCAAGCACAATATTGTACTCCCCCTGGGGAACGAACGATCGAAATCTGTGGGTTGAACCACTAGACCACAGAGACGGTTCGCCCTTCTCTTCGATGTTTTGTTTAGCTCGTAACAGTATAAATAAATAGTCACCCATTGACAGAGAGCGTGGTGGGCTTGGCGATCAGTTCGTCGTTGTCGCGGCGCGGGCGGCGCGGGGCGCGCGGCGCTGACGTCACGGCGCCGCGGCCGCGCCCCCCCCGTATCCCGCGAGTCCCGCCGCGCCCCCCGCGGTACCCGCCGCGATTGCCGTACGAGTTGCGGGTCGGCGGCGTGTAGCCTACGTAGCTCATCTGAAACAAACCACCTTCCGTATCAAGAGATAGAATGTGCCTGAATATCATTTTTTTTATAGTACGACGGTGAGGTGGATGGCCTTCATCTCACCTGATTTTTTAAGTTATGATAAGGCCGAAGGTGGAATTGCACTTCACACGGTATTCTCAACCAACTAAGGAACTGTTTATCTTACCTCTGAATGGGACACAATATTTAAAAAAAAAAATATTGTTATGGCGACAGAATTAGGTAAGATGGTGGTAACCTTCGTATCATGATATATTTATTTATTTTGTTCAGGAAACTTACAGTGCATAAATAAGATATTTTTTTTTTTTTATTATCTATATATATGTAGTTAGAAAAATAATATAAAAGAAAACAGAGTATTAGATAAATAGTAAGTACACATAAAACACAGACATAAACAAAATAAATAAATTACGTAATTTTGGTAAATTGACTAACAAGTACATTACAATTAAATACATTTTTTGAATTTTCATGAGAAAATATTACTATTCAAAGAAAAACTCAAACACACTGACAAAACAAACTGGTAGGTAGACTTGACTAGACCTGTGGCATGGCTTAGTAAAGTAAAGGTAGGCCGCTGCCATAGCCAATATCATGTTGGCTAAACTAGATGATATTGCTAGTTGTCTTTAGAAATTTATTATAATTCATATACAAATCAATAACATTACTAATTAAGGTAATGACTATGAATAAGCAATGCTAGTAAAACACCTACGGAAATCCAAAGTCGGAGAACTATATAATGTCAATAAATTGATCATTGTACATAATACAAGCTCTGTTCTTGCTGTAGTTAGGTCTGGTAGAAGGCAAACAAAGCGTTTTCTTTTTACGAGGTAGGCAGTTCCTCAGTTTGTTGAGGATTCCGGGTGCGCCTCCACCTTCGGCCTTATCTTAACTTGTAACCAGTTGAGATAAAGGCTAAGCGCTTCCAAATAAGTAAGTTACCTGGTGCGGGTACCGCTGTGTGCGCGCGGGGTATGAACCGCCGCCCCACTGGCCGACCACCACGCCAGCGATCTCCAGCCGCGCCCCCCGACCGCGCCCACCGCGCGCCCCCCACGATCCGCCCACGACACCCGCCACCAGAGGAATGGGCGGCATCGCGAACTCCACCTCCAGACCCTCAAGGATCGCTTTGCGCATGCGCTCAACCTGTAAGCAATCAGGATTATCAGTATTGTTAACGTTTCATTGTCATGGATGAACGATTATTCCTAAGCAATTAATTTATTCGACGTTTACATTCAATTTTTGTAGATAATAGTAGGTAGGTACTTATACTATATTAACGGTATAATCATATATCTTATGAAGGTATTGTTGTTTGTCTTATTATTCCTATGTTAAGTATTTATAAATGTTGTACACTTTCCCATAATATTGAAAATCTTGTATCACTCTCTACAAGCAAACCTATTGCTTAAAAAAAACTCTTTGTTATCTTGCATAGTATTAGTAAGGAATGGAATTCCTTGCCGTCGTCTGTTTTTCCGAATACAATAAAAATATATAATACAATCTTGGGAGTCTTCAAGTCCAGAGTGAACCGGTTCCTTTTAGTCAAGCGTGTTACATCTTAGGCCACATCTTTACTTGTTTTTCAAGTGAGTTGGTGGTCAAACGTATGGCTATCATCAATTCTGAGTAGGTATGCAATAAAGTATAAACACAAGCAAAACACCTTTATATTCCAACATGGTTTAATATCGGAAATTTAGCAAAAACAACACCTATTAACGAATAAGAGACGGACCATTAGTCGCATTGTGTTGCGTTAACGCGTTTATTGATATCAAAGGATAATGGGAGGTTAAAATATATCTTAAATAATAAAAGATGGCTTGGTACCATTACATTGTCTTAAATATTACAGGACATTAATTTCACACGCGCCATCTAGCCCCAAACTAAGCATAGCTTGTAATATGGGAAATAGATTACGGATTTAACACTTAAATATTTCTTTTTGTAAATACATACTTATCATTCAATGCAGCATCGAAGCACAGAACAAACATCTATATTCATTACACAAATGTTTGCCCTGGGTGGGAATCGAACCCACCACCTACAGCGCAGAAGACAGAGTCCCTACCACTACCAACTGAGCTATAAGGCTTGTTAATACAAAATAAATAATGGGAGGTTAAAATATATCTTCACTAAAAAAAAGATGGCTGGGTGCCATTAAATTCAACAAGCCTTATAGCTCAGTTGGTAGTAGCTCTGCCTTCTGCGCTGTAGGCTGTGGGTTCGATTCCCACCCAGGACAAACATTTGAGTGATGAATATAGATGCTTGTTCTGTGTTTGGGTCATATCATATAGTACGTATGTATTTACAAAAAGTATTTAAGTATTCTATCCGTAATCTAGTTCCCATATTACAAGCTATGCTTAGTTTGGGGCTAGATGGCGCGGTGTAAAATTAATGTCCTGTAATATATGATTAAAAAAATTGTGTTACCTTGACCACAGTGTCAATATGGTTATCGCACAGCATAGCGAGATGCTTGCAGTGCGCGGCGCGTTGCAGGTTGCGCTGCAGGAGTTTCCCGTCGAAGAACAGCCACGGCGAGGCCGCCAGCCACGGGACGGGCGCGCCGCAAGCGTCGTTGGCGAGCGACGCCACCTCCGTGCCCGCCATCACAAGTGCCGCGAGCTGCACGCCGCGGGAGCTCACGCCGTTTACCTGCAAGTTTCATATACAAATAAATATTGCAGGACATTTATTTCATATAAACATATGTATATATTGCATAACATAAATATATCGTTGTCTTTCTTTTTTTTCTAAAATAAGTAACAGTTTAACAATAGTTAGGATCACATCTTAGTAACTACGTAACTACCTTTTTGTATAAAAAAATAATGAAAAAAAATTAAATGTAAAATTGTCTGCCTTTGTAAATGAGTATAATACAAATCATTAGTAACAAAATCGAATTCCAGAGTCCCAAGACACAGGCATCACACGCGTAGTTTGGGTCTCGATGAAAATCGCATTATACCTCATGTAAATACCCTATTACAGGACAGGCCATTAATTTTATACAGCGCCATCTAGCCCCAAACTAAGCATAGTTTGTAATATGGGAACTAGATTACGGATAGAATACTTAAATACTTTTTGTAAATACATACATACTATATGATACAACATCCAAACACAGAACAAACATCTATATTCATCACACAAATGTTTGTCCTGGGTGAGAATCGAACCCACAGCCTACAGCGCAGGAGGCAGAGCTACTACCAACTGAGCTATAAGGCTTGTTAATATGTGATATTATATAGGTAAGTAGGTATTTCTACTGAAATAAATATTCTTTATTCTTATTCTATACTTTCAATATTGCAGGGCATATTACACACAGCGCCACCTAGTCTCAAACTTTGTGGTCTAGGTCTGCGCAACGGTTTTAGATCCAGAGGTTCCGGGTTCGATCCCCATAGGGAGTACAATATTGTGTAGGTTTGGTTGGTGGTAGGACTTTGCTAAGTTTTTTTTTTTTTATTTATTTACCAAAATAAACTTAAATAATAAACATAGTTGAAAACATAGCTTTAAAAAACCAAGGAGGTTTGTCCTAAAACTAGCTTATTTACAGAAATAGCTGCCAACAGCAAAACAGAATTTGTTTAGTGTTGAACAAAAGGTTCACATAGTGCAGGTGGATATCTACTTGCTATGTTACATCATTATGAAATGTAGGTACAAATAGAGATTCAATGTTATTTCTATTGTTTACATATAATTATCAATGTTATTTATGAAATAAGTTTTTAATTTATATTTAATATTTATTGGTGTAATATTATTCAATAAATCCGAGGAACCAAGTAACTCGCTGTCCTCTCGCCGTAAACATTGTTGGCGCGCGAAGTTAACAAAAGTCCTAATAATAATAAAATAAAATAAATAATATAATATATAAAAAAAATATATAATATAAAATAAAAGCCTGGCTAGCTACCACCATCTTACCTAAAAATGTCGCCATAACAACAATTCATAAATTGTTGTGTTCCGGCATTCAGAAGGAATTCAAAAGGCATTCCGGATTCCGGGTAAAGTGCGCTTATCAAAACTTGAAAAATCAGGTGACATGTAAGCTAAACACCTCGTAAAATAAATATATAAGGAATACAATACTTATTATTTTTTAATTACTAGCCCGATGTGTTTTTCTCCAATTGTTACGATCCCGAGCTCGTTTAACCCAAGACAGACATACAGAATACTACAACACTCAAACACAACAACCATTTATTCAATATTTACTCAAATGTTTGTCCCGGATGGGAATCGAACCCACAGCCTATGGCAAAGAAGGCAGAGGTACTACCAACTGAGCTGTGAGGCCTACAACCACCTGTATATGCAAATAGGTTCATGATGAACCTTTGTTCAAGTCACAAAGAGACACTACCACTGACTTGAATGCATGAAGTAAAATTTAGTTCTTTTTCCAGAACTGCTATTACTAGAATTATATAGAAGACACTTCCGATCCTCCTGATTGGTTGTGGTGGGTTCAAATCCGGTCATGCACCAATGGACTTCTCGACTTTCGAAAGCTTTTGTGCACTTTGGCACATCGATAGGCTCTGACCGAATGGTATGTATCACTGAGACTAGTTAGCCACTTAGCCATTCGTTTTGAGTCCAGGCTGAAAAACAGCGCCCTCTGTGTTCAGCGGGCATTAATGCTGAGCCGAGACTTTCTGCTACTGTAGCACACACACACCTGTTACCGTTATGTGTTTCATTTATTTTTAAGTACCTACCTACCTTCTTAATTTCCTGTTGCTTAAAATATTGTTGTTTTTTACCATAAAATATGTTTGTACTTACCTACTATATTTTTATCGTTTTGTGATGTTGTGTAGTGTGCTATATTAAGTGAATAAATGTTATCTATCTATCTATCTATCCATTCCGCTAAGCGGCGATTGGCTTAAAACGCAACCTGTCACGTATTAAAAGCTAGCCACTAACTGGTTTGTAAGAATTACTATAGAAAAAAGTTCACTTACATTAATTTCTTGCAAATGTAGTGCGTTCATAAGATCTCCCGAGAATGCAGTCGCTAAGAAAGCATCGAGTTCTTGGCGCCTCAGGATTTGTATTTGTGATGTCATGATGAATCTGAAACCAATTTATTTTTGAGATATATGCAGACGACATAAAATCTAACATAATATCTAAACCATGTGAGAACATGGTATATATAAATCAAAGTCATAGGCGCAACCACTTCTTACACCTTTAGTGGTTAGGAATAGAATTAGGTAAGGTGGTAGCTAGCCAGACGGACTTAAAGTCCTACAGCCACCGAAACCAAGCACATTATGCTCCCCTGGGGATCGAACCCGGGCCTCTGGATCTGCCACTGGTGCGCCACCACTAGACCACAGAGGCGGTTAAGATAGATACAAAACCATTTTGATAATTATAAAGTGTTTACTTTATTACAGACAAGTACTATACTTATCAAGCCTCACAGCTCAGTTGGTAGTAGCTCTGCCGCCTGAGCAGTAGGCTATGGGTTTAATCCCATCCAGGACAAACATTTGTGTGATGAATATTGATGTTTGTTCTGCGTTTGGGTGTTGTAGTGGATGATAAGTATATTATATATATATTTACAAAAAAAAGTCCTGTATACTCTTTTTTTGTAAAGTTGAATTTATAAATTTTCAATATTGAAAGTGTTCCTACAACTTTGGGCACATAGTCATCGTACATTATTTCTTTTATTATCATACAAAGAACTGAAATATGCAATTTTTTTTTTCAAAAACTCACTTTTTCAGAAAAACTATTAAAAAATAGATTTTCTTCAATGCAAATCGAGCACGTAACTCCTAACGTGACTTTTCGATAACTCTTACGGTTTCAGACTTGGCCTCGGTGGCCCTGAAAAAAAAACTCACCTGTAAAAGTATTTTTTCCGTGATCTAGTACTGCTGGTACCCATATCACCAGCTTTGCTTACTTAGCGAATAGATAGCGCTATGTGAAATTAATGTCGTGTATTTTGTACCTGAGCACAGCAGCCAGGATGAGCAGATGTTGGGGTACATAGGAAGTGTTCAGCATGAGTGGAGTGTCAGATCGCATGCAAGTGAGGAACGCTCGCATTCGCCGGCATTTGTCGTCTTGGGCAGTTCTGGAAAAATATAACAAAATTTTACTAAAACTATATAATTTATTCAATAAAAAGTACAATTAAACTAACTATGTACAAAGGAATCAGTCAGATTACCTAAGGACCGTTACAAACGGCCTATAGGTAACTCAACTGTTCCAGACCAGTACCAGACGGAAGCGTGCCCAAGACACTGGCTGCATTGCCACGCTGAATAGCTATGCTAATTCGCTTTCCTAAATAAGAGCCAGCCCTTGGGTCACGTGTCGCCTCAATCAAAAGCCCCGCAATATTTTTGAAACCCCGGAGGGCACCGGCTCCCCACGGACCCAAGGTCTCCACCCCAAAAGGCTCAAATAGGTAAGCTCTGTCGAGACCACTGTATTTGCGCCTTTTGTGATCCTCGGCCGAATCAGCCGCCGCACCAGGCCTAACTGATGTCCCAGGCAGATGAGATGGCGCTAGGGTGTCGACGCAGGTAGCGTCCCACACACGTTTTTACTAAAATGTTTCTTACTTAATTTCATCATGAAGCTATGCATACACAGATGGACTAAAGAAGAAGAGCGAAGAAGGAAGAAGGCGTTACTTTGGGATCTACTTCCTAGTGGTCTACTCTAGGTTACGGAATCATCGACCTGGGGGGTAACCACAACCTCCTAAAGCATTCTTGTTTTGATGTTATTTATTATTTATATATTACATGATGATCGTTATTTATATATTACATTTGAATATTACACTATTGCTTTAGGTGTAGCGTGTAATGATAGTTGTAAGTTTTTGAACTAAATACTAAATGTTACTTTACTTTTGTAATGATCTGTCTAGTGTAGAAAAAACAAGACAGAAGTAATACAATATCAAAACAAGAATGCTTAAAAAGGTTGTGGTTAGGTAACCACGACAACTTAAAAAAATATTGTTTTGATATAACTCACTCAACATAGACCTTATTTCAAATTAAAAAAAAAAAGGAAAAAAACATTGTCACACCCCAAATTTAATCTAGAAGTGTCAATGCCAGAATGCAAGCAAGTGGCAATTTTGCTGTGGCGATCATGTCTACGAATCTATCCCTCAAATAAGCATACAAGACGACAAAATAATTCCACCCTCAACAGATGGAGGGTAATTCCTGCGATCATCGAAATAGGTTCAAAGGTCTTGGTAGAGATGCTGTACTGTAAGTGGACATGGTTTTTTTTTTTTAATTGTACGACGGGTAAGCACTTGGCCTTCATCTCAGCTGGTAACAAGTTGAGATAAGACCGAAGGTGGAGGCGCACTCACCCGGAATCCTCAACGAACCGATGAACTGGATATCTCTTACTTTTGTGGTTAGTCATAGCGTTAGTATTTTATCATCTGTGGTCAAGTGGCAAGTGAGGCTCACCCGAACCAAAGCCTCTGCACGGTGGGCACGGGCCAGTCCAGCACCTGACCTGGCACCATCTCGGCGCTCTTGCCGGGATTCGCCTTGGTATAGATCCACTCGGCGACGTGAACTGTGCACACCTGCTCGTTGGCACTCGATGAAGTACTCGGGGATCCCTCTTCTGCGAAAACAAGTTAAACCATTTGGTTTAGTTTTAAAGCCCATCTTTGTGACACGTTATTCTAGCTGTACTCGCTAGCGTCTATGGTTAATAGTTTGCTGGGTGCTGAGGAACACACACTGTATGTACAAGGCGAAACAAAAAGATGGTTATGATTTTGACCGGTATGTATGTTCATCGGTTTCCTCATAACTTTGTATAGCATATTCATAGTGATGTTCAGAGGAGCTTGCCAATGTAATTTATATGTATTATTTTGTTAGTTACCTTTTTTTTATGTTTAGTTTTTTGGCCACTAAAATGTGTTCTATGCACTATATCAACCAGAAACTATCCACGTTTTTATCCTTATCTTCTATCACTCACGCTTTAGGTTCAAAGTTTTAGGTAAAGGCCATGCCGAGTTTCTTCAGCCTGGGCCTTCCAAAGTAGTTTTTAATCGCCTTTGTTGTCTATTGGTTCGCCTTCCGGTGTCAGATCCTGAGGTCCCGGGTTCGATACCCAGGGAAGTACAATATTGAGCTTGGTTTGGTTGGTGGTAGGACTTTGTTTAAGTCCGCCTAGCTAGAGCTACCACCATCTTACATAAGTCTGTCGCCATAACAACAATTCTTGTGTTCCGGAATTTAGAGCTAAGACAGCCAGTTCTTCAGACAGTTGAGGATTGTGGGTGAAGTGCGCTTCCACCATAAGCCTTATCATAACCTAAAACCAGGTGAGATGAAGGCCAAGCGCTTCTCCGTGGTAAAAAAATGAGCTAAAAAGATATTAGGTTATGATCTTGACCGTTCCAACGATACCTCATCGTTGGAACCGTCTTGATCGTCCTTTGTGTGTATGTATTGACCATGCTGAGTTTCTTGATTGATGTTCTTGGTCCTTGGGTCATATGCCTGGGCTTGGCAAACTAGTTAACGATGAATATGTAGTGCTATTGAATTCATTGAATAAAATTATGTTAGCTTGAGATTTACCTTTAACCTTCTGCGCCATGAAGCGATGATGATGCATGTTGTACAGGATAGCGTAAACATTCTGTCTGATCGGGCGGTAGAAGTGGTGGATCGAGGGTATCTCGCGGTTGTTGTCATCCTCCATGACGACGCCCAGCGTGATCTGACGGTGGGAGAGGATGGAGAGCATCGCGGGGTGCATCAGGCCGCGGGTGTGACGCTCGGCGCACGTCCGCAGCACCTCGGCCGGAGCGGCTGGGCAGTTGTCGTCGTTCGATAGCTTGGCTTGACGGCCCTAGAATGCACAAACAACAAATAGAAACAACTTTAGTAGCATCTTGCAAACAATGACAATAAAAAACATTGGTAGTCGGAACATTGGTAGTGGCTTGACGGCCCTAGAATGCACAAACAACAAATAGAAACAACTTTAGTAGCATCTTGCAAACAATGACAATAAAAAAACATTGGTAGTCGGAACATTGGTAGTGGCTTGACGGCCCTAGAATGCACAAACAACAAATAGAAACAACTTTAGTAGCATCTTGCAAACAATGACAATAAAAAACATTGGTAGTCTGAACATTGGTAGTGGCTTGACGGCCCTAGAATGCACAAACAACAAATAGAAACAACTTTAGTAGCATCTTGCAAACAATGACAATAAAAAACATTGGTAGTCGGAACATTGGTAGTGGCTTGACGGCTCTAGAATGCACAAACAACAAATAGAAACAACTTTAGTAGCATCTTGCAAACAATGACAAGAACAAACATTGGTAGTTGCTTGACGGCCCTAGAATGCACATTAAACAAATAGAAACAACTTTATTAGCAAGCATCTTGCAAAACAATGACAAGAAAAAACATTGGTAGTCATCGGAACACTGGTAGTGGCTTGACGGCCCTAGAATGCACATTAAACACCATACAAGACCTCAAGTGACTACATTTCTATGATACCACTGTATTTGTTACGAGTATGTAAGGAATTCAGCTTATATATATGCAATACATGTACCAGAAGCTGAATTCCTGCTATTACAATCTTGGAGTCTTCAAGTCCAGAGTAAAAGGTCCTTTTAGGCAAGTGTGCTCCATCTTAGGCCACATCTTTACTTGTTTTATATGTAAGCTGGTGATAAAACGCTTGACTAACCAATTTTTTTTTTTTTTGTTTGACTAGTAATTACGGATCACTGTAACTTACACACTTAAATTTAATATTATCTACAATAAATAGATGAGCGATAAGACAGACCAATAAAAGTACTCTTAATTATTCACTACACAATATTACATACCTTTATAATATACCACACCCATAAGTATAACCAAGACATGGCTTAGGCCAGCTTGAAATGTTGTATTCAATACAGGTAATTCTTTATCCCCTATTAGTGACCCTATATTTTTTCAACCAAACCTTTGCACGCAAACAAACCAACATGATTAGTACTTAGATATAACCATTTTCAGAATAAGTGTTAGAGCAACCACAAAACCGAATCTTGTAAGAACCATTAACCAAACACCCGATTACAAGCCAAAACACACATAGTGAACACCAAAACAAAATTTTGAATCAAACCTCTTTGTAGAATGGTTTCTTAGATTTCTGTTTGTCGGGTTTGCGGTCAGAGCTATCTACAGGACTGACTTGTTGCTGAGGCGCTGTTGCGTCTCCCGAGTCGAGAGATAAAGCAGCGATTCCTTGCTGGATGTCTACGCCCCTGCCTTCCATATCAAAGTCGGCGTGCATAACGGCATTCGCTGTGGCCTTTTTGTAATCTTCCAAGCCTTTTTGCTGTAATAATTTAGATTTATCTAAGTGCTTAGTGTAAACGTAATGTTTTGGAAAAGAAAGTGATAATAACTCATTCATTCAATAAAAATCATTAATCATTCATTTTCATTATTTTTACATGACACCTGTGTTATGACCAAATTGGGACAGGATATTATAATATAAGCCGGCCAAGTGCAGACACGCACACCGGGGGTTCCAAATCACATTTTAGGGCAAAAATTCACGTTTCTAGTAAAGTCCTTTTAAAGATTATTTTTTTATTATTTGTTGTTATAGTGCCAACAAGATACATACTCTGAAAATGACAACTGATGAACTGATGAAACAGCACACTTTCATACTCACAAGTATATGCATAATGTTGCTTTATAAAAGTGTACAAATGAGTTTGAGATGAAATGACAGGTTCATTTAATCAGAAGCAGGTTCACTTTGCACTTAGACGCGATTTGTTACATGAAATGTTTATGCCAATGGTAGATGTGAAAAGGCGTAGATGACTCAAGAGTGAATATGATTTCTATTTAAGATAATTTTTATTATTTTATAAATGATGGGCTAGCTTTTGATTTCTAGGTTTATCTAGTCTAGATAAACCAGATGCAAAAGTTAAAGAGCAAAGATGAGGTCTATAATGGAGTGACCTTTCCCTGAAGGTACTTGCTCTCCCACGCATCAACGGAACACTGCAAGCAGATTGACAGACAGCGGCGCCGGACTTCGGCAGGAGAGTGGTCGCTAGCCAGGTGGACCTTTGCAAGTCCTACCATCAGAGTTTTGATAATTCAGCTGTAACCTAGCAAAAGCTAGCGATTCCGTTGCCCGGGATAGACCAATAGGGTACCCCTACACCCAGTTATTCTGGGCATCCATGTGCCTGAATCAATCAACTTTTAATCATATTTACGACCTATATCTTTTTAACGGACTTCAAAAAATGGAAGAGGTTCTCAATTTGACGGAATCTATATATTTTTTTTAATGTAAAGGTAAGGATAAAACGGACCTATCTCATCAGATCACAATCAGATGATGAGATCCTGGAGAAATCGAGGGAACTCTTCACATATTTTAAGCACACTTGAAGCAGTATTTATAGGTTGTATTACCTTAAAAGTAAGAACAAAACGGACCTCTTATAGGATCACGCGTCTATCTGTCTGTCCGTCCATCTGTCATCAATATGATTGGAAAAAATACGTCATCCAGGTAAATGAAATTGTATTATATTCTTCATTGAAGTCGGTTGTCTTTTTAGTTCATATAACGTAATGATTTATTTTTAAATGTGCTGTAGTTTGCTGGTTAGATAGACAAGCATTTGTGTAATAACCAAAGTTGATTGTTCGGTGTTGGTGTGGTTATGTGGGATCATGAGTATGTATTTACAAGAAATAAAGTAAAAATATTCAACCGTAATCAATTACAAGCTGTGCTGGGGTCAAGTACAACTAATAAAAATAAATACTTTTAAGGCAGTTCCGATTCCTGATTGTGTCAATATAGTTAGTAAAAGAACCTCATTCTCTGATGACTCGGTAGCAAGTTTGGTGGTGTCCATGTCTGTGGGTGAAACCTGGGAAGGGGGGCTCGTTTGATCCGATGACTGGTCTGGTTTGTTGCTCTTCTTGTTGTTGTTCTTTGGGCGACGTCCTGTAACAAACAAACATTGAACCGTGCCTCACAGGCATTGGCAATAAAACCGGTCAAGTGTTCCGAACCCATATATCAAGGCAAACAATCACATCTCTTATACACACTCCTGATTTTATTCTCTCTCAGACCACGAAAAAACTAACGTAAAGCTGCTGAAAGGCCAGCAAAATTATATCCTAGTCTTTCGAACCACTAAGCGACTAAGCGGTTCGTTGCTGCTGAAGTTGATGCCAGAAATAAGTGCCTGAGGCCCGTTTCTTACCCGCACCTCCTTGAAACAGTAGAGGACCAATGATGATGAATGAAAACGCAATTTGACAAACAAACCCCTTTCTTAAGACGAGGTGGAAAGTATTAATAAATGGTTGCTTACCAGCTGTAGCAGTCCTGTATTTAAGGAAGCCATCTTTAGTCCCGTTCAAATAATACTGTACGGCTTGTTTGAGTTTGGCCGCGCGGAGATCATTCATATCACCGAATGCTTCGACGCAAGCTGCGTCCACGTCCGATGACGGGAGTTCGCGCACAAATTGGCACACTATCTTTACTACATTTTCTGGAGGTACTGGTGTCTGAAAAAAACACAGAGTCAATACCAAGCAGAAACTGGATTATTGAAAACTGTATTCGGTTGTCATGTAACGCGTCTCGCACTCACAAAACAATTTACCGTGGATTTTTTTTTTGTATGACTGGGAAGCGCTTGGCCTTCATCTCACCTAACTAGGATTGCCAAGGATCGGCAAGTATAACGTTGGTATGAAATTGTTACCTGTAGTGGTACATAGAGAATACCTGTAAAGACTGCTTACTCAGCCTGTCGATGTTGTGTAGGAAGATTAAAAAATATATCAGGGGATACTGCATCCTCCTCAATTCAACTGCAAACAATTGCGATCTCAACATCGAATCCTCAACAGTCTGGGGAACTGGCTATCTGACCTTTAAAATGCCGGAACACAAAAAAAATAAAATTGTTATTATGGCGACAGAATTAGTTAAGGTGGTAGCTAGCCAGGCGGACTTGAACAAAATCCTACCACCAAACAAACCAAGCACAATATTGCTCCCCTGGGGATCGAACCCGGGACCTCTGGATCCCGAGTCCCTCATGGACACCGGCTGGCGAACCACTAGACCACAGACACAGAGGAGGTTTTAAGTGTTTGTTCTATATGTGAGTGTTGTATTTTAAGATAAGTATCGTATTAAAATTAAAAAAACAAGTAGGTACGCATTCTACCAGTAATCTAGTTAACATCTTACAAGCTTTTTAGCGTTGTGTAAAAAAAAAGCTCTAATGAGCGATTAATATTCATAAATATGAAAAATGTTGGTTATTAGATATTACCTTCTTCTGATTGATACCTAAGCGTTTGTAGAAATCAGTAAGGCTTTGCTCAGAGAGTATAGTGCCTCCCAGCAAGGCTGCAGCCAAACAGAGTCGGTCTTGTGGCACTTCTAGCAAATTCGGCAGCTCATGGATCATGTACTCTTTAGTTTCTAGAGATGACTGAAATAAAATACAGTTATTAGGGTTCCGTACCTCCGATGACAAAACGGAACCTTTAAAAACGTAGAAAGTTGGTACTTATAGAATTTGGTGATTTTATCATGCACTTAGCGAAAATAAGTGAATTCAGGTTGTTGGTAGGTTGATTTTGGGAAGTAAAGTAAAAAAAAAAAAACTTTGCCCTATAGCACTGTGCAGCATAGCATATCAAACGAGAGGTCTCGTCGTGAGACGATCAAATCTATTTTATGTAAGCATGCATAGATAGATAGCTATTGAAGAAAATATATGAAATTACCCCATTACCCCCTAGTTTATCTCCAAAACAATAAAAAGAAAAAAATTGAAAAATATACAGGCCGTCACTTATATTTTACAGGAAACCATAACTTATTAGGTCTTATATTTCTGCGGGAGTCAAAAAATACTTATAGCGAGCAATTAAATACAATGTAATATTGTCTATTTTCGAACCATTTCTGTAAGAAAGCTTGGCCAGGTCATGTTCTTTGTGGATATAAACTACGCTTTGTTATAGGCAAGAGTTACAATTAAAATCAGGTGGGCCTGCTGTCTTATAAAAAAAGGCTCTCGTTAAAATACGCATGGAGAGTTCCGTTCAATGTAGTTAGGTAGCCTATATACATAGTACGGAACTCTCTCCACGCGAGTCCCACTCAGACTTGACCGGTTTATTTTTTATTGTACGACGGGGATGCGCTTGGCCTTTATCACACCTGGTTTCAAGTTATGATAAGGCCGAAAGTGTATAAGCACTTTACCAGGAATTCGCAACAGACTGAGGAACTGGCTATCTTACCTCTAAATGCCGGAACACAACAATTTTAGAATTGTTATTATGGCAACAGAATTAGGTAAGATGTGGTAGCTAGCCAGGCGGACTTAAACAAAGTCCCGCCAACCAAACCATGCACAATATATTGTACTCCCCATAGGGATTGAACCCGGGACCTTAGGATCTGAAATCGGTGGATTGAACCACTAGACCATAGAGGCGGTCTTACCTCTAAACAACAAAATTTTTAATTGTTGCTATGGCGACAGACTTATGTATGATGCCTTAGCTAACCAAGCAAAGCACGAATTTGTATCCCCCTGTGGATTGAACCAAGATATATGAAGTAAACTTCATTATGTGACTGACATAATAACTTGAATCGAAACGCAATATTACAAATATCAGCAGCATGACATTTTCAGGGTGTCTCCGTATTTATGTGTAACGTAAAGACGTAAAAACAAAAGCCCCTAGCTAGAGTATTGAGGAAATATTCACATGGGTTGCAAGTTCACAATACACTTACCCGGTATGTAAGCTTCAGTTGAGCAGAGCTGTAGTAGTTTGGTGGCTGAAACACTAGGTATTCAGCTGAGCAGCCAACAAGACCTGCATAGTTTTTCTCACGGCACAAACCAACTACTTCCTGGCAATGATCGTCTGACGAAACCATCTGAAAGAGGCAAAGTAGTCATTAGCCTTCAATTACTTAGCTTGAGAACTAACGCGAAATTAGCACTGATCGAGTGATCAACCCACATTTCAAAGTAAAAAATCACGTTACTCTTATTTTAAATTTTATTTTATAATTTGATGTTAAATCTGTTCAAATTTTAACTGACTACATATTGCGGTTCATGAGATACTGCCCGCTGACAGACAGACAGACGGACGAACAGCGGAGGCTTAGTAAAAGGCCTCGGTCCTTAGCCAAAAGGTGCACTCGGGAGTGCACCTTTTCGGGAACCCTAGAAAGTACTACAGTTCTGTTCAATTTTAACATTAAATATTGAGCACATGACATGACACAATAACTGTTTGTCTGGAGTTTAAAGATTTAATATATACAAATAAGTACTTACAACTTGGATATTCAGATATCTGAGGGCTGTTCTGAGACAAGAATGAAGTCCTGTTGGCGGCACCCACCAAACTTTGGGAGGAGGAGTGCCTTTGGATTGGATGTGGCGTAAAACCTAAACAAAATACTATCGGTAAATAAATAATACGATATACGATGCACCTATAAATCTATATAAAGTGATTATACGAGTACGAGTATGTACATACATACATACGCCTACTCCTACGTCAGATGACATTCGTAGCTAACATACTTTTAGTATGTGAATTTCTTAGCACCGCATGACATGTCCATACCATGCTAACCTATTTCTCCTCACTAACTCCTCATTATTTTCGCCACTACTTTCAAACTTCCCCTGATGTACTCATTCCTTATCTTATTCACCTTAGCATTCCAATCTGTCAACTTGATATCAACCGCAGGTGGGGATCATAATAGGCTGTGCGTCTGAAATTTCTATTGAATACCTAACGGCGAAGGCGGTTTAGGGTCGTGAAGCTTCTGAGCACACTCACCGAAGTACAATCTGTTAAATACCGATAAACACGCAACCGTGCACGCAAACAGGCTCGACAGTCTGAGCCATCGTCGCAAGGTACTCTTCACCTATGAGCCTCATGGCGCTGCGCTCCACCAAGACACCGTTTCCGCTTTATTCTCGCCACTTCGTACTCCAAGAAGGGCAAGGCAGTCAGTGACTTTAATAGAAGTACCTTGAAAGGCAGGTGTCAGGTCAAATTGTCGCTTTTCCGTCGAAAGAGTCGTACCAGAGTTTTGGAAGCATTGAAACAGACTCTATTAACGTTTCCCTATTCGGAAACAAGACTAAGAGCCTGATTCGCTCAACCATGGCCTCTCTCAGAGAACACACATCCAAATTGCTAGAACTTGCGTTAAATCTTTCTGTAACAGTACTGTCATCTGCGTACCCAAAAATGCTTATCTAAAGCAAGTCAATAATGTGCAGCCGGAATACTGAGGAACACCGGTGTTGATAGCAGTATAATCCGAGGAGCAGCTATCAATAACTACTCTGATGGACCATTCACTCAAATAGTCTGATATCCAGGCACAGTATTCAGGAGGTAAACCGAACGCAGGGAGTTTATTCAGCAGCTGCATGCCAATCTTTGTCAAATGCCTTTGAGACAACATGTGATACAGCTATTGCTTTTCATGTTTCTCAATGATGGCTTTTCCCCACAAATGCGTGAGGAATACAAACTCTTTTACCCTTTAATAGTAAGATTTTAATCGTGGTCCATGTTGGTACAACAAAATGAAAAAAAAACTACAAATTCTTCCCATAGTTTCAATGTCTAATATGCTGTTACTTAATTCGTCATTTAAACTTTTTTATTCTTATTGCACGACGGGGAAATACTCATTCTTTCTGATTGTTATGATAAAGCCGAAGGTGGAAACACACTTCACCCGGAATCAACCCTCATTTTCCATTCCTGAGTAACTAGCTACCTTACCTCTTAATGATGGACATATATCGCCATAACAACAATTTAGAAATTGTTGTTATGGCGACAGATTTAAGTAAGATAGTGATGCTAGCAAGGTTGACTTTCTCTGTGTCGATGTTTTGTATGGTGCACAATAAAGTTTGTACCTCTTTTAAATGGCTGCGCAACTCACACGACGCACGTGCAAACTTACCGGCAGTGGCTCGTTGAAAAATGGCCCGCCCATGAACCGCGTAGTGCGTATAGACAAGATAGGAGATAGGCTGAGGCCAACCATTCAACTGCCACGGTTTAAATTTATGGAGGTTAAGTGCGTTGCGTACCATAGCAGGCAAGGATTGAGTTTTAAAGGAGGTCAATTTTGTTAACAATTTTTTTTGTATACCAGTCTCGTGAGCAAAAAAATCGGGCGATTAAATTTCTTATAGGTACTTAAAGTTTAATTTCCAAAATGACAATAACAACATCATTTATTTGACTCAGGTATATGGTGTTATTTGTAACCAATGTTTTTGCACTTGTTTAAAATAACACTAATGGTATGTTAGGTCCTATAAAAGGTCATTTACTCCCCTTAGCCTTGTCAGTTAGTCACCAAATGTCAACCGGTACAAATCTCCCATATTAATAAACAAGAAAAATACCTGAAAATGGACACAAGATGAGCTGCTCAAGCGATTGCCTTATTACAACAAGGCCAGAGTTAGCGGGAAGTGGCCTGTGTGTTGAACATGATCCAGTCAGCTATATTTAGAGTTTACCGTCGATACCAGGAGACTGGTAGCTTTGATCAAAAACGAGGTTTGGGCAGAAAAAAATGCACATCAGAGGTATGTATGCCTGATTCACCGAACACGTCAATAAGACTCTATCCTCTCGGACGAAAGCAGAGTGTGTCTGTATGGCAGCGATAGAAGAGGACGTGTCTGAAGAAGACCTGGAGAGTGATTTGCCCACTGGCACCACGTGGCATTTGGAGGAGGTTCCTGGATGGTGTGGGCGGAAATTTCAACGAAGCAGGTTTGACAGCAAACCAATATATTGAAGAGATATTAGACTCTAATAAACCTCCTCTAATAGTTAGAGGATCACACACTGCAGCTTCTGTTCAGCGATAACTGCAGGAGGTTGAAATTGAATGTATGGAGTGGCCAGCATTTAGTCCGGATTTCAATCCTATTAATCATGTTAATGTAACAAGCTTAGAGCAAGCATCATCGCCCACAACACCAGTGTAATATTCTTTGTCGCTGTCACGAACTCAGGCGCTCAATAAGTGACGCCAACCACCTCAAGTCCTGCACCAGTTTTTAAAGGAGCTGGGCTGGTTGGGGTAGAGTTATGTGAAACCATGAGGGACAATGCTCAATACACATCACAGCGGGATGTCAGTGCAGACCTTGACCTGCACTGACCCTCTGTTTCAAAAGCGTTTTAAATTAATTAATCAGTAGTTAGAAGTATATCAAAAATCTTTTTTGTTTTTAATAAGAAGTTCATCTTATTTAGGGTAAGAAGCCTTTAAGATAGTTTAGTAAAAAAAAAATAGATTTTTTTTCAGAATTTTGACCTCAAGGTTAAGTAAGCATCTGCCTAAGTAGATTTTTTTGCTCATAAGTGTATTTGTTTGTCAATGTCTTAAAATAGGTTTGGGGTGAAAGTTTGTATGACAATTTGATTTGCTTTAAAGTAACTTGAAAATTTGCACTTATGCTACTATATACAAATAAACAAATAATTTTATCAGCCCTTTTGTAAATTCATCCCCTGAGAGGGGATAAGATTTTGAATGGTAAATGCAAGTAACCTTAAACTTAACATTGAGAAAAGTCTGATAGGTCCTGACATTTTGCCAACAGGAATATCATTGGGAATATGGCTTGTTCCACAATAAAAGGGCATAATCTTGGTACTTACAGAGTTCACTCTTTGCCTATATGTAGCCTGGGTATGCAACCAATGCTGTGGCTGGGCAGGGGGTGTTGGGTGAGCTCCATTGAAACAGACACAGAGGGATACTTGGTGCTCAGCCAGAGCTTGAGCTAAAGTAGTCAAAAACTGGACACAACGAGCCCACTGGCCTCCACAAGCCCAATCTGAAAATGATGAGTTTCTTATTGATTCCTTTGGAAATCATATGGCAATAAACATTTTTTACACATTTCCAAGTTGTTTTCTACAGCACTTATGTTACAAGAGCAACATAAGTTCTGTGGAATATTAAGCTGTGAATTGAGTGAGTGTGGATGGGCATATTCTAAAAAAATATTAGGAATTTCAAAAAATGTTCAAATGAGTCTTGAGGCTAATTTTGATAAAAACTAAAACAGTATAAAAAAAAATTAAACTCCCTTGCCAGTATTCAAACCTGTTCATTAAAATAATACATGCTGTATTATTGTACTGTCCAATAGATCCACTCAGGAAAAAATAAGTTCTTGGAAGTAATGTTTACAGTTAACCAGGTAAAGGGGTTACAAAAAAGGAAACTAAAATATTATATTTACTCAATAAACCTTAACATATTTTTATTACCTATCAAACCTGCATCACAACTTTTTTTAGGGTCATATTTCGACCATAGCTTGGCTATCTACTTGTTATTATAAGGACTGATAAATCGGATAGGAATCTAGTTAAATAGCATAACATTATGGTACCTGAAAAATATCCTCCATAGAGACGATCTAAGCAACCTTCGACGTCAAGTACGAGACGGAAGCCGCCAGGGTGGTTCCTTGCAATTCGGAATAAATCAACACTCACACCCTCATTTTCTAAAAATGCTTGTAGGTCTTGGATACCCATGGTTCGTCAATGAATTCTTCTAGTAGTAACTACACAATAGTGCGTTCGTAATCACAATAAAAATTGTTCTGGAACATAAATCACACAGGAGGTAACATAAATGTACAATCTAGGGTTTATGCTTTGAATGCATTTTGCATCAATTTGGGTACAGGCAAACAATTATTTCGTCAATATCGTCATTTACCATGATTGTAACAAAAAAACTGATTATAATGCACAGAATCAGCTGGTAAATAAGAGATAACTGCAGACTTAGTGCACGAGAAATAGACCGCAATAAAATTTGCCGGTAGTACAATGAAATAAAGACATATTTAACAATATATGCATAAATAACTTGTAAAATTTTATCGAGAATTAAATAATTGAAAATCTTACAAAACATACACGAACCACTAGTAAAAACCATGCCAGCAGAAAAATAAACCCGTGAAAAGTTGAAGATGAGAAGAACGGCAGCCATTTGTAATATTTTTTTTTTATTTTTATTTTGTTTGATTGTTTGATTCAAATAAAATCTGGTTGATTGAATGGTAGTTTAGTTCAGTTTAGTTAGACTTGCAAGTACGATGCGAAACTACGACTACGAGTAGTGACGTGTTATACCATGTCGCAGCCATCCAGTTAAATTAGCCAGCTAATTGAACGCCTAAGCCGTTCATTAAACACCGCCGCCGGCATCCAATTTGATGCCTGGGCCGATAGTTAATTGAACTAGAATCACTCAACGTTAACGTTTAATAACATGGCGTATAAAAGTCAGTCCTTTCAAGATAACTGACATATAATCTCCTTTGTGCTTTCTTAAGCTAGGTATCGTCTTAGTAAATCTACGGTTTTGACGAACCTATGGATTTGCCATACGAATGTCTGTAAATGTATTTAGCAATTCGTGTTATTTCTTTGATATCTTCTAGTTAAGGCGCTTCTCTGAGCCAATTTCGGTCATAAGCTGATTTTCCCAATCTATACCCTCGGTAAATAAAGCATGTAGAAAGTAACTGAAAAGTCCACACATATCTTTAACGTTTTAGCTTCAAATTCTCCAATTAAAAAGTTTAATAGAGTCGTATTTATGTCATAATAAATCAACGAAAATACCTCTTAAATATAAATAAATATCTATCTCTTAAAGTTTATGTTTTTTTTTTGTTTACACCAATGAATAGATAAATTATTGATTAAATTATTCCCCAATTCATTTGAGACAATTTATGGACTTAGTTTTTTTTATAAATAATAATATCATTAATCCGAGCTTATCTAGCCGTTCGATTTGGGGTTCGAGTGGCGTGGCTAGGACGGCTAGTGTGCCGCTGGCTCTCTTACAGGGAACCCTGTCGCTCATCGTCTCGCGGTGCATGACTGTGCAAGCACAGAATAACTAATAGTACTACGTGCAAGCTAATATTTTCAGTGGAGATACCTACTTAGACAGAAGAGGGACTAATTGCAAAAGGTCGCTCTGATATCATTGTTATTTTGCGAAAAGACGCTTTTTATGTAGGTACTTCTATTGAGTTGTGAGAGGACACCATTATTCTTATTTATTTAGCATTATTGAGTAAATATATATGTGTAAGCGTCAGGAGGCAACTTACACTACAGAGGTGCTTAGTACCTAGACGATTTTTGATGGAGTAGACTTGCCCAGCACCTAATTATAAAACCTACCATCTCCTCAGCTTAGTCGGCCGTATCGTATCTTAAACACAGGAATGGTCAATCAAATCGATACCTACGAATCGATGCCGACTAAGCCGCAGGTTTCCCCAAGATGTTTTCTTTCACTGTTTCGAGGTGTCGTGGTGGTAGACGGAAAAGGAGTGGGTTCGATTCCCGCGGCGAAAGAAATATTCTGCATATATTTCTTCCTTGTCTGGATGTTGTTGTACCTACCATGGTAGGTAAGTATGTAGAGATGCCCCTTCAACATAACGTGCTTATTTCAATGAATTGAAATACCTACTTTTTGCAACACTTTTACTTGTGTGCGCCACCAATTACCTATCTACCTATTACTTAATTTTTTATTGTAGCTGTACCTACCTTATACTGAGTAGGTACCTACCTACATAAGGTAATAATTTGTTGTACTAATTTACTACCCACTTATTATTATTACTAACCTACATTACATTTTATTTTAGGAGGGCACAAAAAGGATCAGAATGTGCAAAGTTTGAATCGGGAGAATAATCATCAGTCTCTGAACAAAATTTTGAAGATAGTACAGGGTAAGTTAGAACCTACTTAGATAACCTACATCATTAAACATACATCATCTTGAACGTGGGCCAAAAATATAATTATCGTTCGCATTATTATCTCAATATCGGCGCGGTAAACAAACGCGGTCTAATGAGTGTAGGTAGAGCTATGAATCGGCTGAACCATCGCGTCTGACTTGTCGTAATTCACCACGTTTCACTGCATAGAAAAATCATCTAGGTACCTACCTAGGTTATCGTGTCACACCTAATAATAATTGTCTGGCTGAGTAACTATGGGTCAATGTTATGGTGGAAGGTACCTTCCACCTATATTATACCTACCTACTATATATCATACCTACTTATTTTGTGATATAGCCCACAACATGCAATAAAATCATTTTCGTAGAATGACATCAATAATAGAATTGTAATAGGTGCAGAGGCACGAAACTTCAAGGTCGTTCGCTCTGGGAAGCGCCTTAACGAGTGATATATTATACCATATTTTATACATCTTTGCATGTAAGTGATAAATAGTCACTCTCAAATTAAAAATATTCTATTCTTTTTTAGGCTCCATAAATTAATTTATTTGTAATCTTTCTTCTCTTTTCCTTCATTCTTCTGGTCATGCCACATAAAATTAAAGAAGGTTGGTCTAGTTGGATCTGAGTGTTTCTGGTACATAGTGGGATAAGATTTAGGTAAAAAAATGGGAAAAAATATTTTTTTTGATAGTAATGAAAGCACAAAGACCAGTCATAGAGAAAGCCATAGCTGTAAGTTGTAACGGAACGTAAAACTGTAGAGAAATACACTTATAACTGTCAAACGTCAATGTCAACGAGTGCCGGCGGCGGTGGCGCGACTGGCGCGAAAGTCGAAACCGAGTAGACTGAGAGTAGTCTATGGTGATCTGACTATAAGTACCAGAAAAACGCAACCTTTTCCGGCCTGACTGTGTACCATTGTTTGCTTTCCACTATACCCACCCACACAGTAGCACGTCAGCAAAGCCCAAGCTGTCGGGCACAACGTCATCTCAATGTTTTGTTCGCTGCAAATACAGACTTTGTTGTGTTTCCTGATAAATGGCCAACAATTGCAAAAATCTGTTTGAAATACGGCGAACAGACTAGTTCATTGCAACCGTGGTGATAGTAATTTCAGTTAATATCTTTTTTTGTAAACTAGTAGTTCGCCCCAAACTAAGATTATTTCTCAAATAGAACTTAATTAACAAACGATAAAAGTATGCTTTCAATACACACCTTACTTACCGTGTTCGAGGTTCTCTCTTGTTGCTAACTTATTATAATATCCTTGCTAACATGAAACAAAGGTTGATGACGTTTTGAAGGTGCTCTCAAAACCGTTGCCTTAGTAGTCGTAGTTAAAAAATCTACGACGCCAGCCTACGGATGTCGTAAAGTCAACCAAAAAGCTTCTTTCTGTGTGTTAAAACTTTAGTTGTGAGCACTTATCTGTCTGCCAAGCGTGATGATTATGGCGAAACCTTAGGTACATTATATAGAGGAAGTTCTTTTCACATTGTGGTGGACAATAATTTACGGTTGATATGGAATATGCACAGTCAAAACACTTGCATGACACCCCAAAACTAATTCTTGGATTTTATCGATACCCTTCCCTTTTTAGTGAATAACAAAAATACTTTACGGACCCACCATACCCCTGGCCATACCCCTGAGGGTAGGGTGGGACTTAACCATACCACAATAGAGATGTGACCTACGGACTTCCACGTGTCTATGAAAGTATTTATTCATAACTAAGTTTTGTTTCATTAGTCACAATCAAGATAATCTTTTCGCTTATATCATTTCAAGTAATACTTGTGTCGCTCGCAACAGGTAAGTTAGAGATAAACCTCACACTATTTGATATAAAACTCCTTGCACAATTTGATAAACTATTTTTCGAATGACATTTAAAAATATTAAATGTTTCGATTTTCGAATGAAATCTTTTTATTTTATCGTTGATGTTTTTTAAAAAAATACTAATTTACAATACACGTAAAGTTATTTACGAAATAATTTTAGGAGAACAATTTAAATAAAATGGCCTCAGAAGAACTAGAGTTCATTAAAATTAATGGCGGAACGGCTCTACTGTATGGAAAATACAGATATCATCGCCACAAAATATATAAAAATAGTTCAGTGGTATGGCGATGTAGCTCATACTTTACTAGTAAATGATGCGGTACTTTAATTGTTGTAGAGGTAATTTGTTTTATTACTTAGTCTTCATTTCTTTTTAGCCTTTTCCTGCTATTCCACCTTGATGTAGGTATAATATTTGGTGGTTGCTACCAAATTTATTTATTTTTTTTGTTTTTTGCATTTTAGGATAAAACAATCATTGCAAAAAAGGACCTTATCTGCGAATTAGATGAACATAAAAATCAGATGTTAAAGCAAGTATGCGATTTGCGGGAAACAGTAATATCCTCCGATGAACCCATTCAGAGATTATACGACAAAAAAAGCAGTGAATTTAGAGACAAGGGACTCAATGTAGCAATGGGTGCTTACCGCCGTATGCGAGTGTAAAGCATTTTTTTAACGACGCAAGTAATAAATCGGCACACATATCAAAGACCGTGTTCAAAAATGTTGGTGAAGTTGAAGTACCGGGTCAGTTCAAAGATTTCCTTTTAGTCTTCTGTTCCAATAAGTCCCGTAAAATGATCCCAAATATTAAAGAATATTTCGTGGATGGCACATTCTACAGTTGTCCTGCACTTTTCGCTCAAATATATAACATACATGGCGATATGAGCAGTACCACAGAAACGACTGAAGTAATGCCGCTAATTTTTGCTTTAATGTCGAACCGTAAAGAAAAGAGCTATATAATTTTGTTCAATTTGATTATGTCACAAATACCGGAATGGAGACCGTTAAAAATACATTGTGATTATGAAAAAGCTGCAATTAATGCAATTTCGAAAGTAATTCCAAATTGCACTATAAAGGGATGCTATTACCATTGGGTACGCAATATTTGGAAAAATGCTAAATCTCCGAAGTTCCGAATAACGCAAACAAGACCTGAAAGGAGAATCGTGGCAATCACTGCCACCTTACCGCTTCTGCCTACCGATAAAATATTACTAGGACTAGATTATATAAAATCAGAATGCAAGAACTTGAAGCGGATGGACAAGTTCGTTATGTTACATTGAAAATTTAAGGCTAAAAATACATAATCCTGACATATTCAGCGTTTACGGTGAAAGACATCGGACAACCAATATTTTAGAGTCGTTTCATTCAAAATTAAACAAATTGCTAAATAAGAATACAGTAACTTTAATGCGATTGTTAAATGTCCTACATAATATTCATAAAACAAAGGTTTCATAATTCATAAAACAAACCTAAAAACGTCGAACGGAACAAATTATTAATGATGATTTATTAGAGAAGTCCAAATGCAGTTCCTGCACAGTGAAATTACATGCATAGGGCATGCATTAGACAAATTAAGATCGTAGTTTATTACGTATTTTTATTTAGGTAGGTTCAATAACAAAATAGTTGCTTTTGAGTTTCAACATGAATTAGTTTTGCCAAAATAGCTTTCGTTAATTGAATAAGTTTTTTAGTTTAATAGTAATAAATTTGTATTTAAATCTATACTGTTTCTCAATTTTTCATATCCCATCACTACTACAGTAGCATGGTTAAGTCCTACCCTATCCTCAGGGGTATGGCCAGGGGTATGGTGGGTCCGGAGGGAAAAAATAAGTAGACCAGTTTTACCGAGATTTCCAATAGGTACCCTTTCTTATCTAAGAAGACCTGACGATCATCCTTTGCTCCCTTCATCTTAAAAACTTCCCCTAATAAGGGCAAAAATAAACTTATTTTGAGATCTGCAATCTCAACCCTTATTACATGTTTTCACACATTTTCAAGACTTCAATTTAATTTACCCCTTTTGCCACCCTTTGTTTAAATACAGGGGTGATTTCAACAAATCAAAAGAAAGTTAATTGTAAAGTCAACCCTCTTTAGCAGTCCATATCCTACAAGACATACCAAGTTTTTTAACCGTCTCTGTGGTCTAGTGGTTCAACCCACTGATTTCACATCCAGAGGTCCCTGGTTCGATCCCCAGGGGAGCAATATTGTGCTTGGTTTGGTTGGTTGTAGGATTTTGTTTAAGTCCACCCGACTAGCTATCACCATCTGACCTAATTCTGTCGCCATAATAACAATTCTTAATAAAATTGTTGTGTTCCAGCACTTAGCGATAAGATAGCCAGTTCCTCAGTTTGTTGAGGATTCCGGGTGAAGTGCGCCTGCACTTTATCTCAACTTGTAACCAGGTGAGATGAAGGCAAAGCCCTTTCCCCCTTCCTTCAATTTTAACCGCTTAATTGTAACGTTACGGAGAACCGTATGTCACTAATTAAGTTTAGAAAGAACCAATGGAAAATATTTTAAATTTACAGATATATATTCAGTATAAAATTACAAGAATGATATTAAAAAAAAACTAATGATTATTATATAAAAAATAATACAGATCTTGTAGTGAAGGCGGCACGATACGGAGAGTTGTAGTGGGTGGACCTGGAGACTGCCAGGCTGTGAAACGCCGACAACTGTTGTGATGAAGCGCGGCTAGATGCGGTAGGTGTGGAGAGTTGGATCAGAAAAGGGTCATTAACCTGGTTAACATTAACCACTCTTAATTACTTAAGAGTGGTTAATGTCAATAAGAAGATCAGTCAAATAGTAAATATATATTTACAAAAAGTATTAAAGTATTCTATCCGTAATCTAGTTCCATTTTACAAGCTATGCTTAGTTTGGGGCTAGATGGCGCTGTGTAAAAAATAATGTCCTGTACTATTTTAATAGTTTTGTTAAAATACTTTTATGTATTATCTTGCAGCGTACCTTTGATGTACCTACTCTTTAAATTCAAGTTTCTGTTGCTCCATGTTTATATGTTTATACTACCTGAAAAGTTTAAAAAATACCTTTGAACTAGTCATAAAAATGATGTTATCCGTTTCAAATAAAACATTTCGTGATCGACTTTACGAGACTTTATCATTACTTGAAAATCAGATGAGATAGTACAATGTCATTGTTCGAATATTCGAAGGAATACAGTATTTGAATGCAAGCCCTAGCATCGACGTGATACCATGAATTAAACTTCAGTTCAGGGATCAAATTCTGGAGGAAACTACTTCATTTGTGTCAAAGTGACAGCTTCAAGAAAGTATCTTCCGCTCTTGACTCTTTGCCTTTGGTAATTGGTTTGGTATTGGTACTATCTACATCTACACTTATCATAAACTTAACTTACCTATTTTATTTGTAGGGCCGAATAAATTTTGGGCGTTGTGAGGAATAAAATATTATTTTTTCATGCAAAATGTCTGCTAGTAGGTATATTGTAGACCACTGAGTGTTTATCTGAAATAAATCTTTGTCATCTGTGCTACGCAAATAAAATGAAATAAAACCGGAACGCCAGTGTTTCTCCTGCATTATTTTGACTCGGACTTTTGTCAAGGATTCTTCTAGTTATGCCGGAACAAAGTAATGATTATCGTGTTGTTGTGTTTGGCGCGGGTGGTGTCGGCAAAAGCTCCCTAGTTTTAAGATTCGTGAAAGGCACTTTCAGAGAATCTTACATTCCCACTATTGAGGACACCTACAGACAGGTATGTCCAACTAAGTTGATGAGTGCTTCGTTAGGAAAATACCTATATTGAATTATTCTATGTGAAGGTAAATAAGAAACATGAGTTACTCTAAATTTTATAATAATAAATGGTACCTTTAGATAAGTACTATGCAGGTACAAGGATGGTAATGGTTCATACCAACTTGTAAATAATTCAAGGATAAGTTTAATATTGCTGTAACTCCAAAACCTTGAATTTTTGCCAAACCATGCAGCTCAAGATTGGGGTCTTGCCAATAAATCTACATGCCTGTAAGGATATGAACTTTTTCAGTATCTTTGTTATTATCAGCAATATTATAATGAGAGACAAAGCGATTTTGCTGTCTAACCGTATGGATAATAGTGTGAGTCTATAAAACTCCTGGACAAATAAGGACATTACTGATATTTTTAGGTAATAAGCAGCAACAAGACAATATGCACACTTCAAATAACAGACACCACAGGATCCCATCAGTTTCCAGCTATGCAGCGATTATCAATAAGCAAGGTATGGTTGTATTCAATTACACAAATTTACTTTGTATATTTTAAAATGTATACCTATTCCATCTCTTTGCTTACAGGGTCATGCCTTCATTTTAGTCTACTCAGTAAGCAGTAGGCAGTCCCTTGAGGAGCTCAAGCCAATATGGCAGACAATAAAGGAGATTAAAGGAACTGAGCTTGCAAGCATTCCTGTGATGTTGGCTGGGAACAAATGTGATGAGACTCCAGAGATCCGAGAGGTTTCTGCACCGGAAGGTCAAGCACAGGCACAGACTTGGGGTGTCTCATTCATGGAAACATCTGCAAAAACAAACCATAATGTCACTGAGCTCTTTCAGGTAAGATAGTGTTATTAATTATATATGATTAAAAAATACTACCTGTTTAAAATGGGTATGACCCTATGACCTATTACACTAACTCTCCTTATCCTGCTTAAGACCTACCTACATACACTACACACAATATTAATATTAAAAATACTACATGCAATGTTGGGTATAGTTGAGTAGTATTACAGTTATAGGTGATTTCATTGGTTAGTTAACATCATAGAAAGAGGCCTTAAAAAAAAAGTACTGCTCCATCAGTTTGACAAGGTTTGGCTCAAGGGATTATTCTTCAAAATCAAGCAAAACTCCTACAAACAAACTTTAACCTTCTCTGTGGTCTAGTGGTTCAGCTCACCGATTTCAGATCCAGAGGTCCAGAGGTTCGATCCCCATGGGCTAAAACATGAAGCTATGATAGCTAAGAGATGAAGGCCAAGCACTTCCCCCTTAGATTACCTTAAAACCTGAAGAGTCTATGATACCTGAAATGGCTTCAGCGATCATATTTTCCACAGTACTGTAGCATTTACTTTGAAATTAATATATTTTATAGTTCAGGATTGATGCTAGAACGCTAGTGTTGCAAAAACACGATTACATAAAAAATTCTCAATAGAAAAAAAAAACATAGTTGACTCTAATTTTTATAATATCCATGCAGATGCAAGAGATCTCTTGCATCTGCCTCGAGGTTATCTTGAGCATTTTGGGTAAGATACCATCTTCTCCTGGAGCTCGCCTAGTCTTGAGTTGATTTAGTGTGTTTATTACTTTCTCGCATGATACGTCTGGAATTTCTTCTGATCCTGCATTCATTATAGCCAGCCTGAGAATTTGATTTGTTGTCTGTATTTATGAGTTGTCCACTTTGCTTTCGTAGTGTGTTTTATAATAACGATGGGTGACTTTGAGAAGGTCGTCTCTGTTAGTTACTATGTTGCCTTTTTCGTCCGAAAGTTTATGGATTTCCTTTTTTCCAGTACTCAGCTGCAGTTTCATAGATTTCCGGCTTGAATTCCTTTCAATATCTTTTTCTACTATAGATTCCTCGTATTTGCGTATGTCGCTTCGAATTCGAATCCGGATATTTTTCTGAATATCCAAAAATTGTGTAGTTCCAGAGCACCTAATGGTATTCAGTTTTCTCCTTTCCTTTCGCAGATAGAGCAGTCCATTAGCAGAGTCATCGCAAGTTTTTGCGGTTTTCGGGGTGCAGCTTTAGGTCATACGATTTCGATTGCAGATTTTATGCATTTAAGTAGGTGTTTATTTGCATCCTCAACGGTTCCATGGTCAGTTTTGTTACAGTCGAGGGTGTCGTCTATTAAATCCCTAATAATATCCGCATTTGCTATGCTGTTTAGTAACCAAATTTCTTCGTTATTTTTTGATGTTAAAGTGGCATGTGGCTCAAGTCGATGATCGCTGCCTGTTGAGAATCTATTGAGTACTGACACATTTTAGACGTTTATTTTCTTGTCAGTGAGTACATAGTCATATTCGTTTTTGTTACGGCGGTTCGGATGTTTCGACGTCCACTTATTTTGAGGTTTCTTTACAAAGAATGGGTTCGATTCCCATGGGGAGTACAATATATTGTGCTTGGTTTGGTTGGTGGTAGGACTTTTTTTTTAAGTCCGCCTGGCTAGCTACCACCATCTTACCTAATTCTGTCGCCATAACAACAATCCCAAAATTGTTGTGTTCCGGCATTCAGAGGTAGGATAGCCAGTTCCTCAGTTTGTTGAGGATTCCAGGTGAAGTGCGCCTCCACCTTCGGCTTTATCTCAACTTGTTACCAGGTGAGATGAAGGCCAAGCGTTTCCCCGTCGTATAATAAAAAAAAAAAAAAAAATTCATCGCAAATAACATTTTCCGGTGTAGAAAGTTTACCAGCATTTGACCCCTTAGAGTTCTAGTACCTAGGCCGTGTTGATCTATACATTGCTCTGCATCAAATTCCTTCTGCCCTACACGGCAGTTAAAATCACCCATAAAAGGTTTTTGTTGACGATAAAACCGATCCCTCCTATTCCTGGTTTAGGTCCTTCGCGATAATAGAGAAGATTTTCACTTTGTAAGGAAATTTATTCTTCTCCTGGTCTCCTTATTTCGCACAGACCGAGTACATCCCATTAAATTTTTGCTAGTTCGCTTTCTAACTCATAGAGTCGGTCATCTGTTGATAGTGATGGAATGTTATACGTGTTGATATATAGTGTCATACTACATACGGCAGTGAATCGACTCCTAGTGAATACTTGTCGCACCCCTGCCTCGTTTCACCCGGTCACTGCGCGGAGCGGGGAGTGAGGAGGCGCTGGGAACTCGGGGTCGGTTTTGTGTTTGTGCTGTCATGTTGGGGCGGTTAGGATTTTAGCAATAATCACCACGCCAGCCACGGTGGGGTGGTGATCGCAGTACCGACTGGTTGGTCGGGTCTTCTCTTCTTCCAGCCGTACTCCTCATTCTGAGGTCCACCCGAAGGAAGGCTAGTAGGCTGCTGCCCTCTGCTAGGGCAAAGCACTTATTTGATAGCGGTGCTGCCTCGCCATGTCGCGAAGGGTAAAGGTAACTAACTTTTTCTAGTTACCTTTACCCTTGTTCCATAATTTACCTAACATCTCGTCAAACTTTTGATTACTTTAAAATTTGTTGTTGTGTTTCAATATATTTATGCATTTATTTAATTTTAGACGCTGTGGCGTCCTGTTAATCGAAAATCAAACTGTTGTAAGACTAGTCTTTTTTTAATGTTCGCAATTAGAACAAAATTATTTTGATTCGCAAAAACGGCTGGTGCAACCCCGCATAAAATACGCGATAAATACTTACCCGTTTTTCGTATCAAAATAATCTTGTTCTAATTGCGAACATTAAAAAAAGACTAGTCTTACAACAGTTTGATTTTCGATCGAAATACTTATACCTATTTAACCCTATCCTATGTTTGTTCTTTGTTTTGTCTGTTTCTCTGATGGGATGTCCTATTATACACTATATATAGATACCAAAGTCCCTAGCCTGAATATGCTGATTTTGCTGTTATAGGTCAGTTGGGATTTGCATCCAATCTAATTCCAATTGATCTAGGTGTATCAGCAGAATCGGTCATCAACAGCACATTATTGCACACTACTAGGCATTATTGCTCACTACTAGTGTATGTATAAATAACTTCCTTCAAAACGTGTACCTACGTACTTTGTGTAGGTACTTTTTATTTTTATTGTACGACAGGGAGGTGCTTCGCCTTCATCTCACCTGATTCTCAAGTAACTATAAGGCTGAAGGTGGAAGCGCACTTTACCTGGAATCCTCAACAAACCGAGGAACTGGATATTTTACCTGTAAATGCCGCAAAACAACAATACAATTTTCTCTTAGAAAAATGATAATGAATAGTCTTGTTTAATCTCATTCATGTTCTCAACAATTCCAGGAGCTGCTAAATATGGAAAAGAACAGAAACGTGTCACTACAAATAGATGGCAAGAGTAAGAAAAAGAAAGAGAAAGTGGTAAAAGACGCTGGCGAAGGAGGCTCTGCCGGTGGAAGAGAGAAGTGTCTCATCATGTAAATACGGTAAACATTCCGCTTATACCTATACTTACCACCGAACATTTTACAAGAACATAGTCATTTTGATCCTAGTCATTAGACCCCTAAGAGTAAGCACAGACTTAGTAAATGAATAATATTGCATTTAAAGTATTTACAGCAAAGTAGAATAGCAATGCCTTTTAAATAATGTTAATTTTATTGTGATGGAGCTTAGAAGTCATCAAATAAAATATATTGCTAATAGTAACTACCTATTGATAATTTCACTATGACTGATTTGGAACTTGAAAAATATTACCTAATTATAAAGAAAGAATACAACGAAATTAAGTCATGGTGGACTTACCGCTAATGATAATGATAAACAATAGTGATTAACTAAAGTAATTTATATTAAATAAATTAGATTAATGTGATATTTGTTATGTTCAAAAATTTGCAGGTCTGAGTTGTAGCTAATTTATGTATTTTAACGCCATTCAAATTCAAAAATTCAAATGAGCTGGATGATCAAAGTTGGTAACACCAAAAAACCATTGTTACTTATTATGCAACTATTGATTTTTGGTGTCACCAAATAAACTTTAGTATTTACATTTTAAATTTAGTAGGATAGTAATGTTTATTGGGTCTTAAATTCAAATGTAGATAGGTAATGTCATAATGGGAAATGTGTCAGTGCCAAAATGTAGCAACTGTAAGAACTGGTAAAACTCACCAATATCATGAGGCATTCATTCTACCAGAAAATATGTTGGTGGTGCCACTTGGTGTACTAAGTAGATACGTAAAGTGGTATTAAACTGGCACAAATATGTTATCACCAATGAATTAACTGTTATTTAAATGTAATGGTTAAGCCAATTATTTTCTACTTACCTGTAATTGTTTGACAATACAAATATGTGCGTAGGGATATCTCGCGATGGCATTATCAAATTTAACCAGGTCAAATTATTAACAAAACTATTTTACTTATATATAATATATTTCCATAAATTATTCTGTCGGTTACTAATCGTTAAATTTCTAGATAAATAATATGAAAGTAGCTGACGCTAGTTTATAATGCACTTATTTTGATATCACTCACATATCCAATTAGATTTTTCCATTATAGGTAATCATAATGTCGTAAAAAACTTGTGCAGCTCTGATACCAGTTGTGTGAAATGGTTTGTAGTGTGTTACACCTGGTGAATGTTACAATAATGTTTAGATTTTCTATTTAAAGTAGGTAGCATTCTGGAAGTTGATGGCAAGATAGTAAGAAGTCTAATATATTCAGAATCAATGTCATGTCACATGTCACAAAATATTGAAAAGGAGTGGTTTCAAAAATAGTAATTATACAATTTCGTGATAAAACGTGCTGATGTGAAATTATAATAGTTTCAGGCCTAAATTATAATTATCACATACTGACGCACTTAATCGAAGATGTAGAAGTCTTATTATTATTAAAGTTTAATTATTAATTATTATATTTAAATTTCTAATTATTACAATAATGTTAATTAACGTGCACGACGAATATTATTGAAGCATTTGTATTTTGCACTGTTTTTTGCTTATTGGCAGAATTGTATATTATGAGATAGTAATTGTTAATACTGAATTGTTAAAGCTGGACCAAAGTTGTTTCATGTTGATTGATGTAAGTTACTGTAGGATTTTTTCTTTTTAAATAATCATCTTCATAGCATTTGGAGGCGGCGTTAATTTTTTTTTGAAAATTCTTTCTGATAATATGCCTACCTACCTTCGAACCCGTACTTTGATTACAATATTGTTGTAAAGCTTTGTAATTGTCTTAATCTAAATCTTTTTTATTTGTTTCATTATCTAGATCTTTTCTTATTAGGTACCTACCTAAATATGGTTAGAAAAATATATCATAATTATAAGCTCTATAGTGTGGTAGGTAAGTACTCTCTCGATCCGTACTGTCTTCTGCATTATTTATTCGAATGTGTATGTCCCCAGCTATTACATAGAACCTTAAATTCTGAGTTTCATCTCTGAAAGTATTTTTCCTGCAAGGCCTGAAAATTCTGGTGCTTGAACCACTAATAAGGCGCTTTAATGTATTCAATCATGACATAAACTATGACGTCATAGTTTATGTCATGATTGAATACATTAAAGCGTACCTTATCAAAACATTTACAGCTAAGCACCTACTTGGGTAGGAACCTATGCTTGTATTAACGAAGTTCACCTGACACTTAAATTTTCGAGTTGCCCTAAAAATGCACCGACCAAAAAAAGTTTTCTGACAGGTGAACCATGTTTAGGAATTACCCCGTGGTATGAGTTGAACAGTTATCAATTAATTATCTCTATAGTATGAAGACATGCACATTTTCTATCAATTATTAAAATATGGCTCTAAAAATGTTTAATAAGACGCAAAAACCTACTACGGCAATAATGTTATAGTATAGGAAATTAAATCAACTTTAAAATACCTACTTTTTAGTAAAACAAGTAGCTATGCTGTAGAGTAAATTATCTTTCTACCTATGTTGTTGAATTATGTAGGAGGGAATAGGTATGTAGTTCGTCCATTGGCCAGTAAAGAGTTAGAACATCGATAGGTAGGTAACTAGGGCTTAGGGCAAATATATATATTTAACTAAAACTATTCCTCTATTGTGCTATAGGTATATGGTATACCGATAAATACTTCTTAACTGCGTCTGTGGTCTAGTGGTTCGCCCACCAGTGTTAGATCCAGAGGTCCCCATGATACCCAAGGGAGTACAATATTGTGCTTGGTTTGTTTGGTGGTAGTACTTTAAGTCCGCCTGGCTATCTACCACCATCTCACCTGTCTGTCGCCATAACAACAATTCTAAAATAATTGTGCATTCAGAGGTAAGATAGTCAAATCCTCAGACTGTTGAGGAATCCGGGTGAAGTGCGCTTACACCTTCGGCGTTATCATTGTTATTTTCTGTGTCTGATAGACTGACTGACAAACTAATCTAAAAACATTTTCAGGGTCTGGATGTTTCATAGAGATTGCCAGATTATATTTTGTGAATCAAACAGCTTTGCTCATTGGTATTCATTATAAGAAAATGTTTAAACCGCTGTATGTAGGCACTACTGACCCATGTCACTTTGTCTGTAGGTACTTACCAATTTTTATAACAAAGACACCATGTTTAGCAGAAAGTAAGCACTATAATCACGTGTCTAGGATTGTAATGCTTACTGATTACCTGCCTAGGTTTAAGTTTATCTGAATCTATTTTTTTTCTTTAATCAAGCTGATAGATTAACATAATAGTAATGTACGTACACACCTATGCCTGCGAACCTAAGATATGAATAAAAAAAAAGCTTTATCACCAAAAAATTGTGTAATGTTTATAGTTTATTTATCAACTAGCATCACAATAATAAAAACGTAAAACAGAAAATCTTGGTATTATTGTAATTCTATAACTGGTACAAAATTACAAATCTCTGCATAAAAAAATACTTTATTTGTTAATATTATCACAGTTAAGCTTATATACATAAAAACGTATGTTGATTTTCTATATCTAACATTGTTTTCAATTAATGCTAAAAGTTTTTAAAATATTTTGCATGATAATAATATAGAACTTTACAGTCCACAAATTAAGATGTCGGCACAGACCCGTGGTATATAAATGCACTGCTCATTCAAACACACATACCAAAATTACCATTTTGCTTCTCCATAAGCTATTAGTTGAATTCATATGGCAATTGTTTCGGGTGGCAATTATTTGAGTATTATGGTGGAAAAGTGCTCTAATTACTTGTGATTCCCATTACATTTATACATGTGATGAGTCCTTTGCCGGTGCCTTCAGGATTCAGCTTATTTCATGAATCTCCACTGCCATCTCTAGGCTCAATGTTTCTACGCCTGGTTGTATTTTCCAAGGACAAACATTCATTTGTAAAACTGGAATTATTTGGTAGTCTACCAGTACTAGCGGACCTGGGTATTTTAGGGACTTTGGCAATTGCTGGAGCTCTACTTTGATGGGCTGGTGTGTTACTTGTAAGAGCTAAGGAACACACATTCAATATTTTATCCAAAGTAGCTTGGCTTATGCTATCCTGTTCAAGGCGACTTCTTGGCTGTGCTTCAGGAATCACTGATGCTGATTTCTTACTTTTAACACTGACACCAATTCCAAAGAGCTTCAAACTGAATGGAATGTTCAAAAGCCAATTAAAGAGTATGATAACAAGCAAGAAAATTAGAGATATATTTACAAACACCACTAGTACTCCATACAAAATCTTGTCTAATGGGTACCATAACCCAGCTGGAACAAAGCAAAAAAACTCAGATTATCATCAAGTTGAAATCACAAAATTTAAACTGTGGTCATTAAAGCCTCTATAAAAAGAACTTGATTACCATGGTGTTCCATGTGCACACCGGAGAGCTTGAGAATCAACTTTTTTTATACACTTATTAAACGCATAGACTTGAAAAACAAGTACCTAAACATATGGCCTAAGATGGAGCAAGCTTGTCTAAAAGGAACTTGTTGGCTTTGGACTTGGAGACTCAAAGATTGTTTTGTTTGTTGTAAAATTAATGTCCTGAATATTTATTATTAAATATGATAATAAAGGTATTGTAGTAGCTCTGCCTTCTAAGCTGTAGGTTGTGGGTTTGATTCCCACCCAGGATTTACATTTGTGTGATGAATATTATTTATGTTTGTTCTGCTGTTGGGTGTTGTATTGTATTTTAAGTATGTTTTTGTAAAAAAAAAACCTATATTACAAGCTTTACTTAGTTTGGGACTAGATGGCGCTGTGTGAAATTAATGTCGTGTAATAATAACTTATTAAAAAAAAAACAGAAAGACTGATGAGGGCAAGGAGTTCTATTTCTTGCACCAGTATTAATGATAAAGGTAGCAACTTGATGTGTCGGCACAATGGAACATCTACAAGGTATGATTATTCATTAATTCCAGCCATGTCTATTAGTTCGGTGGTAAAAAGGGGAAGGATGGATGAGGTGGAAGAATTGAGTGAACACTAGGCAGTTGTATTTAAAGAATGCTGATAGCTTGGCAATCTGTGGTGTGTGTTTGAGGCTCTGCAAATTGACCTCGACCAGCAAAGGTATTTCTATTTATAATTCTATTTGGGAGAGAAAATGTTCTGCACTGATGTCCTGCATTGAGGTGTATTGTGCATAGCCTATCCTGAACTCAGCCAGCCCAACTCCTTGAAGTAACGGTGAAGGGTCCTGGGATGCTGACAGCATGTACGCACCAGCATAGCTAGTGCAGATCTGGTTTTTTGGGTATTACCTGTGACACCTTTGAGAACAACTTCCACAGTACCACTGATAATGATGATTGGTTCAGCTAAAGCTGTGGTAAACATCCTTATGGCAATTTTTAATGGATTCATATGTTTCATAAAAACCAATAGGTCTGGTGGTGGCACCTCGCAGCTTGAGGTCCAAAAGAACCACTTGCATTGGTTTACTGCTGATAAAAACATTTCTAACTCCTTTTGTTCAGCTTCCTGTAAATAGATACCAGTAAATATACCTAGGTGCTTTCATTTATCACAAACAACAGAAAATTGATACTAGAGTGACCTTACCTTGTATGATATCACTACTTCATATGCATAAAATATTAGTAGTAATAGTACAATGGCGTGCTTGTGTGACATATGGCTCCACAGCCATAAGGTACAGCCAATTGCTGCTAGGCAGCATAATGTCCAGCTGATGTAAGTCTGTAATAATAAATTTACAGTAAAATTATATACATTTTTGTCTCTATAGCACTTAGTATCAACAAGTACCTCTAGAGGTAGCATCAATATAAATATATATATTTATATGAGTAGTAGTATCTGAGACAAGTTCCCTACCCACCTTGTACTTAGTGAGGTACACTTGACCATATTCACTCCAAGTCAACACAATTTGTTCTGTTATTGAAGGTTTGTAAATTGATTCTTCTACATAGCCCACAGATCGTCGGAGCATGTCTTCAGAAAGTGCATTATCAGATTTCATTGCATCATCTAGTGTTTCCCATTGTTTAGGATAGAACTTCATTTGTAGTGAAATATCAACTGTTCCATCTTCGTTTTTCTGTAAGGAAATGTGATCCACTATTAGGTGGGTATCAAACCAATGCATGAAACTAGGTTGAAAGGGTCAATGTAATGGAATACATTGTTTACCTTAGTATTTCCGCCTTTCAAAACGATAGTGAGCATTCGCCTAAAGAACCATTCTCCAGTTCCTAGCTTATTTTCTCTCGATTGCGATTTTCTCTTTAGCGGCATTCTGAGGTCCGGTGGGATAATGATATCATCTGCTGATTCCGGTGGTTTGGAAGCCTCATAGTTCCAAGGATCCGGCCCCGACTGTGTGGTGATTTGTACTATGTAAAGACTAATAAAAATAAATAAATTAAAATACTTGTGTTGAAACATGGCTACACGTCCTCTTCTATGGGATGCACGTTCGACGTGCATCCCATATGCCATATATATAAAAAAGTACTCTCTGTGACGTGCACCGAGTATAGGACGTGTCGTGTAGTGTAGCCACTGACGCGTTTAGGCGACCATAGTAGCCTAATAATTTTTCCCGTTGAGCGTTAAGGCTACTATGGCAGCCCAGTCGACCCACAGTCTTATTTTTGTTTTCCTCTGTTTCAACATGAAGATAGCTTTTACTACTCGTCACTAGATGACTCTTTAATAAATTATCCGTGTAATATACTCTTTGGAAAAACAATCTAGCAACAAAATCTATTAAGAAAAAAAATTTAAACTTTTATTTTGTTTACGGTGTTGTGAAGAGCAGTGAAGTGGTTCTATTGAGAGTGTTTCGATCTAAATATTATATTTTTAATAGCTTTGGGTATTAGTGTCGTATATCAACGTATTCCTCAATATTATAGCTTTACGAACATTTACAAATATCTCATGTTCAAAGCAAAAATATGCGATAAATTGTCATGAAAAGAAACTGACCGTTGCGTATCGTGTTCTATCCTATTTATTTCTATTGATCGATTATATTTTCAGTAAATAGTCCTTGTATTGAGAAAACAATGTTATAAATACTATTTAACACATTCACCCGATTAGATTATAGTGAAACATGCATATATTTATTACGATTTTTGTTGTGTACGTAGATTCACGAACGGAGGCGACATCAAAATTGATGATAAATGAGTGGTTTGTTTTGGTTTATTGTGGTAAACGCGGTATTCTAAATAAAAATATATTGATAACAAAAAAAAGCCTGTATCCCCTAGTATAATTATAAAAATATTTAACTGATATACATGCTCTGTAAAAACTTATAAAAATGTAAAGTTGATGTAAATTCAGATTAAATTAGCGGGTTTAAACTTTTATTTCAGTACTATAAGTAGATAGTTGTAGTTTGTGTTGCACATATATTGATTTCCTATAGTTTTAGCTATATTTCAGTATTTTTTATTTGATTCTAGCTCTAATAATTAGATACATATCACGCTTTAAGTTGCAAAAGGAATAGGTGCTTGGCGCCGCGAAATTCCGATCACGCGGATGGACGCTCCAGAGGGAGACAGCTGCCGTACTTGGACGCGCTAGTGGGTAGTGTAGTAGGTAATATTATATATATATATATTTTAACCCAATAAGGGAGAGCTAAAGTTTCACAACCATACCGCCTTGTCTCACATTGTATTTTTTCATAAGTAGATAATTTTAAATTTATGTTATGTTTTTGTTATGTTTTGTCCATTTAGTCTCTATCAGAGTATTTTGTCGTAAGTCCATTCTTGTCATAGTAGAACAAAATAGTGTGGCGTCCTGTAAATAGAAAAACAAACTGTTTTAAGACTTATCTGCTACTTATCTAACCCTATGTTTGTATTTTGTTTTGTCTGTTGGACGTCCTATTTTATATAAATAAATAAATAAAATATTTATTGTCTGACAGACATATCCATATTTTATGTTCCATTTATAAATACCGGTCTAGACCCAGTCTAGATAACACTACATTTAATTAAAATGACCTTAAAACTATCAAATTAAATATCATGTACAGTATTAGGTAACTAGAAATTTGTAGGTATATACAATTAAAATTAGACTGGTTTTTAGCAGATCCTGCAAACATCGCAGAACTGATTCGTGATTGTAAATGTTGAAAGTAGAACCTGCATGTTTGTCCTGTTCGATAGAATCAATATTTGTCTATGGTAAAAAGCCATGAAGTTGTCAATTGTAAAAAGTAAGAAAAATAAGAACGATATGTATTTTATAACTATTTTATTTTATAAACGTTATCCATAATATCCAGTTCTCCAATTTCACAGGTTATGGGCCCAGAGGATTTGGACATGAAATGGAGTAAGTATAAAATTAACAAATACGGTGTCACTCCATTCTGCGGGACAGAATTTACCAACTGGTTGTTCCGCATAAAACTAATCCTAGAAGAACAAGATTTGTTAGAAACGATTGAAGGAAAAGCGAAGGTTAAAGAAGGGGGTTCTCATACATTAAACGTTTTTATTAATTGTTATTATATGCCCAACAAATAAATATATTTATAATAAAATAATACTTGCGCCTATTACAAAAAACGAATACGTGGACGAAGTCGCAGGTAAAAGCTAGTAATCAATAACATAGTAAAGAGTCTACTACAGACCTTGTGAGTAATATTATTCTATGCTAAAGAGTCTGTAGCATAGAATCATATTTATTACTCTGTAACAGTAAGACTACATTATATTATAGTAGTCTGTGGATATGTACCCTACGTACCTAACTAATATCTAACATAATTATATTGAATTAAAACTTAGAGAAAGAAGTACATAACAAAGAAAGAACAGTCGCGCATGATGTCTTCAATAGATTTTGACCCATCCATAAAACTTTGCCTGAAGTACTTGCATTCCAGCGCTTCAGATTCCACAGAACAGTTGCGCTTGACCCTCGATGAGCACATTCGACAAGCGTACGGGAGTTCTAAGACACTGGGCAATGTGCTGCCTAAGAAGTATTTGAATGAGGAGAAGATGGAATCTACTCGTTCAAAACACAAGAGCGATAAGGTTAAGACCGTGCCGGTATCTCAGCCAAGTCCGCAACAGATACAGATTCCCGAGATAGATGATGATGATGGGCTGGTGATGGATGGGGAGCTGGCTTTTGATTTGCTGGAGGAGGATCTAACATGTACAGTTTGCAGGCAGATTGCTGTGCAAGCCGGTAACCGCTTAGTGGAGTGTGTAGCTTGTCGGGCTCTATATCACCAGGTAAACTCATTAACTCTTTTTTTCTGTTAATATTGTCCATCAGACCTTGCAATACTGGTAAGGAATGGAATTCTTTGTCTTCGTCTGTTTTTCCGCATGAGTACAATCTTGTGTGTCTTCAAGTCCAGAGTAAATAGGTTCCTTTTAGGCAAGCATGCTTCATTTTAAGCCACATCTTTACTTGCTGTACATGTAATCTGGTGGTCAAAAGCTTGACTGTCCTAATATAAAATATATATGACCAATAAAAACCAAAAAAACACAAATATATGATATACACAGCCATACCAATAAATAAATGTAGCATCCATACTTTTAGATACTGATACTGCACTTTATGTAGGAAACATACTTTGTTTCCTGTAAAAAAAACTTTAAATTTGACTGTCTTTTATTTTCAGGATTGCCACAAACCAGTGATAACTGACAGTGAGATGGCTGGCTGGCAATGCGCCACATGTCTTTCTAAACAAGGATTCTCATTAGGGTTGTCTAGCAAAGTATCATCTTCACCTAGGTCTCCGACTCACGGCTCAGGATCCACCACCCCTGTGAAGATATCCTCAAGCAGCTCTGCTTCATCATCTCCTTCTAAAATAATCACCCCGAATATTAATATTATAACACCAGATAAAAGGCTGCAGATTATGAAAAAAAAAGCTGCAAAACAGCATGAAAAGGGAAGAAAAAGTTCAAAGTAGAAGTTAATGTGATGTAGTGTACATTTTTGTTGATGTAATATTATCCCTATTCTAAATATATATAACTCAAAGGTGTCTGACTGACTGAGATAGTGATCTATCAACGCACAGCCCAAACCACTGGATGGATCGGGCTGAAATTTGGTATGCAGGTAGATGTTATGACATAGGCATCCGCTAAGAAAGGATTTTGAAAAGGGGATAAAATAGGGGATGAAAATTTGTATGAAACTTTGTCAATTTTAAACCGATTGGGCTGAGACTTTGCATGCATAAAGCTACTATGACGTAGGCATCCCCTAAGAAAGGATATTGAGATTTTGCATTTGTTTTGTTTCGGTTTAGTAGTTTTGGTTATAGACTCTGCTAGCTAATTGATTCAGCCGTTATTTTGCGGAAATCCATATTTCAAAATAAAATCTGAAAACAGAAAAAATATTTAGTAATAAATCTATTATATATTTATTATTATTATTCTTTTATTTTGTTATAGACTCTGCTTTGTATTTGGCATTTGTTTTGTTTTTAAAATGGCTAAAGAAAATCTGAACCTTATTGGAGAAGTTGAAGAATGTCGTTTTTAAGATTTGTAATCCCTAATTTTTTACACACGCTAAACAAAAGTAAAGCCGCAAAAACGATAACTAATTAATAATAATACTTCTTAACGCGAGCGAAGCCGCGAGCAAAAGCTACTTTAAAAATAAGCTGAGCCACATTACAAGTCAAAACTATAAAACCATAGGTACCTATACCTATTACTAAATGGTTACTCATTCTGTTTGTGATTGATTGGTCACAATTAGTCTATTATAGTGACACTTAACTGTGTTACGTATTTTAGTAATCTTGGTACTTTACAGTTTCTACTATTACTATCTTATTTGTTTAACTAGATGTTTGTGACATAGATAAATTAATAAAATAAACTAGCCAAGTGTGAGTCTGACAAGCATACATAGGGTTCAGGCCCACATTTATAAGCAAAAATATGCAGGTTTTGAAGTTCTGAAGTGTTAGTGTAGATCCGCTTCAAACTTGACCAATTTCAGTATTTATTATAATACACATCAGTGTAGTGTTACTTATGATAAAGTATAATTAGTGTAGAGCTAAAGTATAAATATTCCAAAAATAATGTGTATTTATTGTATGAGGGCCTCCCTTAATTTTCTGAGGTATCTAATTATATGATGAATAGTGATATGGTGAATTCTAGAAAGTGCAAAAAAGATGGGGAAAAAAAAATGATGTCACAACTAAGTAAAATACATGGTACCTAACTACTCTTATCTGCTACCAAACTTACCCAAGATGGTGGTAGCTAGGTGGTGGCTTAAAACAAATTCCTACCACCAACCAAACCAAGCACAATATTGTTCTCTCCTGGGGATCGAACCCGGGACCGCTGGAACTGACACTGGCGGGTGAATAGCTTTTAAATAGGACATCACGATTTACAAAGTCTTCGCACAAAGGATCCACTGTAAATGTGATGATGTTGTCTAATCATGGTAGGTTGTTTACAATCCAACAGTTAAATGGCCATATCACTAAAGCAGCGACTTGTGCAGTAAGTCAAGTACCTATACTACCTAATTAAACTAAGAAGCCAGCCAATCAACAGAGTAGATCACAGAGTAGGTAAGGTAAAGTATAACTTTTGAAACTATCATGAACACTACTACCTATATCTAATACTTACAGGATATTTACTATGATTTCATGGTAATATATATAAACGCATTATGCATTATGCGCTATGATCACGAATCCGTTAGGATATTAGTGTTCTGTGTCACGACACGAATACACTGAAGTCTACGAGTAGGAATGAAGGTAGTTATTGGTCGCCTCAACGGTCTACCCTCTTCCTCAGACTCAGAAATATACTCATTCCACCAAAAAATCATGGTAAATATCCTGTTAGTATTTAGTTATAGTGTTCACAGAGTACCTAGCCTGAATTTAGCGAAACTTAATATTTGAATGTGTAGGTAATAGGTACCTAACCTACCTACTGCTTTATCCAGGTGTTTTTTTTTTTTTTTTTTTTATTTACGATGGGTGTGATAATTATGAAAGTTGCTACCTACCTACCTTCCGAATCAAAGGAGTGTAGGTATGCCCATTGCCCAATGTATTTAGTCTCCATAGATTTAGAATATACTACCGTAAATCTATGGTCCTGTCCTGTCTACAGCTAGGTAGGTACGTTGATGTTATTTGGGGTTTGGTACCTATACTCGGTAGGTACTGAGTACGAGTTCGAGGGAAAGACGATGTGCGAGGAACATTTGCGTGAGTGGTACGTGTGGACGAAGTGACATGAAAATATGTAAGTAGGTAAGTACTACTTAATACTAAATTCCTAATATCTTTGGAAATAGAGGGCGTAAAGAGATGCGGATATCACCACTGTCTATAAATATTACAGTACATCAATTTTACACAGCGCCATCTAGCCCCAAACTAAGCATAGCTTGTAATATGGGAACTAGATAACGGATAGAATACTTAAATACTTTTTGTAAATACATACGTACTATATGATACAATACCCAAACACAGAACAAACATCTACATTCATCACACAAATGTTTGTCCTGGGTGGGATTCGAACCCACAGCCTACAGCGCAGAAAGCAGAGTTACTAGCAACTGAGCTATGAGGCTTGTTAACAATATATATCTAAGTAATCAATTAGCTTATTTTAGCTTGTAGAGTATCTTACCAACAAGTTTTACAACGGTCTAGGTATTTAGGGAGTTGCTGATTTAACTTTAATAAAGGAGGCTTTACCCGTGGTCCCACTGCTATAACCCACTGGGGGTTCATGGGTATTTTTGATTTAGAATGGGATCACGGGTAATTTCACGAGTAATATCAATTAACCGTAGTCCCACTCAAAATAGGACGGAATCATAGAAATTATTTTGAATAGATTGCAAAATTGAAAAAGTTAAAATTAAACAGGAAATGTACCTAATGCTTCATAATGGTTACTAATTTTATAAAAAAAGGCAATACAAAAACCATATGTCTTTAAGGAATTGTAGTGAAAACAAAATAATAAATGCAGAGGATTAGTGACCGTTAATGGTGCAAGTTGGTAGATACCTAAATTAGGTATTTGTTGGTATTAAGTATGGCCTGTATGTAGTGGCGATCTTTTGCCGTGGCGGTTACGTCTTCAGAATCGATGCCTCCAACTTAGCCCAGGGATGTCGTATGAGCCGACTAAGGGATCTCAACAGATAAAAGGCAGCAGTGATAAGTAAAAATAATATAAGAGGTGAGTTTTACTTCTTTTCTGTTCTCACTCATTGACGCCGAGTTAGACACGCACTCCGAAGCACCCGACCCACATATAAGGACAAAAATGCGTTTTTTTTCGATCACTTACGTACCTACCTATTTACCTGACTTTACCTATAGGTGTGCCGTGTTCCGTGGGAGTCAGACTTCGCCATGCTCTGGTTAAAAGCTAGACAATAAAACCGACCTACTGGGTATGCTCGTATCGACTTTGTTCAAAGTGAAAAGGTACTTAGGTACATGTATGTACCTAGGTACCTACTCAATATTGCAGATAGATAACGTATGTCTTGCAGAACTCTGAAGGTGCCCCTACATTTAAGGAATATCGACGCGAAAAGCTCACTAAAGAAAACACAAGTCAAATCCAATTTCATACATAACAAATGTTTAATGTTGCTTGTTCAAATGAAACACAATAACAAAGGATCACTTTCCGATGTTTTCACAAGGTTGTAACCAATCCGGGATGAAACCCGCTCCCATTGGCCGTTATCACTGTAGGCGGACCGGGATAGCCGAGATCAGGAGATGCTACTCGCACCCAACATGACATTTGTTTCTAAGATAATGGAGTTTATGTTCGTTTGTTACTCCAATGTAACGCCTCTCGTGAAGTCCTCCTTTCAGCGGCTTCAGGATAAGCCGTATTTTAATATCGGTACATAAGTAAACCAGTGTTGAGTGCAGCCGTGTCATTTACGTCGCTTTCCGTTATGAAAATAGGAAAATTGTGACATTTTTCCGAACAGTGTGGTTGCCAAGGTGTGTATCATTTTCACTGCTACAACTGGCTCAAAGGCTAGCTATGTAAAACTTACATAGATGAAAGTTTATAACAACGATATCTGCATAATCAGGAGTCAGAATTTGAATATTCATTAAAAAACCTCGGGAAATATGAATAGTGGCAGAGCCCGAGTGCCGAAGTGTGCCCGTTGCCGCAACCACGGCCTGATCTCCAGTCTCCGAGGACATAAGAAGGCTTGCGCATATCGGCACTGCCAATGTCCTAAATGCGGCCTCATCAAGGAAAGACAGCGAATAATGGCTGCTCAGGTAAGTTTAACAAGGAACGAAAAAGCTTATTTTTTTTAATAGCATATGTAGGGTTTTATGTTTACCTATAGGTATAAATGATGGACTAGCTCTCGACATCTAGACTTGTCAAGCACTAGGAGTAAGGATGAGGTCATCGACGGAGTGAGCTTTTTCAGAAGCACTGGCCACGTACTGATGGAACACAGCAAACCGTTTGGCGCCGGACTTCGGGAGGAGGGTGTGTGATTGGTTGTGAGCATTCAGCCGTAGTCGCTAGTAAAAGCAGCGATTCCGTAGCCCGGGTAGACCACTAGGAGGTAGATCACAAATAGGTTACCTACCCCTAAATGATCACACCCTTATTCCGTAGGTAATTACAGTATACCTACATGTCGCTGTAAATAACTTGAATACATATTTATGGTTGCATTTAAAGTTTTTAGCTATTTAGAAATTTTAGAACGTCCCGTTTTTTATGAACCTAGAATAAAATACACGTTTTTGTAGGTACTCACACCTAATATAAAATCACAAAATCAATAAATATAACAAAAATGGAACTCTTCGACCAAAAACCACAAAAACAGTCTTAACAAAGAAATAACAAAAATAAAAACATAAAGAAATAACAAAGTGAAAATATTCTTCAATACAATAAAAAATACTGGTTTTAATTTAATAAACATCCTTATTTAGGACAAATATACAAAAAACCCTGCTGTCTAAGCCCTGTCATATGACATGTCAAAATAATTAAATCTTGCAACCCTTAATGTCAGTACAGACGTGGTTTCAGTAAATAAGTGAACAAATAGTGACTTGTGATGTAGGTAAGCCCCCATCACATTGCCATGCTATTATATCCAATTTAACCGTAGTAAACCCACTAGAGAAAACAGTTAAAACATAAATTGCAGTATTCTAAGTCGTGTTGACGATTTCGAAATCTAGGTGTGACATTTGATTACAAACTTGAATGCCCATATTCTAAAACAAGTCCTTCAAGACCTTGGGTTTTGTTATTCGAAACTCAAAATACTTTTTCATCCCACCATCTCGGAAAGAGTATTTTTACTACTTATTCGATATCTGAGTGCAAAAGCCGTTTTTATCCGCTAGAGGTTAAAGTAAAATTGAATTTAGAACATCGTGTGCACTAAGTTTGTGAATTCAAAACATCAATAAACCTATTTACTTCTACCTCCATGGTGCCGAATTCATCATACAACCTTTTCTAATTTGTTATAAACTCGAAATCGGAACCTTCTTGGTGTATTACTTGTAAAGGCATCGTAGGAGCCATTACACTGAAAGAGCCTCAGTCAGATCCTTGGACTGGCCCTTCTACATCAAAAATGAGCCATTACTAAACACCTAACCATCGCCCTCTCATGCCAACATTTACGCCAAGGGAATCCGATGAATCGGTACAACTATTAAGTATGACAGATAGTTTACCGAGAAACAGTACATAAGTGACTAACACCAATATTACAGTACCAAACAAAAATATTACACTCAATATAAATAACTGTAGCAACGTTACTTTAAAATTTTCTTAATTATACCTTAGTATTATTTTGTTATAATTTAAAGATTATTCTGTAATACTTACCTGTCATAATGTAGTAGTTAATACCTAAACTGAAATAAAAGTACCTATCTTGTGATTGTAAACGTTTTTTTTTTTGCATTTAGTCATTTCCTCGCTGAGGTGGAATGAAAAGTAACGTGTTGCACTCGAGTGCAAAGATTTTTCACCTCGTGCTCTTTTGATTCCCTCGCTAACGCTCAGGATTCTAATTTTGAATCACTCGCTGCGCTCGTGATTCAATTTTAGGATCCTTCGCTTGCTCGGTCATCAAAATTGAACACGCGGTTAAAAAGCAACTTTGCACTCTTGTATAACAAATAACTATTAACCGCCTCTCCAAGATTAGCCAGTTCCTCAGTTTGTTGAGGATGCCGGGTGAAGTGAGCCTTCATCTTCGGCCTTATCTCAACTTGTAACCAGGTGAGATGAAGGTCAAGCGCTACCCCGTCGTACAACAAAAATAATAAAAAGATTTCAAGACAGCTAAACCTAAAATAAGACTTTTAATGCTTTAGTCCGTCCCCTCTTGAAATACAGTTGCAGTATTTGGAACCTGGAATAAGAATCATAAAAATTCAAAAAGACTGGAGAGTGTACAAAAACGTTTTCTTTACCATCTATCGTATGCAGACTAGCAAGCAAAAACTTGCAAAAGCTACAACGCTATAGGCTATCAAAGTATAACATGACCACACTTGTGTCACGTAGAAAAAAACTAGATTTAATATTTCTGCACAATATTTTTAGTGGGACTGCATGAAATTGACCTACCATCTGCAAATTAATGCCGCTTTCAGACTTCCCAGATTATCACCTTACACCCTTTTTTCAGTACCTTTATCATTCATACTGTACTGTAAGGAATGGAATTCCTTGCCTTCGTCTGTTTTTCCGCCCGAGTGCAATCTTGGAGTCTTCAAGTCCAGAGCAAATAGGTTCCTTTTAGGCAAGCGTGCTCCATCTTGGGGCCACATCTTTACTTGTTGTGCTATATGTAAGCTGGTGGTCAAACACTTGACTATCATCAATAAAAAATAAACCTTTTTGAAGAAAAAACTCAAGCCAAAATGCCGTCGTGCCCAGAATTGGTATGTATGCAATATTGCCAAAAACACAGGCTTTAGATCTAAGCGACCCCCTGCTTAAGTTAGGAGTCAACGTACTTAGTTTAATTTTTAATGTATAATTTTAGTTTCTACATCACCGCAACTTTTTAATTTCACCTTGTTATACAATTTTTTTGTGGTTTAAATGTATTTAAAAAAAAAAAAAATAGTAAAAAAAAATTGTTGAGTTACTAGCTCACCAATTATATTTTACACATGATGTGGCTACCTATAATTAAAAGGAGCACTAGATTTTAAGATTTTATCGTATGTTTTTGTGTTAATGTGTTTCCTCTGTTGGTAGTCCAAAAAAAAAACATTGTATCCTACAACAAGACATACAAAATCCCCAACATATAAAAACTACCCTATTTTAAAAACAATCCATTTACGTTTATTTTAAGAAATCTCTTCAATTTCAAGATTTCGAATTGATCAGATTAACCATACAAAAATATTTGGGCGAAATAATGTAATTGCTTCCACCCCAATATCTCAAAAACTACCCCATTTATAAAAAAAAACTCCTCTTCTGAGGCGGTTAAGCGGTGCCAACAAATATTAGTCGCAACAATAAGAAAAACGAAGACCCGCCTGTTAAAGAAGATAAATTCTATGTTGCTTCTGAAAATTTGGTATTATCTTTACAGACCGGAAAATGTATGCGAGTCGAATGCCTCTTCAAAAAAGGCAACGGAAGTATTCATCACAATTACCACGCTTGGCAGGTGGTTTGTTGAGAAGTCTCCTAATTGATTTTGTCAACAAATTTAGGACAGTGTTATCGCATTTAGCAAGGAACCTAAACAGTAGAAACTCTTAGTACTAATAAGAAAAATAGGTCTCTCAATTGTGCAAACTAATTAGGAAAGGATCTATGAAGGTGTAGTTGCGATCGATTCAAGTAGGCTTATTGAATGTAAGCAGATTTACAGACAGAGATTTCATCCACACACTTTGAACACAATGCCGTCGCGCACCGTAAGGTTCAAGAGGAACTTCCTCCCGCGAACTTTTTAATTGTGGAATGATGAGGTTTTCCCTACTAGCTACAGTATGGGGTTTTTCAAAAAGGGTGTTTTGAAATCTTTTAAGGGTCGGCAATGCGCAAGTAATGCTTCTGGTATTACGAGCGTCCACAGGCGACGGTAACCGTTTTCCATCAGGTGGGACGTATGCCTGTTTGTCACCTTAGTGGTATATAAAAAAAAAGATTAACCTTTTTTATATTGTACTACTGGCAGGTGCTTGGCCTACATATCACCAGTTTTTTTAATCTATGATAGGGCCGAAGGTAGCGTACTTCAACCGGAATCCTCAAGAAACTGAGGAACTGGCTATATTAACTCTGAATGCCGGAACACAACAATTTAAGTATTGTCGTTATGGCGACTGAATTAGGTGAGATGGTGGTAGCTAGCCAGGCGGACTCAAATAAAGTCATACCACCAACCAAACCAAGCACAATATTGTACTCCCCTTGGGGATCGAACCTGGATTTTCTAATTTTTACGGATTTTTATTATTATGATCAAAAGAACAAACAAGGAAATGTAAAACCTTATCGTACTAAAATAACACCAATTCAAGGCGTTAATGTGTTTTAATGTGGTGTAATCGAGATCAGCTAATGCAGTGCGAGTTTATTTAGACAAGTGGCACATGTTTACGGACACGCCGGATGAGCCATCGATCGGTTTGAACAGTAATGCATCTGTCGATGTCCCGCCACTTGCAGCTGATCTACTGGTAATTTATCTATCGTGATCCGGTTTCTTGGATATTGAATAACGAACGTGATTTGCATATTGAACTTTGCGAGCATTTTTTATTGTGACTTGGCCTTCATCTCACCTGGTTACAAGTTGAGATAAGGCCGAAGGTGGAGGCCGCACTTCACCCGGAATCCTCAACAAACTGAGGAACTGGCTATCTTACCTCTATGCCGGAACACAACAATTTTAGAATTGTTATTATGGCGACAGAATTGGGTAAGATGGTGGTAGTAGGTAGTGGATAGTAGGTAGTAGATAGTAGGTATATAGATAGTGGTAGTAGTAGGACTTAAATAAAGTCCTACCACTAACCAAACCAAGCACAATATATTGTACTCCCCATGGGGATTGATCCCGGGACCTCTGGATCTGATCTGGTGGGTTGAACCACTAGACCACAGAGGCGGTTAAAATAATTTTGAATATTGGATTCTCCGTGTAGTCGAGAGTGAATAGCCTCCTTCTGGGCTAGTACTTTAATTTAGGCCATATCTATACCTGACTTCTAGTGAGTTGATGGTCAAATAATTTACTACTTTCAACAATAGGCTACCAACAATATAAAAAGTCACTTCCTTTCTTATGATGTACTTAAAAGTGGAAACTTTGTTGGAATTGGAATTGTTTTTAATGTACGAGTTTTACCTTTTTATACAGTGTATCTGTATGTTTTCCGAATAAAATAAATTAATTATAAAAATAATATAAATGAAAAATGTCATACGAGTGACTTGTACGGGTTACTAAAATCTGATGACGGTAGTTTTACCATGTTTTCTAGGAGACATTTTGCCTATAACAGCAACATGCCCTAACGCCAAAGATACGATGGTAAAAAAAATAACCAGTCAAGCGCAAGTCAGACACGCACACCGAGGGTTCGGAACCACATAACAAAGCTAAAAAGTTTATTTTCAGACAAACAAACAAAAGCGGTGATATCTATGAGCGCCAAAACTAGTTTTCATAGATATCACCGCTTTTACGAAAGAGCTTTGATAAGAAACGTAAAAAACGTTACTTCTATGTAACGTATATTGTATCTTTCTGACGGTGAAGACCACATCGTGCGGAAACCGACATGTCCCTAGGACCAAAAGTCCGAATGACAGTGTCACTGGCTGTATTCCGCTTAGCAGCGATGGGCTTGGCCTGTCACGTATTGAATGCTAGGTACTTGCAAAACGTGGGTATGTGCCGCATGTGAGTTTGGACGTGCCTCTTACTTATACCCCCTAGGTGAATCTGATATGACGCTCTGATTTTTCATTTATGTCTTGACCAAAAAGAGTATCCGAAGCATAAAATAAATTGTACATCTGACCGTGCCAACAAAAACGGAATTCCCTCAATGTGTATTCCAACCAGATCCAGTTGAACCCTGGTAATTCGATTCCCGAGATTGAGTTCTGTTTAGTTTTCCAATAAAACGGTGCCTCTCGGGGGTAACGGCTCGTCGCTTCCCCTGAGGGTGACCATTGCAAACATACTGTCTGTTTGTCATTGATTTTCCGGTAAATTAATTTGTCGAGATTATATTTCGTACCCACAGAATGTATAAACAAGTTGGTAGTTATAAAACCAGGGACGCTACCGCCGACGGCGAAGCCGATCTCCATTGATGGCTTTAAATTAGCTTCATGAGAACTAGAAACGATTTTTACCGTCAAATGTACTGAACGGATAGGTTTCATAACATGTGTACACTTTTGAGATGGGAAACGCCATTTTGGATATGACACATACCCGTTAGGTAAAAATCGTTTCTAGTTCTCATGAAGCTAATTTTAAGCCATCAATGGAGATCGGCTTCGCCATCGGCGGTAGCGTCCCTGACTGGAAAATTTCGAATTGTATGTAATATTTAGAATTGGCATGTTTTGATACCCATATTGATATGATCAAAATATTTATTTTATTAGGTACTTCACCTTTTTTTAAAATTCTTTATTTTTTATTTTTATTGTACGACGGGGAACCGTTTGGCCTCCATCTCACCTTACAAGTTACAAGTTTAAATAAAACCGAAGGTGGACTACACCCGAAATCCCCAACAAACTGAGGAACTGGTTATCTTACCTCTAAATGCCGGAACACAACAATTTTGAATTGCTGCTATGGCGACAGAATTAGGTGAGATGGTGGTAGCTAGCCAGGTGAACTTGAACAAAGTCCTATCACCAACCAAACCAAGCACAATATTGTACTCCCCCTGGTGATCGAACCCGGGACCTCTGGATCTGACGCTGGTGGGCAAACCACTAGACCACAGAGGCAGCTATATCGTATATTGATTGCACTACACCCCCCACAATTTAGAGGAACATAACATTTTGAACATTTTTTTTTTTATATTTTTTCTTCTCGGTGTGGAAAAATCCTCATGGATACCCGTGCAAGCGGGGCTCGAACGGGTTATGTCACTCTTACCGACCAAAAAACCACACCAGTGTTTCATCTCTCGTCTTTATGCCGGGGCTATGGGAACTTTTTTACTAAACATCCGGGGCCCCAGCAGCGTGTACCTACCTGGAACATAACCTAACCTCAAAATCAATCAAACCACCTAGGCTGCAATGAAATATACATCCTCGAAAAACACTAGTCTTGAGGCAGTTGGGTAAAAACTCATCATCACTTATTTTTCGAGCTGAATAAAGATCATCAATTATTTTTATCTCAATCGTGTGGCCAATAGGTACCTATATATCTGTTATAGGTACAATAATGCTGTTTCGAACTGGTCTTTTTATTTGAGTTCAATGGGTTTTTGCTCTGGCAGGTGGCTCTAAAGCGCCAGCAAGCGGCCGAAGACAAGATAGCACTTCACCTCGCGTCCGTGGAAAGCGGCGCGGCGCTGGAGACTTTGCCCCCGGGACGTATCTACGGGATGAGGGTCACGGAGCCCTGTCCCAGTCCTGGACCGGAGCCAGACTCGGCCGCTGATGATCAAACTGTAAGGAGTTTTTATAAAAAGCACAATGGAAGTAGTGACACCTCATTGAGAGTACCTATTTAGTCCCGTGTTGTAGTAGAGTTAACAGGTAACAGGTGGATATATATATCAGCGTTAGATTATAAGCACCGTCCGTGTGTAATATGCCTCGGCATATCGTAAACGGTCGGCAAAAATAGTGATCGATGATGAACCCGTCGGGACATGACCTCTCCATCCCGACAGAAGTCGTCTTGTGGTTTCATTTAACTCTATTTCTGATGGAACTAGATCGAGAATGGGGGCACCGCGTGAAGGATAACCACTGGGCTTGCGTTATAGGATTCGATTGTTCATTCCTGTAAGGCCATTTGCTCACCTCACCCCCTTGAGAAGAGAGTGAGGCAGGTCTGTGTCTATGCTAAAACAAACGGTCAAGTCAAGCATTTTCTGACCGTTTGCAATATGAGGAGGCATATAACAAACGGTAGGTGTTTACAATCTCACGATGACATATATATACCTAATTGTGTTTTTATATTCATGTGTTTTCTTCGACAGCCAATCCACATTGACAGCGAGACTAGCGACTCTATCCCCGACTGCTGTGCAGTATCTCCAGATTCCGCTGGAATATCTGCATCTTTACGGTGAGTAGCGTGAAACCGTAGATGTTTTTTTTTATCTTGTCTATGGTGAAACTGACATTTACGTTGCAATGGGTAATGTTTTAAATGGTAGGTATAAATTTTTTATCATTGAAAATAACCGCCTCAGTGGTCTAGTGTTTCGCCCAACGATATCAGACCCAGAAATCTGGGTTTGATACCCAGGAGGTTCAAATCGGTTTTCAAATGCTCGGTTTGGCTAGTACTAGGGCTTGTTTACAGTCCGTCTGGCTTGCTACCCAAGGCTATCTTGTCTAGGTATGAAGCCATAACAACAAGTATAATTGTTGTGTTCTAGCATTTAATAGTAAGATAACCAGTTACTCAGTCTGTTTAGGACTCGGGGTGAAGTGCACTTCAATCTTCGGCTTTATCATGTGAGATAAAGGCCGAGCGGTTCTTCGTCATAGAAACATTAGACTTATCTTCTATTTCTTCTAGACGAATTCTTTTTTCACATATTTTTCCCTTGCAGGCCAGAAATGGGACCAGACAGCGAGGGTACAGTCAGCTCAGCTGGACTCGAGATGCTGCGAAAGCTGTTCCCTGGCAAGAAGCGATCCGTGCTCGAGCTGGTGCTTCGACGATGTAACCATGATCTGCTTAGAGCAGTAGAGCACTTTAATGCTACACGTGTAAGTACTTAATCTTTTGCACAGCATAATATTAAAATTACCCGAGAAGAAAAAAAGTTCTAGAAATCTTCTTTGGAACATGACTTATGTCTTGTTTACTTACCTATTAGTTTACCTATAACCCATATATTTCTGTTCAGAAATTATCTTTTCATTAGTGTCTTTTCTTCTTTTTACCACAAAAATGTTATCACCGGAACTGATGTAAACTATATAAGCATGATGTAGCAGGGTTAAGTATTTATTCTATAGTATGAGTCAGAAGTGGAAGGGGTTCCCCGGTTTCCCAACCAGTTTATGCCAGACCTTGCGCACGTCATCGTGCTATCACTACGTATGCCGAGACATGGTCTCAACTCCAGAGCTCATTTACTCCAGCGATTGTGGATCCATCAGCAAACATAGCCGGCCAACTGTCACTGCAAATACAAATTCTAATGAATATAACAGTTTGGTAAACTCGAACATTTTTTTCAGGACCTAAGAGACAAACCGTCAGTTTCAAGTTCGATCGAATCTTCCGTTTGCAACTCTGAGGAGGCAGAGATTCGGTGGTCTGCGTTCCGCCCCGTGGGTCCCCGCGCCCCGCTTCTGCCTGCACTGGTCATGGGCAGGGTCTGTGGCTCTGATTGGTTAGTCCCTCTTCCAGCACTGCCGGCTCTATCTGGTCCCTTACTGCTGCCATTCCAGCATCATCACGCTCCACCGCAACACCCATGCGCACCGGATTGTAGGCAATGTAACCGACATTGAAATGCTACAAATACGAGTCTAGCTCTTTTGACTTATCTCAAATGCTTTTGACGTTACCTTCTGTAACTTTAAATGTAAGCTATGGAATTCTGCAGATGCAATGACAGAGGAATATTATAGTGTGTATAGTGAATACCTAATAGTGATGTAATAATGTGTTTTGTGATGTTGAACGCCAAAGGAATATTTAAGCTTGTAAATTGTGTAGATGTTATATAATAAATCGTAATAGTTCAGATGTTTGTCTGTTTTATTAACCAACTTCAAAAAAAGGAGGAGGTTCTCAATTCGTCGAAATCTTTTTTTTTATTGTGTATATTTTTTATGTACGTTCCCCGATTACTGAAAGACGCCTGGACTGATTTCGAATTATTATTTTTTGTTTGAAAGGGTATAGGTACTTCACAGGTCCCATTGTCATCAGGTCAGGATCTGATTATGGAATCCTGGAGAAATCGAGGGAACTCTTCAAACGTTATATGCACACTTGATGTGATCTGGGTGAATTACCTCAAAAGTAAATCACGCGTCTGTCTGTCTGTCCGTCCATCTATCATCGAAATAATTGTAAAAAATATGTCATTGAAGTCGGTTTTCTTTTTTATTTTTTAAAACGTAATCATATTCCATTAGACTATCAGCAAAAATTACAATTAGAAATCAATTCTTATCTTGTAATATTTTTAATGTCCAGTTTCTTGTGATAAGTTTTTTTTATTGTACGACGGGAAACCGCTTGGCCTTCATCTCACCTGCCTAGGTAGTGTCAAGTTATGATAAGGCCGGTGGAAGCACACTTCACCTGGAATCCTCAACAGACTGAGAAACTGGCTATCTTACCTACATACCTCTTAATGCCGGAACTCAACAAATTAGAATTATTGTTATAGCGACAGACTCAGGTTAGCACACATTTATTGGGTTTGATGTCCAAGGGAGACAAGTACCCTTGGGGATCAAACCCGGGACCTCTGGGTCTTATACTGGTGGGTGAACCACTAGACCACAGATATAAAAACGGATGTGAGTGTAAAAGATTATTTTAATATACAGTCAGTATCAGGATGTATCTAATGTGACTTTTTGCGCCAGACTGTATGCCGGTGTGGTAAAACAGATTTTTAATTATTGTTCGATAAGGAGTATTTTTGTCGCGGATTTTAAAATAAAAATTGTATTGAATCTATTCGATACAAATAAATAACAAAAATTATGTCTGTTTGCAATTAGAAATAGAATTAGAGGTATTTAAGGAGGAATTAGAGGTACTTATAGGATAAAAATCAATTTGTATATGTTCTGTCCGTTAGGTTACTTTAATTTAAAAAAAATCACAAAGGTTCCGCGCAACATAATATAACCCCGCGAAATCCAATATAGACACTAGAATCTTTTGGAGAAACGATATTAATCAAAGGATTTTGGGAAATTTCTACTCATCCGTAGCAATTTCCCAATTGCTAAATCAATTTAGCAAATGCCTGGAACAAAGTCCCGGGCGTTCGCTATTTTATGATAAAATTAATTTTTCAAAATAAAATTCAAATTTTGTTATTTAATGCATAAATGAAAAAAAAAATATGTTGAAGAAGATCACCAATCTGAAGACATCAGATGTGATATAAAAAATATTACAAAGTTTTAAGTTTTCACTTCTATCGGTAGTCCTCACAACTGCCTATTTTACATTAACATGAAGACGATCCAGTCACAATACAAAAATACTCGTCTATCTGGCACAACAGCATTTGCCAAATCAAATGACTAAAGCATACATAGAAACTCTTACGAATCCTCTACGCCTCCGGCTATTATTCCTGACAATAAATCCGTGACAAACGTAATGAATTTTGCAAATAGAGATATAGAGGACGCTCAATTACCACTTTATATTTTATACAAACAAACTCCCCTATACAGTATTTATTTCTCTTAGGCACTGTCCTGTGTATGCGATACAGGGCTAACAAAGAAAGCGTGAATTATGAAAAAAATGTTTGAAAATGCAGACCAATAATGAGATATGACACTAGATGCGATCAACTTCTTAGTGGTGGTCTAGTGGCTCGCCTACAAGTATCAGATCCAGAGGTCCCGGGTTCGATCTCATGGGGGGACAAGACTGTGCTTGGTTTGGTTGGTGGTAGGACTTTATAAGGATTCAATATAAGAAGCTTATTCCTTTTGTTGTTAGTGTAAGAAGTGTTGAAAAGTTTTTACACTATAAAAGGAGTTTCCAGTCCTCCGGGAAGTTCTCTCCCGTCCCTGTCGTTTGTTTGGGCCTAAATATTACTTATTAATAATTGATATGCCGTGGAGGTCGCGGCGTAATTATTGACTCCTCCAACCCGGCTCATGGATGTCGTAAACGGCAACTGAGGGATCTCACGAGAAGAAGGGCAGCAGCTTCCTTCTGTGTATTATCTACACCTTTAAGTACTACGATCGAGCAATTCGCCTGCCAAGCGTGGTGATTATGGCAAAACCCTCCAGCTTTGGAAGATACTCTGTCCAGCAGTGGTAAGTACTAATAAATACACTAATGGGCTGTTGATGTGAATAATTGATAAATATTGTCAAGTCATTTGTTTAGATTCTAATTCCAAGTGATTTGAAAAACTACAATCGAAGGTGAACCTGTACTGTATGATGTTAGCAGACAATCAAAATTAACATACAATACTACTACTGGTCTTAGCCTCTTCAATCGACTGTGGCTATGTTCACTGTCTACCTCTATAATGTAACAATACCAATAACGTTACAAATATGTTTTACTTGAGTTTAGTTACGTTATTTATTATTGTAAATGTCGTATGTGACATAAACTACTTTTTTAGAACACTGTTTACATTAGTGACTGGTAGGTGGAACCGAAAAAGACGAACTTTGCACGATGTGACTACAATTTACGGTATGCTATTACAATATGTACTAACCTAGTAAATTTCAATAAATACTGTTGAGAATGAAGGCTATAAAGGCTCTACTTAGAGATATATACTGGTTTTATTATTGGAGTTATTTGGGAATTTGTATGTATTTCCACCGAGAAAACTGAGATTTACAATATGGTTATTATGATGCCTCCAATGTATAAAATGGTCACCTGCTCTAGTATAAATATACGCTTCTTATTATTGAAATGAAGCCATTACATTCACTTCTTAATTCTGTAATTATTTTTGTATTTAAGCCTGATAGATATGCCGTGTTAACATATCTACACCAGATTTGGTTACAAAACCATTTTGAAAATTATAAAATATAGCGATTGTATAATAAACCACTGTCATCAATGGTGACCAATAACAAAAACTATTCGGCCGTTCGGTCGGTGACTGAACAACCAATGACAAAGTATATTTATGTGTAATACATCTATTCACCTGCTTTGCATTTGAGCGTAACCGCTGCGGAGGGGCGTTTATTTTTAGAGTGGTTTACATATACCTACTTATTAACTTTATGAGCCAAACTAGCCCAAACCGTTGTTTTCTAATGAACGTGTTCTTGGGATAGATATTTATACCTACGTCTTACTGAAACTGCTCGCACAATGATTTGAAAAGCAATGTTTATTCCAGGCATAGGTACTTTCCAAGATTGTGATATTACGTGTAAATATGTCAGAGAAGCCAGGTTGATTCGAGAGCTGGACATGGCTCGGTACCATTTCTACGACACCACCGGAGTATATCAACGGAGCATAGAGCAGAGAATCACCTCCTTGCAAGGATGCACCCTTACAGTGTCTTTGGAACCGGTGCCGATACTTTCTTTTTATAAAATCAATACCAAGGTAACTTGTAAGATTTTACTTTATTTTACCCGACTACGCAAAAAAGGGCTATGATTTTGACCGGTATGTATGTATGTTATAGGTTAATATTTTTTAGAGCGTGATTTTTCAGCAATAGGGTTTTAGTTTTTGAAATTAGTTTTTAAGAATATTAGGTTTAGTTTTGCATCATACTATATTTTATTTTTATTTTATGAGGTAAGTACGTACTAGCTTCTGCTTGCGGATTTGCCCACATGATATTGGGATAAATAGTAGCCTATATATTTTGCCCATTCAGTAGTTTTCGCGTGAAGGATCAAAGAACGAATCAATTTTTTATGGCGACGTCCTTTTTCGATCCCATAGGAACAGGTTTATGGAATATTAACAAGCCCTTGTATTTTTTTCCGGTCTAGAGCAACATATGTGCACAGCTCATAATTTTCTCAAAATTTTCAGTTTATTCCTTTCAGTAGTTTTGGGATAAAAGCGAATCAAATTTGCATCAATAATATTCGGTTAAGTTTGTTTGTACCTATATTAAAAAAATAGCCTATATTTATAGTTCCAAGTAAATACTTATGTGTGAATTGGAAAAACAAAATCCTGACTTGCTTTGTGACTATATTAATAATTGGCACAATTCAGAGACATTTAAGTATTATTAATTCCTATATACTTACTTTAAAAATATACACAGCAATTTGTCGGAATGCGATTTGCTAATTTTTTTTGTCGTCCCTTGATGATCGGAACGCCGCCTAAAGGCCCAATTTTGAATATAAATCCATCAAGAGACCCACTCATAAATACTTATTCACCATCAACCCAGTCGTTTAAACCGCCGGTGGTCTAGTGGTTCCACTCACCGATGTCAAATCCAGAGGTCGAGGGTTCGATCCCCAGGGGGAGTTCAATATTGAGCTTGGTTTGTTTGGTTGTAGGACTTTGCCAGGCGGATATAACTCGCCTGGCAAGCTACCACCATCTTACCCAACACTGTCGCCATAAAAACAATAAAAAAAAAAGTTGTATTCTGGCGTTGAGAGGTAAGCCATCAGACTGTTGAGGATTTCGGGTGATGTGCGCTTCCATCTTCAGCCTATCATAGCTTGTAATCCAGGGGAGATGAAGGCCAAGCGCTTCCCTGTCGCACAATAAAAATATGTTCAGTGACAAAAACACGTAGCTACAGATGTTTTTTGTCAAGAACAAACATATATGTGGTGAGAACCTATGGTGCGTAACAGCGGTTTACCGAAAAAAGATGACTAACCTGTTCCACTTTTCAGCTTGTATACTGGGATGACCGTTCTCTGTTTTTGGAGCACGAAGTGATAACCCTTCGTGATGGTAAGCGCCGCTGTTTCCTCCTGTCCCGCCAACATACCATGGGAGCCCCCGGGCAGTCCCCAGAAGACCTGCTGAAAGGCCTGCCTGGCTGGGACACGCCTGCGTCATGCCCGGACTATATCAAAACATGGTTGCGTAGTATGGAAGTATCTAGTGCGAAGCTGCGGTCCTGATACATGTTTTATGTTTTAACAGAGCGCGTTGAAGTCTTTTGGAGTACTATTAGTTATTCTGTGCTTTTGTATGCGAAAGTAATTTTAATAAATAATTAAGTACATACATACCTACCTACATTCTTTAACAGCCCATCAATGTCCATAGGTGGACAGTTTACTGGGGTGATGTTTGGGGTGGGTAAGGATCTACCCCCTAGCGGTCTGCCCCGGGAAACGAAATCGTTGACTCTTGTTAACGGTTACGGTTGAAATACGGCTATTGCTGGTGGTAGGATATGTAAAGGTACACCTGGCTTGCGCTCACCCTCCTGCCGAAGTCCGGTGCCTCGGGAGTGCCAGTGCTTTAATAGGCACCTTCTGGCAAAGCTCGCCCCATTGCAGACCTCATGTAGGTCAAGAGCTTACCTATTTCAAATAAAAAAAAACGAAGAAACCATCTTGGATTTTGCCATATTTAAATTTGGCAGGAGTATTGGAGATTGCAATAATGTAACGAGCTTTGGGGTTAAAATTAAAAGCAATCGGTTATTACTCAAAATAAGACACGTTTATTCAGCACCAAACTAATTACTCTCAAACACAGTACGACACTACTTAGTTATAGGTACTACCGAATCACTAAACACTGTTATCGCACTCAAATATCACTTGATGTCATCTCGCTGTATCGTAATCGAATACTGTCTTGCTTCCGAATCCCGTGGCATATATCCAGTCTATCGAATGATCTAGTTTGCGCGGGAATGATCGCGGCACTAATATGGTCATATTTTCGTGGAACTATGTGAAGGCCCGCGATTGTTCTAGACGTTTCTGATTGGTGTAACACTAATACACAGAAATAAACTTCTGCCCTTTTACTGGTGATATTCATGAGTCGCCTTTTACGCCATCCGCAGACTGAGTAGGATCGATTCTTAAGCCGCGTCCGCCACTTTCCTACCTTCCCACAAATATTTATACTTTTATAAATAACCATCTAGTCCTGCCATTCATCTCAAAAATGTAATGATCACGAAACGCACGAAGACGTGTTTGCTCTGAAAACTTCCCCATTCATTTGCAAAAACCGGAGTCAGAACCGTTCAGTTGGTACTGAACTTGGTACTTGGTACCTACTTGAATTTGTATGGTTTTTATTCTATGGACAATATTTAATGTTTACGATCATTATAATAGTTGATGGCCCCACGTACCTTCATAATTTAATAAGATTGATATAATTTGTGATACGAAAAAGATTGTTTCGAGTAAGATGAGTTAAAGTTAAAACGTCTCAAAACCGGAACCTGCCGTCCTACGGTGAATCTGTGGTCAACGACTTCACAACTCGAACCGCGCATACGCACCATTCCAATCAGAAACCTCACTCGTCTACCGACGGTAAAATACACACCACTCTAATAGATAGAGAACACTTATTCAACGTATACCTTGCTTTGTCTATCAAGAAAATTCAATGACTGTGTAAATTAGAATTCAAATGGTATTCTGACAACATAAAGTGTGTAAAGGGTATAACTTCTAGTGATACAAACTCAGTGTTCGCCTACGCTTGTGATAAGACAGTCTTTATTTATCTTGTTGTAGAATTTGATAACATGTATTGCATTATTGCAACGGTTGTAGCACTTGCGTATGTGTTTTGGGACGTTAACTACTTTCTACGGATCGCTTTCACTATTGGTATCGGGAGACTGTTCCAGAAGAAATGCGGCGTGAATGATACGACCACGATTTATGGTAAGTTTGAGTCTCGATTTAAAATCATAAATACATTACGATTCTGATAGGAATTTCATTCAAATTCTTCTGTAGTTCTCGGTTTGTTGACAGATATAGCGTTGGTTTAAAATATCTGTTTTTCTGGTGGTCCCATTTCGTTTTCAAAACCTGCAGCTCAAAGAAAGAACGGAAACCTATAATGCGCAGACACAAAGTTAATATTTACGCCATTATAGGCATTTCTGACTCATCGCCTCATCTGTGGCTATTGAATGTAATTGAGTTGAACTTTTATAACCGTTATCTAAGTACCTATTGTAATATATAATTATGATTTTGCTGTAATATGCTTGTATTCCCAAATCAACGCTATTGTATTGGAAATCCAGTTGACATTGACAAAGGTAGAAGACTTATGAGGCCGTATTACTAAACTCAAGTGGAGTTGGGCTGGATACCTGGCAAGGTTTGCTGATAGGTGGAGTGGTGGTCAAAGGATTTAATAGGGACCGTGGCAGACCACTAGCCAGATGGACTGATATTGCTGCTATACAGGGTAAAACCTGGATTCAAAGGGTCCATGCCCATAATAAGTTGATAGTAAATAAATAAATAAATAAATAAATATTAAAGGACATTAATTTTACACAACGCCATCTAGCCCCAAACTAAGCATAGCTTGTAATATGGGAACTAGATTACGGATGGATTTTTTCATTTTTTTGTAAATACATACTTATCATACAACTTATAATACAACACACAAACATAGGACAAACATCTATATTCATTACACAAATGTTTGTCCTGCGTGGGAATCGAACCCACCTACAGCGCAGAAGGCAGAGTTACTACCAACTAAGCTATGAGGCTTGTTAAATCAGAGTGGTATATGCCCAGCTGTGGCTTAACTGTATATAACTTAACTGTTATTAGGTACCTACTTATTCCAATTTAAAAGTAACAGACTCACAGCATTTTCCCCTGTGATCACTACTCAGATCGTAGATCTTATGAGGATTACCTACTAGGGGGTAATCAGAGGCACGTCAAAACTCACGTTCAGCACACGCCCACGGTTTGCAAGTAGCTAGCATTCAATACATTAGGTTGCAAGTCCATCGCCTCTTAGCGGAATACCAAAAGCCAGTGACATATGCTATACAAATGTTAGGTCCTAGGTACAGGCCGCGCAGTTTCGCCACGATGTGACCTTCACCGTCAGAGCATGTGCATGTATCAGACACGCACAAAAACTTCCGAAAACCGAAAAAGTTAGTTCACGACTGGATTTGAACCCGCAACCTCCAGATCAGAAAGCTATGTTCTCCAATTTAAGCTATATATTATCAAATTATGGATATTGTATATATTTAAATTATACAACAATGGGACCCTATTAATAAGCCTCTGTCCGTCCGTCCGTCTGTATCTCTCTATCAGCGGGCTGTATTAGTTTATGACCATAATAGGTGGACAATTGAATATATCACAGATTATGTATTTCTATTGCTGCTATAATAACAAATATAATAAATTTAAAAATAAAGGGGTTATGGAACGTGTTTGTTTGCCTTGGAAAGTGGATCAGAACCCTCGATGTGCAAACCCGCACTTGGCGGTTTTGTTATACTTATCGTATATATGGGTATTATTATTCAAAAACATTTAAAATAATATGTACAAATGAATTTAGGTACTATGTACAAAGGAAGCAGTGGGGTGACCTTTACAAACGGCCAATAAGCCTATATCATCAACAGCCCATTAGTGTCCACTGCTGGCAGAGCCTTCTCCAAAGCTGGAGGGTTATGCCATAATCACTACGCTCGGCATGTGGATTGGTGATCGCAGTAATGGCGTAAATAATACACAGAAGGAAGCTGCTGCCCTTCTTCTGGTGAGATCCCTTAGTCGGGTTTTACGACATCCTTGACTGAGTTGGAGGAGCCGATTCTGAAGCCGCGACCGCCACGGTGTAAATAAGCCTATATATAAAGATAAATAATTTATTCGCAGGCACACACATAATGAAAAATATGTAGATATATAGAAAATAACAGAGAGTATGAACAGAAACGAAAAGAAAAACAAGACATAAAACATTGAGAGCACAATTTTAACATTGAGAATAATAAATAAATGATGTTATTTAAAATTACTGTAGCCTATTAAGAGATTAATTAAAGTTTCCCTAAATGCGCGGCCAGACAGGTCCAGCCTTAGATTTATGCCAGTAAAATGGTTCGATAGTGACGCTGTTTTACAGTCTGATATACAATTTATGAGTATATTGGTCTACTCAAGCTTCAATCTGAGTGCTACCCAACCCACGTTACCTCATAAAAGACGAAGACGAAGTTGTTACTGAGGATCGAGCAGTCGGAATCTCGCCACTATGGTTTTAAATCGTTTGTGTTGCGAGTATCAACTGAACATCTATCGATCTTCATAAAGAAGAACTTTGGCCGACTAGTGTTGGGCTTAAAAGTTATCGCGGACGATAATTAAACACAACACTAGTAAGTCACGTTTACAGACTTTACGTGCCATTAAATGGTTTGAGTAGATATATAAATAAATAAATAAATATTACAGGACATTAATTTCACACAGCGCCATCTAGTCCCAAACTAAGCATAGCTTGTAATATGGGAACTAGATTACGGATAGAATACATAAATACTTTTTTTTGTAAATACATACTTATCATACAATACAACACCCAAACACAGAACAAACATCTACATTCATCACATAAATGTTTGTCCTGGGTGGGAATCGAACCCACTACCTACAGCGCAGAAGGCAGAGCTACTACCAACTGAGCTGTGAGGCTTGTTAAAACTTATGTATGTTAGTTTTTTAAGGTATATATTACTATGCCTATGGCCGTAGACTAAGTTAGAATAAGATCTGTAATTTATCTATTGTTGCCTTTTTTTTTTTTTATTAAAAAATATTTTTTCCAGGTTTCTGTACGACCCAAGATGTGGACATCTTTCTTCGTCACATGAACAACGCACGTTACGTCAGAGAACTGGACTTTGCCAGATTCCACTTCTATGACCGAACAGGCATTTACAACAACATCAAGGCAGTTGATGGTCATGCGTTACAGGGTGCTTCTAGCATTCGGTACAGGAGGACCATTCCTATATTCACAGCGTACAAAGTTGAGACTAAGGTGAGGTACTATATATATTTTCTGTTCTATTGTACGACAAAGAAGCGACTTTAATTGAAAATTAGATGAGATGAAGGCTTGGCCTAATTTTCAAGTTATGATAAAATCTGAGGAACTGGCTATCTTACCTCTAAATGAATATAATTTATTTGCAACTACTATCAGTAATTATAATTTATTCATTTAATTACTCAATATTATTTATTTATTTAATTAATTAAAATAAATAATGGCAATGCAGCCAGTGTCTTGGGCATGCTTCCGTCTAGTACTGGTCTGGAACATTTGAGTTACCTAGGCCGTTTGTAACGGTCCTTAGGTAATCAGACTGATTCCTTTGTACGTAGTAAGTTTAATTGTACATTTTATTGATTAAAATTAATTTAAATGCCGGAACACAACAATTTTAGAATTGTGTGGTGACAGAATTAGGTAAGATGGTGGTAGCTAGCCAGGCGGACTTAAAAATAGCCAAACTAAGCACAATATTATACCTAATAATCCCCCTGGGGATCGAACCCGGAACCTCTGTATCTGACACCGCTGGGCGAACCAATAGGCCACAGAGGCGGTTATTTACATAAAATAATCTGTTTGTAATAATATGAAGCAGCATAATCACTGGTATCTTATTCTAGGAGTAGTCTTTATAAATCGGCCAAGTGCGAGTCAGACAAGCAAATAAAGGGTTCCGATTCACAAATCAATGGAAAAATGCAATGAATTTTTAGCCTTGGACACAAAGTCCGACTCACGCTTGGCCAGTTTTTATCACGTATTTCATATTAAACTTTTAAGTTAGTTATATTACGAGAGAGCTGAAAGAACATATTAATTTAAAACATGTTTATAGTAAGGTTTTTTTTTCTTTATTTTTTTTATTAAGTATTGTTTATCAGACATCCCGCTTTCTAATTCAGTTAAAAAGAAAAAGTTAAGTTAAGCCCTTCAAAGTTTGATGGACATACAGAAATACAAACGACGAACTCATAGTTTTATTATCTGAGGTAATAACTCACACAGTGTCAATAGGACCCTAGTCATTTCAACACTTTTTTGAATATGAAACCCTAAAAAGTACTTTAGCATTACTTTATATTACGGAATATATATTGTTATGTTAGTGTCTCCGAGGTGTAACAAATTAATGATAAAAGCATAATATAAATATAGAGTATACCTACAAATTAGCTTTGATATTTTCAAAGTTGTAAAATAAATATGTGTGAATTAAACTCTTATATTTATAGAAATAACCTTACTCGACTGCATATTTTTCTAGAGTACCTATACGTATGTATTTTATTTATTTATTTATTTAAGCAGTTTAACTTGCGCATAGTTTTTCAAAGTTTATCACTAGGTATTTTTTAAAATTTTGTTTATTGGTCTACTATGGATTTTCATTCAAGAAACCTTAAATGAAAATTATCGTATACGGTATTATGGGTAATTCCATCAACATCTTCAATTTATTAAAAAATAGATATGATAGGTATCGCTCACTATAAAGAAAGTTGAAACTGATTTTCTTGCGGCACAAATCTTTTCCAGTAAAAAGTACATACAAACGTTTTTACCCCTTTTCGCCCTTCAGAGGGAGTGAGGGGAGATAATGGGTTTACAGTATCTTTGCCAATAATATCAGTAATAATACCGCAAAGTTTCATTCAAATCCATTAAATAGTTTCAGCATGATGTGCGATCAAGATACAGATAGACTGACATACAGACAAAAATGCAAAAATACGATTGTTTTGGCCTCAGCATCAATAAAAGTGTTGCCTGCTATTCAAATTTTCAAAATATATTTAATGTATCTACAGATTTTGACCAGTTACAGTTTTATTATAAGTATAAAAGATAGATTATGGGTATCAAACGAACGTTATTTTTTAATATAAAGATTAAATAAAATTAAAGACATTAAAACACAAATAATTTCGTTTGTGCACACACACACATTCGACCGAAGTAACTTATATATACTCCAGAACGAGATGATATACAGATAATGTATGTTTTTTCGCGTATACGCCTACGTATGTACCTGCATATTGCGAAGCCTAAGAAAAAGCCGCGGTGAAAGGGTCTCGTGTGTAGTCTTAGTGTGTAATTGTTATACAAACTAGGCTCCTAGTTTGTTTATTTTATAAACTTTATATAATCAATTATTCCACTACTGGCATTCCATTTGTCACAGTTCAGCAATTAAGTGTTCTAAAAGTTTCACGTCTACTGCGTTTGATGTGAACTGCACACAATGTCTTTAATATTAGCTGTCTAACAAGTAACGTTTTTTTTCATATTTAATTTACCTAATAATTTATATGCTATTTTTCAGTTGGCTTACTGGGAGGATAAAACACTCTTCGTTGAGCAAAAATTCATCACGTTGAACGACGGCTTCGTCCGCGCCATCGTGCTGTCCCGTCAGAACCTCATCAACGTGGACGCTGCAAGGCTGTTCCAGGGCATCCCTGGCGCAGACAGCAAACCAGAATGTCCAGAGGAAATCAAGCACTGGCTACAGTCTATTGAAGTTTCTAGTGCCAAGCTCAGGAAGAAGGATTAGGACATGTTAAGAGTAGGTTATTAGCTGCTATATTTCCATTAAAGTATTCGCGGGTTAAAAGGTATTTCTTTGTTTACGTTTACGGGTATGATCGCTGAAACGCGCATCAACTTTTTTGGTGCCCTCTGGCGCAAAAAGTCTGCCCCCCTTCTGAGCAGAATACTTTATATTTATATTTATTCTACGACGGGGAAGCGCTTGGCTTTCATTTCACCTAGCGTCAAGTTATGATTAGGACGAAGGTGGTAGCGCAGTTTATCCGGAATCCTCCACAGACTGAGGAACTGACTATCTTAACCCTAAATGCCAGAACACAACCATTGAGAATGTTGTTACGGCGATAGACCTAAGTAAAATGGTGAAAGCTGACTGATGGTGAAATGACATGCGGACTTAAATAATGATTATGTAGAATTTACCGCTGTACCGCTGATTTTAGCACAGAATGGCATGTCCGTTCCAATAGAAATATTGCAGTGCTTTACTTTTTCAATCAAAATTACACAGGTTACATAAAAAAATCGTAGAAAACGTTATCTAAATTTCAGTTTTGTCCCTTGATTGGTTGTTGTTGATAACCAATCAAGCCAACATTATTTTTTTAAACCTTTAAACGGGCAACTTAACAAACCTTGTGTGTTGGTGTTTACAAAACTGCAATTTAGATAACGTTTTCTCCAATTTTTTCATGTAACCTGTGTAATTTGAGATTTTAAAACTTGAGAGGCTTACACTTTAAGAGAAAATAAATAAAGAACTGTCCATGCAAAGGTTGTCTGGAAGAGATCGCTTTTAGTGATAAGACCGCCCATTCTGCATTATTTTTTTGTAAGATGAATTAGTTCATAGTTTTATTTACATTTGGTGTTCAATAAAGAATATTGTATTGAACTTCTTCTAAAATCGAACATTTAGTAATAATTCATAATTCCGCACTAAACATTATTTTGAATAATGATGAATTTGAAAAAGTAAAACATTAGTAATTAAACATAGATTGGGGATAATCCAATCCAACCCACCGCTTCAATCAAACCGGCAGAATTTAATTTGAATGGCAAATTTGATTTCTATAGTTATATTTCATTTCGAAATGTACGACAAACTGCGTTTGAAAGTTTTTGAAATGGGAAAGCTGAACTAGTTACTAAGCCTTATTGAAAAGTTTATTCATGAATTTAACAAACATTTCTTTGTAAAAAAGTTAAAACAAAACCAACCATCATATCGTATTACGCATCGGCAGCACTCTGGCGCGCGTCGCCACGTCTTATGTTACTGTTTACACAACCTGCACATTATGAACATTGATTTAGGGACTTCGGCGATGTAGAAACAAACTGATTTATACTTTATATCACTAGAAATAAGAATCACTATCAATTATAGCAATGTTGGAATCGAAGACCCAGTCCTCGACAGTTGTGATGAATTTTCTTCGATTAGTTTCAAAGTTGATAAAAATCATTAGTTACTGTTACTGCTGTGTAATGTATGCGTTGGGTGTATATTTTTATCAAGCTCTATTTAGCTGACATATTGATATGATGATAAATTGTTCCTACAACTTTTTTAAACAAAATCGATTTAGCCCCTTTTTTATTGTACGACGCGTAAGCACTTGGCCTTCATCTTACCTAGTAACAAGTTGAGATTAGGCCGAAGGTGGTAGCACACTTCACCCGGAATCCTCAATAAACTGAGTAACTGGCAACCTCTCCAAAAAGGCGGAACACAAAAATTTTTTGACTTGTTATTTTGGCGACAGAATTAGGTCAGATGGTGGTAGCTAGCCAGGCGGACTTAAACAAAGTCCTACCACCAACCAAACCAAGCACAATTTATTGTACTCCCGACGGAGATCGAACCCGGTACCTCTGGATCTGAAATCGGTGGGTTGAACCACCGTTTTAACAGAGTGACGAAAATCAGGTAGGTACAAACCACGAAAGGTGAATCAAATCCCGTTTTTACACTGCTCTAAGTAGAAAGCTGTGAACAAATGAATAAAATAAAATGTAAAGGGTTTTAATACACAGTTATACACTGTGTATTAAAACCCTTTACTTGCCCCAAACTAAGCAAAAAGGACGCTGCTTGTTTTAAATGAGGAGCGTGTACTCGTGCAACGTTTCACACAGAAACGTGTCGCATATGCTGTGTCATGTTCCTGTGAAAGTACCTATATCGAGCTATTTTTTGTGTGCTCCTTAATTAGCCGTCTGAATGACTACCAACTCCCGAACTACCGACCACACACACATCTTCCGATTATTCAGACAAAGTAGTCTTGATCCTACTCATTCTGTAAATATAAAACTGTAAAAAAAAAACAAATCAACACGTTTTGCCCCTACACATGTCGATTGTTTCTTAAAACAATTTTCCCGGATTGGTTGCTAAATATTTATCTGTTTTCTGGTTTATATTGAAAAATCGATCTTCGCAAAATAGCGCCTGAATCAATTAGTTATCATTCTGTAAACATAATTCCTTTAAACGCACACCTTCAGGCGCTCCTTATTGGTTCCAACGGAAGATCAGCGTTGTGATGCATTTGATGTAATGGGGACTCAGCTATTGTTGTCTCATGGGGACAACAATAGCTGTGCGCTATTTCATCATAATCATCATCATCAAACTATCACAGTCCACTGCTGGACGTAGGTATCTCCCAAGGTTCACTACTCCGATTTTTGATCTTTCTCATCCACTCTCTGCCCACCATTGTACAGAGGTCGTCGCTTCATCTAGCTGAAGGGGGTCCTACACTACGCTTGGTCACGTGGTCTCCACTGAAAGACTCTTCGAATCCACCGGTTGTAGGTCCTTCGACAAACAAGGCTAGCCTACAGTCACTTCAGACAGCTAACTCTTTGAAATATGTCGACCACCTTAGTTCTCTGTCGGATAGCCTCATTCCTGATTAAGCCGCCTCTGTGGTCTCGTGGTTCAACCGACCGATTTCAGATCCAGAGGTCCCGGGTTCGATCCCCAGGGTGGGTACAATATTGTGCTAGGTTTGGTTGGTGGTAGGATTTTGTCCTCCTGGTCCGGCTGGCTAGCTACCACTATCTTACCTAATTCTGTCGCCATAATAACAATTCTTATTTTTTTTGTGTTCCATTTAGAGGTAAGATAGCCAGTTCCTCAGTTTGTTGATGATTCCGGGTGAATTGAGCTTTCACCTTCGGCCTTATCATAACTATATACTAGTATATTAAATATAACTAATATAATAGTATATCGGTGAGGCGGGCAGTGGTGCTGCAACACAGTTTTGTAAAACTTTAGCAGTTATCACTGTTTCTCATGTATCCTATCCATTACGCTTTAAGTTCAATAAACGATTTTTCATTTCATTTTTAATTTTTCAACTTGAAAATCAGGTGAGATGAAGGCCAAGCCAATCCCCGTCGTAGGTGATGAATGAAATGTCGTATGAATAAATATATATTGATTGATTAATTGAATGCTCAAGTTCTCCAAAGTATCAAGACTCAAGGTTCAGTACGCTAATGGTGGCGCTAGCCGTGTGTGTCATCTCACTAGCAATAACAAAATATCCATTAGCTTTAGTGGATTTGATTTCTTGCAGTTCAGTATTCAAAACATCAAATGATATTTATTTTGTGTTTGTTTAAAAAAAGGTGCGCCGTCGGATTATTTTTGAACACAAGACAAGACAAAAATTGGCCTTCATACTTCAGGTTTTTTCATTGTAATGTCTGTATAGGATTCAGTGCCCTAATCCCGGGTAAGGCTTCAAAGGCAACGAATCTTTTAATTAAGAAAGACAGACTGGTTCCATTCCTTACCGATACTGATGATAAAAGTTGAGACTTTAAACATTTTTTACAGCGATTCTCGAAATTGTAAAAGAAACTCAAAATCGCTAGAGTAGGTATTTAAAAAAAAAGTACGACGGGGAAGTGCTTTGTCTTCACGTTATGATAAGATAAGGCCGAAGGTGAAAGCGCAATCCACAACAGATTGTTAAAAAAATAGTGTTTCTAAATAGCTATTCTTTGCATTTGTTAAGATCATTGAACCTACGTTTAAAAAATAATTTTATTATTTTTTCTTAATTTGATTGCAAATAGTAGCTCTTGACCTCAAGGATCACCTGGGCATTACCTGGGCGATACGAGGTGTACGATAGAACGAACTTTTCCAGAAGCTGCCTATTACAGGACTGGCACTCTCGCGCACCGAGGCAACACACCGAACTGCTTGGCGCCGGACTACGGCAAGCCAGGTGGACTTACAGCTACTATAACCAGCAAAAGAAAGAGCACTATGCCATTTTTAAATGCGTACTTATCCTTTTCGCAACTAGTCTACTGGTAATACACGACGGGGATCGGAGACCACGACCTCCAGATCAAAAAACGGATGGTTTGACTACAGCCCAAGTATTTACGTAAGAAAACAAGACTTATAAAGCTCCTACCACCAGCAAAAGTAAGAGCATTGTGCCATTTTTTTATGCGTACATAAACTTTTTACAAATAGACTTTTAGTACACGACGCGATCGAAACCCATCGAAAGGCGGTTTGTTTGTCACCAGCCCATCTCCACAAATATTTACGAGGCAAAACAAAGGCAGGTAAATATTACAGGACATTAATTTCACACAGCGCCATCTAGCTCCAAATGAAGCATACCTTGAAATATGGGAACTAGATTATGGATATAATACTTAGATACTTTAAAAAAAATCATACTTATTATACTATACAACACCAAAACACAGAATAAGCATCTATATATATTCATCACACAAATGTTTGTCCTGGTCTTCGTTTTATGTAATCAATGACAGAACTTATTTATGTTAGGTATTAAAGGTAATTTTTCTATGACCACGACCACATTAGTTATCAAAGAAAATGATATGTTTGGTTTGCGTTATTTATGTACAGATAATAAATTTTCTTTGATAACAGTAATAGCCGTAAACATCTATGGATATCATTTCATGAAATGCCTCTTTGCATACATTATGCAAGTACGACAATCTCAATAATCTGCACTGGTTCCGTATCTATCTAGTTGCTTGTTTACTCAGAAACGTTGGGGTGGTAACTGACATAAGGCTAAGCCTATATATTTTGCATATAATATTATAAATAAATAAATAATAATAAATATTACAGGACATTAATTTCACACAGCGCCATCTAGTCCCAAACTAAGCATAGCTTGTAATATGGGAACTAGATTACGGATAGAATACATAAATACTTTTTTTTGTAAATACATACTTATCATACAATACAACACCCAAACACAGAACAAACATCTATATTCACCACACAAATGTTTGTCCTGGGTGGGAATCGAACCCACAGCCTACAGCGCAGAAGGCAGAGCTACTACCAACTGAGCTATGAGGCTTGTTTAATAAACAACACATCAACATTTACAGATATTATAATGACACAAAAATTCACAACGAATAATTGGTTAGAGCGTTTCCGGCTTTAGGAAAAGATGCGGGTTCGAGTCCCGTCGTGAGTGGTGAGATGTGGTCGCCAGGATCACCACGCTTGGCAGGCGGATTCGTGAGTGCAGTAATACGTCGGCTATTACGACATCCATGGGCTGAGCTGGAGGGGTCGATTCTTAAGCCAAGCGATCATAAAAAATAACAACAGACTTAATTAATGACTTCTGCGCTTTTGTTTGTGGGTTCGAATCCTACACGGGACAAACGTTTGTGTGATGAACACCTATTTTACCATTAATATATATTTTACTATTTTATGACCATAGTGATGTTTGTTCTGTGTTTCGGTGTTGTTTATTTGTATTGTGTGGTTGTTGTTTTGTATTAGAAGTATGTATTTATTTAAGAAGTGTCTGAGTATTTATATTCTCCCTAATCTGATTCTCATATTACTTAGTTAAGGGATAGATGGAGTTGTGTGAAAATGTGTAATGTGAATATTTGTTATTAATTAAATTAAAAATCGAATTATGATGTACCTATTACATTGATAAAAAATACCTAAAAAGGACCATCATCATCAAATGATGATTCATCTCCTCACCTTTGCACCCTGAAGAGTGGAAGTATTGCTGTAATCACAACCATTGACAGGTGGGTTGATAATCTCAGTATAGCTTTTAGTTATACTCAGTTAGATACTGGTAACAAATAATGTAATGTAGGTCATGTTCTTTGTGGATGTGACCACGCATAAGGCTTAGTTATTGACAAGAGATGCACTTAGGATTTGATGGGCTCTATTTTTATTCCGTCTCTGTTGTATAAAAATATAAAAACATTCGTCATTTGCGGATTTACCCTGCTTCCTGTGGAACCCAATTCGTTTAATTTGCTTTTGATGTTGTCGTCCAAACAGTCTATCTACCCAATAATGATTCTTTCAATTCTAGTGTATCATTACTAGTCGAGTGACAACAGCAACCATGACGTTCTATTCCATACTATCACCTCAGCTAGGTTCACCATCAATTAGTATACTTCTCCAGGTCTTAGTAAACCAATACCTGTCAGATTCGTATTGTCTTACTTTTGTTTTAGACAAACCTCTCGATTTCATAGTAAATGAATCTTATTCACATATTATACCTGATAACAGTTCAGTGGAAAGCCTTACAGATCAGCTGCTTCAGGTTTCTGAACGAGGATGTTCAGATTACATCGTCTACATGCGAGAACCGCAAGATTTCATGGCGGCATTCGACAGAACCAGTCGTTTCGGGAATATACGAAGAAGTGACAGGAAGATCATTATTCTGCCATACTCTGATGATGCAAATGGAAATTTACTGGATTTGTTTTCTATGAAAGAGAGTACTTTCATAGCAAATCTGTTGGTCGTTATACCTAATAATGAATCTGAATCGAACTGTGACGTATACGATTTGGTCACCCATGAGTTTATCAGCTTGGTGCACGACCAGGCTTGGTATTTGGACCAATGGGACTCTTGCTCGCAAAAGTTTGTCAGGAACGCAAATCTGTTTCCCCATAACATTGTTGACCTCAAAGGGAGGATTGTGAGAGTGGCTAGCTTTACTTACAAGCCATATTCGTTGCTGAACTTGGATAAGGCCGTTGTGGCTTCACAGAGAGATGGCATGGAAATTAGGATCGTTGACGAGTTTTGCAGGTTAGTTTTCTTAAATGCCTAGGTAAGATATATTTTATTCACAACAAAATGTGGAAACTCAGGGTTAGATACGCCTAACACAGTTTTTGATAAATCGTAGGTTCAAAACACATCGTGGATAAACACCTACGATCCATTTGTAACTAGTCAATTTCATATTTTTGAAATTGTATGCTTAGGCTTTCCATATCGGGTTCTAACAGAGCGAACATTAACTTTGATCGTTAATAGTCAGTCAGCTACCAAAATGGAAAAACTAAGCAATTAATTTCAAAAATACTGTTGTTCATAGTTATAAGTAAATCATTTACCAAATTTCATATCGCGCGTATATAACTCAGAAAAACCTTACCACTTTACAAGTGATTCATTTACAGGTGGGCTAATTGCACAATAGAAATAGTGGCTGAGGAAATAGATCAATGGGGTGAAATATTCGAGAACGGTTCTGGCATTGGAGTTATCGGAGACGTGGTTATAGATCGCGCTGATATGGGCATTTGTAAGTCACTAAACTAACCCTAAAATTAAAAATATAAACTACCCCAAAAAATAAATATATAATTTCTACACCTACCAAATTATACATAGTGATCTTAATCTTTTGTGGTTACAATATTGTGCTGTATGCAGAGGCGTATTTAAACATTTGACGCCCCGGGCCAGTTTTGCCGCCCCATTTATTAAGAAAAAAACCTGCTGTGTGGTGTGAAATACTAAATGAAAAAAAAACCTAAAAATGAACCAATGAACCGTTTTTTTTCTATGCACAAATTGGTTGACAAAATCGTCAATGACGCTGTCCGTGTCATCTCCGAGTTAAGTTGGCAAATACGGCACTGTATATGGCAATGTTTGTGACGGCATAACTCTCGAACGGATGATCCGATTTTTATGAAATTGAATTTGTAATTATATAACATCAATTTAAATTGGGGTAATTATTTTGATAGGGGTGGAAAGAAATACAATTATGATGAAATACATACATGCAGTGCCGCATTACCCAACTTAAATCGGAGATCTCGTTCGCTTCACTCACTAGATCAACTATTCGTTAATTTGAAACTTTTGTCGCCCCGCCGCCGCTGCCCGCGCCGCCGCGCCGCCTCGCGCATACTAAGAATCTAATAACTAAGATAAACTTTGCTGGCCCCGCGTTTTGAAAGTATTGGTTTTGGTACCACGATAGGTGTATAGATGTGGTAGGTATTGATGGTATTCTAAGCAATTGGTTTGGGTTTGAAGACCTCGTTTGTTTTTTAATTTAATTTTAAATATAATATTTGTCGTACACAGTAAATTAAGCTAGACAATAAAAAGGCGCCCAAGAAGGCCGCGAGGCGCTGCCTGCCGCCCCGGGCCATGGCCCCTTGGCCCTAGGGTAAATACGCCCCTGGCTATATGGGTGGTTGTAAGACTTTGTTTGATTGCCTATTAATTGCTTGCGCTTAAAGTGCTTCCCTTCATTCTTAAAATACTTACAAATTGATTGCAGCGGCGCTATATTCATGGTATGAAGAGTTTTTATACTTAGACTTCTCGGCCGCTGGTATTCGTTCCGGAATAACTAGCATTACACCTTCTCCTAGGTAAGTTAGCACCTGTTGTGTGTAATATAGGTAGGTACCTATAAAAGGCAGTAAATACCTACCTTGATTCGTTTCAGGTTATTAGCCACCTGGGAAATGCCGCTAATGCCGTTTACTTGGTTCATGTGGTACGCGGTGCTAACAACTTTCATATTAGCTTCAATAGGACTGACCTTAGCAAGCGGCTCGACTAAAGGAGTTTTTTTAACTACGTTTGCAATGATGATATCTCAAGTAAGTTACGCACGCTACTACAGTCACTAAGCAATGCAATAAATATCGATAGTCACCATCATCATAATACCTAGACAGAGCCTCATGCACTATGGATATAAGTGTATTGTATTATGGATATAAGTGTATTGTAAATTTCCTAAGTTTCGCTTAGGAAAAGTAAATAATTCATTCTTAGGAAACTGTGTGAGATTCTATAATAAGCTTCCTCAAAGCGCCACCAAACTCTCTGCTCGTAAATTCAAATTGTATATAAAGAATAATTTAATTAAAAACTACAAAATTAGTGATTATATCGACGATAAGAACGTGTGGCCCGATGTTGCTATACCAGTTGACAGCAAAATGGTGATTTCTCAATGTTAACAAATTGCCCATTAGGTAGATAAGTAGGTAATAACAAATGTTTTAAGATTAAGTATTTAGGTTTTTGATGTATCTACTTAGAATATAATAACAAATTGTGTATCTAAATGTTGAATGGATCATCAAAAAAATTAACCGGCCCGAGGTTCTTGCCTTTCTCCTTGTGTGCTGGTCGCAATTCCGAACAGGCGATAAATTTGACGTTTCAAAATGATCCTAAAAAATCTTAATGAATAAAGAAATTTTGACTTTGACTTTGACTTTGATGTATTTATATATTTTTCTTATGTATTATGTATATGGTATTGATCATGTATTCAGGTATAGAAAGTATGTACTTATGTATTTATTAAATGTTTACTCCACTAAACAGCACAATACCTACTCTGTTATCTGTAAGAAAATGCTTCGTAGCATAAGTTCGCCCATGCACTTCTTTAATAAGTGCGATAAATATATTTTAATCTATTTATTTATATACAAAGGAATCAGTCAGATTACCTAAGGACCGTTACAAACGGCCTATAGGTAACTCAACTGTTCCAGACCAGTACCAGACGGAAGCGTGCCCAAGACACTGGCTGCATTGCCACGCTGAATAGCTATGCTAATTCTATTGGAGTATATTTATTTATATCTTTCCAAACATGGAATTTCCTATATCACATAGTTCTAACTCCTAAGATTCCTATCTCCTATCCTAAAATTTAAAAATATCAATATTTCACATCGCATCGCATATTTCACATAGTTCTAACACCAAACATTTCTCTTGCCTCCTAACATTTAAAAATATCAATCGCAAATACAGCTAGCAGTAGTGACCAGTGCATGCTAAGAACTCATTATAAAACCTACACTGGTTAAACAAGAGTGAAGCAAAGCATTTTTAGTTCCACGTAAAGATCTCATCAGTAAATATTGGTAGTCTATAATTACAGCATATAACAAACGAATGTTAGGGGTATAAAGTTCCGTCAGCGTTGTATTAACTCGTTGGGTGCTGAGTTTTTACTGTTCAACGAAGAGCACACTGTGAGTGTTTTGCAATATGAAAAAAATATAAAATATTTTATTTGGGATCAAAAATCTAACAATAATAATAATAATAATAACAAATTATTAGGGTAGCATTTTTTAAAACTGGTTGATATGCAGTGTGTACACTAAGCTGAAACTTGTGTCACTAACACCGCAAAACCTTCGATTTTTTATAATATAGTAATTGAATATAGACATAGTTGTAAGTTTTTGAAATAAATACTAAATACTAAATACATATAATGTAGTAAACTTAATACCTATACAATTTCTTTATATTGTTTTGTATTTTAAGTGCACTTGGTCACAACATTTTTTTTTTATAATCTTTAAGATATTTAGTATAATGGCTTAAAACTGTATTACAAGCTAGCCTGCGTAGGCCGATGAGTAATTTTATGCTAACTTAGTATTATAATAGAGAAATTATTTTAAGAATGTGTCCAATGTCACGTTTCTTACAGTTTCTATTTAAGGTTTCTATTTTTCTAATTTCACTTTGTTGATTTGTTCTTTGAAGTAGTACTTTCACTATTTTACACTATATTAACTCAAAAGGATTAGTTCTTTTCAGTCTTCTCTCTGTGTTTTTGTTGTCAAGGAGCTGGATCGCCTCAACGTTCACATGTTTATAAAGTCTTTTTTCGTAAACTTCTCCATGTATTTTAATAACTTTATTGACGAACTCTGGGATATTGTATCGAAGGCTTTGGCGTAATCGATAAAGGCTAGGTAGAGTGGACTCTGTCGTTCCTCATATTTTTCGATTATTAAGTCCAGTGTGAGAATGTGGTCCATAGTTGAAAAGTTTTTTTCTAAATGTATTTAATAATTATTTTGTTTTGACTTATTAATTCAAATTGAAATTGTAAGTAATTGTTAATGTATGAATAAGGAAATAAAGAGGCTATATTATTATTATTATTATTGACGAACTCTATACGAAGGTCCCGGTGGAGGTCGTCATTCCTCATGTACCACGGTGCATTCACAATGTCCCTGAGTACCTTGGTTTGGAAGCGTTGTATTATTTTAATGTTAGTTTGTTTGGTGCAGCCCCACAGCTGAATACCATAAGTCCATACTGGCATCAGACTACTTTGTACAGCAAAATCTTGTTGTGTACTACCAATGACGACTGTCTTCCAAGATGCCAGTACATTATTTTGTATCTTAACTCTAATTCTTCTTTTTTCTTCTTGACGTGGGCTTTCCAGCGAAGCTTCGCATCAAGGGTCATGCCTAAATACTTGGCCGTGTTTTCATACGGTATAGGCTTGTTTTTGATATATATCGGGCTGATATCAACTGCTGATCCTTTTTGTTAGAAAAGTTAATATACACCGATTTTGAATTATTAAGCTTGATTCGCCATTTTTTTGTCCACTCACAGATTTTATTGACAGCATCCTGGGCCTTCTCTGTCGCTTCTGTACGGGTTTCGCCAACAACCATTATAGCCATATCATCAGCAAACGTCGCAATGGTGTTGTTTTTTAGTTTGGGGATGTCACTGGTGTATAATAGGTATAGGACCAGTCCTAAAACACTTCCTTGTAGCACCCCAGCATTTATTGCTTTTAATTCTGAGTAGGCATCTTCTTGCCTTATTCTAAAGAATCTATGTGACACGTATGATTCTAGAATATTAGCAGCAGAATATTAGAATATTAGCAGTAGGGTAGTAATTTTCTTAATTTTTGTATGAGACCTTCATGCCATACCTTATTAAACGCTTAAGCTACGTCAAGGAAAATTGTAGAACAAACTTTTTTATTTTCAAGGGAGTTTTAATTACATTAGTAATTCTATGGACTTCTTCTACAGTCGAGTGCTTTTCCCTGAAGCCAAACTGATGATCTGGAATAATCAGTCTTGTTTCTTTGATGAAAAATAAAATAATTGCGAGTTTGGCGGTGCTAGGTGAACCGCGCGCAATACATTCTAAAAACCATGTTTGTAGGTGGACCATGGACCATTTGAACAGCCTCTGTGGTCTAGTGGGATCCTCTGTGAGATCCCGAAGTCCCGGGTTCGATCCCCAGGGGGAGCAATATTGTGCTTGGTTTGGTTGGTGGTAGGATTTTGTTTAAGTCCGCCTGGCTAGCTACCACCATCTTACCTAATTCTGTCACCATAATAACAATTCAACAATTGTTGTGTTCCGGCATTTAGAGGTAAGTTAGCCAGTTCCTCAGTTTGTTGATGATTTCTGGTGAAGTGCGCTTCCACCTTCGGCCATAGCATAACTTAAAAATCTGTTGAGATGAAGGCCAAGCACATCCCCGTCGTATGATAATAATAAAAAAAAACCATGGAAAGAAAATAAAACTACTGGAACACCCAGTTATCTTTAGGTGGACCCCGTGAAAATTTCCCATATTGCGACCAAGCGCTATCAAAAACTTATGTGTTGTTTTAATGTGTAATGTTTAAAATAAGGCTTCAAGTATCTGTATTTCCGCTAAGTTACGACTCATTTAGTCGCCTATAGGCACCATAGGCTCACTCCATCGTAGACCTCATCCTTGTCTGCGCAAGTTTCGATATCAAGATAAAAAAAGCACCATTGAAAACCAATGAACGAGGTTGCATTGTAAAAGACATTTTTTTTTTTAACTTTCACAATTAGAACACTAGTATAATAATTCTCATAAAGGTTTTCTTCAGTCCCAGCAGGATAAGAATGTATCTTGGAGAATCCGAGGAATCACAGGCTGGATGCTTGGTGCTAGTTTAATTATTGTCAGTGCTTATGGTGCTGGCCTAGCTTCCACCTTCACCGTGCCTAGGTTCGAGGCTTCGATCGACACTGTGCAGGACTTGGTGGACCGGAAATTAGAATGGGGAGCGACACACGATGCTTGGATATTTTCCCTTACACTTTCTCCAGAGGTAATATAATTTACACTTATGAAAAAACTGTAGTATCTTTCCAACTGTTTTTTACTTTTACCGTCTTAGCTAATAAACTATATTTGCTATAGATAGGCATGTTTTGAAGTCTATAGATACGGTTTTAGGGTAGGTACTTTTAATCCAGGTGTAACACGATCGAATGCGCAAACAGGAGATACGCTAAGAAGGCCCCAGTAGTGCCGTAGTTTGCCGTTCATTTTGAAATAGCTTGTCTAAATCAAAATAAATTCTGCTGGCATAATTTGATAGGGATAACATAGGTTTACTATTACTAATAATTACGTTTCAAAAACTAAAAAGAAAACCGACTTCTATGAAGAATATGATACAATTTACCTGGATGACGTATTTTTTCAATTATTTTGATGACAGATGGACGAACCGACAGACAGACAGACACGTGATCCTATGAGGGGTCCGTTTCTTCTTTACTTTAGAGCTACCCTACTACACCGCTTAAAGTGTGCCTATAATATTTTAAGAGTTCCCTTGATTCCTCCAGGATCTCATCATCAGATCTTGTCATGATGTCAATGGGACCACCTGTGAAGTACCTACCTATACCCTTTCAAACAGAAAAAAATATTTCCAAATCGGTCTAGGCGTCTTCCAGTAATCGGGGAACATACATAAAAAAAAGATTGCAACAAATTGTGAACCTTCTCCATTTTTGAAAGTCGATTAAAAACACAATCAAAATCGAAGTAAACGCAAAATTATTTTCCCATACAAACACTTTTTTTCCGTATATTCTGATTCATTTTATATAGGTAAACCTATAGATTATACCTACTTTGTATACAGAGAGCTCATATTAGGTTGCATTTGTAAGGTCTTTAAACAGAAAAATAAAACACAAACTCGTAGTACAACTATTTCTTAAATAACATTCCTTAGTATTTTCAGCAACTTCCAAGTAATTCCGTGAATATATTCAATTTGTAAAAAAATCTTTGCAACCCTGTATTCTGTATTGTACCTTGTGTCTTTGTAACCCAAAGGGATAGATTTTCAAGAAACTGACGATGGGGTATATTATCGTTTATCATAAAAAATCTTTACAATAGTTTCGTGTTCCAAATCTTTTCCAGTAAAAAAATGATTTTATCCCTTTTCGCCTTATCATAACTTAAAACAAGAAGAAAGCTTGGCCTTCATCTCACCTACCTGCTACCCCATCGTAAGTTATAAAAACACCAACAACATTTTTCCTCTTTAGCCATGAAATCCTCTCCATCCAAAGGTCTGGAAGAAATCGCTTCTTAGCGATAAGACCGCCCATTGTACATTTATTTTTAAGTTATCCAGTTTTTATTTTTAAGGTGTGCAATAAAGTATTTTTCATTCATTTTCATTCATTCATTCATTTCTATTGAAATGTACATTTTAAATTAAAAATAAATTTCGATTTTACTTGAGAGCAGAAATCAGCGTTCCCCAGAGCAAGGGGCAGCAGGAACAGCAACTGGGCAGAGCAGGAACATACATTTATATAAATGTATGTTCCTAAGTAGGAACATACATGAAACACACTAAAATAAACTGATTTAAATGTTTTCTCAGCCACTGATCAAGCAGTTGGTGAGCCAATTCAGAATTTATACAAGTGAAGAGTTGAAGCGCAAAAGTTTCACACGTAGCATGGGCTTCAGCATCGAGAAGCTACCAGCTGGTAAGTTAGTGACAACACTTAGATCATCAGAGAACGAATTCGAGGATTACAAATATTAGCGCGGTGTTTCTGTCCCGTTGCCGTAGTGGTTACAGCTTTAGAATCGACCCTTCCAACTCAGCCCATGAATGAAAGCCGACTAAGGACTAAGCTGGCTAGCTACCACCATCTTACCTAATTCTGTCGCCATAACAACAATTCTAAAATTGTTGTGTTCCGGCATTTAGAGGTAAGATAGCCAGTTCCTCAGTTTGTGGATTCCGGGTGAAGTGCGCTACCACCTTCGGCCTTATCGCAACTTGTAACTAGGTGAGATGAAGGCCAAGCGCTTCCCCGTCGTACAATAAAAATGTGTATTATCTCTTTACTGCGATCACCAAACCGCCTGCAAAGTGTGGTGATTATGGCAAAACCCCGACAGATCTGGAGGACACGAATAGGCTGTTGATGTGTGATGTGATGTATTGTTCTGTCTCAGGATACTTTGCGATCGGTGACTACATAACAAAAGAGGCGCTTCGTGATCTGACGATCATGTTAGAGGATTTCTACTACGAACAATGTGTTGTGATGATGAGAAAGAGCTCAGTCTACACGGAAAAGATGACAGCATTTATCGGCAGACTGCATCAGTCAGGACTCTTGCTTGCTTGGGAAACACAGGTCACATTTGTCTTACAGTTATTTCATGGTTTCAAAATTTTACATTTCAATAACAATGGGTTCGCTCTTGGATGGATTTTGCATGAGGTATTTCGGAGCGAGTTTTTCCTGACGGCACTGGCTTTTCCGCTCACCGACGGAAAACCGAAACCCATTTGGCACCAGACTTCGGCAGGAGGGTAGTCGCTAGCCAGATGGATCTTAACCGTTCCTACCGCTAATGTTGTGATTATTCAGCCATAGCCGCTAGTAAAAGCCGATTCAGTACCTCGGGGTAGACCCAGGAGGACTCACATCTACCCCAAATACCACAAATTGAATTACCATTTCGCATTCTACTTCTGTATGTGTTCTTGGAGGTTTCGGCAAATAACATTGGTCCCTATCATTCAAAGTTTAAAGTTCAAAGTTCTTGTTATTGTGAGAATGTGGAAGCTATCATCGGTTTACTCAAGGGATAGATAGCTGCATCTACCTCCTGGGCATTTCAAACCGATACGGCTTTTGATTACGGCATATCCCGTCATTGTTCGTCTTAACGGAGGTCAAAGTGCAGACAGTCTGGACTTTCTCAGGTTTGATGACTAGGTAGGTACTAGCTAGAATAGTAGGTAGGCCCCCTACCAAAAAGGGGCCTACCTACTATCTGCGGATTCGGCTCTGCGTGGGCGGTTGGAGCGAGGGTTTCGGCAGGTCAGTAGCGGACCCCGGGAGGGCGGCTGGCACATTGTGGCATGTGCAGCGGTAGCACGGTAAAAAGTCGTGAATCTATGAATTACTTTAACTATTTTATTCCAGGTAGCATTGAAGTTCATGAATTTCGAAGTACAACTGGAAGTAAAGTTATCACGTTCGAAAACGGACTCAGGAATAACTACAGCTCTTGCTTCACGTCACGTAGTTGTAAGTAGCACTTGTTTGTTTATATGATTTTATAAAAACAAACTTATCTTTGACTTTTTCCTGCATCTATACTGTCGACCAGAAGCATATATAAACTATTTGGTAATCAATTTCGGGTGCAGTGGTCCGAGGTTAGATACGAATTTGACTATAATCATTATATATGATAAGGTAGGTCTGTCGAATTACGCCTGGAAAAGAAATATATATATAGGCCATAGAAAAGACATTGAGAAAATTAATTACCTACGTACAACGCATAACACACCACTCGAGGACCCCGAACCCTTCCCGCGTCCCACCCCTCTCTGCGGACTAGTAATGGACTGATCTTTGGCAAAAGTAGTCACTGTACTATTTTTACTAACGGAAAGTAAGAAGTTCTCGGTAAGTTTTTCTCTTTTTTGTAAGTTTTTCACGAAAATCTATGACTTATTCGCTAAAAAACTATTCTCTCGTCCTTATCCATCACAATAGAAACATTTAGCGATCGGTTTTTTTATAAATATTTTAGAAACTAGGTAGCTACGCCTAGGCGGTATTGCCCATACCAAATGCTGTCGCAGGCGTTATTGCCCGTCTCGTTGACGCAGGTAACCTACAGGTAGGTTTTACAGATGCTTCTGGCAGTGAAGATGCCTCTGATAATGAAGATACTTCTGAGGTTATGACAAGATTCATCACAAGACTTCTCATTCAGCAACCTTTCCGAATTTATTAATCTGGATCCGATGCTGATATAAACTCTGAAGATAAAAAACAATGAAAGACATACGTAAAAAAGTATAAAGAAAACAAAAGATGTGAGTGGTATTGCTATGCTTGTTATGAGGACGGTATTGCTGATATGAGATCATGCTTTAATTGCCAAAAATGGTACCACAAGGAATGTATTGTCTTTACTAAAAATGGTAGAAATATTTAGATGTTCTGATGGTTGTAATTAAGAATTGTTATTAAATATAATGTTTGAGCACACTATTTGATGGCGATCGACAATTTGATGATAATGTAATATAGTATGGAATGTAATTTGCAACTAAATGCGCGGTTTGTATATGACCCTATCGTTGATCGATGTCAGATATAGAGAGCTTTAACTCTAAGTAGGCGTTATAACCCTGACCTGTGTTTAGTAACGCCTATTGTTGATATTTTTTCGAATTTATTTAAATCTGTTTAAAATACAGTTTAATTAAGTTTAAACTACGTACCATCGAATGATTATTAATAATGAATGTTATGCCTTAGTAATTTAAGATTGTTGTTATATGGTAATAAAAGCTGTAAAAAAGGTTTTAAAAGTAAAAAAAGTTGTGACTATGCTGTAATAACGAGATTGATCGTGTTCCTAGTAAAAAAAAACTATGAAAATGTTCGAGTAAAAAGATAACGAAAGAAAATTATCATAGGCGTAATTAAACCTCAGTCGTTTAATTCTGCCAAACTTAATGTGTTTTAGTTAGGTCATTTCTGCTTTATTTTTTTCTAAACATTTAGAAAATACGCAAAAACGTACCTACTTGCCTAACTTTACATAATTATAGGTACCTACATCCTTAATCCTAAATGTGATAACATATTATTTTTCTTTTTCAGGGTGTATACATTTTGTATTTAACAGGCGTGGTGATTTCAATATTGGTATTTATAGGAGAATGCTTGACAAAGAAGATAGCAAAAGAAGCTAGAAGAAACAACATATGAATAGCAAAAGTTAATGTTAACAAAAAAAACTTTTATTTAATTTAATAGCACTGCATCCTGTAGATACCCACCATTTTAAAATAGGCCTGATGAGTTAATTAATTGGGAAGAAAGGCTAATCAAAATAACGCCCACAAACGTTGATATGACGAAGTTTTATCTTGAAGGAAATTACGTGCATTGACGTCAAACGCGAGTAGTGGTGGTGAAGAAAAAAAACGTACGCTGACCGTAAACGGTCAGCTAATTATATAATCGGTCAGATAATAATTACATGAAGGTCAGCGTACAATTATCGGAATCTTTATAGGTGTAGTACTTATACCTAGTTACTTCAAAACACTAGTTTTCTGAAGTTTCGATTTTACCCGCCAATTTGGATTCACACCGACATAAAGATGTTTAGAGAAAGATAAGATATAATATAATAAGAGAGTTTTGATCAGCATCAAAATTTTGTCAGCAAACAAAGTGAAATCTAAGGCTAAGTTATCCTAAGAGTAAAAAAGAACCTAGCAACCGAGATGGTGAATAATCCCAAATTAACTATTTAGTACATAATACCTTTGTAACAAAAACATTGTGATTTTTGAAAATAATGTACTTATATGGTAATGTACTTTTCATAATAGCCGTTCTACTAAGCGAATATAATCGGTTATCGAATAGTGACCCCATCACTAGAAAATACGTGATAAAAGGGGAGAGGGAAAGAGATAGGAAGTGTGAATGAGAGCAATGCAGTGACGTCCGCGCTACGAGTTGCGCGGGCGGGAAAATCGATCGATACTTTTACTGAGACGACAGAAACCCGCGTTCGTATCGCAGATTGTTTGTGCTCGCTAATAAAATGCTTAGATAAAAATCAGCAAATTAATATGGCTTTTCTCCTGATCTTGTGCTTGGCTTTAGTAGCAGCGTCATCTGCTTTCGAGTGGAAACATCACGATAACGAAGAACTACCCTTAGTTTTGGATGAGGTGCATCGAAAATGTCCGTCCATAACGCGAGTGTATACGTTGAGTGAGCCATCTGTTAAGGGTGTACCTTTGTATGTGATTGAGTTTTCTGAAACTCCTGGATTCCATCAGCCATGTAAGTTATATCTATACGTATTTTCGTCTAAGGTGATACTACCTTCTTTATTTAAAAAAACATATAAGAATATCTTTTGTCCAGATATACCCGAGGTTAAATATGTGGGTAACATACATGGCAACGAGGTCTTGGGTCGAGAGCTTCTGCTGGGCTTAGCGAAGTATCTATGCGATCAATATTTGCAAGATAACAAGAGTATTCAGAAGCTTATCAAAGGATCCAGAATACATCTTCTACCGTCTATGAATCCTGATGGTTGGCAGCTGTCGAGTGAAACTGTGAGTATACACGGAATAATTACTTATTTTCTGATTAATAAAATTACATTATAATTACCTCATATTTATTCTTTTATTTCTAATTATTTATGTCTTAGTATATATTTTAACCCTCCTACCATCAACAAAACATAACTTGTACCTACTATACTTTCTAACCAAAGATCTGAAAAAGATCGCTCATAAGCTAAAAAAAAAAGCTCAAAACCACCCATTGTTCTGTTAACTTTAGTTTTTTTGTGTACAGTAAAGAATTTCATAAATTATCTTATACTTATAGGTATTTGTTAGTTTAACTTGTTGGTCAATGCTGTTTTGTTTTGTAGGGGGGTATGGACTATTTGATCGGTCGCACCAACAATCACTCAGTGGATTTGAACCGTAACTTCCCTGACTTGGATGCCATAACGTTTGAGTATGAACGTCAAGGAATCAACCACAACAACCACCTCCTCAAGGATCTCACTAGACTTGCAGCACCCGTAAGTATTTATTCATAGTTTACTTAACAAGCCTCATAGCTCAGTTGGTAGTAACTCTGCCTTCTGCGCTGTAGGTTGTGGGTTCGATTCCCACCCAGGACAAACATTTGTGTGATGAATATAGATGTTTGTTCTGTGTTTGGGTGTGTATTGTATGATAAGTAATATGTATTTACAAATAAAAAAAAAATGTATTTAAGTATTATATCCGTATTCTAGTTCCCATATTACAAGCTATGCTTAGTTTGGGGCTAGATGGCGCAGTGTGAAATTAATGTCCTGTAATATTTATTTATTTTATTTATTTAACCATACTACTAATAACACTAACTAACTACTAACCACCTAATTAATCTTAATAAAACATGTAATAATTTATTATTTAGTTAAGTATCTCTCTCTAGTTGCCCATTTGATATAACTATACATACCTGTGAAAAAAGGCGTGGGGTTATGCTAAAAATAACCCTGTAATAGCCCTTAGTTAAAACTAATATGTAATATTTAATATGTTTAAACATGATTGTTTGTTTTTTGCTAAAAAAAAAATCGTCTCCATGCCATTACTGGTATGGAGACAATTTTTTTTTATCATATCCATTTATCTGGTGATGTGGAGCTGGCTCACATAACATGTTTATTTCCTCCTTTCTCGTTATTTATTACCATTAAGCTTGTGCTATACGGGGAAAACCCCGGCAAGAGTCTAGCACAAGCTATAGTTAGTTATACATGACCCTTCATTCGTCCTTGTTCCTGACAAAAACTTGCCTACTCTTTTACATACATACCAACGAACACGATTATTTACGACATAATGGTCATATAAAAAAAAAAAAAATACCGTGTAAAAGATGCAAGATTAATAATAAGTACAAATCATTGAACAATCCGACAAGTAAAATAACAATATAATCTTCAATTACGTAAATTTGTGACAGTTTGTCAATTTAATTAGATATAATTCTTTTATTTTTTTTGAAACAAGAAAACGTTCATTACTTTGTTCCCATATCCCGTGGGAATTTGACCTAATCATTTCTTATAGCACCACTAGGTATACAAACTAAGGAAGCTAGATTCCGTAGGTTTATTTTTTTTGTGAGGAACCCTAATTATTTTCATAAATAAAAGTAACCAAAGTTACTCCATATAACGTCAGCTATCCGCCATTTAAAGTTCCGTCAAAAGGTCCAAAGGCCTTTCGGAGATTAGCCAGTACAAACACAATCAGAAAGATACTTTTTGGTGACATTACAAACAGACACTTCAATTTTATTCATTTGTAAAGATATGATATGATGGGTCAGCTCTTGACCTAGATGCCTGGGTATACCTGAGGTCTACGTTAAAGAGAACTTTCCCAGTAGTTGCCCATTATAGGCATTGGTACTCCCGCGCAGCGACGGAACAAGCGAACTGCTTGATACTTGACTTCCGCAGAGGGTCTGAAGCCAGACGGCCAGGTACTACCACCAGCGGTAAGACCATTCAACCGTTGAATGAGGTCAGACTGCTAGGAGGTAGTTTCACCCACGTAGATGCTGTTTTTCAATGTGTGTCATTATTACAGCTGGAACCAGAAACAAGGGCGGTTATGCGATGGATCATGTCGATTCCCTTTGTTCTGAGCGCGGCGATGCATGGAGGGGACCTGGTGGCCAATTACCCTTACGACGAGAGCCGCAGTGGGGCACCTGTCTCCGAATACTCGGCTAGTCCTGATGATGATACCTTCAGGTAAGGACTATACCAAAAAAAGCTGGAAAAAAATCTGTAAAGAATAATTGCTCTTCGCAGATTCTCAATTAATTTTAGGATACCGTACCCAAAGGGTGGGGACCTTAAAAATGAATCATATGCCTCCGCTGTCCATCCCTCTGTCTGGGCTGTATCTTACGAACCGTAATAGGTATAATATAATAAAAATGGTTGTGATTTGTTTGTCTTGAAATATAAATATGTGAGGAATATGAGGGCGTCCAAATTTGGGCGGTTTTTTTACTAGTGTTTAGTAGTGATATTGGTCAAAACCTTTGGAAGATTTTCTTCAAGAGTTTGGTTTTTAGGGACTTGGCGATGGCTTACGCATCAAACCACGCGGACATGGCATCCACGACCCGTAGAGGCTGCCACGCGATCAACCCGGACGAGTCCAGTACCTACAACTTTGGCAAGCAAGGAGGCGTCACCAATGGAGCTGCTTGGTACAGCTTACGAGGAGGTTCGTATCATACGAGAACTGATATTGAACTTATTTTAGACAAAACTCCTTTTAAATCTTTAAATTGGTGAATCTATAAGATGTGATGTGGATAGGTACACGGTACTGGCTTCATTTTGAAAATCGTCGAGTGTACCTACACATATTATTGCAGGCAACGTAGTTCGTGCTAATACATCCATCTGTCTAACTGGCCCCAAACTAAGCAAAGCTGTACTAGATTATATGTAATACTTAAACACTTTATGTTGTAAATACATAGGTACACATGATACAATGCAACGCCCAAATACAGAACAAGTATCTCTATCTTATGTTTGTCCTGGGTGGGAATTGAATACACAACCCATAGAGCTGAAGGCGGAAATCACTGACTGTGCTGTGAGTAACTGTACTCTAATTCACCGAAGTACGAAATTTCGAGTTGCGTTTCGTACCATTGGTACTGTTATTAAATGAATCCGAAATTTATGTGAGATTAAATCTGTTGCTATTTTATAGGTGACAGATAGATAATTGTGTAGATAGTTTAGGTATTACTATCGATCGGGTGTAGGTGTAGGTGCCCATTGTGTATCGGCATTTAAACTTGATAGGGAAAAAACTAGTTCGTTTGAATAAGCTATTACTTATTTTGGTATGCGGTTTGAAATACCAACTGCTTATCATGCCGGGTAACATGAATTTGAACGGCCGTCATTGCTTGTAATTCTTCCATATAATTGCGAAATGTTGCACACACACTTCCCAATCGAATTTAATTTGTCCAAAGCGGCAAGGTAAACTTTGTGAGGTTCAAATATTTTGCTGAAGTCAATGTCAAAACCGATGAAATTTTGTTATGATCATTTTGAAACGTCAAATCTATATACCGCTAGTCTTGATTCACGATCAACACACAAGGAAAGGGGCTAAGCAATGACAGTGAATCTGAAATTGACATTAAAATCATTAATAGGATAAAAAAAGGAGAGATGCAAGAAACTCGGGCTAGTTTGATGATCCATTCATTGATTACAGAGTTTAAAATAATTTAAGCAGCATATATATACGCAAGTTGTAGACGTAATACTATCAGAAAGTATTTATTGAATAGAATCAGAACCAGTAGCAACCACTCTCACTATATTATTCCAATTTCAGTGCGGTCATTAACGTCGAATAGAGATCGAAATTAACTACCAAAGTTGAGTTGCGTAGCGTTTGACACCAAAATATAAATATTATGAAATAGCTATCAATAAAGTGGCATAGAAATGTTTAGCTTCATCTGCTATCGTGAATATGACCCTTTGGTATTTGTATTTGCATATTAGCTTTTCAATATGTATAAGCGTCATAGTTGTATACAGTTTAATGAAAGGGGAATAAATCAATTGACAGTTGTTAAACAAATGACCATCATCATCATCTTCCTGTCTGCTATCCCACACAGATCGGTTCTGGCTGAATTTTTAAGACCTGCCGCCTGCCTGACGTTAATTTTGAGTTAATGTTAAGAAACTGAATACTGTGTGAGATGAGGGGGGGATAATAATTACGTAAATTTATTAAATTAAGTGAATATGGAGGTATGAGGATATAAGGATATGGATAAAGGGGTATGATGATACTATAAAGTCACGGGAGAATGGTGAGTTAGTAGCTAGAGCAGTCCGAGGTTGAACCATTATTTTTATACAACTAGGAGACAAGCAAGTAGTCTACCTGATGTTTAGTACATCTATTGCCTATAACAATGCCTTTCCGCGTCACATCCACAAAGAACAAAGTCTACAGGGCACTGCATTGCGCCCGTTAACTTGCGGCATAAAGGTGTTAAGCCTTCATAAAGGTGTAAAGCCTCAATATCCATAAAGGTGTTAAGCCGTCGAACAATACTTGACATAGGTATGGATTCAATTAGTTAAATCAAATAAATATAATTTATTTATAATATTAATATTGTGTGTAGGTACTCAAATCTATTGCATGTCCAGCTTGGATTTAATGATGTGACACTAAGTAATAAGACCCACCATGTGATACCATTGTTACAGCAAACATTACGTATGTTATGACCTAATTTAACAAGCCTCACAGCTCAGTTGGTAGTAGCTCTGCCTTCTGCGCTGTAGGTTGTGGGTTCGATTCCCACCCAGGACAAACATTTATGTGATGAGTGTAGATGTTTGTTCTGTTTTTGGGTGTTGTATTGTATGATAAGTATGTATTTACCAAAAAAAAAAGTATTTATGTATTCTATCCGTAATCTAGTTCCCATATTACAAGCTATGCTTAGTTTGGGACTAGATGGCGCTGTGTGAAATTAATGTCCTGTTATATTTATAAAAAAAATTAATTAATAACGTATGTATGAGATACGGCAATCATAAACACCTATATATAATATAATACACACATATGCGAGACACATTTGAAAAATCGTATTATTATGATATCTAGATTATAATGATATTAACGCGATCTAATAGTAGAAACTCAAGATTGAGCGTGTAACGTGCATTTAGAGGTAAGATAGCCAGTTCCTCAGTTTGTTGAAGATTCCGGGTGAAGTGCGACACCTTCGGCCTTATCTCAACTTGTTACCAGGTGAGATAAAGGCCAAGTGCTTCCCCGTCATACAATAAAAAAAATGTGGACTTGTGCCTTATTTTACAAGGACTAGTAGAAGGAAAAAGACCATGAGGATGGTCGCTTATTCGCTGGACTTACCAAATCAAATCTGTGGCAGAAAACGACCTGAATGTATGTTACAAATGTAGTCAGACAGGGAAATAGATAGATAGATAAACTCTTAATTGTACACCAAAAAACAAAAATAAACAGACATGCAAGAAATACACTTAAACTAGGTATAATGGGCGGCCTTATCGCTAAAATCTCTTCCGTTGGAATGGCATTGGCAACCTTTGGATGGAAAGGATAGCAAAGAGCAGACAAAGCGGTGTACTAAAATAAACATTAATTAATATAGCTACTTATTAATAATAACAAAACATACAATACATTACAAAATATCCAATCATTACTAAAAAATATATATATAAATATAAACTAAACAGCAATATGGCAAGATGTAATTAAATGATAGCAATTTTCGAAAGCCTAAAATAAATGATTAACAAATATATAAGTAGTACCATAATAAAATACTAAACAAACTACGTACCGTACTTACTGTCTCCAATAATATATTTAAGCTAAATAGAATAATTACCTACACATAAGCATCTCTCGACCCAGTTAGATGGTAGGTATCATATTTCCGATTTCGCAATACAACGATAGCAGATGGTGTATCATTCTTATAAATATTGATGAGTTTCAAATAGCTAATACCTAACTGTCTATTGGACTTGTCATCCTTGTCATGTTTAATAAGCAAAAGTATAACAATCACGTAACTCAAGCATGAGAAAGGTGAATAGACGAGTGAATGGATTATCTCTCAGGCTATTGTTAGTTTTTGCCCTTTCAGAGATATGAAATAGGAAGTGTGTAAAGCAGGAAGCATCTCGATTGATCACTCCTTTCTGACATTTACCTACGCGTACCCGGAGCTGGCCGTGAGATTTGAACTGGTTCTGTTTGAACGCTGTATGTACATATGCTTCGTATTGTTTAATGGTCAGAATTGTTACGCAAAATGTTATCAAGAAAGGGCATTGGTTTGCCATATCACTGACTATGAATGCGGTTCATTCCATATTAAAAACTTCACGCCGAAGTTTCAAACGATGAAAATCTTTTATTTTCCATATTCGAAACAGTTCATTACAAGTTTATGTAGCATATATGCCTCATCCCATCGTGTTCAGATCTTCTCCGTCCAAGGGTTGTCTAAAAGAGATCAATCTCTAATATAGCAATAGGACCACCCATTTTACTATACAACCAATTTAAACCATAATAAAGGATTTTCATTCAAGTCACGTTGAGTCAGCTCTTGAATTCAAAGCTTACCTGGGACCTTGCCCAGGCAAGCTTCAAGGTCAAGAGACTGATACATAAAATACTAAATGCATATTAGGCTATCTACAATCTACGAGTAAGTCTTCCCATAAAATGCCTGTTAACTCTCTCCTATTATTTGATATATTCATTCATGTAATGCATTTTCCAGGCATGCAGGACTTCAACTATCTGGCAACAAATGCCTTTGAGATCACGCTGGAACTTGGATGTGACAAATACACACCAGCTAATGAACTGGAGAAGGAATGGATGAGGAACAAGCACGCTTTGATAGCTTATCTGTGGCAGGCCCACATCGGCATCAAGGGGACAGTCTGCGATGAAGCTAACTACTTGGAGAACGCTATCATATCAGTCATCAATATCACAGGGAACGTGCCTAGGCCTATCCGCCACGACGTTACTACTGCAGGTACGTGTGGTCAATTCCTGTGTATTTATAGCTCACCTATCAATACTAGATGCTTGGCGATTGCTGTTGGCTTCTACGGAATCGGATTCTCAAACACACGGAAAGTTTTCGGATCAAAACATCCATTTTTGTCGGATTCGACTTAGAATCCCATAGATTTCAACGTTATTCACAAACCGATGTAACAAAACTTCTGTGGAAGTCTTAAATCAAAATTTTAACATTAGACAACATTTTTGTTTTTCGGTTTTCGGATTAGCGTTCTCGGAATCTCCATCGGTACTTTTTGAATTCGATCCGATAAGGCTTTCCGAATGATTGAGAATAGCTATACTGAAGCCTGAAGAAGGCGCCAGAGACAGCTGAGTTTCGTTCTCCACTATCAGACGTAGTTTGTACATTCCAAATAACTTTATAATTATCTCTTTAGCCAATTATTCCTTCAACAATTCAATTATTTTAAACCATTTTAAAATGAGCGTCATACCTCTACGTTTGTAGGTACCAGGTGACCAAAAATCAACGGTGTTTTTTTTCAGAAACGAAATTAAACAAGTATTTTCGTATTTCTATGTATATTTTGAGACTAAATTAACATGCAAAAACTACATGGCTGTTAGGTACTTGCTTCATACGCAAAATCGTATCCACAGACAACCGTATCATCGGGACTTTGGTTCTCAAGCAGCGCTTTTGTTGTTCACTCGACGGATAATGGCCGGGAGTGGTCATGTAGGTGATGGTATAACGAGCAAGTATTCATGTCTGCTCTTTTGTGAATCGTCAAAATTTAAATTACAAAAAGCGTTCACAAATTTCCTAGCCGGGTTTTCCATCTGACCATATTATAATTACCTACTTGTTCATGTATTGTTTATAATTTTGGACATCCCAAATTCTTCCGTCGTTGACATAATTATGAGGCAAATTTAAACTTCAAATTCAAAAAATAGTTTACGCTTGGCGCAAACGCGCCACCGACCACAACCACCGGTGGCTGTCGCGCTACCGTGGCCCGTGTGCTTCATCACTTTGAATCGTCAAATCTACCGCCTGTTCGGAATCGCGACTAGCACACAAGGAGAAAGTCAAGAAACTCGGGCTAGTTAACTTTTTGATGATCCTAAATAAATAACATGTGTAAGGTGTACGTTTTAAACCTAAATACTTAATGCTATCTTAAATATATTGACTATACTTCCTAGCTACATAGTGGACAGTTTTATTTTTTTATTTACTTTAGCTGCTAACTGGTTTAGCAACATCGGGCTACGTATTCTGATCATAGAGGCGACTAATATATATTTCACCATGATATAGGTAGCATTCTCCTTAGCATTAAATAATAGTACTGCGTTCACCAATCCTTTTTTACGACGGTTAAACGCTTGACCTCACTTGATCTCAAGACAGGAAAACGCCAATGCTGGTTGGCACTTCACTTGTAATCTTCAACAGACTAAGTAACTGGCTTTCATTCCTCTAGATGCCGGAACATAACGATTTAGAATCGTACGTATGATGGTGGCCAGGTGGACTTAAAACAAATCCTACCACCACCAAAACATCCACCTGCCAAGCGAAAATACCAAATTCTTTTGTGTAGGTCCATATTTGTGGTAGATTTCAGTTACTGGAGCACACAGATCTTATCACATAAACAGCCTTTTAGTGTCCACGGCTGGACAGAGCCTCCTCCAATGCTGGAGATTGCCATATTCACCACGATTGGCAGGCGGAGTGGGATCGCAGTAAATGTGTAGATCCCTTATTCGGCTTTTACGACATCCATGGGTTGGTTTGGAGCTCGACCGCCACGGCAGCAAAAGTCTAGCACATTTCCAGCGGAGTACAGAAGTACTGATTCTTAGGTATTACATTATATTACCACTTAGTTGATCCTTATCTGGCGTAAATTTATCAATTATTATTTATTAATCCTCTTGGCTTTGTTTAACACAGTTACCTCATAACAACGGGTAGGTATAATGTAAACATCTATTGTCCACGCAGTATTAAACGTTGTTTGCATTCAAGTCAGAATAAATTGAAAATAATGGCTGCAGTTGCAAGCGTTTCCTGACTGGGGAAGTGGGGTCATATGGCTCAATTAGTATGGATCACACGTCTGCCATCTTTAAATAGATTCAAGCAGGGTACGCAGTATTTTCTTTATCAACTATTCGTTTTTAAAAATGTTGCTAGCGAATTAGGATTGCTAATCAGCGTGGCGATGAATTTGTCTTGGGCACGCTGTCGTCTGGTACTGGTCTGGATCCGTTAAGTTACCTATATATCGTTTGTAACGGTCTTTAGGTAAGACGACTGTAACTGTTGTAACTGCCTCGGTGGTCTAGTGGTTCAACCCACCGATTTCAAATCCAGAGGTCCCGGGTTCGATCCCCAGGGGAGTACAATATATGATGCTTGGTTTGGTTGGTGGTAGGACTTTATTTAAGTCCGACTGGCTAGCTACCACCATCTTACCTAATTCTGTCGCCATAATAACAATTCTAAAATTGTTGCATTCCGGCATTTATAGGTAAGATAGCCAGTTCATCATTTGTTGAGGCTACCGGGTGAAGTGCACTTCCACCTTCGGTCTTATCTCAACTTGTTACCAGGTGAGATGAAGGCCAAGGGCTTACCCATCATACAATAATAATAAAAAAAACGACTGCTACTCTTTTTTTTCCAACGACTGCTTCCTTTTACGTTTCTTTTTCCCTCTACTTACTTTTAATATGTAGTAAGTTTAATTGTACATATTGATTTCAATTACAATAAAACTAACTATGTATACAAAGAAAGCAGTCGGATTAACGAATGACCATTACAAACGTTCTATAGGTAACTTAACTCTTCCAGACCAGTAACAGATAGTACAATGACATGTTATAAAAAAATTGACGTAAATCATCAATTTGCATCGTTTTAGCCTTTTGTAAAATGAAGATTGTCATTGATTTTAACAATAAAAACAAATAAACCAGACCAAGTGTGGACAACAGCACCTAGGGTTTCGACTCACATCTTAAAGCAAAAACAAATATTATGTTTGTTTTATTTTGTTTCGACTCACGCGTGGCTGGTTTTTAGTATTTGTTGTTATAGGTACATCATGGTACGGGCTATAATCACAGTTCACACTAAACTTGAATTATGTACGTTCTAACTGTTCTAACGATAGATCTCAGATAAAAAAACGTCAAAAAAGTACGTTTCTTTCTTACATACATTCTTGCATGGTGACCCGATCTGTTTTTATCATTTGTCAGGTAATCCTCCATAATAACATTATTCTCTGAACATTTCAACCAGCTATCTACTTCATGCTTATCAAATGATTATAGCCCTTTATAGGTGATCAGACAGACAGACAGATCACATCGGATACGGAACCCTAAAACATGCTCGTCTAGTTCTGTAGAACGCGGTTTTGTGTTTATGGTTATTTTCATCAAAGTTTTATGCAAAAAAATAATAATGTGGCCTTGGTCAAATGGTGACATAGTGACAGCAGTAAAGTGACCCAGTTGTTTTTGATATTGAGATATACATGCTGTATTTAACGGTTGCCTCAACGAGATCGCTTTCAGCGTCCATTTTACCCGTGTCGCTTTGATTAAGTTTTCTTTCTCTTATCGGTAATTGTTGTCTTTTATGTGTGGTGAACAATAACAAATATATCTATGTACCGTACCTTAATTATACTACACTTGGAAAACCCGGGACTTATACCGGGTTTAAAAAAATATCTAACTAAATCATCAAGGGGCACACTCAAAAGACACAAATTAACATAAAATCGATCCAACAGTTTAGGAGTTCTGTAGCAAACACACGCACTGAAGAATTATACAATGGTTTTGTCTAAAGCTGTAGAATTGTGTTCTTAGGTCCATTTGGTGACTTCTACCGACTGCTGACTCCCGGACACTACGAGGTGACAGCCAGCTTCCCCGGCTACTTTCCAGCATCTCGCGTCGTCACCGTGCCTAACAATCATGAGGCTTCTGCCGTCGTCATCAACTTCAGACTTGAGGTATGGAAACATACGTTTTTATTACATTACAGTATTGGTTTTTTATATAAAATGTGAGTCTGAATTCGAAATGCTTACTATAAAATGTATACGTGTGAGCACTGAGTATGTCCAAGCGAGCTATTACTGTAGCAAGTTCCACCTACCATATTAAGCAATAAATGAATGATTCATTTATTGCGTAATATGGGTAGGTACGTTCATTCATTCATATTCAATCATAATAATGATTGAATATGAATGAAAGCCCGTGTATGTAAAGGAGGAAACCCTTTGCTACTATGCGGAGAAAGAATTCATAGAAGGCAATGACGTGATAGAATGATAGAAAGACCAAGTGCAAGTATAGGTTAGAATAAGAATTAGAAAAAACGAACAGGTTCTTTTTAGTAAAGATTGATTGGAATTTCTTATCCACGTCTCTTTACCAAGATGTTACTCAAGACGATACAAGTGAAAAGCTTAAATTTGTTGGAGGAAGCACTTGAACCAACATCTTACCTCCAAATACTGCTAAAACTGCTTCAAAATGAAATTAGGTTAACCGTTAATAGGGTTGATAGGGTTGTGGCGACAGACTTAGGTAAGATGTTGGTATATATACCACGTATGGGGATCGAACCAGGGACCTCTGGGTGGGTGAACTAATGGACCACGGAGGTAGAGTTTGAGGCTTTACCGCAGGATCTTACAAAATCTTTTCCATAATACTGGCCCACTTTGTCATCAAACTCGTTCATTAAATATTGCGACATTTTTCACATGTTTGTGGAGTCATTTCAAAATGTGTTATTTAATCTTCATCACCATAAAAACTCGGTCATGTCCAAATTAATTAATACAAAACTGTGTCAAATTCTAGGCGACATAAGATGAGACTTAGTCACTTTGATTGATTGAGTAACACATCGTGGGATACCTTGAACCACAACCCAGGGGGTGTTGGTTCGTGGTCCTGGTTGCTAGTTCTCTTGTGTTTGGACACAAGTTGTGGTTCAAGGTAACAAATATGAACTTTTTCTTCGGAAAAAGATAGGCATAGACCAAATTATATTAATTACTAATTCAGGGTGTCACCGTGTCACCACAGCAAATACGTCAGCTTTAGTTGCATGCTGTATGGATGCAGCCCAATTACTGTTTTGATAGATACCGACAAAAAAGAAATCTAGTTCAAAAATAAATTGCGAAAATTAGAATCGCGAGCACACAAAGAGAAAGACAAGAATATATGTATTGGCAACATTAGTGAATCAACCTGTATTCAAAGTCAAAGTCAAATTCAAAAGTTATTTCAGCAAGACTTTTTTGGATTATTTTGAAACGTCAAAGCCTCTACGGAACCACGACCACACGAAGTAAGGCTAGTAAACGGGCTATTAATTTTTTTAAGATGCATTCAAACAAACTTAAAAATACTTGATACAATTTATTAGCTGGTCAATTTTTTTAATGCTGATTCATTAAAATAAATAAACAACTATGGATGGACTATGGTCATAAAGCTGATGTATTTATCAACATTGTTTTCTTTTATGCATCGATTGAGATTCGACTAAGATAATATTGTTACCTACGTCACTACATAGGTAAACGTATGCTCGTAGGTACGCATAATATTACCATCATCGGGAGTAAAATATCCTTTACCGTGACGCCATAACTCAGAACGTAGGCGGACTTATCAGCTGAATGGCTTGATTGAAATTGACAGAATGTTAAATATCCAAACTGATTTAACTTAAGCAAGTATGTGTGGGTTTGAAGCTTAATAGACGATTATAAAGTATAACATATAATATAGACAACACGCATCATAATTATTTTATAAATATGATAGGTTAGCTCTTGGCTTGTCTATATCTAGGCTAGACCAAGGTTGAGGTTTACGGTGGAGTGATCTTCCCCAAAAAACACTGGTTCTCCCGTGCACCAACGGAACACAGCAAACCGTTTGACGCCGGACTTTGACAGGAGGGCGGTCGCTAGCCACGTTGTCCCTTACAGGTTCCACCACCAGTGTTAAGATCATTCTACGCAAAAGCCAGCGATCCCGTTGCCCGGGGTAGGTCACTAGGAGAGAGTTCACACCTACGCCTCATCCTATTTCCCCTCACTTCATCATCATTATCATAACTTCAGCCCCCATACGTGCACTGCTGAACATAGCCTCCTCAATCGACGCCAACAATTGCGATCTGACCCACCTCGAATGCTAACAGTCCATCAAATCAAGGGTTATCCCTCCGTTCTTCGTTTAATCTTGGTCACCAAGCGAGAACCTTTCCTCTCCATCAGCTATCAGCTATCATCATCGGCTAGTTAGTAACGCTTGGCTTTCATCTCACTAGCGCACTTTACCCGAACTCCTCAGTGTGAGGAACTGGCTATCTTACCCTAAATGCCGGAACACAACAATTATAGATTTGTTGTTGTAGCCACAGATTTATAGGTACTTACCTACTAATGGAAACGATGCATTGTGTAACTTTTATAGTAGGTACCTATTGTAAGAGCATATGCGGGTGGTGATTTTACTAAACATAAATTAAGTAATAAAACAATGAACACTTTGCCAAAACAGGAATGGGAGTTAAAAGTAAGTAGTTGGTCTAGTATCGACAAGAAAGCAGAGACAAGACCAATACACATTTTTTCAGGTGCTATCCTCTTCACTAAAATCTTTGCGTGTTGGTTCATATTTTCTATAGTTTGAAATATACGAGCAGTGCCATTAAGGTCTCCTGGTCATTACACTTTGGAGCCTGGCGTAGACATTCAGAGCACTTCCTGCTCCATTGACTATTGAAAGTGTGTATAAAAAGTCAATGTCAACCTTTTCAAGGTCTTTGTTCACACTCACACTGCTTTTTGCAAGAAGTTGTATTTCAAATCAGAAAATGACTAGGTAATATAACGAAAAAAACTGATAATACGTATAACCTTCATTCTAAGACCAAAGTTTGATAAATAGGATACCTAGGCAGGTAGGTACTTCTTATTGTTACTTTACAATAATGTTAATAGACTCACGACTGTTTACCCTTCGAGGATTCAGCTCTGATCACTACTTAGTATGTAGATTTTATGAGGATCACCTCCTAGGGGTAGTCAGAGGCAGTTCGGCACTTGTTTGCTTGTTGCTAGTATTCTATAAGTGACAGGTTGCAAGCCCATCTAGTACAGCATACTAGTACAAGAGTACTAGTATGCTGTACTAGATTGTTACGGCTACAATAAGCAATAACTCTTTTATTTCTGTCAAAGTTATACAATGATCTAACTAAGGCAACAAATATTTTGATAGTGGTGGTTGCCTCCTTTGATTGTAACAAGCCTCATAGCTCAGTTGGTAGTAGCTCTGCCTTCTGCGCTGTAGGCTGTGGGTTCGATTCCCACCCAGGACAAACATTTGTGTGATGAATATAGATGTTTGTTCAGTGTTTGGATGTTGTATCATATAGTACGTATGTATTTACAAAAAGTATTTAAGTATTCTATCCGTAATCTAGTTACCATATTACAAGCTATGCTTCATTTGGGGATAGATGGCGCTGTGTAAAATTAATATCCTGTAATATTTATTTTATATGATTCGAAAAGAAGAAGGGCAATAAATTAAATCGGTAGGTCTCATTTGCTGCAACATTAGGTAGGTGTTCATTAGTTTTATTTATTTTGTAGTTTTATTACGATCGCGAACCAGTTTCATAGTATTTTTGTTGATTGCTTTTTCTTGGTCATAGTAATGGATAAAATTGGTCAAATAAATATTACAGTAGTTGCTTTTTAATATATAAGCTGTACCTAGATATAATGTGTGTAAAAGTAACTGCGCATATGAAGTCATAAACGCCCCATTTTCGATAAACCCACTTCTGTTTATATTATTATTTAAGTGAAAATTTCTTTAGCCGCGTTGAGAGGTTTTTGGTAGGGGTAAAACTTATGGGTTCCAGTCACCGACATGCTAATGTGACATGTTGTCTTACACTTGATATTAAAACAGATTTGTAGCTGTTGCCGATTTCTAAATTTAAAGTTTTCACTTCAGACGCTGTACACATGACTGCCTTTTTTATTAACTTTGTTTATTAAGTAAGTAAGGCGGCTCGTCCCAAATGGGCCTACGGGTCCCCCTTTTTCCTCCCGATCAAAAATCGCGATTGACAGTTTTTTTTTAATAAATCACACGTGTGCCAATTTTCATCAAAATTATGGGTTTAAAAAAGGCGACCTGTAGGCGAGAACAAACCGACAGACAGCGGACAAAAGCAGTTTTGGCCAATCTCGAAACTGAGACGCTTCCGCTCGGTCGGTGAATTATTAACACAAAAATATAATAAAAACAATCCAATCCATAATAAAAAATAAAAGCATCATAGCAAACATATCCAATACACCTACCAAGCGTGGTAGATGTATTGGCGTGACATGTTTGGCATAACCCCCAAATATTGGAAGGTCCATTATTAGATGTCATTAATTAATAAGTTTTAATAAATATTGTATGTATTTTAGTTTTAAGGTATATATTTTATGGGTCCTAGAATTTGTATTTAACATCATGTACTATTCTTATGTTACCTGAATTAAACGTTTATTATTATTATTAATGCTTAAGGCTGCTTAAGGTTGTTTTACATGACGTTGTTTTTTATTTCAGCGCGCAACGAATTGGTTCGACGACGACAACACATACGGCCTGGATCCTCCCGAATCAGCTAAAACTCAACCGCGTATCTACAAGCGATCCATATTCGAAAAGGTCATGAACCACATGCTGCAAATGAATGCGACGTCAAAGGAATAAAGTGTTACAATTATAATTATTAACGATAGAACTAATACTAACGTGTAAGTAATATCATTAACTCGCACATTCCTGTTGACTACTGATTTCAAAATACCTACATTAATGCCTCATCCGTTATGCAAATTAGGAATTTCATCTTGATCTGGTTTTTGTTAGCTCACTCTTGATCTCCATATGACATCGGTACCTATTCGAAATTCGTTAAAGTTCATCAATTAATGATTTTATCGGTCTGACAATTTTTATGATAAAACCTCGTACAGTCCTACAATAATACGCATACACTTCAAAGTTAAGCTTTTAATTTGATATTCACACCTGGTGAATTCTGTCATTACTTTTATATTGACTGATATATATGTAACAGTGAAATATGGAATTAATAGCATATCAACCAAATATGTATGCTAACCCATTTTGAAAATTATGAAGTGTATACATAATTATTAGTTCCGGCTACAGTACCGAGACATGATTTTTGTGGGGGAAAAGTAGGTATAAGTCATATCTACCTATTAATAAGTTTCTTTATACATAAGAAAGGTGGGTATTCATTCAAATACTACTAATCTTACAATAATTAACACATTGACTGCGCGCTCGTTTTTATGGTTCGTAGATAAAAAAAACTTGCAGGTTAGCGTAACCTTTCTTATTCTCCGTACAAATTCCGAATTTCTCAGCAAAAATTGCGGAAATTACTCTTGGGTCAAATGAATGAAGGGTAAATTAATTCGCTAAAATATGTAACTTAGTAAAAATGTACTAGTAAAATCGAATGATTTCATGCAAAATATGTAACTAACTTTAAATTACTCATTGACATGTTAAATTGAACAAAATGCAATACACAATGAGATTGAAGTACTTCAGATAGGTACACCTATATGTAGAAAATCTGTCGGTTCATTCATGTAGATAACAACCTATCACAGGATATGCAATTCGATAAGTGCCATATGAAAATATAAGCAAGCCGTCACACACATCGCTATACACAAATACTTTCTTCCCTAATGTATAATTGTAGTAATAATGTAATACATTTTCTAGTCCAATAAAATGTACTATGCAACTAATACCAATCTATATAATAAATATTCATGTTATATAGATAATTGTAGCGTGAATGATTATTTGTATATAATTTTATGTATTTGATATACCTAGTAGTAAAAGTTACCAGAGAGAACTATTGCATCTTGCCACTGAGAGCCTAAAATGTAAGATACTAAATAAACGTGTTCAGGACAAAATGTATCTTATTTATCATCTGTATTGTCCTGGAACTATGTTGTATTTAAATCGGTGTAAAACACTTAAATAAATTATTAATATAGTTGGTGTGCAAAATTATGTTTTATCTTTTATTTGTTGTTTTTCTTTTTCTTTTTGAGGTTAACCGCCTCTGGGGTTCACCCACCGGTGATAGATCCAGAGGGTACGATCCCCAGGCTCCTACTGGGATCCATATAGACCATAATATCTTAGGCAGGTCATTTTAATATAACAGTTACGACAGTTTAGTACAGGATCTAAATAAATCTTAATGCAAATTTGTTGTTATTTTTGAGGAGGTTCTCAATTTGTTGGAATCTTTTTTTTTGAAGTGATTTGGGTATTTATAGGGTCGGTATACTTCCCAGGTGATCCCATCGTCATCAGGTCAGGATCTGATGATGGGATCCTGGACAAATCGAAGGAACTCTTCAAATATTATAGGCACACTTGAAGCGATTTGGGTCTATTACCTCAAAAGTAAAGAAAACACGGACTCCGTCTAGGACCGACGTCTGACGTCTTTTGATGACGTCTAGGTCATCAAAATATTTGGAAAAAAATACGTCATCCAGGTAATCGAAATTGTATCATCTTCTACATTAAAGTCGGGTTTCTTTTTAGTTTTTAAAACGTTGTTATTGGATACAATAATGTTGTTTATAAAAACTGCATGCATAGTATGTATTAGGAATTTATTAATTCTCACATAGAAAAAAAAAATGTTTTAAAGTACACATAAAACTATAAATTCACAAAAATCCAACGACCTCTCATCATCAATATCGCTTTTAAATCATGTACCTATGGATAGGAAATGTGTTTTGTTATAATTATAGATCAACATTAGCTTGTTTGAATATCGTGACACATCATGTTGGTTGAAAAAAATCGTCGAATTGAAAACATCCGGTTTTTTAGAAGTCACTGATAAAATTTAAATAGATATTAATGATTACCGAATGTTAAGCTTTTATGAATCATCAATTACTACATTTGGCAACTGATTGTGATCCCTACTGATTGACATATTATAATTTTACCACCAGATTAACACACGTAAAAAATTGCTTCACGAGTGGTGTCACAAAAGACAAATAGTTATACCAAAAATAGATACAATGCAATAGAGAACAAATAAATCACGCTAATTGAGAACATTTTGGGAAGTCGGTTAAAATAACGGATTACTTTTGCGACTGCTAAGTAGGAAGGACTATACAACGTTAAAAAGCGGATATCGATAAAACATTTATTTACACCGAAGTCTTATAATATTTTGAGCACTTACAATATAGCTTATCATTATTCGTAGTTTTGTGCTAAAATTGCATGCTCAACATTATATTACTATACACGATCACTTAATTTACTTAAACACTACTCACAGAGATGATGTGGTGTTATTCAACAATACGCATATTAAAACTAATTAGTAAATAATGAGACTCGGAAATTATATTAAAGTTATGTACTTTTTTAATCTAGAAAAATACAACTCAAAAATGTTTGTTAAGTGCAGATAATTATTTCTTTCAGAATTATTAGCTTAGGGTTAGCTTTTAATCTCTAGGCTTGTCTAGCTCTAGGAAGGATGAGGTCTAAGAGCAAGCTTTCCCAAAATGAACTAGATCTCTGGAGATCTAGTTCATTTTGGGAAAGCTGACGGCAACCCGCTTAGCGCCGGACTTCGACAGGAGTGGTCGCTAGTCTGTGAGTCTGCAGAATCGTTTTTTCTATAGATAACAATGCTCTATTATAGATTACCTAGCATATGCAACAGCAGTATATTAGTGGAATATAAATTGTATCTATATAGACTATCTAGTACTTATTCTGTGAATAAGTAATTACATGTATTGCTTAACATTTAAAACTTTTATTGTCCACGTAATTTACTAATTCACATTACTAAAAATACTATAAAACTTCCTGGACGGATTCGTTGTTACACTGGACAAAATACCTAAAAAGAGGTAATTAGGTATACATCATATATACCTTTATTATCATAATGGAAAAACACGGTAAGGTAAACTTGCATTAAAATGGCACTAAGGTGATATTGATGAAGAATTCAAACATTTACATTCTTTCAAGGTAACAATTATTAATCATGATCATGAAATCAGAGATAACTAGCCATTAGCTAATTAAAAGTTACAATCACTTGGGCTCGTATTCCAAAACTCCTACCGAGCAAACTTATCTGCATTTTTTTATTATTGTATGACGGGGGACCACTTGGCCTTCATCTCAAATGGTTTAAAAATATGATAAAGCCGAAGGTGGAACTTCAACAAACTAGCTGCCTCTAAATGCCGAAACACAACAATTTAAGATTAACTGTTGTTATGGCGACAGGTTTAGGTAAGGTGTAGTAGATAAGGACTTAAACAAAGTCTTACCACCAACCAAAATGAAAGCTCTGCGCATACAAGTTAACCGCAGAGATTTGAATTGTACATATAGGTGCATCACGGATAGCAGGCACGTACAACATATTAATACATTGCGCTTGTGTAAAGTGTCTGTAAATAAGCGCGTGTCATGTTATTTCATGTCTTGACATATACAAATAACTACTAATTATAATTTTCAATTATTGCATATTTAATCACATGTTTTTGAAACACGCTGTATGTGTGTCCCGCACTTGTATTGGCGCGGAAATCATGTAACAACACAACACCAACACAATATTGGAGTCTTCTAGTCCAGAGTGAAAGAGCTCGTCCGGAGAATTAATACCACCATACCTATATCGGCCATCACCAAGCAGCATTGCTATATTCCGGTTTGAAGGGTATGGTTGCAGGTGAATTTATGGGCAGGCGAGGCTTAACACCTTTAAGCCTCAAGTTACTGTCAACTTGAGACATAAAGGTGTTAAGCCTGTGCGCAATGCAGTGCCGTGTAGGTTTTTGGTTGACGTGGCGTACGCAGTAAGGCATTGTTATAGGCAAGAGGTACTTAACACCTAGTTATATAAAAAAAAAGAATAAGTTCCTTTTAACAAGCGTGCTATATGTAGGTATATCTAGGCCACATCTTTATTTTTTTTCTGAGTGTGTTGGTGGTCAAACACTGGACTATCACATTGCATTGGCGTGTGTACTGTCAACGTGCCAGCTATCGGTAATGCACCTATAATTTGATGTCTCTGAAGCAGATGCTCAAGCCTGAACAATATTTTGGAGTACCGAACCATCGTGAGCACCACGTAATTGTCTAATGGTGACATTAATCCACTCCACTGCAAGCTATTTGTTTCGGGTATAATTTAATCACAGTTCTTGTCCACTGATTCTTTTGTTCCTGAAAAGAAGCAAAAAATGATATATAAAAAAAAAATATATTTAAAAATAAATTAAAATTTTTGGCAATGCAGCCAGTGTCTTGGGCACGCTTCCATCTGGTACTGGTCTGGAACAATTGAGTTACCTATTTTTACCTAGGCCGTTTGTAACGGTCCTTAGGTAATCTGACTGATTCCTTTGTACATAGTTAGTTTAATTGTACTTTATATTGAATAAATTGTTGAGATTTTGATTAAAAATTATCAATAGATCCATGCTCAGAGTAGTATTGAGTGTTTTTGTCGTTTTGTTTCCTTTTTGAATATCATTCTTATTTTAAATTTCGGTAAACATCTACAATTTGCATGAACTATTTAATTACAGAAAAGCATTTATATAAAAGATTCAACCGCGTCTGTGGTCTAGTGGTTCGGCCCACCGGCAGATCCAGAGGTCCCGGGTTCGATCAAAGAGGAGACAATAATGTGCCTGGTTTGGTTGGTGGTAGGACTTTTTTGAAGTCCGCCTAGCTACCACCATGTAACCTAAGTCTGTCGCTATAACAACAATTCTAAATATTGTTGTATTCCAAACTTTAGAGGTAAGATAGCCAGTACCTAAGAGTGTTGAGGTACTGGCTATCTTACCTCTAAATTTTGGATTCCACCTTGCCTTCTTTCTTCTGCCTTCCTCCTTCCACCTTCGGCTTTATCACTTGAAATCAGGTGAGTCGAGCATAGCGCTTCCCGTCGCACAATAATAATTAAAAAAGCATATGAGACGTTGATCTCTTCGCGTAGGCTGATTATGTAGTTGACATTTGATACCGTGATCTATGGATACTGACCTGCTTAACCAGTTTAGTGCCTAGCGCGATGAACGCCGGAGTGTCGGCTGCCCGGCCTTGACTGCACGATCGCGTAGTGGTCGCTGTTGTCCGATACTGACCTGTGGAAACATTCGTTGTAACGATACATCTATAGCAAACCATTCTTCAGACAATTTTACAATACTTATAATAACTTTTGGAAGAACCTCAATATCTTGAGTAACTAACAATAAATTATTATTCCCAGAGAAACAAAGTCTCTAAATATATGTGTATACTATACATATATACATGATTGAGGATCAACCGCCGTGTGATAAAGTTCGCCCACCCCTAGAAATCTCGGGTTCGATCCTCAGGAGGGGTACCATTTCTACTTGGTTTGGCTGGTGGTAGGACTTCTTTCAAGTCCACCATCTTACGTAAGTCTGTCGCCATAACAAGAATTCATTTTTTTCTGCCATTTAAGAAAAAATGGCCAGTTCCCCAGTCTGTTAGATAAAGGCCAAGCGTCTTCATCTCCCTTTCCATTATTTCCCCTCGTACAATAGAAAAAGGAGCCGACCACTGAAAATCAACGGGTTTTAGTGTTTGAGTTAGGTTTTATAGGGAACCAATAGAAATATCCTAAAGAAAAACCATAAACGGTTATCAACTTTCTAGCCAAATTTATCATAGCAAACGTTTATAAACAAGTATCTTCGGTGAATAATAATAGTTAGGTACTCTCCATCCTTAAAAATAGAGTAAAGTAATGCCCATGGCGATTCGCTGTGACCCCGCAATACAGGCTGTTTAGACCTAGTGTAGGGAACAGAGACTATCCGTGGTAAACTTTTTTTTTTTCGATAATTTAAGTTATTATTTAGTTAATAAAGGAAACTGTACTATTGAAACATCGTTTTGTTAAAAAAATAAACATTTATCTTATCTTATCTTATCTTACCACTCGCATACTGCATGTGATAATTCAAGGTATAATAAAATTTGCTAGAAAATGTATGTAAGTTAGCACAAACATTATTTTATTGATCAATGTTACCTTCAACCCTGCATGCGAGTGACATGCATCACTATAACCACGTAACTTCACGCACCGTGAACACAGAACACAGATCATGCATTGTTATTGCTACAGAAATGTATGCATGCTCGCTACACGTGTTGTAGGACAACATTACCTCGCTGAATGTATGGTAGAAGATGGGTACCTGCTCCCGTACTGACTGCCGTGCCAGCTGCGGTACGGATCGTAGTCCTCCACCACTGATGGGTCCTTTTCGATTACCTGCAAATCAAGGTAACTTGAAGCAGGGATCAGAAAACAAGGGTAAATTAGGGCACTGTCAGTGCACGTTTCCTCTTTTTCAAATAGAAAAATATTATACTTCTTCAAGTCACGAGTCTAATTTTTAAACATATATTACTTTACGTACCTATTTACATTAAAAGTAAGCTGAAAACATAATAGCAGTAAACAATTTCAATTTAAGTCAATCAATTTAAGAAAATTTTTGAAAACTTTATCACAAAATTTCTTAAATTGATTGAAAATGGTACGATTCAAAATTTTGATACCTACAATGAATATGCTATACTTATACCGATTTATTCTAAATGAAAGGAAGATGTATAAAAAATTGGAAACTACAAAACTACTAAAGGTAAGATAGTTTTTTTCATACGAATTCAAATTTAATTTGAATCATGAAATATTTGAAAAACAACAGGCGCGGTAGGTAAGTTCAATATTGTGTTTGGTTTGGATGGTTATTGGATTTTTTTAAATAATTTATTACTTATTTAACTTTGTTTAAGTCCTGCTGGATGGCTATCACCATCTTTACTATGTGTGTCTGTCATAACATCAATTCCAAAGTGTTGTTTTCCGGCTTTTAAAATGTAAGGTAGCCGGTTCTTCAGGCCGTAGAGGATTCCGGTTGAAGTGCACCGGTGGAGGGTTCTCTGTATATATACGAGGGGCATTCAATAAGTACCTAGCCTCATCGCCAGAGGGCGCTGTAGTTTCAAAAGAGTTTTGCCACAGTGAAGCACATTCTTTTTTAATTATTTTTTCAAATTTTCATTCCAATCCCTTCATTTGTTTTAATTTGACAACTTATTGAAGCGAACATGTCGATCGGTTTTACAAAAATGGAAAAAGAGCAATATCGTTCGGTGATTCGATTCCTATTTTTGGAAGGGAAAACGCGCATCGAAATCAAAGAGCGCTTGGATGCTGTGTACGGTGACTCTTCTACATCGATGGCCACCGTCAAGAATTGGTTCAACGAGTTTGCACGTGGCCGTACGTCGGTTTTTGATGAACCACGTCCAGGTGCACCGAAAACAGCTGCTACGGAGGAAAACATTAAAAAAATCCATGATCTCGTATTGGCAGATCGCCGATTGAAGGTTCGGGAGCTAGCTGAGACTGTAGCCATTTCAGAAGGAACAGTGCATCATATTCTTCACGAGGAACTCAGCATGAGAAAGCTGTCGGCGCGATGGGTGCCGCGTTTACTCACACCGGAAAACAAGCGCAACCGTGAGACCACATCAGAGACGTGTTTGGCGCTGTTTAAGCGGAATCCAGCGGAGTTTTTGCGTCGTTTTGTGACCATCGATGAAACCTGGATCCACTGGTACACACCAAAGACCAAGGAGCAATCAAAACAATGGATCCAGACCGGGGAACGTGCTCCAAAGAAGGCGAAAACTGTAAAATCGGCCGGAAAAGTTATGGCCACCGTTTTCTGGGATTCACAAGGTGTGATCTACATCGATTACCTCGAGAAGGGTAAAACAATTACAGGACTTTACTATGGCGATTTATTGGGCCGATTCGACGCCGAATTAAAGAAAAAACGACCCCATCTGGCGAAGAAAAAAGTGCTGTTTCACCGCGACAACGCACCGGTTCACACGTCTGCCATTGCCATGGCCAAATTGGTCGAATTACGCTACGAATTGCTGCCCCATCCACCGTATTCTCCAGATTTGGCCCCTTGTGACTTCTTTCTGTTTCCTAATCTGAAAAAATCACTCGCCGGGAATAGATATGGATCAAATGAGGAGGTCATCGCCGCCACGGAGGCCTATTTTGCAGAGTTTGACAAAAACTATTTTTCGGACGGGTTAAAAAAGTTGGAGCATCGCTGGGTTAAGTGTATCGAACTAAAAGGAGACTATGTTGAAAAATAAATTGCCACTATTCCAAAATTTTCGTTTACTTTTTGTAGGCTAAGTATTTATTGAATGACCCTCGTATATCGACATTCATATTAAATTAAATAAATATTTATTACTGAACATTTTAAACAGCCACAAACAAAGCTGTTATATGGGAATTAGATTACGGATAGAGCACATACATTTATGATATAACACGAAATAAAATTTTATCTTCATCTCGGAAAGAAAGTTTAGACTTAACCTATTAAAAAAGGTAATGGTAACTACTATTCAAAATAACTTTTAAAATGGCAACTTGTGCTCTCGAATTCCCGACCGGCTTCCGCTTTGGCGGGAACGGGAAGACTCGTAAAATAATAAGAAAAATGTATTTAGTGAAATTCTAATAGAAAAACCAACTCTATGTTGATGGAGACTGACATGTTGCAGGTATTAGATCCATGTAGCCTGTACTTAGTGGTGAATCCACAATGTGTTTTGATTTGAATCTACAATTATCCAAAAACCATATAACGCGTACATAAAGCTGAGAATCAACTACTTGTGTAAGAGTCAGATAAATTACTTTTCTTTCTTTCTTTCTTTAACTTAAAAATACTTTGATGGTAAAAGTACTAACATCAGTCCTTGCACAGGAGCAGGTCATGGCTGTGCAGAGGAAACAGTTGATGAGCAGCATCACGAGGAACATGACGCCCAGCGCGATGGCCAGGTACAGCAGCCATAGCGGCCGAATGTTGCCTTCCATGCACGACAGAGCCGCCACTGGAAAGAAAAAAGTGAAAAGTTTTATGTATACTATTTCCCAATTTTTATCTATCTTTTCTCTCTCGAAATCACTGGTTTGCTGGAAGAAAACTCTTTTTAGGGTTAAGCTCGCCTTTGCCATGTATTTTAATTTCAAGTTTTTCTTTGTTTTTATGTTTCTGTGTGCAATAATACTTTATTGCACACATTGCACGAATTTGTAAAAGAAAAGATTTATACTTAAATAAAAAAAAGAAAGAATATTTGCTTCAAGCAAGACATCTAAAGATGAACATCATTTCTTGCATGACTCTTGTCCTTGGGAAATGGGCGTCTGCCTGCGTCCTGCGTCGAAACCCTTGCGCCAACTCATCTACTCAACATTACACAAGTTTGTTTGTTACAAGGGAAACTAGCTGCATAATAGCATATAAACTAGCAGCGATAGATAAGGTATGTTCATGTAATGAGGTATGAAAGCCATATGAGATGAGTGTTGCATTTGCCAGACGCATATAGGGGTAGAGCAGGCCGAATAAGATGAGAGATGGATGTATTGTGTGAGGGATGGATGTATTGTGTGAGATACTTGTATGTAATGATATGACGTCCGATAGAGGAGAGTGGAGGATGAAAACATGTTATGCAAACCCCCACTAGTATGGGATAACGGGCAGGAAGTATATCCATATTTTCATCAAGCTTTTGGCTTCATACATTTTCTTAACTCACTGGTCACCATCTTTCTTCACCACAAAAAGGGGTGGAGAAAGTCTCATGTCCATACAAGGGCACCTAGCACTCCTTATGAGCGCGGTATGAGTCCTACCTACTTACCAGTGTTATCATTAGGGTCGAGGACAAAGATTCCAGTGGATACGGTGACCGTGGATTCTTCGTCACCAGTCTCTGGTTTGCCGTCCTCTGCGCAGTCTATGTCTAGACATGAGCTTGCTGGAAAAAATAAAAGCAGAATTAATTTTGATTAACTGTGCCAAGGAGAAAGACAATTGAAGAACAAGAAGGGACTTGGGGGGTCATTTGCCCAGTAGTGGAACGGAATTGCTGGCTTTTACCAGTGGCTATGATACATAATAATAATGTATTTATTTATTCAGACAAAATGGGTCCAATACCTTTACATAATTTAAATAGTTACATAATCAAAATAAAAAAAATGTTTGAAAATAGTTAATTCTTTCACAATTGATGTCAATAAAAATAATATATCTAAATATAACTTTATAAATGATGGTCAGATGGTGGTAGCTATTAGCCAGACGAAAATTAAGTCCTAACACCAACCAAATCATGCACAATATTGTACTCTCCTGGGGATCGTACCCAAGTCCTCTAGATCTGACACCGGGAGGCGAACCACTAAACCACAGGGCAGTCAAAAAGCCTAGAGCCTCTAGGTCCTTCAGTTTGGTTGGGCTGTGCGTTGAGTCAGTCAGTCAGGTAGTCAGGTACACGAAGATGTTATATATTTTGATATTAATCCAAGATGATATCTTGCGGGAACCATATCATCAATACCATACCATAGACACCATACCATCAATGTAATAATCAATGTTTTAAGATAATATTAAGTTTTTAGTTTTATGATGTAGGTAGCACTTGTAATGTTATTAAATTATTATGAACACTGTACCTAAATTTTAAATGGATCATCAAAAAATTAATCAGCCCGAGGTTCTTGCCTTTCTCCTTGTGTGCTGGTCGCAATTCCGAACAGGCGGTAGATTTGACGTTTCAAAATGATCCTAAAAATCTTATTGAATAAAAATATTTGACTTTGATTTTGACTTCATCCAAGGGCGACCGTGAAATTGTAGAGATCTTTTTTATTTGCGCACACAACGCTTATTTTGGTAATAATCAACATGAAATTAAATGAAATGAAAATTTATTTGATAACAACAGACATTACAGTAGGTCATCTAAATTATACAAAAGAGTGATGTTCCTTGTTATAAAATTAATACTTAATGGTGACATTGACCCAAACTAGGACAACCTGTATGATGGTGTACATGCCCTCCGTTGGGGTGAAGAGATGTATAGCAAAATATTTACATTATAACAAACTAGATTAAAAAAACTTTAATCCAATAGCTATCTACGGAAACGGAAATCATAACTTACACCTGCAAATGGCGATATCGCACTGAAAGTTCACTTGCGATGAGTCCGGAAACCGGAAGAGGGATGCTATGGCCAGCTCCGCAGTTCCAGTTCCGGAGCGAACTACGATCGTCTGCTGCTTCAATGGACATCTGAAAATATTATTAAGTATAAGTAACGACAGCTAATTGATTCAGGCGTTATTTTGCGGAGATCCATATTTCAAAATAAAATCTGAAAACAGAAAAAAAAATGACAGACACTTGCAACGCAGAGCTCGGAGCGACAACACGTCCACAGAGGGCTAGTCAGTTAGCAGCAAGACTATATTTCCTGAGGATGCCTCGTGTAGAGGCAAAACACGTGTCGATTTGATTTTTTCAGAGAGATTTGGCAGATTTATTACTAAATATTTTTTCTGTTTTCAGATTTTATTTTGATATACGAGGGGTGATCCAAAAGTAATGATAATCAATAACAAACACAATGAATAAAATAAAAAAATAAATTTATTTCTCAACATAGTCTCCTAGCAAGTCTATACATCTAGTCCATCTCTTTTCTAAACCTAAAATTCCCTTAGAAAAAAAATCTTTATCTTGACTCTCAAAAAAGTCATCAACCGCGGCCATCACGTCGCTATCATCGTCAAATTTCTTGCCTCGGAGATGTTCCTTGAGTCGTGGAAAGAGATAAAAGTCACTGGGGGCTAGATCTGGTGAATAGGGGGGGTGATCCACCAGCTCAAAGCCCGCTTCCTGAATGGCAGCCATGGCAATTGCAGCTTTGTGAACCGGTGCGTTGTCTTGATGGAACAGCACTCCAGCCCGCAGTTTGCCTCGCCTTTTCTCCTTAATAGCCTCCCGCAATCTTCTTATTTGTTCTGCATAGTAGGAGCCTGTAATAGTGGCCCCCTTTTCCAAGTAGTCCACCATGATTATTCCTTCAGCGTCCCAAAAAACAGACGCCATAACCTTCCCTGCTGAGCTTGACACTTTGAATTTCTTCGGCGTCGGTTCATCGGATCGTTTCCATGTCATCGATTGTTGTTTTGTTTCAGGATCAAAATGGTGGATCCAGGTCTCGTCCATGGTCACAAAACGTGACAAAAAATTATCCTTGTCTGCCTGGAAATTTTCGAGATTTGCTCTTGACATGTCGACTCGTTTCTTCTTTTGCTCGTCGTTTAACATTTTCGGTACCCAACGCGCGGAGACCTTTCTCATATGCAATTCGTTCGCAAGGATTCTTTGAATGCTGCCATATGAGATCCCTGTGACCTCAGCTACATGCCTGATAGTCACTCTTCGATCTTCCAATACAACTTCTTCAACTTTTTTCACATTTTCTTCAGTGAGGGACGTCGATGGGCGTCCTTCGCGGTGTTCGTCTTCCGTCGATGTTCTTCCCAGCTTAAACTCCTTAGCCCAGCGTGCAACTGTGGAATATGGAGGAGAAGAGTCCCCTAATGTTTCCACCAAGTCGCTATGTATGTCTTTGGTAGACATTTTTTTCAAGCAGAGGTATTTAATGACAGCTCTGATTTCGTGTTTTTCCATTTTGATGTTCACTCCTTGAAAGTCCGTATTCAAATGAATGTAGCTCCCGGGAATCGTGGCCTATTTATATGATTTTTTTTTCCTGAACTAGTTGGTAATTGAGCAAGTGACTGATATTTTTTTTGTATTTTTGTGTGCAGTAGAAATAACTGATTATCATTACTTTTGGATCACCCCTAGTAAGTAACGAATTAAAATAATGGTTTCTAATCGCCAAAGTTTAAAAAACACTATGAGTAACGGGTTGGAATCATGACGAAGTAACAAAACTGACAAACTAATTTAGCTAACAAGTAAGGAAGTTTGCGAACCAGGAAACTGACTTAATAAATGAACCGACAACTTAGTGAAACTGGCAAATAAGGAAATTGTCGAATTAGGAAACTGTCTAATGAGTAAACTGGTGAAATACGTGAAAGTGACGAATAAGGAAACTGACCGGTAAGGATAATCTACATAGTAAAAAAGGCCATCATTTAAACAGTCAGCTAACTGCCTTTTAACCGCCTCTGTGGTCTAGTGGTTCGCCCACCGATATCAGATCTAGAGGTTCCGGGTTTGATCTCTAGGGGGTATAATATTGTGTTGTGTTTGGGTTGGTGGGTGATAGGACTTTGCTTAAGTTCGCCTGGCTTGTTAGGCAACTTCTTCTTCTAAATTGTTGTGTTCCGGCATTTAGAGGTAAGATAGCAAGTTCCAGTCAGTGTGTTCAGGTTAACCGGACTTAAACAAAGTCCTATCTCCAACCAAACGTTAATAAATGAAAATTATGTATTCAAGAAGAGCTGTGTGCCAAAGTGTATGTGTATATGGGCCCGCCTTCTAATACAAAAGTGGTGGGTTAAAATCCAGCAGTACACCAATGGATTTTAATTTTTTCAGAAGTTTAACTGTGAAAAACTGTGACGGTGAAAGTCATATCGTGAGGAAACCGGCATGTCCTTAGAATAAACAATCCTTATGGCATTTATCTGTGGCAAGGCTCCACTAAGTGGCGATGGGCTTGCAACCTGTTACGTATTGAAATCCTAGCTACTCGCAAACCGTGGGCCCGTAAGATTAGCAGCCCGTAGCACGTGCTGCACGTAAGATTGCACGTGCCTCTGGCAACCCCCTAGTAAGTTATCATCATAAGATCCACGCTCTGAGTAGTGATCAGGTGATCCTCGAAAGGGAAAAGTTGTGAGTCTGTTTTCAGTGTTATGCGCGACGTCTAACGGGAAGACCCTTACTCAGATGATGGTTCCTTATAATAACCAAAACAAAGTTGGTGCCTCCATTCATTACCGTAAACGTGAGTAAAACCCGTGTTTAAGATATATATAAAATACAATATAAGTATTTAATTAAGAGTATTTTAAATCCATCTAATATGTCATTATGTCGTGCCTTTGGTCCATTTTCGTTACTGAGATTTCGTAACCAGCAAATTTACAAGCATTAAAAATACATTTGTACAAATAAACTATGGACAAAGGAAGCAGTCGTATTACAGGACCGTTACGAACGGCCTGTAGGTAACTCATGTTTATGTTTACTCACCCTCTGTTGTCTAAGAGATCAACAGTATTGTTGCGCATATTTTGTGCGAAGCAGTTCTTCATTCTGATGCCGTGTGTGCCGTCTGGCTTGCTCATTTCAGCCTTCAGCGTGTAAGGAAGTCCAAACGCCGCGTTCTGCACCTTCCGACCTTGGTCGTTGTATAATCGAAGAGAAACTAGTGACGTTTCGTTTCTGTAAAGTGAAAAGTGAAGTATGTAGCTGAAAGACATTATGTGAAAATGAAAGTAAGTTGGCAACACTGCATGTCCTTTTACCGGTGATTTTCACTCTCTAGAACAAACGTATATCGCTCATTTCGAAATAGCTTTAAATTAAATTTCGTAGGTATAATATGGGTATAATTGGATAGAGATAATCTAGGTTTGTATCATGTTACTTTTTCTAATTCCAGTGGCGCCATTCGCCATTCGCGCCGCTGAAGACAGATCCCGATAGAGACGCATTTTCCATTCCAAGGTCCGAAATTCATAAAGACCTTGTAAAACTGCTGAGGATCGAGACCTAAAGTCGAGTGAGGATGCCGACGCAAGGAGGAGGATTTTTTTAAAAACACAATAAAATAAATATATATAAATTGAATGTAATGTTTGTATGGGAAATACTATTTTAAACAGGTAGTTTGATTTATTCGCGTGATGACGTAATCAAATATTCACATGAATCGCAGGGATGCAAAAAATGGCCGATGTAAATCGATGATTATGATAGTGGAAGAAGAATTGTGATAACAGTAACGCGGTACACAAATAGATTATTCATATGCGAAATCCCTATACCAATCAATCAAATCAATCAATAATATATATATCTATATATATTGTAAGTGTCCAGGCACTTCATACAAAAATATATGCTTCATCAGCATTTATTTAAATACCTGATCATCATCATCATCATCTTCTTCATATCAGCCCAGCACACGTCCATTGATGAACATAGGTCTCCCTAAATCGACGCCACAAATAGCGAATCTCGCGACCGTCACAATCGTCGGTCCATCGAGTGGACGGATGACCCACACTCCGTTTCGCGTTTAGTCACGGTCGCCATGCAAGAACCTTTAATCCCTAGCGGTTATAGGTTCTGCGAGTTATGTGGCCTGCCCACTGCCACTTCAGCTTTATAATTCTGAGCGCTGCGTCAGTGACTTTGGATCTTCTACGGATTCCCAAAAAAAACCTAATAACCACATTTTTTTTTATTTAGTGATGAAAAATCCTCCCGAGTGGCCACTTGGAAATGCTCTTTGTACTTATTTTTGTATCTCAAGTGATTGCACTTGATCACAACATTTTCAACTTCAACATTAAACAGGGCTCTAACTGAGTTTGGATATGACTCGAAAATTCGGAATCTGCGTCAAGACCCTCGTAGCTTAATTGGTTAGAGCGTTTCTGGCTTTAGACAAAGATACGAGTTCGATTCCCGTCGCGGGTTGTGAATTTTTTTGTCAATGCTATAACATTTACAAATGCTCTCTGCGCTTATTTGGAACTCTCTCTGCAGATGACGGTGCATCAATAGCGCCGGATTTCGGTCTGTTTGTAATATATATATTCCTTTGTTGCCACTTGCTCTTGACATAGTGGTCGGTCATGGTTGTCACCGCATCTTGACGTCTTACAATTCTTTGTCATTCGTCGCAGACAGCTTTAGATACGCCAGTGAATTCAGTGCCACATGAGGTCGGACTTTCAATTTCTGTGGTAAGCTGACTCATCATGACAAGGGACAAAAGTCCTTATCTGGTTATTGGTTATACGTATGTGGGACGAGAGTATGAAGATTTGTGTAAGCGACATTGCAAAGACACCGACCTGACATTTCAAGGTTATACCAACGTACGGATAATTCCTGTTCGGATATTTTTATTACTTGATCATGTTTCTGTATCTTGATGCTTTTGCCTGCGGTTATGCCCGCGTAGTACCCATAAAAGTAGCCTATCGTCGTCTCCATGGTAAAATCTTTTTTTATGAATCTAGGAGACGGGACAAGCAAGAAGTCACCTGATGTTAAGTGCATCTCTTGCCTATAACAATGCCTTACTGCGTAGGTCACATACATAAAGAAGCCAGCACGGCACTGCATTGCACCCGTTAACTTGAGGCATAAAAGTCTCACGTGCCTGTAATTTCACCGGCAACCATACCCTTCAAAAACAGGAATGCTGCTTGGCGGTTAAAATAGTTATGGTGATAGTACGAGCCCTTTCAAAAGGGGTTCCCCTTTTACTACTCTTAAAAAAATCAAAATACATTTAAAACCGTGGCAACTTTCATCTGTGTAGCCGTAAAAATGTAACAAACAAATAGATAAACTTTCAAATTGAGTACATCGAAATCCATACAATTTCCTGATAACCTCTACATCAGTATAGCATCTACGGAAAGTTTGCGGATCGGAAACATCACTTTTTTTTGTCGGATTTGAGTTAGAAACGCTCGAACTATTTTTGAAAAACTTCATCAACCATTAATGACCACTGCTGGACAGAGCCTACTCCAAAACTGGAAGGTTTTGCCATAATCACCACGTTTAGTAGGGGGATTGGTGATCGCAGTAAAGGTGTAGATAATACACAGAAGGAAGCTGCTGCCCTTCTTCTGGTGAGATCTCTGAGTCGGCTTTTACGACATCCATGGGCTGTGTTAGAAGGGTCAATTCTTGAACCGCAACTTTCACGTCAAAATCAGGTTCTCAAATACCAATGTAATTTTTGTTTAGATAAAGTTAAGAATATTGTTCTCGGAATCGCCATCGGAAGTTTCCGAATTCGAACCGATAAGACTTCCGGAATGTTCGAGAATAGCTATACAGTAGACTAAACGACTGTAGTGAAGAAGGACTTTGTTCTTCAAAGATTAATTACAAACGGCACTGGGACTGTTAAGGTTCGCGCTGATGCTGATTGGATTTAGATTTGCCGATACAAAAAAAAGCCCCGTATTTACGACTCCCACAAGTGCCCACGGCTGTTGTAAAAGTTGATTAAGTGATCTCGTCAGAAGAAGGGTCACAGCTTCCTTCAATATCTTTACAGCAATCACCAATATGTCCGTCAATCATGGAAATTGTGGCAATCCTCTAGAACTACTCTGAATAAAGCGTTTGACAAATGTAATAAATACATCAATAAAAGTAGATTAATATTACAAGATATTTTTTTCACATAGCGCCATCAACTTATGACTATGGTATACTACTTATGAGTATGGTTAAAACCACCACTTAATAAAAAAATTAATAAATAATCCATTACGGATAAAATACTTCTATATTTTTTATGTTCATGCATAGGATTGAACAGGCATCTATTTCGATCACACAAATGTATGTCCCATGGTGGTAATTAAAGCCAAAATAACGGCGCAGAAGACAGAGCTGCTACCAACTGAGCTGTGTGGATTGTTGACCAATATGGAACCTATACCAATTGAACAATCTGTGTAGTTTGTGCAGTATAGTGATTACCTTGTGTTTCTGAAGCCAGCCTTGCCGCAAGTGATGACGAAGAACTTGTCTTCAGCCAGCTCTAGGGTCCGATGAACGCGGACCGCGAGTGGAACAGATCGTTCGTCAGTTCGCTGCAACAAGATTATCGCCGTCAACATTGGACTTGGGATGGGTGGGAGCTACCCCTTACTGGTCTACCCGGGCAACGGAATTGTTGATATTCAGTCAACGGTTACAGCTACAATGATCCTATTCATAGTTCATTTATTTCCACCATAGGTACACAAAAGTTACACTTAGTTCCGTTTGATCTAAAATTTTATAAACAGATGAAGGAAAAAAGAAACAGACATGCGTAGCAAATAACATTAAGTCAAAACTTTAAAATGTAGAACTAAAAACTACGAGGTAGAAAAAATTGTTTGAAGAAGGTAAATCGATTTGCCTTTAATTTAATCATTAGTACTTGTAAGGAATGGAACTCCTTGCCCTCGCCGAATCTAACAATACAATACAACCAACAGTCTGCCCGCGACCACGGCTAGTGCCACCGCCGAAACGTCGGGATAAATATGGGTAAAATACGCGACCAATACCCGTTTTTCGAATCAGAATAATGCGTTCTAATCACGAAGGTTTAAAAAAGACTACACCTATCAATATTGTATTCTTCAAATTCAAAGTGAATAGGTAGAAAAGCGTAGTCTTTTATTTTATTTTTTTACTGTGCGACGGGGAAGCGTTTGGACTTCATCTCACCTGATAGCAAGTTGAGATAAGGCGGTGGAGGCGCGCTTCACCCGGAATCCTCAATAAACTGAGGAACTGGCTATCTTACCTCTAAATAAATAAATAAATATTTTCAGAACATAATTTTTAAATGCCGGAACACAACAATTTCAGAGTTGTTATTATGGCGACAGAATTAGGTAAGATGGTGGTAGCTAGCCAGACGGACTAAACAAAGTCCTACCCAAACCAAGCACAATATGTACTCCACATGGGGATCGAACCCGGGACCTCTGGATCTGAAATCGTTGGTTGAACCACTAGACCACAGAGGCGGTTCATCTTAGACCACATCTTTAGTTGTTTTCAAGTCAGCTGGTGGTCATATGGTTGCCTGTCACAAATAAAAAATGTAGAAGTGGACTTTTATGGCTGTTATAATGATGAAGAGAAATGTGAAACAAACAAGGGACTTACATTATTCCAGTATATACCACAGGAGTCTGGCGAGCCATGCGGAGCAAACAGGTTGATGTCGAAACTGAGAGCCTCAGTGCCGTTGCCCAAAGCCATGCATGCTGGAGTCCTGAAAATGTATATGGCTTAATTCTAATAGTTGCCTGGTAGAAATCGCTTGTTACCATACTTTTATGGTTTTCCTTTTTTTTTTACACAGCTCCATCTTGCCCCAAACTAAGCATAGTCTAAAATACTTTAATACTTTTACATGAGTACCATAGAATACAATACCCAAACGCAGATCAAACGTCTATATTCATCACACAAGATGTATGGCCAGGGTGGGTATCGAACCCATAACCTACAGCGCAGAAGGCAGAGCTACTATCAACTGAACTAAGAGGCTATTTGATTCGACTACTGACTAACAATAAACGTCCAGCCAAATCGAGAGGTGACATTTTCAGGATTGCCTTTCGTAGTGTAGGGGTGCACTAAAATGTAGACATTTCTACTGGAAGACGGGATGGAAGTTCCGGGCCTTTCATTAGTATGTTACAATGGTGAACAGTAAAAAAATATATCTATCATCAATATATATCTATAGCTGAAAACATGCATTAATTGAAAATGAATACACGATATCATTTTATATTTATTTAGACTTCATTCACCCATATGATCACATTACCTTCGTTCAATAAAATATTATTTGGCAAAGGAAATCCAGCCTACATTTTCACAAATAACTTTTTCCTGTTTGCACAATATCACTGATTGAACACATTACAGGAATATCCCGTGAGACTTTTTGGTGTAGGTGTAATTTTTTGTGATCTACACTCAATGGAATAGCTGGCTTTTGCTAGCGGTTACGGCCGAATGATCACATGGTGAATACAGGTCCACCACTAGTGGTGTGTGACCTTTACAGAAAGGTCCACTACGTTTGCCGTGTTCTATTGGTACGCAGGTGAACCATTGCCTTCTAGGAAAGCTCGCTCCAACTTCATCCTAGCTCTGGCCTAGAGCCTAAGAGCTTACCCATAAATTACAGACTGGAAATTTTAGTCCTAACTGGCGAAGCCTTACCATATTTTCCAGTATACCCGATATGCTAAGCAAGCACTCCATGGCTCTAATTCTCCAGCGTTACCTCATCCTTGCTCTGGCTTAGAGCTAGACAAGCTTATAAGTCAAGAGCTAATCCACAAAATACAGACAGAATTTGAATACTAACCGGCGCAGCCCTACCATATTTTCCAGTAAATCTGATATGCTAAACAAACACTCCCTGTCTCTCATATCCCCCCAGTACATATTACAAATCCGTAGACCTAATCTTTGCTCTAACCTAGAGCTAGACAAGCCAAGGTCAAGAGCTAATTCAAATAAAAAAAAAAAAGCCATACCTGAATTCCCTTGCGTGCACGACGCCATTGAAGGGCTGGTTGAAGTTGATTTTGATCGACATTATCCCAGTCTTGCATGTTGCCGTCACTACCGGCAAGAACTCACTGGTTCCATCAGTCTGGAAAAAAAATCATTTGTTTTAACACGACAGTACAGTATAAGTTATGTATGTGTTTGGACAAGAAGGAAAATAAAATAGCATATTCTCTTTTCCTTCTTATCATGTGATGACACACGCGAGTGTCAAGCTGACACTCACGTAATAAACACATAATGAACATCGAACTAAGAAGTTAATGATACTTGAAACGGCTTAGATTCAGCTATGATATATTCCACAATACTGAAGCTTTGAGATTAATATATATATACATATATGTTCAGGATTGATGGTATAACGTGGTGAAAACACGATTACATAAAATTTGCACAATAAAAAAGTACAATTTGAACTAACAATTATCGCCCTTCAATAAATACGCCCAATAAGGCCTTGAAACTTTGTACAGTAAATAAATACAGTAGGTACCTATATAGCAGATGCTCTGCGTTTGAGATTTTCAACATGAATATTTGTTTTACCGTTAAAAAAACGTATAAATACGCGCGTAGTTTTCTGTCATTGTGTCATATGCGCCGTGGCTGAGCGCACAGCAATGTCACCTTTATTATAACTATAATGTTAGTTTGAAACTAGAGTCAAGTTGCGCCGAGTAGCTAATCTGAGGTACTATTTCCCATAAAGGTATATATGATGACCATTACAAAGCCCAGTGGTACCGCTCTCTCGTACAATCGTAGTTTGTCGTTCATTTAGAAGCTTGTCTCATTCCAATGCAATTTAGCAGGTATAATCAGATTAGGAAAATCTAGGTTCTTTCTAAAAAAACAATCAAAAATTGTTTTTTTTTATCGTATGACGGGGAAGTGCTTGGCCTTCATCTCACCTGATTTTTCAAGTAACGAAAAGGCCGAAGGTGTAAGCCCAAATCTTTTATCTCAAGTCTGATCATTGATCCATTGCCTTTTAAGGGTACTCAAACTACTACCCAAAGGATGCCAACCCCATTACTATGAATCCACAGTCCATCCATCTGTCTGTAAGCAGAATGTATCCTATGAACCGTAAAAGGTAGATCAGTCTGTATTGCACATCAATAAATTAAAATTAGATAGGTACGCTATTTCTTGCATTTAATGTGGGTCGGTCCCTCTACGTGCGTGACTGTACTTGGCCGGTTTCTTAGATGATTGCTAACAATTAAAGTGACATAATTCGCCACCAGTAATTTGTCCGATGTACTCATATGGAACGATGGAGTACCTAAAAGGACTTCCTGTGTTGTCAATAGTTTTCCTATTACGGTGATTGCGCGAGGCTTGCATGTGTATTGCAATATGCATGATATTTAGATTCGCCTTTGTAGGTGTGGACATTCTAACGTAATCAAATGTTTTTTTAACTAAAGGAGGATGCGCCTGTGTAAAAACAATTCACCAACTCAAAACAAGTACTGTTCATGGCAAACACAACAGGAGATTGGACACATTTGGGATGATTTTTGGGGACGCCCATGTTTTTCAAAAAAAAAACTTATTATAATTAATGAATGAATAAATGAAGAGGATTCACATACATAATTTCATTTGAATCGATCGTAATGAATGACAACTTACGTTTATATGGGATAGCTGGGTCTTCTAGACTGGGACACAGCCCAGTCTAGAAGTATGTGCTCATATTTAATCTATTTACTGAATTACGTTTACTGTACCTATACTTACTTACCTACCTATTTTGATTATTATCTGTATGATGAATATTTATGTTTGTTCTGTATTCGGGTGTTGTACCATATAGTAGGTAAGTACCTATGTATTTATAAAAAAATATATAGAATTGTATCCGTAATCTAGTTCCCATATTACAAGCTATGCTCATAGTTTGGGGCTTGATAGCGCTGTGTGAAATAAATGTCCTGTAATGTTTATTTATTTTATTAAAGTATACCTATAGTATATATATATATACCTTATCTTCCAGTCAGGGCTTTTCACTAATGTTGCATAAGTAATACATAAATATTATTGTTCGGCTATTATTTGCCGATAATACAGGCCTTGCTGTATTTTAAAGACCGGGCTATTAAATTTGTTTACCGTGTTATACCTGAGTGTTGTGCAATAGTAAAATAACTTAGTTTAAGATAAGATAAGCTCTGAGAAAAGTGTTTGCGTCTATTTCACATTTTCTCTGAATACAAACGAACCGTTAGATGCGATACGAGTAGGTACTTACAGGAGACTACAATGGACAAATCTCTGAGACTGCCAGTAGACGTAGGGCTGGCTCTAATATATTGCTTTCGCGGAAGACATCTAACAAATCGTAGAAAAAAAATATTATGGGTTTTGTTTATAAGAAATGGGTAGGTGTTTGACGGAGACCTTACATTGCGGCTAGATTTCTAATAAAGTGAGTTTATAAGCGTAATAATAACTTTTAAAAAAATAGACAGAGAAAAATTGAGTTAAGTTGGGAAATCGGGAGCTGTGTGTGTAGGTTTGTAACGGTATAACTCTCGAACGGGTTATCCAATTTTAGAATTTAAACTGTAAAGAAATATCATAAATATCAGTTGACTGTCGCATGAGATTTTTGAAAAATGTGGTAGTTTTTGAGATTTTGTGGTGAAAAGAACAACAATATTTCATCTTTTGAATGGTTAATCCGATTAATTCAAAATACAAGATTTTTTCAATAAGGGTAGATTTTTAACTATAGCTGTAAGTGAGTCAAGTATATCTATGTCTTGTGTACTCAATGATACACCATCAATAGATCATTATTTGACTTTATGATAGCGTTCGATGTTCATATAAAATACTAGTGAAACGTCCGGGACTTTATGCAGCTTAAAAATTTCAAGTTAATTGGTCCTCTGGTTTGGGCTGTGCGTTAATTGTCAGCCAGTCAGTCAGCAACACAAAAAATTGTAATGATGACAAAAAAAACACAATTTCCAAAGCTCTACATAATCTATGAAACAAATAGGATAAATCGAGCTTAAGCCACATAATCTGAAGGCTTTGTTTCCTTTAGTGAACAGAACATTACGTAAACATTATGTATAATCTAGGGTCTGGTCTAGGGCTCTATAATGCAGGGTCGACCCCTGAGGGCGTCGAGAGCTCACGATCCACACGACCAACTGATAGCTTCCTAGCATTATCTGGCCTAATCTACCCGTACATCGAGTTCTTGTACCAGGCCAAATGGCTCTTTGTTTTCGAGAAATGGTTACGAAACCTTATGTTTTTCCTTGGATCTAACTATGCAAGGTTAAGGGAAATTTGGGTATTAAAGTTGGTAACATCAACATTAATATTGTAGAAAGATTGTTCTTTTAAATCTAATCTTTTGCTTATAAATAATCAGACATTAATAAGCAAGCCTGTGTGTCAATTTCCAGGAGTTCGGGCCAAGAGGTCTGAGTCATTTTAATGATATGAATGCCGGCAACATTCCATAGAGCATACAATATTGCTTGGTGGGGAACGTATCTGTAGGGGCGTATCCTCAGAGCGTGTAATACAATATATATCTATTAATCACCGCAGACACAGCACTATAGGTATATTGACGTAGTTACTATTTGTCTGCGATACTTTGTAGGGTGGAGGTACTTCAACAGAGCTGCTCAAATATAATTAAAAACCGACCCGTAGCTTGTCTGGAAGAGATTTAAAGCTATAAGACCGCCCCTTGTGTTTATATTTTTTAAAAGTAAACATTTTTGTTTATAAGAAGTACAATAAAATTTTAGCATTCATTCAATCATTTTTCGAGAGGCATCAATCTTAATCTCAATCTTAATAAAGCAATCTCTTCCAGAAAACTTTTGGATGGATACATTTTACGGCTAAAGTGATTGTTTGATTTATCTTAGTTGTATGAAGTAAACAAGTCTCCAGTTTGCCTTTTGAAAGTTCAGTTACTATGCAATACAACCCAAAGGGAACTATAAATCGAATGGTGTAGGTAAACGCCAAGGTCTAAAGTATTTCCAAGTGGTTGTAAAATAAGTCGCGGGCTATTGTCAATGTGGATGGTGCCCTCTAACTGAGGTCATCGCACGACTGACCGCCGGGACGCTACTTCACTGTATTCTTCAAGTTGGACGAACAATAAACAGTCGATAGCTTGAATGCAACTCTTTTACATCTAGCGCCAAACCAAGTAAACTATAGAATGTGAACTGAACATTTAATTCGAACCGATAATATGAAAAGTTACCTATATATATATATATTTTGTAAACATACTTAAGATTAATTCAAATTCAAAATTCCAAATTCAATATTATTTATTTGGATTTAAAACAATGTACAAAAAATGATGCAACGATAATGCTCGCAAGAGTTTTACAAAAACTGTGTCGCGAAACCATTAACGCCCTCCTCCGTAGAAACTGTATCCAAAAAAATTAAAAAAAAAAATTACAGAACAAACATCTAGATTCCTCACAAAAATGTTTGTTTGTTCTGGGTGGGTATCAAATCCACAATCTGCAGCGCAGAAGGCAGAGCTGAACTGTAGCAACTGAACTGCCAATCAAATCTTTTTTATACTTACCAAGATGCATTGTATGGGCATATAAGCATTTGATGGTCACGAAATCAGTTTATAGAGTTGGATGTATTCTTATTTAAAACATGAAAGAAACCAGTTGCATTCCTATGACGACCAATGGACCCTGCTATGAGCACAATAGTGTGTCGAAACCGCGAAGGTCATTCTGCTTTGCTACCAACAGGCGTACTACGAATGTTTTTGTGTCTGTTGATTTGGTTTTAAGATCGGACCACGCGCTGAAGCCAATTCAATCAATTCAGCGATTTGATTGCGAAAGATTGCGTTACTCACATGTATACTATAAGACTTAATATCTTAAGTAAACTTTTTTTGGAAAAAATGGAACCGTCACTAAAAACTTGAAAATGTTTTCCTATTTCCTTTTTGCTAGGTTAAAATGTTTTTTACGGAGTTTCGGTGAACACGTCATCATCGTCATCTGATGATGAAACCAAAGGCCTATCCTAGACCTACAGGAAGGCAGGCAGTTCAATGGGATATCATCATTACTGCGATCAACAACACGCCTGCCAAGCGTGGTGATTATGGCAAATCCCTGATAATGATGATGATGATTCTGGAAGGTAAGCAGTTCAATAGGTCTACTCTAGTGACCGTAAACACCACAGGTTAGCATTTATTAGGCGCCTTGAAACATTTTACGCTGCTTTTAATGTTTTATCTGCAGCGATACCTTTTTATTTTTTTAACTACCTATATACTTACCTCGTAAAATTGATATAAAACATTTGACAAAAACATTTTAACATTGCTGATAATTAATTCAAACTTTATGTAAAATAAAACTAACTATATAAATGAGAAGCAGACAAGGTGGATGTGTGCCCAAGACACTGGATGCATTGCCCCGCTATGATAATTCGCTGGCCTAAAGAGCGCTTGGATCACTTGTTCCTAATTATATTAATGGAAATTGATAAGCCGCTAGTACAATCTTAGTTTGTTCAGGTATCATTGATTTATAAAGTTCTTCATCTAATATATATTTTTTTGTTGTTTTTATTGTACGACTGGGAAGCGCTTGGCCTTCATCTCACCTGGTAACAAGTTGAGATAAGGCCGAAGGTGGAGGCGCACTTCACCCGGAACCCTCAACAAACTTAAGAACTGGCTATCTTACTAAATACCGGAACAAACAATTTCTTAAGGAATTGTTATTATGGCGACAGAATTAGGTAAGATGGTGGTAGCTAGCCAGGCAGACTTCCCCTGGGGATCGAACCCGGGACCTCTGTATCTGAAATCGGTGGATTGAACCTCTAGACCACAGAGGCGCTTAAGAATTTAATGACTAGTAAGTATAAGGCAACGGATATTGAACTTAGGTGGTTATCGAATTATTTAGCATGAATCGTAAATTGGCCTAGTCACTTTACATTACAATTTTACTAACGCATCAAACGGTATTGAACCGTTTGGATCAAATTGATGGCTACTATAGTGGCCACTCTGATATTGCATGACGGAACATTTTACCCGGGAATAATCGATATAATTTGTTTTTGTGATATTTCACCGTTACCGTAGGTATCATCGCATGGATAATGGCGCGGTAGTCCAGTTCGATAGGTGAATCTAATTTGATTAGCTTAGCACGAATTCTATAATACTTTACTTACACAAAACGTAAACGAAAACAATGCACAATATTTTTAATATATTTATTAAAGCCTGATATAGAAGATAAATATGATACACTTGAATATGTTCATACAAAACCATTCTGTAAATTATGAAGTGCAAAACATTTCAGCAGTTGACTTTACATAGGCGAACTTATAACTTCCAAAACCTGAAAAGTCTGGATTGATCTGGTGCACGACTGGATTTGAACCCAAAACCCTCGCATCAGTAGGCGGGCCGCGGGCGGGGCGGGACGTACGTTTATTTCACACAACGCCATCTAGCCCCAAACTAATCATATCTTGTAATATGGGAACTAGATTACGGATAAAATACTTTTTTTTTGTAAATACATACTTATCATACAATACAACACCCAAACACTGCAAACATCTATATTCATCACACAAATGTTTGTCCTGGGTGGGAATCGAACCCACAACCTACAGCCCAGAAGGCAGAGTTAGCTAACTGAGCTATGAGCCTTGTTAAAACGGATAGATATGGTGGCAATTCGGTTGGATTTAGTCGGGCCTAAATCTGACTAAAATTAGGTTTAGAACTGTCAAACTAAGTTTCCTATTCGCTTGCCTATTCGCCATTCTATTTTCATTTTATTTTCATTCATGTCATCCTAAATTTAGGATGAAAGCACTAAAATGATTTTAGTTACCCAATTTAGTCACAATAGCGATTTACCTATTCGGTAGGTACACTAACTAGCGTAAAATTAGAAACGTCATCCTAAAACATGCTAAATTCAGACAACACGTAAATAGGTGTTGATAAAAACATTTTAGTGAACAAATTGGACTGTAAAATGATTTTAGAACTAATTTTATATATTTTTACTGAACGAGGTGTGTAGGAAAAACCGGACAGCCGATTTCAATGTTGCGATCTATTTATTGGTTTGTGAGCATATTTGTTATTTAAAAATCATGCAGGCACTACCGCGAACGACTCCGTTTACAACGTCTCAGGGATATATCAAATCCATTCGATATGGCTGAGACGAAGTTTATAAAATTATTTCGTCTACCCAAAACTGAGGCCCGTTTCATAATAGAAACCTTAGGTAGCCCACGCGTTGAAGAAGAATTTAATATACCAAAACCAATAATGGTAAGATATATTGCATTTCATAAAATATGTACCTTACCTCTTACCTATATTTTTGAGTTGGTAGGTACCTACCAACCAACTTTACCAACGTTAGAGGTTTATAGTGTACCTACTCGATTAAAAGTTTTTGTTCTGGGTAGTAGGTACCGTCTAGTCTAGTATTTACACCTACCTAGGTTAGCTGTTAGATAACTACTTATAACATATTTCTATTTATATCTTTTAGGTTTTGGCAGCGCTACATTTTTTTGGCCAGGGAAGCTACAAGGCTGCCGTTGGACTCCTGTCAAGTGATCCTTCACTTGCTAGGTATCAGTGAGCCAACAATGAGCAAGTGCTTGGTAATTGTGGCTGATGGAATTATTGAAAAACTTTCCCCAGGTCACTTGAAATTCCCGACTACTGACTTTCGCGAAGATATCGCGAAAGCAGAGTAATATTATTTTGCAAAGCTTACACCTTAACCCCTCTAGCTACCTACCAATTTCAAATGTATTCTTTTATTTGCATTTTTTTTTATATTTGTGTAGACTGTGCGATCCGAACTGAGAACAAACATCAAAAATATGTGCCCCACCTGGGTCTTGAACCTATGACCTCGTATCGAGAGCCGCACGCCCAACCGCTTGACCACGGAGGTGTAACAATTTGTTTGTTTCAGGTTTCAAGAATTATATGATATGCAACACCTTAGGCGCTGTGGACGGAACTCACGTAGCAATTGTTGAGCCTCCACTGACTCATACAACTCCAGGGAATCTGTTCTACTATATAAAAATATGTTATAGCATTAATTGCCAAATTGTAAGTGTCTCGTCCATATAGGTAGGTTCTTCTTCAGAGTTTTGAATACCTACCTAATTAAATGAGGTGCAGATTCAGAGAAGTAGTCAGAATGCATAAACCTAAGATTTAAAATTTTTAGTTAGGGATTTTTAGTTAGAAAGTTCCAAACGAATGGCCACCAAGTCACTTAAATCTTATCTTCGACTTCGTAACTGAATTTGAAGTCTGAAACCCTAGAAAAATATTATTGCCATCTTATTTTTAGCTGTTATATAATTACTTTACTTTTACTTTTCAGGGTTCCATACCCAAAGAGTGCAAACCGGACTATATAATAAGTCTCCACTGTCCGTCTATCCGTCTGTTAGTATGTCTGTTAGCAGGCTGTATTCCATGAATAGGTAGACATTTGAAATGTTCACAGATATTTATTTATATCGCAGCTACACTAAAAAAAAGTAGGCATTTGGCAATGTAGGTGTACCCTGTGTGTGTCCACTTGGCCGGTTTATTTAAATTAATATAAGGACATTTTGCTACCACCATCTTAGGTCTGTTGCCATAACAACAATTCCAAATAGTTCTGTTCCGGCATTTAGAGGTAAGATAGCCAGTCCCTCAAACAGTTGAGGATTCCAGGTGAAATGCGCTTCCACCTTCGCCCTATCATAACTTGAACCCAGACGAGATTAAGGCCAAGCGCTTCCCCGTAGCACAAAAAAAAAATGTGAAGCAATGGTATTTAATATATTTGTAATGTTTAACTGATGAAGATTATGTGTAGCTTTGCTCAAACCTTCATGGTTTATTAAAGTTATTTATTAAGTTATGTCTTGGGCACGCTTCCGTCTGGTACTGGTCTGGAACAGTTGAGTTACCTATAGGCCGTTTGTAACGGTCCTTAGGTAATCTGACTGATTCCTTTGTACATAGTTTAATTGTACTTTTTATTGAATAAATGTATATATATTAGTTATTTAATATATTAGAGTTTGATCCAAAATTAAAGTTATAGTATATAATTCTTTTTTTGTAAGTGTTGATACAGTATATAAAATAAAAAATAAAAAAATAACTTCCATCATGTATCGCAAAGTAGCACTTTGCACATAGGAGTTACCGCGTATGTTGTAATCATTATCTGCATATCCTTCACCCGTATAGATAGTCGCAATTATGCCTGCCGGATAATAGAATGCTTTTCCGTTGATTCAAGTTTACAGATTACTTCCAGATTTATTAAATCCGGATGTTTTCGTAAAATTAGTTGGAATACTAACATGTTCTTCGACTCTAATTTGTACCAAAAATGTACGCCATTCAATAAATACGCCCAATTAGGACTTGACACTTTGTACAGTAAATAAACACAATATACAGCAGACGCTCTGTGTTTTAGATTTTCAAAATAAATATTTGTTTTACCGTAAAAAACAAAACGTTTAAATTCGCGCATATTTCTGTCATCTGGTGGTCATAAGCGCCGTGGCCTCAGTTCGCCCCGAACTGAGATCTTGTGATGCCTGGTTTGTGACAGAGATCATTTCTCAAATAGAACGTATTTAACAAACGATAAAAATGTGCTTTCATTACACCTTTCTCACTCTTATCTCGAACTCTCTTTATTCACCTGAGCGTTCAAGGCTCTCTCTTGTTGCTAACGTAATGTATCCTTACTAACATGAAATGGCGTTTTGAAAAGTGCTCTTAAAAAAGCAATCAGCAGCAGCAACGTTTTTCTTTGTGTAAACACAAAACTTTTACTGTGAGCACCAATTTGTCTGCTTAGCGTGGTGGCTATAATGGCCGTACCGTACCATATTGAGTAATTAACAATAGATAAAATAGACCAGTTTTGAAATTTCGTATACCCATCCTCTCTTATCTCACAGGACCTGATGATCATCCTTTGCCCCCTTCTTAAAAACCACCCCTAATAAGGGCAAAATAAACTAATTTTGAAATCAGTCTCAACCCCTATTACATATGATATTTCATGTTTTAACACATTTTGAAGACTTCAATTTTATTTACCCCTTTTGCAACCCTTAATGTTAATGTAGGGGTAGTTTCAGCAAATCAAAAGAAAGTTAATTGATAAGTCAACCCCTTTTAACAGTCTATCCTAAAAGACATACCAAGCGTTTTAACCCCTTAACGCGCCCCTTTGTTACAAAAACCACCCCTACTAAAAAGTAAAATATATATTTTATGAATGTGCAGATGATAATCTTTCAAATAGCACCCCACAAGTCAAAAATCATCTCATCTCACTTAACACCCTTAACAAATTTATCAAAAACTACTCTAGTGTAAAAAAAGCCCTCAAATCGATTGATGAGTATTAATATAATCTCTGCATGTTCAAAATTTTGAATTGATCGAATCAACGATTCAAAAGATATGGGTGAAAAATTGAACCTAAGAACCAATAACCGTTGGGGAGTAAAGGTCCTCGCATGACGACCACGATTAAACGTGAATCGGAGTGTGGGAAGACCTCCCCCCGCTCGATGGACTGACATTGAGGCGGTCGCAGGGAGTCGATGGGCTTAGGACCAAATTTGTGGCGTCGATTAGAGTAAGTCTATGTTCAGCAGTAGACGTGTGTCGGCTACTATGATGATAAACTAGTATACCTTCTGTATTCTCAGTTCTATTGATACTGTAGTCATCTAATGTTCGTATTATCCGATGCAATAGTTTTAATCAATAAAGTTTTCATACGTTCTTTCATTTATTTATTCATTCATGCAATCATTCATACTAGTTAAGTGTCTGTACTAGGTTCGGTGTGTGTGTATACTTTTTTAATTTACGAAGGTCGCATGGCCTTCATCTCACCTGGTGAGGCAGAATTATGATAAGGCAGAAGGCTTTTAACAAGCCTCATAGCTCAGTTGGTAGTAACTCTGCCTTCTGCGCTGTAGGCTGTGGGTTCGATTCCCACCCAGGACAAACAATTGTGTGATGAATATAGATGTTTGTTCTGTGTTTGAGTGTTGTATCATATAGTAAGTATGTATTTAAAAAAAGTATTTAAGTATTCTATCCGTAATCTAGTTCCCATATTACAAGCTATGCTTAGTTTGGGGCTAGATGGCGCTGTGTAAAAATTAATGTCCTATAATATTAATTTAAGGTGGAATCTCACTTCACGTGGAATGCTCAACAGACTTTGAACTGGCTATAATATAACTAAAAGCCCGAACACAGAATTAAATTTCTTGTTATGGTATCATACTTAGGTAAGATGGTGGTAGCTAGACAGGCTGACTTAAAACAAGTAGGTACTACCAACCAAAGTGTTTTGCAGATTGTCAACGTGAAAGTCTTTATGTTAATTTGAGAAACGGAACATTTTTTCACAATGAAAAGAATCAGGACTAGACAACATCTTGCTTCGAGCTCAAATTCAATGCGTCAACAAAATGGGCCATAGCAGGTCACTTATTGATAGCTCTTAGTTACAGTATTGTAAATACCATCTCTGAAAGTAATAATTAAAGTATTTTCATACAACTTGGAGATGGAAAAATCAAGCAGCCCACTTGATGTTCAGTGCCACTCTTTCCTAGAACATAGCCTCACTGCGTAAGTCAAATCCACAAAGAACATGACCTCCGGTCCGGTGCACTGCATTGCACCCATAACCGTGAGGCTTATTACGTAAAGTATTATGTTTTTATTACATTATACTTATTAAGCCCCGTGTGCCTGCAATTTGACCAGCAACCAAACACTTTAAACCGAAACACAGCAATGTTGCTTGGCGGCCGAATTAGGTACAGTAATAGTCCTTCCCCGGTCGAGTCGTTTCTCAAAGGGCTCCACTACCCTTGAAAGTAAATAAATTAAGTTGATTATGTTTAGGTTTATAGAAATTTATTCTCAAAAAAGACTTCTGCGTCACTTACATGAGACTAGTATATTTTAATTTATTCAATAAATGATAATAGTTGTTTGTCTTAGAGTAGATTATTACATAATTTTTTGATCGTTCGATTGCGTTTGGGTTTGGTTGTTTTGATAAGTAGGTACAAATTTCAATAGGTAGGTAGGGTAGTAGTATATTATACCCATTTCACGCATCCAGCCTAACGGTATAATGTTAAAAATATAATAATTTGTAGGTAGTGCTACATACTCCCAGTATGTAGGTAGGTATTTTATATCAGTAGTTGTCAATAATAAATTTAGATAACGTCGTCTTGAATGCGTGAAAGGAGCTAACATTTTTTATTATAACACTGTTAACACAAATAAATAAAATTCACTAAGACTATAAAACACTTTCAAATAGCCATTACTTTAATTTTCTTTTAAACGTAATGATAGAAGGTGCATTACGTATCGTGTTAGGTATTTTGTAATATACCGAGGGTCCTAAAACACTAACTAAACGGAGTCCCAAGTATGTTAAACAATAGATAGACCATTATCATCATAATCAACCTAGGGCAGTCTACTTCTGCACCCATGTCTCTACCAAGATTCGCCACTGAGCCCGGTCCTCAGCAATTTATAATAATACATATAACTCACTTTTGAATTTTCAACAATATAATGTGCAAAAGGCAGTAGGTGTATTCTATCTTTCACTAAATCCTGGTTGAGTAGGTTAACCAGCATTGAACAGGTTCTGAAAGTAATTCAACATCTTGTGAGGTATTGGATTGGCAAGAGCCCCGGCGTAACAGATATGATGTTATATAAGTTCATTTGTAGGCTCGCTCCCATATGTATCTCTTTGATGCAATGCGAGGAACCGGTTCGGTCGACCCCAATATTTCTGCTAACTATGTTTTAGTACCTCTATGGATGAGCTTCGTTACGAACGATGCTGTTTTTAGCAAATTGTACTAGACCCCTATTAATTTTTGCATCACCAACCACCTCTTTAGCCATAAATGGCGCTGGATGAAATGGCTAAGTAATTAGACCCCCCTTTGTATATTTTTTATAAATTTATCCAGTTTTAATTATAAGGTGTACTATATAGTTTTTTTATTCATTAGTTCATACATTCCTATATACATTAATTTCATTCGTTCAGGCTTGACAACGAAAAAGGTTATTCAATGTATCCCGTAACATTGTACAGTTACTTAGAATGCATATACGAGTAACTATATTGGTCATCGGGTAGCTTGCTTCTAAAAGAGTGTCGATTGTCGGGATGCCGCGAGGTTCCTCACCTCTACAAACAAAAGTATCTTCAATCTCAAGCAATTAGCACTCGATAACGGCATTCTGTGTTTTCTATCAATTTGATTTCCCACACAAAACAGTACTGCATTGTAAGTCCCGGAACACATTTTGCGAGTGGGAAGTGGTCAGTGGTGATTACAGGCACCGACGGATCAGCGTAAATAATGACAAGTCATTTGTCCGCACTTCCCCATGTGTATAGTACTTACCTATAAATCATCGTATTGCGTATGTTTTACAAGTACTTTCAGGTATATAGCAGATGTTTTAAACATTTCACACTTCAAAGACTTTTGCGTTTCAAAGATGTGGAAAAACAGTATTCATGCTATCATCATTATCATAAACGCTAAATGCCTGAATACCAACTTGAGACTTGAAATGACTTTGACAATAGATACATTATGTGGCGGACACGTTCACAAATCAGATAAGACACAAGTTCCACTTGTTATTCTATACCACATGACGTAACAAACCAATCGTGACTAAATAATGTGTAAATATAAGTCGATCTATTTACACATCGCTTATGCAAGATTTGTCATGTTTCCGCCCTACGTTTGCAGATGAGTTGTTGAAGTACTGGATGTTTGGTATTACCTATGCACGGTTCGTCGATATCCATGTCTTTTTTTTGTACGACTACCGCATTACTTTGACTAATAAATTAACCTAAATCGTTCCAGTTAGAAAAGTCAATGTCAAATTACTCATTACCACTTCGCTAGATTGTACAAAACGGAAGGTCGGCTACTAATATAAATGGTCAGCTCATAGTTAAATAAACCGTCAGCTACTAAAAGAGGTTTTGGTCATCGCCAATATGTCAGCAAACAAAGTGAATTAAAAAAAAAGGTGTTTCTGGGTGCAAAAAATACCTAACACCTTTTCACGTACTCCGCCATGAGTTGTACGCACATGTTGTCAAATTAACTTTTAGCTGACAAAATATAGAAAAAACATTTGATATGCCTCAGGTAATTCACCAAAAATCGTGTAGACAAGCCTATTACATATTATTCGTATATCCAAGAAGTGTTAGCTTAAAATAGTTCAGTCACGTAAGGTTGAATATAAAACTTTGTTTTTTTTGTCCTTACAGCAAGGGTTACAGAAGGTTGCGGAGGAGTAATGGACACTTCCGTGAATGCTATCGGCACGATCGGCCCGAGCAATCAGAGCGTTGCATGCATCGCGCATGCGTGGCGAATAACTAAACACCCAAATCATATACACATCTACCCCAATAAACATCTCTATTCTTCTTTCCTAGTAGTTCGCCTCGAACTGAGATCTCAGATGCCTGGTTTATTAAAACACGTTGACTTTCAAGAATCGACTGTATTGAACATAGTACATAGATAAACTTAATTCTATATAGGAGTGGTCTTATCTATGGTTAATCTAATGTGGAACGACACACTTATTTTGTTACCACAGACTATTTATAAATCTAACATCCCCACTAAACAAAATAAACCTAAGATTCTATACAAAACTAGTATTTTATTTTTTACCTACTCTTATCTATTCATAATTCCTATCATTGCCCATAGCCTATAAAATGGATTATAATACGGATTGTGTTAGGCATCTAACTGCTCAGATTTCTCAAGTGTAATGTAAATAATATTCGATAAAAGTGTGCTTTCATAACACCTTTACTGACCTTACTCACTCATTTTCTCAATCTCTCTTTAAAGATTTTCAAGTTCTCCGATATTGACTTGTTCTTTATATCACTTAACAGTTTTAAAAGCGCCCTCCTGAATTCTGTTGTGAATTTATATTCAATTAAACTTATAGGTTGTTTAAAATGTTGTATTTCTGGCTTCATATTTTATTTTATTATTTATTGACATCGTCATTCTCATAATACAAGCTTAATTTGGGACTAGTTGGCGCTATGTCTTATCTTATCTATTAATTCGATCATCTAAACAAGTTAAAATCAAAAGTACCTATAGCTAATTTTGTAAGTATAGAATATGTACAGTATATTTATTGTACTTGTTTAATATGTAATAAAATATTTTTCATTTTTAAACCGATCTTTAACTGATTTTACAAATGGCGAGTTGGATCTCTGTGATCTTGGCAAATTCTTATATCGAAAATCTCGTTGGAATGCTCTAGGGTTGCTCAATGCTCTGCAGTGGATATTACAGTGAAGTAATATATTTTTTTTATTATAAACATACTTATTCTATATCAACAAGCCTCACAGCTCAGTTGGTAGTAGCTCTGCCTTCTTTGCTGTAGGTTATGGGTTCGATTTCCAACAAGGACAAAGATTTGTGTGAAGAATCAAGATGTTTGTTCCATGTTTAGGTATTATATGATAAGTAACTATTTAAAATAAAACTAATAGTTTTTATGTATTAAATCCGTTATCTAGTTCCCATATTATAAGCTTTGCTTAGTTAGGGTCTAGATTAATGTCCTGTTATCATTATATAATAACAATTATGTATTTATTAATATAATACCCATAAATGGAGCAAACATCTTTCATCACACAAATGTTTGTCCTGTGGGTGAGAAATGAACACACAACCTAAAAACGGCAGGGCGGCTGCCAACTGACCTTGGAAACCAGATAAAAAAATGATACAAACAATCTATATTACCTACTTTTATACTATATATAACATATTATACCATAGCTCTAAAAAAAATTTACGTTCGTCATACATAGTGGCTAAGACCCAATGGGCATGCTAATAACAATAAAATTAATTATTTAAAATCAGGTTATACTTTAGGTATCTTAAATAAAATTATCATCTGAATTGTTATATTCAGTTATCTACCTATAATAACATTTCAAATAACCAACATTCTCGTAACATTAATTTGTATGTGAATTACTTATGCCATTTATAAAATATTCATAAAAAGTATATTAGGTTTCATTTGAACTGTTCAACCAGTTTATAAGTTAAACAAGGCTAAGGAAGATTGTGGCCTCTATCGGAGGCCATATGGCGATGCGCCCGCGCAGTCCGAATCACTTCGCTACATCACACGAAATTAATGTATTTTAAAGTGCTAACGAAAATGCAATTACCGTATTTTCATGTCTTTCTAGTTAATAGGTTATAAATTAGATTCTTGTTATTTTTCTTTAACAATCTACTAGATTATCAAGTGCAACCTTGGAGAAGTCACTTATTTCATTACACAACTTGCAAGGCCTTTCAGCCGCACATTATATACATATACTTCGATATAGCAATGACTGTGTCATTCATTATATGCAAAAGTTTCGGTATCCTTCTAATACCTACTTTCATGTAAAAATCTAGACATATTCTAGACACGATGGGAATGAGAAGTGTGGCCATGTCATGTAAAAATAGGCCGACATTTTTGCTTATTCTTCTTGTGCCGTGGTCGCAACTTGGAACAGGTAACTAGTATGCATGAATGAATACTTTATCGTCCACAAAAATTACATCGAATAATTATAGCATCAGGTGACTACAGTGTATAAGTACAATGGGCGGTCTTATCGCGGATTTCTTCCAAGCAACCTTGAAAAGTAAATAAATACAGGTAGCCCACAAATTAGCGATAAATATAAAACTAAAAAAATTTACTAAAAACATAATAAAATACATACTTACATATATTAATAAAAACTATAAAATCATACATACAACAATAAGTCATATATAACCAGGTATATTTTACTTTAGACTTAGTATAGTTTCTGACAAGCGTTGAGGTTGTTGAGAGGCTGGTTCTTTTAGGTTTTTTTGTCACGGATGGGTTGCGTCAGTGATGTGCTATTCTAGACTTGACATAGCATGTTATATGCATTCGAGTGATGTCATGGCGTCCATTAAATAATAGGTGCCGTGAGCATAGCTAATGTTTGTCTCATATTGTTCATTTGCTAATAGACTATGATTTTTCCGTTAATTAGTAACATTAAATGTCATAAAACTAAAGAGTATAAGTACTAAAAACTAAAAACACAAGCAATTGCTCTTGTGGAAAGGAACCAAAAGCTCTGACTGCATTCCCGCGCACGATTAAAAAAAAAAATATCGTGCAACAGGGATGTGCTTTGCCTTCATCTCACCTGATTTTCAAGTTATGGTAAGGCCGAAGGTGGAAGCGCACTTCACCCGGAATCCTCAACAATATGAGGAAAATTGAGAAAAGATCCTAAGTGGGCAACTGGCTCCACCCCTGATGATCAAGATTCACAGATCCACCGGGAAGGGTGGTGTTTTTTATAACGATGGGGCCATCGCCTTCGGGTTCGAGTCGTCCCTGCTTTTTTTGTCGGATCAATGACAATATTTTATTAGTACCTACATTGTGTTATTGATTGTGTTCTGTTTTAAGGGTTCAATCGAAAATTATTTATATAAATTGTTGTATTAGTAATTATATTACTTATTTACTATTATAATACGCATTTAAAGTTTCGAAGTTCCGAGTTAGACAAACAGTATATTTCTACAAGTAAACTTAGTATGACAGTAGGTTAAGGGCGACCGAATCGTGTTATTTAGTGCTAGGTGTATTAGTATAGATACTTTTACAGATCTAACGTAATGAGCCAAGGTTTATACACCATTTTGTCCATATCGAGCAAAGAAACCAATTAAACCTCGCCAACAATCCAGTTTTTCCAGACAACTCTTGCTCAATGATGGTTTATTTAATTCAGAAAACATCTGATTATAGTATTTGAGCAATCATAAAGATATCACTATATGAAATAAAACCAACCAAGTGCACGCACACCGAGCGTTCCAAGACACATTTCAAATTAAAAATCTCGCCTCATGTGGGGCTTGAAACCATGGCATTTTAAAAATAAGGCCATTTATGATTTGCACGACTAATGTCACAAAGTAAAAATGTCCAAAGCCAATGTCCAAAAGAAAAAATGTCCAATAGTAAAAATGCCCGATTGTAAAAGTTTCCAATAATGAAAATGTGCAATAAATTTAAATACTAGTTAAATAAGACTTGGTTCAGGGTTTGCGGTACATAATGTTCTTAAATTAAAATTTTAAAATAATCATAAAACCTGTTTAATATTATTAGGTGTATTGAAATATTAAAAGATTGATAAGTATATGCATCATTACAAAAACAGTTTGTATTGATTTATATTGGAAATATTATCTATAGTTAGACTTTTTCTGGTTGGGTATTTCTACTCCTGGTAATTTTTCTAGTTGGGCGTTTTATACTCGAACGTTTCTCCGATCTTTAAAGTCCGTACCCTTTGGGTACGGACACTAAAACATGATAGCCCTAAATATCATGATTGTAAGATATTTTGTTATTTATGGCACCGATTGAAGCAGTATTTACTTTTGAACTGTATGACACATAGTATATTCATTTGTATTATTGGTTTACTGAGTCACCTGTGTTATTTGCAAGAGGTACCTACTTCATTTTCTGTGAATGAATGAGTAGGCCATCTACTTGTCAGAATCCGTATTTTATTTATATATTTTATAGCATATATTTTTTTCTCTACGACGGACGGCATTGTGGGATGAAGGCCAATCATTCCTTCATCTCATAATGTCAAGTTAGGATATAGCCGAGGATGGAAGTGCACTTAGATTTTTTTGTTTTGATTCATCAAATAAGTTTCGTTGCATTCTTGCTCACATTTAGAGCTTATTCCATTGTTGGACACAACCAAACGCAATGCTGGAGGGTTTTGTTATAATTACCACTTTGCATGTAACTTATTTTCAAGATGTGTGCACGTTTCTTATTTAACAAGATTTTTATTTTGCTGCCACATAATTATTAATTAACTAGCTGAATACTGTCGTTACACACATTCCTGTGGACGTGGGATACAAGCAGCAGTCAACGGGTCAACTATCAAGCGTCAACGATAATAAAATCTTACTTTGAAATAGTGAATGAACCAAGCATATGTGATTTCAGAATGAGCAGTGGCTTTTATAAGATGCGTAGGCGTCGTGTAGCCTTGCGCCTGCGCCGCCCAAGCCGGTCGCCATTGCCATTCCGAAATCAAGTTACCATTTATGACACAGAATGGGAGCAACTTCAAAATGCTCTGGTATCATTTGCAAAATCCAAGTTAAAACACTACCTAACCATGTAGGTAAATAACATTTACAAATACTTGAAAGCAGTTCGCAAATTGAAAAACCTTAGCTATCTGCACTGCTCCTTCAAATAAAATGTTATCATGCCTGATCTGACACTCCGTGCAAGCACAGGAGTTCGGAGTTTGATTAAAGTCTAACCGCAGCGGCGTTAATAAAGAATTTGGGCCCCTCCTAATCCTCCCACGGATGTTCTTAGAGGTGACTAAGGGAATACGCAATGATATAGGTAAGCATAGTCTCCACTGTCCGTATCCTTGAGTACCTACTGCACAATACGGCGGATACATACCAATCCACTTGTGGTTACCATTGCCAATCTCCACATTGCATTATTTGGGAGAAGTCCATGTCCTGTGTAAGTATTATATCCGCCGGCTTAACAAACTTTGATTATATTGGATGATTTGTATTTTTTTAAACAATTGCCTGTGCTTGAAAAAAAAATTCAACATATCCGTTACTTTTTTTTTTTTTTTTTAATCGTACGTTAAGCACTTGGCCTTCATCTCACCTGGTAACAAGTTGAGATACTACTCCAATCGGCAGTAAGTATCCTCACATAGTCATAGTCATAGTCTGTGGCCGTAAGGCTTAAAACTATAAAGCGAAGGGCAATACGTCCTTATAAGGAAAACCTCCAGTAAAACAATGCCTACGAAGGCGTATGCCTAGAATTAAACACTATTTATTCAGTTGCGCAGCTGATCAACCTACCTCGCACATTTACATAAAACCTCATACAATATTCAAAATGAATAACTCAAATAAAGCCACGTACGTTCCTAAGCTATGTAGCCTCGAAGTAACAAAACAAATTATAGAGCCTTTGTTTCCTAAAACAAGCAAAAACAATATATTACTGAGGTAAGACGACCGTAGATAACTAACTATATTACATAGGATTGAGCTAGACTAAAGTCTGGATAAAACTATCAGGTACTTTACCTACTTATGTAATCATATTTTAACCGTCTCTATGGTATAGTCTAATGGTTCATCCACTGGTATTAGACCCAGAGGAGCCGGTTTGATCCCCACGTTGGTAGTGCTTGTCTAAAATCCGCCTGGCTACATCATCCCCGTCGAAGAACAAAAATAAAAAAAAACAGTTGAAACTAAAACACAGATATCAAAAAAATTACATTCCTTAAATTATACTGCACTTTTTTGGACCTGTCTAGCCCAGAGTGAGTTAAATATTTAAAAAGGTACTCCTTAGTTCACTGTTCATACTCAAATAACCTGCTGTAAAATAGTATGTATGGAAGAAAGGACATCAATAATTTGAACGTTACCGACTACATCTGGAGATACCATGGTTTTTTCTTTACGAGGCACATCAGCAACCTATGGAGGCGAAACAGCAAACAACGAACGACCGAGGTCCACTCATAAATGATAATAAAGTCAATTTGTACTTCCCTTGAATCAAGACAAATGATGTTTGTATTTATATCTTGATAATTTTTACTCCAAACGTGGTGAACTCACTCCGATGCGCCAAACTGGGTTACGCTCAGTTACGCGTTCATACATAACATCTGTATTGCAGCTATTATGATAAGCTGACGTTTTTATTCATAGACAACCTACCTATGTAACTGTGATTCATTAGGCTTGAAGTTTTTTGGAAGAGAACTAATGAATAAGAAGAAATAATGAATTCTACAATATGTGTTTCACATCAAGTAAAACAAAAAATATATACACACACCATGGTGGTGAATGATAATTTATTGTGAATATCGTGATAAAAGTGTTTTAATAATTAACTTTTGAATGTGGGTTTATAGATTTGAGGTTAACGGTCAGCATGTGTTTATTCGTTTACGTTATAAATTATTATTGTTAATTACATCATTATTTAGCTATTTTGTTTTCGTACGAGAAAGTTTTACGAAAAAGAAGTTTTACTTCTAACATGCGTACAAAAGAAAACACACGTTTTTTTGAATTACTATAGACTTACGTTTGACCACAATCTCGCCTGATGGAATGTAATGATGTGGTCTACGTTGCAGCATGCCGGTCTAGAAGACACCTATTCACCGCCTTGAAGATGCCATGTAGTAATTTTCAGAATAAATAGAAAGTGTAGGTATATCATATTTTATACCCATCATATCACAAAATTTTTGTAAACTCGTAATCATAGAAATATATCAAAAATTCTTTAATGTACACAATATAATAAAGCTTAACCGGCTGTAAAAAACTCGTTGTAGACTTTAATGGATGGCCTTATCGCTAAGACCGATCAATTCCAGACAACCTTGGGATGGCCTGGATATAACGAGCACGGTATAAAACGGTGGTGGCCAATATAATGTGATTAATTTATTAAGGTATTGCTGTTTGTAAATGGTAAAATTATCAATGTAGTATGAAAATTAATAATAAACCAGAATTTTAGGCCTTTCTATACTAGGTTTTTGTGGGTAGGTTGTTACATAGATCCCTAGAGTTGATGACATATGTGTTTGATAAAAATATCGATGATTGAGACCTAGCTTCACGGGCGATGTCTAAATGAAGAGAATAAGAAGGATAAAGCTTGAAATATAGGTATATTTTACGGGAATATAATGCACATGATGTTATAAATGAGTATACCACTTTATTTGTCTTGGGCATTATACTGCATATAGTTTTCCATATATGTATCTACTTATTCTTTCAATACACCAATAACATCAGCTATAAGTAGTAAAATTATCATACAGCTGGCTATATTTCCTGGTCCATACGAACCTACACGAACAAGGTTCATAAATTTGCAAACAACTTATAAGCTCAAGTTGGTTACTCAAAAAACCTTCCACCTACGTCAGTTCGAGGTGAAGGTGTCTACCGATGACGAAATTGATTAGCAAGAAACAACAAACGCAGAGGGCTAGGTAACAAAACAAGTCCAGGTAGGTATCAGCAACATTTGTAAGTTAAAGTTTTAGTTACCTGTGCTTGCACTGCTGCAAGCAGCAAGCTGGCAAGAAGACACCGCACTGGCCACATGTTTACTGTTTTTTCTGTTTCTGTCACAAAACTGTCAAATTTGACGGAAGAATGCGCGGGCTGTCAGCGCATGGCGGACCGGTCTGCGCACGGCTCGAAGCAACACTGAGCGCAACCCGCCAGACAAACTTTACTTTCCGCCAGCGGTCGTGTTCACATTAACGCGAGTCGACCGTTTCGATACGCTTGGTTTATTTTTACTGTAGCAAAGAATCAGTAATATTTCAATAATGTGGTAACTAATCAGTTTATGGATGTTATTGCCATTCATAATGTTTTGTAGAAACGTCTTATTTGACAGTACCATTTCAAAATAAACCTCATCTTGAGATGTACCTATTGTTGTAAAATTAACTTGACAGGACACCGGAAACAAAAATAATATTATGACGCAACTTTCGAGTATTACAACCAATGATATGATGCTTTCTTTGGCCTGTTTTTTGTTGATCAATATTACAAATGTATTTATGAACTTGCAGATAACCAACAATTAAAACGCCTGAAACAACTGCAAAAACAATGTCGTAAGTATCATATTCAGTTTCAACTTCCAGCCAAATGTTAGTTTTTTAGAAGGGCTATTAAATGACTACCATTAGACTAACCAAAAGACAATCGTCACTCACTGTATACTCACTGTTCAAAGTTATGCGTTTTTTAAATTACAGCGCAATAGGTACTCAATTATTGCATCTAAATTAGGAAAGTAAGATTGTTTATAGGGCAAATTAGATTGAAATATGGAAGAAAACTTTATAACACACAGCATGGGAACAAAATGAACACTATATATATATATTATTAATCATTTTTTAAATTTCGGCTCTATGTAGAGGAAATAATGGCCATAATAAAATGTATTTACATATTTTTGGTGCGGTAAGTCTGTATTAGTAAAGTAACTTCTGGTACAACAGTGTAGCCGCGGCCCTATCCCTACGCAATGTAGACTCGCATCGTTACGCCACACTCACACGCCCACAGTCAGCCACCTGTGCTACAAACACTCACACTAATTCACACAATAGAGCAGGTAAAGGTATACCTTGGTAGACAACAGAGCAGGTAAGATGCCCATAGGGCCCATACCCCTGCTTTAAATCGCGGTTTGCAAGACGGAATATGACCTGTAGTTTCAGACGGTTAAGAAGCGTCAGTCGTGGTACCATATAAAATAATAATAACAATAAAAGCTTTCATTCAAACTTATAAAATAAAAAATGAGTACGATTATTTTTTTTCACTTACATTAAAATGAAATGATAGTTACTACAATTTTAATTTATTGTAATTGTGTACCTACTGACGTTGATTGAATTAAAGCCTTTAATGTATATAATCGGGATTTCGAGACTGTAAGTGCTATAAGAAAACATACAGGCAACAGATGCATTAAGGAATGCTTAGTTTAAAGGTAAAGAGTAAAAACATTGACCTGTCATTACTTTTTTAACAATTATAAAACTCTGTCTCAACACAAAGTTCCTCTACCACATTGAGAGATATATTTGCTATGTGGTACAAGACCAGCTTCACAATGTAGAGGTCCAATACACTTTTCATTTCAAACAGTTTGTGTTCCTTCAGGTTGTTACTGAATGAAGGTTGGAAGCTTCCAAAAATTGCATAAGAATTTCCGTAAAATTGAGTGCTTGGTTTGATTCGATTCTGAGCTTTCTTCATCTATCGACTACCCGCCGTCGACCGTCGACCGCCACAGTATCTACAGTACATCGAGTCATCTTCCCACACTCAGTTTCGCGTTTAATCGCGGTCGCCATGCCTCCTTTATTCCCCAGCGGTTATCGGTTCATCGAGCTTTATAGCCCGCTTGATTTTTTTTAGTCAGTGACTATGGTTCTTCTACGGATGTCCACATTTCGAATTGTATCGTAGCAAAACGCTCACTTCGTAGCTCGCTTTGCGACTTTGAACTTATTAATGAGGCTTATAATATGGCATTATAGTATTATATTGTACTGTATAATAATGGGTTGTAAAGTACGGTACGGATGCTGGGGAAACCTAGCCTTTTCCTTAAAATAATATCGCGGGCACTAAATAAAAGTTGTTTATTTTCTCTAAGACTTCATTAGAATATTTAAGCAATGGTTGTTGAAATAAATATTTAATGTGTTGTATCTGGTTGCTTTAGGTAGAAAACGGCTTTATATCACTAAGGCTAAACATACTATAAAAGTCTTTAACCAGTGCGTCCTCACCTGCGATGACCTACGCCGCCGAAACGTGGATACTGACAATAGGACTAGTCCACAAATTGATAGTCACTCAGCGTGCTTTAGAAAGAGCTATGCTTGGCGTTTCTCTGAAGGATAAAATCAGGAATGAGGTTATCCAATAGAGAACAATGGTGGTCGACATAGCCCAAAGAGTTAGCAGGATGATGTGAAAGTGGTCTGGCCATATTTATCACACTTCACCCGGAATCCTCAACAAACTGAAGAACTGGCTACCTTACAACTAAATGCCATATAAACAATCCTCAAAAAATGTTGTTATGGTGACAGAATTAGGGAAGGTGGTGGTAGCTAGCCAGACGGACAAAATCCTACTACCAAGACAAACCTAGCACAGTATTGTATTTCCATAGGGACCGTACCCGGTACCTCTAGATCTGACACCAGTGGTCGAACCACTAGACCATAGAGGCAGTGGAAAGTGATAGGTTGTTTATGATGATGATGAAGATCACAAACAGACAGTCGGTCCACCACAAAATGGTAAACAGCAAAATCGCAATACCAAAAGAACAATTAGCGCATGGTCAACTTTTATAAAAAAAACTTTGAAAAACCTTATACTTTAAGGAATATCTCGACCATTCGGTACCCAACTTTATAATTTGCAGGTGGTAGTTCCTCTTTAAGCTCCCAGTGGACGAAGGAATAGCCGCTAAAGTGTGGAGATGGAATCTTTAGCAAGCGGTACGATAATAAAAAAAAGGTTGTCAATTTTTTTTTTGGTTTAAAGATTCGATACCACTTGAGTTGTGGCCACATTTAGTACCTACTAAGGCTATTTTCGATATTTTGAAAGAGATACGGCTACCAGTCAGACACCTTTTATCTGATCCAAATGATAGCCCACGGCAAGTTTTACGGATCAAAATTTTAGTTTTAACTAATTGCATGCAACAACATTTTCAAAAACGCCAAAACACTAAGATTGTCCTCAACACGTTACAAAGAGTCTGATTACTGCGCCATCTGGTTGCAGCAAAAAAATATAACGTAGAATAGTGTAGAGTTGCTATAGTGTTGTGTAGAGTTATTTGTTCTTGCCGCTGGCGCCACTAACACCGCGGGTGTGTTGCCGCCCAAAATCAATACCGAGCCAGCGTGCGCCGTATCTTCTATTCTACTCGACATCAGTATTTCAATAGACACCCTGCATTGCTGCCCTTTCCCTAATTTGGTCGCGCAACTTGTGCCCTACAGGATACTTGAACGCAAATCCTCATCGACTCTGTGAGTAACTTTTATAAAACCCTAGAAAATTATCTCTATTTGTCTGAAAATGTATAAATATAGATTAATTAGAAATAGAAAAAGAAATCTCCAAAATGGTTAAAATACCGCGGGTTAAGTACGGATATGGGGCGGGGAATGACCTCGTAGGGCGGATTTGTGCGTTTTTTTTTCAATAACACATTAAGCAAAGGCTTAGTACGTAATCACCGCTGTTACTTAATGCTGTAATGTAATATCATAGCAATTAACTTCATATCTGATTTAGTTTTTTTCGTTCCTATGGATGATTTGGATTAAATATTTGGAATAGTGTAAGATAAGATCTTAAAACATGTATGTATTCACTGCGTACTAGAAATAACTGATATTCATTAGAAAGGCAGATTAGATGTGGCTATATTTTCCACTCTCACGGCATTTATTTAGGACTAGTCCTAAATACTGTTCAAAGTGTATTTACTCATATTTTTTTCTTAGTTACACTCAGATTCTTGGTATGAAGCGCAAGCGGAACAATAATTCAGCTAGTATTTTCGTCAACAGCTATCGACATTAGCATAATACCTTTCCGTTGGTTTTTTATTCACTGGTGCGTTCCAACGAAACCTTCATATTGATCCCTTGAGCCTTTGTCCGTTTCCCTAACCTTTCTTATTCAACGCTAGATTTGTTTTTCTTGAATGGAATAGGTCATTTAATGATAAGGTTTACTACACTTTCAAAATCAGAACCATTCTCATGGCTGGTGCCTCGTTCAATGAATCGAAAAGTTCTGAACCAACGTAACAGATTTTTTTCGTCCGAACGAGCTTGCTCCCGTTTTTAGGCGTATGCAGAATGAATTCGTTAAATGTATATTCTCGTTTCAAAGCGTTCCTACATTTTTTGGTTAATCGAAAAATCGTGATATTAAAATAAACCTGCTTGATGTACTCGAAGGTTAACTTTATAAACAGAAAAAAATAACCGGAAAAGCTCTCAGTGAAAAGAAATATATACAATTGAATACATAATTGTTGTGCATATACATAGACTCACGCCTGTTTCCCAAAGTAGACAGAGACAACAATACCAATTCATATGCAATCGTGATATGAATAGAAATTCGTTCTCCATATTTTCAAGGCATGTTCTCTGAAAAACAATTCACGTTTTATTGCCCTAGGGGGTAAATAAATAATGAAAGTAAAAGTTATTTCTTAGCCACATGGGAATTACAATGTTTCTTATTGATTTCGTTCGGGGTGACCTTTGAAAACTATTCTCGTAATATCTAACTAGCTGATGGACCGACACGACACGACAGTCCTTAGAAATTGTGATATGAGCTGGTAGGTATTAGGGTTTTTTTTTGACGGGGAAGCGGTTGGGCTTCGTCTCACCTATTTTCAAGATATGATAAGGCCCAGGTGAAAAGGCACTTTATCCGGAATAGCCAGTTCCTCAACATATTGAGAAACTGGCTATCGTATCTGTAAATGCCGGAACACAACAGTTTAGAATTGATGTTAACTAAACCAAGCACAATATTGTACTCCCCTGGGGGATCGATTCCGGTCAAAGTCAAAGTCAAAGTCAAATATTTTTATTCATTAAGATTTTTAGGATCATTTTGAAACGTCAAATGCCTGTTCGGAATCGCGACCAGCACACTAGGAGGAAGGCAAGAACCTCGGGCTGGTTAATTTTGGGCGGGGACTCTCTGGATCTAACACCAATAGCGTTTAAAAGTCTTTAGTCTTCTTAATGGCATATTTTGAGGACGATCTGTTTTTTTTTATTTTACGACGGTGAAGCGCTTGGCCTTCATCTCACCTGGTAACAACTTGAGATAAGGCCAAAGATGGAAGCGCACTTCACCCGGAATTCTCAACAAACTGAGGAACTGGCCATCTTATACCTCTAAATGCCGGAACACAACAATTTTATAATTGATGTAATGGCGTCAGAATTAGGTAAGATGCATTTATGTCCGACTCACGCTTGGCCTGTTTAGGTAATCAACCGTTTTAACACATGGTTTCATTCGCATTGGCTACCTGTCATGGTATATAAATGCAGCCCTCTTAGGTCAGATACACAGACAGACGGACATACGGCAGTCTCTTTTTATTCCATATATTAAAATAAAGAACATTATTAAACAGGAAATAAAGAAAAGTAAACGTACATCTTCGTTCGATTCTGTATTTACAAAGCCATCATTCGGTGCCCCGATCGCCGGTAACGTTTTATTAGAGCTGAGTCCACAACGGCGATGGCTTCGAAGACATGTCACCCGATTTACTGCCGTATCGGAAACGAATAAACTCGAACTAAAGCTTATAGATTATTGAACCCAGTCTCAGAACGAAATACATAATGTCTATTTTACTACTTCTATCTCGCATTTCTGCTCTATAAATCATCTAGCAAAGAGAAATATCTTTTGGATATTCCTTACTACGCTTACTTACGCTACCTCTCTTTTATTATCTACCAGAGGAAAAATCTGATTAGATAAAATAATCGCTTGGATAAAGACCAAGCAAGTAGCCCACCTGATGTCAAGTGCATCTCTTGCCTATAATAAAGCCATACAGCTCAGATCACATCCACAAAATTTGTTTTGTCAAACATTTGTATTGTACAAAGAACTACGCGGCACGCATTGCACCCGTCAACTGGAGGCATGTGTTGCCTCGCGTGCCCGTAATTTTACCAATTTCATGATTTATGGTTTTTGGTTGATTGTAGCCTAGAATTAAACACATAGTGGATCGAAAAAAGATAAGTCAGAAGTACAGACTAAGTGGAAAGCCAGTTCTAGACCAAAATAAAAAAAAAGTGAGCAAAGCTAAACTAACTTGGCTTTGTTAGTTCTTGGTCTGCATCAAGCTATTAAATAAATTGTTGTGTTCCGGCATTTACAAGTAAGATAGCCTATACAGGTAGGTACCTCAGATTATTGAGGACTCCGGGTGAAGTGCGCTTCCACCTTCGGCCTGATCATAACTCGAAAAACAGGTTAGATGAAGGCTTAGCACTTTCCCGTCATGCAATAAAAAGTAATCATGATCAATCAATCAATCAATCAATCATTATTTAATATAATGATAGCATGTAGTGGCGAATTTTGCTTTTTTGTCTTCTCGATGTGATTTGGAGCTGCAATTTAATAATCAACCAGACACCAATCGATAGACTCGCGGTTTTCCTTTCAAGAATCCTCTAGCCAGCATGAGGAAATAAGTAAAGTGTTCCTTACTAACAATAGGTATTATAGAGTTGGCAGAATATAGACAAGAGTATTGAACGGCTTTGAAACCCGCTCAAGAGAGGGTTCAGGACAAAAGCAAATACTTATGAACTCTGAAAACGATTCAGGATGTTTACGCCCCTTCTTATTGATAGCACAAACGCAAAGAAGTAATAAGTCCCCTGACCTTTTTGACTGGAACTATAAGATTTTACAAGCTTTGCTTAGTTCAGGGGTAAATGGCGCTGTGTGTCCAATTAATGTCTTGTAATATTTATTATTGACAAGTTTTCTACGTGATACACACAAGCCTCGTAGCTCAGATGGTGGTAGCTCTGCCTTCTGCGCTGTAGGCTGTGGGTTTGTTTCTCTCGCAGGACAAAACAGTTTAACCGCCTCTGTGGTCTAGTGGTTCGCTTTCCGGTGTCAGATCCAGAGGTCCTGGGTTCGATCCCAGGAGGACTACAATATTATGGTTGGTTCTTATGTAATTCTGTCGCCATAAAAACAATTTTAAAAATTGTTGTGTCCCGGTATTTAAATGTAAGATAGCCCGTTCCTCAGTTTGTCGAGGTTTCCGGATGAAGTGCGCTTCTACCTTTGGCCTTATCTCAAGTTGTTACCACATATTTTATTGTTACCGTTTACCACACTAAAAATAAACACATATGTATATTTCTATATATTTCGCAGCAGCCTGCGAGATTTTCTTGTAATCCTCAACGCAACAAAAAGCTACCCTAATACGCCGCAACTAACAAACAATAATCATATGTAAGACTATATTATCACACATATAGCAAACGCGCGGGACTTCGTTCCCGTCACCCTGTGGGAAATTCCCAAAATCCTTTCTCATTTCACCCCTAACCACAAATAAAAGCTACTCTAGAAAAAGCTAGTGTATACAATTAATCAAGGGTTTAATTTTTTGTGTGGAACCTAACTATATTTCTGATATAGTAAGCCTAAGTTACTCTTTATAACATCAGCTATCTGCCAGTGAGAGTTCTGCCAAAGCAGTCCAGCTGTTTTGGAGATAAGTTGGAAGAAACAGACAGACAGTCGGACAGACAAATAAATTCAAATTGTTTTTTTTTTTCTGAATACTGCAGGTATAGTAATATGTATCATACGTATATAAGGCACTGTCATTAGACGTTTCCTCTTCCAAAGGAAAATTATAGTACTTCTGAACAAGTCACGAGTCTATTTTTTATATATGTATTACTTCAGGTACCTTATATTATTATATTGTCTTCATTAAAGCTGCATTAAAACATAATAGCTGAAAATTTTCTCTATAAAAATATTTATTGAAAATGGTACGTTTCACTATTAAAAGAAATATTGTGATACCTACAATGAATATTGACTTACGATTTATTTTAAATGAAAGGTTACATGTTGATCTACATTAAAGGTAAACTAGTTTTTTGATACCAATTCAAATTTAATTTTAATCATGAATTATTTGAAAAACTACAGGCGCACCGCGCGCCCCCTTTCAATCAGTAGCTCTGTGACCACTGTCGACGTCAGACGTGTGCTTGTCGTCCTCGCAGCGGTCAGGCAACACCTGGACTCAGAATAAATATTAGGACCAATTTAAATAAGTTATTTGTTCTGTGCCAGTAAAGGTACCATCATATGATCACATTACCTACCTACATACCAGCAAAGCGATCTCAGAATAAGAATTATCAAAAGATTTGATTTACGATTAACAAAAAGCTGAAAAACTTTGACATAACGAACTGACACTTAAATTTAATTTATTTGTATCACATCATTTATAGCCTATTAGTGTCCACAGCTGGACAAAGCCTCTCCAAAGCGGGGTGGTTTTGCCATAAACACGACGCTTGGTAGGCGGATTGGTGATCGCAGTATAGGTGTACATAAAATGATACTGAAGGAAGATGCTGTCCTTCTTCTGGTGAGATCACGTAGCCGACTTTTACGACACCCATGGGTTGAGTTGGAGCGGTCGATTCTTAAGCCGTAACCGTGGCGGTTAATATTATTTGTGTGTGAATCACATGACATGAATTTTTGTTCTCTATGTAAAGACATATTGAACAAGAGCACGGGCTTATACATTTAAAATCGACATATTATTACATTTTCATTTGATACCCATTTATTTCTCAAAAAGTTTTTCTTGCCCCCTTTATTTTTTAAATTCATAAGCCTCCATTAAATATAATATACGAGTAGCTTATGACACTAATCGTCAACGTCAAGTAATGACGACACCTGACATGTCAAAATACAACAAACTGTAAAGACTGCAGAGCCCAAGCGTTACAATGAAATAGATATAGGTACATGTATAACATTCTCTCAAAAAATATTACCTTTCTCAGGAGGTAGTCGGGTACAGATTATACCTAAAGAATGGTTAATATGCAGCCGGCCACAGCGATATCAAAGAGCTCTATAAACTTTCATTCAAATTTCAAACTCAGCAAACACAGATATAAAGCATCGAAGAAATCACATAAAAAAAGATTTAATAGTTTTTTTCAGTCCTTTTTCTTTCCTTTATGTAATCATAAACGTGTAGTAGGTAATTGTGTTTACACGCGGCGCTCACCCCCAGGGATCGATCTTTCGTAGTTCTAAATCCACAGGCATGGCTGATAGCTCTGGCTGGCAGCCAAAATACTTAGCTTGACAATGTTTACTACTGTTTGATTCACTTTAGATTTGGGTGTGCAAATTAGAGTGATTTAGGGCTGTCGACTGTCGAGACCACGTGTACGTCATAACTAAAATTAATAAATAAATATAACAGGACATTAATTTTTACACAGCGCAATCTAGCCCCAAACTAAGCAGAGCTTGTAATATGGGAACTAGATTACGGATAATACTTAAATACTTTTGTAAATACATACGTACTATATGATAAAACACCCAAACACAGAACATTCATCACACAAATGTTTGTCCTGGGTGGGAATCGAACCCACAGCCTACAGCGCAGAAGGCAGAGTTACTACCAACTGAGCTATGAGGCTTGTTTGAAATAAATGTACTTGAAACGCAGTGCAGATTTGTGAAAACATTTTGAGCGAACCCGATCACTGAAAAAGTAATATTCGTTTACAAGGGTCCTGAGTATTTTTCATACATAAAATTGATGATAGCCCTCGGTAGGTTGAAAATTGTATTACGTGGCTTCATATTCAAAGCAAAATTAATTATGGTGACAGGGCCACTTTTAAGGGCCATTACCTGCCGTACATTTTTCAGCCATTCCATTCGACATTTCGGAGGGTTAAAATAAATTAGCAATGTCATTTTGAACTTTATATTAAGGTTTCATAACTGGACAGATCGGTGGTTGACCCTTTTTATTAAAGTTAGTACTTTTAGGGTGCACTTATATGCAATTGAAACGGGAAGATTCTAAATTCTCAAATCAAGCAGAGTTATTGATAATACGTCTGTGAATAATATTTGGATCAAATAGAATGGGACAAAGGTTTAATGGCTGAAATAAGGGTAAAGTATGAAATCAAAGCGGGTTAAGGGTAGACAAGACGTTGGACCAAAAACCATACAATAAAATGTTCTTGTCACATTTTCGTTCAAGAACCTAACCAAAATATGTCCTTAGGTTTAAAAATGAATTTAATTATATAATATGGCTTACAATAAGCGTTTAGAATAAACTTATTTCATGTATGTATTTTCAGCTGCCTTGGATCTATTGCGTCTTCAGCTTCTTCAACTGCTAATATCTGCCACACTTGCGTGTAGATCTTTCAAGGTACGACCATCTTTTTACATTTTCTTTAATATCCGATACGTGCTCTGAATTTGAATGGAACTAAATGGAGAGGGATCTTTCATAAAGTAATGCTTTGCTATCTGTATCGAGGGTCTCTTAAAAGCTCCATCAATAACTTTTATTCTTTGAACTGACTAAAACTTGTATTTTTTTAAGGTTTACTTAAGAAGCATAGAAAAAAAAACTTCGGGGCGAAAACATGTTTCATTTAATTTTTTGCCTTCCCTTTCCCTAGTTAATTTACAGATATAACAAAACTGTGAACGAATCAATTTAACTCTAATTGATAATTAGTTTATTTTCTGCTTTTAGTACACTGACAAAACATGAATACATTCTATCGACATAAAATTTACTTTTAGAAAACGTAATGCCTATGTACCTACTGCAGTGAAAATTTTCCCGTAGTCAAGTAAGATTGAAGACATTATGTTTATAGGGTCGTCAAGATAGACCGGTCAGGGTGTCCTGGGATCTGTGGCCCGCAGGCCGCAACCACATCAACCCTGTCGTTCTCAAGCTTCCGCACCTCCTTCACTAGTAATGTTAATTACCTGAAACGAAGGTACTCGTAAGTGTAACTCTTGGCTATTGTTCGCATGATTGTTTCATTTCGTAGCTTTATTAATTTCTCCATATTTCAACCTAACAGCAAAGTAATATTATTTTAATGAGATACATTGTGGTTATTCATGTATAAAAACACCAAATCGTGGTAAGAAAGTAGATTCAATTTAGTTAATAATATAGCTTTTGATCTAACATTAAATGTTATGTTTTCAAGCTCGTGTTACTCAAGGATGCAATATGATACATACTGATGAAGGCACCACATTGTTTCGGTTCTCACAGAGAATCATTACAAGTGGCCCGATTTTACTAAAGCAATCGCTTCACTATGTCAATGTTATCATCTTAGAATGGCCACTAGAATACCAAAAGGCACCTATAGTGGCAATACTGCGATGATAGCATTGGTTTAGCAGAATCGGTGTCCTGGGTGACTGCGTGATTCTCGGATGACATTTGAAAGTGTAATTTTATGTTGAGAAAGTCGTCACACTTAATTTTTCATCGGGTAAAAGCAACAAATTCCGAGCATGTTACCCAGTTACGTCGTATAGTGTAATTTTGGCTTGGATTTTTAACAAAATTATGGCACCGTAAAAAGCCGCTTCACCGCGCTGCTTGCCACCCCGTGCCCGCACTGAGCCCACCGACCACCCTGCCCCTACCTTGATTCTCCTGCCTACCTCCGTATCGCATACCGTGTACCACCACTCATCAGCTCAAATGTCGTTATAGCTGCAATCGCAAACGTGTCGTCTAATGAACCATTTACGCCATCACAGAAACAACCGCCGCCGTTCATTCTACGCATGGCGCTTTTGTTGTCACCGCCGTGATTCGATGTTGTCGCTTCCTTGAGCTCAAATTTAATCCCTTTATTGATAAAGTTTCGAATAATTGTATTTTTTTGTTTGTCAGTGCCTTTTTATGATGTAATAAAGGGAAATATGATCGATTGATAACAATCCATTAGCATAGAAAAAGTAGGTTAATTTATTATAAATGAAACTTTGCACTGAAAATGTTTCTAGACATGATCATTTGAGTGATAGAAGATACAAAGCATACTGAACTGCATTTGAATAGAGCGATAGCAGACAATTGACTGTAGGATAGAGTTGAGTGGCTACATAGTATCGGTTTTGTCCTACTCCTTGGTGCGGGCGCGGTCGGTGGTGGTAGCTCAGCGGAGGCGTTACGCAGATTCAGCTCGGGGGATCTGCAATCGGAGTGCGATGAGGGCGAGGTGGACCCCTACACCGGCAAGCCGGCGACCACCAGCCAGCCCAAGCCGCAGAACCAGAGGCCGACTTCGCAGGGTGAGTCTCGTGCCCTACTTCCTAACAGACATTCGTCTGTAATAAGCTATTCACACAGTTTTTCGGTATTTGTATCATCGACAATCGTAAATATCCTTTAATCCAGCATTCTTTAACAGGTGACTATCAGAGTCAAAACATAAAGTTAAATAAATATTTTTCCAATTTTTCATAATAAATACCAAGATGAGTTAGGTAGTACATATAAATTATTTACAAAGACGATTTTATTACATTTCGCATTTTGATTAAATATTATCTTACGCTCGTGCATAGCAACTGGAGGTAGCATCTCCAGCGTCAGCAGTGGCTCTGGCCCTCCGCCAGCGCCGCCAGCAACTGCCCCTGCCAGCTCGGGAGGAGGGGACCTCTCTCTTAACCTGCGTGGAGGCTCCCGCGGGACCTCAGCCCCGTCATCTCCGGCTAAGTCTCGCGAGTCGTTGCTGCAACGGGTGCAGTCGCTCACTGGCGCTGCAAGGGATCAAGGCGCTAACCTTCTTGGTAAGTTCGTACTTTTGGCAGATACTTAGGAGGCCTCAGAACTCAACTACCATCACATCAAGACAGGTGCCACCCACAGTTGCTAGTTCTGTGGATGTTTTCAAGAGTAAAAAATGGTGGAACACGTGGTTGTTCAATGCCAGAATTAAATCACGGGGTTCAAGATAGCAATACACAATACACTCCAGTACTCCCCCCTCCTCATAAGAATTAAAGTTTTTTAATGATTAAATGCACTATACAATTAACCCTAACGCAATGCCATATCAATGTCTTCTTCCCCAAAGCGGAACAAAAGTGATGATTGAATATAGCCAAGGAACTCACTTTTATCATTGAGTAGTTAACAAAATAGTTGTTGGAATCATCAAAATAGTTGTTGGAATTATCATAACAGTTGTGGAATTATCAAAATTGTTGTTGGAATTATCAAAATAGTTGTTGGAGTTATCAAAATAGTTGTTGGAATTATCAAAATAGTTGCTGGATGAATAGTGTTCCATGTACAACAGGGAGTGTAACATCAGTGGCGTCCGTGGGTCGTGGGTACAACCGAGACCGTTGTGTGACACTGCTCGTAGTGGACGACCAAAACACCGACTGGTCCAAGTACTTTCGTGGCAAGCGTCTTCCAGGGGAATGGGACATTCGTGTCGAACAAGCAGAGTTCAGGGTAAGTCTAGGCAACAAAAAGAGTGTCCTCAATTATCTTTAAAGTCATGTCATGTTGCTCATGAAAATAGAAAATAATTGGCAAAATCCTCTGATAAACCTAATATTACTAACGTGCTCTTTTAACAAATATTTCTGAGAATAACATCGTGGTTAGCGACATATAACATGCTCTAATTACTTTGCTTGTTAAAGTTCTGATAAAAATCAATGAAAACAAAAGTTATGAGAAAGTTGAACAGCTGTTCAACTTTCTCATAACTTTTGTTTTAGTTCTAGAGCTCTAGATCAATATTAATGAACGAAAAACGAAGCTTTCAGGAATATTTATAAAATATTATTTAAACACACAAGGCAAGTTCTTCGTTAAGTCAATCAACTTGTTCTAGTTATATTTAACTTCATTGTTGTGCTATTGTTTGTAAACAACTCTCGCTACTGTAGGTATACATTTTTAATGCGCCTGCCGTAAATAAAATCACGGGGAAGGTCAACAAAGCTTTACCATACCTTTTAACTTATGCAGAATGCTTTTATAGCCCCCTGAGCGATGAACTAGGTGCCGTTTACGCGACAACTATTATAATATTCAACACCATGCTGAGATTTTTGTTTTACCACCCTAAAACCATGAGGCTTAAACCAGCAGAAACTAAGCCAACACGTTTGGTGAGCAGCGTTGATCGAAAAAATAGTGTGGGGAAATCTCAGGTACACATAAAACGATTTTTGGTAAATTGTAACTTCAATATACATCGTGGATCCAAAAATATGATATTCGCCACAACATACAGGCTATACATGTAACATAAAACAACGATATTTTATGGAGCAGTCTTAGCTAGGTTCTTGTTGATGTATTTACTACGAGACTAAGGTCTACGTACCCATTGCAATTACTGTTTTTTTTGTACGACAGGTTGGTGCCTGGCCTTCATTTCACCTGATTTCCAAGTTATGATAAGGCCGATGGCAGAATTCACCCGAAATCCTCAACAAACTGAGAAACTGGCTCTATCTCTAAACACCGGAACACACCAATTTTCGAATTATTATTATGTCAGAATTAGGTAAGATGGTGGTAGCTAGATGGACTTAAACAAAGTCCTACCACCAACCCAAACCATGCACAATATTGTACTCCCCTGGGGATTGAACCCGCGACCTCTGAATCTGACAACGATAGGCGAATCACTGCACAGAGGCGGTTAGACTATACTAGATCACGCCACTAAGCAACCAGCTGTAAGCACCAAGAGCCTGTGTGGCTTGGGCTCTAGTAGCCTTCACTTCAGATCACAAAGCTCATGAAATGGAAATGTAGTATTACACTAATCGTCGGGATGTGAAAAATCGATAAAAATAAGTGCTCAATCCCATTTTTATTATCTTCAAGGGGTTTGATGTATTATGTTTGAACAGGAGATATCGGTGACGGCGACCTCGGAAGGAGCCAATGTATCGATGGCTGTGTACCGCGGTGGAACTAAAGTTACCCGATGCTTCAAGTTAGTATTCAAGTTATATCAAACGAAACTGTGTCTGATTGTTAGTTTTTCAGGTACTAATTATGTTTTTGTGTTAGGCCCGATTTCGTGCTGCTTCGACAGAACGTCCGCGATGCGGGATCTGATAACCGCGCGTTGATTCTCGGCCTTAAGTTTGGCGGGGTCCCTTCCATCAACAGCCTTAATTCCATCTACCATTTCCAGGTAAGCCTTTTGATTAAGTCCCAGTAGTACCGCTCTGGGAGAGCGGTACTTCTGAGCTTTTTTATGCGAGTCATTTGATGAATTTCAGAGAGAAAGGGAACTTAAACATAAAACCTTTCTATAAAAATACGGTCTCTAAAATTTTCACCGTCTGAAGTTCTGTACTACCGAGCAGAGCCAAGCCATCTTATATAAACTTTGCAGCTTACAAATTACTCCATAGCTGATTTAAAACAACACCGTATTTATAATTCTTTTTATTTATTATTTTAGAATTTGCACCTTTTAGGCAAAAATTACAAATATGGTTACGTACCTTATAGGCATCACAAAAATTGTGTTGAAGTTGAACTGGGCATTGAGTCCCCTGCGCCTTTTGAATGTTCATCTTACACACATCGAGGTTTTGCTCCAACAGGATCGGCCCTGGGTGTTTGGACATCTACTGCAACTTCAGCGTCGTCTTGGGAGGGAGAACTTTCCTCTGATAGAGCAGACTTATCACCACAACCACGCAGACATGGTGAGTAACTTACTCTGTATTAACCAGGTGATCTACGTCGGACTGACAACCATTTCAATACACCGAACCAGAGGTCTTAGAGACTTTTCTAGTGTAGGAGTGTACTAAAAAGATATTTCAGAATAACATCGGGATGACAAAATCAAATCACGGGCGTTACCACGCTTGGCCATCATCTCACCTGATTTTAAAATTATGTGAAGGCCAAAGGAGGAAGCGCACTTTATTTGAGGGCTGCTCTGAATTGAAATATATATCGAGAGATCATAGTGGGATGACGGGAATAAAGTCCCAATCGTTCCATTTATATGTATGTAATAGGTACCTACCTAACTTAAAAAAATGCCTTTTCCAAGTACTTTTTGACCTGGGTAAAGTCAATAAACTACAAAGGTGACGGAACAAAAGAATTGCTATTCTGATTTAATTAACGACTTTCGTTCGTGTCGTTGACGCAGCGGGAGAAAATGTTCAACAATTTATTGAGAGAATTCTTGCTTGTACTATTTTTCCAGGCGTTGTTCTTACTAATATTTTAACAAGCCTCATAGCTCAATTGACATTAGCCTTCTGCGCTGTACGTTGTGGGATATTCTATTCCCACCCAGGCCAAACGTTTGTGTGATGAATATAGATGTTTGTTCTGTGTTTTGGTGTTTGTATCATAATAGTAAGTATTCTATCCGTAATCTAGTTCCCATATTACATGCTTTGCTTAGTTTGGGGCTAGATAGCGCTGTGTGAATTTTATGTCTCTTAATCTTTATATTATATCGCCGTGTCACCGTAGAATCCGAACTAAGCCGTTTCATCCAAATATAAATAACACCATTTATTATTGATGGTCAATATAAAAATCCTTCCATAGTTTCCTTATTTATTTATTTAGCCTAAATATCACTATTAACTTGTTAATTTACAATAACTAACTTAAAAATAAATACTTAATACAAAAATAACGTAAAATGAATTCCGTCACTTATAGACAAAACAACAATTTTGGGGCGCCTAACAACACAATTTAAAAACAACAATATGTAATGTGTTTTAAATACACTTTTCGCGAGTTAATTATGGTAAGATTATTTGGCTAAGTGTGACACAGCTGCATTGATTTAGTAAATAATGGAATAATAACCGTGAACATGGAGACGCATTAAGAATAAAATTATGGCGTGCTTCGATAGTTTTCGAGTCAAGTAGAAGTGCTGTTGTGGTGTTGTGTCATTTGCAGGCATCTCGTCAAAGCTGGTGCCCTGGAATAAAAAAAATGTACTTTTATTAACCCACAGTTCATCACGCTACGTATAAAATACTCATTTGATATGCAGGATGTGAAACGAAAATGGCGCGTGAAACGCATGAAAGAATCAACATTTCTTGTACATAGATAACATCGATATATAAAAACAGCGACACAGTTGTAAGAAGGTATATTGGGCAAAATCTCAAAAAACTAGAATTACTAAAGTGCTGATAACTTCTCTCTAGTGTTTTGAAATAACTACTTATGAAAATCAGAATACTGCTAACAAATCTATACAAAATTCTCTCAAATAAATCAAAACTGTCAAATTGATGAAATAGGTACTTCTTCAAACGGATAGGTGCTCACTTCAAAATACAGATACTATCTAAAGGACAATAATATTGTTATATAGGTATCAAGAAATACATCTATTACCAATATGCTTTATATTTAGCAGTGAAAAGTATCGAACATATTTCGAGTAATACATTTGGTCAAAACAAGTCTTTATATCAAAACCTGGTAATACCCAACGCTATAGCAGGAACAGTTTACCAGAAATAGGTATTTGTTTTTCAACCTTACCGCTTGATGATAAGCAGTAAAGTACATCAAAGCCAATGTTTACGCAATTGCCAAAGCTTTGTGATTCCGTACCAGATTAAAGATCTTGTAGGTGGTACTTTATTTGAAATGCGAAACTCCTTTTGAAACGAGGGCTACCATTTGTTTATCTTAACGATTTCGCTTTGATAAACAGGAAAATGTATTTAGAATGAAGTGCGTATGCACCTAGATATTTTCTTTAATATCAGCAGAATCAGGATTGCAAATTCAACTTTATATAAAATTCACATAACTTATATGTGCCTTTATTTATTTATAAAGCATATGGGTAACGGACATGCAATACTTATTATTTCCAGTCAATATAGTAGTATTATACATTATGTAAAATTATGTGTGTTTAAAAATACCTCTAACCCTAGATATCGCAATATCCTTCTGAATAAAATCTTACACATTCACTGCGATCTCCAATTCGCATTACAAGCGTCATATGGCTTAGCCGTCTTGTGACAGATTATGATTCATCATCATCAACATATCGCAGTTTAATACTGGACAGATAGGTCTCTCCCATGGTGGACCACTGAGCCCGATCTTTGGCCTTTCTCATCCAGTCTCTGCCAACCATTGTACGGAGGTCGTAGCTCCATCTAGCCAGAGGGCATCCTACACTACGCTTCCTAGACGTATTATTATTATTATTTTATGGTACGACGGGAAAGCGCTTGGCCTTCATCTCACCAGGTTAGGTAAGATAAGGCCGAAGGTGGAGGCGCACTTCACCCGGAATCCTCAACAAACTGCTTGCAACAAATTGTTGTAATGGCGACAGAATTAGGTAAGATGGTGGTAGCTAGCCAGGCGGACTTAAACAAAATTCTACCACCTACCAAACCAAGCGCAATATTGTACTCCCCCTGGGGATCGAGCCCATGACCTCTGGATCTGAAATCGGTGGGTCTAACCACTGTACCACAGAGCCGGTGTAAACGTATTATGAATATTTGAATATGATCACTCTTGTTTAGTATTGGACAGTAGCGTGGATAAGGTACCTAGTCCATCGGCAGCGACGTTCTTGGGAGTGTAAGCAGATGCCGTGTCGATCGTAGCATTCGTCGTAGTTCGTCACGCAAGTGTTCGGCGACTTTGTGCGGCGTCTTGTCTCATGGACCTGTCAAATAAAATCTATTGTAGTTTTTGTTGCACAAATGAGGTACCTATTGTTACCGTCTGCTCCCACAAATTACACTTATGGCTATCTGCCTCCACGTATGAAAATCGGGGGCACACAGTAATACACTATTACCGTCTGCCACTGCATCCAGTGCCACTGTGACAGACGGTAACTATTATGGCCTAATAGTAAAAAATACTACACGATGTACAAGTAAAGTGCTGATTATATACTTGCTGAGTAATTTTAAAGCAATGGAAATAGTCGGGTAATGTAGGACAGTTGACACAGCACAAGCTGTAAATGTTCTTAATATAATGAACAACTTTATTCTAAGTAGTCACGATATCAACAAAAAAACGTTTATTACATTACTATTCCTTTATTTTAAGGAAACTAGACCTCGGGCTATGCACCGATTTTTACAATGAAATATGAAATTTTTAGCGAACTCAAACCACAAAACGGTAAAAAACAGTAAAGAAGAAGGCCGAGGGAAAATGAAAAATATTAAAGAATATATTTAAACGAACAATTAATAGCCGAAATCAACAAATTAATTACACGGGCAACCAATTACACGGCTTATTATTACTTTCATTTTAATTGCCAATTGTTTGCGGAAGTTGAAGTTTTTTTAAATGGCGTAGAAGTGCTACGCCGTAGCTAGTGTCTACGATTTTTTTTCATAGCTGAGTAGGTATTTATAAATGTCTATGATGGTATAACGCGTGTAGTCATTAGGTACTAGAAGTTATTTCTATAGGTTTAGTTAAAATATATTATTTTTCCACTTGGTGAAGTTACTGCACAGTTCCAACCAGCTTGTGATGAATCTCTACAAATCTCGTCGTCTACTATTCAGACTTGCGAAGTGCAATTTTAAACTTTACCGAGTTTAACTAAAAGTTTAAAGTCCTTTGAAAAGTTTGCGCGTTGTTAATTTATGAAAGCTACATCTTGGTCGAGCAACATTTGAAACTTTGATTTGTTTATCCAGAATGCATTGGAATAAGATAACATAGTATTAAATAACAGCACTCGCAAAGCCACCATTATTTTAAGCGCTGCCTTGTTTTTGCAGATTATGTGATGATAAGCTTTGAAATCATTTGGAAGCCTCTAGAATCGTTACTGTTTTGGCAAAATTAATTAATTATGAGTAGTAGAGTGGTTTTAGAAAGAGCTCGTCCTCAAAGTCAAAGTCAAAGTCAAAATTTCTTTGTTCATTAAGATTTTTAGGATCATTTTGAAACGTCAAATTTACCGCCTGTTCGGAATCGCGACCAGCACACAAGGAGAAAGGCAAGAACCTCGGGCAACCTCCTGGGAAGCACTACAACCATACCTATGTCACCCGACAAGCAGCATTACTGTGTTCCGGTTTGTAGGGTACTGTCGCCGGTGAAGTTACGAACACCGATATGCCTCAAGTTGACGGGCGCAACGCAGTGCCGTGCAGGTCATGTTCTTTGCAAACAAGCCTCATAGCTCAGTTGGTAGTAACTCTGCCTTTCTGCGCTGTAGGCTGTGGGTTCGATTCCCACCCAGGACAAACATTTGTGTGATGAATATAGATGTTTGTTCTGTGTTTGGGTGTTGTATCATATAGTACGTATTTTTTTTTACAAAAAGTATTTAAGTATTCTAACCGTAATCTAGTTCCCATATTACAAGCTATGATTAGTTTGGGGCTAGATGGCGTTGTGTGAAATTAACGTCCCGTAGTATTTATTTATTTATTTTTACGAGTGTTGGGATTATTCAGCCGTAACCGGTGATAAAGGTCGGGAAGGGTAGACCACTAAGAAGTAAATTACACCTGTTTAAAATTTTGTGGTAATATTTTTCAGCTTTTTTATTGGCTTACCTTGCAAGTGCAGCCCTGTTTGTAAAGTAGCCGGAACCCTTTCCTCTGTCGGGGTGTTACATCTCTCCATCGGCTGACATATCCACATAAGTTGATGTGGGCCTCCAGATGTACTATTCGACCTGAAAACCAATGCACAACACAATTTACAAAAATTACTAATTAAAATGTTACTTTCGTGTTTACATAAATCAAAATGATCAATTCTCCACACTGTTACGGCTGTGGTGGCAGCCCATACAAAAAGAAAACATAGAAAACTTTCGGTCTCCAACCCATACCTCTACCAAGCTTGGTGATAGTGGCCAATATTACAATCTTAGGAGGCCCATGCCCTGCAGTGGATTAAATAAATTATCATTTTTAAATGACGGGTGCCGGTTATTCCAACAGCAATACGATTATTGTAAATAAAAAAATACCGAAAGGCTGGCTCTAACTAGGCCAGCGAATCAGCATAACCATTAAGCGTGGCAATGCAGCCAGTGTCTTGGACACTTCATCTGTTGCTGCTCTCGACCAGATGAGTTACCAAAAGACCTTTTGTATCGTCCTTAAGTAACCCGACTGCTATCTTGTAAATAGTTTTATTGTACATATTGTTTAACATCGATGATGGAAGTAGTTTATGCTAGTTAAAAATATGTACGCGTAGCATATACTACTTTATGAAATGTGTTTACTGTTTTTCCACTAACCAAATTAAACATGGAATATGCGCATTTGTGAAAATGAATTAGAGCATAGGTAAATATTGTTCTATGTTAAAACACCACATGACTAATATTACGAGCCAATTGGCCCCTTACTTCGTATTTGCATTGGAGGTGATAATTAAAATAAACCGTTTTCACGGTTTGTGTTGACAAACTGTGATAAATCCTATTATCGTTGATGTGGGCGCTGCCGTGATCATTTTATTGGTAGTAGGTATTCTGTAGGTGGTTATTTTGGTTCTAACCATACAAAACAAGCACCAGATAAATACCTGTTATGACGTAAGTCTCCCGAGGCTTTAGAGTGATTCCACACATACTTTCCTCAGTTGGTGTCAGAATCCGACCGGATTTAAGTGCAACCAACGCTTTGGGAGTTGACTGAAAGAGATACAAAACGATTTTTTATTGTTTGTATTTCAAGTCATTGCACTTGGTCGCAACATCAGCTTTTTTATTGTAGTAGTACCGGTAAAGTGTTTGGTCTTCATCTCATCTGATTTTCAAATTAGCTCACCCGGAATTCTCAACCTGAGGAACTGACTATCTTTCCTCTAAATGCTGGAGCACAACAATTTTAGAATTCTTGTTTTGACGACAGAATTTGATAAGATGGTGGTAGCTAGCCGGGCGGACTAAAACAAAATCCTGCCATTCATCAAACCATGCAAATTATTGTATTCCCCCTGGGGATCGAACCCAGTACCTCTGGATCTGACATCGGTAGGCGAACCACTACACCACAGAGGCATCATCGAATCGATTATGGCATAAAAAATCGTAAATCGCGTCAGGACTTTCATTGCTCAATCGGTTAGAGCGTTTCCGGCATGAGAAAAAGATGCTGGTTTGAGTCCCGTCGTGAGTTTGTGTCAATGTAACATTTATACATTTTAACGATTACAACATAGTCGATAAAAGTAAAGACCTTGATCTGAAATCTTGTACGTTCGAGGTATCGTAAAATCTTATGACTGCGGTTTAACGATCGAATCCTTTGCATCTGTCATTTCTGCATACCAAACAGTAACTGAATAATATTGTTAAGAGCAAGTAACGTAACAATATTTTTATTATTATTCGGTCAATAAGAAAAATCTGCCTAAAAATATTTTGACAGTATATAGTTCGAACTTATGGCAGAGTACGTCAGCCAGTAGTTTGTTAAGGGTTTTTTGCACCCAGAGATAACTTGCTTTTTAAATTCACATTGTTTGCTGACAAAATACATTTTGTAGCTGACCCAAACCTCATTAACTAGCTGACCGTTTAAATGATACCAATTTTTGACCTAGATTTGTTCTTATACCCACTATATGTACCACTATGGCGGCGCAATGATAAAAAACTGTCGTGACTTACTTTGAACACATTTCGAATCTTCACTTTGTATGCGTTGTTGTAGTTGTCCTTTCCTTTGAATGTTTTTTGTACTCTGCCTACGATAACTGAAAAGATAAAAACAATTTTAAAATTAACCGATCAAAATATATGATACTGGTGAACTTCATCAGTTTCATACGCAAATAAGAATATCTTGAGATACATTTATTTTATTAATCATCAAACCGAACCAAACTCTATCCTCTCTATCCTAAGGTAGACTGGAAGAGATCGCTCTCAACCGATATGACTAAATATTGAATTTTTAGGTTATTTAACAATTAATTCAAATATTCATCACCATTTATACATTGATTTTAATGCTTTTAAGATACCAGAAAAACAACTTACATTATCATGAATCTAAATAAACAATTTTCTGAAAGCGCAAATTAATTTCCCTTAAAATATATAAATCAAAGGTACAAAGTTAATTACCATTTTGCGTTTGCCAGATAAATATTCAGACAAAGACATTGGCTTATGTTACGTATGATAAAGAATATGTGCAATGTATTGATAAGCTAGATTATGCATGTGCTTACCAAAGTCACTGGAACAGTAGTGTGTCTGTGGGTGCTGGAGGCTGCACGAGCAGGCTTCGGCGAGGCGACAGCTTGCCGCCACCAGCGCTAGCGCCAACCACCTCGTCAGCATGCTACACTTCTAATCTGAAACAAACGAACAACAATTAGCTGGGGGATTTTAACGGTCAGCTTTTTCAACAAAATGGTCCGCAAAATTCACTAAACAGTCAGCTATATAACTGTGGAGATTTCGGTCAGTTTCGAAATGTTTTTTATCAACAAACAAAGTCAATTAAAAAGCAAGGTGTTTCAAGGTGCAAAAAATCCTTACAACCTACTGATATGCCATAATTGAATTATATGCTGTCAAAATAACATTTAGCTGATTTTTTTTGTTAACCAAATAATAAAATACCATTTAATTGCTTGCCATTCGTTTGACGGTTAACAAGGTACAAAACGCAAGGCGTTCTACTGGTTATATTATACATTTATTGTCACGGAAAATAATAATATTGCTTTGAAGCAAATTAATGATATACTGAAAGTATCACTCTCCATACAAACGTAGTTTGTCGTTCATTTTTAAGTAGCATGTCCCATTCAAATAACGTTTCAGCCAGTTCCTCAGTTTGATGAGGATTCCGGGTGAAGTGCACCTCCACCTTCGGCCCTTGTAACTTAACTTGTAACCTGGTGAGATAAAGGCCATCCGCTTCCCCCATCTTACAAAGAAGGATATTTTGCAGGTATAATTAAAATCAAATTATAGGTAAAAATATTTTCAACACTATTTGAATGTATTTAGATTTTCATATTGTTTTTGAAAAAGTTAAGGGTACCCCTATACCTTTATAAAAGTATCTTTACCCCCTATCTTATTAAATCTTGAAAATATCTTTAAATTGAACTTGCCGTTTTGAAATGAACAACAAACTACTTTTGTACTACAGAGCGAAGATCAGGTACTCCGTCGAGCTCTCAATATCCGTCAAGAAATCAATAGTATATAATATGTATACCTACTTGCTTTAAATATTTAAAACACAATGTTTCTAATAGTACTCGTATAAAGCAAAATGTAGTTGTACTTTACGTGTGTTCTGTCATTTTTGACAGGTTTCCAATTAATTTCAAAAGGTAAACTTTAATGGCTCGATAAAAATAAACACCATGAGCCATGTACCATAATAACTGGCAGGAAATGGAAACTATAAGGTCAAGTGCGAACATTCAGAGTTGAAGCCGATCACAACAATTATTTGTTTACAATGTTTTGAATCAAAAGTTCAAAAATATCACGTCAGCATAAGACTATGCTGACATGACATTATTGCATAGTTCTTTATGATCACCACAGCGGCAGATTCACAGAAATGGACGTGCAATTATTGTTTGAATATAAAGTAAATCATTTAAACGGTCAGCTAATTAGAGTTTTTGGTCAGTTCCAAAATGTATTTGAACAGCAAACAACGATAATTAAACTAAGAATAATGAACGACCCGATGATTCGAATCCGAAAAACAAATAAATGACTAATTGATTGATTGAATGACAAAAACCATGCAGTGAGCGTTCTGTAGGTATATCAACGGTATATGAACTATGGTATGATATGAGTACACAAACTCAAAATTGCTTAAGTTTTCTCCTAAAGCCATTCATTCCTGAGACAGTGAAGTTCCCTACACCACGCGTAACGAATAATTTATCAGCCACCTTACAAGCTTTGGTGACCTTCCCAGGAACTAGGTTTACCCTTTTCTCCTTAGTTTGCCCTACGTTGATGACAAAGTTTAGCCCATTTTATTCAAATAATATCTGCTCCCACTATCTCGGTGAGAAATACTTTGTTTTTTGAGTCAATGTTTACTATCGCAGAAGTGGATAATGTGGAAAAATTATGTGGGAATGAAAAAGACCTCAATAATTCTTATTTTCTAGATTTTTCTAACAAACATAACAAGCGCCACTGAGCCCGATCTTCGGCTTTTCGCATCCACTCTCTACCTGGCACTGTTTTTAGGTATGTAGGAAGCAATCATTTAACTTGATCGTTTTAACTGACCGTTTACATGCCAACTTTGTATGAAAAGATTACCATAAGTATTAAATTGTATGTAGAATTTATAGTTCTCTCATCTGAACCGTAAAAAGTAACTGTAGCACTCTTTTGTTGGTGTTGAAGATAATCCGATTTACTTTTATAATCCCACGGTCTTCCTGTTCTTGCGAGCAGCCAGTAGAGGAATGAAGCTAATAGATTCGTGTTAATTTTATGATAGAAAGGATTATCGTTGAAAGTGTTGAGAGGTTTAAAATAACTTTGTTTAGAAAAGCTTTCTTTTTGGATTTTTGATACCTTTTGTCGCCTAGATCAGTGAATACGTGTAAGAAATGAGAGCATCTGATTTATTACATAACTACACCTCTTCTTGCTCTTCCAAGATAAGCTTCAAAACCCTCCAGTACTCAAGAAGGCAATGACAAAATATTTACAGTAAACAATTACGGACGGTTGATAGTTCCAAATGTGACTACCTATAAAGAAAACCTCATGGCTATCTATAATTGCATTTAAAAAGAGATATCACCTATAACGGTATTGTGAAAAGTACTTAATCCACTCTTGCTAGATACGTACTCAGTTTTTAAATTGGATTAGGACAACAATGTTCTGTAGTTAGCAAACAATAAACAAGCCAGGGCAGAGTGTGGGAGGCAGTCGAGAAGGACTTATCTACCTTTATCTAACAAGTCATCGCTCAATTGACTCTGTCTTCTACACTGTGGGTTGTGGGTTCGATTCCCATCCCAAATATTTATGAATATTTTTGTATTGTGATTAGGTGGTTTTATTGAATGATATAACATAACTATAGATTAGACTCACATAGAATCACGACTTTTTCCCCTTCGAGGATCACCAACTAGGTAGTCAAAGGCACGTCCAAACTATTACATGATAATTGTTTATGAACAGTTTTTTTTTAATAAATAATCATTGTAAATAAATATTACAGGACATTAATTTCACACAGCACAATCTAGCCCGAAACTAAGCATAGCTTGTAATATGGGAACTTGATTACGGATATAATGCTTAAATATACTTTTGTAAATACATACTACCTACGTATGTATTTACACTTATACCTACTATAAGTTACAACACCCAAACAAGAGTATGTATATATAAGGTATTCTATCAGTAGTCTAGTTCTCATATTACAAGCATTGTGGCTAGATTCACTGTATGAAATTCATGTCACATGTAAAAAGATTTAAAATGCCTTGAACTTGTATTTTTTTGTGTTTTATTACGATGCCGGTCACTTATGCAGTCATGACTTTACATTAGCCGCTAAATTATTTGCTAAGAAATAATCAGGATGTTCAAGAAGTTCAATGTTGTGTTCGGACGTATTGTAATTATTATTTAAATTAGCTCATAAAGTTTGTAAATTAATGTTACGAGTTGTTTACTTGACAGTTAATTAGAAAATGGTGGTTTTCATTTGAGACATCGATGTTTAATAGTTTATAATTTCAAGCAGGTGCATAGGTACTAGTTAAATCGTCGTCTTGACATGTGCTCACTCAAATCAGATAATAGTTCAAAAACATAACAATAATAAACCTGACCTCTTAATTAATCTTATATATTGGTTTGAACTCGCTATTTACCAGGGTAGCAGTTGGGATACCCAGAACCCGTTCCAACCGGTCTATAGGTAACTCAACTAGATCCAGACCAGAACCAGATGAAAGCGTGACCAAATTACTGGCTGCGTTGCCATGCTGAATTACTATTCTGATTCGCTGGAATAAATAAAAGCTAACCTTAGTTATGCGTCACCTGAATCAAAAGCCGCACAAGATTTTTTAAAACCCCGGCACCGGCTCTCCACGGACTGAATTAGATGGGAACTAAATTATGAATAGTAAATTGTTACATTCTCGTATTAGTTATTAGCACAAATATAATAATCATACAACACCCAAACACGGAACAAACATCTAATGTTCATCACTTCATCTCATAAATATTTGTCTTGGATGGGATTCGAACCCATAACCTACAGCACAGAAGGCAGAGCTACTACCAACTGAATGGTGATGCTTGTTAAAAGTTTATGATAGATGATTTTAGGCTTACAAATAAAATATGGTGTAATATTTAGGTATATTAGCTACTAAAAGGTACCAAGAATACTGCATCAAAAAAAAAACAAAAAGTAAGTATAAAAGCCTTCAATCTACTAAAATGTCCTTCCACAAATCCTTCTTTAAAAAAAAGTGAAAAACCAAGGTAGGGCAAGGGATGGTGTGAGTGGGAAAACATAATATGAACTCACAAAATTCTCGTAATTGCAACTTCATATTACACGATTCACAAAGCCTCCTCTCAAATACCCGAGTGCTCTCAAACGCGCTCCTTTTGTACCCAAAGCATGACCGGAATGACTCGGCGGCGCCAGTGTAACTAGTGCTTTTCGGATAAAACTCACAATGCGGAAATTTTATGAGTGCATTCCCATAGTACTGACCTCGGCGTCGGCAGAATGCAGCCCGCCACAATACCTCGTTCGTCTCGCTTCGACGGAAACATTGACGCTCATAATACTTTTATACTCTATTTAAGAGTATTTATTATGCGTTCGTATGCTGAGTTCCGAAATGTCCGATTTCATATTCATAACCAGCAAAGCAAATAAAAACTCGACAAGGGTCTTTTAAATTGCTGATTTCGAGTTGTACCGCCGAACCTATGCCATGTTTTATAATTATGCAAATGGTTTATATTACGAGTATACCTGCTCGGAAAGAGCCTAATTCTTTTTTTAAATGAGGCACAATGTACTTCATTATTGTTGTACTATGCGGGAAGGAAAAGTGTATGGAAAGCCATTGTTAGTGCTGTTTTTATTTAAATTATTAACATATCAGTATGACGCAAATTTAAATAAAAACAGTATTTTTTAACGTATTTTTTTATCACCAAGTTTGCAAACTGATACTGGCCACTTGCTTTTTCCGAACATTAAAAAGAGTACCTAACGTATAAAAAGTTTTTATAGCTGTAACAATTTTAATATAATAGATAGTCATTTATTTTCCACGGAGGTACAGTATAAATCACTATGTATCCCTCGCAAGAAGTGACTAATAGGATGTTCAATGTTATTTGGAAAATATGATGAAATAATAACTAATACAAAACAATGAATACGCGCAATAAAAAAAAACTCACAACTTATTCTCAAAATATTTGCTCAATTTTTTTTTTTTTATTATTTTCAGTAGCAACAGCTGTAATATAAATGCAGAATGCATACATTATACGCTTAATTGAAACTCGGGACATGTTCCGATTCCAAATGTGACGTGATTCAAAAACTGTTTGCTAAAATCCCTCACGTGTTCTGACGTGGATGTTTAAATGTTTCAATTTTCCAACCAGGATTTAACGCATCTTATTGTAGGCATGAATCACAGTAAAAATAAAATGCGATAATCCAGGGAAAAATCTGTTTTAAATCAAGCGACAACGACTTTCCTAACTGGTTAAAAAGTGTTTTTTTATCATGTTAATCGAATAAAATATCGTTTGGTTCTTAAATCAATGGGTGCTTCGTTTCATTTATATGTTATATTTGTAACAAAAATCTGCAAAAATAGTTGTAACTTAACTAAATTAACATGATTTTTTTAAATTTATTATTATAATATTGATATTATGAACCTTGTCCGTAAATCGTACGAATCCTGATGGCTGACAGACAAAAAAAAACATGCTGTTACAACAATTTAATGCGAAATAAAATAAAAACACTTAAAGCCCGGATCATAAAAATAAATATCTAATATCTAGGTTTTACTACGTAACTTACATGTAACTTAAGCTGTGACTAGTTGCAGTCAAGTTTTATTATGTGTTCAGAGTTCATCAGCATTCTGTGGTTTAGTTCAAGGTATGTGGACGGTGGCGCAATCCGAATTGCGGTTTCGGATGTCATCGGGTATAAAGAGAATGAGATTCCTCTACTAAAATATACTGTAGACTAGTAATTCCTCCACCGGTATCAGAACTAGAGATCCCGGGTTCGATCTCTAGAGGGGTACACATTTGTGCTTGGTTTGGTCAGTGGTAGGACTTTGTTTATGTCCACCTAGCTAGCTATTAATTTTGTACTGCCCCTGGGGATCGAAGCCGGGACCACTGGATCTAACACAGGCGGTTCTGTCATGTTCAGGCAAGTCTGTCGCCGTAACAACAATTCTTAAAAAAAATTGTGTTCCGGAGTTTAAGGGTAAGATAGCCAGTTCCTCAGTTTATTGAGGATTCCGGGTGAAGTGCGCCTCCACCTTCAGCCTTATCTCAACTTGAAACCAGGTAAGATGAAGGCCAAGCGCTTCTCCGTCTTAAAAAAAAAACTAGCACCTAAAGGCTATGAGTCAACAGCACAACATATGTCCCACCATCGATCGCCTGGAATCACAGTCCCGCTAACGACCACCTGACGCCGAATGTCACAAAAACAGACACATCACATAAATCTATCCTACCTCAGCACTTCGTGACATGTTCATTACGCTAGTCAACGTACCAATCAATCTTGTTGATCTTTTCATTATCATTTGTGTTGGCGAAGCTAAGTTTTTCCGATGGATTTTACGACTACCATTGATCTTACCTACAGTTTGGTATGAAACTTGTTGCCACACTTTTCTGTAATTCTGTAATTTCAACTATCACAAAGTAGTTACAAATTTGAAATAATTGAAAAAAAAAATTTGTTCAACTTGTTGAACTTTGAGTTCAACTTAGTGGGATAGAGGTTTATTGAATACCTACATACTGTGCTTATAATAATAGTACGCATGTAGATATGAAGATGCAAATCACTTGACATAGATTATAGAAGGCTCAGTGGCTATTGAATTTACTGGACAGTTTCGTGTCTGCTTATTGAGTCTTATGTGTATTTATAAACTAGTTGACTTCAAGAGAACCGATAAGTAGATAAATAAATAAATATTACAGGACATTACAGGTCATTAATTTTACACAGCGCCATCTAGCCCCAAACTAAGCTTAGCTTGTAATATGGGAACTAGATTACGGATAGAATACTTAAATACTTTTGTAAATACATACGTACTATATGATACAACACCCAAACACAGAACAAACATCTATATTCATCACACAAATGTTTGTCCTGGGTGGGAATCGAACCCACAGCCTACAGCGTCGAAGGCAGAGTTACTACCAACTGAGCTATGAGGCTTGTCAATAATTTAATAAACACATAATTTGTTAGAGATTCAAAATAGTACATGATATTTAAAAGCAGCGGTCGTTTAAAAGCACCTTTAGTTTTCGAAGATTTTGAGATTTTTTTTTTTGTATCGATCTGTAAATATACTTTATTTTACATTACATAAGTATATAATTCTTCTGTGCGTGTATTTGTTACTGAACTCCTCCAACACAGTCACAATTGTACCGTTTATGGGGAGTAGTGATGAAAATTGTTGTGTCTTACAATTGAACCGTTTAGGGGGAGTATTGGTGAAAATTATTGTGTGTCACAATTGACCCGTTTAAGGGGAGTATTGATGAAAATTGTTGTGTGTCACAATTGGGCCCGGTAGGTGGTGCTGAGATCGCCACGGGATGACGCGAACGAAGTTCCGGGCGATCTACTAATCAAATATAAAAATGATACCAAACTGAAAATTGTCTTTATAAAATAAATCAAATTTTGCGTGCGTTTGTATGGTACAGATTCAAATAAATCAGTGCTAATTTCTTAAGTTATCAGAAGGTAAGACGTACCGAAACATTTTGGTGATATAATAAGTATTCTATTGCATTCAAATTATCTGTAAATTATCGAGTATTGTTGCCGCCACACAACGAAAACGCGTTTGCATTTGAATGCACTGTTTGTTAAGTGGTATGTAATTGCTGCGTGGGAGTACGCTTAGGTTCAATCATTTTTATTTCTCGTGCCCTTTTATGGTATTTAACAGTTTAAGAGTTCCTAGGTACCCAAAATGAGAGGGACATCGCTATACATCACCCTTACTTAGCGCTAAGGAACGACTCATTTTTTTTTATTTATTATAGATTTGGGTTTTAAGCCTAGTTTCACATAGTGCCTCTTAACAAAAACAAGCAATAATTTTCCATAATAAGTAGTGTACTCGCCTGCAATCATTTGTATTCACTTAATAGTATTCAAAGTGATTTTGTATTCACATCTGGTAGATATGTTATGAATTTGGTATTTAAGTGTGATATCTTATGATAATATAATAGTCCAGAGGGTGGACCTACCAGATATCTGTGTAATGGTAGTGACATGTCAAACCATTCTTCCGTGACATTAGTAATCCTTTTCCCATTATTCATATCCTTATATCCTCATCCCTCCTTTTCAACTTAATTTACTTAATGGCTATCCCCTCATCCCACACATCCAATTATTCCCAAGGAAGGTTGTCGTCAGGCAGGCGGCCGGTCTTATAGTTTGAGCCAAAACTCTAACAACATTTTGAAGAAGACATGTTATGCCAACCAATGTGCAGGATAATAGGCAGGAATATGATGATGAAGTGTAATATATCTTTCAGGCTTGAATACACAAGTAATGAGAGAATTTACGAGATTTGAATATGAAAGTAATGGATTTTAATAATTAGACAATTATGAGGTTCGTTTGGTGAACGTTTGACTTCATAAAAAGATGCGGGTTCAAGTCTCTTCGCATTGTGATTTTTTGTATCATTATAACATTTTAATATTTAATTAATTTTAATAATAATATTTAATATTTTACTTTATTAAATACATACTCATTATAATATTTTATATTATTTACAAATGTTCAATAAAATGTACAATTAAACTTACTTACTATGTACAAAGGAATCAGTCAAATTACCTAAGAACGTTACAAACTGCCTATAGGTAACTCAACTGTTCCAGACCAGTACCAGACGGAAGCGTGCCCAAGACATTGAAATATTAAAATTGCATAATAAATATTAACAAAATAATATTTGTAAGTTATGAGATGTCATTATTTTGAATATTATTTCAAGTGACGTTATGTACATGCAAAATGAAAGTGTGATAAGAAACGTGATGTTTCATTTTCATTCAATATGTATCTTCATTTCAATAAGACACTTCCTCGCAATAAAATGTTAATCGTCAAGTGTGTTTGTTAATCAAACTTTCAAAATGAAACAAGTTTCACACTTTGTTGTTCATGCGGTATTTATCCGGAGGCACGTACCTAGAAGGAAATTCGAATTTGGTAAGGGGCCAACTCACGTTCTCGGGATGTAGGTCACCCTCCAAATCTTCCAGTGATGTCCTCGATTTGTTTGCACGTTTTTGGGGTTCCGCAATAATGACACAGGCTACTAGTTAAAGAAACGGATTTGAGTGTATATATAGGCTTTTGAAATGTTCTTCATTGCCATAAACAAGAAGTGTTTTAAACACGCTTTTATTAGCTTCACAAAAAAACAAATTTTAGAACCTTAGATATCAAAACAAACAAACAAAATAGTACAAAAAACGTAGCGTGTTTTTTAGTTGTTTTAACTTATTTACACTATAATTTTCACTGACAACTATTTAGAACACTTCAAAGATTGTTTATAACTCGGTTAGCCGTCCGCGTTCTCAGCTGTTTCAGTTTATAATTATTCATAGCTCGTTAATTTTCCTACTTATAGCGGCGTCCATTGCAGATTATCACAGCTTAACCACATTCTAAACTGGCTGAATATTACTCAGAAATATGAACAAACAATCTATCACTGGTAACTTGGGCGAATATTATAATTATTTCCGCGTGAATCAGTGCGGCTCTTTTATTATATGTTGAACCGGTGGTGACCCCACGTCGCGGCCCTTACGATGATTACGCCAGCGAACTTGACCGCCCACTCCAGAAAACGCTTCAACCAATCTCAGACCCTAGAGATAATATACCCCTGAACGATGGCGCCACTCACTACGAAAACTGCATCTGTTTCCATCACAGATCAACGCTTCTCGCCATCTGCTGAACTGAGGCGCTGCATCAATCAGATAACATCAATCATTATAATTCTTTTCACGGCGAATGCCGGCTCAATTTGATGTCGCGGTGTCGTCTACCGCCTTTCACAAGCATTATTGAGCTCACCCATAGTGGTTCCTGCGGCACCGATAGCGCCTTATCGTTTGATCAGCACGATACATCGATTTACGAGTGAGCTCATGTTGGTGACATGTAATTAATCTTCATATATTTACTGGATCACACATACTATCCCAAGCGCTTGTATATCGATACAAATGAAACAAGCTCATAAGTAAAGTGAATTTAGAAGTACTTTTTTTTTATTTGTTGATGCGGAGGTGCTTGGCCTTCATCTCACCTGGTTTTCAAGTTATGATAAGGCCAAAGGTGGAAGCGCACTTCTCCCGGAATCTTCGACATACTGAGGAACTGGCTATCTTACCTCTAAATGGCGGAACTTGTCAATTTATAATTGTTGTTTGAGCGACATAAATAGGTAGATGGTGGTAGCTAGCCTGGCGGACATAAAAAAGGTCCCACCACCAACTAAATCAATCACAATATTGTACGGGGAGTACAATATTGTGCTTGATTTGGTTGGTGATGTCCCGGGATCGAACCCGGGACCTAGACCTCAGAGGTGAATAAATATAATAAGTCTTATTTTCATTTAAAACATGACCACCTAAGTTGAACAGAATTATTAACACTTGTTTCTTTGTACTCCATCACCCATTATTACTTTATTAATGTATATTGCGATAACTTTACTATCTGGATCCAGTGGGACACCTATGTGGTCTAGAGTTAGGGAGTGCGGCTCTTGATCTTGGTGGTCCTGGGTTCTAATCCCTTCGTGCGCGCATTAAGATCAAAAAGGGGTTCAAAGTTTTCTATCAGCGTATTCATAATAGATATCGGACGTTAGCAATTTGAAAATTGGGAAAGGGACAGTACAAGATCACTTTTAATATCAATCAGCAGAAGGATAGGAATTACTTATTCCTTATCCTGTTAGAGTAATTCTTTTATAGACATGTATACTTAGCAATGGTCTAAATTTGAATATGACATGCTTCTGATTCATTTTATAATTGTTTTCACGCTTTACTTTGTAGAAGGTGTGCTACGTGAAGGATTTAGGCTTTATAACCGCAGCTCAAACTGGCCACGCTACCACAAACAAATAATAATTTTCCAAGAAACGAATGGTTTTTCGAATAATGTTCTAAACTTTTACCTTGTTCACATTTCAAATTCGCTACAGTGTAAAATTCAGGCGAAAGTTGGCGGCAGTGGTGGCGAAATGAATGGTTTTTCGAATAATCTTCAAAGCCTTTACCTTGATCACATATCAAATTTTGATCACGTTAAATATACCTACATGGTTCAGTTACTCTCTACAGTACAAAATGCAGGCGAAAGTTGGCGGCAGCGGCGGCGGCGCGGCGCCGCGGCTTGCGCTTGTACACCGTTAATCTCTTGGTGCACTAAAGTCAAGGTTAACTTTCCCGGCTAGCTGCCATTCTCTTGCACTCTCTATGTATGTACATGCCAACACATATATTTGAGGTGGTTTTTCTGTGCTGTGTACCTACGTTTTTCAGGTAGCTTCAAAACAAATCGTGGATTCAAAATTGTGAAATTTGCCATTACAGACAATATATTCAACTACTTCTTCTAAACTTAAAAGTTAACTTAGTGTTAACTTACGGATTCCGAACAGGCAGTAGATTTGACGTTTCAAAATGAACCTAAAAAATCTTAATGAATAAAAAAAATTACTTTGACTTTGACTTTTGACTTTGGGTTAGTTATAAATAAATATCGGCCATTAGTTCCACACAATGCCACTGAGCCCCAAAGTAAGCGAAGGTAGTCTGGGCCCGTTAGGCTGTGCTGCACCAACATCACTATTGATATACAAATTATTACATCGATTTTATTATACGAGGCATACATTTATTCATAAAAAATAAAATCAATAAAAAATTCAACTAAATATGTACAAGGGAAGCAGTTGGATTATCCCAGGACCATTATTAGCGGTTTTACTGGCTGCATTGCCATAGCTATTCAGAGCTATTCCAATTATCTGGCCTTAATAAAAGCCAGCCCTTGGATCACGTGTCGCCTCAATCATAAGCCCCGCTATGAAAATATATTATCTTCAAAACATTTTTATTTTTGGATTTTTTGAAACGTCAAGTCTACCGCCTGTCGGGAATCGCGACCTGCACATAAAGATAACGACAAGAACCTCGGGCGAGTTCGTTTTAAGTGATCCATTTACTGTCTTATATTATGTAGGTATCTATGAAGGCTTGGAGCACAAAAAACGGATAAACATTGATCGATTTTAAAATAAATTTTACGTAACAGTATTGCGTAACAGTACCCAGTAACACATTTCTTGCCACATTTTCCTTGTCTCACTTGCCAAACAAACGAAACGAATAATGAGTTAATTATTAATATTCATTTATCTAGGAGGTAAAATGTCGTCCTTGAGCTTTACAATTGATAACAACTACATAAGATTAAAAAATAATTTTATAACACTGCTTCAATAAAGCAACTGAGATCATTATTTCGTAGAATAATGTTGTTATGATACAACAGTTAAAAGCTGCGTCATCGCGAAACTGAATGAACATTGATTCACGCAAAATTATATTTAGCCATCGCAGTACTTGAATACTTTTACTACTACGATAATAACGGTGTATTTTTAATTACTGACTCAGAAAAATTGTCTGTGTTCGAGCTCTTGTGTGAATGAGACCGATCAGCTTCATTTATTGACACTAACTAACATTTATTATTTAAGAAGGCCCAGTATTCTCACTTTCCCATACAAATGTAGATCCATTTTCATTTCGAAATGGCAAGTCAAGTGATTCAAAAGATTTTTTCGCAGGTATAATCGGATAGGGATTATCTGTGTCTATGTTGCGTTACTGTTTCTAAAGCACGAATACAAACCAAAATATATGGAAAAGAGATTTTCCATACAAATACTCTTTGCCATAAATATGTATTTTCATTGTTATTGCGTTTTAAGAAAAAAAACAACACCACATACACAGATTATCTCTTTCCGATTATTCCTGCAAAATTTCATGTGAATTGGACTTACCACTTCGAAATGAAAAGGAACTACGTTTGTAATGGAGAGCGAAAATCAGCGGTACTCCGGGATCCTCCTCTTAAGTGAAACTTTTATTCTATCGCCCCAAAATTTTTAGCCCATCTAGCGTATGTCGCATTACAGCCGGCCGTGCTTTGTTTTATGATCAGTGCATCTAAATTAAGTATAGTAGAATATTTTGTCTACTATTGATTTCCCATTATCATTCCAATTCTCCAATGATTAAGTTAAAAACAAAAACGCGATTTTAATAACCTAAAATAATTTTCAAATTTATTTAGTTGAATGTCAATAATCCGAAAAAGTTTCACTTGCATCGTGGTTTCATAAAACCACACAATATTTTTTTTTCGTGCCTACTACCGGACAAGCAGACGTAAGGCAGGTACACATAGTTACACCTTGTAGTTATTCCATTGTGGCGGTAAAAAAAAACATCCATTCGTCTTTACCTTTATTATTAATACTGCATGGGAAGGAATGGTACGCCTTGCCCTCTTCTCTTTTTTGCAAGAAAAGGTTCCTTTTAGGCAATCTTGCTCCATTTTAGGCCATATTTACTTGTTTTTCAAGCAAACTGGTAGTCAAACGCTTATCATCACAAAAATATCTACTACTTTATATGAGGATTTCGGATGATAAATTAATAACGCTAGTTAATACTTATTAAATGTAGATTTACTCACAATATCAGCTGGTAGATCCCAGATACCTATTTGAATCAAAATACGTTGTGGTTATACATACTCTTCTGTTTATTTAATGGTAAATACATAAATTTACATAAAAATATGGCTACGAACAATGAGAAATTTTTATTTTATTCCTCATCCCGCTCGAAATGTAACGTTCAAGACTTAAAATAAAATAAGTCGTGGCCTATCGTGGCTTTGTGCCCTTAATCTGTCGGAGGTATCGCCCGGTTTTTGTGTATGTTAATGTTTAATTCATAGGATGGCTGGCTGACTGCCTCACTTGTTCCCGCATTGTCTACGCGTCTGCAATTATGAAATTTATGCGAAGCCTGTAGGCATAAACGTTAATGCCGAGTCTCAGCTTGAGTCACCAGTGAGGAATAATCGAGGCTGTCCATGTCCACTCGTTTACCTGATGCCGATTTATCGGACGTATATCCACTTTGATCGATGTGTCTGCAAAAGGGTACCTACATAGGCCGTTATAAAATTACTGAATTTGCTGCCAAGCTTAATATATTTATGCTCATACATGTTGAAATTTGTTAAATAAATATGCTTGTTATATAGGTGTTTGGTTGTTGTATCATAATAGTACGTATGTATTTACAAAAAGTATTCTATCCGTTATGTATAGTTCCCGAATTACAAGCTATGCTTAGTTTGGGGCGCTGTGTAAAATAAAAGTCCTGTTTTTTTTTTTTAATTGTTTATAGGAAGAGTAGTAGAAGCCCCTAGTGAAAGGGCTCGTCCAGAGAATTACTACTACCATACTTATTTCAGCCGCCAAGCAGCATTGCTGTGTTTCGGTTTGAAGGGTATTTATGGTTGCCGGTGAAATTACGGGTACGTGAGGCTTAACACCATTATGCCTCAAGTTGACGGGCGCAATGCAATGCCGTGTAGGCTATGTTCTTTGTGGATGTGACTTATGCAGTAAGGCTTTGTCATAGGCAAGAGTACAAGTAACACCAGGTGCGCTACTTGCATGTCGCGTCTCCTAGAAGTATATATAAAAAAAAAGGAAATATTGACTAAAACAAACTACAGATTTTTATTTAGTAAGGCTGGGTCATCATTTGTAATTGATTATGAGATATAAATAGCCATGACACAGGAACTCAAACCGTTAACGTAATTATAATATGATGACGAATCCTTCGCATGCTAGCAATCTATCATGAGGATTACACTTCCAAGCATTGTCCTATCTCATCTATCACTTTCGCCCTTTCCGCGTTAGTGAGATAGGAAATTTCTACCGTAACCCATTTGGAAACTTATTTCCAAACCACTTTTGTATTCAGATTTTGTGCAACCAATGATTTATAAGCTGTGATCACAATCCCACATCAGAATATACATGGTAAGCAGAGTAGTGTATGTTTTTGTTTATACCGGCCGTAAACATCCAAGTTAGGAGTCATCTTGTCTGCGCCGTAAATCAAACATTTAACTCGCAAGAGCTGTCCAGCCAATAAACCATTTTAGGATGTCGGTGCCCAACTGGCTCATATTATCGTCGCCCTGTCGTTAGTGAAACTGGGTTAGCTTCAATGCGCGTGCACTGCTTCGGAGAAGTCTTATGTCACGTGCGATCGCGAAAATTGTTTACTGACATTCCTACCGGCCACGGGAAATCTTATATAGTACCACTGAGTACACAAGCAAACCACTGAGGTTCGAAATGGTGGCTGGTCGAATACAACTTATGATAATAACAAAATCAAATACCGAGGTATAACACTGAGATATTTCACATTTAAACGAGCAAAAGTGCTTACAAATGAACTATTCAGAATCCTGGCAGATGAAAGCACATGAAATACAATTTAATGTAAGGATATAGATATGGCAAGTTCATACAAGAGAACATAAAAGAGAGACACACTGATTAATAGATGGGGTTGTGAACAGCCCAGTCTCGGTAGTGTCTGTGTCAAATGAAAGACATCAACAAATTGTCGTCTGACAACAAATTGAATTAGTATGACGAGTGTGAGTTTGAATAATTATCACTAGAAGTTTTGCGCTGTGTAAAAAAATTAATGTCCTGTAATATTCATTTTACAAAAAAAATGCTAAGCCATATATGACAGTACTTAATATAAAATGAACGGCTCAATTAGGAAGTTTTCGTAAAATCGTTTCTGGTGTCTTCATTCTATAACCAATGTCATATAGGGTTTTAATACTACTGTTGGTACTAGAGCTGTAATACAAAGTTGTATCATTTGTCTACCATGCAGTTGTAGTACTTCGGCTCTCAGCGTAGTTCTGTTATTGTGCCTTAAATTCATCATATCGACATCCCATTAGTGTCCAGAGCCTCCTCCAAAGCTGGAGTGTTTAACCAAAATCACCACGCTTGGCAGGTGGATTGGTGATCGTAGTAAAGGTGTCGATAGTACACTGAAGGATGCTGCCCTTCTCGATCAACCCTTAATCGGCTTTTACAATTTCCATGGGCTGAGTTGGAGGGGTCGATTCTTAAGCTGCGACCGCCGTGGGTACGCAACACGGCACGGCTTAAATTCATATTGAGATAAAATTAAGTGAAATCCGAGTAAGAATAAAAAGATGCTAAGTGCATGTTTAAAAAGGATCTTGTTAAAGCCTGCCTGCCTCAAATCAAGTGATGACTGGTGTTAAGGTTACGAGCATTGACACTAATTGACGTGCATGACATTTTATAAACCCTCAATCATTACAATATGCGCACAAGTTGTTTTATATATCACAAAAAATAAATATCAGTCATCGATGATCACATATCCATGAAAATCGATATTTAAGTGTCTGAATTGTTCGATATTTCGGCGCTTTAACACCGTTGCATAATCTCTATAATAAAAATGGCTGAGGTGTTTTCGAACGTGCAAACATAAACTGAGATTTACGATCCTTCGCGTCTGTAAAACGCAGTTTAGGTTATGAAAGAATGCTCAAAGCAATCTGAAATACGTGGGATAAACCAGGTGGGCTTGTATATAAAACAAGCGGCCTTCGTTTGTTATTCTCGTGGCTGTCGTGAAGGAAAGTGAATACGTCTGGCACAGGATTGTCGCAGCCTCACCTGTTCTCGAAAAGCCAATTCGGAAGATGTATTGCCCTTTGTTTGCGGACCCGCCTGGGCGTGTTCGCGGTTTTTTTAACAACACCAACTTCAGTTTCGCTTATCGTAAGATATATATTGAGTTTCTTTTTGTAAGTTACACCTGGTTCTAAAACACATCGAGGTCACGGTACTAAAATTTTAAAATTAAATAATTCAAGTTGCCATAACAACGATTCTCAATGGTTGTGTCCCGGCATTTTGAGGTAAGATAGCCAGCTCCTCAAGTTGAGGATTCCGGGTGTAGTGCGTACTGACATTCCTACTTACTATTGGCCGTATCATAACTTGTAACCAGGTGAGTTAAGCGCTTTACTGTTGTAAAGTTTTTTTTTTATTAAATTGTAATTGTAATTTTATTCGAATAAAGAGACTGGAAGCCTAACTCTAACTATTTTTAAGTTTAATTAAGTACTCGAATCAAATTATCTTTGTCACAAGTAACTATACCTATACATACCTATATATTTTATTACTTATGTACCTATATATTCTTCTATATATGTAGGATGAGTTTTTTTCCAGGGCCACTGAGGCCAAGTCTGAAACCGTGAAAAGTCATGCTAGGAGTTACGTGCTCGTTTTAAAGAAAATAAGTTCTGCATTTATTTATTTTTTATAGATTTCCTGTAAAAGTGAGATAAAAAAAAATGCATATTTGAGTTCTTTGTTTGATAATAAAATAAATAATGTATGATGACTATGTTCCCAAAGTTGTTGAGAAACTTTTTAAATATAAAATTTATAAATTCAACTCAGTGGTAAAATCCAGCCATGCACCAATGGACATTTCCGTGTTTCGGAAGTTTAGGGGCGCATCTAATGCGTGCATATGCTGAGCCTCTGCCTACCCCCTAGTAGGTCATTTGTAGTACCTTTACTTACTACCAATGAAACTACATACCTTTTCTTGCGCAGTGGCATGCGACGACTGAGCCGCAAAGTACAAAACATGACAGTTTTCATTCGTTTGTACCATGATCATTAGCATAGTTTCACCAATTCGCGACGGTTTAGGTACACTCGTGTAAGCACACATTGCGACACGTGGTTTGTTTAGTTGCGTGCTAAACAAGCGGAGTGGAGGTTTCGCCACGGGTGCAGTTAGCGGCCCTTCATGTGGAGATGTCGTGAGACGACGCGCCCATTGCAGCCGACTGTGACATGCTTCACACGATTTTTGAACATGATGTGCTACTATATATCTTAGAGTTTGGGATGACGTGACATTAATTTCACACAAATATAGCCCTAAACAAAGCTAAGCTTGTAATATGGTAACTGGATAACGGACATATACTTACTAAACAACACCCAAATAAATTCCGGGTGAAGTGTGTCTCCACCTTTGGCCTAATCTCAACTTGTAACCATGTGAGATGAAGGCCAAGCGCTTCCCCGTCGTACAATAAAAAAAAAAAAAAAAAAGAGTTCCCTCGATTTTTCCAGGATTCCATCATCAGGTCTTGACCTGATCACAATGGGGCCAACTGTGAAGACCCTTTCAAACCAAAAAAAAATTCAAATAGGTCCAGGGGTCTTCGAGTAATCGGGGAACAAACAAACAAAAAAAAAGTTTCCGTCGAATTGAGAACCTACTCTTTTTTTTAAAGTCGGTAAATAAATAAATGTATCACACAAATGTTGGTTCCGGGTGGTAATCAAACCCACAACCTGCGGCGTAGAAGACAGAGCTATCTACTACTAAATGAGCTGTGTAGGCCTCACAGCTCATTTGAATTATCGACATTTGGTGTGGGACGCTACCTGCGTCGACACCCTAGGACGCCATCTCATTTTTTTTTTATTGTACGACAGGGAAGCGCTTGGCCTTCATCTCACCTGGTTACAAGTAGATCTCATCTTCCTGGGACATCAGTTAGGGCTGGAGCGGCGGCTGATTCGGCCGAGGATCACAAAAGGCGCAAATATAGTGGTCTCGACAGAGCTCACCTATTTGAGCTTTTTGGGGTGGAGACCTTAGGTCTCCACCCCAAAAACCCTTCCACGGCCTTGGACTTTTGATTGAGGCGACACTTGACCCAAGAGCTGGCTCTTATTTAGGCCAGCGAATTAGCATAGCTATTCAGCGTGGCAATGCAGCCAGTGTCTTGGGCTCGCTACTACAGTTGAGTTACATATAGGCCGTTGTAACGGTCCTTAGGTAATCTGACTGATTCCTTTGTACATAGTTAGATTAATTGTACTCATTATTGAATACAATTTATTGTTATTATCGACTTAAGACCCCGGAGTTCAGCTGATTTTCACAGGCCACTATATACAAATACAGTAGTTGACGGCTCATTTTGTAATGTCAAGTCCGATTCTAATGAAATTTTAATTAGCCTATTTTGTATGGGAGAGCAGCACTACTGGGCTTTCACTAAAAAAAACATTTGAATTTTGATGCTTAAACCGTTTGATAAAGTTTGCTAGGTTGCCTTTAGAGCTGATGAAAATAAAACGTCGTCAGATCCGAAAGAACTTTTGTGAGTCATTTTTGTATTGAAAAACGTGCAATCCGTCAATAGTTCCGTTATGATTTGTTTTTCGTAGAAGACCTACTGTTTCGGGCCATGTTTGGTGCATTGTATGAGATCTTCGAGTTAATACAAGCTTGCTCGATTTTTGATAATAATCCGTTATACCTATTTTTAAATTTAAATACAATACTGTTCCATTTTCTAAACAGTATCTTCAAATTATGTAAGCAAACAATGAGTCAGCGGACTATGCAAACCAGCTTCTGGTAAGATAATTCCTAACTTTCTCTAAACTAGAACCAGGATGCCGGCAGCAGCCAGTCATAATAAATGAGAAGTGAAATCATTACTGACACCCTTGATACTAGATTTCCTAGAGCATTTAGTATTTATTAGGAACAAATAATTTCGCAATCGAAATAGATTCTTCAAACTAAAATAATAAATATCAAACTGTGTGATATTATTTATATTTATTATGAAATCCGTTTCTATAATGAAATAAGTTTCTTTGAAAAAAAAATAATGCATTGAGCATTTGATTTTTTTATTTTTTCATAAATTCGGTCTGCGATGTAACGAGCCTATACCAAGAAGACGCCAACTAACTCACTTTTTTATGACAATAAGGTCGTAACATACCGGAAAATTTTTGGTTTACTTGATAATTAGGTTTGGTGTTGCAAGTTGATCTGGAACTCTTTTAAATTAACACAAACATAAAAATACTACTACTATACTATAGCTTAAATAAACCACGAAGTGTACTCAAGTGGTGTTCAGAGCTAAAGAGTAGGTAAAAGTAGGTACCTAGCTCAATTTGCAATGCGATTCTTGTAGGTTGGACGATAGAGATGACCTCGACCCATTTCGGAGACAAATCAGACTGGTTCAGTTATTGAGAGTAATTCGATCAATGAGATAGCTTGCCTATTTGTAAAGCAGACGCCATCGACATGAATAGTAATTTAATTAAACAGGTCTCTTACAGTCTATCTATATTGATGCAGAGCTAGGATACTGTACTAACTTGCTATACCTACAATATTTTTACTACAGAAAATATTACAGGACATTTATTTTACGCAGCGCAATCTAGCACCAAACTAAGCATAGCTTGTAATAATATGGGAGCCGGGTTACGGAGAACGCTTAATTTTATTTTTTGGCGTAAATACATACTTACTACCTATTTATTACAACACCCAAACACAGAACAAACATTTACATTCATGACACAGATGTTTGTCCTGGGTGGGAATCGAACCCACAACCTACAGCGCAGAAGGCAGAGCTACTACCAACTGAGCTGTGAGGCTTGTTGTATTTATTGGGAAGCTAAAAATGAATTACTCAACATTCACATACAGCACTTTACGGACTTTTCTAAAACTTCAAAGCAAAAATTACAAAATAAAACCTTTTGTTGTATTTTTATTTAATTATTTGTGGTTATGTGTACCGGCAATAGAAATACACATTTTAAGAAAATTTTTACTGTCTCTCTATTACGGTTCATGAGATTCAGCCTGCTGACAGACTGACGGACGAACAGCGGAGGCTTATTAATAGGGTCCCGTTGGAACCATTTAGGTACGGAACCCTAAAACAGTTGTACTTATCTACGAAAATAATTGTTTTTTGTTCATAGTACATAAGGTTGTAAATGTTTATTTCAGAATTCTCATTACAGCGTGAAATTAAGTAGGTATGTATATATTTTCCGTGTAACTTTGATTTATGATTCACGTTTAATCTTTCGCTCTTCCTAGAACAGTTAAATGTCGCTGTGATACACAAGAAAATTTTACATAATGGCCATGTACTTTAAAAACTTGTAAATAATAAAAAAAAATACATTTTTAAATGACTTCAAAAAAAAGAGGAGGTTCTCAATACGTCAATCTTTTTTTATGTATGTGTCCCGATTACTCAGAGAAGCCAAGACCGATTTGAAAAATTATTTTTTTGTTTGAAGGGTAAAGAAAATCAAAACATATAATTTCTAAAACATTGCTTTTAATAGATACGTTATGTCTGCATTCAGTGGCGACTTTCACGATTAGGAATCTACTACGCTTAAAGGAGCTAAATGTTTTTGAGCAATATTTGCTCGGTTATGGAAACAAACTGGTAAATAGAAACATTGAATATCTTAAAACATGTTGTAATTAGTCAGATTTAGCCTGTACGTAGTGGTGAATTTAACGAATGAATGTAGAACATTCATTTTAGGATTTTTTGAAGCTACAATTTGCATCACATCTGTATCGCGCGTACCTTAAAGCTGAGTAATTGAACTCAGATGTCTTAGTACGAATGATATCGGTCGGGAATCTAGCCTTAGATTGATTAAGTTACTTCCAAATAGTAGTAAAGTTACCTGCACTAATATGTATACCAATATTTTCAAATACCTATTACTTTTTTAACGTCTGATAAATTCCTTACAAGAAAGCGTGGAAGGCAATATAAAAGATGGTCTGTCGAAATTCAAAAAACAGCGGGTAAAACATGGACCAGAGTGGCATCTCTTAGTCAAATTTGGAAAGGGTTGGAAGAGGCTTTTGTCAACACTGACAAACAGGTCGACAAAAAAAAATACAATAGTCAGTTTAATGTAACAATGTCATTGGGTACTTGAAATAAAGGATTTTATTATTGTTATTATTATTGTTTTAAATTCCATGAAAATACTTACTTGAATACTTAACATATCTACACGACGTGGAAACAAAACCCTTTTGAAAAAGATGCAGGTTCTTGTGCCAGCGACCTGTCGCGTAGTACCACTACGCCGCACTGATCAGCAAAATATATGATGCAAGAAACAAGAGAGCTCAAGGTAAAGGTGTCCAGGGTGCCTTGTGAATTAAATTTACAAAAAATCCTTACTTCGTTCAAGCCATCCATTATACACCTGCTATGTATTGACACGTAAACTTCTCCTTTTCTTGTCTGCGGACATAATTCACTGCGTGCATATACAGATAGCAATGATCCACTTTTTACATTAACTCAATATCGAATGACTTATTGGGACGGGTTTTAAAAGTAGCATTGCCAAGGACACTACTTTGCTTACCGTGTAATTATATTGTCTTGCAGCAGATAAGCATAGTTTTTTATATTATTGAGTTATGATTTCGCAGTTTTGTTCGTTTTAAATTGCTTGAATCTTACTGATTCTTTCAAATTACAGTCGTATGGCGCTAATCGGCTTGCGTTGGTCGTTTATCTGAGCATTCTACATGACAGGAGCATTTATTTGGCCATGTCTGGCGCTTTTTTCAACGGGTTTAAATGGAAAACATGTGCCAATTTAAGCATTCTATTCGGTGTTTGTGGATAAATAACAATTCAAATTATGTGATTTAATGGAAAAAGTTTTATTAAGTATTCGAGTATCGTAAAAATAGAGATCTTTACTGTTACTGAACTCTCTGTAATACTGTTATTAGACAAAGTTCAGTAAAAATAAACTTTGCCATGGAGTGGGAAATGTGTCTTCAAGTACTGATATGTAAAGAAATATCAATGCTCGAAGTCCCATTTCCCACTTTTGAAATACGAATCATTGGCTGCAATAAAATACTGAGCTAAATACTAATACTTATTTTATTTTTTATTATGGGTTAGTTCTTGACCTCTAGACTCGCTCTAGGACAATTGTATTGTATTGTATTAAATGTATTCTTTTACCTTTTAAATATTTTACAACCATAATAACATTACAATAATCATAATCACAAAATAATAAAAAAGACAAATACACATTAATATTCTTACATATGAAATTGGCGTTTTGTATGGGAGGAACATAAAGGCAATTTTTTCATATTAAAATATATTTTATTACTCAAAGTATGTACCATTGCTATCTATACACTTTTGCCATCCTATAGGTAGTTCATTGATCCCTTTACTAAAAAAACCATTCGGACGGGAATCAATGAAATCTTTGAAAGCGGTTTGGACTGCCTCATCGGAATTGATTTTTTTTCCTTGCAAGAAGTTATCCAAATTTCGAAAAAAATGGTAATCTGTTGGAGCAAGGTCCGGAGAGTACGGTGGATGTCTTAGACATTCCAATTGAAGCTCCTCTAATTTGGTAGTCGTCTGTTGGGCCGTGTGTGGTCTAGCGTTGTCTTGAAGCAGCAGTGGCGTAGAGCGATTGAAAAGTCTCGGTTGTTTAACAGTGAGCTTTTCCATCATGGTTTGCAGTTGCTGACAATAGACATCAGCCGTAATCGTCTGACCAGATTTAAGAAAGCTATAGTGTACGACACCGGCACTAGTCCACCAAACGCTTACAAGTAACTTTTTTTGAGTCAATTTTCGCTTGGGGCAAGATTTTGCTGGTTCACCAGGGTTCAGCCATTGCGATGAGTGTTTACGATTATCGTACAGGATCCACTTTTCATCACATGTAATGATCCGATTTAAAATTCCTTCATTATTGTGCCGGTTGAGTAATGTAACGCAGCAGTCGACGCGCGTTTGTCGGTTTGCTTCACTCAATTCATGAGGTACCCACCTTTCAAGCTTTTTCACCTTCCCAATTTGCTTAAAGTGGATTAAAACTGTTTTGTAACTAACACCGCAGCCTGCTGCTAACTGTGATGTGGTTTGCGATGGATCTGCTTCCACAATAGCCTTCAATTCATCATTATCGACCTTGGTCTCCGGCCGTCCACTGGGCTTGTTCTGCAGGTCGAAATTTCCAGAACGAAAGCGTTGAAACCAAAAACGCACCGTGTTTTCTTTTGCGACACCACCTCCATACACATCATTAATCATTCGAGCCGTTTCTGCAGCACTGGTGCCACGGTGGAACTCGTACTCGTAAATAATGCGATATTTTAAGTTTTCCATTTTGTGAAATGAGTGACGCAGAAAAAAAAAGCAAAAGAGAAAAAAACAAATGAATTACGGTTTTCGAAACACAAATGCATGAGTAAATAGCTGTTTAAATTTGAATTTGGAATTCCTAACCAAAGAGGAGATATTTAAGTTCAAAGTGGCCAGTACTACAAAACGCCAATTTCATATGTAAGGACCTAATATTAAATTTGAATAAAACAAAATAATAAGCATTACGTACTAACTACTACGCAAACAATACCGACTAATCGTGAGTTTCCTACAAACACAAATAGCTCAATTATAAATAGCTGACTGATGGTCTATTCATCATGGCAATAGAAACTGTTTACTGCATTGATTGCAAGGAACAATAAGTCGTTTGTAGCTCTGAGATCAGCCGTTTGATAATGCATCTCAATTTACAGCATCATTGGGTACGTCCTCGAACCACTGCAGGTCAATCATTAGCCCAGATAAGTGCTTAAGTGCTACCTACTATTGATATGTTTCAGCCCAAGAAACACTTCAAATCTTTACTTTGTGAGGATATTCAATACCTTTGATGACCTTATTTCCCTTGATTTTTTCCCCGCTCTCTATTTTTTGGACATTTTTCGTCGGACAAATATGGCAGTCCCATAGTGGCCAACAAATTTTACCAACCTAATCGGATTTAAATTCATCATACAACATTGTGTAAACACCCTAGTAATCAGTCTAAATATATCAAATAATTATGTAGCTGAAACGACAGACTGAAAATCAACGCACAACTCAAAACAGCGGTCTAATAGATTACCAAGCCTCACAGCTCAGTTGGTAGTAGCTCTGCCTTCTGCGCTGTAGGTTGTGGGTTCGATTCCCACCCAGGACAAACATTTATGTGATGAATGTAGATGTTTGTTCTGTGTTTGGGTGTTGTATTGTATGATAAGTATGTATTTTCAAAAAAAAGTATTTATGTATTCTATCCGTAATCTAGTTCCCATATTACAAGCTATGCTTAGTTTGGGACTAGATGGCGCTGTGTGAAATTAATGTCCTGTCCTGTAATATTTATTTATTTTATTTATTTAATAGAGGCTTGAAATTGACAGAAAGCTTCTTTAGTGAAAACTCCCACGGATGATGGGATTGAGTTCCAGAGTGTTTCACTAGTCTAACTATAATTCAATGTATAATTTACATACTCTAATCACTAATCTCTTGTTTTACGTTTAGTGCTTTGTTGATCTTATTGCACTAAGAGGTGACACACTATCTAGATAACGAGGTTTGTTATCACACCCTACTTAATCGCGGCAAGGTCGTTCTGACTATGGCGTCATTCAAGAAATTGGAAATTGCTTTTGCTTACCGCCTGTGTTCTGGTGGTTCGACTACTGGTGTCAGATCCAGAGGTTCCATCCCCTTGGTTTGGTTGGTGGTAGGACTTTGTTCACCTTCCCCTGGCAAGCCACCACCTTACCTTAGTCTGTCGCAATCACAACAACTCTTAAAAAAAAAAATCCGGCATTTGGAGGTAAGATAGCCAGTTCCACAGTTTATTGAGGATTTCGAGTGAAGTGCGCTTCCATCTTTGGCCTTATCATTACTTGAAAATCAGGTGTGATGAAGGCCGAGGACATTAGTACAGTAAAAAAATAAATGTAAAATTGATATACCGACGTAGTAAGTGTAGGTAAAAACATTGTCGCATTTCATGCACACTATTGTAGTGACATCCCGTATCTTCTTACACTTAACGATAAGATATTATTTGATAAGTTGAGTATTCATATTTTCATAATTGCTTGTATCATTAGCTAGTTGCTTAAACTAGCTATTATTTAAACTGTGAGCGAGTTAAATGTTTCGGATATGTGAGAGTCAAACTCGCATACTGAGGGTTTTGACCCAACATTTCTTGAAACTTGAAAGTGAAAACATGTTTTTTTTCTTTTAATTTCGTTCTGGAATATTCGTATGGGTCCGACTCATGCTTGGCCGATTTTTAGTATGAGTTGTTGTATATCAAGGTAAGGACTATTATCACACTAAGTTAGGTGTGATTAACCAAGAACTATTTAGGCACTACTAATTTTACAATAGAGCAAAAATAAAAATCGTTAAGATAAAGTCATGTTTTTTATAAGCTTCATTTAAATTTAATTTTATTTTAATAGTTTCTTGTTATAACTGCTGTTGTAGTAATAGAAATACACACTTGTTGAAAATTTTAACTGTCCATGTATAACGGTTCATGATTGATAATATTCCCTCTAAAAGACAGACGGACAGCAGAGACTTTGTGATAGGGTCCCGTTGGCACCCTTTGGGTACGGAACCCTAAAGACCTAACAACCCATACTAGGTACTCATACGTACTACCCATAACTACTCCGCCAAAAGTTCCAATTATATGCAATTATCTCATCTGCCTGGGACATCAGTTAGGGCTGGTGCGGCGGCTGATTCGGCCGAGGATCACAAAAGGCACAAATATAGTGGTCTCGACAGAGCTTACCTATTTGAGCCTTTTGGGGTGGAGACCTTGGGTCCGTGGGGAGCCGGTGCCCTCCGGGTTTTCAAAAATATTCCAGGGCTTTTGATTGAGGCGACACGTGACCCAAGGGCTGGCTCTTATTTAGGCCAGCGAATTAGCATAGCTATTCAGCGTGGCAATGCAGCCAGTGTCTTGGGCACGCTTCCGTCTGGTACTGGTCTGGAACAGTTGAGTTACCTATAGGCCGTTTGTAACGGTCCTTAGGTAATCTGACTGATTCCTTTGTACATAGTTAGTTTAATTGTACTTTTTATTGAATAAATGTATATTACATGCATGTCTTACTTACCAAATACAGAAATAAAACAATATCTTGTATTATTTAAAATCTCAGTAAAGTCTCGTCACGTTTGTAATATTTAAGATGTCAGTGTCATTGCTCTCAAGGATAAGTGCAAGCTTTGAAACAGATTCAAGTTATTGAATGTACCTCGAACAATTGGAAAAAGAACGTGTTCACTTCACGTATACCAATTCTAAGCGGGAAATCTTATTAGTCTCACTCATGATTAGCAAGTTGACTGCTCAGCTTACCCCGTTCATAAATAGCTGGTTCTAATCTCTTGTTTCTAAACTTTTACTTGACATAGTTTAGAATATAAAAACTTAAATTATTCGTCCAAGCAAAGAAAATTGTGCACCGGTGATGGACTAGTTCATTTGCTTACGGCTTAGAATCGTTTTGGATAGCAACATGATACATGGTACCTGTGTGAGTTTTTTTCCAGAGCCACTGGGGCCAAGTCTGAAACCGTGAAAGTTATCGAAAAGTCATGTTGGGAGTTAAGTGCTCGATTAAAAAAAAAAAAATCTGCATTAATGAAAATACATTTTTTTATAGTTTTTCTGGATATGTGAGTTTATGAAAAAAAAATGCATTTTTGAGTTCTCTGTTTGATAATCAAAAATAATGTTTAATGACTATGTGCTCAAAGTTGTTGGAACACTTTCAAATCGAAATATATATATATATTATATAATTTATACATTTATTTTACTATCAAACAAAGAACTCAAATATGCAATTTTTTTTTCAAAAACTTACTTTTCCAGAAAAGCTATTAAAAATTGTTTTTCTTTAATGGAGAACTTACTTTTTTTTTAAATCGAGCACGTATCTTCTAACATGACTTTTCGATAAATCTCACGGTTTCAGACTCGGCCTCAGTGGCCCTGGAAAATACCTGTATAACCTGTATAACCTGTATAATATTATTATGTATGATATATATACCACCGTGTGGCCAGTGGCCATCTCATCCGGGGATTGAGGGTTCAAATTCAACCGTGCACCAATAAAATTTTCAAAAACCGAATGTCCAAATGGCATGGGTCACAATAAGATTATATATATAAGATCTATGCTCTGAGTTTCAGAGGTGAACCCTTGTAGGGTATATAAAAAGTCGTAAGTCTGTTACTTTGTTTTAACCTATAGCTGGCGGTGCTCATGTAACTTCATCAAGTTTCGACTTCCCCCGCTAACAAGTATTTCCGCATGGCGCCGATGCATTAATAGGAGCTATTAAAACTGTTTTTTATACTACGACTGGGAAGCACACCTTGATCTCTCCTGGAGTGAAGTTATAAAAGGTTAGGTGTTTTATATCACATTAACGGGAAGCTCTTGACCTCAATAAAGACAGTTGACCAGGCAGTTGCACAGGCAAAACTTGGGTCTACCATGATGGAGCGAGTTTACCCAGAGGGCTCTGGCTCGCCCACGCACCAACGGGACCCAGTGAACTGCTTGGCACGGGACTTAGGCAGGGTCACCGCTAGCAACTTTGCTTGGGTTAGACCACTAGGATATCCCACCAACCAAGGAAGCGCTAAATTTTTCATTGTTCGTATATCTCTTGACGTTTAATCACCAACGATTTCTCAGTAAGCTAAACGTACAATACCTGTGACCTGCAATCCACAACAGTCTATAATTAAAAGTGGAGTCATGTTGCTTTTGCGTATACAATTAGAACGTTTATTTACAGAATGCTCAACCTTTACTCAGGCACTTTTGTGTATTTTTGACAAGACTACAAAAGGTAGAATATTACAAGAATCTGTATCCAGGATAACGTTTTGCGGGTTGTCTCACGTAAGCTAGGGAATTGCCTAAACGTTTAGGAAGGGTAGTACAATACACCTACCAAATGACGATATAAAATCAAGGCATTCCTCGCTCAAGCTGGCAAAGTAAGGTATAATCACCGGATAAGAGTTTCAAACGCTTTCGGAACCTGCTTTCGACGGGAACACAATTATCTCGAAACGTGGCTAACATTACATGATTCGTAATCACTATAATTTTCTCCAACCGAAGCTTTTTATCGGCCTGATTTGTATGTTACCTGCAATTTGGGTTTTTACAGAACATTTTCACAAACTCAATCCTTTGCGCCGGGTTTTAACGTCTTTTAAACAATTCAAAAATATTGTAGGTACTGACAGTACCTACTATAATTTTTATATAATTCTTTGTTGCTGCTTTAGCTTCTAAGCAACTAAGGCTTTTTAAAATCACTTCTAAAACGGTCATGGCTATGATACTGTAACATCCAATTGACAATATCTTTTTAGAAACTGAATTTTCTAATATTATAATATGATATACACGGATGAATTTACTAATTATTATTATTAGCTCATGGAAGGTTCAAATTAACCACAATCATTATTTATTGAACCCGGAATCGGAACTCTTGGCAAGGAAACTAAATGTTATGCTATCTGTGCCAATTATTATGTAATACAACATTTTATTTCTGCTTATAATCTCTGACTAGTCAAGAATTCAAGGGAAGAAGTCAAGGGATTAGAAATTGAAATTTCGGTGTAGGTGTGATCTACTTTCTAGTGGTCCACCCCAGGCAACTGAATCGCTGTTTTTTGCTAGAGGTTATGGCTGAATGATAACAAGGCAGGAAGGACTTGTAAAAGTTTGATCCACTTGGCTAGCGGCACTACCGAAGTCCGGCACTAAACGGTTCGCAGTGTTCCGTCAGAGCGTTGAAGAGCCAGTGTCTTCTGGACAAGTTTTTTTATATAGAATGTTTGTTCTGTATCTGGGTGTTGTATTGTATGATAAGTATGTATTTAAAAAAATGTATTTCGATACTCCATCCGTAATCTATTTCGCATATTCTTATAAGCAAATACTATGCTTAGTTTGGGGCTAGATGGCGCTGTGTGAATTTAATGTCCTGTATATTTTTTTTATACATAGAGATGGCTACCATACTCCCATAATAAAATTACATTGTTTGCAAAATGCGCAAATCAGTCTCGAATTAGGTATGCATAAGTAATGTGTAGCTAATAGTCTGACTCAAGCTCTACCTAATTGTAGAGCAACTGTTGTAATGTTGACCCTCGCTTTTCTTGGAGCTGCACCTATGTTGTAACAAAGCTATGATGTGGTAGCCATGTGATGCAAATCATTACTTATTCTGAACAGGGATTGCAAAGGAATGCATTGTCTGTCCTTAGAAAGCCCGGAGATCAGATTACCTTCTCCAAAAGGAGTAATTTTAAAAATATATTTTTTACAACCTTTTATAATGTAATACAATTTGTATACTAACTACTAATATTAAGCAATCAAACTTAATTAACTATGTAGGTACATAAGAAAAACGCCTTAAAAGTAGCTTCGATTGGGCATATAAGAGTTACTTGAAAAAGCTATCAATTAAATGGCAAGCTAATTTAAGAGGTCAGCTACAAAATATATTTTGTCAGCAATCAAAGTGAATTAAAAAGCAAAGTGTTTTTTTGGGTGCAAAAAAACCTAACAACCTACCTGACATACACAGCCGAACTGACAACATAAGTTCGAATTATATTTGGTGAAAATGACTTTTTAGCAGATTTATGGCCTACCAAATATAAAAAAAATACAATTCAATTAATCCCTTAAAGATACTATATTTAAGTAAGTAATTGTCCTCAATATACTCGGGTTACGTTCAATGTTGGTTGGCCTCGCAAATTTTGATCTCCACATTAGGATTCGTTGTGTTGGGCACCAATTTTCAGTTACTTGAGTATAGAAGTGAAATTAAATATTTACCAAAGATAATATAATCAAGTACTAGGTAATTATATTGATAGTAATCAAGTAGATCCTACTAAGTAGCTTGAACTGTGTGAATTGTCTGTGTATATTTCTGTGTATGCTTTTTATTGATTTCGTTCTTTGTTTCATTTTAATGTATTTAACCTCTAAAAAACGGCAAACTGCAGCCTCTACTTAGACAAAAAGTAACTTTATTATATTACAAGTACACAGTGAAAATTAAACAGAAGAAGTTGTTAATTTTTTGCAAAAGTAAATCTAAATCAAAACAACATTATTTATCAATAAAAATGAAATGGTGTTTTGAAACGTTTATTGCAATTATTCATCGCATCGTGATCTTAATTGAAACGTTGCAACTCGTATTTAGAAAGCTCTGGACGAGTGCCAACAGCTGTTTTGTATCAAGTATCACGGGATTTTTGGGTCACTATAGGGGTCAGGGTTATATCTGATGGATTCATAAAGTGATTGAAATCAACATATTACAACAAATTTTCAAATTACCTTCGTTACTATTTGAATACAAACCTGAAAAGAAAATAAAAAGACAGTGTGTTTTGATATTTTCAAACACTACATATATCAAAACATCGTGTTACATTTAACCTTTTGTTTGTATGATGAGTTTATGGGTTACAGAGAAAAAAAAAATTCTTCTAAAAACACCTTCGGCCTTAATCTCACCTGGTAATAAGTTGAGATAAGGCCGAAGGTGGAGGCGCACTTCACCCGGAATCCTCAACAAACTGAAGAACTGGCTATCTTACTTCTAAATGCCGGAACACAACAATTTTTAAGAATTGTTGATTAATATCAAATTGAACCTACATAGAGCATTGAAGTTACTAGGTACCACCCATGACTTCACGTCTACGCCTGCTAAATCATCGCTTCTTTATCTACCGCTCTATAAAATGCACATACATACATTGTCGATAAGGTTTACACTTTACACAGTAGCATACTTTCAGACGACAGTCTCGTAAAATACATTCCTTTCGGTCTTATGTTGTCATAACAGCTGAAATAGAATTGCGGATTTCCACGCACATTCCTAGTCCTTTAGGAAATAGGTGACTGCTACAGCCAAGCTTAGTGTCTAATTACGTGATAGGAATGTGAGTTGAATCTGGGAGATTCACCGGTACAAAGGGCTGGTTATATGGACTCAAAGCTAACGAAGGATTCATTTGTAGGGTAGGATAGCACGACCACCAGGTTTGATGGGAGCACTTTGTGACAGCTGTCATGTTTAAAAATTCATAACGCTTTTGGAGAATGGGCTCTAAACTATTCGTTAAGTGACTATCTAGACTATACCTATACATGCAGGCGCCGTCACATAGTGCCAATCTGGCTGTAATCCAGTGATGATTAATAGTTGCGCCTCGGACTATACATCATTGATGGCGTATCTCCATGCATCCCGAACTTCTCAGTCGTATATGTTTCGTAATATTGTTCGGTAATATCTTCAATTGTGATCGCGACCGAGCGTACAATGACATGAGATGACGACATCTCACAGAGTCATACCACCTCATCTAAGTATCTATCGCGTCTATCAATACTTCACAGCACTTCAGAAATGAGAAGTAAACCTGCTACTAATTATCGCTGTCATTTTTTTATAGGGAATATGGCGTCAGAAATGATGGCCTGCAATTTCTACATGTATTTTTTCAAAATATTTAAAAATGGGTAGTAGATTGTTTTTAAAAAAAATAATATATGAGTTTGCGCATACCTTTAAATATTCCCGACAGTTACTGACCATATTTGTAACAGGAGTGGTCGTAGAGCAGACTGTACTAACAGGTCTCGCTGCTATTTTTGTTGTAGTACTACCCCCTACCAAATTGTTCTTCCTAATTAGGAATGTCGATTGAGACCCGTTTTGTATGAATTATGTGTGATAATCGTGATAATAAAAAAATCCTATGTTATTTTTCCGTTTCGTCTTTCGAATACTTTTCTACGACAAGTATTTCGATATTTTCGGTACTTGAGTATAAAACATAGCGGTGAAAGTATAACTGAGACTCAGAGTAAATATTTTGAAGACGCAAAAGAATGTTGTTTGCTCATAATGTAACATTGCAAAGAATGTTTACGTTTCTTATCTGGTGAATGCTTCAGGTCTTCAGGATGTGTGTGTAAAGTTTAGTTTAGCCATGTAAAGTGTAAACATCCTTCTCGCTAACAGATCTCAACCTTGGCCGACTAGAAACCTGGAACATGTTATTCGTAGGCGGTGTTTATACGGAACACTTTCAAATGAAAAACAAAACAACTGTTTTGAAGTAACCGGTAATCTCCTAATATATTACTACTATTACTAGGCTAACAGTTCAGTTTTAAATTCTGCGTTCAGCGCTGTAGGTTGTGGGTCGTTTCTCAAATATTTGTGTTGATCTTAGACCTTCGTTATTCTTTGTTAGGTATGACCACCGTGTCAGATCCAGAGGTCCCGGGTTCGAACCCCATGGGGAGTACAATATCGTGCTTGGATTGGTTGGTGGTAGGACTTTGTTTAAGTAGGTATGCCTGGCTAGCTACCACCATCATAACTAAGTCTGTCGCCATAACAACAATTCTTAAATATTATTAGTAAGAGTATTAAAGTAAATTATTTTTAAAAAAAGGTGTTAATAGTTTTTTTCCCCTTCGAGGATTCACCTCTCCTCACTACTCAGAGCGTGGATCATAAAAAATGAAAATAACAAAAGTTTATAAGTAACTATTAAATTCTTGATCTAGTTACTATATACAAGGGCTAGATGACATGTGAAATAACCAGTAATATTTATATGACGCTGGAAAAAAACATCTTAACTTTCCGACCCGCGAGAACGTTGTGTGATTGAATAAACACAGAAAGCCTTGACGACCTGCAAATGTCTAGAGTATTTACATTTATACTAGCCATGGACAAGATAAATATTGGAAAAGCCGTTTAAAGGTAATCTTATTTACTTTGGGTTTTAAATAAGAAATAGAGTGCCAACCTTATATTACCGACAACGTGCGAATGAAGCTTCTGGTGGTGCAAACGTCACAGAGGGCCAAAATCAGTATAAATCCAAGCATCCAAACAAACTTTTGCATCTGTAATATATAAAGGACCCAGAGATTTATTTAAAACGATCAACCATTTAATCCTGCCGTCCGTGGGTGCAGTTACATTATTGGTATGACGCCTTTCCCGAAATTGTCGCTAGTCACGTTTATTTCGGTCACAGCATGACTTTAGTACCGAGGAACTTGCCGTGACGGATGTTTATTGACTCAGGAACTACAGACCACACGTATGGTAGATGTGACTGCAAATTTAAATCAAAACATTGTATCAGAAATGGACACGATTTTAAACAGATGGTCGTTCTACATCGTTTTGTTTAAAAATTTGGTATTTATGAAAATGAAATGTGTGAATTATTGATTTTGTTACATATAATCTGTGGAACACCTAAGGCTTCCCATCATCCCGTGGGATTGCAGCGCTACTGCAATCCCACGGACCCACAATGCTGGGTCCAATTTTGAATATAAACCATTAAGGGACCTGTTCATCACATAAAAAAATATCATCGATTGATTTGTACAATTAAACCATCAGTAACTGGTTTTTGTGACCACAGATAAAGAATGGAGTAGATTTTGCTAACATTTTCGATCTTGTTTGAGGTATCAATGAAAATTGTAGTGGAAAAACTAATTATATAAAGGACATATAATTAATTATATCCTTTTAACGAAAAATTCAATAAATAGTACCCACAATATCCACAGTCAATATTGTGGACATTTGTCAATATGTCGCATTTACCCACGGTGTAGGTAGCAACGCTAACAAGTTTATTGAAACGTCAGACAAACTGCAGGGAACTGTAAACAATAGCAGACAATATAAATCTCTAGACATGTATCAGCCTACGGTATCAGCGCATACTTCGATATAAATTATTGTTGGGAACTGAACTACCGATCGGCGTTTATGCCTCGTAGGTACTGCTGCTGTTCCCAGTTCTGCAAAGATAATGATGTGGGAAACTGTCAATTATATCCAACCAATCTAAATAGGTATCCTATTATATCTAAGCACGTGACAAGTATCGATTGTAGTTGGTATCGGGAACTATAGGATGTCATCTGTCCAACCAGTACAAAATTCACAAACACCAACTATAGATCACACTAATATTATAAATGGTCTGGAACAGTTGAGTTACCTATAGTCCGTTTGTAACGGTCCTTAATGTGACTGATTCCTTTGTAAATAGTCATTTTAATAAATTAATTTAATTGTATTGAATTTTAATATTTAAATGCGAAAGTTTGTTTCGATGTTTTTATGGATATTCTTCTTCTTCACGACAAAACTACTGAACGGATTGAGCTGAAACTCTGCAGATATGTTGCTTTTGACTGGGAAACATACGCAGACTACTTTTATTCTATAAATCAGTTCCCGTGGGCTAGGAATGGGATGACAACACGCCATACAAAACAGATTATTTCTATTTTTCTCCTTCACACAGAAGCGGCTTATCAGATTTAGCTGAAATTTTCAACAGATATTGTTCTGAACCAAAAATAACTTACAAGCTACTTTTTATCTGGGTACTACGTGAGGGAATCCGCGGGGAGAAGCTAGTTGTCACAAAATACGTAAGAAATGGTTGCGCGTTCCCATTTAAATTATATCATTTCAGTGTAACGTCGCTGAGGTTACTTGCTATTACTTTTGTTTTGGGTGTACGTTTCATTGGCCTGAATTTGTTTTGATTACAACATCCAGGCCTGACTTGCATTTATTATTTAGCATGCGTTGCAGGGGTCATTATAACTTTCATTGCAAAAGTCATCCTGTGACTTTCACAACGTCTTACGTAACCTTGTTCACGATACGAAACTGAATCTTTTTAATTGGTATTAAAATAAAGCCTTCTCTGAGAAGATGGTGCGAATTAAATGAGCTCATTTGCTTGCAATGATAAATGATTGTGCGGTTGATTGCTAATCGCTTTCGTTCATCGCTTTATTGGATGAGTGCAATTGGTCGTGCGTGGAAGTTGCGGGCGGCGCCAATCCACCTTTTTGCTACCTCACAAAAAAATACTTCTTAATTTAGACTGTGACATAAGGCCACTGTTTATGTTACTCGACTTTTAGTGCGCGTTTTTGGTAAATTGTAGCTTCAAAAAATGTGTAATTTGTCATTTGAGCTACGTTTAACTAATAACAACAGTATTGTTGAAATTATATGTTCAGTAACTTACATTGTTTCCCTACCAAAAAAAAATTCAGTCAGCGCCAATGTGGAAAATCTAAACAACAAACTCACGCCTTTTTCCCTTCAAGGATTCACCTCTGATCACTATTCAGAGCGTGGATCTTATGAGGATTACATTTTAGGGGGTAATTAGAGGTACGTCCAAAGTCCAAACTAGCGTTAGGTACATGCCCATGGTTTACAAGTTGTAATGTTGAAAATCTAAACAATAATATTCTCATATATTGTGATCAAACTTTACACGTATTAGTCTGTATGTAGTGGAAAATTTCACGTTTTTGAATCCATAACGTATTTTGAAGCTACAATTTACGAAAACCACACGCGTAGGTACCTAAAGCTGAGGAACAATCTTAATTTAAACCGTGATCTAAAGCTGTTATTTGTGACCCGCATGGAGTTTCCGAGCTATACATCTGGGTCGATCGATTATTTACGAAGACATTCCATTCCTGAGGGTCTGGAACAGGCGCTCACGACGGTTACGTCATGGGTATTCCTGTTTGTATCTAATAATAGCCCACTGTATCCTGCTTCTTTTACTGGTATAAATTCATTTGCTGTCTACCCCTCGGTATGGCTGATATCAGTGATAGTCTGGAGTTTGAACGTAAGCTAGGCATCTTGTATTACCGTTACGGGCGACGAGGCGCCAGCTCCCTACTTTGCGGTATGCACCATGTTTACAAATATATTTCAATAGCATACCATGTTGGGTATTAACATTTTTTTACTTTTTGCTTATCAATAAAGTGCCTCTGTGATTGTTATTAATTGGTCGACGTTTGTCGTTTAAAATTATATAATTACGTCTGACAGAATAATTTGCCCGCGGCGCTTATAAGCTACATTCATTATGTTGTTATGATTTATAATCTTGACCTATTCAGCTATGATTTATTTTTATATAAAGCGTACTACAATTTTTCTTATGTAGAGAGCAAAATTCAACAACTATGGCCTTGAATATATAGAATTTGTATCTAATTTATAAACAGAAGTACGAATTATTGGTTAGTGACGCCATATTTAGGATTTCATATAACTCAGGTCGGGGGCGGACGCAATTGCCGATAAGACTCGGAAGATGGCTTGTGCCCTCAGGGAGAGATTATCGTGAGAAAGCCTCATAAAATGACGTCTGCTTTCTAAATATTATTACAATCATAATATTATCTATTATGTGTTTTTGGATAAACACAGGTATTAGATCTTGTATTATGTTATCGGGTAAGTATCTTTGATTGTCATACATTTTGGATGGGTTAAATATAAACAAAATATAATAAAAATAATAATAATCGAGTACGTTAATGTGGCGTGACAGAATTTAGCATTTTTTTATTGTACGACGGGGAAGCGCATGGCCTACACCTGGTTCTTCTGGTTCACCTGGTTTTAAGTTATAATAAGGCCGATGGTGGAAGCTAACTTCACCCGTAATCCTCAACAGTCTAAGGAACTGGCTTGATTTTACCTATAAATGCAATATCAATTTAGAATTGTTGGTATGGTGCTAGCCATGCGGATTTGAACAAAATCCTACCAACAACCTAACCAAGCACCTTATTGAATTCTCCTAGGGATCGAACTCGCGACGCCTGGATCTGACACCGATGGGCAACCCACTAAGTCACAGAGGTGGTTAAATAAAATATCATAATTAATGCATATAGTGTGCTTCACTTTTTGATGTTGTACAATACCCTCTCTTTCATTATAACAGTATTTATCTGTATGCTTGGATTCTTAAGATGCGTCGCTGCATTGAAGTGCACGATTAATCTTTCGGTCTATTATAGACTTTATTGATTATCTTCGCCAAAGCACTTCCAATCGGGAATCGTATATCACACTTCTTGTGTGTGCTACCTATATACATCGCATCGGTGTACTGTGTCGTATGAAAAGCAAGCACATCCATTGTCAGATGCGGTAGATGGACTCATTGTTTTCATTCCAGTGTACGACTGTAAGCTGACTGTATTAAGTAAAATTCAATCTTATATTGCACACGCCATTATTATGGCAGAATACATTGTTCTATATTTAGACATGTATATCAAGCAATAAACTTTACTTCATTTAACACATACTAAACAAGCTAATAAATAATAAAGAAATAATCACTTGAAGAATACCATCTTATTCTTCGTGTTTCTTAATGTTCATGAACTGAATCGATAGCGGCTGCGGCTCACGTTTTAAATTGAGATAAGAGTTTTATAGGCTTCTAATTCAATTCGTAGAGCATTATGTTATCTTCCTCGTAAAGCTTTACTGTTTGGTGCTTTCACATTGCAACATTGCTCGTGCTCAGACAAGAATCGGCATCTCTACCAAGAGTTGAGCTTGAACTTGGCCCGTCGACATTGGGTCAAATAGCAGACCGGGTTCGCCGGTGACATTCCTACCACTACGCTCAGACATTCAAGCAATTACCTATGAATATAGTGCAATAATCACGCACGACTTACTATTATTGTAAATATGCTGCATGCGCTAGTCCGTTAGATCTTGAGATTGTTTGTGTTCTTGGAAATTAAATGGAACGCAGCTGTTCAAATGAAATTTAAATGCAGCAGGTACAAATTATTTTTGAAATTCCTCACGGTAACTGGGCAGGTAGGAGGTGAATTCAGTGTTAACCGCTATTATGATAAATCTCTGAAAAATGAAGTTGTTTCTGTCTTTTCCTCTGAAAACCAATCGTGAGACTGTCAATCAATAAAATAAAAAATGTATCCATAACATCAGTCATAAAATTGTTGTGTTCCGGCATTTAGAGGTAAGATAGCCAGTTTCTCAGTTTGTTGAGGATTCTTGGCGAAGTGCGCTTCCACCTTCAGCCTTATCTTAACTTGTAGCCAGGTGAGATGAAGGCAAAGTGCTTCGCCGACGTGCAATAAAAATGCTATGAATTGATGTTACAAGGTTGAAAAATTGTTCCAACTAATTCTACCAATAAGGCATGCGAACAAAGAATATATAATAAGAAATATCGAGAACACTCGTTGATCCCTCTGGGCCACCACTCCGTCAAGATTCTCCATCTGCCATCACCAAATCTTGCCCAGATCCATTTGCGTTTAGTTATATGGTCACCTGCATATACCTACTACTGCAATAGTAATAAATAACAATAATAATAATAGATATATCCAGTACATTTGTAGTAAATATACCATTATCTGTGGCTTTGTAATGTGATTAATCCCTTCCGCGTGAGGGTCAAGTCCCAGAGGTCAGGGTTTGACAGTGGCCCTTTCTAACCGACAAGCTTGCTGCTAGTTTATCATCCTATCTCTCTTACTATCTTATCAATTCCTTATTTATTGCCGCATTTTTCTTTGTTAAATGTATTTTTCAACTTACTATAGCAGGGTATGTTAAATTACTAAAGAACTTTAAAATGAATGTACGTTTTTATTATTTACAAAAAACAAATACTCGTATGAGGTAGGATTCATAAGGAGGTATTTCTAATTATAGATACTATTTCGAAACTTCACAAACTGGATGAACGGTACGTAATGAAATTTGGCATGGATTAGTTTATGCCATCGGACACAATAGGCTACTTTTTATCCAGGTCCACCACGCAGTGGAAGCCACGGGCAGCAGCCGAGGGTAAATTTCGTATTAGGTAATTTCGAAACCTTTTTAAAGCCTTAAAAATTTGCATAAAATTTCACATAAAAGCGTGCAGAAACAAAATATATTTTTTTCGGTCGATTTTTGACAAGGGGACCATCAGACAATTTTACTACTTTTTTCATTACAATGTACTCCTATAAGTTCTTATTATTTATTTTTATTTTTACTATAAATCCGTTTATATTTTCTTATTTTTTTGATTCCTAGATTAGTGCCTACGCATTCCTTTATTAAGAGTATCCGCGGAAGAGACGTATAGATAATGCGAATGACGATATGCGTGTGAAAAGAGTGGAAGAAGATAATATGCTGTGCCGAACCCGCTTTAGTGAATAAGAGCCAGAAGAAACAGATATCCAAAAACCATTTTACCACGTTATAAAATGTATGACGCTCCGCTTGTATACCTATGACTTTACCGTTACTACCTAAGCCTAGTGGACTCCAAACCAATTCACACGAATTACCATCTCCATTATGCAATAAAATCATTTGAATTAGTCAATAGAACAAGTGGGTCCTGAGTCCTGAGTCTTGCAGTGAGCTAACGACGTACTTCCTCCTTCTTGGTGCTGGGCGAACGTACTGAGTTTTGCACCCAGCTTGTTACCACTCAATATTGCTCCTTTAATAGAACGACGACAATTCATTCTCACGATTATTTAAGTAGTTTCTATTCTTGAAATAGATTTCAATTATTTTTATGCAGGCTCGAAGCAATAGTATCAATAGAAAGTCTTCCGCGCAAGAAAGGCAACCTGATATAAAGATATGTTATGGATTTGCTTAGTATTTTTTTGTACCTAACCTTTATCATTAAACTCTTTCGTTGCTTTCTCTACTTATATGTTAATATGATTATGGTATGAGGAAAAACAATATCGTTTTTAAAATAAAATGAGATGATGTTTTCGTAATCAGGTTGATTCCAATAAATTCGCTTATTTACATTGGTATTTTTTTTTAAATATCACTAAAACAACAGTTTTAGGTAAAATTCTATATGTATGTTTAATTTCAGCATCAAACTTACATATTTCCTAAATGAGATCATTATTGCTACCATGTTGGTACATCCTGAAATAATTAGTTTCTTACAATAACGCATTACGCGGTGGCCCTGAAACGGTGCCAACTTCATTATGCACCCGTTGAGCAACAATCCTATATACTATATAGTCAATAATCCTATATACCTTTTACTATTGAACAGTTTGTAATGAAATTCTGCAACTTTAGCGCTGAATCGCTGAATATTCATGACCTACTATAATTAAGGTAGAATAAATCTAGAGTGCAGAAAATACTCTACCTACGTTAATTTGCGATGGTTGACGTCACTTTGCTAATTTAGCAATGTGAATTTAAAACGCATGCTCGAACCATGATCGCCAATAATTCACACCTATTGCATATTTTTCGTGCTTATTTGGACAACAAATTAGCAGTGATCATCATCGCTATTGCCTTCGTTTCTTATTTTAGCAGGATACTGAGTATGTGATAATCAAATAAATTCCAATATTTTATAATAAGCGCAAACGTAAATAAATAATGTAAACACTGCACCTGCACTCGTAGATGTTACAGCTTCTCGGGGATGAAACTCTCATCCAAAGTGAAGCACAAGCGTTGCCGGCGCGCTGCACTCGTCCTTGTGATTGTATTCAAACAGAAAACCAAATGTCAATATAGTCGATCGTGAATGCTCTCGCGCAATTCGAATGTTGTGCGACACGCGCTCTCCGTATGTTGTGCGACACGCGCTCTCCGTAGCGGACTATCAGTGACTGCGCGTTCGGTTGAGCCGGACCAGTTATTATGCGCCCACTGATGCCACCAATAACTTCACCAACACGTGGGTCTCGCCAAGTGTCGGCACTCGCCGAGCTGTATCACACATGCAAGCTACGTTATCGGTGCATCGAAGCTCATGATTCATCAAAATTCAGTTTCGTATGTGACATCATCCAGGTATGTGGCTATGTAAACATGCATTGGAGCCTGAGAAAGTACCATAAAATTTCTAGTTCCTATTACTGAATAACACAATGCAGGACTTTATTTGTCTCTTAATGTGTAAGAGAGATTACTTGGAAAGGTAGAATTTGCAAGATTATGTGGAATTACCATTCACATGCGGTTTACATTGAGTGAGTGTCAGGTATTTGCTGTGACGTAAGATTATCTTGAATTTCACCACAAACATGTACTTCTGATTCTAAGACATATACTTATCTAATGCCTCGTGCTATAAGTAAACTTGGATGTAGGTAGATAATAGAATCATAGATAGAGCGTTTCCACATCAATCTACACAGTCATTTCACATGTACCGAGCGATGTATGCAAATACCATTTAAATAAACCGGCCAAGTGTGGACACGCAAACTGAGGGTTCCGACCTACGTTTCAAGGCAAAAAGCCGTTTCTTGTATGAAGGGCCCCTTTTAATTTTTATTAGCAGTAAAAGATGCAGACTCACGTCTTCTTACCCTTCGAGGATTCACCTCGAATCACCTCGGACCGTAAATCTAATGAGGATCACTTACTAGAGTCAGGGGCACTTCCAAACTTACATATTAAATAAGTGACAGTTTGCAAGCCCATCGCCGTTTAGCCTTTAATTTATTTATTTACATTAGCGAAATACTTGCCAGTAATACATGCCATTCGGGTTTTTGGTCCTAAGATAATGTTGGTTTCCTTCCCATGTGACCTTCACCGCTACGTTAAGCCATTCATTTATTTATTTACATTAGCAAAATACTTGCCAGTGACACATGCCATTCGGATTTTTGGTCCTAAGGACAAGCCGGTTTCCTCCCCATGTGACCTTCACCGTTACGTTTAGCCATTCATTTATTTATTTACATTAGCGAAATACATGCCAGTGACGCATGCCATTCTGGTTTTTGGTCCTAATAACATGTCGGTTTCTTCACGACGTGACCTTCACCGTTGGAGCATGTGCATGTGTCAAATTCCCATGTAAATTTCATTAAACCGAAAAGTCCATTCGTACACGCCACGACTGGATTAAAGTCCACAACCTCCGAACCGTAATGAAAAATCTAAGGGTATCATACCATATTCACTTGTTTATGCGGCTGTCATTTTATTATACATATTACAGTTCATTGGACAGCCTGCTGACATACAGCCGGATGGACAGCGGAGGCTAAGTAATAGGGTCCTGTTGGCACCCTTTGGGTATGAAACCCTAAAAAGTGTCTGGGTCTGGATCCAACGCTGCTTGAAAACTTCGGAATTCAATATACATATTAAAGTTTTAACTGCAAGCAAACACAGCGTTGGTTAACCTATTTCTGGCGCCATTTTTCCATGACCGTATGGGAAATTCCGAATAAACAGAACTCTTCCTCGAAATTCAGTAGTTTATTTTAAGAATTTCGTAGCAAAGCAAGGAAATTTTTTAAATACCATGAGATTTAATGGGTGTGATTATATTAGGTCCTTACATATGAAATTGGCGTTTTGTCGTACTGGCCACTTTGATCTTAAATATCTCCTCTTTGGTTAGGAATTCCAAATTCAAATTTAAACAGCTGTTTACTCATGCATTTGTGTTTCGAAAACCGTAATTCATTTGTTTTTTTCTCTTTTGCTTTTTTTTTCTGCGTCACTCATTTCACAAAATGGAAAACTTAAAATATCGCATTATTTACGAGTACGAGTTCCACCGTGGCACCAGTGCTGCAGAAACGGCTCGAAGGATTAATGATGTGTATGGTGGTGGTGTCGCAAAAGAAAACACGGTGCGTTTTTGGTTTCAACGCTTTCGTTCTGGAAATTTCGACCTGCAGAACAAGCCCCGTGGGCGGCCGGAGACCAAGGTCGATAATGATGAATTGAAGGCTATTGTGGAAGCAGATCCATCGCAAACCACATCACAGTTAGCTACAGGCTGCGGTGTTAGTGACAAAACCGTTTTAATCCACTTGAAGCAAATTGGGAAGGTGAAAAAGCTTGAAAGGTGGGTACCTCATGAATTGAGTGAAGCAAACCGACAAACGCGCGTCGACTGCTGCGTTACATTACTCAACCGGCACAATAATGAAGGAATTTTAAATCGGATCATTACATGTGATGAAAAGTGGATCCTGTACGATAATCGTAAACGCTCATCGCAATGGCTGAACCCTGGTGAACCAGCAAAATCTTGCCCCAAGCGAAAATTGACTCAAAAAAAGTTACTTGTAAGCGTTTGGTGGACTAGTGCCGGTGTCGTACACTATAGCTTTCTTAAATCTGGTCAGACGATTACGGCTGATGTCTATTGTCAGCAACTGCAAACCATGATGGAAAAGCTCGCTGTTAAACAACCGAGACTTTTCAATCGCTCTACGCCACTGCTGCTTCAAGACAACGCTAGACCACACACGGCCCAACAGACGACTACCAAATTAGACGAGCTTCAATTGGAATGTCTAAGACATCCACCGTACTCTCCGGACCTTGCTCCAACAGATTACCATTTTTTTCGAAATTTGGATAACTTCTTGCAAGGAAAAAAATTCAATTCCTATGAGGCAGTCCAAACCGCTTTCAAAGATTTCATTGATTCCCGTCCGAATGGTTTTTTTAGTAAAGGGATCAATGAACTACCTATAAGATGGCAAAAGTGTATAGATAGCAATGGTACATACTTTGATTAATAAAATATATTTTAATATGAAAAAATGCCTTTATGTTCCTCCCATACAAAACGCCAATTTCATATGTAAGGACCTAATAATATAGTTTCACTTGTTATTAACGCCAGGGATATTAGTTTGGTTAGTGGTTCGCCCACCGATATCAAAAATCCCGGGTTCGATCCCCAGGGGAGTACAATATTGTGCGTGGTTTGATTGCTGGTATGACTTTAGATAGCTAATTGATTTAGGCGTTATTTTGCGGAAATCCATATTTCAAAGTAAAATTTGAAAACAGAAAAATATTTAGTAATAAATCCGCTAAATCTCTCTGAAAAAATCAAATCGACACGTGTTTCGCCCCTACAAGTATTCTTGCAGCGCAGAGCTCGGAGCGACAACACGTCCACAGAGGGCTAGTCAGTGAGCGGCAAGACTATATTTCCTGAGGATACTTCTTGTAGGGTCGAAACACGTGTCGATTTGATTTTTTCAGAGAGATTTAGCGGATTTATTACTAAACATTTTTCCTGTTTTCAGATTTTATTTTGGTATGACTTTGTTTAAGTCCACCTGACTAGCTACCACCATCTTACCTAAATCTGTCGACATAACAACAATTCTTAATTTTTTTTTTTTATTTCAAGTGATTGCACTTGGTCACAACATTTATAAATGTTATCATGACACAAAAATTCACAACCCGCGACGGGACTCGAACCCTATTTTTTTCCTAATCAATGATTAAAAAGCAAAAATGCCATTTCTCGCTAGTGATTTTGAGTGTAATTTCAAACACTAGGGCAGATCACAGTTCAGTGAATCTCTGCTAGATGACGTTATCAGCGCTATAGCTGAGAGAAAAGATGCGGGTTCTTGTGTCATAATAACATTTGTTAATTCTTTAATTGTTGTTTTCCGGCATTTAGAGGTATGATAGCCAGTTTCTCAGACTAATGAAGGTTCCGAGTGAAGTGGGCTTCTACCTTTGGCATTGCTTGTTCTGTGTTTGGGTGTTGTATCATATAGTACGTATGTATTTACAATAACATTTGGACTTGCACAAACACTTGAACAATTGGACAAACATACAAATGTTTGACCTGGGTGGGATACGAACCCACAGCCTACAGCTCAGAAAGCATGTTACTACCAACTGAGCTTTGAGCCTTGTCAGTACTATATGAGGCTTGCTAGTATACCTATAGGTGTGGTCCTCCTAGTGAAATCGTTAAAACGTGCACCAATGTACTTTTATTTTTGTGCATTTGACACATATACGCATGCTCTTACGGTGAAGGTCACATGAAGAAGAAGCAACTTCGTACCTATCAAGCTTCGCCAAATTATATGCCTGAGTTTGGAGTGGTAGGTATATTCTCTTACTAGGCTTGTGTTGTGGGTAACGATTTATCTGAGACCTAAATGAATTCCCTGAGCTCAATTGTTAGCAGTAGGTATGTAGAGGCCCTTATCAAAGTGGGTCGCGATGTTGTTGCAATGTTTCCTTTTTACAGTAATCTAGTTGTGTGCCTTCGAGAATCCTGTCGACATGCCTACTTAATGTACCTTCTTCCCTGTATTACGACATGTAGTGCTAATCGACGTATACAATATAAAATTACCAAAAACGAACAAAACGATTGCAATTGCTTCACTTTAAATAATGAAAATATGCAGAACACCAGTAACTTATGTGGCTTGCGGGAATCCCAGCTTTGAACGAATCAAACAGATCCAGGATGACAAGCTATAATTGAAAAAAAACAAGGCTTAGACTGGCGCCGTGTTGGTGTGTATCTTATTAACGTCTGGTAAAAGAACCCGCAAACATTTAAGATGCAGCGAGTGCTAATTATTGAGAAGGTAATCTTGTCGATGATCATATCTCTCACCTTGTCAAAGGCCAATAACACTACAGCTTATCAACTTATCTAATTTATATCGTTCTATTCTATTGGGCAGGTCGTTTACGTGCATAGGCAATATAGCTGTCCATTCAATTTTGTTGATGTAGCACCTATCAAAGCGTTGATTTATGATAGTATTCATGTAAGACTTTAAGCTGTAAGATAATATCGTACTTCAAAGGCGGCTATTATAGTGATAAATGACAATTGTCTTGTCCTCTGAGAACAATAAATATACCATCGAGTCTGTGCAATATTATTCCTCGCCAGTATAAGATCATTAAGAACTATCGTCAGCAACTGCACTGATATTTGAATTGAATGCTTCCAAGCGCGCCAGAGCTATCTCATAGATCGATCTGCAGATAAATTTGCTTATAATGATGCGAGTTAAATGCTCATAGTTCTTATTGAGGAAGCAAAAGCATAGGTCTCACCTATTGTCACGCTATGTAATCTACAGACACTCTTTGAAGCTGGCAAAACAATAGCCCTTTCAGAAGATGTTATCAACAATCAAATAATGTTACGCAAACAATTTAGTCATCGAAACAACTCATACGCCTCAGCCACAGGAATGTGTTCCATAATTCCACGTACAGCCCACAGGTCAGTAACGAGTATCAATAAACATCCGTAGCTCGCTACGTCATAAGATGTCGGACGCGCCTTAAATAGTAATATACGCGGAGAAGTCTATTTTAACCGACTTTCAAAAAAAGGAGGTTCTGAATTCATCGGAATCTTTTTTTTTATGTATTTTCCCCGATTACTCGAAGACGCCTAGACCGATATGGACAATTTTTTTTTGTTTGAAAGGGTACTACGCAGGTGGTCCCATTGACATCAGGTCAGGATCTGATGATGGAATCCTGGAAAAATCGCGGGCACTCTTCAAATATTATACGCACACTTGAAGCGGCTTGGATGTATACCTCAAAAGTAAGGAAAAAATTGACCCCATACAGGATCACACGTCTATCTGTTGTCCGTCCATCTGCCATCAAAATAATTGGAAAAAGTACGTCATCCAGGTAAACGAAATTATAATATATTCTTAATTGAAGCCGGTTTATATATATTTATATATATATGTATATATTTTTAGTTTTTAAAACGTATATATATGCTTTTTACGTTGAATTCAAAGCAAACCGAGTATATCCGTTTGGTATCTACAAATACCAGTGTCGTAGACGTGGCGCCTTACGTCATTTGTGTATAACGTCAAAGAAGACGAGCCTAAGATATCGATTGACGGTTATTTTTGTACGATTCATCACAATACCTATTGAGAATCGCAAGCAGAAGTCAATAGTACACTCATGTCCCGCCCACGAAGCCATGAGCAGCCCTATGACGTCATTGTAATAGAAACCGCATCCAGTTATGACATGAGATGAACTGCAGGCACTCCTGACTAATGATTAGAAACGCTGTGGATATTTATGGTGAAATAAAAATGCCAGATCCACTTGTCTCGTGGAATTCCAGGAATGAAACAATGTATTCCGTCTTCTGGTACAATTTAATCTAAAGTACATAGCAATTAAACGCTGGCTGAGATGAAGGAAACCACAGCAAAAAGTAAACATTTGCTACTTGGATCATACATAAACTCTTTGTTTTATCCTACGAAGGGGATGCCCGTTGCGCATTTTTTTTACAGGACATTATTTTTACACATCGCCATCTAGATGGCCATCGCCATCACCATCTGGATGGCGCTGTGGGCCCAAACTAAGCATAGCTTGTAATATGGGAACTAGATTACGGATAGAATATCTACTATACTTTTTGTAAATACTATATGATACAACACCCAAACACAGAACAAACATCTACATTCATCACACAAATGTTTGTCCTAGGTGGGAATCGAACCCACAGCCTATAGCGCAGAAGGCAGACTTACTACGAACTGAGCTATGAGGCTTGTTGTGTTCATGTATAAGCCTTTCTTCTAACTATGTACCTACCTGTACTACAATGAGATACTCTTAAGCCATTTGGCATTTTGAGTTAAGAGGGTTCTTCCTCTTGGTCAAACTGCTTCTTAAGAAGGCCCAGTAGTCATTATTTTTAAAAACAAACACGCTTTTGCATATGTTTTGACTTTCATTATGTTTCTAGAAATAGTAAAGCGATGCAAACTTAGATTTTCTCTATGAATACCTGCAAATGTTTTTCCTGATCCTGGTCCGGACTTGGTATTTTGATATCAACGACAATCTACGTTTGGCGACAAAACATCAGCGGTACTCTGGAGCTCTCTAGACTTAAACATTCGCTTGTCCTTTACCGATAAAACTATTAAAATAAATTTTTTAAAACATGTGGTAAATGCCTGTGGATTGTAATGTTTTTAATTGAATAGACGTGATAATAACAGGGTACTCATTCCGTGTTCCATCGCCATTTAGATGCTATCGCAGCACCGAATTAACCGAACGCCATAAAACATAACCCGTTGACGCCACGTATTTTGCTTATGATTTTTTTACACACAACAAGTCGGTTATTATACGTATTCCTGTGTTATATGAAGCCCATTATTTAGGCGTATATAATAGAATCATACCCGTTGTTCCTCAACTTTAGGTATACGTTTTAAAGTATTTATTTAAAAAAAACGTTTTGTTTGTTCAATTCTAAAAATATCTACAATAATAATGTCAACTACATAATGCATTATTATACCATATTTATAAAAATTATATAAGTACCTATGTCAAATAATGTTTTTAAAAAAATCCACTACAATGTGTCAAAAAATCATCTACTGAGTAAAAAACTTGAACAAATAAATAGCTACTATCAAAAGTGACTCCGGGACTCCCAATTTTTTTTTATTCAAACGGCAGCATTGATATTGATATGACAGCCTGATTTTCATGTATTGCGATGCTGGGCTGTTAGGCTGGCATTGTCCACTAATTCTAATAATTATCATCCATAGTTTAGGGCCAACACTACAAATAGTTTATTTTTAATTATTTTATAAAACTAGGAGACGGAACAAGCACGTAGCCCACCTAATATCAAGTGCATTTCTTGCCTATAACAACGCCTTACTGCGTAACTCACTTCCACAAAGAACATATCCCACACTAGATGGCGCTGTGTAAAAGCTCCGCGATTCTAAATTATTAGAAAAAAACAATCAAATAGATAAAATTGTAACAGCGGCATTGAATAGCGAGATTACCGTAATCGATTGCTTACAACGGATAAGCAAAGTAAATTTTATATATAAACCCAAATAAAATATTTTGTTATTTTATTTACACCTGTACTCCTGTCGAGTATCGAATCTGTTGAACTACGAATCTGTCCGATCCAGTATCTGTCGATTAGTGAATCTGCCAAATGACGAATCTGTCCAATCCAGAATCTGTCCTACACCGAACAATTGAAATGAATGTCCTGTAATATTTATTATTATGAATCCTATATGTTTATATATCGTTAGAGATGACATAATCCTGTTTCCATTGTCGCAGGTGACCGCCCCGAAGTTCCCGGCTGTGATCAAGATAGGGCACGCTCACAGCGGTGTGGCCAAGGTGAAAGTGGATACGGCGACCGACTTCCAGGTAACTGCGCGCTCCATTTATATGCTAATGCGTCTATAAAACATGAAATCTTATATTTTTGTATGCACTTTAGCGACTTTTCTATAAAATATGCTCGTATCAAAAAGAAAATGGCTGGTGGCTGGTTTACATTCGATATTAAGAAAATGCGTCGTTTTCTACGGATAACTGCTTTATTTGAACTATTTAACAATTGGGATGCTGATGATGATGATGTTGTTCTTTAGCGTGGTTATCGAAGAGTACCAACAGAGTGAATCTAGTAATTAAGTTTTATATATTATTTTTTGGTAAGTATGCTAGTTTTAAGGTATACCTATATTAATATGGGCCGAGGAATAAGTTAAATTACATCTGCTCTGTTCTATTGTTGCCTGAAATAAAATATATTATCATATATTATGAAGTGTAATCAAAACTTTACTTCTGCATTCTGCTCTTCGATGAAATTTATTTTCATGTCCTGTGTGTATTTTCTTGTTATTATCACATGTATCTGCTATTTAATTATGCTTGATCTAATGATTAATCGAATGAAGCGTACAGAAATAAGTTTTGGTCCAATATCAGCCTATTAACAACTTTCGCGGCTACCAAAGTCACACAGAAATGTGGGTTTCATTTTATATGGAAATTTCTATTATAGAGGCTCAAATAGGTATCTGACAAGGTCAGACGTCCGCAATTTAGAGACAAAGGGTCTAGCTGCCAGTAACAGTTTCCCGCAGGCCAGGGTAGGTTAATTAAACGGTCAAGTATTACGAGTAACAAAAGGTCAATAGAGAGCAGATATTTAGCCTAGCCGCTTATCTCTGGGAGATAATAATTGTAATGAGAAATGGGTGTCCCTTTCACGGAAATAAAAAAAAAAACTTCCTTTCACGAACTATAAGATTGTGGAATGGTCTTCCTGCCAAGGTTTTCAGTACGAGGTGTTTCAAAGAGGGCGTTTAAATATTTTTAATGCTTTTACAAGCGCCTTTTTGTGACGGTACGAACAGGTGGGCCGTATGCCTGTTTGCCACCTTAGTAATAAAAAAACATCTTTATTTTTTAAAGTAATGTTCATTATTTTTACGATTTAAAATTTTTAAGAACAAATGATAATTTTGAAGTAACAATCTACTTTTCTATCTGTTCTAGGATATTGCTGGAGTAGTAGCAATGCTCGGAACTTATTGTACTGTGGAGCCATATATCGACGCCAAATACGATATTCATATACAGAAGATTGGCACCAACTACAAGGCATTCATGTAAGTAAATGTTACCTACCATCGTTACATCACTTATGTTGTACCTACCTATAAAGTTGTAAAATTATATCATCTAAAAATGGTTGTGTATATTGAGTCTCTACTTAAATTAAACAAACTTACAACCATCGACTGATGTTCTGTTCTTTGTAACTTTACTCCCAAGAAGTAAAGATGCATAGCTTTTTTTTTTTTTTTGCGATTAACACATAAGAACACATTATTTTGCTTCGAAACACGGTTGATTCAACTCCGCTGAAACGTCAAAATCAAAGTCGTATAGAATATTAATTTCACACAGCGCCATCTAGCCCCAAAGTAAGTAATGCTTGTAATATGGGAACTAGTATACGGATATAATACTCTTACTGGTAGGTCCCATTTGTTCCATGGAACATGACGTCATAGGACAAAATTCTATATTTTTTTCTTATATTGTACTATAGAACATGTAATACTTTTATTTATCTAATTGTTCTATAGGACAAGGTAAATGAGACCTCTTAAGATTATATTTCTTGTGAACTGGTGGTACTAGAATGCTCTGAGATTGAGAATCCTCTACATAATCTGGAGAGTCGTCCCCACGTTTCCGATTTATTTTATTCGTATTTTATTTTTATTTATTATTATTCATTAAAGTATGACAGAATATTTGTCATTATCAGTGTCATTCAGGCGGGCAGATTCATGCAAGATTTTGGGAAAATCTGATTTGCATTTTGTTCTATGGCATGAAAATCGGGTGAAAAGCTAGTATGTAGTTCTATGGAAAAAAAAATGGGAAGAAAATTGTCTCAATTTTGTTTGATGACGTCATGTTCCATAGAACAAATGGGACCTACTCCTCTTACATACTTCAGTGTTTGAGTGTTTTGATCTACGAGATTTGAAATCATTTTTTAGCGGTCTACTGCCTTCAAAAACCATACCTACCTAAATGTTTGTTTGTTGACTAACGACGTATTGCTGTTGTTTTTCAGGCGCAAATCTATATCTGGTAACTGGAAAACGAATCAAGGTTCTGCGATGCTTGAAGCAATCGGAATGAATGACAGATACAAGATGTGGATAGACGAGGTCAGTAGTGTACCTACTCGAGAATATCTGATGCATAATATTATTACCACAATATGCCGTAATCACTAAAAATGCTGAGCAACGTTACATTACTAATTTATTTAGTGAAAGCGCACTTTACTCAAAATCCTCAATGGACTGAGGAGCTGGCTATCTTACCTCTTAATACCGGAATACAACTTTAGAGGCTTAGATAGCTCTAAAGGCTAGAGTAAGAATGCGGTCTACGATGGAACAACCTTTCCCATAAGGAACAGCTCCAACTGAACACGGCAAACCGTTTGGCGCCGGATTTTCGCAATAGGGTATGCGGCCCTTTGAAGTGTAGGACAGATTCTTAATACAGCAGTTTCGCTACTGGTCCGATTCGTGAATTAGGCAGATTCTTGGAATCGAGGGATTAGCTATGCGGCAGAAAGAACACTTGTGCACAAAATACTGATCTATCAAATTAGTTTTTTCTATTCTGATCACTTCTAAAGTTGAATTAATAAACTCCCTGCAAAAGAACGCATTAGATTATTATTTATGATATTATTACCTACATAATTATAACATGCTCTTGTAATTAGACAATAATGATTTACAATAATGCTAACTATGTAGGTACAAAGTAAGCAGTCGGATAGCCAATACGGGTTGCTAATCACCATTAATAAACAAAAACCTTTTCTAAAATGATACGATCTTATTGATATGATCTTAAAGTGGGCTTCGGACACATTGTTACAATACCATATTTGTACAAATGCATTGGCAGTGCAAGTTTGTACAATTTTTAAGCAGTAATTTTCCATATTTGTTCAAACTATAAATGTTCGCTAACGAATACAAAAACAGTTTTATATAAATAAAAACATGCTACTTCAACATAACATAATTAAACAACAAAATTAACAACTTTTTATCCAACTTAATTATTTTTAAACACTTCGATGTTTAGTCACTTAGTTTATATAATTCATCAGAGTCCATGATAAATAAAACATAAACTTATTATTAATATACTCAATATTATGTCTTTCAAGTGGCCACTTGAATAATTTAGATAAGATGATAAAATTAAATAAATGCAATAACTTATTTGAAAACATTACCGATGACACAATATCAGTGACACTGATCTTTTTTCAAAATTTATTTTTCTCTGTAAATACTTATAAAGCTTAGTATAAGTTGTCATATCAAAGTAAAAAGTAGATATAGGAAAACTGCACAATTTATGGCCACGGTTTAGCTACCTGGGTAAACATTTCAAATTGTACGAATGTGGAATTGTACGAATATGGAATTGTACACTAGTACACTACTACTAGTGCATACAGGCTATATTGTATTTAATAACAACTATATTATTGAAGTGAAACTTTTTATAGAGGGTTTTGAATTTCTGATCCGCAACCTTTTTGTGTGACGAAAAGTTGTGGGGCACTGTGTCGGGTAGAGTCGATGATGTATAATAAGGAAAATCTTGAATTTGGAACTCATTTCTGACACCGTTCGCGAGGGTTTTGAAATTCTGATGCGCAACCTTTTTGTTTGACGAAAAGTTGTGGGGCACTGTGTCGGGTAGAGTAGATGATGTATAATGAGGAAAATCTTGAATTTGGAACTCATCGCTGAAACCGTTCGCGAGGGTTTTGAAATTCTAATCCGCAACCTTTTAGGCACTGTTTCGGGTATAGAGTGGGAGATAACAAATATGTTTCCCTATTATACAAAAGTTTCACTTACCTATATCGCGTCTTTACGACACACTATTGTAGTTAATCAATGTTTTTCTCTAGATGTCTTTGTTTCTATAGAATTCCTATATCGGTTCCCTGAATGAATTCTACAAGCAAAATTATCTCAGTTTGCCTCAGCCTCTACGATAGGTACTCCAATGCCTTAGTCCAACAAACACTGTATTTTGTGGCGGTTATCAGTGATTGTGATATTAAAGTTTCTATTTTATTATAGGTCAGCGAAATCTTCGGCGGGCTAGAGGTGTGCGCGCTGGAGTTGGTAGTGGGTAAGGATGGCCGTGAACACATCATCGAACTGAATGACTCGGCTACCTCCTTCATGGGGGACTCGCAAGAGGAGGACCGCCGCCATGTAGCCGAGCTGGTTCTGCAGCGCATGCAGGTACATACAGTTCTTAGAGATCCAAAAGCAATCTTAGCATCAAAGACATGAAGAAAAATGACAGCTCCAAGCAAGCGCTAGCGTAAAGTAATGTCGAGAATTTCTATTGACAGAATATCCCCGTAACTACTACTATATAACTACTATCCAATGTAACGTTTCAATTATAAGTGATGTCTGTGATATTATATTTACATTAGAGAGGAATATTTTTGTTAATAAGCATACGTTTACTGTGTTGTAAATGACACAACATTTTGTTATTAATATTCATAAATTAAGAATTATCTCTAAAAGTTATACAGAAATCCCATATGATGTTAGTAGAATTTTATTGAATAACCACTCGTTTCGTGCACGCAATCTAGATTTAAAATAAAATAAAAGATTTAAAATGCCTTAGCATAGTATATATAATAATAATAATAATAATAACTTAGGCTTACTTAGGTTCTAATCTTAAAGGTAAATAAAATGAATCCATAGCAATTCGGAAATGGCAGAAGCCTTTGTTCGATTGGTTAATTCAGTAGAACCATGGAAACGGCGTGTTAAATAAATTGTATCTAGCTAGGCGTCTCAGCTTAACAGCTCAACGAGCTCAAAAGCTCAGCTTTTAGCGCGGCACGACGAAATCCACAACATATCTGTAGAGGAGAAAGTTTCGATGTATTTGCCGTTATTCCAGTCGGTGTGCCGCCCAGGACTGACAAAGGCGACATCCCGGAGCTCGGTGTCGGGAAGCTCAGTGGCCGGCTCGCCCGAGGAGCGGTCGGTGCCGCTGCCGGGGTCGGGCCCGCCGTCAGCGCCGCCGCCCGCGCCGCTCTCAGCCGCCGCCAGCATCGACCGCCCGCTGCCGCCCATACCGGCCGAGCCCGCGCAGGCGCCGCCGCCGCCGCTCACCCGCCGCGACTCGCAAGGTAACCGACACATAGGTACGGACGGAGCTTTCTACTACTACCGACACACACTGCAAAATAGCAGCGGTTCACACACGTTTTTCCATGCCATTATTTTTGCACACGCTTAACAAACAAGGACCGTCGCGCACCATCTGAAAGTCGTGATGATATTTTTTCTTATAACTTGCGTACCGGACTATCGGTGGCTCTGTACTCGTTTTATACACATGTTCAAAGATTTTGATTGAGAGTGTTTTACGTATATGGTAGGGCTAGACAACAATAATACATGAAAAGTCCATATTGAAAATCAAATGTCAATTCGTTTGTTCTCTTGTAGCGTCTCAGTCATCGACGGTGTCGTCGGCGTCGGCGGCCCCGAGCTCAGCCAGCAGCAAGGAGCCGGCGGGCGCAGCACCGGGCTCCGCCGGCGGCCGCGGGGGCTTTGCCCGCCAGGGCTCGCTTAGCGCCACACTTACTGAAGACGCTGAAGACACCATGAAAAACCTGAGGAAAACCTTCGCCGGTATATTCGGTGACATGTAAAATAGTTACTAAACATACTTACAATCCAATAGAAAAACGCCTTAATCATTATAATATAACAAAATTTTTAATCGATTGAAACAGGTCAGTTTAAAAAAAAACAAATTTTAAGACCATATGTATTACATGATCTCTGTGCAAAAGTTCAATATAAATCTGAAGGTAATGATACAAAACTCGACGTATGGATGTGTTTTCCTCCAAGTAACATTAATTGTAGCATGATTTGAATGAAAGCGAGTGTAAAAGGCAACAAGTAAACAAATTTAGCTTAAATACCTAGTCTTAATTGTACGGTAACATAGATTTTTTACAATAAGTTAAAATACGTCTCAACTGAGCTGCATTGTGATTGAACCCCATTAAGCTCGTGATAGACGCGTAGCATGTAGTTTCTTTCAACTGTCTGTAACTCCTTATACACTCGATTCACCTTTTTGCTACATGTATTTTGGCATAATGAGGTCAACTTCTTAAAATAATGGTAGCATATATTCGCAACCAGAAACAAATATTGTACCTTCCAAAACTTGCGTTGGTTGAACTTTAATTTTTAAACACTTTTTTTACTCACGTAAACGTTTTTATTCTTAAACATAAAAGAATACGTGAGAAAAACCGTGATTTAAAATGTAAATATTAAACTGAATAAAAAAGCAATCTTGATTTAAATCCATACACTCAAGATTTAGACAACCAAATATTTATTGAATAAGCCAGAAAAAAATAAGCACAAATGAACTTTTTGAATACAGTGATATCACAAAAAAGTAACATATAAAACCTTCAAAAGATGGTTTGAAAGTTGAATCTAAAGTTGTGGCTATTGAAATCGATGAGCAATCGCTATTAAAGACAATATTGTTAAACGCAAGAATTGATGCGCATTTTATATTAATATTATATACCTTACGACAGTCCCATCAAATAGTTTTAAGGGCTTCTTGTTCAGAAGTACATTTACTCTCATGAAGGCTACGCATATTATTTAATTTCACGTGCCCATAAAATTATTAAGCCTTATCGTTTGATAGCATATTATTTATCTATAGCTATTCCTATCGTTAATTATATCTACATTTAGCAATCTCATTAAATGTATGTACCTTTAACCAAATACTATATTGTTATGAATCATTGAAATCATCATACGGAGAGAACAATTATGTATGGAGATGAGAAAATGCGTGATGGTTGGTCATATCATAGTGGGTTGGTACTTAGTAGGTTTTCCATTTTCAATATTGTTGTTCCTGTGACTTTTGACTTCAATTGAGCTATTAAATATGCGAACTATGATTAACCCTAAGCTAGCTGAATCTAATCAAAAGTAGTGTAGCGTAGATAAAATATTTAATTTGAGATTAAAGTAGATGAACTTTGTTAATAAGTATGGGTTTTTAATAGAAATGGTGCGCGTGTTGTTATCGTAGATTTTACAACGAATCAAAAATAGTTAATTGTATACAAACGTAATTTATACTCAATGTGTTAAGATTAATTGATTGATTCAACAATCTTTGTTTTGATAAGCAATATGCTAGAATAGTGCCGTTTGCTAATGTGATCTTTGTAGGTGTTCCAAGTTATAATAATTGGTTGTATGGGGATGTTAGAATTTTTGATATTGCACCCGTAGGTATAGATATCGACACATGCGTTCGTGACTTAAAAGACAATTTTATTATTAGGTGAATTGTAATTTTGTTGTGTATATTATGCAAAATGATTACATTTTAGCAAATTGTTTACAAAAATATTATGTTACCGTGTAAAAGTTTAATTTTTTACGCAAAATATTCAATATGGATCTCAATTTGTTGGAAATATAGTTGGACATATGAACTTATATTATACCTGTTAAATTAAATAATATTATAGAAACACTCAAATTAATATAAATGCTGTTGTTGTTGTTGCTGACGAGTTATTATATTACTCGATACGAAACCGATAAATAATAATGTTTTTATCGAATTGGTCACGCTAAAAAATTATGAAAATCTCGTTTTTTACCGTGACGTAATTCTGATTAGTCTAGGATATAAATGGCATGGAATACAAACAAAACGTGAACGAGAGCAATCGTCGGGTATGACTCCCAAATTACAAGTTTTTATTCGCAGCAGAAATTTGTGAAAACTCGAAAATGTGTACTCGTGTGTATTCCATGCCATGTTCTGGTGAAATATATTAATGGAATTTGAATGCATGTTAACTATATCATATGATATAAATAAATACCTCTTTTGGTAAGTTAATACCGAAACCGTTTTTTATTTTAACATAATAACATTAAAATTAATTTATCATCAATTGAATAGTAGTTGAGCAACATAATAAAACAAAACAAATTATAAGAATCTATCTATTAATTACTAGTTTTAGTAAAAAGTAACTAAGAACAAAGATAATACGAATATGAAAGTCATCAAGTTACAGAAACTGAAAAACAAAAGGCTCCAATGATGAAACAACCGATAATATAAAGAAGAATAAAATACCGGTACATTTAAGAGTATCCAGCGGGGTCCATGCCCGTATTAAGGCTATAGTTCCTATACATTCCGCAAGCACCTAGCAGGTTGGTAAACTTCTGGCCCGATGGAAAGAACACAGACGACACAGAATGGATACCTGCAACCAAACAGCAGGTTGAGTGGTGCCAAGCTCTTATGTACCCTTCTTATGTAGCCATTTAAATTCACACATCGAATAAATAAGTTTGAATTTATCTGGAGCGAGTAAACCTACCCGTAAAAAGAAGATTTAGTTTTTTTCAACATGCCCGGAATTTGTGATGAAATTTTCTAGACGTATATGTAAGCACACCATCATAAAACCACAAAAAGCGTACACAGGGTCGTCTTATCACAAATTCAGCAAATTTCACATTTGGAAATTCACGGTTGCCTAGCATTATCTTTTTTGTAATTAATGGGTTAGCTCTTGACCATTAGGATATGCCTAATGTAATAGCTAGGCACCAGAATAGCGATTCCAGTGTCTGAGGTAGACCACTGGGAGATATTTTTTCATGTTTTTTGATGATAGCCAAGCGTTTGACCACCAACTTACTAAAAAACAAGTAAAAATGTGGCCTAAGATAGAGCGCGCTTGTCTAACATCTACAAGGTACGGGCTGTAAACTGAAGAAACGTACAGAAGCAGGGATTTGGTCGAAGATATCGAGCGCCACTCGCCAAATTGGTATTTATAGAACACAGACAACCTGGAAATCCGCCGTCTGTGATCGAGGCTCTGCAAATTAACCTCAACGAGCGAATACAAAACATAAACAAACCTATGAGCAGCACGAAACTCAAGTCTAGGAAGAGTCAAGATATACAAACATTATTTGATAGTACGATTTTATTCACCAAACATAAACATAACTACTTTTACCTATTTAAACAAAATCATAAAATAAACTCATATGTTTATTTGATCAGTAATTTTAAAATACATTAATCTAACTTAAAAATAACTAGCATCACTTTCATCTTAACAAAATAAAAATAAACTTTACACAAAACCATCACTCATCCTCACAAATACATAAAGCAGACGCAGATTTCTTTCGTTTGCAAAGCATCATATCTAAAAATTCTAAAAAACGTTTTCTTCCAAAGTGCGAATGTCTCTTTTAAGCGGCGATCTCCTTTCAATTAGAACGTTGGTCGGTCAAGCTTGGTGTTGAGGGAATAATTCCGGTACATTCCCGACTCAGCCAAGTAGTTCGAGAAGCCCTGGCTCTTCGGGAAAAAACTCGTCGGTACTGAATGTAATCCTAGAAACCACATTGTTGACGTTTTTTTACTGTTGCATTTGAAACGTACAGTGAAAGCATTTTATTAATGGAATAAACCGGTCAAGCACGGACATGCACACTGAAGGTCCTGACCTACATTTCAAGGGTACTTCTTGTATGGGTAAAATTTCAACTGTCTACCTATTACGGTTCATGAGATAGAGGCCACTAAAAGACAGACAACGGACAGGCGGATGGATAGCGCAGGCTTAGTAATAGGGTCCCATTGGTACTCTTTGGTTATGGAACCCTAAAAAGAAAGAGAAAACTTGGTTGATATGTGACAAAGTTGGAAACTAAGTAAACTAAAGAAACCAATATATATGTGTATATATAAATTTATTGTATTTAATTTGTTGTAATTTATTGTACGACGGGGAAGCGATTGGCCTTCATATCACCTGGTTACAACTTACAAGTTAAGATAAGGCCGGAAGTGGAGGCCCACTTCATCCGAAATCCTCAACAAACTGAGAAAATGGCTAACTTACCTCTAAATGCTGGAACACAGAAATTTTGGAATTGTTATTATGGTGACAGAAACTTAAACAAAGTCCTACTACCAACCTAACCAAGCACAATATTGTACCACCCTGGAGATCGAACTCGGGACCTCTGGATCTAAAATCGGTGGGTTGAACCACTAGACCACAGAGGCGGTTAACAAGGTTAATAATGTTCTGATGAAAGCTAAATATTCCAAAACTATGCTAAATTAGGACTGGGCGTTGATTAATAAATTATCAGTCGTAAATTAAAATATAAACAAACCCGCGTTTTATGCTCGAGCCCCGGATCAGATGGTGATGGTGGAACTGATTTAGATACAATTTTGTACATGTCTTGGATTTAAACAGGAATAACGAATGAAATATTGAAAATTCATACCTGGTGCATACCACCCATATTCACTCGCAGAAGTCCTGTAGAAAGGATGCTGCTTACTCACTTGAGACCCGTAGCCATTAAACCAATCTGTGCCAAAAATACACTTTGAAAACCATATGTATGACTAACTTTTGTACTAAAATAAAGAAGAATAATAATTCTCATGTCAGTCATGGCATTTATTTTATTACCATGGTAAGTGAGTAAGACCCGCATGACTTAAAGTAGGTATAAGTAGGCTGGGTGAGAGGATCAATGAACTTTTCCTAGTATAAAGGTCTGCAGGCAAAAAACTTCCCATCACTGCAGAAGACCAAATCTTTACTTACACAAATTCCTCTAACTGTGGAATTTGGTTACGCCGACGTGGCGCGTAGGGGGTTCCGGTGAGGCAGGGTGGACTCAGCAATAGGGTTAATCTAGGAGGCTTCGGGTAGGTACAGTGTCTGGACGGCGAAGCGAATAATTCGCTAATGCTACGCAAGGATTTGTGCGGGTTGCGTATTCAAATTCCGACAATTGGTATCCAGATGTTTATTTCCCAAAGCCTAAAAGCCACATTTTTTGTCATCCTTTTCAAATCCTTTCTCCTCCTAAGCTGGTTGCGATTCCATACAGGCGGTAAATTTGACGTTTCAAAGTGATCCTCAAAATCTCAGTCAGGAACAAAGGGACAAAGTCAAAATGTGTTGAGGTATTCACCTGAACATAAATTTTAACTTTTTCCCATGGAAGTGCTACTGGTGATGTGGAATATGGGAGGGGAGCACGGGCAGAAGTTAAAACCAAACATCCCAGGGCTCTTTAAGTACCTATAGATACCGCCACTTTCAAGGAGATTTCCTCCTTAAAAAAATAAGGTTAATTCTTCATGGTCTCAGCAAACCAACGAAAGAAGATTAAAAGACAATGGGTATGGTGATCGAAACCAACTTGAATTAATAATCGAATCAAGGATAAATTGCTTGCAGTAAGTACCTATGTAGGTTTACTAAACATATTTGACTGAAATTCACCAGATTTGATTTAAGCCACATACAGCCATGCATAGTAAAATTTTGAACTCACGTGGATTGTCGAATCTCTTTGGCAAGTTGCAAGTTGTGAAGACATCTGAAGTCTTTGGCATAGGTCTCTTGATCTCTTGCTGGAGGCTGGCCCTGTCGGTACAAGTAGCTGAACAGAAGCCAGGCTGCTTTTCCTGAGTGCTTTGTCCTCCAGACATATTCAAAGGAGCCTTCAGAAAAAATTACAATAAAATAAAATTTAAGAAAGAAAACAAAGACATCTAACTGATGACAATAAAATTGTTTGTTTCGTTTCCATAGTTACTGTGTCAGGCAATCATCAACACAAAAAAGTATTTCCTTGTTAAATAATTTCTAGATTTTAAGGTCACTACCTATCTAGGTACCAAAAATTACGTTACCTATGTTAGTACAACACTCATATTCACAAATTACCGTACATTATGTAATGCACACTCAAAATAGTGAAGTATTTTTTTATATCGCTTTATCAAAACCATTTACCATCACAATGCAGCTTTATTTAAAACCCATTTGAGAAAACCAATAAATAAATAAAAGAGACAGCGCTTAATTTAATACTTCCTCGTTGTAGTTTTTGACGGCAAGATTTGTTGGATTCAATTAAGCTATGATGGATCACAATTTTATTGCAGCTACTATTTATGATTTCATCATTATCATCATCTGCCATTTACCTCCTACTGCTGATAATTGGTCATCTTCACAACACTGCGATATTCAAACCGCCTGCCAAGCGTGGAAATTATTGCCCTCCATTGTTGTAGAACGTTATGACAAGAGTTTTTTTTTTATTATTTCGACGGGGAAGCTATGTCCTTCATTTCACCTGGTTACAAGTTGAGATAAGGCCGAAGGTGGAGGCGCACTTCATCCGGAATCCTCAACAAACTGAGGAACTCAACTTTTTTTTAAGAATTGTTATTATTAAATAGGTAAAACGGTGGTAGCTAGCCAGGCGGACTTACACAAAATCCTACCACCAACCAAACCAAAACACATTGCGACCTACTTCTATAATCTAGTCTACGCGGCGGAGGTATTGAAGGTGTTTTTAAAATATTAGTCTCCTTGTATATCATCCGGATGTAGGGGTATTATAATCTGCCCGAGAACCTCGACAATGTAAAAATAACAATGTTTGTTTACTTAGAAGTTGGTCGTTCGTGGATTAAGAGGTTTAAGTGCGAGTCGGACTCGTGCACCGAGGGTTCCGTACAAACCTGTAGGTATATAAGTAAGGGTTATATTATTTTTATTGCTTATTGAAGGCGCATTACAATGTGGAAAGGTCTGTATATCGTTTCTAATTATTAAAAAATATATATGTAATGTGACTAAACATTTTAAAACATATTGTTATAATATGATGTAACTAAATTGTAATTTTTTTCGCAATTTTCCCTTTATCTGTGCTTTAAGACGTTGCTTCGTACAAAATTTCAAGATTCTGAGTTCACGGGAAGTACCCTGTAGGTTTTGATTCCCTTGCGAGTGTTGAAAATTTGCGACATAAACAGCTGGCTTTCCCCTTGAACACGATTCCGATCGATCGGCATTGCATCGGTATTGAATTTGTGTCATTTCTTACTCTTAAACACTCTTGAAGGCGAACCTAGCGCCAAATTGATTTCATATTGTGTGGATATTGAATGTACTAATTTCGATTGGAATTGAATTGTCCAATGCAATCCAATCCAAAAATTGACATCTACGTATTGTGTTTGGTATTGCGTTGAAATCGGAATTGAGGCAATAGCAAATGTGTAACATTTTCGCAATTAGAATTTTGTTTTGTACGTATATTTAAACCTAAATAGTATAATAATGGCACGTTTAGCTCTTGCGTATAATATTCTACGCCGAAATCATGAATTAGAAGTAAATCAAAGGCAAACAGAGCGTCGAACAATGCGCTATATGGATGGACATGGCATTTTCAATGAGTGACGATGAGTATAAGGCTAATTATCGTGTCAGTAAAGAGTTGTTCGACGAAATAATATTTTATTTTTTTAGTTATTATTGATTCATCGGTTTTCAATACAAACAAACATCCCTAGTGCTGAACATTATGTAGCTAACTTCCTGTGTCAACACAACCATCATCCAATACTAACGCAATTACGATTTCAATCCAATGCTATCAAATTGTTTTTCAAGAGTATGGCAACTAATCAATATTGTTAAGTATTGGATTGGGATTGATATTGAATTGGAATTTTATTGGGTTGAGGCCTGCAGCTGTATCTTTTGATTGCGGTGGCTTGGAAGTTCTGTTTTTTTTTACAGCTCTAAAGGACAGAATATTTAAGTATTTAATATGAATTTTAGCATGATACTTCCACGCGTTGCTGAGAAAAAGGACAGACAGATGGACAATAAAGTGATCCTAACTTTTTGAGGTACGGAACCCTACAAATCACAGGATAAGCTTGTAAGTTAATAACCATATAAGGAAAGTAGACGGTAGCTTATCTGTTAATCAATACCTACTCACGTTTCACTCAGGTAGCCGTACATTAAAGCATTTCAATGAAAAAAAGAAAAATAAGAAAACAACATGATCCCGATTTTTTTTGTGTAGTTACCTTTTTTAGTTGCACAACACAGCCAGGATTTCACAAATTCCCACGGGATTGCAGGAAGAAATTCTCATGCGTTACGATAGTTTTATATATTCCTCTTTACATTAACAGCGCATTAATGACCGCTGTTGGACAGAGCTATATGCAAAATGCTTGGTCTTGTCATCACCTGGCTTGAAATTCGCGGATATTCAACCGCCTAGGTGGTCTAGTGGTTCACCTACCAGTGTCAGATCCAGAGGTCCCGGGTTCGATCCTCATATAGTACAATATTGCGCTTGGTTTGGTAGGTGGTAGGACTTTGTTTAAGTTCACCTTGGCTAGCTACCATCTTACCTAAGTATGTCGCCATAACAACAATTCTTAAATTGTTGTGTTCCGGCATTTAGAGAAAAGATAGCCAGTTCATCAGTTTATTGATGATACCGGGTGAAGTGCGAAGTACTTTCGGCCTTATCATAACTTAAAAAATCAGGTGAGATGAAGGCAAAGCACATCATCCCCGTCGTGCAATGAAAAAAAAATATCGCAATAAAAGTATTCGAAAATAAAAAAGTGCTGTAAGTACGCCTTTCATTTTCTTTATTTTTCTAGTTTCACTGTTTTTGACGTTCACGGGCTGAGGTGAAGGGGTCCATTCTAATCGCCATATCTTAAAACAAATTCCTCGAAATAGTCCTCGACTTGATCTTTGTCGAGGGCGCCTCGAAAATGTCTCCATACCATCTTGAATGGTATCTTTAGTCCACCATTTTGGTATTTTCCCCTCGGAAGGTAAAAAGAATCCACAGTAAATTCCCCTTATGCAAGGATTTTAAAGTTTAATTTAAGCTTGGCTTCACTGTACGATGTCGCTATCCTCATTTGGCATACATTGGCACTCGGCTTGAATATATTAACTGATAACATCATTATCAGACGCAGTGGGTGCCTATCAACGCCGACGACCTCTCTAAGCTTAGTCAGTGTCTGTCCTTTCAATGTTTACCAAGTTTCAACTTTTAAACGTAGTGTATAGCCAACCGTATATATCCTTTGCGAAATAGATCCTGGTTCATACTTTTTCGAAAACAAAAAAATGTGACACTATGGTACCCTGATTAAAATTGTCAAAAAGCACGTTAATAGTTTGTTTTGGTACAATACACTCGAAAATTAATTAAATTGTAATAATGAAAACCATCAGTGTGCAGCAGCCATTTAATCTGAAAGTGGTGCGGTTTGAGCTGGACTTCAGCTCACTAACCGCAGAAGAGCCGGCTTCTATTAAAAAGAGCAAGAAAATCAATATTCCACAGATCAATTTTAACACCAAGAGAAAATCAGTGCTTCCTCCACCACCAATAATAAATGATCAGGTAAATGAGGCATGAATTGTGGAATGGGATAATCATTGAATACAACATAACATCTTGTTACGGTTTGTTGTCACAGAAAAGAGATCCAAAAGATCTCATAGAAGCGCTGCTTGATGACCTCTACGCAGACCAACGGGACTGGAGTGGAAACAGCGGAGCAGACTACAGTAGAGGGTAGGTACAACCCTATTATTCCACTCAACCGCATCTGTGGGCTAGTGGTTCAACCCACCGATTTCATAGCCAGAGGACCCAGGTTTGATCCCAATATTGTGTTTGGTTTGGTTAGTGGTAGGACTTTGTTTAAGTCTGCCTGGCTAGCTACCCCCGTCTTACTTAATTCTGTTGCCATAATAATAATTATGAAATTGTTGTGTTCCGGCATTTTGAGGTAAGATAGCCAGTTTCATAGTTTTTAAGGATTCCGGGTGAAGTGCGCTTCCACCTTCGGCCTTATCATAACGTGAAACCAAGTGAGATGAAAGTCAAGCACTTATAGCGTCCCCGTCGTACAATAAAATACGTTTGGAGTTGTGCCAATGCTTCGAGCATCAATTTAGTTTTTTTGTTAACGTTTGTTGCGCCACTATGCAAACGCTACTTAGGTTAAAGATTGAGTTGAAATTATGTTCAATCATTGTTTTTGACATATAACATATTCGCAACTTAGTAAAGTTGTTTTATTTAGGTATTATCTTTAACCATAACCCGTGGTACCTTCAATATTTTGAATGGTGATAGCCATTACCATTGTCATAGTGAAGCGATTATTTTGGTAGAATCGGAGCCCAGCTCACATGAAACACGTAAATATGTGGCCTATGATGGAGTTCCCTTGTTATACAAGAACCTATTCATTCCACCATGAATATAAAGTTTATTTGAAATAAGCGTGCTTCATCATAAGTCACGTAGAATCCTAATGTGTATTATTTTTCCATAATTGTTGGTGATACCATCAATTATGATACCAATTATTAAATAAATCCCTACTCTGCAATTTAAACTGGCGTGAAACAGACACACAAAAAAATTCTTAAGTATACTCAAACAAGGCTTTTTCCTAATGTTGTCAATAAGCCTTAAAAACTATGATCTATTAAAAAAATATACTGGCAGAAACGCACAGCCTATTCAAGTCGAAGCATGACATTTTCCGAAAGGAGTTTCTTAAATAGCGCAAAACTAAGAAAATATTATCGAAACCAGAGATAAGATAGCCAGTTCCTCATAAAAACATTCTAACGGGGTCTAAAGCTTGTAGGAACGATGAAGTCGATGAGGAATACCATCGGGTATTCGACATGAATTGTAACTTGCAAGCAGAGCTTCCCCGTCAAGAAAAAAAGGGTTTTCTGTTGTTTTAATTATTCTATTGTTTTAGATCAACATCAGCGGCATCGCTAACATCATCACATTCTAACTATGGAGAGCAAACGGAAGCGATTGAAATAAGTTTTTTAGAATCACTAAGTGAGTCTTTTAAGGTCGTCCTTGAGCTTTAGGCGTTGTTGCGAGCGACACCTGCCCAGCAATTATTCGTTTAGTTTTACAAATTTACAAATATTTTTTCATGTTTAAACCAATATGAGTTTTTATGCTGGAAGTAAATGAATCGTATTTTATTAATTTAATTGTTTTATAATAATAATAATTAATTTATTCATACAATCGACATTGTATCAAACATAGGAACAAAATAGAATATAAATAATACACACAAATCAAATAATAAGTGTCATAGCAAAGTCACGCAATTCATTACAAATAAAATTAAATCAAAATTTCATATTGCAAGTATTAATTATTTGTGAGAAAATGCACCTAGTTAGAGCAATAGTACATGTAATGCAGTCAAAGCTATTTGCGAATACGCATAGAATGCTGTTGGAGCTGGCCCGAATCCTGTGCACCAAAGATGTACCCCGCTTGTGCATGCACAGCATTCTATGCGTATTCACAAATAGGTTGATGCTGTAAAAATATTTTAGGCACACTAGGTACGCGTGATAGTACCTACTGAATATTTCCCGAATAAAATAATATATTTAATATATCAAAGTAAGCTCGTAAAGGTTCGGTCAGTCAGGGAACCTGCATGGAAACTCTGAACATTGAATTTTAAAATATTGATTATGCAGTGGGGTATTTCACGTTTTTGAATCCTTGAAGTGTTTTAAAGCTCTAATTAACCAAAAACCGTCGCATGCATACTTAACCTATAACTATGAGGGGCTGTGAACGCTGCTTTACCCGGTTTTATGTCTAATTTAATTATCAATTCCTTTAAATTCGAAGGTTTGGAGGATCTTCGTGAGCAAATAATAGAATGGGAGATTAGATTGATGCAAGTGGGAGAGAGGCTAGCCAAGAAGGTGCGGGTTCGAGACCGGATGCGGAGACAGCAGAAGCGACTTTGTGGAGCCTTCTCTGTACTACTTCGGCACATCAGTAAGTTCTAAAATATGTTTTATCAGAACCTATTTTCATGCTTCATTGATATAATGTTTATGATTTAGAATTAAGGGCCAGGGCCCCGATTCTACTAAACCAATCGCTTCATTATGACAATGGTCGTATAATCGTAGAATTGCTATAGTGGCAATTCTGCGATAACCTTTAGTGTTCTAAGTGGACATTTTGAGATGATAACATTGTCATAGTGAAGCGAATGGTTAAGTTTATTAGAATCAGGGCTCAGTAGCACCGTTCTCCCATACAGACGAAGTTAAATCGTTTATTTTCTATATGAGTGATATGGCATTTAGAGGTATTAAATAGCCAGTTCCTCAGTTGGTTAAGGATTCCGGGTGGAATGCGCCTCCACCTTCGGCCTTATCTCAACTTGTTACCAGGTGAGATTAAGGTCAAGCGCTAACCCATAGTACAACAAAAAAAAATAGGTAGTTCCATTCAAATGAATGTTTGCAGTTGTAACTAATAGTAGGTACCTATAAGGGCAACATAATTATTTTCCGATACAAACACTCTTTTGCATATAAGTTGATAATTTTACTATGTTGTTAGAAAAATAAAGCGATGCAATCCCAGATTATCCCTATCCGAAGGTACCTGCAAAATATCTAATAAATCGGCATCGGAATGCCATTTTGAAATTAACTAGATTTGCATTGTAGAGTGAAAATCAGCGGTACTCCAGGCCATCAAATATACCTACTTGTCTTTGCTTTAAAATAAAACCAAAGTGAAGGTCGCGTATAACATCGTTCACGACATGGAATCTATTCATGCGAACGATCAAACAATGTTTATCCCTACATGTAGATCAACTCCATTCATAGGGATTTTTATAGAAATACGCACAATAAAGTGGGCGAGTCGAGTGCCTTCCCGTCTATCTGTTTCCGACACTGACGTACACAGCGGCGCGGCGCCTAATCGATACGCGACGCACACAGACGTCCTGCCTTTGTCCGACGCGCATGCTCCTGGCATCTACCACGATATTCGCCACCACGAACAACTTGACAGGGATCGCTTTCTCCCTCTTCAACGCTGTATCTTGCCCGCTGGCGGAATTCCTATGCTATCCGGTAGTACAAGGCCCGGAGCCTCACCGATTCGTTTGATGTTTTTGCCAGTAAACATCGCATCAGCTGGCAGACTACGCAGTGTCAAATGCCCGCGAGATATGGCCCTTAAATTATCGCATTATTTAGACAATTTACAACCTCTTTCTGCTTTTGGAGTGTTTATGACGTGTAATGTTGGTATAAGGATGTGTTCTCCTGGCGTGACTGCAGAAACACTGCATAGCTATTGGCTGGCAGGTCGTTAACTCGGTGTTTAGTGCAGTAAGGATATGTGTTTGTTATCAAATGCTCGCCGATCGCAGGACAGATGAGTGCACTTCTGAACTCCCTCAGGAGCTTAGCGGGATCTTCAAAGACCACAACAGGTATTTCCATTGTCCACTTCAACAAAACAGTAAATTTGAATGTAGGGACTAATTGAATTAATCAACTATTTGTATTCAGTTCTGTAATGTTGATTTACTAATTCAGTTTAGTGGAAGCGATCGCCCTGAAGCGTTAAGACCGGCCGATGTACTTTTAATTTTTAAGTTTTTGTAAAAGAAGTAATTTTCATTCATTCATCCATCCGTTCAGTTATTGATAAATCAACATATTGATCAAACGATAACATGAGCGAACAATTCCTAATCAATGTTTTGTAAACCACATTGCGCGTAGCATCATCGCGTCTGGTCATCATAATCATAACTTATAGCATACATGTCGCATAACCTTAAATTTTGTACTCTAATCCGATTTCGAGGCCATGCTTGGAGGTCCAAGCATGGCCTCGAATTCGCCCTGTGAACTGGACAGAATATAAATTGTTTTTAAAATTGCAACATATCAACAGCTAGTGCTTACAGCTTACAATCTCAGGGCAATATTTACCTATCAACCTTTACGTAGGCAAACAAATTACGTCTTGGGAGAGTGATCTACCTCCTGGGCAATGGACCCTCGGCAACAGAATCGTTGACTTTAAGTCAACGGTAACAGCATAATATGTCCGGCGCCAAACAGTTTGCCGATTTCCGTTAGTGCGCGGGAGTGGAAGTGCCTTCATGAACGCTCCATTCTAGACCTCATCTTTGCCCAGGCCCACGCAAGCTTGACCTCGAGGTCAAGCTTACTCATTCCCTTGTTGATTTTTATGATTGATAGATTTTAGTTAATGTTGGTATATATAAGTGCCCTGATCCAGCCATAATCGAAGAGAGTCATAGGACAATCATCATTGGCTTTTACATATTTTACAGACGATTAAGGTTATGCCTAGGTCTTGCATCAAACACTTTTTTAATCTTCGTTTTTCTTATTTTCTCGCTTTAGCTTTGGAAAAACAAACAAACTCACAACTATTGCATTAGTTGTGGGAACGATTCCCATCCAGGACAAACATTTCTGTGATGAATATAGATGTTTGTTCTATGTTTGGGTTTTCTATTGCATGATAATTAGGTATGAATTTACAAAAAATACGTAAGCTTCATATCCGTAATCTAGTCCCCATATTACAAGCTTGTCTTTGTTTGGGAATACATGGGCGCTGTGTAAAATTAATGTCCTGTAATTTTATTTTTTTCAAAGTACGACGGGTAGATGCTTGACCTTCATCTCACATGATTTTTCATGCTATGATTTATGGCCGAAAGTGGAAGCACACTTAACCCGAAAGCCTCAACCAACTTAGAAACTGTTTTTTTTTTTATTTATTTATCATTATTATTATTATTATTTTATTGTACGACGGGGAAGCGCTTGGCCTTCATCTCACCTGGTAACAAGTTGAGATAAAGCCGAAGGTGGAGGCGCACTACACCTGGAATCCTCAACAAACTGAGGAACTGGCTATCTTACCTCTGCCTCCTCTTATTAGCGTTTACATTAGCCAAGATTTTATTATTCATAAGTTTTTGTACTTACTCATAAAAAAGCTCGCAAGCTATTTCCTATCATCTATCCTACTATTATGGGGCTTCTGTGTTGTAGCTGGTGTAAGCGGGGCTCGTTTCGGCCTGACGCCCAGCGGGGGCGAAGGCCCCGGCGAGGGCGGCTACGCTGAATGGCACCAGGCGATGCGGCTAGTCGCCCGCTTGCCCGCTGGAGTGCCACAACACTTCCGTAGAAAGGTAATTCAAAGTCAAAGTCAAAGTCAAAGTCAAAGTCAAAGTCAAAGTCAGTCTTTTTTTTATTTCGTTCATTGATTTACAGAAAGTATATTGAGCAGAAAAAACATGAAGCTAACCTTTTGACGTCGTCGGTGAAGTGTTTATAATACAAACTCACCTGAATTTATTGAATTTGCTCTCAAAGGAAATAAATTATTAATATTCGCTTTCGCAATAACTCACCACGTCGTTTTCCTCTGTTTGCCTTTTGGAGTTTATCGTGAATAGTAAATAGGAATTATCTTGCAAATACAACAAAATATTGGAAAGGGATTAGGAACATTACTTTGGTGAAACTGATGAGTTTTTATGACTCATCAGGACTAGAGACTAAAGTTTTAAATTGGTGGCTTTTACAGGCTATGTGCAAATTAGGTGTCGTTAGCATCTATTTTCATTATGAAAACGGTTTAGGAGTGGAATACGTTGCCTGTGTCTGTGTTCCCTGAAAATTGCAACAAACTATAAGTGAGTGAGTTCTTGCCAACCGTATGCTAGCGAGAACTCTCTCATAATGCTTCCCTTTACACGAGACCTACATATATTAGACGTTTTATGAGCGATAAAATAGTCGATAAGTATGTCGCTTCCTCGGCAGTCGGACGAGTGCCGAAATGGAACCGATACTCTAAAGTTACTTCAGGCGCTTACTCTGTGCCATAGCACAGAATAACTGCCAGATGATGATTTTGGGAGATTTAAGCTACAAACTACATCAGGGATTGAAAAATGAGAAATTTGCTGCATGTAACTTATCAATGAATTTTGAAATTCATTGTTTAGATTTTCCATATTAGTTGACTGACTGAATGAAATTTAACAAGTAAATTTTCTAACTATTTAAATAATAGCTTACACAAGTGTACAATTTGAAGTGTTGTCCTCAGCTATGGCTGACTCTATCCGAACGCCACCTGACAGCAAGAGGGGTGGACTGGCCCATCGCAGAGCGAGCTTGCTTCAGAGGAACTGCCCAGCCTGATGACACTGAACTCGGTGCTCAAATCATCAAGGTACATAAATCTTACTGCTTACTACCTATCATTCATGTGAATGCTTGTTATAGTGAGAATGTGAAGACGTTAAATACTCTTTCACGCAAAAACTATTGAACGAATATCGGTGAAACTTTACAGTATTATAGCAAACAAGTATTATCAGAGTTAAAAGGCTATAAGTTATAAAGACATTGTTATATTTTGTTTTATTACAGCGATAGGTGTCAAGTTAGTCGAAAAAATGCACATAATTGATTATTTTCAAAATAAATCACTTATCAAGTGCTAATATTTAATGAAGCGTCGCGCTATATAGGACGCTGGTGAAATATATTTCACGGCTAATTCGCTGAGCCGTTTGTGATGAAATTCAATATGGACATAGTTTAACCGCCAATGTGGTCTAGTGGTTCGACCGTCGGTGTCAGATCCAGAGGTCTCGGGTTCGATCCCCAGGGGAGTACAATATTGGGCTTGGTTTGGTTGGTGGTAGGATTTTGTTTAAGTCTGCCTACCTGTCCGCTACCACAATCTTAGCTAATTGTGTCACCATAACAACCATTCTTAAAAAATATTGTGTTCCGGCATTTAGAGGAAGATAGACAGTTTCTCAGTTGGTTGATTCCGGGTGAAGTGCGCTTCCACCTTCGGCCTTATCGTTACCTTAACGTTACGTAAATCGTTACCTTAACGTTACGAAAAAAAAAAAAAGTTCAAAAGAAATTGTTTTTAATTTTATAATTTGTTGTTTTTTGGTTTAACAATTAATTAAATTTATTATAAATTAATTTTATTATCTAATTAATTGATTAATTTTATTACTGAAGTCATGATTTTTATTAATATTAACTTAATTAGTTGATTAGTGGTGAAATTGTTCAACCAAAATTAGTAATTTATTCCGATGGGTAAAAATTTCAAGTTTTTAGTAGATTAATAATGTTATGGGACAAGTTTGCGTACCTATTTGATTTGGTTTGCTCAGATCATCAAGCATATAAAATGAAAAGCATGTACCAACATCACGACTGCCAACTGTCTAGACGTAAGAGTACTAAATCTCGTAAACAGTTTCGAAGCAGACAAATATCTAGGCCATCACGATCTCTCCAATAATTCCATGTTAGGCTTCTGATTAAAACATAAAAACGTGCCAGAAACATGGCGGCTGTCTCAATTCTATTAAGTTTCAGTTATTGAGGTGGTACCAGGGGTAGTAAAGCCCCTTGTGAAAGGGCTCGTCCGGGAGAAGTGATACCACCATACCTGTTTAGCCGCCAAGCCATTTGCTGTGTTCCGGTTTGATATCCTTCAAGGTTGCCGGTTAAAGGTTAAAGGCAAGCGAGGCTTTACACCTTTTTGCCTCATCTTGACGGACGCAATGCAGTGCCGTGTAGGCTAAGTTCTTTGTGACTGTGACATGCATTGTATGTAGTGTTAGTAGGGCATTGTTTTTTTTATTGGTGATAGACAAGCGTTTGACCACTAGCTTACATGTAAAACAAGTAAAGATGTGGTCTAAGATGGAGCACGCTTGCCTAAAAGGAACCTTAAATAGGTTGGACTTGAAGACTCTTGCGGAAAAACAGACGAATGCAAGGAATTCAATTCCTTACCAGTATTAATTATAAAGGTAGAGGTGAAATGATGTTTTCGGCATAATGGAACATTTTCAAGGTATAGGTCGTAGCCTGCTGTACGTCTGCTAATCCGGTGGTGGAAAGGGGATGGAGGGATTAGGTCATAGATATCGTGCGCACACTCGCTGAAGTAGAATTTATAGAACACAGACAGCCTGGCAACCCGCCGTCTATGTTCACTTACGTCAGCTGCTATAGCAATAATTCTAAATTGTTGGTTTCCAGCATTTAGAGGTATGATAGACAGTTCCTCAGACTGTTGAGGATTCGGGTGATGTGCGCTTCCACTTTCGGCCTTATAGTAGCTTGAAACCAGGTGAGATGAAGGCCAAGCGCTTCCCCATCGTGAAATGAAAAAAAATATAAACTCAATGCTTAGATTTTCCATATTCTATGAGACGAACAATTATGGAAAATCTAAACATTGAATGTTGTTATTTTTGTTTGTTATTACTGTTGTTATCAGATACATGTAGCCTATTATGTAGTGGCAAATTTCACAATTTCAATACACAATGCGTTTTGTAGCCACGATTTACAAAAATACATATAGCTAATTGATCCAGGCGTTATTTTGCGGAGATCCATATTTCAAAGTAAAATCTGAAAACAGAAAAAATATTTAGTAATAAATCCATAATTAAAATTGGCGTATTTATTACTAAATATTTTTTCTGATTTCAGATTTCATTTTTAAAATACATATATAAATCGCGCGTACATAGCTCAGAGTAATACTGTAAAAGTAAAGCAACTTTTCCAATTAATTCCTAGGATCTGCATCGTACTGGATGCTCACTCTTCTGTGGCGCCGAGGGTCGGGAGAATCAAGGGATGTTACGACGTGTTCTGCTAGCCTATGCGAGGTACCTCTTTCATATTTTCATACTACATCATAACTGGCCTCATAGCTTTATTGGTAGTAGCTCTGCCTTCTGCGCCGTAGAGTGTGGGTTTAATTCCCAACTGAGACAGACATGTGTTCGTGAATGAATATCCAACTCAGCCCATGGATGTTGTAAAAGCCGACTAAGGGTCACACCAGAAGAAAGGCAGCAGCTTCCATCTGTATATTATTATTACCTTAATATATTATTATATTACTTACCTACTAGCTGACCCGGCAAACGTTGTTTTGTCATATAAATTCTAGTAAATATTTTGGTAGTCAAAAAAAAAAGTAACTTATTGTAAGTGTGTAGGGATGTGGTACGGTATATGACTGAAAGAGGAATGGAGCGCTGTAAACGACGACGGCCTATAAAATAACACCAACCATTCATTTTTTAATTCATTGTACTTTTATTATCTTAACTAATGAATTTCAAATTACATCCCTATCACAAATTATGACATCAGTCTCGTAGTAAAATGGAGTGTATTTTTTTGTGAGTCCATGTTTAAACACAAACAAACTGAATGGTTTACACACGCGAGGACATGCCTCGTATTGCACATATTGTAATTGTCCGTGTGAAAAACACCCTAATCTAAGCCACAAACAGCAGTTTGTAAATCATTGCAAATTAATTGTTAAGCTGATTTTAAGTGTGTGGAAATTGAACCCGTTTCAATTCAATGGGCACATCTTCTCGGAACTTGCCATTCAAAATGCTGGCTTCGACAACGTTTTTCATAAATTATTTAATGACTAATCGCTTGCCATTGCACAGCCGTATTTAATTAGAAATCAAATTAACTGGAGATCCAACCTTCAGTTGTATATGATGCGGTGGCATGCCTGGCAAATCCGATGAGTTCTAAAACTCTGCTGGATAATTTACAGCTTCGTTGGTATCGCAAACTGTATCGATAGATTTGTATGACACCAAGTCCCCAAGCAACAACTGTTGTTGGTATCTTGAAATTCAAATCATTGAGGTCCACATTTTTTGCAGCCGAAATTGCTGTTTCAGCCAGCCACTCATGATTCAAGTATTGTGTGAGATTATCGCAAAATATCTGGACAATGAGAGCATTTTGCGAATCAATCATTGTGCAGAAATCGGTCGGAGATTTTATGCATCCACTTGTACATCGCCGATATCTAACAGTTGTTTTAAGAATGTTTCAGCGGATAGATCTTGAAGCATTTGATCACGCATATTTGCTTTTAGCTGAACTTTTTCAGCATAACGCCATAGTGACGATGATTTCAAGTAAGCGTTGATCTCATCAGCGTACGTTGAACGTGACGGGAAGTGGTTGTCTGAAATCACCTGAAAGGTGTAACAGAGTGCCACCAAATAGGTTGTCGTTGTTAACGCCTCACGCGAATATTTCTGTGCCATAGTGCATTCAGCCCAGGTGATAATTATAAAAAAAAAGTTTAATTACTGAATGAGCTGTTCTGCCTCCAACCGATAAAGTAAAAAAATTGACAAAAACCAAATAAAATAAATTTGGGATGGACCACCCTTATCACTTAGGGGTATGTAAAATAGTTTACGTCCAATTCTCAGAATTACTCAATATACACACAAAATTTCATAGGAATCGATCAAGCCGTTTCAGTGGAGTTTAAAAAATAAATGAAAAAAATATATGTATTATTCAAGGCGGTATGCAAAATGAGTGTAGCCTCATGTGGCAGTATACAAATATTGACTTTTGCCTTCTCTAAATTAAAAAAAAACCACCTAATTCAAGGGGTATGCAAAAATGACTTTTGCCTTCTTAGCCTTCACCTCCATAAATCAAGTGAGAAAAAAAATCGTATCCAAACGGTGATTGTGGAAAATAGTCGGATTCCTCCAAGGGAAAAAAAATGGTTAAAAAAAACCACTCTGCATTGATATTTGTTTGAAAATATCCATACGTTTCGCTCGAAATTGCCACATCTAATCAGCTATAGATCTATCCGAAAGGACGAACGTCAAATTTTTGCCAGGAAAGTACGAAAAACAGTTTATATGGGAAAATAAAACTGTTGTTTTTACTACTTTCCTCGCAATTTTTCCATGTTTTCTCAACATTTGAACCTTCCCTAAACTACTTACAACAAACATTTCAAAACCAAAATCAGCTAAATTGGCCCAGCCGTTTTCGTGTTTTGGCGAGACAAACGAAGACCAATTGATTTTTATTATATAGATTATAATTATTACCTTTTTTTTTTAAGGACGGGGAAGTTCTTTGCCTTCATCTCACCTGGTTACATGTTGAGATAAGGCCGAAGGTGGAGGCGCACTTCACCCGGAAACCTCAACTAACTGAGGAACTGGCTATCTTACCTCTAAATGCCGGAACATATCAATTTTTAGAATTGTTGTAATAACGACAGAATTAGATAAGGTGGGACTTAAACAAAGTCCTACCACCAACCAAACCGATCACAATATTGTACTCCCCCTGGGAATCGATCAAATAGATGTTTGCTTTATGTTAAGTATATTGTATTATAAGTATTTGTTTTATTTCCAAAATAATAGTTAGTAGGTATTTGATATTCTCCGTAATGTAGTTCCCATTTATACAAGCTTTGTTTAGTTTGTTACGCCGAGTATATCGTCAAAAAATATTTATTTCTGACTGACTAACAATCGACGCACAGTTCAAACAAGATATTCTAGGGATTTGCAATTTGAGGGTAGCTAACCTTTACTAATAAAGGGCACCCTGTTATTATAATAGGTACTCAGAAATTATTTAACGAAGTTCATATAATGTAGCTAATTCAATTTGTGACAAACCCACAAAGCGAAATAATAATAACGAGACACCGCCTTTGGCGTTTTCATTACTTATTCTGTATATTGGTACAACAAGAAATGTTTTTACAAGCTTGTTAGTCTTTGAGAAGCAATAGGTATTCAGAACGCAAAGATATAAAAAGGCTCAGTTGTACTCCATACGAACGTAGTTTGTGCTAAAATCAGCGGTGAAAAATTGTAAATTCATGGGAAAATAACATATCTCTTCTATTGGTATCTATTTCAGGTGGAACAAAGATGTTGGTTATTGTCAAGGATTCAATATGCTGGCTGCTATTATCTTGGAAGTTATGGATAAATCTGAGGCTGATTCGCTGAAAGTTAGTAGATTAGTACCTAGTTAGTAGAAACCTTCGATTTCGCAACTAAAAGGAAATACTTCTTTTTGACAATTATTTTGAACTTAAGTAAGTATGCTGAAAGGGAAGCAGTAGCTAGATACGCAAAAATGTTATTGAAAGTTTCGCAACAACTTTCAACCACATTTTTGCTAGCTTAGTAATCATCATAATTTTCCTGTCTTTATCCTAACTAGGTGTAGTCGACATAAAATGTCTTCTTCCTCCACTCTCTTCTATCTCACACAATCTCTCTCTCGTGTATTGGACCATGGACGAAGGACATTGGACGTCATCATGAGACGAGAGAGAGACTGTGTGAGAGATAATATGGGCAAAAAAGGAGTAACTGATGACAGCCATTGTTTTCTTGCCTTATCCCTCACACAATCCCTTCCTCTCTTCTTCGGCCTACGTCCATCGACACTCATGCTCAACACTTATCTTTACATGACCATACCATACTAAGCTATAACTTCTCAACTTCATCATAAGTTAGTAATAATGGGCTAGAAACTAACCTTTTCATTGAAATCTGGTGTAGGTCATGATTCTTGTCAATTTCATCATAAGTTAGTGATAATGGTTTAGAAATGAACCTTTACCTTGAAATCTGGTGTAGGTCATGATTCTTCTCACCTTCATCATAAGTTAGTGATAATTAATGGGTTAGAAATGAACCTATACCTTGAAATCTAGTGTAGGTCATGATTCTTCTCACATTAGGTAAAGGTACTTTTTTGCCCATATTATCACTCACACAGTCTCTCTCTCGTCTCATGATGACGTCCAATACACGAGAGAGACATTGTGTGAGATAGAAGAGAGTGAAGGAAGAAGACATTTTATGTCAATCATCTCTTGATCTTCTCACATTCATCATAAGTTAGTGATAATGGGTTAGAAATAAACCTTTACTTAAATCTGGTGTAGGTCATGATTTACCTGGTGGAAGCGGTTCTTCCAGAGGGCTACTTCGCTGATGACCTCCGCGGTCTTTCGGCAGACATGGCTGCCTTCAGAGATTTGCTAAGGCTGCGCTTACCTCGCCTTGCTCAACACATGGATTATTTGCAAAAAATATCAGACGGTAAGGACCACTCTAACAATTTAGGTACCTATATGTGGATAACTCTTTTGATAGCATTGTATTTTTACATATATGTATTACACATGGATGTTATTTGATGTTTTTTTTACAGCTCCCATCATTAAACGGTAATACCAATATTATCTGTGTTCGGAACGAAGTGAATTTTTTTTTTTTTTAATAAAAATGATTTATTCAATATACGAACGTGTCACAAAATTCTGGCTGTCCCTTTATCGGAGAAAACCAAAATATTATTGGTATTAATGGTGTAGAAGAGAAGTGAATGAATGAAAAATATATAATACTTTATTGTACACCTTAAAAATAAAACTGGATAACTTAAATAATGTATATACAATGGGCGGTCTTATCGCTTAAATTCGATTTATTGCAGACAACCTTTGGATGCAGAGGATTTTATGGCTAAAGAGGTGGTTGGTGGTGCACATATTAATAGGGGTCTAACTAAATTGACTATATATAACACATTATGTAAAGCTATGCTTCAAATATTCACACAACATATATAATATAAATACCTACATATTATACACTATGTACCTACATACTATACAAATAAAAATAAAATATATAGATATATATACATTTTTATTTATAATAATATGCCTAGTAAATATTCTAGAAGTGCCATCATAAAACATATAAAACTAAAAGAAAACAGCAAATACTTGTGGTGACGAAGGATGAGATAGACTTTTTAAACAGGTTCATTTAAGTAAATAAAAACATTTAACTCTTACTTTGAACACAGCCAGAGAAGGTTGCCTTATTAAAACCGGCAACGCGTTCCATAACCGTACAGCCTCCACAGAAAATGAATCATTGTAAAAACTAGTTTTGTGAGCAGGGAACTTAAGAATCCGCTCTCTCCGATCGTCTGAAACTCTTGTTTTCAGACGATCGGTGAGAGCGGGAATGTGAGAGGTGCAGGAATTAAAATCATTCCTTTAAGTAATTGGGGGTCAAAGGATTTTGGAGGGTATTAAATAACAGAGAAAGAATGTGAGAGTTCCGGCGAAGACGAATTGGGAGCCACTTGAGCTTCGAGCGAAATTCAGAAACATGGTCATATTTTCGGAGACCGAAAATAAACCTGATACAAAAATTCTGAAGTCACTCAAGTTTATTAAGCTGCTAATATAAGTGGTTTATTTTTAAAGTGAAACTTTTTATTGCAGGGATTTGATTTCTGATCTGCTACTTTTTTGTGTGACTAAAAGTGGTGGGGCACTGTGTCGGATAGAGTGGGAGATAACTTGCACCATCACCAAGTTGTAAAAAAATTATGTAAATAAGGTTTTGTCTATTGGCAGGTGGTGGAGTAGAGCCTCCTCTCCCAGACGTGTTCACAATGCAATGGTTCCTCACTCTGTACGCAACTTGGCTGCCACGTGACTCCTTACTCAGGATATGGGACCTTGTGCTACTGGATGGGAACGAAGTACTTTTACTCACTGCGCTTGCAATTTGGGACTTGCTTCAAGAGTAAGCCTACCCTACACCTACCCATAGCTCCACTTGAGTATTACCTACTGCAACTAAATTTTGATATTGAAGATCGCTGTGTATTGTTCAGTAGTACAGAATACCATCCACCTCTTACGTACTTCGTACAAGATGACTAATGCTAAAAGGCTTTACATCTGGCTTGGACCTCATTTTACCTACTTACAAAAAAATAAGCAGCAGTTTTTTCGTTTTGTATTTTTTACACAGCTATCTCTTATCTTAATACCAAATGAAATTATGTCAAAACCTCTTTGTTAAGCCTTGAAAGAGGCTAATATCCAACAGTTGGTTGCGATCTATTAACGATTTAAGGTTACCAGACTTTATATTAAGTAGGTAAATTCGATACATAACAGACTGATCTATTGTTCTCCCGACTAGAATCTTATATTATATGCATTACTCTTTTACTCTACTCTTGCTCTCTTTTTTTTACCGTCTCTGTGAAAAACAGCTGATATATTTACTTCTTTGATGTGCCTCACACAGTGTTTTATGCGTCATTACATGACATGACATGACGCGCGGTTAATCACAGACATGCGTAATGTATGATAGTGTTGTACGTGCCAGCTTTTCGCAATGCACCTATACCTATCTGACAAACAGACTTTACTTACATTACTTGATGTATGAAAGTGTTATTCGTGCCAGCTCCCTGTGATGCACCTTTACCTGACAAACAGACTTTACTTACATACGAGACTTGAGAACTGCGACTTCATTACAAGTATGGTGTGGCAAAACAAATTGATATCTCCCATTCTTATATCTTTTAGACAACAAATCGGGGTAATAAGTACGAGTACAAAGAAATAAGAGCATTAGCATGAACGTTGCTGAACATTACAGGCGCATCCTGTCAGCGCGTTCAGCAGACGAGTTCTACAGCTGCATGGGCGGCGGCGTGGGTGCGGTGTGGGAGGCAGGCGATTCGCTGGTGGCACGCGTGGTGGCGTTCGGATCCGCGCCCGAGCTGCCCAAACTCAGGAGCTTCCACCGGTACCGGGTGGCGCCCCCTGTGCCGCCTATCACCGCGCCTGTGTGCCAACCGCCGATACATTCTGCGGTATGTGGTTAAATTTCATGATCTTGCACGACATTTTTTTTCTATAAAAAACGATAACTTTAAGCTGGTCAAGGAGTTTGGTGTAGCAACAAGTCATTTTTTTTATATTCTCCGACGGTTAAGCGCTTGACCTTCATCTCACCTGATTTTCAAGTGATGATAAGGCCGAAGGTGGAAGCGCACTTCACCCAGAATCCTTAACTAACTGAGGAACTGGCTATCTTACCTCTAAATGCCGGAACACTTTTTGATATGTTGTTATGGTGACGTATTAGGTAAGATGGTGGGCCAGGCGGACTTAAACAAAGTCTTACCACCAACAAAACCAAGCACGATATCGTACTCCCCATGGGGATCAAACCCGGGACCTCTGGATCTGACACCAGTGGTCAAACCTTCTTAGCCACGGAGGCGTTTAAAAAGGTGAAATCACTTCACTCACAATCAAATAACAAATAAAATTACGCGACATATTTAGGTAATATGCTGGTAGCTAGCCAGCGGACTTGAAACAAGCCCTACCACCAGCCAAATCAAACTCGAGACCTTTGGCCCTATTACCGGTAGGCGAACCACTAGACCAAAAATTAGTAAATTTGTTGATTGCTTAGATTGTTACATTTCATTTTTTTATTTTTTTCAGGTACAATCCATGACTAAACGGGGCCTAAGATTGTTTTACTCTGAAGACGAAGGAGATTCGAGTGACGATGGCAACAAAATGGCATTGGCTACGGTAATAAAAAAAAAATTGTATCGTTCTGACTCACACTGTTAAACTGTACTTTGTAGGTCTGGTGCATCTTTAAAGTAAACACAGTAAAACAACATTGTTGATGCAAGAGCTATTATTTTGAACTTCGATTCGTACTTCGTCTCTATAAATATGTTGGTTTGATTTGCTTAAAAATATGTTATGCTTTTTCATTGTATCATAAAACGGTTAGCTTATGAAACTATTAGCTTATGGATCACGATTTACAGGTTATGCCAAGACGAGAAGACCGGACTGGCACAGGAGACAGGTTGTCATTGGATATAGGCGCGCTGAAAAGGCAATACGCCAGACTGCGAGAGCGACAAAGACAGGCTCATGTCATTCTGGCTGCAGCTTGTGCGAGACATGCTGCAGGTATCTATCCTTCTAATTTACTTTCTCCAAACATACATACATACATACATTATTATGTATCATCAGTGTTTGCTGATAGAATAACAAAAAAAAATATTTTTGCAGTTGGTGTGCCTACGTCTCCGACCTCGCTAACAGTGAACAATCTCCTGTTAGGGAAAAGCGCCATCGTCAGCTCACGCGGGAGACGACTCGGCCCTCCGCCCGGAGCAGTACCTCCCTCGAGACAATCGAGGAGTCACGACAAAGCGAGCTCCCGCTCTCGAGTCCGCTCCAGTGAAACTATTAGTTGGCAAGAGGAGAAGAGTCGCAAAACGCTAAACAGGCGTAATTCTGTGAAATGGAAAGACATCAAAAATGACAAATCAACCGGCAATCTCAGAAAAGCGTCATTAGATTTTGATGAAACCGGTGATGGCACTATAGTATCAGAAATAGAAGCAAACCAGATGCTCGCTTCTATGAGATCCAGGAGCTCGAGTGAAACGTCGTCTTATTCTTCTCATTCAGATTCAAGCACCGATACAAGTCTTTGTGATGAGAATGAAAAAGGAAGTGACTCTGATTTTGATTTATTTGATGATGACACGAAAAATAAGAATATTAAAACCAAAGCTGGCAAATTCCCAGTTTCCCCCTTACCTAAAGGTAATACAGTGGCTTATTCACCGACACTCATTAGTTTCAAGACTACAAATACCGAAATAGATGACGAAATAATAACTATACCGAGTGTCGTCAAAGACATAACTGACTATCTTGATTCTGCTGCTGGAGAGCCGCTCCGTACGTATATCGATGAATTTGATACTAAAGTGAATAGCAGTGCTATTACGAACGAGGTTAACAATTTTAACATACAAAGTGATTTAATATCACCTCTTCATCAAGGTAAGAATACTGTTTATAGAAATAAATTAACCGGTAGTTCGCAAGATATGTTAGTGACTCCTTCTGCTCCTACAACATTAGTGTTGGATTCTCAAAGCCCTGGTATGTTACCTTTATTATCAAAATCTCCTCCCAGAACAACCATTCATCATGATTATTCTCGGGAAACAAGGTCTCCTCCATCATCCATAGATATCGAACACATTTCCAGGATACCTCAAATAGCACCAACTAATACAAGAATAAATCCAGTAGAGGCAAGATTCGCCAAATCAACTGAAATGACTCGCATTACCAAGATGCCCCAAGTAACGTTGTCGTCTCCCTACACCATCTCATCCCACAGTACATCAGAAGTATTACGCAGGCTAAACGATAAACAAATTGACATTGACATCATGAGCCATGAACACATTCAAAATAGTTCAGTGTACCTTAGTCCAGTTGATATAACTCCTAGTAGCTGTGATTATGTGTCTCACTTCAGAAGTCCTACAAACCCAGCACGTTTTACAAGTTCGAGGCCCCCGGACATAATTGATAGTCTAACCATGTATGCAAATTTTGTTCCGGATATAGATTTATCAGACAACACTTCTCCGGATCCTGGAAGCCCACCAAGAAGTCCTGGAAATGAAAGCATCACTGTTAGTGAAGATGAGCCTCCAATACCTCTGAAAATTGATAAATACTTTGAACATAGTCCTGAATTTTTTGGCGCTCGTGTTACTGACCCAAACAACGTCGATATACCAAACCGTCGCGCTACTAAACGACTTTCTAGACTGCCCAGAAAACCGGAATCTTTGACATTGCAATGTAATCATAGCGAAACAATACTAAAAGAAGTTGAAAGAGCTTCATCTCTACCACAAAGTCATAGTTTTACTAAAAAACTTACATTTGATGACAATCGAAATAATGAAGATATGTTTATTATAGACAACCAGGCAAAGACGCCAGGATATAAAAAAGAAAGTGAACCAAAAGATTTTATCCTGAAAGAAATTGAAAGAGCATCATCGTTACCACAAAGTTATAGTTTTGACAAAAAACTTACAATTAGTGATAAATTTGATTATAATGATGTGTTCAGAGACACAAAACCAACGACGCCAGTATACAAGAATGAAGGAGAACAATCAATGACCCCAAACGATTTTATGCTGAGGGAAATGGAAAGAGCATCATCGCTACCACAGAGTCATAGTTTTACTAAAAATATTACAATTGATAATATTTTTGATAAAAACGATGAATTCGTGGATACTAAATCAAAGACGCCAGACCATAAAAATGAATATGAACCACCAATGACTCCGAAAGATTTTATTCTAAGATCAGGGCAAAAAAACAGTGAAAAGGCTTTGCAAATCATTCAAGAAAATTCAAAAATATTAAATAGGATTTTAACCAAACAAAATACGGCAGAAGCTTCAAATCTTTCTAGTGATTGTAGTGTTCACAATGTTGATCAAGAGAAGACAATGTTCATATCTCGCTCAAATACTGCTGAAAAATCATCCGAAAATAAGATCGTCGAATCGCTGATACTAAAAGAATCTACATCTGATTCCTTGCTTGGATGTAGAAAAAGAAATGCAAGTGATGGAACTACAGAAAATCATGATTTTGTCAGGATAAGACCGGTATCTATTGATGATCCTTTTTCATTAGAATCTAGAAATACTTTTCAGCGGGACGTAAATTTTTTAAAGACCACAAAAAGTCCAAGTACGGATTGCTTAGGTAATAAAACCGATTCTTATGGATGGGTGAATAAAGCATTCCAAGCAAAATGTGATCCACTGTTAGACAAGAAAGAAAAGCGATTTAGCTTTGACTCTCAAAAACAGAATGAACCTTTACTTGAAGATTACACCTCCGATTTGAAACCTTTAGTAGCGCCTGAATGGGCGAGGCATTCTTTTTCAGGTGAATCAAGGATTTCAGGAACGTTGCTCTCGACGGAGCCAAAAGATACGACGTACGGAAGGCGGTTTACTTCAAGTGATTGTCGTCATCCACTTTCTAATAAATACAGCGACTATGTGCTGTCAGCAGCTAGTGACATATGTCGAAAAACAATCGATGAAGAATCAAAAGCCTGCGATAACATACAAAAGACTGATGAAAGCCAAGCTAGTGAGTTTTCGCAAAACGTGACTTCTTCAATCAGTTTTACCTATGAGCCATCTGTTGACGACGATTCACTAACAGGAGCAAAGAGTAACTCTAGCGATACGCTTTGCCAAATTACCTCTCTTGATCAAGTGTCTACTCCGATATCTCCGAAGATATTTCCTGTTAAAGATACGCCTACGTTTGCAAAAGATGCGCTGGAACGGGGCTCTTTATTAAAGTTTGAATCGGAGGATACGTGTAGTCCGATCACGTCGTTACTGGAGACAGATCCACTGTCCTCGCTGTCGTATACCCGCAGCCCCTCAACCAGCTCCTACCACCCGTTCCCCACTCGTCCTGTGATGCGAATGCCAAAAGAAATAGGTGTTAAATTGGGATTGTACCCCAAAGAAACAATAAATTCCGCTCCGAAATAAACAAAGCTAGTGAAATATAACCAGGTTAATTAAATATTGATACCTACACTTGATTTAGTATCAAACGTTCTACATACCTATTGCTGTAAGTTATTAATTAGTATTTTTATACCTAAGACTTTATGCTTTAGAGAGCAACTGTAATAATTACTTATCAAATAATTGAATTAACGCAATTATTCATTCTTATAGCTATTGTTTTTTTTTTTTTTAGTAGCGTTTTATATTGCATATTTTCCGTCTACAGTAGACATGACTGTTTTTATGAAAATCTTTTTTAATCTATTTAACATTACCTACTCACACGATAGTTTTGTTACTGCGCCATCATGAAACTGCTTTGAAATTTATTGACCTTTAAATATTTTGGAACGCGTAATGTGTAGGTATTTATTTTAGGTGTAATCATTTACATTGTTGTGAAATACAAAACTCTAGTATTTCCGTAATGTTAGCAAATACAAAACAAACGAGTTGCCTTGAATCCAAACGTGTTATATGAGTAACTACTTAGTTTGTACGATTCCAATGTGTAGGATTACTGTTAAAGTCAATGAATAAAATATGTACCTACTTCTCTTGAGATGACAATGAAATTGTAATAAAATAATAATATTGCTATGTGAATCTATTTCTGCGAAATAAAACAATTTTGTTGGAAAAATACTTTTTATTTATTAGTGATCATAGTGTTAACAGTTTCCTTCAACAATAATATTTATAACTTTAAAAGGGTTAACTTTAAGGAATGACAACAATATTTATATGGTATTGTATGATGAATAAATTAATGATCTGCAAGATTTTCGTGATCCTAGAAATCATCTAGCACAGGAGGGCAGGTACAGACTAGATGTTTGTCACCGTACATATCGTCAATACGGCTGACTGATGGCCAGATCTTCGTCTCACCTTTCACAAAAGGCTGTAAAAAACGTATCAATTTACCTTCACTTGTTGATAAGCTATAATTGTTGATAAGCTATGATGTTGTGACAAAGTGTAATCATTTGAAATACAAAAATTTGATCAGCTATTCATTGTAATCGAATTTTTTTTTGAATATGAAAAAAATGGCGCACGCATGCGTAGTTTGAACTTAATTTCCCGCGCTTCCCATACATTTTTTTGCCGATCGTGTTTTTGTATTCGGGATTCCAATAAAGTTTACTAAAATTCTGTAAATGATTAAAATATGATTGGAGAAGAGAGTATTGACGGCGAGATTTTCACTCCGCCAGATATTCTAGACGCGGCATTGGCGTTAACTGAAAGTCTCCTGCCAGAAAAATAAAAAAAATTGTACGACAAAGTGTACCAAGAATTTATAGATTGAAAATTACTTCCTTGTAACCTACCTACTTTGTTTAATTTCAATTTTTCCTATGAGTGAAGATAAAGTAGTGTATGAAACTGCATATAACTTAGGTATTAAAACACTCGAGTCAACCTATTATCGCATAAACAGACTCGTGTTTTAATACCCCTTCTTATATGACAGTTGCATAAACTACTAATAATTATCTGCGTCGGGACCCTCGGATTCGAGTCCCGATGCGAGTTGTGATTTTTTGTGTCATTATAACATTTGTAAATAGTATGTTTATAAAATAAAATGATAAAGTATAACTCACTGCAGGAAAAGCAGCCTGTTCTCTCGTGTAAGGCCTGTTCCAGTCCTCTGAAATAACCTCTTCTTGTGGGTGAGGTGCCATCTGAGAAACATGGGACATTTCGTTGTAATGTATTTAACTATTATAGCATGAGTTCTAATCCCAGCGAATATCCTAGCTACTCAAGTATATACCAGCTGAACCCCGCATCACAAGGTCAAATAAAATCACACAAAGATCTGCGTCCGGTTATCGAATATAGGTATATTAGAATGGGAACAATCTGTACTAAGTATCCGCCGAGGGCAGTTTGCTTCATAACGTTTTGATTCTCAATGATGGGTTAGATTATCCTTGACCTCTAGGCTTGTCTAGCTCAAGGTCAGAGCAAGGATTACATCATTTACGGAGCGAGCTTTCCCATAAGGCACTGGCTCTCCCGCGCACTGACTTAATACGGCAAACTGTTTTACCATGTCTTACTAACCTTGCTGAAATAACGAATTTCCACTTACCTTTAGGGGGTTCAATCTCTTGTCAATAAGACCATCTTCGATATCCTTGATTTCCTTCCTAATAGTGATCAGTGCTTCGCAAAATCTGTCCATCTCTTGAAGGTCTTCAGATTCCGTCGGTTCAATCATGAGCGTGCCTGCTACAGGCCATGACATTGTCGGAGCGTGGAAACCTGAACAAAACATTTTACATTGTATTCCCAGTAGTTCTGTACAATAGTTATAACAATAAATAATAGTTAACTGAATTACTGGGAATACAAGATACACGATACTTTCAGGAGTCACGGACAGCGCTCTGTGCCGGGGCTTTGCTTACAGGAGGAGGAAATTCTAGACTTGAGCACGTGATCCTTCACTGATCGGAATCACTGAGACAATGCACAACAGCGGGACGTCAGTGCAGGGACGCTACCGCCGACGGCGAAGCCGATCTCCATTGATGGCTTTAAATTAGCTCCATGAGAACTAGAAACGATTTTTACCGATTTAGGTATGTGTTATATCCGAAATGGCGTTTCCCATCTCAAAAGTGTACACATGTTATGAAACCTATCCGTTCAGTACATTTGACGGTAAAAATCGTTTCTAGTTCTCATGAAGCTAATTTAAAGCCATCAATGGAGATCGGCTTCGCCGTCGGCGGTAGCGTCCCTGGCCTTGGTGACCCCCACTCAGAATAAGATACTTTCAGGGTATAGCCTCCTTTAGTAGTGTAGGTGTACTAAGAAGGATTATCGTAAATGACTGACTTACCAAAGTCCATGAGTCGTTTAGCGATGTCCCCCGGCTCAATATTGGCGGTTTTCTTCAAATCTCTGACATCGATGATGAACTCATGAGCCACAAGGCCCCGATCACCCTTGTAAAGAGTCTTGTAGTGGCCCTCTAGCTTCTTTGACATGTAGTTGGCGTTTAAAATGGCAACCTGCGTAGCGCGCCTCAGGCCTTTTGGTCCCATCATCTGTTAGCAATGGACAATCGTTTTTAGGGTTTCGCACTCAAAGGGTGTCAACGGGAGCGTATTACTAAACCTCTGCTGTCCTTCTATAATAATAATAATAGTTAACCAAGTGAATTTTCATAGTGTGTATTTTTATTGCCGCTATCATATTTAATGATAAAAAAAGAAACGTGATTTTTGTCTTGAAATATGGGCACGGAACCCTGAGTGTGCGTGTCCCCTAGCCGGTTTTTTTTTTAATAGTATTATATATTATATGCTGTTTGGATTTGATGTGCTACAATTGTGCTACGCATGTGTTAGTTCTGGTTTAGGTTATAAAATATATATACAGTCTGCATCAATGTATTAAGAAAGCTAAACTTAAAGTTTAAGTTTAAGTTACTTTGTGTAAGTTTGTGTAAGTTTAACATGGCTAATCACAACGCAGCGTTAAGTTGAGTTTCCTGCTGCCTGAATTTCGCAAGATTTTTGACCCAACAAGTGTTTGATCGACACGTTGGATGAAGATTCTGTCTCCTGAAACTTCCGAAGTCTGTGCGAGCGTCAAACAAAGTTCAATCAACTCATTCAACGAGAGAAATGAGGTCGGACGAGGAAGACGAGGTTTCTGTAATTGCTTTTGTTTGTTGCGTTTGTTGGTTGGTGGTTAGGACTTTGTTTAAGTCCATCTGGCTAGCTACCACCATGTTACCTAATTCTGACGGTAATGGCGTCAGAATTAGGTAACATGGTGGTAACAATTATAAAATTGTTGTGTTCCGGCATTTCGAGGTAACATAGGCAGTTACACAGTTTGATGAGGATTCCGGGTGAAGTGCTTCCACCTTCGGCCTAGGTGAGATGAAAGCCAAGCGCTTACCCGTCGCACAATAACAAAAATAAAAAAAATCGCAATTGCAACAATTGTTTGTTCTCATTCAGACAAAAAAAAAAAAAAATGAAAAAATAATTTATAGTATTTTATGTAGCTGGAGAATCGGATACTAATTAAAGGATTTTAAATATGAAAACTTTATTGAGAGATTTTTGGTACAGGGGAAATTTATGGATTCGTGTCGAAAATATGCTATACTGTTAGGTGAAGTTATATTTGAAATATTGCCATTGATTATCAGAGGTATAATGTGTATCTTTCATATAAAAAATAAGGGAGTATATGTCAATATATGTTATTGTGAACTTTTATTAATACTGTGGCATAATTAAATACTATATATTGAAGGAACGCAGTATCTACGACACAAGTCTCACAACTTAGTGTAGATTCCCTAATCCTAGTCCTAATTCTGTCGCCATAATAACAATTCGTAAAAAAATTGTTGTGTTCCGGCATTCAGAGGTAAGATAGCCAGTTCCTCAGTTTGTTGAGGATTCCGGGTGAAGTGCGCCTCCATCTTCGGCCTTATATCAACGTGTTACCAGGTGAGATGAAGGCCAAGCGCTTCCACGTCGTACAAAAAAAAAAGATGCTGTAACCCCCTGTTTATCAAGCCATCGCTATAAATTTACAAATTGTAATTGTTGACTGTGTGTAGTTCAAGTGCTTGAAAATGAAATAAATGAATTTATTATTAATAGTATTATTATTATTATTATTATTATTCTGACCTTGATATACGCCCAAGAAATGGGCAAGATGGCGGACGATCCGTAGGGCGCCGCGCTGACCGAGCCGAAACTGTGAGCTGCGTCTCCCAGGTCAGCCATCGGGTCTACCACTGGGTGAGATGGCAGGAACGGAGCCAAATGCGCCTTGCTACAACACACAAATACCTGCTTAATACTTCGTACTTCAATAAAAATTGCCAAAAGTATTAAGTGCAATCAAAAGTTAAAAAAAAAACTAACAACATAATATTAGTTTGATATGGCGTCTTCAGTCGCCACAAACACTCTTTCATATGCTTATTTTTTTAATTTAATTTTGTTTTTTTTATATCGAATTAAACTTATTTTACGACCCATAGCATATAATATCATTCCTTAAAACTAGTAATTACTTGGTACACGTTTAGATGCGGTGACGTGTGACGCAATCTTTACGTTGGGAACGATGCGGAAACGTAAAGAAATAAAATAATAAAATTTCCTACAATGAAATTCGAACGTCGCTGGATCCGAAAGAACTTCTGTCACCTTTGTATTGAAAAACGTACAATCTGTCATGTTTCGTTTTTCGTAGTAGACCTACCAAGCGTCCCGCGAGCTGTAGGAATTGACACTTCGGCCATTAGCCCTTCGCTCATGAAGTTCTATAGTTTTTTTTTTTTATAACTGCATCGTGATCAGAGTGTTAGCTATGAAGACATATGAGAAGCGTGTGCATGTCACCCACAGTAGGGCAACTTTTCCTCCTTCCATTAACCTCTATTATTGGCTAAATGGGCATATTCCTTTATATAGGAGTCGAGTCAAGCTCATCTCGCAATCTCCGTCTGGATTTAGTTAAGATAAGATATGAATATTAAAGGGGAAGTTTAAAAATGGCGCCAATTGTAGAAAAAGCGAGAAGTGTTAGGATAGCATTGGTATAAGCATGTAATTAGGATGATAGCTATTTAACCAAAATCGTTATGAATAAATAAAAAAAAATATTATAAGACATTAATTTCACACTATTGATGATGGGGCATCAAGCCCCAAACTAAGCATAGCTTATAATATGAGAATTAGATTACGATATAATACTTAAATAGGGTTCTTTCTTTTTTAGAAAATACATACGTACTATACAATACAACACCTAAACACAGAACAAACATCTAAATTGATGGATCTAATCTAAAAAAGGACATGGATATGAAAGGTGTAAATGCAGAGTTGGCGGCTGGTAGTATTTAGTGGAATAATAAAACATGCAGTGCCAACCCCATCGAACCTGGAATAAGGATAGTAGGATGTTTTTTTTTTCAAATATTAGAATGCATAACTAAATACATCCCAATTGCATTACGATCTAGCCAAGTGGTAGGCTTATGAGTAATTCAAAACGCATCATTTATACATCGAGTAAGAATGTGTCCATTAGCAATTTTCTACTGTCTCTCTGTCTACTGGTCCATGTGTTATTTAAGTAGCACTAGCACAAAAACGACATTATTATATTACTTACATCACACTAACTTAAAAGGTTTATTTCTTTTCTTCTCACTACGTCCGTGCTGGAGGATGATAATGAACAAACGATACTTTTTTTTTATTGTTCTACAGGTAAGCACATGGCCTTCATCTCACCTGGTTACAAGTTGCGTTAACACCGAAGGTGGAGGCGCACTTCACCCGGAATCCTCAACAAACTGAGGAACTGGCTATCTTACCTCTAAGTGCAGGAACACAACCATTTTTAGAATTTTTATTTTGGCGACAGAATTAGGTAATATGGTGGTAGCTAGCCAGGCGGACTTAAATAAAGTCCTACCAACCAAACCAAGCAAAATATATTGTACTCTCCAACGGGATCGAACCCGGAACCACCGGATCTGAAATCGGTGGGTTGAATCACTAGACCACAGAGGCGGTATACTTACTTGTTCTGTACGGCACCTGTTAGTAGAATGTGATAAACATACTGACAAGGATGTAATAGTGCACTTACACTCCAATAGGTCCCATGCCAGGTCCTCCTCCCCCATGAGGGATGCAGAACGTCTTATGAAGGTTCAGATGTGACACGTCGCTGCCGTAATCTCCTGGGCGGCAAAGTCCAACCTAGCAAAACTTATCATTTTGATTACACACGCAAGAAAGTACTGGAGCATAAACTATAGTAGTAGTAATACAGGTAGATAATATTATCTCCTTGTACCATAATAATGATTAGAAACAAAATCATTCCATAACTTAATAACGAGTAACTAACACTGCCATCGCCTAGACTATAACTCGGACAGAAGTTTTAGAAAAACACATTTATAAATCGCAACCAAATTGAGGGTAGATAGCTATTTCACTAATTTGTAACACTCTAAATCTAACTCAGTACAACATGTTTTTAATCTTCCTACCATCAGTTGAAGTTAGGATATTTGACGTACCTACACGTGTGATGTACCTAACAGGTAGTCCTACTATTGAAGTAAAATCTATTTACATGTACCTGCTATGTAAATTGAACGAATGACTAACCAATGATGAAGGCCGAAGGTGGAAGCGCACTTTGAGGAATTGGCTATCTTACCTTTAAATGCCGGAACACAACAATTTAAGGTAGCCAGGTGGACTTAAACAAAATCCTACCACCAATCAAACCAATCACAACATTGAATTTCCCAGTATCCCCTGGGGATCGAACCCGGGACCTCTGGATCTGACATCGGTGGGTGAACACATACGAGACCACGGAGGCGGTTAGAAATGTATAATATACCTGAGCGTTCATATTGGCCCCGTCGAGATAGACCTGGCCTCCATGCGCGTGGACTAAGGCGCACACATCCGCCGCTCTCTCCTCAAACACTCCAAACGTGCTGGGATATGTCAACATGAGGCAAGATATATTTTCGCTGTGCTCTTCAACCTGGAAAATATGAACTTTACAATCTCTTTGGATTCTTGGTCACGGTTTCGATTCAGTGTTGTGTAGATCTGATGCAGAACAATATATAGATTCGATCTTTATTACCGTCTATTACTAACCGACCGACCAGGCTATCCACCTAGTTGGTCGGTTGGTAATTTTTTTTATATCCGACCACCTGATTCGTTGATTATTAAATCGTAGCTTAGTTGCGGATTGCACAGTTACAATTGATTTCCTGGTCACGTTGAGTCTTTATGAGCTTAAAGATTTTACTAACAACTTATTTAAGTGACCCATAATAAAATACTGTATGGCTGGGACTATATAGAAAAACAACAATTAAATTATGGGACAAAAACCGCTTGGCAATTTCATTCCCTCAGGTATTTTGAATGCCTCTATTCCACTAAGTTCAACTCGTTGAACAAATAAATAATATCTATTACATAAAAACATAATAGTAATAAATTCGTCATCTAAGTGTGACATGAAAAAACCCCCCGTATATTAGAGTTACATTACCAGCAATGTACAAGGAAAAAAAAAACTTCTTACAAAAGCGGGTAATGTACTAAGAATCATTCGTTCTTTGTACATTATTAATTACATGACTAGTTATATACAAGGATGTAAATTTAATCGTAATGTTTTTTGTGATAGGTGACATTTAACGTTTGTTTCTCTTGACACTACTACACGGCACTACTAATAGGGCCTTGGGAGATTTTTCTTTCCCGTGACTCTACTATTCTCATTGGCTGATTGACTCATATATTAAATTATCCCCGTGGATTAACCGATTACCAATGACACTACCCAAGTAGACCGCAAAAGCATCGTCACTCTTGAGGACTAAGGCCGTGACCCCATTAGGCTAACTGTGAGCGGCTTACTGTTTGCCTCTAGCTCGCCTCATAGTTATTTTGTGATCCTTGCTAGGATATTTGTGCATCAAAGTAAATAAATAAATATTTTAGGATATGACTTTCGCACAGCGCCATCAAGCCCCAAACTAAGCACAGCTTGTAATGTGGGAACTAGATTGTGGATAGAATACTTAAAGGCCCAAACACAGAACAAACATCTATATTCATCACACAAATGTTTGTCCCGGGTGGGAATCGAATCTGCAACCTACAATCTTTGGATGGATAGACAAGCGAAATCAAAATTAAACTTAATCTTCTTGCTCTCATTCCACACCAAAGGGCTCGGCACAGTACGTTATCTTCATCAACTCTCCCTATCACCTGTCAACTAAGCATCCGTTCCTCTCACAAACATATCATCACTCACACAATCCTACTAACAACAATGATCTACCATCCTATGTAGGGGACCTATGTGACATTGTATTGTTTGCTGACGATACTTCATTAATATTTAGAGTCGATAGGGCTAAAGATAACTATGATTGTGTAAATGCTTCTCTAGCTAAAGTTCTTGATTGGTTTACAGTTAACAACCTCTTACTAAATGAGAAAAAAACAAAATGCATCCGATTCACCTTGCCTAATGTTCAAGTCAGCAATGCTAACATTATCTTAAATGGGGAAATACTTAACTTTATTGAAGCAACTACTTTCTTAGGTTTAAATATTGATGCTAAGTTGCAATGGGGTATTCATATTGAGTCATTAGCTAGCAGATTAAGCTCGGCTGCATACGCTGTACGTACAATAAGGCATCTTACTGATGAAGCTACGGCGAGGTTAGTTTATTTTAGTTACTTTCATAGTATTATGTCTTATGGCATACTTTTATGGGGAAATGCAGCTGATATTGATAGCATTTTTATTCTACAGAAGAGAGCTATACGGGCAATTTATAAAATGAAAACTCGTGACTCTCTTAGGGAACGTTTTAAAGAGATTGGTATTCTTACAGTCAGCTCCCAATACATTTATGAAAACCTAATGCACGCTCACAGAAACATTGATGAGTTTAGTAAAAGAAGTGATGTACACCGTGTTAATACTAGAAATAAAAATAAACTTGAGATACCTAAGTTTCGCTTAGGAAAAGTAAATAATTCATTCTTAGGAAACTGTGTGAGATTTTATAATAAGCTTCCTCAAAGCGCCACCAAACTCTCTACTCGTAAATTCAAATTGTATATAAAGAATAATTTAATTAAAAGTGCCTACTACAAAATTAGTGATTATATCGACGATAAGAACGTGTGGCCCGATGTTGCTATACCAGTTGACAGCAAAATGGTGATTTCTCAATGTTAACAAATTGCCCATAGGTAGATAGGTAATAACAAATGTTTTAAGATTAAGTATTTAGGTTTTTGTTGTATCTACTTAGAATATAATTACAAATTGTGTATCTAAATGTTGAATGGATCATCAAAAAAATTAACCGGCCCGAGGTTCTTGCCTTTCTCCTTGTGTGCTGGTCGCGATTCCGAACAGGCGGTAAATTTGACGATTCAAAATGATCCTAAAAAATCTTAATGAATAAAGAAATTTTGACTTTGACTTTGACTTTGACTTTACTACCATCTGCCCCTACTTCGACATAATAATAATAATAAATGTTTTATAATGTAAAATGTTAAATGTTTTATGAAACGTTTATTTAGGAACAAAGCAGGTAGGTACAGAAAAACGGTTAGAAAAACGATTTCACTTGCAGAAGGATTCAACGATGTCACATGCAGAAGTATCACTACTGTGTCGCAGATGACAACGATAAGTTGCGTTCCAGGTTGCGTAAACAATGGTTTCTAAACTTAACTTAACTAAGCCTTTATATATATATAGTACTTTATTATGTGAGTACTATTTTAAGACCTAGCTGTAAGTTTTCCTAAAATTTTTAAAATAAAAAAATAATATCCAAACAAGTTAAAATTTTAAAGCAAAAATCCGTCGACAAACATTATTTCAGTTACGTGAAGAAATTACGATGAATCTCGCAAACGTTACTCCTCATTCTTGTCACTGGCGCGTCTTTTAGAAATCCCCAGATATGTGTGACAAGATAAGTAGGTACTACTTATCTTATCCATCCTTGTCACACCGCACATCCACCATACAGCACATAACATGGCACACATTTTTTTAAATTATTTTATGGAACAACGGGGAAGCGCCATGAAGTATGAAGGCATTGGCCTGAAGGCCAAGCCTTTATCTCACTTAGTTGCAAGTTAACATAAGACCGAAGGTGTAGGCGCACTTCACCCGAAATCCACAACAACGAACTGGCTATCTTCTTACCTCTAAATGCCGGAACACAACAATTTTATAATTGTTGTTATGGCGACATATTCGGTAAGATGGTGGTAGCTAGGCAGGCAACTTAACCAACCAAACCGAGTACAATTTTCTATTCCTGGGGATCGAGCCCGGGAGCTCTGGATCTGAAATCGGTGGGTCGAACCACTAGACCACAGAGGCGGTTAAGAAAACAGTGAAAAACCTTGTCCTTGAGGTGTTCCATGTCGATCTCGCCGGAGGGGCTGACGCGGATGGCACACACGCGCATGCCGGCCATGTGCGCAGACGCAGGGTTCGTGCCGTGCGCGGACACGGGGATGAGGCAAATGTTGCGTGTCATGTCACCGCGGAACTCGTGGTAGCTTTTAATGGTGCGGAGTCCGGCGTATTCACCTTGGGCTCCACTGAAACACGATAAGACAAAAGTTGAAACTCTACTACTTTTGTGCAATTGTTTCCAACACCGAAATTACATTTCATTTTTATTTAGTAGCAATTAAGAAAATGATTCGTACTTATGTGTTTTTCCAAAGCAAAGCAAAATTTAAGAAGTAGCTTCAAGTGATAAATGTGATCAGTCGATGCGTGTTACCTGTTTGGTTGAAAAGAGACACGATCATATCCAGTAACAGCACAGAGATCGTTAGCCAGCTCTTCGAAGAGCGTGTGGTAGCCCTGGCATTGGTCGAGCGGTGCAAACGGATGGATGTCGGTAAAGTGCTTGTACGAGCATGGCATCATTTCTGTTGTCGAGTTCAATTTCATTGTGCAGGAACCCTGAAAAATATGAAATCATTTTTTTAATAAAAAAAAAAGTCTCTCGTTTACGTTAGTTGACGTAGCTTGTTTTCTATGAACTTTCCTACATGATTTGCACAATGATGTATTTTGTACGGCGTAGCATGTTTCTACAACTTTTATGTAAAGCGTGCGTGTTAATGTCTTCCGTATGGCGTAGCATGGTTGCTACGAACGCTCCTACATGAATTGCACATTGATTTATTTTGTTCGGCGTAGCTTGTTGCTACTAGCTGTTGAGTAAAGCATGCACGTTCATGTCTTTCAAATGGCGTAGCATGGTTCCTACGAAATCTTCTACATGACTTGCACATTGATGTCTTTTGTTCGGCGTAGCTTGTTGCTACTAGCTTTTGAATAAAGCGTGCACGTTCATGTCTTTCAAATGGCGTAGCATGGTTGCTACGAATGCTTCTACATGACTTGCACATTGATGTATTTTGTTGGGCGTAGCTTGTTGCTACTAGCTTTTAAGTAAAGCGTGCGCGTTCATGTCTTTCAAATGGCGTAGCATGGTTGCTACAAACGCTCCTACATTACTTGCACATTGATGTCTTTATCTGTACGGCGGCGTAGCAAATTGCTACAAGCTTCTTCAAAAAATACGAGCGTTCAGTTTTTTGTGTGGTGTAGCCATTGCATTTAAACTCTACTTTGAAATTTGATATTACTTTTTCCCCTGATTGTGAATGTGAATGAATTCAAGCATCGCATGTCAGGTATTCCTTTCATTCAAGATAAGAGGAATACGTACAAGTGGTATCATCGAGTGCACAAGTGATATGTCCTTGTTCTCGAGCCGCTTCATGTACCGAACGAGCTTGGTTTCCGAGTGGTGCATGTTGAACACGGGATGCGTGAGGTATGGAGAGGTTCTCCGATACGACCCTTGGAGGATGCTGCGGGCTCTGACGTCACCGGATTTGATCACCTGTGGACAAGGGCAAGAAATGTTTTGATGTTGATTGAGAAAAGTTGTAATTTTTGCAACTTGTATGAGGTCTATACATCGTAGATATTCAGATGTTCAAATGTGAGACTTCCCTAATCACCTGGGCAGCAAAGTCGAACCTAGCAAAACTTATCATTTTGATTACCCACGTAGGTACAAGAAAGTACTGGAGTATGAATTACAATATGGTACCTGTATAAATAAATATACTTTAGTATTTTTTTATACGACGTGGGATACTTGGCCTTCATATCACCTGATTTACAAGTATATAAAGCCGAAGGTAGAAGCGCAATTCACCCGAAATCCTCAACTGTTTGTGGAACTGGTTATCTTATCTTTTGATGTTGATTGCGACAAGTTGTAACTTCAAAAAAATTAATTTAAAAGGTCTATACATCGTAAATCTTTGTTCCAGTTATAGATATATAGATAAACTCTGTAATGTTGTAGGTACACCAAAGAAACAAAACAAAAAAGCAGATAACAATTCTTAAACTAGGTACAACTAGCGAGTTTTAAAATTAAACGTGAGCGTCGATGCTTTCCAGGCGACCTTTGGATGTAAAGATAGGTAAGTGCATACAAAGCGGTGTACTAATAAGAAAACGAGAGTAAGAGAAGTTGAAAAGAAGAAGAGAAAAATAATGAAAAGTAGGTTGGTGTATCAACTGATTCCCAAATAGGCTTACTTGAAATAAAGACGATTGTTTTGAAATATCGATATAAATCATAAAATATATAGACAAACAAGCCTCACAGCTGAGTTGGTAGTAGCTCTGCCTTTTACGCGAAGGTTGATTTGATTCCCACCCAGGACAAACATTTGTGTGATGGGTATTGATGTTTGTTCTGTGTTTGGGTGTTGTATTGTACAATAAGTATGTATTTACACAAAAAATATGTATGTATGTATAAGTATAGCACATTACCGTAATCAAGTTAACTTAAGCAGCTTGTTTTTTGACTAGATGGCGCTGTGTGCAATTAGTGCCTTGTAATATTTATATATTTATTTTGGAGAGCATAGGTACCTCGTCAACTTTCGCAGCGTCAAAAATCCACAGCAAATCATTGACATCCTCCATAGTGGTAGTCTCATCAAGGGCCACTCCAACAGCCCCGTCGTCAAAGTATCTCAGGTTTATTTTCTTCTCTTCAGCTCGGGATTTGATGACAATAGCGTCGTGGTCTTGCGACGGCACGACGTGAAGAGTATCGAAGTAGACATCATTGGATTGCTTGTGACCGCGTTGTCTGATGCCTAAAATATTAGTTTGCTTATTTTTTGGCATATAAATAACATTATCACATGTACATATTTTTATTAAAATAAAATTATAATGCATGGAATGAATGAATCACTCTTGTTCTTGATGATCAAGATGAAATTAAATGAAATGAAAATTTATTTGATAACAACAAACATTACAGTAACACATTTAAATTATACAAAAAAGTGATTTGATGGCTTGCCTATTAGAAGGCCAGATAATGCGGTCACACGGTAAACCTTTTGGCGCCAGACTTCTGCATGAAGGTAGTTAATCAAACCTTAGTTAATTAAAGTCATTCAACCGAAACCACTAGCTGAAACCAGCGATTCCGTTGCCCAGAGTAGTATTTTTTTTTTTGTACGACGGAGAAGCGCTTGGCCTTCATATAACCTGGTTACAAGTTAAGATAAGGCCGAAGGTATATAGAGGAGGTAAGATCTATAGATCTTACCTACCCAAATCTAGGTATAGTAATCTGGTTGCAAATACTTTGTGTAATTTACCTTGGTCCAGGACCAGTGTAGCGTTATGTACTTTAGTAGCAATATCCCTCAAACCCTGCGGCCCATGATACACTGCATACATTGCCGACATATTGGCTAGTAGAGCTTGCGCGGTGCAAATATTGGATGTCGCTTTATCTCGGCGGATATGTTGCTCTCTAGTTTGGAGGGCTAACCTGAAACACACGATCATTTATGCTCGTAATCGCTAATATTATCTATAAATGCGAATGTAAGTTTTTATTACGCCTTAACTGCAAATAACTGGAAACTGAAAACTTTGTACATACCTATGTTATTCAAGATAGGATAGGCTACTTGTCATATCACAAATGACTTAGTCCTCTGAGTTGGAAATGGGACGTCAAAATTGACCATACAAAACCGATTGTGATATATTCTGCCCCTCCATGCAAAAAATACAGAACGGATTGAGTTTTGCTCAAGCTCTCTTTGCTCATATTATGTTGCTTTATACCGGAAATAAAGCATAGGCTTCTTTTTAATTAGGTTTGCAGAAACTAGTTGATGAAAGTGGTTGGTAGACTTTGTTTAAGTCCGCCTGGCTAGCTACCACCATCTTACCTAATTTTGTCGCCATAGCAACAATTCTACAATTGTTGTGTTCCGGCACTTAAAGAAGCCAGTTCTTCAGTTAAAGATTCCAGGTGAAGAGCGCTTCCACCTTCGGCCTTATCATAACTTGAAAACTCAGGTGAGATGAAGGCCAAGCGCTTCCCCGTCGTACAATTAAAATTTAAAAAATCTACCAAAGTAAGCCCATAATGTTTTTAAAGTAGAATTGAAAATCATTATCGGGTTATTACGGCCCGACAAGATTTGTTGCATGAGATTGCAAGCATAGATACGGCATTGCAGTTTGATATAATCATGTTTCTCTTTTTATCTACCTGTAAGCATCTCTTCCAGCAGCGTCTCTGGTGACCCCGACCATCCGGCCCGGCATCAGTCGCACCAACTGGTGCTTAGACGCGAAGAACGCAGCGTGAGGCCCTCCGTATCCAAGTGGCACTCCGAACCGTTGAGAAGTCCCCACAGCCAAAGCTGCCCCGCATTCTGCGGGCGGGCGGAGTAATGCCATCGCCAGGAGATCAGTTGCGACTACCACTAGTGTCTGTGGAATTATATTTTCCGCTTTAGGGTATTTCGCATGTTTATACACGAATGGCTACCAATAAATGGACATCCAGATCACATATCTAGTAGGCAGGCGGGTGAAGGCATTAGCCACAGCTGGGAGATCCATTTCAACCATTAAGTACTTTTTACCTATTTGAGACTAAGTTCTATATTATAGGAAAGCACTTTTTCACTTTTCAGTATTTTTTTTAAAAAGGAAGAGATTTTTGCGATAAGACTTTCAATTAAGGTTTAATTGAAAGTCTTATCGCAAAAATCTCTTTAGTTCGAATACTGTTACGGTGCGATAAAAACTTGACAATCACGAAATTAGATAGGAGGAAAAGGAGTTGTCTTTAGAAGGAAAAAAAAAACTAATAACTGTATCGTATGGGCGCTAGCAAACAGGTTTAGATGATCATGATGATGACATTGATGTGATCTCATTTGAATTCTTACCCCATGTTCTTGAGCAGTGGCTGCTAGCTCCGAGTAGTCGTAGACCAGGCCCCTGGCATCGGGGCACTGCAGTAGCACTGCTGAAATGTCGCGCTGCGCAAAGTCTACTTTTCGCACGTCACGGACTATGTCCACATCTAATCCCAGAGCATCCAAACGTGTTTGGACCACGGCTAGTGTCTGGGGGTGCGTGCGCTCTGATACCACGAACTTTGTCCGTTTGTTATGACTGCAATCAAGGTTGTAAGTCAAACTGAGTAAGGGACAAATAGGCAAAGGAAACTCTGGCTTTTTCCAGCGATTGCAGTACCTACCTGTAAAGATCCACCTGGCTAGCGACCACTCTCCTGCCGATGTCCGGCATCAAATGGGTTGCCATGTACCTTCGGTGCGCGGGAAAGCTAGTGCCTTCTAGAAAAGCTCGCTCCTTCGTAGACCTCATCTTTAGGCCTAGAGGTAGACAAGCCTAACGATCGAAAGGTAGCTCGTCATATTAAAAAGGGAACATAAAAACAATATGTTTTGTGTGCAAGCTACCAAATTTACGTTTTTTTAAGTGAGTAATCTCTTGACCTCGAGGTTTGCCTGGGCAATCATAATATCTACGAGTTAAGTGAGCTATCCCAGAAGCTGCCTACTAAAGCACTCCTCTGTTATGTGGGTAAACATGCAGATTAAATTAAGAAGTCAAATTGTTCCCTTTATTTTGTTACCGCCTCTGTGGTCTAGTGTTTTGCCCACCGGTATCAGATCCAGAGGTCCCGGCAGTTTGGTTAGTGGTAGGACTTTGTTTAAGTACGCCTGGCTAGCTACCACCATCTTACCTAAGTCTGTCGCTAAAACAACAATTCTAAATTGTTGTGGGTTTTTAAAGCCAGTTTCGCAGTATGCTGAATATTCCGAGCGACATGCGCTTCCACCTTCGGCCTTACCCTTACCTTACTTGCCATACCACGGCATAATAGTTATGACAACATCACAGTAATTTAATTTAACCCCTGAAAAGCGCAGACCTATATCAGTGGGAGATTATTCAGATAGAAATAGTAACATTTGTTGTTACAACTTCAACCTCAAATGTACCTTTGAGAAATGGCAATGACGCTGAAGATGCCATAAATATTTTGAATATAAATGTTGAAGGACATACCGGTGGCACAGAGATAGGGCCTCAGCAGCAGCTGTCCCTTCATCCAGTAAAGAAGCGTTGGCGACGTCCAAACCCGTCAGATCACTGACCATGGTCTGGTAGTTAAGAAGACTCTCCAATCTGCCTTGAGCTATTTCGGGCTGGTATGGCGTGTACTGTGTAGTCCTTAAAACAAAATCGTATTTCATTCTCTATCAGTCAATTAATCTTGAATCTTTGTCTAGGTATTGTGTACCTAACACCGTCGTATATTCTGAAGATTTCCAGAGTGCAACAAGATGCTTTCAAGAACCTTGATTGAAACCGTGGCCTCTCCGTAATCGGGCGTAAATTTCATTTTGTTTATTTTATAAGCTGGGTTCGTATTGGAAAATATTCATAGATTTATTAAAATGAAAATATAATTTAAAATTTTATTCAACGTAAAATTTGACCATAGTGTCGGAAGAGGCTGAATAGAAGGATAAGGCTATTATAATGCGAATGATGATTATGATGCGTACCATCCAGGATTCTCGAACATATTTCTCATAATAGAATGGGGCACACAGCAGTTGTGGTACCCCATGCCAATATAAGACCGCCATATTTGATTTTTCTCAGATAGAGTCCCGATCCGTTTAATGAGATCATATTCGCCTGAAAAAAATATTTTTTAACAGTGTCTGTAAAAAATTACAAAGATGAAATGAATATTAAAACGATCTAAAATTTACAGGAACGGTCGCACTCCGCACAATGGCCTAAATAAACCTATACTAGGTACCTATGATGGGGCATTTCAGATATACTACATTCAAAAATTCGGAGCAAGGCGTGAGAAGTTGGTATTAGTGTAGAGGCCACTTGTCTAGACTAGAGTGTGGATGATTCATTCAACTTTCTTGTTCCAGAAAATGTTACTTACTGACAGGGTCACTGATGTTCATGAGACCTTCAAACTGGATTTTTTTGGGAACTGCGTCATTAGTTAGTTGATCCAAGCTCTGGAATCAAAAACATGGTTCAAGTCGGCTTTAGGCTTCAAGTGTTATATATGTAAGTTATTACAGTCATCAGCAGTTGAAAAGGAATTTCGATTATCAATACTAGGTAGGTAGAGGTACCAGCAAACTATTTTCACAGGGTTTTCTATAACTGAATTAAATAGAAATGATAATGCTTTCCATACTTACTCCCAGTAAAGTTCATTTCAAACTAAGATCTAAGAACTACTTACTAGCTATATAGTATCTATGTTGGTAGAGGTATTACTATACTTTTACATACGATTTAAATATACATGTAATACGATATGAGGTCAGTAACACTGTGGCTCGCCGTGCTCACATACTTACGCTTGATGGACTTACTAACATGAATGTATACCACCTTATACACCACGTATACCTTATATAACAAGGAATCTAACATAGTCACCGCCTACCTATTTAGATTAACATGCCTAGTGACTTACCTTATATCCCAAGGAATGTAACATAGTCACCGCCTGCTAACATTAATGTACCTAGTTACTTACCTTATATCCCAAGGAATCTAACATAGTCACAATGTCCTGATCTCTAGGCCCGATGTGCCGACTTGGAAAGTCCACCCTGTCGGGGAACAAACTATCGGATTTCGAGGGTACAGTTGTAACACATCTTGTCCCGTTTTTAATCTTTTTCGTAACACATTTTAAGAAAGTCGTAGGGCTACGTAAAGTACCTCTTGCAATTCTGTACATTTTACTGTACTTACTACTTTTTAATATACTATTTAATATTTAATAAAAGAATTTAGCATTCTCCAGCTCGACCCTAGAATGAACGGTCCGACCAAACGACTGATAGTCGGGTCAAAGCATCAGAACTAATCATTTTGAGATAATGAGTAAGTAAAACAAACAATAATAAAATATTACATCTTTCCACATTATTGGTCTTTCAAGCCTATTTACACGCATTTAGAAGCAAGTACTTAGATAATTAATTAACTAATGGCTAAATAAAGTAAGAAGGTTGGTAGGTATAGGTACCTATAACTTTTTAATTATTTTGATCTGTGTTAGTTATTAAGATTATTTGTGTTTTGGTGTATTACTGTTAAGTAAATGTCTGTTACAAATAAATTCTCATTCTAATTCTACTTAATACCTAGGTACTATACATCCATAGAATGATGCCCTCAAGCGCTATGATGTTGACATAGCCTCTATCAGCAAAACAAAGCTAGGTTATAAGGGCGAGCTCGTCGAACATGGTGGGGACATACATTATTTTGGAAAGATTTACCTGTTTCTGAATCTAGACGATCAGGAGGTTTTGCAATAAAAAGTACAATAGCCTCTAAATTGGTAGAACATTGTTGGCATATCTGACCGCGTCATGTCTTTACGTCTTCATCTTGAAAATAATAAACAACTAAATATTATCAAATCTTGTATCGAGCGTCTATTCACCAACGCTCGATAAAAGTGATGTCGTAGAGGACACATTCTATGAGGAATTGGCAGATGTCCTGACAAAAAATCACAGACAAATTAACACGCAAAAATTGTTGGTAGGTAGCTGAATAAAGTTAGCCAACCATTGGATATACCGTATACCTACTCCGGTATATCTAATGGTTGGCTGTCACGAATCCAGTTGATGAATTCTTTGGTGAGGCTAGAAAGTTAGTTGGCACATCTCGTAAGCTAAGTATATGTGTCTTATAGGACTTTGTTAAAGTCCAACTGACTAGCTACCACCACAGTCTTACCTAATTCTGTCGCCATAACAACAAGTTCAAGTTCTAAAAAATGTTGGGTACCTATCGTTCAGCATATCTGGAGTTCTTATCTTCACTTCCAGCTGTCCGCAAACAGAACGCGAACCGCGAACAGAAATACTGAATGAATTTCTAGCCCACAAGAACAACACAATATTTTCCAGGATAATATAGCCGCTATATTTTACACGTTAGTTAAATCGGTGATAAGTATAATCTTTATTAAAAATAAATTTATGCTGCGTGATGAATTAATAAATTTATTTATTAAATAATAGTTACATTACAGCTTAAGCCAATCCGTAACTACATAACAATTTGAAAGAAAAATTATATAGGTACAAATAATTTACACATAAAATAGATCAATAAAATATACACTAATTACAACTACAATAACTGAAATACATTCTTAGAGCCCTGTATACCTATACTAAGGACACTATCATAAAATAGGTCCACATGTTGGAACTCTTGAAGAAAACACTAACAAACGTGATACACTAATAAACGCTGTCTTCTGTCATGGTAACTTTCCCACATTTCATTCTTTCAGGATGTGGAATTTTAGTTATTTTAGCAAAATGAAGTTAAAATGCATTGCTTTAAATTTTCCAGGGTCAAAAAGTCCTACATAAGTGAGTTAATCTCAGCATAAGATCATACAACATTTTATTCCAAATCCGTTTGAGCGTCGAGAAGTAAAAGCAATTTTATTATTAATTTGGTCATCTCATGACCAAACGGGCTCATGCCTTCCATCTCTTCTCATCTGATTTTTCAAGTTATGATAAGGCTGAGGTGGAAGCGCACCAACAGAGCTACGAGGGTAGCTCAGTCGGTTAGAGCGTTTCCGGCTTTAGGCTTTATGCTTTAGGAAAAGATGGTGGTTCGAGTCCTGTCGCGGGTTGTGAATTTTTGTGTCATTATTTTTAATATTTGTAAATTTTATATAACCTCAATGTCATATAAATGTCAATCAGGCTAAGGAGTTGCAGACGTTCCGACTACCTCAATTCTCTCGGTCCACTGCATACGCGAACACCGAATGATCCGAGACCCTGCTGACCCTGCCCCGTGATATACCTACTGGGCACACCTGCCTCACCAAAAGATTACAGTCAGAAAGGAATCATCTCAATAAAGCCTCCTAAATGCTATGGATGGACTACTTACACAAGAAGACACCAAAGCGATGCCTCGACCTCGTAGTTGTAGCCAGAAGAGTTGATGCAAGGGTAAATAGCGCCAGCTAGAGGCCCTCACCCACAGCTTGATTAAAGTAAAGCTGCAAATGACCCGAATAATTGACGTTCCGACGGACTCCCCAACCCTGCTCTTCTTCACCTTCCGCGCAGAGGCGTTGCCACTTTAGCCACTGACGCGTCTAGGCGACCATAGTAGCCCAATATTTTTTCCCGTTGAACGTTAAGGCTACTATGGCAGCCCAGTCGACCCACAGTCTTTTTTTTGTTTTCCTCTGTTTCAACATGGAGATAGCTTTTACTACTCGTCACTAGATGACTCTTTAATAAATTATCCGTGTAATAAATACTCTTTGGAAAAACAATCTGGCAACAAAATCTATTAGCCATGTTTTTTAATGATTTACTACACACTTTCCCGCCACATGGATAGATACTGGGAAAAGTCTTGGTGATCCCAAAATCTAGAAAAGACAAACGCCTCTCTGTTAATAAGCTACCAGTCTATTACGCTGCTCTTCACAACAGCTAAGTTGTTAAAACGATTGCTCCTGCGGAGAATGACTGTGTATCGAGCCTTATTCCGACCAGTTTGGTTTTCACAACCAGCACTCCACAACGCTCCAACTGAAAGATGACTTGCATCATTTGATCCACGAACTCCACAGCATAGAAAAGGCCTTTGATCGTGTTTAGCACGCGAGCCACATCTTGAAGCTCATTGAATCCACAGCGCCACCAATGCTCATTCTTGTTGTATGTACCTTTAATCTAAGTCATTATTTTTATGAAATAAACATTTTTTTATCTTTATCTTAATCATACCATCGTTCCTACGGGGCCGCCAGTTCTTTGTATCGGTAGAGCGGTGAATTCACGCCTGCTATATGCTCTATATACTGTTGATATCCTAACTTTGGAGCCAAACCTTGAGCCTTGAGAAGGTGTCGTTATCCTAGCGCTATTCGCAGACGATAGTGCCTTCTTTTCGTCCTCTCTGAGCCCAGTTCATGCTTACGGACAGATGCAAACTTACTCGACACACTGCCAGACTGGCTAGACAAGTGGAGCTGGCAATGTATAACCTACCTATTAGGTTCACCTATTAAGTAATCAGGCTGTACGTTTTTGATCAATAACGTTATTCTTATTCTAATGTCGCAAAAACTGCTGCACTCTTAGTCAAGTGGAAGCATACTGATATAATGCCACTCAAACTGCGAGGCCATGATAGATTGAATAGCAACCTTGGAGTGGACATCGACCGAACACTGACGATGAACGCTCATGTATCGAAATTACGGGGAGGTTATTCTAAAAGTAGATATCAAAAATGCTTTTAATTCGGTTGACAGAGGCACCTTGCTAAATCAAATCAAATCCAAAATTCCCGAAATTTATCCTTTTCTTTTTCAATGTTATGGTTCGCCATCTAAATTAATTTACAAGAACAAAACTATTTCGTCTGCAGTTGGCTGTCAGCAAGGTGACCCTCTAGGCCCGGCCATTTTTAGCCTTGCCATTCACCCAATTATTCAACGCCTGAAATCTAAATTGAATGTTTGGTATCTCGATGACGGAACCCTGGGTGGAGATGTGGACTCAGTATTTGGCGATCTAAAAATTATTATAGATGAATTTCGGCAGATTGGCTTAGAACTAAATTTTTCGAAATGTGAAATATACATTTCAGATACATGTTTGGATAGAAATTCAATTATTCAAAAGTTTGAGACATTGGCTTCTAATATTACTGTTGTAGATAAGAGTTCACTCCACCTACTAGGTTCACCAATTCTTGATGAATCTTTTCCGGGTTTCGTCGACGACAAAATTCAAAATTTTATGAAGGTTTCGGACAGACTTGCAAAAATTAACTCACATATGGCTTTCAGCATTATACAATTTTGCCTTTTTGTCCCAAAATTTACTTATGCTTTACGATGCTGTCAACTGTGGAAACACAGTGAGCTGGTGGAAGGCTTAGACAACATAATAAAGAACACCCTTTCCACGGTTTTGAATATTGAGTTGGATGACAGAGCATGGTCGCAGGCCTCATTGCCTATTCGATTGGGTGGCATAGGTATACGCAAAATTTCTAGTGTTGCTTTGCCAGCGTTCTTGTCTTCCGTCTATAGTACACATTCTTTGGTTGAGAAAATTCTAACACCATCAATTTCGGCTGTTCCAGGCATTATACTCCAAATTTCTTATCTTGACGAGGCTCGAAATGCTTGGCATAGTGCTTGCCCTAATACCGATCCCCCAAAACACCTTTCGGCACAACGGCAGTGGGACGGGCCTCTGTGCGAGTTGACACGGAATTATCTATTACATACGTGCTCAACCTCCACAGATCGTGCTCGTCTCTTAGCTGTTTCAAAATGGGAATCAGGTCCTTGGCTGCAAGCACATCCATCTTACAATACCGGTACACTTATGGATCCTGTAACTTTCCGTATTGCCACTTGTCTTCGGTTGGGTGCAAGATGCTGCGCCTCTCACCAGTGCCGGTGCGGTGCGGCCGTAGATCAATTTGGTTTTCACGGACTTTCGTGTGCAAGGTCTGCCGGCAGGATTTCGCGCCACGCTAGTCTTAATGACATTATCCGTCGAGCGTTTACCAGTGTCAATGTGCCAGCCGTTCTTGAACCGAATGGTCTGTTACGTGATGATGGTAAGCGGCCCGACGGTATGACTCTTGTCCCTTGGGAAATGGGTAGGCCTTTGGTGTGGGACGCTACCTGCGTCGACACCCTAGCGCCATCTCATCTGCCTGGGACATCAGTTAGGGCTGGTGCGGTGGCTGATTCGGCCGAGGATCACAAAAGGCGCAAATATAGTGGTCTCGACAGAGCTTACCTATTTGAGCCTTTTGGGGTGGAGACCTTGGGTCCGTGGGGAGCCGGTGCCCTCCGGGTTTTCAAAAATATTGCGGGGCTTTTGATTGAGGCGACACGTGACCCAAGGGCTGGCTCTTATTTAGGCCAGCGAATTAGCATAGCTATTCAGCGTGGCAATGCAGCCAGTGTCTTGGGCACGCTTCCGTCTGGTACTGGTCTGGAACAGTTGAGTTACCTATAGGCCGTTTGTAACGGTCCTTAGGTAATCTGACTGATTACTTTGTACATAGTTAGTTTAATTGTACTTTTTATTGAATAAATGATTCCCATAAATACACATGTCATGCTAGACTATTAGTAAAGCTGAATGTATTAAGTATACCTAATTTATGCCAATAGCCAACTAACAACTAATATAGCGACGTGCAACCTTCCCCGCGCCAACTATAACAAAAAAATGATGAAAGGCTAACACAGGAAACCAAATGACTCGGTTGTCACCGCTTAGTTGAAGCCAGAAATAAGAGCTTATGCTCGCTTCTTACCCACACCTCTTAGAAGAGGTTGAGGTAAATTGATTGATGATGAAGTTCAATTTGAATGCTTCCACACCATTCAAATGGAACTTTGAATTGGATTGGAACTTAGAATGTAATCAAAACAATCAACTCATCCATGCCCATGGGGGATTACCCTGGTTTATTACCGTGTACTCTTTCGTTACTAGGTTTTTATTTTTGGTTTTGGTATTCTTTCGTCGTGAACTTCGCCATCGCGAAGTGAAGAGAAAATAGTAAAGTAGGTAACATAAATTTCAGTGTTAGGAAGGACCAACCTTTGTTTGTAATAATATTCTAATTTATCGCAAAGCCTCAAGGAAAAGGAAAACAATGACTTTATCCGACTTTTCGTACCTAAAAGAACAAGTGGTTCGGGCTGTTGTATCTAGTGATAACCACAGCAATCATCTGCGTATAATCAAGGAGCTATTCAGGCAAGATATAAACTCTGTAAGGAGATTTGAAAAAATAAACTCCATCGGACAATTGCTAAATATCTTAGAACTAAGAGGTCTACTATCCGATGACAATGTTGAACCTCTGAAAGTTATCGCTAGAAAAGTAAACAGCACTGAATTGCTGAGCAAGGTCAATGACTTTGAAGAGTCTTTTAGACCAAGAGAATATGGAAACTATTATGGTAAGCTTGATTTTATGCTAAATTTAGACTGTTGTATTTGTAAGATTTTTTGTAACATCAAATTTTTTTGTGTTGTATTTTTCAGTTCCAGAAAAAGGTAAGAAGACTTTTGTTACTGAACATATCAACAGAACCAGTCCACTTGAATCAAATATGAGCAAACAAAAGAAAGATAGAATAGTAGGAACTGTTATTGCGGAAATTGGCAGTTTCTGGAGAAATTTGGCCAGAAGCTTGAAGATTCGTGAATGTGTGATTGATGAAATTGATCACAACAACCGAACCTTAGCATCTAAGGCTCTGAAAATGATGGAACAATTTGAGGAACGGTGTGATCCACAGAGATGGTTCTTTATTTTATGTGATTCATTGAACACCATTAACAGAAGAGAGCTAGCTAGATCATTGCAAGAAATCATGATGATGAACATTTAAAGTAACTGGGCTGATTTTCCAAATCAATGCTTACAAATAAACTAGACTTAACCCGTAATCAAATAAAAGTCATAATATGTACCACTTAGTTTGATGACATAATAATTTTTTTTTTACTATATGGGACATGGGAATACCTATATTTGAAAGTAATCGTTTTTAGGGTCTTATCTAAAAGGATACATAACACTTGCCACATTCACCTGCCAAATCATGTCGAAAAAATGTTGGCGCTAATTTTGGTTTGCAGTGCAGATGCTGTTATTTTTGTGAATTTTGAGAAGTGCACTGGGAGTTCAGTTATGTAAACTTTACTATGTTTTAGTGATTTTACACATAATAATGAGATGACTATGAAAAATTTAAGTTTGAAGTTGTTGAAACACCTTCAAAATATTATATTTATAAATTAAATGTGTGCAGACTATGCTAAGCTATTAAATCCTCTTGCTGTTTTTTTTCTGTTCCCTTATCAAATAAGTTTTTATTTAAAAAAGATCATCACTGACAGAAAGGGGATTTAATAGCTCTATTTTAGTGCATAGCCTTATTAGCCTAATTTATATAGTTGAATTTAATAATGTACATCTTTAGACAGATTTATTTATTAATTATCAAACAAAAAATATTATGTAATTATACATTAATTTTTTTATGAAAAACGCAAAGGACTTGCCTACTTATAACATTTTTTTTTCAAATTCAAGGTTTAATATTTTTATACAGTAACATATTGTGTCTGTTATGGTAGCGTACACATAATCAAATTCAGTAAAATTACTTTTCGATAACTCATGGTTTCAGACTTCGCCCAAGTAGCCCTGAAAAAAAACTCACCCTAGGCTCTGGAATATTTTGAATGAAAAACTTTCATAATTATAACAATATATTTCATACTTGTAAAGTAAAGAAAAACAATTATCATCTTATAATTAATTAAAATTAAACTTAAGTTAAAAATATTTAAAAACAATAATAATTAATACAGAATAAACTTTTCAAAAGTAATCAACAATTTTACTTACAATTAGTTGTAAAATGCATTTCATACAGAAGTAACACACTGGAATGAGATGGAATGGAATGCTAATTTGCCTTGACAATCTAGGCCCCATATTCCAGTAATTAATTAGCTCAAGAGTAACTCAGACATGGTCTTGTGTAGAGATTCATTGCTTATGCATTAACCCAGATGAAGCGTCTGGCCTTTTAGAAGGCCCAAAAATCGGTTCTTGGTGTTTGTAAACAAGGCTGTGAATTTTTTTCGCCATGGCTGCAAAAAGGTAAGCTTTTGTTATATTTGTACGAAGAATTTGAGGATGTTTCGCTTTGATATTTGATTTTGGATGTTTTATTAGCAGAATAGGGTCATTATTTCGATTCGTTAGTAATTTTTTTTATACACTTTTTACAATTGAAGTTGATGACCTTTTAAAAGCCCTGTAGGATTTATATTGTCATTTTTTATGTTGTAGATTGGGACCAGAGAAATCACTCAATCTCAATGAGATTCTCTACGAGTTGGATCGTGGTGATGAAGAAAGTTCATTTCCAAGCAATATTACATTTTCCCTCCTTCCACTAGGGGAAATTGTCGACAATCCCAGAAGCTTACAAACAATTTGGTGTCTTCTACACTAAATTGTTTGTAAGCTTCTGGAAGTGTGATTTTGAAATTTGCTGATGAATCACCTATTCTTCGACAATTATTTCTCCTCTGTCCCATAGTTTCATGAGATTGGTAACAGAGGCCTGAAAGCAACTGGCACCATTCGCGAAAACAGGATGTCTAAGTGCCCGCTTCCGACAAATAAGGACTTCAAAAAGACTGATAGAGATACATATCAGTACAAATCTAGTACACCTACTACTACATTATACTAGTTTGCAAGTGGAAGGACAACAGTGCCGTTACTGATGATTCCAATGCTGGAAAAGTGGAACCTGTGCAAAAAGTTAAAGATTTTCGCAAGAACAAAAGAGATACATTCATATTGATCAACCAGCTCTGGTCAAACATTATATATATAGATCTGACCAAATATAGGTTTGTATGGAAGCGAGATGGAGGAGCGTATGATAACCTTGGTTTTTGTAGAGCTTTAGCAAGAGGTTAGCTTGAGACCTATAAAACAGAAGATAAGAGAGGTGTTCTTTCGTCTAGATCACATAGAGAAGCATCTAGATATGACGGAATAGATCATCTGGTCGAATACCCCAGCCAGCTAAGGTGCAAAGTTTGTATAATAAAAAAATATTTTATTTGCAAAAAATGACATACATTTACACCCTAAACATTGTTTTTCGGTTTACTATGTTGAGGATTAAAAAAAACATATTTGTTTGTTTCATTATACATTTGATAAATAAAAGCTGATTTTTCAATAATATGTTTTACTTTTAGGATTGCATATCAATTGACCCCCGTGATACTACAGGCCTTTTAAAAGGCCACCATTTTCAGACTTTCTTAGAAAATTTAGATTTTTGTCGATAGATGTTGAAGTGTTTATTGAGCCTTAATAGGGCATTTTGAGCAACATATAAAAATTCACTATAATCGAAAAAGAAAATTCGTTTCAGGTTTATCTGGATTAATCTTAATCCTACGACTATCAAGGGCACTCTTTTCATATTCATACTAAAGCGTGGGTTTGGGATTGTTTTTGGCAAAATGTGCTTCAATTTCAATTAAGGTATTTTTTTTATAATTGTTCTATTCAACGCAGTTTGAGACTGACGTGAAGATTATAATAACATAGACATTGTCCAAGAACCTTCCATCGTGATTGTTTATAGGCCTACCAACCTATGCATCAAATAAGTTCTAAAAAGGATTGCCTTTTTAACAAAGCATTGGCTTTGTTTGGTAAACAGTGGTAAACTGATACACTGAATTAGAATTGATTTATGAATTTTGTTTAGACAAAACACCAAAATAAGTTCCGACCAAACTAAAGTTCTAGTTGATGTTTACAATGAAATGCAAATGCTGTTGTTAAATCTCTGCTTTGTCAGTGATTTTGATTTTGACTCGCCTAAAACTCGACCAATGACTGTACTCTATATACCTACTGTTCAAAAATGAAGAATGGTGCTCAAGACTCAACCTAAGCAAACGTTGATTGCAGAACCACTCAGTTTCTGCAATACAGACTTAAACATAATAAGCAATACTATGACTAATATTCAACTCCCACTGCAAACATTATTTTCCATTGCTGCTACAAATCATTTTCCCGTATCTTAAGACCTTAGAAGATAAATGTCATACAATACTAAGCAGCATAACCTAGCAGTGCAAGGAGGCCCTTGTGTATGCGTTGTGGAAGATCCTCTGACAAGGCGAGGCCTGACTGAGCAGACGGCCGGCGCCAGTTCCGAGCACTACCAGCGTAGCAGTCTACTAAGTGTTATTGTTTGGAGGCCCATTTGTATGCGTTGTGGAAGAGTCTCTGCCACGGCGAGGCCTGACTCTGCGGGTAGGCAGGGCTAGTCCCAGCCGGCGCCGGCACCGGACACTGCCAGCGGAGCACACAGCGCTCAGGGTGTGGCATCATGGCTACGTGGCGACCGTCACGGGACGTTATGCCCGCTATACCATCTGTAACACAATAGACAAGAATTTTGTTTTGAGTTCATACCAGGATAAGATCCGTGTATAATAAAAGGAAATGTTGTTTTCTAACTACCCAGACATATCATTGTTGCTTACTCAAAAGGAAAACACAAAAACAAAACTGCAGATTTAATGATTGTTAAGACCGATAATCCATTTCTCTGGTGCTACTGAGCGCAGATCAATTACTGTGTATTCTACCGAGAGACAGAATGAAAATACTATTCTCAATATATTCAAACTCTAAGCGATCAAAAAAGTTGACTAAAATCATAAAATGGAGGTTTTAAATTATACCAAGGAGTTGAGTCTCAAATTAATGCATTTGTTCAGAAGATTTAAAAATAGAATGTAGCCCATTCATGAACAAATCGCATTGGAGTGAAGGCGGTATGATATACGACTTTTTGGTTATGACTCTTAGATAAAAAACAAAGGATTTCGCACCATCCGCCCGAAAGCATTTTACCTAAAACTGCCAAAACGCAACGGAGTAACAGCAGTTTACTTTCAGTTACTCGCTGCCTGTCAAGGTCGTAACGAACACTAGCTTTTTTTTGCATTTTAAGCCCTAATTTCTTAGGCCTAGAGTTGCTTTTAGTTCGAAAAGCAGTAACATATCTTTTAATCATACTTTGCTAGTTTGTACAGGTTGTACTATTACATATTCTGTGGTATAGGCAAAATATGCCATTATACTCGCAGTGCAATATGCGTGCGATATTCTTTGTTTTTTTTTTATCTAAACACTCAATATCTTCAACAAGCCTCATAGCTCAGTTGGCAGTAACTCTGCCTGCTGCGCTGTAGGCTGTGGGTTCGATTCCCACCCAAGACAAACGTTTGTGTGATGAACATAGATGTTTGTTCAGTGTTTGGATCTTGTATCATATAGAACGTATGTATTTACAAAGGTATTCTATCCGTAATCTAGTTACCATATTACAAGCTATGCTTAGGTTGGGGCTAGATGGCGCTGTGTAAAATTAATGTCCTGTAATATTTATTTATTTATAATATGAGAAGTCTCTTTGATAAGTAGACCGAGTATTTGCGTCCTACATTGAACCGTGCCTCACCTGGACTGCCGTTGGGGTTTATAGGGTACTCCTCGGTGGGTCGACCGTCATCGTCGACATACTGCATGGCGAGCTGGTTGTTTGTCCTCAGGAGAGCGAGTATTTGCGTCCTACATTGAACCGTGCCTCACCTGGACTGCCATTGGGGTTCATAGGGTACTCCTCGGTGGGTCGACCGTCATCGTCGACGTACTGCACGGCGAGCTGGTTGTTTGTCCTCAGGAGAGCGAGTATTTGCGTCCTACATTGAACCGTGCCTCACCTGGACTGCCGTTGGGGTTCATAGGGTACTCCTCGGTGGGTCGACCGTCATCGTCGACATACTGCATGGCGAGCTGGTTGTTTGTCCTCAGGGGACCGAGTATTTGCGTCCTACATTGAACCGTGCCTCACCTGGACTGCCGTTGGGGTTCATAGGGTACTCCTCGGTGGGTCGACCGTCATCGTCGACATACTGCATGGCGAGCTGGTTGTTTGTCCTCAGGGGACCGAGTATTTGCGTCCTACATTGAACCGTGCCTCACCTGGACTGCCGTTGGGGTTCATAGGGTACTCCTCGGTGGGTCGACCGTCATCGTCGACATACTGCATGGCGAGCTGGTTGTTTGTCCTCAGGAGAGCAAGTATTTGCGGGTCCACGGTAGCGAACCTGCCCTCGCCATGCGCGACCCAAACGCCGAGCACGCTGCCAGTCATACCGTCGAACCAGACGGGAGATGCGTGAGAGTTGATCTTCACTGCGCTCCAACGGCATTCAAACCTATACAAAATCAACATATCAAACTCACGAGCTAGGTTCTCATTAGGTAATGCACCACAATAACGTTGCGCAAGTGTAGGATAGGTAGACACTATTTTTTTATTTTTTATGTAATCCCTAGAGGGAAAAATCAGGAAGACAAAATGGTGTCTTCAAGTCTACTACTAGGAGACGGGACAAGCAAGTAGCGCACCTGGTGTTAAGTGTACTCTTGCCTATGACAAAGCCTTACTGCATAGGTCACATCCACAAAGAACATAGCCTACATGGCACTGCATTGCGCCCGTCAACTTGAGGCATAACGGTGTTAAACCTCACGTACCCGAAATTTCACCGGCAACCATACCCTTCAAACCGAAACACGGCAATGCTGCTTGGCGGCTGAAATAAGTATGGTGGTAGTAATTCTCCGGACGAGCCCTTTCACTAGGGGCTTCTACTACTCTTAGAAAATGAAAAGATCATAATCACATAACTACAGTGGTTGTGGGTTCGATTCCCACCCAGGACAAACATTTGTGAGATGAATATTGATGTTTCTTCTGTGTTCTGTTGTATTGTATGAAAAGTATTTACAAATAAAAAAAAAACATTATATCCGTTACCCATAATACAAGCTTTGATAAGATTGGGACTGTAATGTAATTTTATTTTTTTATCAATGCTTGGCCGAAGACTAGAAAATGGTATAGTTTGCCTACGGAGGGTCAAAATCTAGTAAAGTGTACACTCAGTTTATACCTTTCTGATTGGTTGCGGTCCAGGAACACCTGTGTCCTGCTACCGTCCTTCGCGGCCTTATCAGGATCGACCCACCCCAGTAGTGCCATCAACTGACAGCCGTTACACACACCCAAAGAGAATGTGTCCGATCGGTTCTTGAAGTGGGCGAACTGTGACGTCAGAGATTCGGAGAAGAGGATACCCGCCGCCCAACCTTTTGCTGAACCAAGGGTGTCTGAAAGAAAGAGGCAACATTGTTAATGTAATTTATTTCTAGGTGTCTATTTACCTGTCATTCAAATAAATGATAAATTTATTTATTGCAAAATTTTTAATTTAATTTATATTGTAGTAATCTAAAAAAAAACTAGGCGTCTATTTACCTGTCAAGTAATAACCTGTCATTTAAATAAATAATGAATTCATTTATTGGATTTCAACATTATATATAATATATAAGTAAAAACATTACTTATACAAGGTGAAACAGAATATGTGTCCTAAGCAGTGGGGGGGCTTATCGGCCAGGAAAAATATTTGTTGTGGTGGGGAGATAATAGTGAATTCCCATTTTCAGTTTCCCATACAAATCTTTTCATTTTCTCAATGACAATAAATAGTGACGACCCTATTCCTTTACCGCACCATGCATGTAGGTAGGTAGGTATCAGTTTGTGCAATTGTCTGTGTCAAAGAGTATTAAGGACAGATGAACCAATTTTAGTGAGAACTTGGAGTCATCTCGTGAAAGTAGGTTATTAGATAGAACATACACATTGATAAATTACATAGGCACCTACAGTTACAAAAATACGATAAATGCGATATTGGACGAACAAAAGTACATTATAGGAACGATTATTTTGTATTTTAGCTAACAGATTGATAAAATTCTTATTGATTTGATAAATTAAACCTTCTAGTAATGGATTGTCTCTTTAGCAGCCCAGGCTTTTCGACGATTTTCCTCTGTTAGTGAAAGCGCTTTTCGTTCTTTGTGATTGTGACCTTCTGCTATGTTGCCTCATCTGTCTAGAGCTGAGGTCATTGACGCGAGTTAAGAAACAGCTGATTTTAGGGTAGTCTCAACTCAAAAAACCAGCTGTTGGTGTCAGAACTTTGATCTTGTTTTACCAAAAACTTTGAAACAAAATTCAAAAAGTCGTAAAACAAACGTTGTTCCACGAGTCGAGTCGGATAACCCCGTTTCGGCATAGTACACATATTCTGTTACAGGTTGTAAACAGTGGTTGTCACAACATTTGATTCGATCATTGATCAGTGCTCAAGCTGAGTTTGGATATGACTCAAAAATGTGGAATCTGCGTCAGAACCCTCGTCACTCAATTGGTTAGAGCGTTTCCGGCTTGAGGAAAAGATGCGGGTTCGAAACCTGTTGCGGGTTGTGAATTTTGTGTCATTATAATATTTACTACACTTTTGTTAGACTTGTGTTGTAGATGCTGCGTTCCTTTCTGATTAGCAGTCAGAGTTATTGCTAGATGAATAGACAGTAATTATTATAAATTTAGTTTTAATTAATTACTTGGTTAACTCTGTATTGTAAATACAGAAAACAGCACAAATAGAAAAAAAATGTGCCTCTGTTTGATAGCGATTATAATATCCATAAATCTTGGCTATCAAACAGAGGCAGTTCGGTTGGAGGAACATAAAACTAGAAAATAATCGAAACTGCATGTCTTTTTGTAATGCTTGTAGGTATCAATCATGATGTGTTTTTGAAATCGTTTTGAGTCCAGGCTGAAAAACAGCGCCCTCTGTGTTCAGCGGGCATTAATGCTGAGCCGAGACTTTTCTGCTACTGTAGCACACACACACCTGTTACCGTTATGTGTTTCATTTATTTTTAAGTACCTACCTACCTTCCTAATTTCCTGTTGCTTAAATATTGTTGTTTTTTACCATAAAATATGTTTGTACTTACCTACTATGTTTTTATCGTTTTGTGATGTTGTGCAGTGTGCTATATTAAGTGAATAAATGTTATCTATCTATTTGTACAAATACTTTGGAATACCACCTAATTTAAATTATTTCAACGTTTCCTTTTTATGGTTCGGTTGTATTCTGGTTTGTATGCCATATGTTATAAAATAAAATAAAAACAGGACCTTATCCCACGGTAAACAGCACAATCATATCACATTTATGGTAAATACGACTTTTTTTTTTATTGTACGACGAGGAAGCGCTTGGCCTTCATCTCACCTGGTAACAAGTTGAGATAAGGCCGAAGATGGTGGCGCACTTCACCCGGAATCCTCAACAAACTGAGGAACTGGCTATCTTACCTCTGAATGCCGGAACACAACAATTTTAGAACTGTTATTATGGCGACAGAATGAAGTAAGATGGTGGTAGCTAGCCAGGTGGACTTAAACAAAATCCTACCACCAACCAAACCAAGCACAATATTGTACCCCAGGGGATTAAACCCGAGACCTCTGCATCTAAAATCTGTGGGTTGAACCACTAGACCACAGAGGCGATTAAATTGACATTTATCGTAAATACGACATACCTGCATAACTGAAACCGCCAGGGAACACAAGCCCTTGGAAAGCGTCCAATGTAATCTTCTTGTTTTGCAAATCACTCATCGTCACGTCAAATACGTCGAAGTTAGCCATCATAAGAGACGCGATCATTTCCCGGTCGCCGTTTGTCCCTGCAAATATCAATTACAACACTTTGTGAAAGCCTACACACATTTTTGTGATAAAAGGTTAACTTGGTGTATAATTAAAGGCTGAGAGTACGTACCAAAACAATAACATTTTCGTAAAATGTTTATCTCAAAAGTATCCTCAAAATCTTCCGATTGTTTGGCCTATCGCATTAGATACCTACTAGGTAAATATTAAGAAGAATTTCGATTCCTAATATACTTTTTTTTTTAGCCTAGCGCTTAACTACCAGCTCACTTGAAAAACAAGTGAACATGTATTCTAATATGGAACACGCTTATCTAAAAGGAACTCTAGGACAAGGCTTCTAATGCCATTAAAGTAATTTTAAACTCTGTAAACACTATATTATGGACAGTGAATGGATCATAAAAACTAACTAGCCCGAGGCCTTTCTGTTTTCGTGTGCTGGTCGCGATTGCGAACAGGAAATAAATTTGACTTTTTGTTAATTGATTGTCATGTCAGTTTTTTTTTTTATTTAAAACAACAAAAGTTCTGGCTTTGTCGCTATGCGAACACATCGCCCAATCCGTCAGAGACGGATATATGACGAAGCTCCGTTGGCCAATAATGGGTGCCATTTTCTTACCTTCCTCGCGAAGTACAGCCACTTTAATAGACTTTGTTTTCACGACCGCAGCAGAAGGATCGTACGTAACATTGTACTTCACGCCCTTTCGCTTTTCGAGTCCTATCAACAAAACATTGCATTAATCACAATGGAAAATACATTGTCATTTTTTTTTTATTATAGTGATTATTATACATATAAATCATGAAGGAGGAATCTGTTTAGAGAGAATAAGTGAAGGTAGTTATAGAAACTACCTCACAAAGACGTTAATAGCAGCGATTTCTTCAGTCTATCCGTGACCACGGACGTTGTAACACGGTCGAAACTATCGGAAACATCAAAAGGTTCGCGAGAATATTACCCGTTTTCATGATTACAATGACAATAAAGTTCGATTTTAAAATAACAGATTATACCTTTCCATTCTTGTTCTACGCATTCAGTATTCGCTTGAAGAGCTTCGAGTCTGTAACTTGTCTCTTCCCACGTTCTAAACACGTCAATCAGTTGTGTGTTTAGCACTTCTTTGCCATTCACAGATATGAGGACCTGAGAAAATACAGATATTGTTCATACATCTTCTAAATAATAACCTTCATAAAATGGTTCTCTTGCCCTATAAAGAACAATAGAGGTAGATGGCGCCTCCATAGCGCCATCTGCCTGTCATCAGGTGTTATGATTTCTTGACCACATTACGTAATAGCAGCGTTTTACCTGAAATAAAACGCATATTAAAATACTTACCTCACTGGAAGATATTAATAATGAGAAGGTATATCCGTTTCCGTCGAATAGTACATAAAGCCGGTACGTATTTCCGGTCTCAGTGGTGACACCTGGCGGCCGCGCGCCTCTTTTAGTTTCGTAAATCTGTGAGCGCCATTATTAGTTCATTGGCTTAGTTACACCAGGCAGCGATAAAAGCTTATCTTCCAGTGAGGTAAGTATTTTAATATGCGTTTTATTTCAGGTAAAACGCTGCTATTAAAATGACTTGACCGTCACTGGAAGATATTAATAATGAGACCTGTTTGTTATCGCCTGGTGTCGCCACTTATGAGGAAAGTTAATCTAGCGCCAATGTGATGTCATTATTAACTAGGTAAACGTAATATAGAAAAGCTATGAATGACGAATACTGGAATGGACATCAGTATTTATATATCAATCAGATTAAACCATCGAGAAATTAATTATAGGCACTAGAAAACTAATCAAGAAATCGAAATATTTCATTGAATGAGTTCAATATATCATATTATCAATAATAATTTGCCATTTAAGTTGCATTGTTAGGTTTAATGCACATAATTATCGAACCATTCTGTATGGTATTGTTCATTATTTTAAACCTGAAAAACTTTTGAATGTGCTTAATATTAATGGCCACAATCCTATTAAAAATTTTGTAAATTCTAATTATAGCTTAAGCTAGAAGATGATTTTCCAGCTAGCTTATAGACAACAGGGCACACCACTCAACGGTGCATGAATTAGGTTCAAGTTTTTGGTCAAACTGTAACGAATCAGCTGAACCATTGAAGTCAACTCTAATGGAAAATGTTAGGCATAAATTTTTTTAATTTAATTTAGCCGCCGAACCTACATCTTTTAGTAGCATAGAAGCAAGTAGTTTCTACAATACCCACAGTAAAAGGGATTGGTTAGGCCGACTAGCATTTTAAACAACTACTATATACGTTATGAACAAATATTGGCCAAACCAAATACAATCGTTGGTCCATGATACCAACATCATGATCGTGATGGTTAGATCAGGATCTATTGTAAGTAGTGTTTGACAAAAATGCATCTGCCTGAGCAGAGTGTAAGCTCGAAGTACGACACGACGCTTGCTCAATTACTGATTTGAAACTGAAATAAGGAACCTACAACAGAGTACAAACATCCCAAAAAGGTAGCTATGAAACCTTTGAGTTTGAGCAATCGATTTGAAGACACATTTAGTATCATAATAAGTAGGTACTGTTCATTAATTTCAAGTGAGATAAAATCAATCATTTAAAACACGAGTAAAGCAGTTATGGGGCTATTGCTTGTTGTGTCAACGTTATTGACATTAGTTAGACCATACATTCTAACACACATCCTCATAGGCTTTATAATAATTAAATTTATTCTATAGGCTAGAACAATTTTGTTCGGTGTTGCACGTTTTTAGCTTGACTTTAGATGGTGGTATCCTCGTAGAAGTTAGGGTAAATTAGTTATTTCTGAAGGTTTACAAATAAAAAGTAATAAAATTAATTATTTAGTCAACCCTTCCATGGGATAAGTTTAGAGTGGGATTAGCTGATTAAAGAGCCTTTCCAACGCTGAAGTTTTGACTTCAGCGCGTGTTTCGGAGTTTACCTTCTCCCATCGGGGTACCCCTAAGAAGTATATTACTGTAGATTTATTCAGATAAATCAACACTTTGGTACTAGGTAGTATAATAATTAGAAAAGCTGTCTAATACCCATACTAGACGGTTCATGGAACACTGAACGCATCTTGAAACATACCTAGCTTTTTATTTGTAATGTCTCTTACTCGTATAAGGAAGGTACATTGTTGCAACTTTATGCGCGGTCTTTGAGGCAGTATGTCTACTCGGGGTATCGAGTATCGCAAACACTATGTTAACACAGGCTGGTAAGTAGATACCATTATGATGATGTGCGTCAAAGCGCCAAGTAGAACTTGCCTGGAATATATTCTACTTCCATTTTGAGCAATGACTTTGTATCATACTCTATTTTAAATGAAAATTCTGAAATTATCCGATTAAAAATCTGTTGCACTAATTACCACCAATCTAACGCATGTGGTAAATTTGGTTATACCCGGGTTTTGGGGATAGCCAGTATCACATTTTTATTCAGTGGCCCTCTGTGGAGTATGTATGGTATATGCAAGAGACATCTAATACTCATCTGTGAATGATGATGATGATGATGGCGCTCCACTGCCATAAAATATAAAAGGTTGCCCGTTTGCAGAGCGACTTGTCCGAATGCCAGATCATTTTAGTTGTGTTCTCGCTGCTAGGTCATGCTAGGCTTGATAGATGTGTAACAGAGACGTTAGTCGGAAGACAAATACTCAGAGACCACCCAACTATAGTTTTATTGTGATTTATTTTGGAGGGTAGATTTTTAATAACACTACTGGTACATATAATGGTAACAAAAACAATTGTCGGTGATTATACCGTTCTTGAAGGATGTCAAAACTGGCAAGGCTTAGAATTAATCTTCCGAGATTATACATACCTTGGCCAGCCAACTTTTATTTAGAATCCGCTGTATTTCTACCTAAGCAAATTAATGTTTTGTTGCGTTCTTAGAACTCATATCCCGAGATTTACATTTCACCGATACAGAGTGATTGAACCAAACGATTGATTGACGTGCTTGCGGAGTAGGTAAGCACGTCTACATTCCGATATACAATCAGGAAATTGAATCTCATGTTGCAGTGTTATCACAATAACAGGGTCAACCCATTCATTAAAAGAAAAAAGGGTTTTGTCCAAACGCTTCAGTCGAAGTCATTGTCGTCTCTAATTGTTATTTATCTCATTACTCATTCAAACAAACAAAGAAAGTGCCCGTGAGACTTTCATATTTAAAAGGTTCAAGATAGGATGAACAGTAATTTCTACAGTCGCAGGAGATTGTAGCAACTCAATAATAACAAACAATTATAAAACACTTAAAGGTTTCGTCACTTCGTAATCGTTTAGCACAAGCACATAAAGATTGACTAAAATACATGTTAACATTTCGATGTTGGTACCAGAAATATGAGGGTAGCCGGTATACACACACATGTACATTATACAGGTACAAGTACGAAACTCTGTGATTGGGGAGCTACTTTTAGGACCCCTTGTTTGTTCGTTTGTGAATCATAGCAAAAATTTTTGAGGGTTTCTTTTTATTTTAGCTTACACTAGGTATATAAGGTACATAAGATTTTTTCTAAGCGATGTAGTGGATATACATAATTGCATTGACGTAAGGTGTCATATATTTTTACCCTTTTGTTTGTCTTCATGTCTATGAAACCTGAAGTATAAAGTAAAACGAATTCTGAGTATGTATCAGAATAATGTTTTGACCGATGATGACTACAGCGTTGGTCATCAAGTAGCATTAATGGAAAACCATTTGAGTACCGTAACGAAGCTTCAAGTAGCTTTTCGATTTGCATTTGCAATTTGCAATTTTTATCAGAATACCCATAGGTATATTTATGTGAAATCGTGAACGGTTTTTCACTAACCCGACAGGGCAGAGACAATAATATTGTTCATATAATTCCCCACTTACCTCATATCATAGCAGATTGATTTGCGATTTAATCTTCCAATATAGCTAGAGTTTTGTGCATATTCTCAATTAGTTCTCTCAGCGTAGGGACAGTGCGCCAAGCGCTGTACTTTTTCTTACGGCGGTTTCGACAGTGCCGTGCCGTGCTGATTCACCCGCCGACACACATGGGTCTGCTCAGATGAGCATTAGTGAAGACTCGATTTACATTTTGATAAGTAAATGGGGGTTTCGAAAATGCAGTATGCAATAGCAAATACTGGTGTTCATTACCAAACAATTATGGTAGATCCCTTAAGATGGACATTATTCAATTGAAATGGTAACTATCTGACCTTGAATCGTTTTTAATTCATATAAGGTAGGCTTTAAGAGAGCACTCGTGCGTCCTCCGCAATATCCCCTTAAGATTGGGCCGCGAGCCTCTGTTGAAAATGGACCTTTCTCACTAGAGTAATGGCTCTCGTAGTAAGGACTTGAGGGTTGACCTCCGTAATAGTTGTTATTCACCCCGCGAGGGTGGGTTACTTACGTGCTCACCTGCATGATCACCATATGCACACGTATAATTGGGAACCAGAGTTCTCTAAATGTATGGACCTTTCTCACTAGAGTAATGGCTCTCGTAGTAAGCACTTGAGGGTTGATCTCCGTAATAGTTGTTATTCACCCCGCGAGGGTGTGTTACTTACGTGCTCACCTGCATGATCACCATATGCACACGTATAATTGGGAACCAGAGTTCTCTAAATGTGTATGTAAATCCAAACGATGGACCTGCTTACTAGGCTGAGGCCTGCCCCCGCGAGAAGCAGATGTTGTTCTGGCCATCTTCCTACTCGTTTAGAAGAGCCAAAAAGCTTTGATTACGCCTTTTATAGCGTTACTAATTTGTTTTGTTTAGAGCGTATTTCATGATTTCAGCATAAGTGCCGCAGCGGCTAGTGTAGGAGATCAGAGTACTTACTTTTCTATTTTACTTAGATCAAGTATATCTACTTATGTTTTCGCTCAAGATAAAATATAATAACAGCGTATTTATTCGTCACGTTTACAAGCACTCGTGCTCGGGCCAGCTGCGCCAGCAGCCCGTACAGACTTGTCCTAAAAAGGATACTGAAAAAGGTAACAGTTAATATCCGAGACATAAATAGGTATAACCTTTAAAATTCCGACGTACAATAAAATAATAATCACATCTGAAAATAAAATCACCAGTAGTACGAAATTCTACGGCTTCACCGTTAAATATTTCACACGTACCAACAGGAATTACAATCAAGACAATAATTCTTAGCAGAAAAATTGTTAAAATATTTTTTTCAAATACGTACCAAATCCGAACGGCAAAACCGTTTATAGTGTGGATTGCGTAATAACGAGGGTAGTGTGTAGTATCAAGATACTTACATCATACCCCGAATCACTTTTAAAAACAATCGCCTACAAAACTTAGTAATTTTGTAGCGTTGAATATTCTCTTAAATTTGTTCTATTTTAGCAACGGCGTAGAGCCTGAGCAGCTGCGCACAAGTTGCTTCGACGGGAAACGAAACGCCAATGAACTAATAATGGCGCTCACAGATTTACGAAACTAAAAGAGGCGCGCGGCCGCCAGGTGTCACCACTGAGACCGGAAATACGTACCGGCTTTATGTACTATTCGACGGAAACGGATATACCTTCTCATTATTAATATCTTCCAGTGACGGTCAAGTCATTTTAATGTTGTGTCTGTGGTCTAGTAGTACAATATTGTGCTTGGTTTGGTTGGTAGTAGGACTTTGTTTGAGTCCGCCTGGCTAGCTACCACATCTTACCTAATTCTGTCGCCATAACAACAATTCTAAAATTGTTGTGTTCCGGCATTTCGAAGTAAGATAGCCAGTTTGTTGAGGATTCCGAGTGAAGTGCGCCTCCATCTTCGGCCTTATCTTAACATGTAACCTGGTGAGATGAAGGGCTTTCCTGTCATACAATAAAAGGCTCCATAGCCTAGTTGGGGTAGGTGTGACTACCTCCTAGTTGTCTACACAGGGCTATACAAGCCTTTATGTTAATAGCTAACCCATAAAAAAAACATTGTATACTAACCGGCGCAGCCATTCCATATTTTCCGGTATAACCGATATGCTTAGCAAACACTCCATGGCTCTCATACTCTCCCAGTACATATTTCAAGTCCGTTTTTGTTACTTCGAGCACAATTCCCAGTTCTTCATTAAAGAGTGCTTCTATGGGCGAAGCGTTGGGAAGCTCTATGTTGAGATTCAGACCTCTGAGACCAGCGATGCCCATTTCTAGGAGCGTTGTGATAAAACCTCCTTCGCTTACGTCGTGGCCGGATAGAAGTTTCTTTTCTGAAAAGTATACAAAATGTAATACAAACTATACAATTTTTTTTCGAAAGAATTTCCTAGGACGATGAACAAAGTGTTTTATATTTACCTTTAAGCAATTTCTGTGTAATCTTAAAAAGCTTCTTGAGTTCTTCAGGTTTTTCTAGATCCGGTGGAGTGTCGCCAAGTTGCTTGTAGCACTGCGCTAGAGCCGATCCTCCTAGTCTGCAAACCAAAAACAATCTAATGCATGCGGAATAGGGTTCAAAGTAGTATTTTTTTATTGGTGATAGCCAAGCGTTTGCTCACCAGCTCACTTGAAAAACAAGTAAAGCCCTTAGGCCACACATACACACATTATATGAAGCTTGTCTAAAAATAATCTATTCACTCTTTGTGGAGAGTGGTTATTGTCGTCATATTTGGAACACTTGCGATACAAAATACATTTTATCGTTACAAATAATGTCCATAGCCAAGTTACCTGTATTTTCCGGGAGATACACGAACGTAGACTAAGCACGAGCCTTCTTCTCTTAGTGCAGGGTCGACTTTCACTGTGATGTCAGGGCACGGAGCGTACGTCGAAATAACAAGCGTACCGGGAGATTTTACTGCAAAAAACCAGTTAGTTTTATTATTTTTTGAAAGGAAAACAACCAATCAGGTTGTTTCTTTTTCAAAATAAAAGATGACCAATCTACGATCTAATTGGTTTTATAGATTGCCGACTAAGTGTTCGCACGTCTACAACTTCCAGTCCGAAAATTAACCAAAGTGTGCACACCCTTCTTCAACTAACTGCATAAGTGACGCTACTTGCCTTTGATGTACGTTGGCTCCTTTTTAAGGATCTGTACCTGTATTGTCTCTATGTCTTTCCAACCTCTTAAGGCGGATATATTATTTATTGTATTATTTATACTAAGATATTACATGATTATGCTTTTTACGGAACCTAATAGGTAGCCAGTTGATGTAATTATATTACGGAGCGGCGGTATGATAAAAAACATGGGGTCCTTAGACCGCCACGGCATTACTAATACAGCAGGACACTTTTACTAAGGATTATTTTTTTGGATTACCAAGTGTCCTACTTTCAAGGTTTTAGATACAAAGATGTAAGTAAACAATACTTACAATATTTAATTATTTTTGCCTTTATCTCACCTGGTTACAAGTTGAGATAAGGCCGAAGGTGGAGGCGCACTTCACCCGGAAACCTCAACAAACTGAGGAACTGGCATCTTACCTCTAAATGCCGGAACACAACAGTATTTTAAGAATTACATTTTTGTATTTCAAGTGATCGCTCTTGGTCACATTTACAATTGTTTTATTGACACAAAAATTCACAACCCGCGACAGGATTCGAACCCGCATCTTTTCCTAAAGCCGGAAACGCTCTAGCCAACTGAGCTACGAGGGTCCTGACGCAAATTCCGATTTTTTTGTGTCATAATTGTTTGAGTGCTGATCACGCCATCTAGATTCACTGAACTGTGATCTGCCCTTGTGTTTGAAATTACACTCAAAATTACTAGAGATATTTTTTAAGAATTGTTACTATTAAGTTTTACACTTTATTACACTGTCTGTGGATATTTGCACTGCTCCTTCTTTAGGCATCTTCAAATCTAAAGTTTTCCATCTTTTTTTAGAAAAACAAAATATACAAAATTGAGCTAATTATTTATGTTATATATCATGTTTAAGTATTATTAATAGGTATATTTAATCATTTTATTTTAATTATTAATATTATTTTTGATTGTAGGTATAAGTATATACTATGTATTAGTAATAAATTACTATAAAATATCATTTCTCCCGTTAAGTAGCACGACCACCCACTCCATACTACACAAGGGTTAGAAGAAAATGCTTCGTAGCATTAAGTTCGCCCATGTACTTTTATTTATTAGTGCAATAAAGTGTTTTCTATCTATCTAGTAAGCTGCTGTAAAGTACCTCTCTCGTTGGCGAGCTGTGCGCACATGGACAGCGAGTCCTTCCCGCCGTCGACCGCCACGCCGAGCACGCTCATGGCATCGCACAGCGCTGAGCACGCCACCACCAGCGTGCCGCCTTCCACTCCGGTCTTCCCGCCCCACATCCAGTTCCCGGAGCATTTCACGTCCTCCAGCTCCGAGATTCCGGCGAACACCTACGGGATTTACACTTTTTTTTAACTATGCCGTGGCGGTCGCGTCTTAATAATCAGCCCCTGCAAACCCATGGATGTCGTACATGCCGAGGGATATCACCAGAAGAATGGCAGCAGCTTCTCAGTCCATGGATATCGTAAAAGCCGATTAAGGGGTCTCACCAGGGCAGCAGCGTGTATTATTTACACTTTAACTGCGATCAACAATCCGCTGCCAAGCCTGGTGTTTGTGGCAATACTTCTCCAGCTTTGGAGAAGGCAGTGGACACTAATGGCCTGTTGATGTAACTTTTCGAAAACAGAAAAAGACATATTGGACAGCCATATTCCACCCTAGTTTTGGCGTCCACCATTTTGTATTCAGAATAGAATGGCAGGTATTTATTTTGCGTAAATTATGGTGTACAACTGTTCTTAAAATATAAATTAAGAATCACAAACTTCATGGTAATTACCTACATGCAAATAATATGCTATAAATATCGTAAATCGTGTACATATTCTTAGCATTAAAAATCCAAAACAATTGGAAACAGACTTGCCATTTCGAAAGAAACTACGTTTGTATGGATATGCGGTACTATATAATAAATCCTCAACAAGTACAAAAAATTAATAATATTTTGACAGCATAGTAATGTGAACCTATGGCGGAGTACGCCATACCTAACTACAGAAGGTTTAAGATTATTTTTTTGCACCAAGAAACACCTTGTTTTTTTTATACACTGTGTTTACTGAACAAATACATATTGGAGCTGACCAAAACTTCAACTTACCAAGTTAGTCAGAGCCTCGCCGAGAGATAAGCGCGCGCCAGCCGCGGGGTCCAACAGACCCTTGATATTCTGCGTTCCGATGGACGTGGCAGACCCAACCAGATCGTTGTACCCGAGAGCTATGACTGCGCAGTCCGCTAGCGGCGTGTGGAGTGGACCCACGCACTGCTGTTGCGCGACCAAGCCTGTGACACAGCGATCCACCTGAAACACAAAACTCATGGTTCGTCTGTCGCTTTAAGCTTTTCTACGTTCCATACGTGCATACGAACTATGCTCAAAACTCCGTCTTATGTCGAGCTGCTAAAACATACAGTCATATTCATGCTTTGATATTTTTCGTCACTCTAAATTTGCCCATAAACGGGAAATAAAAAAAGTTCACCAAGTCGCTAATAATTTGTCTTAGAAACCAGTTATTAAACTAGAATGTTTTTAAAAACTAACATTTTTGTGTGACGAAAAGTGGTGGGGCACTTTGTCGGGTAGAGTGGGAGATAATTAAAATGTTTCCTGTAATACAAAACTTTCACTTATATCGTGTCTTTACGACACACTCTGTTTTTTTATGTATCTTTCTAATTAGGTTTGCTAGAAGAGTTTTAGGGTTAAGCTCGCCTTTGCCATACTTTTTAATTTTAATATTGTATTCTAATATGTGTATGAGAAAGTGTGTGGGTGTGGGCGTATGAGACAGATGTTACAGCTGATGTGAATCATATCTTCTTGTCATTGCACAGATAAAGATTTGTCCCAAATTGGAACAACTATATAGTTTAACATAGATAAATATGATTCATTGTTGGTCGAAATAAATGTTTTTTTTTTTTTAATACGCACCTTGTTAGTCAGAAATCTCTTGCTAGCCACATTGACCAGTCTCAAGACCCTGTCCAGAGCGGATTTCACTGTGATATCTTCGGGAAGAGAGAGTGGCAGCTTTGTTCTTTTCTCTCGCTTCAAATCGAAGGTTTTTCTTGGCATGTTTCCTATAAATAAAGTAGGCTTACAATGGATTGTAGATGTAGGGTTTATTTTATGTAAATTTAGTCAGAAATCTCTTGCTAGCAATTTTGACCAGTCTCAAGACCCTGTCCAGAGCGGATTTCACTGTGATATCTTCGGGAAGAGAGAGTGGCAGCTTTGTTCTTTTCTCTCGCTTCAAATCGAAGGTTTTTCTTGGCATGTTTCCTATAAATAAAGTAGGCTTACAATGGATTGTAGGTATCTAGGATTTATTTTATGTAACTCCATCTATCTAGCCACATAGGTTTCCATCTATCTATATTCATAACACACATGTTTGTCCCGGGTAGGAATCGAACCCACGACCTACAGCGCAGAAGCGCTGAACGTCGTGGGTTCGCTAATACCAACTAACTGTGAGGTGAGTAAGTAAGGTACTGCCATATCTTTTTTCACAAATCTATAAATTCAAAGTGACTTTCTGTAATTTAGATATTTGTTTTTCACTCATATGGTTTGCATTATTTGCGTCGACTAGTAGTGCCCGAAACGGTTGAAACTTAAGGCTGTTATTTTATTTATCAGGTAGAGGCTGATTTATTGAAACTGAAGTTACCTGAATATTTAGTGTAGGCGCAATTTATATACTTAAAACAGTTAAATTTGGGACAAAGGGAGTAAGTGTATGAGTGGCATTAAATTGAATATTATTTATTTCTTATTATGATTGATAGTTATTGGTGTTAAATGTATTAAATTTTTATTGTAAATGCACCAATTCCGACAACGTTACTTATATAGTAATTATATGTAATAGTCTGAATTTTTATTGCATAATTGTATTAATTTGTCATTGTTTGTTATTATTTCTAATGTTAGTTACTTTTATTCGACTGATTTTTTGACGTGTAACTCATGTTATTAATAAAGTAACTTGAACTTGAACGTGGGAAATTGTCACACATATATACACTAGGCCTCTTATTGCTCAGATTTTTATGAGAATGGCTGGTGTTCTCGGGGGTACCACCCACACGCCGCTGGTAGTTCAGCAGTAGTGCTGGATGTTTCTTTAAAGCTGTATCTACCCATTTTGGTCTTACTATAATTTTGACCTTACTACCCATAGTTTCTGAGAAATGCTGTTTGGATTATCGAAAAATATAAAACATTAAGTATATTCAAATGATATACAGGGTGAGTTTTTTTTCAGCGCCACTGAGGCCAAGTCTGAAACCGTGAGAGTTATCGAAAAGTCATGTTAGGAGTTACGTGCTCGATTTAAAAAAAATAAGTATATTTTATGGCATTTTATTACATTATGTTTTTTTTTATATCCGGTCATCAAGATATACCCTGAAAACACTTTAATTAGCTGACCGTTTCAACGATAGCCATATTACAATGTCATCCATTGTTTTACCAGTGTCACTTACACGTTTTCTTCTATCAGTATTTTGTTATGTTTTTTTGTAAGTGAACAATAAAGAGTTGTCGACCTATCTATCTAATGACATGAATGATATTTGAACTCACCTAAGACAGCGTCCAAGTGCAAATCGAAAGGCAGCTTGGATTGTACTTCCGGTTTCAACCGTTCAGCTCTGTCGAGGATCTTGTCTGTGTAAGACTCTTCCACCAAACTCATATAGCCGTCTCCGGTCACTTCTCCGACGAACGATACTGGGCATCTTTCACGTTTGCAGATTTCTGAGAAAAAAAAAATACTGTGGTAAACTAAGGCAGAAAAATGTGTGCAAGTGTAATAAGTGATAATCCGTTGTTCCTGCTTATCTCTTAGGAAAAAAGGCGTGAGTATATTTATGTTTTGTGGTATTTAGAAGATCAAAGTAAACATTGTTTCTTTGATATTTGACATCGAAGAAAATACCAATAAAAAGTTTAGGGTCATTTATTTTCGAATTCATTTTTGCAAGGTGAAAAGGAACAGTATCAGAAAAAAAATGACACGAGAGCTAGAATATTTACCGACTTGAAATAAAAGATTCTATGAGATTCTAATGTTCTGAGCGTAAGTATCTTCAGTGTGTCACTTGATCCCAATAATAATTGGAACTCTACCCGAACGGTAAACACGACCATTCCCCACAATTTGATCGTTTCATGAAACATGAACGCTATTGCTTATTAGTTTAGGTCCGTTATTGGTTTACCTAATAAATATTATTATTATATTACCTAATTCTGTCGCTATAATAACAATTCTCAAATTGTGTTCCGGCATTTATAGGACATTAATTTCACACAGCGCCATCTAGCCCCAAACTAAGCATAGCTTGTAATATGGGTACTAGATCACGGATAGAATACTTAAATACTTTTTGTAAATACATACGTACTATATGATACTACACCCAAACACAGAACAAACATCTATATTCATCACACAAATGTTTGTTCTGGGTGGGAACCCACAGCCTACAGCGTGAGGTTTGTTTATTTAGAGGTAGGATAGCCAGTTCCTCAGTTTGTTGAGGATTCCGGGTGAAGTGCGCCTTCACCTTAGGCCTTATCTTAACTCGTAACCAGGTGAGATGAAGGCCAAGCGCTTCCACGTCGTACAAAAAAAAATACCTTCAAGAGTTGCCCTATTCTCTTTAGAACACAGCAGAGCGTCGTTTTCCTGGTACTCAGCGCCCCACAACTCGAGTGTAGTGATGGTCGGGTCTCCCAGTTGGAACTCCTTGGTAAACACGACACCTCCTTCCGGTTCTACAAGCTCTTTCAATACGTTTCCGTTTCCACCCGCGCCTTGGTCGTGGATGGCTATAAAGACAATTGTGATGTCCTACACTACAAGTTAATACCTGCTGTGGTGTCAGCCAGGGTCAAATAGAAGAGCAACCTCCCATTGGATAATTTTTTTTAACACCACTTTTGTCACATTTGACTTCAAACTTTTTTTTTGTAATTTTTTACGTTATTCTTCATTTGTTACGTTATCTCCACGATCCTAAGAGGCGTACCTCTTCGAACGGTCTTTACCCGTAGGTGGAAGGAGCTACGGGTAAGTAAATAGTAGTAAATAGTAATATCGCGTCCAACGCAACAACATTGAGATTCAAGTACCAACAATATCAGCTGCTCTCTTCGGCAAAGATCGACAAACTTCAAGTTTTCACTTCTGTCGGCCCTCCCGGAGTGCAACTGTTGTTTTTTTTTTAGAGGCAGACTACCAGCGAAGACAGGAACATAAGTAGTAGCGTTTTCTTTTGTGTTGTGTATTTTTGGGGTAGGTGTAGATCCCACCTAGTGATGAGATGACTCCGCCCGGGCATCGAAATAGCTGGCTTTTGCTAGCAGTTACGGCTGAATTATCCCAACTCCTGCCGAAGTCCAGCGCCAAGCAGTTCAGTGTCACGCGGGAAAGCCTCTCTGGGAAAGCTGGCTCTATCGTAAACCTAATCCTTGCCTGTGCAAGTTGAGATCAAGAGCTAACCCATTTCATATACAAAAAAGTATTTTCAGTACCGACTGCCAATGGTGAAGATTAAGACAAAACCTCATAACCGCCTCTGTGGTCTAGTGGTTCAACCCACCGATTTCAGATCCAGAGGTCACGGGTTCGATTCCCATGGGAGTACCATATATTGTGCTTGGTTTGGTTGGTGGTAGGATTTTATTTAAGTACGCCTGGCTAGCTACCTCTTACCTAATTCTGTCGCCATAATAACAATTCTTAAAAATTGTTGTGTTCCGGCATTCAGAGGTAAGATAGCCAGTTCCTCAGTTTGTTGAGGATTCCGGGTGAAGTGCGCTACCACCTTCGGCCTTGGAACTTGTAACCAGGTGAGATGAAGGCCAAGCGCTTAACCGTCGTACTATTTCAGGTTGTTGATGATTATGACGTACTTACATTCAACGGGATTGATGTCTGCTTCAAGACACGATCTTACGACACGGTTCAGGCGATTCCCCATCTCGGCATCACCTGAATTACCAAACAGATAATTTGTACAATAACTATTCGTTTGTCCTATGACAATGGCCATAGCCAAGCTTGGCTAACAATATGGGCCGTATACCTTGAAAGCCTCTCTGTCCATCCAGCGGTTGCCTTGAAGAGATCGCTTTTAGCGATAAGGCCGCCCACTGTTTTACCAGTAACGCTTAGATTAAGTTTCGGCTATCTGTATTTTGTTATGTTATTATATATAAGATATATAGATAGGTAACAACAAAGAGTTCTCGATCTATATGTATATATCTAACTAATACCCTCGTAGATGTAAAGAGTAGTAGAGCTCCTTGTATATGAGCTCGTCTAGGGAAGTACTACCACCATACATATTTCGACCGCCATGCGGCATTGCTGTGTTCCGGTTTGAAGGGTATGGTTGCCGGTAAAATTACGGGCTCGCGAGGCTTAACATCGGACTCCAGTTGATGGGCGCTATACAGTATCGCGAAAGTAATTTGTGGATGTGACTTACGCAGTAAAGCTTTGTTATGTGCAAGAGGTGCACTTCATGGTCTGCTTGCTTATTCCGCCTCCAAATAATAAAATAATAGATAGCCAGTTCCTCAGTTTGTTGAGGATTCCGGGTGAAGTGCGCCTCTACCTTCGGCCTTATCTTAACTTGTCACCAGGCGAGATCAAGGCCAAGCGCTTCCCCGTCATACAATAAAAAAAAAAAAAAAAATAGGTATAGTAAAAGGCGATCAAGTAATTTTGTTGGTCATCACCTCTCTGTACGGCTCCAAAGTCGAGTGCATGGTCTCTTGAGTCACCTCCCTGCACGGCGACAGAGGACGCAGCGCCGCCGCCCACGCCGATTCTATACACCGGACCGCCCACTTTCACCATAAGCATTCCTACAACAAAATAATAATAATAATAATCATTTATTTGCGAACATGGGTTTAACATATATAGATGACAAATTGTAATTAGGTTGTACAGCCATGATCAACTTAACAGCATGCAAATATTAAAATTATTACAATGTCAAAGTGTAAAAATTGTTAAATTAAAATTGAAATTGGATCATACTCGTATAATATATTAATTAAGAAATAGTATATATAGAATATAAATTAAAATGCACAGTCATGTTAATAAATACTAAAACTACTATATTATGTTACTGGTTTATAATTTGTCGTTCAAATAGTCATTTATACTATAGTTGGCTTTTTGCGTAAGAAACCTTTTTAATCTAATTTTAAATAACATAATGGAGGACAGCTCCAGTATGCTGGTGGGTAGATGGTTATAGATCCGGGGCGCCATGCAAAATATGCTTTTACTGAATAATGCTGTCCTACTGTAATTACAGCATATCCTAAGATTCTGTCGCTTACTTTTAAATTTGCCAAATAGATATATATGGCTTCTTACAAATATAGCTATTTCAAATAAATTCAAATAAAATTTCAATAACAAGCCTCACAGCTCAGTTGGTAGTAGCTCTGCTTTCTGCGCTGTATGTTGTGGGTTCGATTCCCACCCAGGACAAACATTTATGTGATGAATATAGATGTTTGTTCTGTGTTTGGATGTTGTATTGTATGATAAGTATGTATTTACAAAAAAAAAGTATTTATGTATTCTATCCGTAATCTAGTTCCCATATTACTAGTTATGCTTAGTTTGGGACTAGATGGCGCTGTGTGAAATTAGTGTCCTGTAATATATTTTTTTTTTTTTAAATATATGGTAGAAATATATTAAAGCTTTCGCTAAATAATCTGTGACACCAAGTATAAAGGCACGCTTTCGCTTCGCTAAAGTCCGAACCCCTTAAAAGTACCCAATCAATGAATATGCACTGGTGCAAGTGACTAAAATGTAAATTGGAAAATGACATAAGCCAGCTGATAATGATAGGTCTTCGCCTCGCCTGCCCCCGTGCTTGTATGTCCTTAAGGGAAGCCCCTAGTAAGCCCCTTGTAACAAAGCAGCGCTTTTGGTATAAATTATTAATTGTATAAATTAGTCTACGTGAGAGCTTTCTCATGTAGTGTTTATACAAGGATAAAAAAAGTTCCTGGCAAACCACAATGACGGCGATTTTAATCAGATTATTTAGGAAAGGTCAAACTGTTCCTGGAAAACCACACTTGCATGGCTATTTTAACCGGACAATTTAGAAAAGGTCAAACTGTTCCTGGAAAACCACACTTGCAAGGCTATTTTAACCGGATCATTTATAAAAGTACAAAAAACTGTTCCTGGCAAACCATACTTGCAAGGCTATTTTAACCGGATCATAAAAGTACAAAATCTTTTCCTGGACAACATCACTTGCATGGCTATTTTAACCTGATAATTTAGAATAGGACAATCTATTTCTAGCAAACCACACTTGCAAGGCAATTAAAGCCGATACATTTAGAAAAGGACATCAAGGTCTGGGTTCTTTTCTTACCCTTCTCAGGTTTATTTTTCTTGATCATTGTATGCGGCATGTATCCAATACCGCCACTGAACATTATTGGCTTCACGAATTCTTCTCTAGCATTATCTGGATTCCTCAAGCCATACGATTGTACGAAACCTGAAAACATACATCATTACCGTATTATGTAACCTGTATATCAACATTGTTTGATTCGATTTTTTAAACTATGATCTTTTCAGGGTTCCGTACCTAGAGAGTGCCAACGGTACCCTATTATTACAGATAACAGAATACTTAAGCCTTCAATTTCCGGCCATCCGTCTGTCTATAAGCGGGATTGATGAGATACACTCATGAACCGTGATAGTAGACAGTTGAAATTTTCAGTGTGTATTTCTATATAACCTTACCTACAATCAATAATAAAAAACAAATAATTAAAAATAAACTAAGGGGCCACGCTTGATTTTTGCCTTGACATGTGGGTCGGAACCCTCAGCTTGCGTGTCCGCACTTGGCCGGTTTATTTAATATTTTAAATGGTCCTGCTCTTTACCTCAAAATTTGCATAAACAAGGATATATATATATATATATAGATATATAAGTCTATGATGGATCAAGCTTACCCAGAAGGTGCCTATTGAATTTTTTCTTTAAGACATGATACTCATTCAACCCGCCTGCCAATCGTAGAGGTATCGTATGGCGGTGACGGGTTGATGATGATTATGTGATGAATTAGACTTAAAAATATTATCATTATCAAAACAAAACATCTTTCATTATGTATACTTAGGTAGAATAAGTACTAATGAAATTGATTCATTCTCCGTATTTTTAGAGCATGACGCAAAATTTCCTTCAATAACATCGTAAACAAAGCTAAATATCATATTATAATAAGAATTTTACAGCCATGATAATGCAGTTGTTGAGAGCTGTGTGGCCCGCCTTCCGATCCGGAGGTTGTGGGTTCAAATCCAGTCAAAACCAATGCACATGCTATGACGGTGAAGGTCACATCGTGACGAAACCGGAACTCCGAAAATCGTACTACGAAAATCCGAATGGCGTGTGTCACTGGCTAGTATTCCCCTAAACAGCGATGGGCTTGCAATCTGTCACGTATTGAATACCTTGCAAACCTTGGGCATGTGCCGAACGTAAGTTTGGACGTGCCTTTGTCTACCCCCTATTAGGTGATCATCATAAGATCCATGCTGTGAGTAGCGTTTAAAAGTCGTGAGTCTATTAATAATTTAAAAAGTTAAAATATTTTAAACTTTTGAAACTATCATGGTCATGAACACTATAACTAAAATTAACGGGATATTTACCATGATTTGTTGGTTTTTGAGTTATCCGATATTATTCATATATATTTATTATATTAGGTCCTTACATATGAAATTGGCGTTTTGTCGTACTGGCCATTGATCTTTGATCTTAAATATCTCCTCTTTGGTTAGGAATCCAAATTCAAATAGCTATTTACTCATGCATTTGTGTTTCGAAAACCGTAATTCATTTGTTTTTTTCTCTTTTGCTTTTTTTTTCTGCGTCACTCATTTCACAAAATGGAAAACTTAAAATATCGCATTATTTACGAGTACGAGTTCCACCGTGGCACCAGTGCTGCAGAAACGGCTCGAAGGATTAATGATGTGTATGGTGGTGGTGTCGCAAAAGAAAACACGGTGCGTTTTTGGTTTCAACGCTTTCGTTCTGGAAATTTCGACCTGCAGAACAAGCCCCGTGGACGGCCGGAGTTCAAGGTCGATAATGATGAATTGAAGGCTATTGTGGAAGCAAATCCATCGCAAACCACATCACAGTTAGCTGCAGGCTGCGGTGTTAGTGACAAAACCGTTTTAATCCACTTGAAGCAAATTGGGAAGGTGAAAAAGCTTGAAAGGTGGGTACCTCATGAATTGAGTGAAGCAAACCGACAAACGCGCGTCGACTGCTGCGTTACATTACTCAACCGGCACAGTAATGAAGGAATTTTAAATCGGATCATTACATGTGATGAAAAGTGGATCCTGTACGATAATCGTAAACGCTCATCGCAATGGCTGAACCCTGGTGAACCAGCAAAATCTTGCCCCAAGCGAAAATTGACTCAAAAAAAGTTACTTGTAAGCGTTTGGTGGACTAGTGCCGGTGTCGTACACTATAGCTTTCTTAAATCTGGTCAGACGATTACGGCTGATGTCTATTGTCAGCAACTGCAAACCATGATGGAAAAGCTCGCTGTTAAACAACCGAGACTTTTCAATCGCTCTACGCCACTGCTGCTTCAAGACAACGCTAGACCACACACGGCCCAACAGACGACTACCAAATTAGAGGAGCTTCAATTGGAATGTCTAAGACATCCACCGTACTCTCCGGACCTTGCTCCAACAGATTACCATTTTTTTCGAAATTTGGATAACTTCTTGCAAGGAAAAAAATTCAATTCCGATGAGGCAGTCCAAACCGCTTTCAAAGATTTCATTGATTCCCGTCCGAATGGTTTTTTTAGTAAAGGGATCAATGAACTACCTATAAGATGGCAAAAGTGTATAGATAGCAATGGTACATACTTTGATTAATAAAATATATTTTAATATGAAAAAATTGCCTTTATGTTCCTCCCATACAAAACGCCAATTTCATATGTAAGGACCTAATATTTACGATATTTTTTATTTCTATTAATAATGTTGAAGTTCGTATAATGCCACTTGGTAACTTTATAGAATGCCGCGAGGAAGGTGAGTCCTGTGACTATAAGGGAGAATTTAGAGGAAGAAAACATGCAGCCACCATGAACCACAACTACACTGTCGTCGTTTTTTTTTTATTGTACGACGGGTAAGCACTTGGCTTTCATCTCACCTAGTAACAAGTTGAGATAAGGCCGTAGTGGTAGCGCACTTCACCCGGAATCCTCAACAAACTGAGGAACGGGCTATCTTACCTCTAAATGCCGGCACACAACAATTTTTAAGAATTGTTATTATGGCGACAGAATTAGGTAAGATGGTGGTAGCTAGCGAGATGGACTTAAATAAAGTCCTACCACCAACCAAACAAAGCACAATATATTGTACTCCCCATGGGCATCGAACCCGGGACCTCTGGATCTGAAATCGGTGGCTAGAACCACTAGACCACAGAGGCGGTTTGTCTACTGTTGTTGTTACTGTGGGATAGGTGTAAAGGTGGATTATGCAGGTAGTGGTACCAGTTATTACGGGCTCGCCAAACTTGTTTCCGTAGTCAGAAGCACCGTTGCTGGCATCAATGATGATTTGAAGAGGTGATGCAAAATTGCTAGGGTACTCCCACCCCTTCTCTTCCCAGGGCAGATCGTAGCCTGCAACACAACACTTAGTAAGTTTACACTCGCAGAAAGTGTAAAAGAAATTATCGAATAATTTGTTAATGAAATTAAAAGTTAGTACCAGTAAGTACACAAAAAAACAAATCATACAATGTAACAAAAAAAAAAAGTTTATACAGCTTTCCAGCTTCCTCTGATAGAGGATAAGCTAGAAAGCTGTTACAGCCTCCTATCTGCCAGAAACTAGGGACCCGGTTGAAAAGTTTTTGTCGAAGAGTTTCGTTCATGAGGATATGAAAAACATATTCGATTGCACCACAAGTGTCACAATTGGGCGAGGTAGATTTTCATTAGATAGCCAAATTTGTTTAACGGTATGTGTCCAGAACGAAGTCTAACCTACCCTCCTTTGGCTTGATCGCGAATGTCTAACGTTATCGTAATGTTAAGGTAACGTTTTTACGGACCTTTACATTTACTTGGAAGCACGAAGCACTATCGTATCACTCACGTAACAACGATAGGTAAACGTGAGTGACGTCGAGTGACGATACGTTAACGTTACCTTTACATTACGATACATGTGTCAAAGGGTTCGTGATCGCAAATTTAGTTCTATTTACGTACTGTAGAGGCGCTGTGCGAAATCCTATACAAAATGCTAACACGAACGATACGCTTACCGTACGATAGCATATTCGTGATCTTGTCTCAAATGTCGTTGCACTTTACCATCAATACTTTTGGTCTTGGTTACTTGAATCTTGAATCGATCTAAATCTAAGATAAAAACACTTACCGGGTATATGCAAGTTCCCAACACTGTATCCTGCAGTTCCAGCCACTGTGTAGCCCCCCCTCCCAACCCCCTGCACGTCTCTAATCCTCCCCCCTGTGCCGGTAGTCGCTCCACTAAATGGCGCTACAGCAGTCGGCATGTTGTGAGTCTCTGCTGTGAATATTATGTCAGATTCTGTCACTTCCTCGATGATTTGAGATGGACTACGGACATTGGTTGGCCGTAATTTTTTATGCTTGAATCCTATGATGGCACTGAAAATAGATAATAGTTAGTACTGGATTCGTAGGCCATCGTATGGTTTTTGTGTAGATCTAGCTGGCCCACAGACTGCATGAGTAGAAAGAGTGATAATTTACTATCGTCATATAACATGCTAGTCTGTGAGCCACCATAATACAAGCCTAAACAAGCCTCACAGCTCAGTTGGTAGTAGCTCTGCCTTCTGCGCTTTAGGTTGTGGGTTGGATTCCCACCCAGGACAAACATTTATGTGATGAATATAGATGTTTATTCTGTGTTTGGGTGTTGTATTGTATGATAAGTATGTATTTACAACAAAAAAAAAGTATCTATGTATTCTATCCGTAATCTAGTTCCCATATTACAAGCTATGCTTAGTTTGGGACTAGATAGCGCTGTGTGAAATTAGAGTCCTGTAATATTTATTTATTTATAATACACCTAACTGACAATGTCCTATATTCCCTATTCACCTCAACATCAGCTGAAATGTCCTCAATGACTTTTGAATCCATTGACCCAGTTAGGAGTTTTATTGAGCTTCACAGGTGATATCATATAGCTCAAGCCTATCTTTTTACCGGAATGAAAAGCACAACTCACTTTTTTTAACAATAGTATGGTAATATAGTATGTAAATATAGTATGGGCCGCTTCTGAGGTAACAAGTAGGTACAAGCACTCGGCAATCGTCTAATAGCACTGATTGACGCTGTGGCGATAAACAGAGCAACGACATTGGTCTTGCAGAGCTTATCTATCAGTTGATTGATGTACAGATTGAAAAGTTTGGTCCCTCCTTTATTCCTTTTTTTTTTTTTTTCATTATGTATTGGACATTATTCTTGAGTAACAAGATTTCCGTTTCAGTGGCGAGGGCAGATTGAAAGCCAAACTGTGCCTTATTTATGTTAGGATGTCAAGCCAAGTGCTTTCAATCAAACTGTCCATTTATTGTTAGGTACCATTCCACTGTCGCTTATGAAACTGGCGTGTACCTAGACCTGTCAGAGTCATTGCCAGTTATAATTTTAATGCTTACCTGTTAACCTTCAGCAGCTTAAAAAGTTTATGATAATATTAATAGAACGAAATGATAACACAATAATCATTGTCCCATGGTAAGGGCATTGAACTGACCCCAAAGTACATGGCTTACAAGGAGTATAAGATAGGTATCAATCTAATATAGTGCCTATTTGGAATTATCTTTTATTCAAAGCTATATCTATTATTCCTACTCAAAGGTATTTTTACTATGAATTTGATATGTAAGGGTACCTGCTGTTGTCTCCGAACTTGATGACATTGTTTTTATTTGATGCATTCTGTGTAGAAGCAACCATATCTATCAGGGATTCATTAATTTCCTTGCCATCTAGTATTATCTTGCCCTAGAAACGAAACAGTAATCAATTAATTATCCACACATACACTTCAATTGAGCATATTATTGCATGTAATTGTAATTTCGATAAAAATTACCTTGAAGAACCAATGTCTAGAATGCTCACTGTTGCTCTGGGCAAGGTCAAATAATTCCACACTAGTGGGATCCCGTTTCAACTTATTGACAAAGAGATCCATATAAAGGTCCATATCCCAGGAATCAAATGCCAGGCCTGTAAATTAAGTTTTAAATCTGCATTAATAATCTTCTCACTTCTTCATTACTTAAAGTAACCACCTGTGGTCTAGTGGTTCGCACACATGTATTAGACGCAGAAGTGCGGGTTTCAATCACTAGGGGGGTACTAATTTGTACTTGTTTTTTGGTTGGTGGTAGGACTTCAACAAAGTGGTAGCTATACCACCATCTTACTGAAGTCTATCACCATAACAACAATTACAAATTGATATATTCCACCATCTCGAGGTAAGATCCTCAGACTGTTGATGTATGGGTGAAGTGCACTTTCACCTTTTGCCTTACCATAACTTATTAACAGTGAAATTAAGATGAATCGCTTCCCTGTCATATAATGAAATGATGATATAATAATATGTTGATTCCATGCTATGGAGAATCATCATCAGTCCTGCGTACAACTTTCACTTGTGTAGCTGTTACATAATCCAGTGCTCATAAAAATATCATAAAACAATTGGCTGATACAACCTATGGGAAGAATATAAATTGAGTTAAGGGAGTTTCTTGGCAATATTCAGTTTGAACTAACAATGGATGCTATAGGTAGTATTTGTTGCTCCTGGTAGAGCAACAAATACCACCAAACATCCACAATTGGACATGGGATGAGACTGTTCTATGACTGGTATAAGCAGCAATATCTAACTATCATTTGAGTTTATTTAGCAAGCAAGACTCACCTAGTTTAGTATTGACTCTCTCCATTGCAGCCCTACCCTCTTTTTGCAGCGGGACAACAAACCAGGGCTCCAAATCATTTGGAAGACCTTCATTGAAACTATGCCGAGGGAGATTAGCTGTAGTGTAGATGCACTGTGTCATTCTATCATGAAGGAGGCTGGCTAAAGCTTCAAACTGTTTATCTGACACTTTCTTGACACCTTTGAATGTAATCTGGTACTTGGTTGAGACTTCCAAACGCACCACATCATGTAGACCTACGCTTTCACAGATCTGTACTGAGTTACTGGAATCTGCTGTGGAGAAATTGAATCTGAAAGAAAACAGCATTTTACACTCTTTTTTTTTTCTTAAAACTGTTATATTTAATATCTGTGGCTACACTAAAAAAGGCTCCTCATCATCAACATCTCATTACGGAATGGAAAGCAGCATTTTATTATAGGTACACAAGATAATACCTTCACCACTGCAACTGCAATTTTCAGCCCACCTTCCAAAGAGACTATGACAAAAATCTCTGGTCTTGAAGTATCTTTTATGTTTTATATAACAGCAGATGATAATGGGTCGACTGATGTGATTAAAAACTAAAATAAATACCTAGGTCCAATCTCAATGACAATCTGGTTGCCTCGAACACTCTTGTAGCTAGTCTCGTTTCTCAGTGCATAGGGTTGAAGTGGAGAGCTGAGCAGCCATTTCAAGATCTTAATCTGATTTATATTCAGATAGTCACTTCCTTCAGCTAATTCTACGTGGTAACAATTCTCCGTTGATAGTTCTGATACATCAGAATCAACTGTTTTGAGTTGATTTAGTAATTCTTTAGTTTTATGAGCACTAAATGCTTCGGATGAAAAAAATCGTATCAGCGTCATTTTCTTCTTCAATGTATTGAGCAAATCACTGTCTGTATCCAACTGGAATAGTACTGTAAAATTAACAATGTTGATGTTCTTACATCAATGCCAGAGTTCAGACATTATCAGTAGCATTTGACATACCACTATCTCTGAAAATAATAAGAACAGAATGAGCTTATGCAATAACAACAATAAATAGTTCAATGACGATTTCATCAAAATAGTTTTACTAAACCTTTTATAAGATTGATTGATAGAGTGGACTCAAATGCTCCAATAGATTAATTTCAATATTTTACAAAGCAAAAACAACGTTGGACTATTACTGAGATCAGAATTACTAAAGAAAGCATATTTTTTTTTAATTGTACGACGTGGAAGCGCTTCTTCTTCATCTCACCTGGTTACAAGTTGCAAGGCGCACTTCCCCCGGAATCCTCAACAAACTTCCGGCATTTAGACGTAAGATAGCCAGGTCCTCGGCTATCTTACCTCTAAATGCCGGAAAACAACAAATTTAGAATTGTTGTTATGGTGACAGAATTAGGTAAGATGGTGGTGGTAACTAGCCAGGTGGACCCAAACAAAGTCCTACCACCAACCAAACTAAGCACAATATATTGTAACTCCCCATGGGGATCGAACCCGGGACCTCTGGATCTGAAATCGGTGGGTTGAACCACTAGACCACAGTGGCGGTTAAAATGTGGAATAGACCTACTTAAAATGTAGTACAGGTACAGGTACAGTATACACACCAGCCTGTAAAAGCATACTGTTTCAACTATACAGACTTGTACGTATACAGAACTTTTATTTAGGTACCTAGGTACTCAAAAGAATGAACAAAACATCTATATAACACCAGGCTAAAGATTGTGAATGACATATTCTAGTAGTACAAAGACTTCTACAGATAGAAGCCAGGGTTAGTGGCTCATCCACTAATTCTACTAAAATTCTTTGGTTATTATCATATTTAAATAGCATTGTTTTTCATTTCTTAGAATAAAATGGATGGTAAGGTAGGTATGGTGCTTGTACCTGAAGTACCTACTAACATAAAAATATTTATTAAATTACTGTACCTATATACCAATACTCAATTTAATTATTGGACCAAATTTCACACCACCCACAAGGAGCTAAATGCTGATTCAAACAGTTATAATAGGTGGAAAGTTTGCACTAGGTAAGTAAATACTTACAGCTTGAAAATTGTAGGGTAAAATGTATAAACAGCTTGTCTTGGATAGGTGGCACTAATATTTGGTCTTTGTGCTATGGTGATGGAGTGATGTTTTAATCTTTGATAGTGGCCTGACCTGACTCACGAAAGAATAATAGAACAATGTTCTTTAGATACAATGCTATATTTGATCTGAGTCATCTGTATAAATTCATGTCGTCCAGTTAGGTTCATAGCCCGATTGATACTGAAACTCAAACATAAATAACATTGGTTTTATGAGCACAATTTAAAAAGCCTAGGATTCTACGATAACGTATGGGCACTCATGTAGATCAGTTCAATTCTATAGTAGACCTTCTTTAACATAATATACCTTCCATAGTTCGGGTTGGTATCAGTCAGTATCAGTAGGTACCTTTCTGCCTAACCTATTTATTTGAAGGCAATTCTTAGGCCGGTATTTTTATATCATACCTACTGCTAGGATATGTAATGTAATAACAGCGCAGCGTAATACTTACGTAGCAGTAGGAACATAGAATACTATTACAGTACAGTAGGAACCTCTCAGTTTCACTAATCGCTAATATGTAGGTACTATATTATATATACACTATCAATTCAACTTTATTTAAATGGAGCACAGCATTCCCATATATAAAAGTTCCTCTGTGGTGCACAGACAGAACATTAATATCCTAACGTATGTACTTACCGCTCCGACCCATACACACACAGATTAATAACTATTGTATTCTACCCATACACAGAACACTAATACCTACCATTACCATCATAACACCACCAGCCATACATAGTTATTGATCTGTGCACCAGCCACCCCTGTCACCCAGCGCAGATCAATAACTATGTACAGTCAGCATCAAAAGTAACTTAGTGTATGAAATTCTCAAAAGTTTGTTACGGCTTAAATGGTCAGAATTGTCGGACATAGCTATTGATTTAAAAGAATATGACAGTCCCAAATTTCAAAATAAACTACTTTGTATTTTCAAATGTAACTTAGCGTATGAAATTCTCAAAAGTTTGTTACGGTTCAAATGGCCAGAATTGTCGGACATAGCTGTTGAGTCAAAAGTATATGACAGTCCCTAATTTTAAAATAAACTACTTTGTATTTTCAAAATAGATCGTTTTATAATAATTATCATAATTATTTGACCATGTGTCACATTTAAAAATTATAATCTAAAGAATTTTTACATTTGTATTCAAATAAATCATCGAATGCATTCAATTTTGTTGTCTTGTGGTGACATTGTCATGATCTTGAAACAAAATTGAAGTACATAATATTATATTCTGTATTAATATCTAATCATATTAGTTATGAGAATTACTAGATAACAAATACTTAACTCAATTATGTCTTATCATCTCACAGTTCATGAGAGACATCGCACAGTAACAATACACGAATATGGTATATACCCGACATAACACAGTGATGCGCGTTTGGAAACGGAAGCGTCTTGCGCAAGCACAGCGTTGAATTTTAATTCGCGATACGCGCGGCTTACGCCGCTGCCCGATCCGTCGCTATGACTGCCAAAGAGCTCATCGACAACGAGTTGTTGGCATTCATACAGAATGCCACTGACACAATGGACGTGATCAGCAGCCTGCAGATCAATACGTCCAATTTCAAGGAGGAGGAGATCTGCAGTGGGAAGGCGCTGATCTTCCAGACGTTGGGCCAAACCGCCACGATGCTATCCCGACGGAGGGATGGAGGGGGAACGCAGCCTCCAGGACATCATCACCCTGCTCAAGGAGACAGATAATACCATCTCTGGTTTGCGCGCTGAGTTGGTATTACTTCGTAATACTAACTCGGTATGTAGGTAGATCACCGGCCTCTAACAATGTAAACACACGTCGCGGCCGGCGCGCAAAATGCTTTGAGCTGCAGTTTCGAGTCAGCGGAATTTGCAGAATTGAACGAGTCACCGGCCGCTGTCTCGAGTGCGGCGAACACGACCCCGCGCACCACCACCGCCCGCGCACCCGCGCCCTCCGCAGCCCACGCAACCGCGCCCCCTGCTGCCCGCGCGCCTGCGCCCCCCACGGTCAAGCCGACACCGGTCATGTTGCCCGCTCCCCGACAACGTGATTATGCAGCTGTAGCGGCCAGCACCCCTGCAGCCCCTCACACAAAGGGGAGAAAACAGCTCTGTGGACCTGTTCGCAGCGCTGCACCCGCTAGAGCTCCGCTGATGGATGCAGAGGGCTTCACGACGGTAGTAAGGAAGCGGAAGCCTTCTAGAAAGCTTTGCGGAACAGCCTTAGGTAGTTATGAGGCTTTCCATGCTGAGGTACCCACTACGAAAATCTACGTGTCCCGTGTCCACTACGACGTTATGACCGTAGAGGTTTTTATTTTTTTATACATAGAAAGTTAGAAAGGATATAACATTACGTTATCAACAAGAAAGAGCCTCGAACACTCAGGTGAATAAAGAGAGTTCGAGAAATAAGTGCTTAGGTAAAGTGAGAAAGATGCAATGTAAGCATACTTTTATCGTTTGTTAATTACATTATATTTGAGAAATAATCTCCGTTACAAACCAAACATCACGAGATCTCAGTTCTGGGCGAACTACTAGTTTATAATATTAATGGACATAGAAGCAGATTCTGCGTGTGATTTTGGGACTTCATCTTTATTGTAGCTCTCTTTCCTGTTCTTATAATATGTATGATCAAGTGACTTATGTAGCCACCAACTCTAAAAAAAATATAGGTACTCTGTTAAAAGATTTATGAGTATGAGAGCATCTTAGTCTAGATACTATCTGTAAGTCTGTCACCATAACAACAATTCTATCTTGTTGTATACCGCCATTACTAGAGGTATGATAGCCAGTTCTATCTCATACTGTTGAGTGAAGCTGGTGAAGCGCACTTCCACCTTTGGCCTTATATAGGTACTGTAATATAACTTGAAACCAGGTTAGGTGAAGGGCTATCTAGCTGTTGATTGCAGTTTCGCCTGCATGGTACCTAGATAAAATGCAGCCTATGTCTCCTTGCCATTCATCAAAATTAGTTTAGCCAAGAAAACCTTACAGACAGTCCTTGAATTTGATAGATACATTAAAAAAGATAGAGATAAGGGATACAAAAAAACAACAACATTTAATATTCAACCACAAATAATTGTCAACATTCCATTAATGTCTATAGCTGGCTCTGTCCAGTTTGGTCCAGCTACGTTACTCTAGGTCCAAATATTAGTCAAAGCTCTGTGATCTGTGGTTATTCGATACAAAGAGAATATAATAGTTTCCATAGAGGCATAGAGTATGAACTCTATGCTACGAACGAGTACGAAATCTTTCCGAAAACCGAAAAAAAAAACAAATGCTAAATCCAAATCAATCGAGCAAAATGGCGGACTCAAGGAAAAACTAGAAAGAGTCACGTTTTTCTGTTACTCGTAAATGCTTCTGTTACATGTGTAAAACTATGGATTTCTGCCGCTCAAGTAGCGTTTTCCTTTTTTAAGTTGTGCACAAAGAAATAACTGCCTGCTGTAGGTGGTTTTGGCGTTGGATATTGTTGGCGTCCTCACGCCCTTAGTCCTTGAGTGCTTAGGACCCTCGCGCATATCTGCATAAACGGAATCTACCAAGATGATGATGATGTACACGGTAAACGAATCTTTTAATCATGTAGATGGAGAAATAACTTCTTGGTAGGTAGTGTAAGCTTATGGTTGGTTTTTTACCGCTTCAGGGCACGAGCACGGAGCAGGATACCCGCTTCAGCGACAAGGAGAAGAAGCTAATGAAACAAATGAAGTTTGGTGACTGCTTGACCCAACAGGTTTGATGAGAATTTAATTTGAGCTGGGATATTGTGCTTCGAATTGCTCTCCAAATCACTAGTCTTCGATACAACTGCTCTCTGATATGCCATCCGAATGGCCGATTGACGCTTGAAGCTTCAAATGTTTTAGGCCATAATATGCCTCATCTCATCCAATGAGCAAGATTCAAATTTAGACTAGCAATAGGGTATTCTTGAAATGAATACTTTCAAGAATATGTATGCATGGGCTCCATGGGATAACAATATCCCTGAAAAAATTAATTCACTAGATCAGAGCCAATCATTATTGTCCAATCTGGTCAATATACAATTTATTAGGACCAAACATCACTCACAAAATGTTATCATGGCATATAAATTCACAGCCCACAATGGGACTCTTAACCGCTTCTTTTCCTCAAGCTGGAATCACTCAAACTAAAGATGGAAACTGCAACCAATTGAGCAACAAAGGTTCTGATGCGATTTGTGAATACTTGCGGTATATTCGATTCATCAAAGTGCTGATCAAAAATTGGCAATCAGTTGAATCAAAAATGACACTTAATTTTGCAAATTGTGTCAGGGCCCATTTTGAGGCAAATATGTGGGATTTAGATCCATTGAGGATTGTGAATTTATGTGTCAGTCATTATAACATTTGTTAATGTTGTGACCAAGTGCAATCACTATAAATACTAAAAATATTATCAAACATCATTTATTAGTATTTACACTGCAAAAACTTGTGCCTATTTTTACTATCTTTCAACTGTAATACCCTAAAGGAGAATTATTAAAGTCATTTTCTGGAAAGACTCCATCCTAGAGTCATCCTTGCAAGCCTCAAGCTGACCAATCATCTGTTAGTTTTCAGTAATGACTGTGGTGCCACACATCACTATTTGAGCAAGCAGTATCTGTTTAAGGCATACATCACTTGGAGTTCCTCACTCTGAATAAGTATACTTGTATAGATGCAGACGCCTTGGGCTCTGCCTGGCTCAGGCCATTTTCTTAGGCTTTACTTAGATTGGGCATGACTAGGTTTAATCTGCTACTGTTGTCCAACACCTATGTTTTCTTTTTTTTGTTTAGTAATAAGATATATTTTGCATGTAATATTTGTCTGACTGAAATAATCTATTCTATTCTAAAAATCATAAACAACCACACTCTAGTACTAGCCATGCAATCCTATGACAAAGCCTTACTGCATAGGTCACATCCACAAAGAACACGGCACTGAACTTGCTGTCAACTCCTTTATTTATGTGTAGGTGGACATGTCTAAAGTGAAGCTTGATGTTCTGAAACCATGGATCACTCAGAAAATCACTGAAATATTGAAGATGGAAGATGATGTGGTCATCGATTATGTCAACAATCAACTTGAGGAAAAGGTGACTAATCATTAATTTTATTTCATAAAACTATATAAAAGCAGATGTAATCATTGCAGTTTCTTTGCAGTAGATTTATACTAGAGGACTAGGTAAAATATCATCTCTGCATAAGAAACTGCAATTGAATGTGATGTGTCATATAAATGTATTTTGATTGCGTATGGATATTTCTATGGTCTCCACCGGTTAGAGCGCCGTCGATGCCGCCCGCCCGCCCCAGCCCGGAACCCGATGCTGCCCACACCAGCTCGTGCTCTATGGAGGCCCTTAGCATATCAATCGGTATTTACAGGGAAAATTAAATACTTACAAGCAATGCTAACTTTCCATACAAACATGAGACGTGGAGCTCTAAAATTCTCAAAATAAAAACCAAATATAACCATGAAACTTTTTATTTTCCTATAATTCTGAAGTCGTTAAGGGGTTTAAAGTGACTCGAGGTAGGGAAGTTCCCTCTCGTAGGATTTTCGTTCAGCATAATGGTTGTGTTGACAACACCCTTACAGGTGCAAGAGTATGAAGAAAGAAGAGGTTGGTGCGTTCCTGTCGCTGTCACCGCGAGCCGCCGTCCTTCGCTGCAGCCGTCGAGCCTCGAGCATCCTCAGCCGCTGTTGCAACCCATGGCTCTACACATCCACATCAAGACTACTAATCATTTGATGTACAATTTTTCTGATGTTGTTCGCTTCCCTATCCGAGTCATCTATGCTCTACAGACACATATCAAACTAAGCAAGAGCTCCCTTGACGACTTTGACAAAAAGAATATTATTATTTTGATCAACAAAATTTCCCTACAAGAACAGTTAGGTTGTTAGAGGAGAGACTGAATGCAATATTAACCAGAAATTGTTTTCTTCCCGATCCTGTTTCTTCAACTCCTAGTTCCCTTGCCCTAAGAAAATGCAGATCAATTTGACTGGGTTTCTGAATGGGAAGAACGCGCGTCTCTTCATGGGTGAGCTTTGGGAGCTGCTGCTGAGTGCCCAAGCCAGCGAGAACGGGATACCGGAGTCATTCACCCAGCAGAAGAAAGAAGAGATCAAGAAAAGAATGGTAAGTAAACAAATATTCTATCAATCACTCTGCAATCAACATTTTTAGAACATCCAATATTGGTATCTTGCACAAATACAGGTACGTTTTTCCATGAGTTTCCATGATTTGACAAACCATCAATTAATCCGCCTGTTAAGCATGGAGATGCTTAACAGGCGGATTAATTGATGGTTTGGTCTTGGTTTGCCTGTGCGGGAAGCGCTATGCCTTCATCTCACCTGGTTTCAAGTTATGATAAGGCCAAAGGTGGATGCTTCACCAGAAACCTCAACAGTCTGGGGGACTGGCTATGTTACCTCTAAATGCGCTCTGAATAGTTACTATAGTTACAACATTGTCCTATCTCCTAGGATATCATGTCATTATCAAGTAATTTTGCAGGAGGAACAACTAAACAGCAAGGATAAGGACAAGGATCGTCGAAGGTCGCGGTCTAGGTCGCGGTCTCGTCGGCGGTCCCGAGAGCGACGACGCTCGCGCTCTAGGTCGCGCGACAGGTCTAATGATAGAAAGTAAGTGACAGCTATACTCTTCCTAGACACACAAAACTGTTTGAAAGGCCGTTTGAATTTCCTCGTGCTCTGCAAGTCTGCATCTTTACTGACGATAAGAACTATTCAAGACGTGTGTGTGTCGTGAGAGTGGCCAACAACTTTATTTGTAATCTATAAAAAAATATAATTAGACGTGAATACTTTAACATAAGTAAAAATCAATCGAGACAGTTAAAAAACAAATAGGTAGGTGTCTTTCATTACCTTTCGCATGTTAGATGCCACAAATTGGCAAAGCATTTGTTGCATAAATAGAAGGTCAGACAACGCTGATCTGCCGTCGTAACCAAAGAGTTTTACAATAATAATACATAATAATAAATAATGTTAAATAGGTCTTAAAACACAGATAAATCTAGATACTTGTAAGAGCTACAAATCGAATATTTAGACACATAAAACTTTTGTTTTATATTCCACTTGGATATTTTGATACAAGATTTCTGAAAATGTTCTTGAAAAATCTGAAAATACTGTGTTTTGCATCTCCAAATATCTGTAACGGCGTGACACTGGGAAATCGGAAAATACTGTCTCGCATTAATTTCTGTAACGGCGCGATTTATTAAAAATCAATACATAAGTGATTTTTATCAAATAGGTAGATGTTATACATTTAATTTTATCCGATATTTAATGTTATGATGACTTCTTTAGTTTTCAAGTAAATAGCAAATGTGGTTTTGAAAATTATTCTGTTGATCTTTGTTTACGTAGGCATCGCAACGGCGGAAGTCCACGGCGACGGGATTCACGGCGCCGTAGCCGTGACAAGACCAGCCCGGCGAAAACTTCCCATGACGAACCTAAAACTGAATCTAAAGGTTTGTATTAATTACTCTTACTAGTTTTTTTTTTTAATAATCTTTAAAGACATTTTGTATAATGGCCTAAAACTATATTATAATCTAGCCTGAGTAGGCCAATGAGTAATCTTATGCTATCTTAGTATTATAATAGAGAAATAATCTTTAAGAATGTGTCCAATGCCATGTTTCTTACAGTTTCTAAATAAGGGGAAACACTTTGTTGATGTGTTCTTCGAGTAGTAGCACTAACACTATTTTACACTATATTAACTCAAAAGGATTAATTCTTTTCAGTCTTCTCACTGTGTTTTTGTTGTTACTAGTGCTGGGACCTCCCAGTGATCGAAAATTGACCATAAAAAATATTTCTTTTTGCATTCTTACATGTAAACTTTAACTAAACCAAATCTGCAAATCCTCTAATAATAAATATATCGTAGGTCCTGGTGCATTTTTTTCTTTTTTCGCCTTATTATATTTTTTCCTTCCGAGACACCTTGTAGATGATTACTGATTCCTGCTCCTGTGCATAAATCGCACTGAACCAGCAGATGACATTGGAACGCTATTTAAGACAGGTTAAGACATAAATAAATAAATATTACTGGACATGAATTTCACACAGCGCCATCTAGCCCTAAACTAAGCATAGCTCATAATATGGGAACTAGATAATGGATAGAATTTTATTTATGTAAATACATTTTTATCATACAATACAACTCCCAAACACAGCTATTATGCTTGTAATGAAGCCAGATTATTATATATATTATATACACTTTATTACAGAAAATGGTAAATCTCCCGAGAAAAAACCTGAAGCAGAAGGGAAAGTGGAGGATGATGAAGTCATTGATATCAAGGAATCCATCGAGGAAATCAAGGACACTTCTACTAAGGAAGTTGAAGATGAAGAAAAGAAATCTAAGTCCAGATCGGTGTCACCTGCCAAGTAAGTCTATTTTATTTGTGTTCCATGTGGATTTGATAGCACCACACCAGTTAAGCCATCAACAGTTTGTAACTATCTACTGTGTGCTTAGCACTCGGCTGATGGATTGGAAAATCATAGTAAAGGTATTTGTATGTACTCACAGGGATGCTGCGGCTCATCCTACGGTAAAATCCTTAAGTCGCCTTCTATGACATTCACAATTCACATGCTCTTGACATTTCCTGGCTGAGAGCTCCACGGCAAGTTAAATAAACCTAATTATTTTTAATAGAACAGAAAAAATAATATTTTTAGTTTTTTCTGTTCTATTAAAATCGTCATGAATCTGATTGACTGACTGACTGACAACTAGTTTGTACCGCTAGTTCCCAAAAGTAATTCTTACTCAGAATGAGACTTCGTTTATTTGGTACCAAACCAACATTACCATGTTCAGTCAGATCATACAAGGCACCGACAATGTCATCCGACAAAAAGCGCAAGCAAAACGCTTTCGTCATAGCCAGAGAAAACTCCAACCAGCAACTCCTTCGCCCAACTGCTCGTCAATGTTACCAGAGAAATTTAGTATAGTAATAATTTTGTTGCTATCAGGTCAGCGAAAGGCAAAAACGGCGACGATAAACCGGAAAAATCTCGTCGATCATCCAGTGTTAGGCGGTCCTCATCTGCGTCTTCCCGTAAGTAAATACTGGATTAATACAGACTGCTTTCCTTGACATATTTCCATTGTAATCATCATTATTGATTATTGAGTGAGCAAAGCGAACAAGATTGTTAAGTTTATGTATATGTGTGGCAATGTTTGTGATGGCATAACTCAACAACGGTTGATCCGATATTGATGAAATTTAAACTAATGAGATGACAGAAATTGATTGTTGTGGGGGATTTTTGATAACTGAGGTAGCTTTTGAGATATTGGATAGAACAACAATATTTCGCCCATCACTTTTGAATGGTTGGTCCATTCAATTCTAATTTTGAAGTAGCAGAGATGACACTTATGCTCGTTAATCGGCGAAGTGTAGTTTTTGAGAAACAGGGTCGTAAAATGAGAGAATAAGATATGTGTCTTGTGGGGTGTCATTTGAAAGAGTATCGACAGCACATACAGATATATTATTATGAAAGAAAGTTAATTTCAATTTAACATAAGCGTGTAAATCACGTCATCACATTACACCTTTTTATGTAGTGTTATAACTTTTTAGATATTAAATCTGTGGTTAAATACCATCACAGTCCAGACGTAACCAGATCTCATTTCGGGGCGAACTAATGGTTTATACCGCTATAATTTTATGTGAATTAAATAAGGTCCACAAGGGGATATCATCATCCATACCGATTTCGACGACGGCGACCTTACTCCTGCTAGTCTGGGTGAACTCTAAGGTGACTGATATAGCAAATTTTGGCCTTAAACGAACGTGCACATGTAGCACATGTTAGAGCACCGTTGACATAGTTGCCGGCGGTTTCATTTTAAGGTGTTCTCGTTTTAGATCAAGTTCACGCCTTCGCCTGTTTTCAAAGTCGTAGACTTTCCGCCTCACCAGATTTCTCCATCCTGGCCGGTCTTCTGCCTGGGACTCCCAATAAGAGGGCTCAATCTCGCACTTTTTCAGCGATCTCATCTGAGCATCTTTATATCTGAGGAGATGAGACAATGGAATATACAGATATAGATTAAATTAAAAAATAGGTTTAAAAATGTATATTAATTCAAATTGAAAAGGTATAAGCACTGAACCGCCTCTGAGGACTAGTGGTTCGCCTTCCGGTGTCAGATCCCGTTCGATCCCCAGGGCGAGTACAATATTGTGATTGGTTTGGTTGGTGGGTAGGTTGTTTAAGTCCGCCTGGCTAGCTACCACCATCTTACCTAATTCTGTCGCCATAACAATAATTCTAAAATTGTTGTGTTCCGGCATAGCCAGTTCCTCGGTTTTTTGAGAAGGCCTTATCTTAACTTGTAACCAGGTGAGATGAAGGCCAAGCGCTTCCCCGTCGTACAATAAAAAAAAACACAAAAACCATACATGTTGTATGTTATGAACATTTTGTCTCTAGGTGGTAGTTTGAAGAAACGGGAGTCATCAGCGTCACACAAGAAACGCCACTATCGCTCCAACCGCGATTCGTCCAACAGCGTCAGCCCTAGACGTGGTTCTCGCAAAGATAGGTATGTATATTCTAAAATATTCTGTAATGGAACCAACTTCACTAAAAGCTCGAAAATCTTTCCACGGGTAAGTTTATACATATTTTATGTTGGAAGCCGATTTTATAAGCCAAGCAACAAGTTCGTTGTCGTATGTTAATCTCATTACATAGAAATAAGGCCAAAATATATCTAACCCGTCGTAAAACTTATGACATTTTTTAAAAATAATATGATTAATTTCAAGTTTTTAGTGAAGTTGTTTCCTTTTTTTTTTAATTCCACTTATTTTACCAATTTTAGTGATAAGTGATTTAATTTAAATAGAATCCAACCCATGACTACCAAATTAATTTTAAATCACCAAATATCTTAGTAAAACAGGGCTCATGCGAATCAGAATATAACAGTCGAGATATTTATGATTTGCTGTTGTCCCTTGAAAGCTTACTACACTTTTAACATCTGAATGCAGTGCGCGGGACAAACGGCTTAGCGATTAACTTTACCATCTCGTAAAATGTGTTGATCTACTTTTAGAAGCAAGTCTCGCCGCCGCAGCAGCCGTCGCAGGTCGGTGGATCGCCGCGAAAGGGAGAGAGAACGAGAACGCGAGAGGGAGAGGGAGAGAGAGAGGGAGAGGCGAAGACGCGAACGAGAACGCATGGAGAGAAGAGATAGGTTAGATTACTGCTCATTGTCAGATATATTATAAATGCGAAAGTAACTCCATTGAAGACCTCACCTTGCGTAACGTAAGGTTCGAGGTCAATAGATGGCCCATTTTGCAAAAAAGGCTTTATGCCTGTCCATCTGTCACGTATTTACTATAAAATTGCTGAACCAATTTTGTTGATGTAAGATTGTTTAAAATTGAACCACAGAAAGAGATGGGGCCGCTTAAGCTTTATCACTGAACGAAGTCGCGGCTAATATTTTGTTGATCCTTATAATCAATAAAATCTATATACTAATAAAAGTATAAAAAATAATATTTTGAGCAAATCTCGAGAATTACACAAAATATTTAATTTAGATTCATAGAGATTTTCCGATCAGATTTTTCTTACCAATAACGCCTCTTCATATTTTAATGCTGCTGTACAATTTAGTAGCAATTATCATCATTTTGTTTTTAGTATTGAACTTTTTTAAGAGCAGTAGAAGCCCCCTTGTGCAAGGGCTCGTTCGGAGAATTACTACCACCATACCTATTTCGGCCGCCAAGCAGCATTGCTATGTTTCGGTTTGAAGGGTATGCTTGTCGGTGAAATTACGGGCACGCGAGGCTTAACACCTCTATTCCTCAAGTTGACGGGCGCAATGCAATGCTGTGTAGGCTATGTTCTTTGTGGATGTGACCTATGCAGTAAGGCATAGTAAGGCATTGTTATAGGCAAGTGATGCACTTAACACAAGGCGGGCTACTTGCTTGTTCCGTCTCCTAGTTGTATAAAAAATAAAGAACTAAAGAACCAGTATGCCACATAGATAAATAAATATTACAGGACATTAATTTTACACAGCGCCATCTAGCTCCAAACTAAGCATAGCTTGTAATGTGGGAACTAGATTACGGATATAATACTTAAATACTTTTTGTAAATACATACATACTATATAACACAACACCCAAACACAGAACAAACATCTATATTCATCACACAAATGTTTGTCCTGGGTGGGAATCGAACCCACAGCCTATAGCGCAGAAGGCAGTACTACCAACTGAGCTAAGAGGCTTGTTAAATAAATACTATAGATACAGCCAAGTGCTAATTTGTATAGGATGCAGATAAATAACCGACAATGCATTAGTTGACATGGTTACTAGGTCGCGCGAACGTCGCCGATCGCTTGAAAGGCGCCGCCGGACGCGATCGGTTTCACGCTCTCGCCGACGTTCGAGGGACAGGTAATGCGTTTCTCCATTCTACAAAACTCTACCTACCTGAAATTATGAATTCACGGTGCATTTTCATTGGTCGATAATTCTCTACATTACACTGCATGTCGGGACAGATGGGCCATTCCACTCAGCGCCGAGCTAAGCAAAACTCGCTATATGGGGACTAGATGACTGACAGAATTACATACTTTTTTTTGTTAATATGGACATGGTACTTATGAATCCTATGATACAATATAACAGCGAAACACATCTTACCTAATTCTGTCGCCATAACAACAGTTCTAAAAAGAATGTTGTGCTCCGGCACATAGAGGTAAGATAGCCAGTTCCTCAGTTTGTTGAGGATTCCGGGCTAAGAGCGCCTCCACCTTCGACCTTATCTTAACTTATAACCAGGTGACAGAACAAAGATGCATTACACAAACCAATTTAGGCCTAATCTATCTGAAAAGTTCACGTCCTAAAGAAAGTAATGGGAGATCTACCATAACTATGCTTGGCAGGAGAGCTGGGTAAAAGTGTTGCTGTTGCTCGGATGGATGCTGGAAACACCATTATTCTGTGAATACTTAGTGGTGTTTTATGACATTAATGGGTAGTTACGAAGGGGGCTATATTCGTTGCCAGGGTCGTCAATAGTCAAGATAAATGCTATTACATGCATTTCCGACCACTATCCACCTTTCTACTATCGACCAATGAAAGTGCTTCATAATAAGATAAGCATGGCTGGATTTGTTTCGTGTAAATGGATTTTATGTTGTCTGCATGGCTTCACTTAATTTCACCGCTATGTGTAACGTGAATCGTTGTAATTGTTATATAATGATACAGTCATAGTATAATGTAATTGAATGTAGAGCTACCGCACACTCGCTCGTTTCATATAACCTCATGCTATGCAAAATAACTATAATATAGATGTAAGAATAACCATAACCACCATTTCTAGATAAATTGACCCATACGGAAAAGCAGGGTTATTTTGGTGGTGGGTTAACAAAACTGAAGTACATGACTGAAAATATACAATAGAGCATTTATTTGTCCGTGCAATTGTCCGCTTTTACTGTTGAATATTATCGTTTGTAGATGTGTGAGCGATATTTGACTTGATATGTTTGTGATATTGTTGCTGATAACTTTATCTATATAACCTGTAATAGAACTCATGTTGTAGCATGATTTTAACCCATTATGTCAGACGTGTAGACATATCATGTCTTAGACAGCGAATGGTTATGTAAGAGCTATTGGAACCAATAAAGGCCTATGAAATTCATATACCATGATGGATCAAAAAAATCATAACATTATTAGATATATTTGTGGCCAACAATATATTTGTGGTTTTTGTTACATTTTTGTTTAACAGTGATTACTTTTTAAATCAGCAACAATATCAATAACCTCTTGACTCGTGAACACTCACTTTACTACCGTATGTTGACAATATTGTTCACGTATAGGTCGCGCGACCGCCGTCGATCGCGCTCCCGCAGACGGTCGGCGTCCCGTCGCCGCTCCGGACGCGGCTCGTCGGTGCGTCGTTCCCGAGACCGACGCTCCAAGGAAAGACGATCGAAGTCCAGGTAATTTTTCCTACCACCATGGAACCTCCGAAGTAATCATCCCAATAGTTTTTCAGGTATCATAGTTCCAAACTTGCTGAATCAGTATTCTCAGTCAGTTCTGTAGATGATATAATTTTAACTATTCCTACAATCGTGAGAAACATGCAGCCTGAAGACAATGTTACAATGATTTTACATGATTGTAGCTCTACTAACCAGGTCAAAGCGACTGGATTCAAATTAAATTGTCAAGTTAGCAAAGCTCAAATTTCAATAATATATTTACTTTGAGAACTGTACCACTAAGCTTTTGATTTAATTTATCTGCGGAAGACTGTCATAGTTTTTGCAGTATGCATTCGTTCATTTTAAATAGATCTTCGTTTCCAATATTCAGTATCTGAACTGAATGCATCAAACTCTAAAAAAGTAGCAATATTCATTTGGGCTTCATTCTACAGAGATAAGAAATCGAGGGATCGTTCGAAGAAATCAAAGGACAGAAAATCCCGCGACAGGAGGTCCAGCGACCTCATCAAAGAACGTTTAGAGAAATCTGTCTCCATACCGAGGAAGGGTAAGTTGAATAGCCTTGCTTACTGTATCTTATATTGAGGTAGTGGTTGTATCTTTATTCATTGGAAATTTCTACACCACAGAGAATCTGGATAAGTTGCGCAAAAAGTCAGTCGAGCGCGTTTCCATCCCACGAGCCATTTCCAAAGAGCGCATCATCTCCAGCACGAGCCGGGAGTCTTCCGTCGCCAAGGAGAAACCCGTATCCGTCAAAGAAAAGGATACTGAAAAGAAAGCACTCGCCTCCTCGGACGAGGAACGCGCCGACTTCATATCCATTCCGACCTTACGTGAGTACTCCAAGAGCCTTTCGCGTACACCGTCCCCGTTCCTCAGGAAACATGAAATCGAAAAAACCAAAAAGTCAGATCGATCCTGTGACGACGCCTCCGGTAAAGAGCAGCCGGAAGAAGTCTCTAAAACCAAGGAGCCCAAGAAAGGTAAGCGCAAAGCTAATCGCTCTGAATCCGAGAGCGAAAGCAGTCAAGGGGCTGCTAAATCTAAAAGCAAGTCTAAGCCCAAACGCAAAGATAAATCGAGCTCAAAGAAAAACAAGAAACCTAAAAAGGAAAGTTCTTCATCCGACAGCGAGTCTGAGGACTCTTCTTCTAGTGAGTCTGAAGGTGATAGGAAGAAAAAGAGCAAAAAGACCGCCAAAAAGAAGCTCGCCAAAAAGTCGCGCAAGAAGAGAGCGCGCTCATCCAGCTCCGAATCGAGCTCGGAGGAGGAAACCAAACACAAGAGTTCCAAGTCAAAGCAAAAGAACAATCCAGACGAGCCTGATGGTGACAAAAAGAAAAAGCGAAACAAAGACGCTAGCAGCGATCGTTCGAGGTCTGATAAGGTAGACGACAAGAAAGTCAAGTCCAAGAAAACAGACAATTCTGACGATTCTCACGATGACAGCTCTGAATCTGACGAAAAAGGTACTAAAAAGAAGGCAGCGAAACGAGATTCCTCTAGCTCTGAAAAAGAAGTAAAGCGAACTAAAAAAGCAGATACAAAAGAAAGAGCGTCGTCGCCTGATACCAAGACAAAGAAAATAGAAGAAAAAGATAAAACGGTGAAACCCAAACAAGCTGAAGAAGCTAAGTCTAAAATAAAAGACGATGGAGAGAAAAAAGCTAAGAAAAGAGAAAAGGAGGAATCATCTTCTGACAGTGACCAAGTGTCTAAAAAGAAAGCCAGGAAGAAGGTTTCCGAATCAGACTCGGAGTCTGAAAGTGATGAGCCTAAGAAGTCAAAGAAGGCCAAGAAACACAAGAAGCATTCGAAGAAACATAAGAAACACAAGAAACATAAGAAAGTATCGAAAAAGAAGGACGATTCTTCTGATAGTGACGAACCAGAAGAAGAGGAAGAAGGAAAAGTTAACAATGAAGATTTAGAAAAAAAACTTCGCGAAAGAGCATTGAAGTCTATGAAAAAACAGACTAGCGTTTCTGGTTCAGATTAGCAACACCGCCCCCATCCACCGCTCTTTTAGAATAAGTTCGCAACTTTAGCATCATTGTGGGTTTCTTTCATTTATATTTAATATTCGATGGTAGAATAAAATGTGGTAAGTGTATGACTTATTTAACGAATGCGTGTTTCACATTATTAGAAATAAAGTTTTAAACTATGCATAATCATATTTGTTTTATTTCTTTCTGCAGGAAAAATACATATCCAAATAAATAAATTACCTATCATTTTAAAAACATTGTTTGTAGAGCTTTGGAAAGTGCTTTGGTACCATAAACTAGTACTTAATAGATAGTTTCTGAAAAGATATAACACAAATCATTTTCTTGAATAGCCTCTGTACCCAGTGACTAAGCTAGGAGTGATGCCACTGTTATAAATGCTGCCATAACCGGGCTTCTTACTATAATAACCGTACCCTAAATGGCCATAGCCTTGGTAGTTTGGATTATTGTATCCGTAATAGGAGTTCAGTCCTCCATTGCCCGTGTAGCCTCCGTACCCGCCGTTACCGTAGCCGGTGGGTCCGTATCCGCTGTTGTATGTGCCATAGCCCGTGCCGCTGCCGTAGCCTCCACTCGCGCCTCGGTACCCGTCGTAGCCCGAATTACCAGTGTTGCCATATCCCGCTCCCCCGTACCCGCCGTATCCACTATCGTAGCCTCTATCGTAGCTACCGTAATTGCTGTATCTGTCGTCTATTGCGCCATATCCAGTGTATCCTCCTCCACTGCTGGGGTAGCCTCGAGATCCGTAACCGTAATCAGGATTTCGATCATAATCTGAAAATATTTTGCGTATATCATCTTACCTAATTCTGTCGCCATAACAATTCTAAAAAAAATGTTGTGTTCCGGCATTTAGAGGTAAGATTGCCAGTTCCTGTTTGTTGAGAATTCTGGGTGAAGTGCGCCTTCACCTTCAGCCTTATCTTAACTTTTAACCAGGTGAGATGAAAGACAAGCGCTTCCCCGTCGTAAAATAAAAATAAAAAATAGTATTCCAGACATGAGACAACACAAAAAAAAAATAAACAAAATGGGGAGTGTAGATTACAAAAAGCAACTGCACAGTACTCTAATTCGTTTATTCTCAGAAACTTCGTGAAAGTAGTTTCGTAACGGAACTGTTGAGCCTTTTTCCTCATTAGTCCCGTCGCCGTGGAACAAAATGCTAATTCATTTAACTTTTTTTACTCCCACTTGTTTATGTTTAATGTTTCATGCATTTATATTCAAACTATAACATCACTACCTTGCATATGTCAAGTCTATTTCTGGTCTAATTGTACTGCCAATAGTGTATTGTACAATATACCTGGATACTTAATACTTATTTGTTGCTTAATGGTTTTTTGCTTAACATTTTATGTATGTTTTTTGCTATTTTAGTTAAATCGATAATTTTAACTTTTTTCCTAATTTGTACCATCCTTATTTACTAGGGTTGCCTAGAAGAAGTCGCTTTTAACTATAAGGCCGCCCATTGTACTTACACTGCTACTTAATAAATAAAGAAAAATATATTAGAGGACATTAATTTCACACAGCGCCACCTAGCCCCAAACTAAGCATAGTACTATGGGAACTAGATTACGGATAGAATACAATACCCAAACACAGAACAAATATCTATATTCATCACACAAATGTTTTCCTGGGTGGGAATCGAACCCACAACCTACAGCGCAGAAGGCAGAGATACTACCAACTGAGTTGAACTTTGTAATATGTGTATTGTTCGATTTTATTCGTGTACAATGAAGCGTTAATCCATTCAATTCTACTCCGATCTAGTTTGATATAGATAGCATCAGTTGAGAACTTTACTTACAAGTGCTTGCATCTGTTTTGAGATCAGTTTCCTGGTTCACTGTTTGAGGTTGTACGGCGGATGCGGGCTTGGCAGAGTTATTGTTTGCAGGGGATGCACAAGCTGCACTCGCGTAACCCAGTATCATAATGATCAGTAATCTTTTCGCCATCTGAAAATATTATTTCATAGGTTTTCCTAGTTACGAGAACAGAAATAGGTACAGACGCTGGTAATAGGATGTTCTTGTGTTCTTATACAACTGCCTCAGGAGGGTTTTCGAGAGAATGCGGGTATTAATGTATGTATGTTGCATTGGCAACATACATACATTAGCCTTTTAAGGCTTAAATGGTTTAATGGTAACCATTTAAGGCTTAAATGGTTTGATGGATTTTGACGTGCAAGGTTTCGGTTGTTTTGTCTAAATTGTGGAGGTGACATGGGCTATATGGTTTTATTATGGTTTTTGCGATGTGAATCAAAAACTAAGAGGATAAAAATAGTACATGTACACTTAGGGAAACCGATTACCAAAGAGGGTGTTGTTTGAGGCCCTCGGCGACTCACGAGTTTGGGATAGCATAGCACTATCTTCTGATCTTTATTCTTTTGATGATGTTATTTATTTCACACAGCGCCATCTAGCATAGCTTGTAATTTGGGAACTGGATTTTCTATTTTACGGATAGAATACTTAAATACTTAGTTACAACACCCAAACATAACATAGATTCGTAATGCTAATCAATGCAAGTGTTTTCGTCGTTATATGGTGTCAGCGAGAGGACTCAGCAAATAGGCCAGAGTTGGCACTCCAACTCTAATTATAATACATTCAAATTCCGATGACAATGTAATAATAATATGTGTGACTGAGCTGAGAGAATGAGTGTGATTTCAGAGAACTCCTCAGTAAAATATTCATGATAAGCTTGCTGCTACCTAATAGAAGTTTAAAGGTTTTTCAACAAAAAATCTTAGTGCTCGGGGATACTAAGTACCTACACATAAAGTCACAAATATATCAGAGTCAGTTGACATCTTGGCACGTGATTTAAAACGCAGTGATCTGACTCACTGGGTTACATCAGTGTACAAAGATGGGTGGGGTCGTAGTTTAGTTGAGCAGTTTAGTGTCCTACTCTACTATTCACTTAACTAATCCACAGGTAACCTCATCAGTTACGAAATATGAGCACTAATGTTTTGTAAATACGTAACATCTGAAATAAATGCCCTTAGTTTTTATTTTATTTTTTATTGTACGAAGGCTAAGCACTTGGCTTGGCCTGCGTCTCACCTGGTTACAAGTTGAGATGACGCCGAAGGTGGAGGCGCACTTCACCCGGAATCCTCTACAAACTGAGGAACTGGCTATCTTACTTCTAAATGCAGGAACACAACAATTTCAGAATTGTTATTATGGCGACAGAAGGTAAGATGGTGGTAGCTAGTCCGGCGGACTTAAACAAAGTCCTACCACCAACCAAACCAAGCACAATATTGTGCTTGTATATATTATTGTACTCCCCTTGGGTATAGAACCCGGGACCTCTGGATCTGAAATCGGTGGGTTGAATCACTAGACCACAGAGGCGGTTAAAAGTCCCATAAAAATAAGCGATTTTTTTTTTGCGGAAATGAAGCCTTAAATTACCAAAAATGTACAAACACGGCAATGTAATGTTGGTAAATAACCAACTCTAATAGGTAATTAGTACATAAACATGTAAATTAAAGCTATCATAGTCAGCGATACGGTACCCTATGACCCTCAAAACAATAATAGACAGACATAATGTTGTTCTCACGCTGTGTTCGATGTTTCAAGAACGAGGTAAGACACACATTTTAAACCCTTGACTTTACTGCTAATAAAGATGATAAAAACCCGCCTATTTTTTTTTAGAACGATTTTGAATCTAATCAATCTTTTGCTTGCGGTAGATTCTCATCTCAACAACAACAGTCCGTAGAGTAAGTATGTATCCATAACCGTCTACTGAGAGACTTGAGGCTCCTCCAAAACGATGTAGGTTATTTATTCATACCTACTTATTACCTAACTAGGTATGTACATCATGATTCCAGGGTTTGAGTTTTTCTGATTTGCTGTGACAATAATTAACATTTGCCTTTTGGGGTGGAGACCTTGTTCCGTGGAAAGCCGGAGCCCTCTGGGTTTTCAAAAATCTTGCGGGGCTTTTGATTGAGGCGACACGTTACCCAAGGGCTGGCTCTTATTTAGGTCAGGGAATTAGCATAGCAATACAGCTAGTGTCTTGGGCACGCTTCCGGTACTCTGGAACAGTTGAGTTACCTATAGGCCGTTTGTAACTGTCCTTAGGTAACCTGACTGATTCCTTTGTACATAGTTAGTTTAATTGATAATTAACATACAATCATTACTTTGTACCTACTTACAACATCTTCAATACAGTTCCATCTGCTTTTTTAGCTGACTATAGCGAAGCAAAAGGGCTATGATTTTTACCGGTATATACGTAAGTACCGATTTTCTTCTGTTCCCTCAACTTCTAGACTCTTATTATTATTTGACATTGTAGTGATGAGTTGTTTATTAAATAACTTTCTAACTTTTATTTACAACAATAAGGACAGAGCTTTGTCGCTGTGCGACCACATCGCCCAATCATACAATGAATATAATTATCTAATAAGGGATGCTAAATTAATAAAAAAACGTCATTCTAACTGATCTTTAAAAATATGACCCTTGAAATAAATGTATTACCTAGAGGACATTCAGGACATTCATTTCATTATATTTGAGCATCTTTAGCTGACAGGACCAGTCAAAATACTGTTAACCAACAGGCAGTCTTGTATGTTGGGTTTTCCTTCGTATATGAACGAGTCTGGCTGTTTTCTGGTCGTCATTTGGAGAAGAAAATAAACAAGGGCATTACATTGACGACAAAACATTTGGTTTGAGTTGTAGGTTAGAAGCTAGGTAGGTACGTACATAAGTCTTCTTTAACTTCCCTAACGTACATGTTTATTTATTTACTTAAGTCTATCCTTACACAAAACTTGATATTAATTAAATATATGTTTTTTTTTTATATTTGCTGAACATTTTCAAATAAAAAAAACCGAGGATTTGCAATAATTTCCACACTTATCAGGCGAATTAGAAATTGAAGTGCAGCAAAGTGGTTTATCGAGATGCGGCTGGCAATTGTTTGGTGAACGATCCCTTAGTCGCCTTCTAAGATATTCACGGGCTGAATAAGAGTTCTATTCCGGTCCTAAATTGGTTCAGTAGTTTGGTTTGAGCGGCTGGCAATTGTTTGGTGAACGATCCCTTAGTCGCTGCTACGGGCTTACGGGCTGTTTGGAGTCCTATTCCGGTCCTTAATTGGTTCAGTGGTTTGGTTTCAAAATATAAATAACTAGATAAAATATATCATACTAAATAGAATAAAGAGAAAGAATACAATTTATTTCTACCACCAAATTAAATAAACATATTGTGTAATACGACATAAAATCTGTGAAAAATAGCGTATCTGCTTTCCTGTGACTTTAAACCGACTTCCCAAATGGACGCAGGTCATCAATTTGGATCGTATTTTTTAAATATCTATTGTTATAGTTATATAGGGGCAATATAAATACTTATATACACTGAAATTTCAACTGTTTACCTACAACGGTTTATGAGATCAGCCCGCTGACATAATGGACGGATAGTGGAGCCTTATTAATAGGGTCCCGTTTCTCCCATTGGTAAAGGAACCCTAAAAACTACAACGGTATGTGGATATTTTTTATAATAAATTGTTACTTACGGTTGCGAATATTCAGAAGTGAACCAAACGAATGTTTACAGTTACAGGTCCAGTAAAGCACTGAGTGCGCTCGGTCCAGCAGGTTGTATCGTACGATATGAGCGGAGATGCGCTCTGCGTACGTACGCATACGGACAAACCTTTATAAACCGTGGGAGTTTTTGTCTTATAATTGACAATGGCCACTGGGGAGGTAATGAGTCCGTTTGTAGTCAGCGCGTCCTTCTGTCAAGACTATGACGCTGTTCGCTCGATGCAATGGTTATCACCTCACGGATAATAGAACTCCCAGGAGTGTATGGTACCTATTGTGCTCGAGAGGTGAATTCATTTCCGGAAACTGGAATGACATTGTACAGAGAGCTCTTTGTTTGTTTACAAGAGTTCAAATTGATTTGGGTTCAGATTTGAGTTTTCCGATATGCACATAACGTACTTAGTAGATATTCTCTTTAATGCGTTCAGATTGATTCAGTGGATTGGTCACCTAACCTAAAGAATATAACCTAATTTGAATGTTTAATGGACGCCATCCATCCATGACTGCTGTGTATGTACACAATATTGATTCTAATCAGTCTTTGTTAGAGTTTTCCAAAACGGTAGGTACCTACTTACCTATATATCCGTTATCAGTACTTACCTAGGTATCTGTAGCATTAGTTTTATAAATCCTTGTATGCGGTACGAATGATATTTATGCTCTGAAATGTTGATCTAATGATGGCCTTGATCATATACCTACATATCGTAGGCACCAAACAACTATGTACCTGCGGAACACTGTAACAGTTCAGTCCGCGGACAAGCCAGTGCCTTCTGGGAAAGCTTGCTCCATAGTAGACCTTACCCTTGATCTGGCATAGAGCTAGACAAGCCTAAGAGCTAAACCATATTTTTTTTATAAAGTATGTAGGTACCTACTTAACTAAACAACTATATGAACTAGGTACTTACCATAAATGTGGTAGGTACCTATAGTTCTTCTAGTCTCTTCTCGTTTCTGCAGATTTTTCCAACGCAATACTTACAAAGCTAAGTTTGTAGAATCCGCGAGGCTTATACCTACGCGGAACCGGAAGTTTGTGATGTGTGGATAATTTTAGTGAAATTAGTGTACGTAATGTGAAGTCGCAAAACTTAAACGCTTCGCTGGTTGTAGAGGCCATCTATTCAAGGTCAAGGGTTTTTTTGACAAACTTTGTCACTACTTCTTAGTTGGAAATTGCTATACCTAAGTAACATTGGGTTCCTGCCTACGGAGATACACAGACAGACACGCCTATCTTATCGTGAACTCGTCGACAATCGGGACTTCGTTTGGGCTATCGATATACTTACTCGAATTCCCAACGGCCCCACTCTCTTAGGATTTTTCCAATAGTGAACCTATACACAAAAGCAAGTGTAAATATTAAGAAACTTTGATGGTTCCTAGTATCTTCATGTTAGAACAGCTAATATCCTAACTCTAGGAACGTTGGGCGTTGATTGTCAATTAGTCAATTACTTAGTAAGCTACATAATGATTTGATATACCTAGTTAGATAATCAACCCCGAGATATCAATGAGATACCTTTCGATTTTTACCCGATTGTCTAAGGAAAAGGGTAATGTTTTTAGAAAATGATAGTATATTATAACCCCCATATTAAATTATATAGCCTTATTTAAATTAAATTATATATATAACTAAAGGAACCAAACGATAACTCACATGTCAAATTCCATGAAGTCATCTAGGCTGCAGTGCGTGACAAACATACATACTTTTATATTCTCCAAAAACAAAAGGTAATTGATATCTTGGACCTGAATAACTAATTATATCAAATCACTATGTAGACACTGATCAAAAAATTAAAAGGGGAGATATGCAATAAAATGTACAATCATAACAATAATGGAATATGAAACAAAGAAAGAAAAGATATTTATTTTTGAAATATTTATGAAAGAATCTATTATAATTAGAGATTGTATATCTTTTTTGTAATATTTTTTTTATAAAACTTTTATAATTTTTGATTATTTTAATTTCATTTATTTTTTATATTTTATTAATCTATGTAGATAGGTTAGGTACTAGATTATATAAAAACATATGTAGATTGTAATATTTCTTATGGTAGTATTCGAGTAAAACCATGAAGTTTGAAATGAAGAAATCGGGTTTTTGTTGGTTGGAAATAGATTACGGATAGAATACTTAAATACGTTTTTTTTGTATATACAGGTGAGTTTTTTTTCAGGGCCACTGAGTTATCGAAAAGTCATGTTAGGAGTTACGTGCTCGATTAAAAAAAAAAAGTTCTGTATTGAAGGAAATCAATATTGTTTTATAGGTTTTCTGGAAAAGTGAGAAAAAAAAACTCATCCTGATATACATTATATATGATTGTAATACTCAAACACAGAACAAATATCTTTATAAATCATACAGATACTTGTCCTGGATGGGAATCGAACCCACAACCTACAGCGCCGAAGGCAGAGTTACTACCAACCGAGCTATGAGGCTTGTTTTTGTGAAAACTTGGTGAAAAGTTATGTTACAAAACAATTCATATAACTTGTAATTTTATGTCATCAGTCTAGTAGTTCTGTAACAAGGGACTGTAACCTTACCTCCTAGATAAAAAAAAAATCCTAGGATTAATAATTTTATTACAGACCCTTTTATTATGTTTAATCTCAGGAATAATAATTAAAACTTATTGATTTTCTTATATTTTATTTTAAACCTTTCTAGGGTTACAGTTGCTATTTGAAAAGCAGTAAGTAATTATATAAGTAAGTTGCTTTCTTCTGCTAGTTTGTTTGAAAAGCAGTAATTATTTCTGTTGCGTTCTTTTGGATATGATATCCTTTATTTTTTTTTATCTATGCCAATGACCAACTGACATCACTCAAGATTCTTCCATAAGGTACCCCCAACTTTAATGTTTCCTATCATTCCCGTCTATGACAATATCTGTACAAAATTTCAGCTTAATCCGTTTTTTTAAAGTGAAGGAACGTCAAACATCTAAACGAACCTTCGCATCTATAATGATAGTTGGATAAATAAACTACTTACTTACCATGTTCAGTGATTCGGATTCCGCATTTGACAAAGCTTGCCACACACCTTACCTTCCAACATTGCATTATGAAATCGGCTAGGGGCCGGCGGAGGTAGCACCGCCCATACAAACGCAACCTTCAGGACCAGAAAGTTGAAATCCCAAAATGTACAATTTACCAGAATGTTGATATTTTTGTTTCGCAAAAGTAATAACTAAATTTCCCATAAAAACTTCATAGTTCATTCCATACCTACAGGTATTTAGATTTTGGGTGGATATTTTGAAGTAAATGTGTTTTCATAATTTATTATGTATGTATTCATCATAATTTATTATGAAAACACATTTACTTCAAAATATCCACTGGCTGATTTCCGCTTTTCAGCACAAACGTAGTTTATCTTTGATTTTAAACGACATGATACACGTGCCTAAGAGTTTGAAAGAGAGAAGAATGTATGAGAAAAGTATTATGCCTTTTTCCGAATTTGATTGTATTTTTAGAAAAAGCTAGCTGCAACTCTAGATTATCCCTACCATCTCAATGGCACATGTTATTCCGAAATTAACAACAAGCCACATTTGTATGAGAACGTCTCTCATACAAATCTCATACAATTATTATTACTAGATCCAGTAGTAATAGTAACGCTCTAGCGTGGTGAAAAAATTATAGAATTAATTACAGTGGGTACTTAGTTTTTTTTTAGGTTTTTCGTTTCTATGGTATGGTCTGTGCATTGTTCGCCGACCTTTTAATGGCTAACGTAAGCACCACTTTAAGAGACCTCTAACAATTTTCTTGTGGAGATACCTACCTGTTATGTGATGACTAAGTCTAAGTGGTGGTGATACCATGAAATCTTGTTACATAGGTAGTCTAGGTTATTTATTTATTTTTATTGTACGACTATTATAATACCTGACTATCTTACCTGTGCCGGAACACATTAGTTTAGAATTGCTGTTATGGCGACAGACTTAGGTAAGATGGTAGTGGCTAGCCAACCAACCAAACCAAGCACAATGTTCTACTCCCGTGGGGATCGAACCCTGGACCTCTGAATCTGACATCGGTGGGCGACCCACTAGACCACAGGATCCCCTGCCCATTTTTAATGGGTTGGCCTGATTTCCTTTTGAAAATAAATACTTATGTGTTAACGAATATTACATATTATTACAGGACATTAATTTTACACAGCGCCATCTAGCCCCAAACTAAGCATAGCTTGTAATATGGGAACTAGATTACGGATTTTGATTTTGATTTTGATTTTTTGGGGCTTTTGATTGAGGCGACACGTGACCCAAGGGCTGGCACTTATTTAGGCCAGCGAATTAGCATAGCTATTCAGCGTGGCAATGCAGCCAGTGTCTTGGGCACGCTTCCGTCTGGTACTGGTCTGGAACAGTTGAGTTACCTATAGGCCGTTTGTAACGGTCCTTAGGTAATCTGACTGATTCCTTTGTACATAGTTAGTTTAATTGTACTTTTTATTGAATAAATGTATATTAAAAAAAAAAAAATTACGGATAGAATACTTTAATACTTTTTGTAAATACATATGTACTCTATGAATAGGTAAGCTCCGAAAAAAACCTCACTAATTCACACAACATTTTACTTCTACCTATCACCTCTCATTCTGGTATGTGGTATGTATTGTATAGTTTTATATTTTGTGAAAGTACCTAGTTCTTGTTTTTCCTGCACGCTAAAATTAATGGCGTGAGGCGGCGGCGGCGCGGCGGGGTAAAACCGATTGAGCTGACATACCTATTATGGCACCAATGCCACAAATTTTGTTCTAGGCCAGGAATAATATATCATCTATTTTTTTGGGTACCACATAGGGATAGCTGCTACCTACCTAACATACCTTAGGTAGGTATGTTAGGTAGCTTCTGTAGAAAAATATAGGTACTCCAGACACTAACACTGGCTGACATATTTCCAGTAATAACTGGAAAACCTTACCTTTAGGTACCTTACCAACATATACCAATACCATACCTACATTATATAAAGCTGCATTACCATTGACTCACTGACTGACTCATTGACATACTTGTTTGACCTGATGCAGATGATAAGTGAATAGGGAAATTTAGACGTATCGGTAGGGAATTTATCAGTGAGTAGAAGAAAAATTTTCCTAAATTTGACACGTTTCATTGTAAAAATAGTAATAAACTTGAAATTACTGAAGAATTACCCGAAAAAATACTAAATTTTGCAATTTCAAATAAACAATTGACAATCGCCGTTCGAAAATTTCATATTTTCCATAGATCTATAGCGTACCAGATGTGGCAATTCCGAGCGAAATGTATGGAGATTTTCAAACAAATTTCAATGCCACTTCTAAATCAGATTATTTTTACCTAGCTCTATGTAGAGTTCGAAATAATTTGAAAATATAATGGCCAAGCACGAGTGGTTTTTTTTAAATGGACACGACATTGAATCCGATACGATTTTTTCCCCTTGGAGGAATCCGACTATTTTCCACGATCACGACAATTGGATACGTATTTTTTTTTTCACTTGATTTATAGAGGTGAAAGGCTAAGATGGCAAAAGCCATTTTCGCATACCGCCTTGAATGATGGTTGTTTTTTTTTTGACAAAATATATTTTTACTTACCGCTTTCAATTATGATTGTTTTTTTTTAATTTTGAAAAGGAAAAAGTCAATATTTGTTTTTAATGTAAAGAGGTAACAGTCATTTTTGCATACCGCCTTGAACTATGGATGTTTTTTTTTTTGGGATGGTATGGCAATGCAAATATTTTTTTTCCACCATTGTGATTTTTTTTACTTGCACTATGAATAGCAAACTTCAACAAACGTTTTTTTTATTTTTTTCTGTAATTGTGGGAATCACGTGACGTCACAGCACTTCGACCCGAGCGGAGCGTTTTTCATATATATATTTTTTTCACATATATTTATTTTCATTTTTTATTTTTCATATTTAAAAAAAAAAATTACTTGTCATAAAAAAACTCAATTATTTAAAAAAATCAAAAACCTCACAACAAATAAAAAATGAGAGACCACCTCCGCTGCATGCAGCTCGCGGCACTACAAAAAAACTTTAGATATAAAAACCAAACTACTGTACCTTTACCTGTACGATTTTAATGAAATTTCTATGGAACCACCTCGGATGTATGACCTACCAAACATAGCAAGAATCATCAAAATCTAATTCGAATTGGCGGAGTATTCAAGTAACAAACAAAAAAAAGCATACAGCCGATTTGAGAACTTCCTCCTTTTTCTGAATATAATATGAATGTCTGAGCTCGGCTATGATAAGACACACCAGGGGCACACACGACCACTTATAGGATTAATGTTTTGATATTAGTTTACTTTTGTCACTATCTGTCCAGTATAGAAAAAACGAGACAAAAGTACCCACCTAATACAAGATCACAACGAGAATGTTTGTGGTCATGGTTAGGTTAGTTTAAAGTACATGGTGTCTGTTTTACTTAACTTTAGAAGCAAGGTCGCTGTGCTTCCACAGGTGAATATTGGGTACCTTTCGCATCTGTAATCTAGCTACCATATTACAAGTTGAGTGTGTGTTAAGTGTTCCACGGACCTGCTGAGTTGTCTCAGTGGGCGGAGAGGTGTACCAACTCTACGTGGCGCGTCCCCGGGTTGTGGATTGGGGGTCCCGGTGTCTCGATAACTTCGAGGTAGAAGTTATCGACAAACCGGCGAGGACAAAACAATAGATCAAGCGAATAGTGAAAAACGACCCCAGGCTATTTTCAATTAAAAAAAAAAATGTCACACCGCGTCCACTGAACCTTAAGTTACTGAACCTACGCTATAGGTACACTGCAAACTTATTGAAGAAACAACTGAAAGGATATACCGTATTCATTATCATATATTTCGTGGCTTTTTATTGATAATACCTGATACGAATAGCCGCCTCTGTGGTCTAGTGGTTCAATAGTGGTCCGATTTCAGATCCAGAGGTCCCGGTGTCGATCCCCAGGGGGTGTACAATATTGTGCTCGGTTTGGTTAGTGATAGGACGTCTGCCTGGCTAGTTACCACCATCTTACCTAATTCTATCGCCATAATAACAATTCTAAAATTGTTGTGTTCCGGCATTTAGAGGTAGAATAGCCAGTTCCTCAGTTTGTTGAGGATTCCGGGTGAAGTGCGCCCCCACCTTCGGCCTTATCTTAAATTGTTATAAGGTGAGACTTTTTTCTATGTGTAAACAAACCTTTAACGGGCTATAGTACCTCAGATTAGCAACACAACGCAACTTCACTCTTGTTTCGAACTAAGATATAGTAATAATAAATGTGACATTGCTGTGCCCTCAACCACGGCGCTTATGACCACCAGATGACAGAAATATGCGCGTATTTCTACGTTTTGTTTTTTTACGGTAAAACAAATATTAATTTTAAAAATCTAAAACGCAGACCGTCTGCTGTATACTGTGTTTATTTACTGTTCAAAGTTTCAAGCCCTAATTGGGCGTATTTATTGAATGGCGAACATTTTTGGTACAAATTAGAGTCAACTTTGGATTTATTTTCTATAGAGAAAATTTTATGTAATCGTGTTTTCAAAACACAAGCGTTCTAGCATCTATCCTGAACTATAACATATATTAATTTCAAAGTAAATGCTACAGTATTGTAGAAGATATGATAGCTGAAGCTAAACCATTTAACATATCATACACTCTAAACTGAGCACCAATATGTCTGCCAAGCGTGGTGATTATGGCCAGCCTTACAGTTTTGAGGGAAGTTTTTTTTTAATTGTGCTTTGCTGTTGATGAGGTTTAACTGCCCATATCCCATATGGGCAGTTAAACCTCTTGCGTGACATCCCAAAGTAATTCTTAGATTTTATCGACACCTTTGATGTTAGTGTTTTGTTATCTGTACCCATGGTTTGACAACTAAATAGGGTTCAATTGAGTGAATAATAGATTCCGAATACCCTCTCTTATATTGCAAGGACTGATGATAATTTTTTGCCCCTTCATCTTAAAAACCACCCCTAATAAGGCCAAAAAAAACTTATTTTGAAATCTACAGTCTAAACCCATATCTCATATGATGTTTCACGTTTTCACACATTTTCAAGACTTTATTCTTATTGCAAATAACGCCCCCATTTTTTTACAAAAACCACCCCTAGAAAACAGTTAAAATTTTAATTTTTGAATGTATAGCTGATACCTACTCATTTCAATGACACAGCAATGACAATCCAAAATTCCTCATTGTCTACCCTATTTCTCATAAACTACCTTTCTATTGTAATCTACCTTATCTTCGTATATAATATTCTCTGCATAGGTATTCAAAGTGTTAAATTATCAATTCAAAATTTCATAAGATAACCGGATAATCCGTTCGAGAGTTATGCCGTCACAAACATTGCCACCATAACCATACATACATACAGTGCCGGCGGAGATCTCGTTCGCTACGCTCACTCGATCAATAATTGAACTTATACCTATTAATGTTAAATGTAAAGTTAAGTAAGAACTCCACATAAAAATGTGTTTTTGTCTAAAATGAAATGAAATTAAGTTAGCTTCTTTATGGGTTGGTTTCTTTAAAGATTTATATACCTACGCGTAAAACTAATTTTACGAAGAGAATAACTAGCATGATCACCTTAACATGATCCGTCCCAATAAGATATTACAAGACACTATTACAAGACACTAATTTCACACAGCGCCATCTAGTCCCAAACTAAGCATAGCTTGTAATATGGGAACTAGATTACGGATATAATACATAGATACTTTTTTTTTTCTTATTTGTAAATACATAATTATCATACAATACAACACCCAAACACAGAACAAACATCTATATTCATCACATAAATGTTTGTCCTGGGTGGGAATCGAACCCACAACCTACAGCGCAGAAGGCAGAGCTATTACCTACTGAGCTGTGAGGCTTAATAAGAATAAGAACAGTAATAATATTGGTGTGGAGTCAGGTTCTTTCTTACAAGGACAGTGCGTAGGTATAATTACCTAGTAGGGGAATAGCGTTGACCCGTGACTGCATCTAAGCCACGGTCATAGGTACTTTGTAGGTACCTTACCTAACTACGTACAGAGTAGGTATCTATGTATTTACGACACGACAGTCATGTCTTGGTGCAAGCAACCTATATAATAAGAATGTGTAGGAATGTGTATACAACTAACAAAATGGCTAATGTTCAAAGATTTGCTGAACGTCACGTTAATTATCCTATTATCGTATCGTACACAGGAAGGTAACTCTGGTTGGTTGGTTCTAAGTATAATAAAATGAATTAAACAACAGAGGGTATTTTTAAAGAAATATTTAATTTCCAGTAAGTATGTAGGTACGCTGGGAACCTACTATGCAATCAAAATGATAATTTTAACATATTAAATACATTTTGTTGATGGTTTCAAATGAAGCTCGTAATGCTCAATTTATTTAAGTTACATACGTACGAAAGAAAAGTATATTTCTACTCGACTTCACAACACAATATTTAAATAAAACTTATTAACGATAGACAGTAATAAATACTTAAAATATATGCGCCAACTATAGAAATTTTGAGATCGTCCAAGATTAGATATCGGACAGTCCCAAAATTATCAACTTGACTTTGACTTGTGCTCTGCACCTGGGTACTCTTAACCATTAAAAATCTCACTGGCAATATTTTCCTATTAGTACACAATTTATTTTATTTTAACACTGTCTTCTTTTTTTCTGTTGCGTTCGCATTGTCTCTTAAACTCGCTTCACCTGCTGATAGCTTGCGCATGCTTTTTCTTGTTGGTTTCACTTCTTGTTTTAAGAAATGTTCAAGTTCTCCTGGTGAGCTGATTTTCTTTAAATCTCCGAAGTCGATACTGCGTCCATTATTTAGTCTACCGATGTAGCTATAGACGTCTCTGCCGCTGTATCCGCTCTGTTGGCATTGTTTACAGCTGTATGGCACCGAGACGGCGTTAGGGAAATTCTCTTGAGCGGTGTTCATGCCCCCGCTCGTGTTGCCCGGGCAGTGGGGAACAAACAGTACAGGGATAAACCCAATGATACCATAAGGCGCGTAAACTTGTCCTTGTTGCCCATAACTTGGAGGATATGGAGATTGTCCTTGAGGAGGTTGACTTCCTGGGTATTGTCCCTGCGGAGCTTGGCTGTGGGGTGGTGGATTTTGAGTGGTGTTATTACCTGGGTTTACTAGATAGCATGGGCATGAACCTGGGCTCGGCACAATAGGGAGAGGGTATGGTATGACAAAGATTGGGAAGGGTGGCATTTGGTATGATGGATAATAGGCTGGTGGTTGAACTCCTGTGCCTGAAGGCTGTCCAACTGAATCTGAAAAAAAAATACACAAAGTCAGTAGGTAGGTAGGTAATTAACTTTACATAAGTATACAGTTGTTCTAGAATTAAGTAAATAATTAATTAATCACGCTTAGTTTCTAAAATAAAATACGCAAGGCTGATTATTGTAAGGTAGGTAATGTATAAATTATAAAATTATGGGAAAGAACTAATTTCCAAAACATATGCTAAACGTAACCTTACATTGGTAAGACGGGCTACAGTTCATTTAAATGTGATATAAATATTTTTCATTCCTATAGTCTTTAGATCTTGGAAGAATCTTACTATGCATTTTTTATTTGAAACAAAACATTTTCCTTACCAGGATATCCTCCAGGTTGGTAGCCAGGCTGTCCTGGTTTTCCTCCAGATCCACCAGGGCCTCCAGGCCCTCCAGGTCCTCCTGGTCCACTCGGTGTGTTAGGACCTTCAGGTTGCCATCCAGGTTGTTGAGGCTGTCCACCAGGTTGGTAACCAGGCTGTCCAGGTTTACCTCCTGGTCCACCAGGTCCTCCGGGCCCTCCAGGTCCTCCTGGTCCGCCAGGAGTGTTAGGGCCTTCAGGTTGCCATCCAGGTTGTTGAGGCTGTCCACCAGGTTGTTGTCCAGGTTGGAAGCCAGGCTGTCCTGGTTTTCCTCCAGATCCACCAGGGCCTCCGGGCCCTCCAGGTCCTCCTGGTCCACTCGGTGTGTTAGGACCTTCAGGTTGCCATCCAGGTTGTTGAGGCTGTCCACCAGGTTGGTAACCAGGCTGTTCAGGTTTACCTCCTGGTCCACCAGGTCCGCCAGGAGTGTTAGGGCCTTCAGGTTGCCATCCAGGTTGTTGAGGCTGTCCACCAGGTTGTTGTCCAGGTTGGAAGCCAGGCTGTCCTGGTTTACCTCCAGTTCCACCTGAGCCTCCGGGTCCTCCAGGTCCACCTGATCCGCCAGGAGTGTGAGGACCTTCAGGTTGCGATCCAGGTTGTTGTGGCTGTCCACCAGGTTGTTGTCCAGGTTGGAAGCCAGGCTGTCCAGGTTTACCTCCTGATCCACCAGGTCCTCCGGGCCCTCCAGGTCCTCCAGGTCCGCTAGGAGTGTATGGACCTTCAGGTTGCCATCCAGGTTGTTGCGGCTGACCACCAGGTTGTTGTCCGGGTTGGTATCCAGGTTGTTGTGGCTGTCCACCAGGTTGGTAGCCGGGCTGTCCTGGTTTACCTCCAGGTCCACCTGATCCGCCAGGAGTGTTAGGACCTTCAGGTTGCATTCCAGGTTGCTGTGGCTGTCCACCAGGTTGTTGTCCAGGTTGGAAGCCAGGCTGTCCTGGTTTACCTCCAGTTCCACCTGAGCCTCCGGGTCCTCCAGGTCCACCTGATCCGCCAGGAGTGTGAGGACCTTCAGGTTGCGATCCAGGTTGTTGTGGCTGTCCACCAGGTTGTTGTCCAGGTTGGAAGCCAGGCTGTCCAGGTTTACCTCCTGATCCACCAGGTCCTCCGGGCCCTCCAGGTCCTCCAGGTCCGCTAGGAGTGTATGGACCTTCAGGTTGCCATCCAGGTTGTTGCGGCTGACCACCAGGTTGTTGTCCGGGTTGGTATCCAGGTTGGTTGCCAGGCTGTCCTGGTTTTCCTCCAGATCCACCAGGGCCTCCAGGCCCTCCAGGTCCACCTGATCCACCAGGAGTGTTAGGACCTTCAGGTTGCCATCCAGGTTGTTGTGGCTGTCCACCAGGTTGTTGTCCAGGCTGGTATCCGGGTTGTTGTGGCTTTCCACCAGGTTGTTGAGGCTGTCCACCAGGTTGTTGTCCAGGTTGGAAGCCAGGCTGTCCTGGTTTTCCTCCAGATCCACCAGGGCCTCCGGGCCCTCCAGGTCCTCCTGGTCCGCTCGGTGTGTTAGGACCTTCAGGTTTCCATCCAGGTTGTTGTGGCTGTCCACCAGGTTGTTGTCCGGGTTGGTGTCCAGGTTGTTGTGGCTGTCCACCAGGTTGGTAACCGGGTTGTCCAGGTTTACCTCCTGGTCCACCAGGTCCTCCGGGTCCTCCAGGTCCTCCTGGTCCGCCAGGAGTGTTAGGGCCTTCAGGTTGCCATCCAGGTTGTTGTGGCTGTCCACCAGGTTGTTGTCCGGGTTGCCATCCAGGTTGTTGTGGCTGTCCACCAGGTTGGTAACCGGGTTGTCCAGGTTTACCTCCTGGTCCACCAGGTCCTCCAGGTCCTCCTGGTCCGCCAGGAGTGTCGGGGCCTTCTGGTTGCCATCCAGGTTGTTGTCCGGGTTGGTATCCAGGTTGTTGTGGCTGTCCACCAGGTTGGTAGCCGGGCTGTCCTGGTTTACCTCCAGGTCCACCTGATCCGCCAGGAGTGTTAGGACCTTCAGGTTGCATTCCAGGTTGCTGTGGCTGTCCACCAGGTTGTTGTCCAGGTTGGTATCCAGGTTGTTGTGGCTGTCCACCAGGTTGTTGTCCGGGTTGGTAACCAGGTTGGTAGCCGGGCTGTCCTGGTTTACCTCCAGGTCCACCTGAGCCTCCGGGCCCTCCAGGTCCACCTGATCCGCCAGGAGTGTTAGGACCTTCAGGTTGCCATCCAGGTTGTTGTGGCTGTCCACCAGGTTGGTAACCGGGTTGTCCAGGCTTACCTCCTGGTCCACCAGGTCCTCCGGGTCCTCCAGGTCCTCCTGGACCGCTAGGAGTGTTAGGGCCTTCAGGTTGCCATCCAGGTTGTTGTGGCTGTCCACCAGGTTGGTAACCGGGTTGTCCAGGCTTACCTCCTGGTCCACCAGGTCCTCCGGGGCCTCCAGGTCCTCCTGGACCGCTAGGAGTGTTAGGGCCTTCAGGTTGCCATCCAGGTTGTTGTGGCTGTCCACCAGGTTGGTAACCGGGTTGTCCAGGCTTACCTCCTGGTCCACCAGGTCCTCCGGGTCCTCCAGGTCCTCCTGGACCGCTAGGAGTGTTAGGGCCTTCAGGTTGCCATCCAGGTTGTTGTGGCTGTCCACCAGGTTGGTAACCGGGTTGTCCAGGCTTACCTCCTGGTCCACCAGGTCCTCCGGGTCCTCCAGGTCCTCCTGGACCGCTAGGAGTGTTAGGGCCTTCAGGTTGCCATCCAGGTTGTTGTGGCTGTCCACCAGGTTGTTGTCCGGGTTGCCATCCAGGTTGTTGTGGCTGTCCACCAGGTTGTTGTCCGGGTTGCCATCCAGGTTGTTGAGGCTGTCCACCAGGTTGGTAACCGGGTTGTCCAGGCTTACCTCCTGGTCCACCAGGTCCTCCGGGTCCTCCAGGTCCTCCTGGACCGCTAGGAGTGTTAGGGCCTTCAGGCTGCCATCCAGGTTGTTGTGGCTGTCCACCAGGTTGTTGTCCAGGTTGCCATCCAGGTTGGTAGCCAGGCTGTCCAGGTTTACCTCCAGGTCCACCTGATCCACCAGGAGTGTTAGGACCTTCAGGTTGCCAGCCAGGTTGTTGTGGCTGTCCACCAGGTTGGTAACCGGGTTGTCCAGGCTTACCTCCTGGTCCACCAGGTCCTCCGGGGCCTCCAGGTCCTCCTGGACCGCTAGGAGTGTTAGGGCCTTCAGGTTGCCATCCAGGTTGTTGTGGCTGTCCACCAGGTTGGTAACCGGGTTGTCCAGGCTTACCTCCTGGTCCACCAGGTCCTCCGGGTCCTCCAGGTCCTCCTGGACCGCTAGGAGTGTTAGGGCCTTCAGGTTGCCATCCAGGTTGTTGTGGCTGTCCACCAGGTTGTTGTCCGGGTTGCCATCCAGGTTGTTGTGGCTGTCCACCAGGTTGTTGTCCGGGTTGCCATCCAGGTTGTTGAGGCTGTCCACCAGGTTGGTAACCGGGTTGTCCAGGCTTACCTCCTGGTCCACCAGGTCCTCCGGGTCCTCCAGGTCCTCCTGGACCGCTAGGAGTGTTAGGGCCTTCAGGCTGCCATCCAGGTTGTTGTGGCTGTCCACCAGGTTGTTGTCCAGGTTGCCATCCAGGTTGGTAGCCAGGCTGTCCAGGTTTACCTCCTGGTCCACCAGGTCCTCCGGGTCCTCCAGGTCCTCCTGGTCCACCAGGAGTGTTAGGACCTTCAGGTTTCCATCCAGGTTGTTGTGGCTTTCCACCAGGTTGGTAACCAGGTTGTCCAGGTTTACCTCCTGGTCCACCAGGTCCTCCGGGTCCTCCAGGTCCTCCTGGTCCACCAGGAGTGTTAGGACCTTCAGGTTTCCATCCAGGTTGTTGTGGCTGTCCACCAGGTTGTTGTCCGGGTTGGTATCCAGGTTGGTAGCTGGGCTGTCCTGGTTTACCTCCAGGTCCACCAGAGCCTCCGGGCCCTCCAGGACCTCCTGGTCCGCCCGACGTATTAGGACCTTCAGGTTGCCATCCAGGTAGCTGTGGCTGTCCACCAGGTTGTTGTCCAGGTTGTTGTGGCTGTCCACCAGGTGATAGTCCAGGTTCGTATCCGGGTTGTTGTGGCTGTCCACCAGGTTGATGTCCAGGTTGGTAGCCAGGTTGTCCAGGTTTACCTCCTGGTCCACCAGGTCCTCCGGGTCCTCCAGGTCCTCCTGGTCCGCCGGGAATATTTGGACCTTCAGGTTGTTGTCCAGGTTGCCATCCAGGTTGTTGTCCAGGTTGCCATCCAGGTTGATGTCCAGGTTGCCATCCAGGTTGTTGTGGCTGTCCACCAGTTTGTTGTCCAGGTTGGTAGCCGGGCTCTCCAGGTTTACCGCCAGGTCCACCAGGACCGCCTGGACCTCCAGGTCCAGCAGGACCTTCAGGGTGTTGACCAGGTTGCCATCCAGGTTGTTGAGGCTGACCTCCAGGGTGTTGTCCTGGTAAGTATCCAGGTTGTTGTGGATGTCCACCAGGTTGTTGTCCAGAATTACCTCCAGATCCACCAGGACCACCAGGTCCTCCAGGTCCTCCTGGTCCACCAGGAGTACTTGAACCTCCAGGGTGTTGTCCAGGTTGATATCCGGGTTGTTGAGGCTGGCCACCAGGTTGCTGTCCAGGCAAGTAGTCAGGTTGCTGAGGTAATGTTCCAGGAATCGGCGGTCCACCTGGGCCACCTGGACCGCCTGGACCACCTGGACCCCCCGGTCCACCTTGAATTTAAAATTAATTTTACATATAATAATTACTAGCTGTGTCCCGCGGCTTCGCCCGTGCGGACATTGATGTGTTGCGAGTAAAGAAGTGGAGTAGTAGAGGTTCTTGTGAAAGGGCTCGTCCGGGAAAGTGCTATCGCCATATCAATTTCAGCCGCCAAGCAGCATTGCTGCGTTCCGGTTTGGTTATTAGTGAAATAACAGGCACACGAGGCTGATCTCTATGGAGATCTTTGCACCTTAAGTTGACGGGTGCAGTGCAGTGCTACATTTTGGGTCGAAGACGGATTAAAGAATAAAATAGAATATTATACCTAGTTTTCAGTGAATCTATGCCTTTATTGAAGAAATTTTGTAAACAAAAGTTTTACCACTCTGTTTAACCCCCTGCGGGGTTGGGTGGTTTTTCGAAAATTTTATTAGCCTTTGTGTTATTCCAGAACATTAACTAATTAGATCCGAAATTTCATCGAAATCTGTTTTGTAGTTACGGAGGTACGTGGTAACAAACATTCTCATTGATAACATACGTGTGATATGACTTATAGCTAATAGTAAACAATCTCAATATTCTATTCGTGTTTGGCTGCAAGTTATGAATTATCATAGTCGATATTGTCAGTGTGTGTGTTACATAAAAAGTGTGTTACCTGGACCGCCTGGAGATCCGGGGCTTGCAGGTGCGCCAGGGTAGTAGCCGCCTGATGGTCCTCCAGGTCCATTGGGTCCTTCAGGACCATTAGGTCCACTTGGTCGGTTAGGTCCTCCTGGGCCACCGGGGCCACCAGGACCACCAGGATAGCCTGGAGAGCCATGGGAGCCTGGACTGCCAGGAGATCCGGGGCTGCCTGGTGCGCCGGGGTAGTAGCCAGTTGAGGGTCCTCCAGGTCCGTTAGGTCCACTTGGTCCATTAGGTCCTCCAGGGCCACCGGGGCCGCCAGGACCACCAGGGTATCCTGGAGAGCCTGGGGAGCCTGGGCTGCCGGGAGATCCGGGGCTGCCTGGTGCGCCGGGGTAGTAGCCAGTTGAGGGTCCTCCTGGTCCGTTAGGTCCACTTGGTCCGTTAGGTCCTCCAGGGCCACCGGGGCCGCCAGGACCACCAGGGTATCCTGGAGAGCCTGGGGAGCCTGGGCTGCCGGGAGATCCGGGGCTGCCTGGTGCGCCGGGGTAGTAGCCAGTTGAGGGTCCTCCAGGTCCGTTAGGTCCACTTGGTCCGTTAGGTCCTCCAGGGCCACCGGGGCCGCCAGGACCACCAGGGTATCCTGGAGAGCCTGGGGAGCCTGGGCTGCCGGGAGATCCGGGGCTGCCTGGTGCGCCGGGGTAGTAGCCAGTTGAGGGTCCTCCAGGTCCGTTAGGTCCACTTGGTCCGTTAGGTCCTCCAGGGCCACCGGGGCCGCCAGGACCACCAGGGTATCCTGGAGAGCCTGAGGAGCCTGGGCTGCCGGGAGATCCGGGGCTGCCTGGTGCGCCGGGGTAGTAGCCAGTTGAGGGTCCTCCAGGTCCGTTAGGTCCACTTGGTCCGTTAGGTCCTCCAGGGCCACCGGGGCCGCCAGGACCACCAGGGTATCCTGGAGAGCCTGGGGAGCCTGGGCTGCCGGGAGATCCGGGGCTGCCTGGTGCGCCGGGGTAGTAGCCAGTTGAGGGTCCTCCAGGTCCGTTAGGTCCACTTGGTCCGTTAGGTCCTCCAGGGCCACCGGGGCCACCAGGACCACCAGGGTATCCTGGAGAGCCTGGGGAGCCTGGGCTGCCGGGAGATCCGGGGCTGCCTGGTGCGCCGGGGTAGTAGCCAGTTGAGGGTCCTCCAGGTCCGTTAGGTCCACTTGGTCCGTTAGGTCCTCCAGGGCCACCGGGGCCGCCAGGACCACCAGGGTATCCTGGAGAGCCTGGGGAGCCTGGGCTGCCGGGAGATCCGGGGCTGCCTGGTGCGCCGGGGTAGTAGCCAGTTGAGGGTCCTCCAGGTCCGTTAGGTCCTCCGGGTCCATTAGGTCCACTTGGTCCACTGGGTCCTCCAGGGCCACCGGGGCCACCAGGACCACCTGGACCACCTTGAATTTAAAATTAATTTTGGATATAATAATTACTAACTGTGTCCCGCGGCTTCGCCCGCGTGGACATTGATGTGTTGCGAGTAAAGAAGTGGAGTAGTAGAGGTTCTTGTGAAAGGGCTCGTCCGGGAAAGTGCTATCGACATATCAATTTCAGCCGCCAAGCAGCATTGCTGCGTTCCAGTTTGGTTATTAGTGAAATAACAGGCACACGAGGCTAATTTATATGGAGATCTTTGCGCCTCAAGTTGATGGGTGCAGTGCAATGCTGCTTTTGGGTTCAACGACGCATTAAAAAATGAAATAGAATTATGATACCTAGTTTTCAGTGAATCGAACCCGAGAATATTTTTTCAAACAAGTTTCAGAACTTTATTGAAGTAATTTTGCAAATAAAAGTTTTACCCCTCTGTTTGACACCTTGCGGGTGGTTTTTCGAAAAATTTTTTCGCCTTTGCGTTATTCCAGAACATTAACTATTTAGATCCAAAATTTCATCGAAATCTGTTTTGTAGTTGCGGGAAGGTACGAGGTCACAAACATTCACACACACACACACACACACACACACACACTCACACACACGAACTTTCTCATTGATAACATACGTGTGATATGACTAATAGCTAATAGTAAGCAATCTCAATATTCTATTCGTGTTTGGCTGCAAGTTATGAACTATCTGCAAGTTAGTGTTACATAAAAAGTGAGTTACCTGGACCTCCAGGAGATCCGGGGCTGCCGGGTGCGCCAGGGTAGAAGCCGCCTGATGGTCCTCCAGGTCTATTGGGTTCTCCAGGACCGTTAGGTCCCTCGGGTCCATTAGGTCCACTTGGTCGGTTAGGTCCTCCTGGGCCACCGGGGCCACCTGGACCACCAGGATAGCCTGGGAATCCAGGGGAGCCAGGGCTGCCAGGAGATCCGGGGCTGCCAGATGTACCGGGGTAGTAGCCAGTTGAGGGTCCTCCAGATCCGTTAGATCCTCCAGGACCATTAGGTCCACTTGGTCCGTTAGGTCCTCCAGGGCCACCGGGGCCGCCAGGACCACCAGGGTAGCCTGGAGAGCCTGGGGAGCCTGGGGAGCCTGGGCTGCCAGGAGATCCGGGGCTGCCAGGTGCACCAGGGTAGTAGCCAGTTGAGGGTCCTCCAGATCCGTTAGATCCTCCAGGACCATTAGGTCCGTTAGGTCCTCCAGGTCCGTTGGGTCCTCCAGGTCCGTTGGGTCCTCCAGGTCCGTTGGGTCCTCCAGGTCCGTTGGGTCCTCCCGGTCCGTTAGATCCTCCGGGTCCATTAGGTCCACTTGGTCCGTTGGGGCCTCCTGGGCCACCGGGGCCGCCAGGACCGCCAGGGTAGCCTGGGGAGCCTGGAGAGCCTGGGGAGTCTGGGCTGCCAGGAGATCCGGGGCTGCCAGGTGCACCGGGGTAGTAGCCAGTTGAGGGTCCTCCAGGTCCGTTAGATCCTCCAGGACCATTAGGTCCGTTGGGTCCTCCAGGACCATTAGGTCCACTAGGTCCGTTAGGTCCTCCAGGGCCACCGGGGCCGCCAGGACCACCAGGGTAGCCTGGAGAGCCTGGAGAGCCTGGGGAGCCTGGGCTGCCAGGAGATCCGGGGCTGCCTGGTGCGCCGGGGTTGTAGCCAGTTGAGGGTCCTCCAGGTCCGTTAGGTCCTCCGGGTCCATTAGGTCCACTTGGTCCATTGGGTCCTCCAGGGCCACCGGGGCCGCCAGGACCGCCAGGGTAGCCTGGGGATCCTGGGGAGCCAGGGCTGCCAGGTGTGCCGGGGTAGTAGCCACCTACGGATGGATATATAATTTATTATTTTGAACGTTAAACTAATACATACGGCAATGTAGGCTGTTTACAAATGTAAATTATTCCTATTATCTTTTTTTTTAAATTCATCTCCTGCCGGTATATACCTGCAAACTTTAATAGTCTTTTTTTAGAGTTGGACGCGTAGAAAATGGTGCTTAGACTCCAGTTTAAGTTTATCCTTTGAGTGTTGAAAATTGATGTATATATAATTGGTGAACTTTATTTTTGAAGGCACATGCTTACTTATAGAAATTGGTGTTTGGTTTTGTGTTTATCCTAATAGGGGGTAAAATTAGGTGTGCAAACTCCCCACCGCAGCTTGTAATTTCCAAAGAATACTAACAAATGGATACTGGTGTTAAGTGTAGGTTCTGTTTACCAAATAAAATATAGTTGTTTTTCGAAAGGGATCTATACTCACAAATACTCACTTTCACATCTATTTGAGGGCTGCTCATAATTCTATTACCTACCTGGGGTACCTGCGACTTACAGAATATCGCAGCCAAATACCACTTTAAGGTAACTATATACCATATAGAGCTGAGGTAAGGCCACCAGCTGGTAGCAGCGCCAGATGGGCAGATCCACCTGAGTACGTAACACCAATACGGTGATCATCAAGCCGCCTGCCAAGCGTAGTGATTATGGCAAAACCCTCCACCCTTGGAGGAGGCGCATGTCCAACAGTGGGAGGTTACGGTCTGTAATGATGTTGATGATGGTGACCTCTATCCCTAACTTTGACTTAGACTTTGACTTAGACTTTGACTTAGACTTTGACTTAGACTTTGACTTAGACTTTGACTTAGACTTTGACTTAGACTTTGACTTAGACTTTGACTTAGACTTTGACTTAGACTTTGACTTAGACTTTGACTTAGACTTTGACTTAGACTTTGACTTAGACTTTGACTTAGACTTTGACTTAGACTTTGACTTAGACTTTGACTTAGACTTTGACTTAGACTTTGACTTAGACTTTGACTTAGACTTTGACTTAGACTTTGACTTAGACTTTGACTTAGACTTTGACTTAGACTTTGACTTAGACTTTGACTTAGACTTTGACTTAGACTTTGACTTAGACTTTGACTTAGACTTTGACTTAGACTTTGACTTAGACTTTGACTTAGACTTTGACTTAGACTTTGACTTAGACTTTGACTTAGACTTTGACTTAGACTTTGACTTAGACTTTGACTTAGACTTTGACTTAGACTTTGACTTAGACTTTGACTTAGACTTTGACTTAGACTTTGACTTAGACTTTGACTTAGACTTTGACTTAGACTTTGACTTAGACTTTGACTTAGACTTTGACTTAGACTTTGACTTAGACTTTGACTTAGACTTTGACTTAGACTTTGACTTAGACTTTGACTTAGACTTTGACTTAGACTTTGACTTAGACTTTGACTTAGACTTTGACTTAGACTTTGACTTAGACTTTGACTTAGACTTTGACTTAGACTTTGACTTAGACTTTGACTTAGACTTTGACTTAGACTTTGACTTAGACTTAGACTTTGACTTTGACTTAGACTTTGACTTAGACTTTGACTTTGACTTAGACTTTGACTTAGACTTTGACTTAGACTTTGACTTAGACTTTGACTTAGACTTTGACTTTGACTTAGACTTTGACTTAGACTTTGACTTAGACTTTGACTTAGACTTCGACTTTGACTTTGACTTTGACTTTGACTTAGACTTTGACTTAGACTTTGACTTAGACTTTGACTTAGACTTAGACTTTGACTTAGACTTTGACTTAGACTTTGACTTAGACTTTGACTTTGACTTAGACTTAGACTTTGACTTAGACTTTGACTTAGACTTTGACTTAGACTTTGACTTTGACTTTGACTTTGACTTAGACTTTGACTTAGACTTTGACTTAGACTTTGACTTAGACTTTGACTTAGACTTTGACTTTGACTTAGACGCCTGCCGCGCCTGAAATTGTAGGCAATTTCCATTTACTTCAAATATTGAAGCCCCCGTAGCTTCATTAATTATCGATTAGTGTCTATCATAAAGTCTGTTTAAAAGTTCGAAACTGATTATGCATAGTAGGTAACTTTACCTGAACCGCCAGGGTATCCAGGTGAGCCAGGTGGGCCAGGTAAACCAAGAGTTCCAGGTCCACCACTAGAAGGAGGCCCGTGAGATCCACCGGGGGCGCCTTGAAAAATAAACACAGCAAATAAAGAACATTGCCTGTACGCTTACATGAGGAGTTAAAAACATAATTTTATTAACCGCCTGTGTGGCCTTGTGGTTAGCTCTCTGGTATCAGACCCAGAGGTCCTGGCTTCGATCCCCATTGAGTAATAAATTAGAGCTCGGTTTGGTTGGTGGTAAATCTTGTTTTGAGGTCCGCCTGGTTAGCTATCATATCTAACCTAAGTATGCTACAATTCCAATTGTTTTGTTCCGTCATCATCATTATCGTCAAATAAAAAACGTAATGGTTTTTTTTTTATTCCAATTACCAATTACCAAATCCAAACACCAATTAACAATTACAATTATTCCAATTACCCTCTTTTTCAAATTTGATAAGAACATTGTATAACCCTGGGAAAGCGTAGGTATAGGTGAAGCCGCGGGCTGTAATAAGTAGCACTATGAATGCTTACCGGGGTATACTATAGGCTTAGGATTGGTGTTCTGTCCAGTGCTGTCCGGAGGAGACGGGCGTGGCGGTTTCGGAGGTCCAGGGGGTAGTGGTTTCGTAGGAATTCCTCCAGGAGTTCTGCCACAGCCTTTGGGGAAGTAGAGCTTCTTCCATGGTATTATCTGACCCGGCTTCGAATTTTCCGGCTGTTTATCTGAGCTGGAAGTGAAGAGGTTTATGTGTTGTTGTAATTTTTCAAACACATCAACTCAATTTTAGGACCTAGCAAGTATCTATGAAATGAAATGAAATGAAAAATTATTTGGTAGTAACAAACATTACAGTAACACATTTAAATTTAATAAAGAAGTGATGTTCCTGATAATACAATTAATCCTGGATGGTGACATTGGTACCCAAACTAGGACAACCTGTGTGATGGCGTACCAATGCCTAGTGAAGAGATGTACCTAATGAAAATCAAAATATTAACAGTGTAACAAAATATTTTAATGTAATCTATGTGATAGAATAAAGATGTTGTTTTTTTCACATTATTAGGTTTACAACAGTAGTTATTTAAAATAAAGAAAAAATCACTAATAGAAGCAAATCCATAGAAGCAATTATATATATGTATATGTGTATGTAATTGTATGTATAATAAAAAAAAAAATGAGATGTGACTGGATACTATGTATAATGTTTTAGCGCAATGTCTTCGCCTCTGTACTAAAGAGGCCACATAATGATATACATTATTTTATTCGATGTCCACTTACATTTCATCATACTCGTACTTATCGTCAGGAAAGACTTCGACTGGTTTCTCCGGTTCGACCACCCTGTAGCCGTGACTGTCTGCGACGTAGTGTGTGGCGCGTAGGAAGCCATCAGTGTCGACGTAGCCGTAGCACCCGTACGTCACTCCATCAGGTCCTCGGTTCTCGTGGTGGAATTGACCGCTGGGGCCCACGTCGTAACCGAAACCGTATGCATCTGAGAAAGTGATAAAAAAAGGTTATTAAAGTTTATTTAAGGCAGTTTTAGAAAAAGTAGAGCAATGCAAACCTATATAAATTACCTATTTAGGGATTAAATAATTTTTAATTTGAATGGGTCAAGCTACTTCAAAATAAACGACAAACTACGTATGTGTGCTAGGGGGATTCTATTAGGCTTGCTTAGTCTAATTATAACAAGCTTAGAAATATTATTAGGTACTTGCCCATATTTATTAGGTACCTACTAAAAATAATATTAAACCCTAGTTCCTATGTTTTCTATAAGCGATTTTTTGTAATTTTTATGAGAATAAATTTCTTAAACCGTAAGACGTAGAATAGTGTCTAAAATCGAAAATAATATAAATATGTAAATGAATATTATAAGAAGTATTTATATAATGTTAATTAGTCTTACTATAAACAGCTATAGAAGTGTCACTACAAAAATTGAGAATAAGTTACATTAGACCAGGGTTTTATCGATTCTTACGAAATCGGAACAAGCAAAAACTGCCAGCAAAAAAAAACCATTTTGTAAATAATGCAATCACGCCTAAAGCTACTTATGTAACGCAATGTTGTAATTATCATTGTGATAGGACTTGCCTTATCCGTTCATTTTAGTACCCGGATCTTACTATCCGGGTGTCTGGTATATCCGGATACTAAAAGGGTTGGTACCCGGATAATGCGGTGTTCTAGATATCCGTATCGCAAGCCGTAATTGTGATATAAGTAGGGACTAGGTGCCCTTATTACTTGGTTACTCACTCGTGTCATAGTTGGTTTCGTAGTACTGCGTCTTTTCATCATCTTCAATATCCACTACGATTTCGTTGTCGGGTTGGCCTTGATAATAAGGATTCAGCTGTCGCCCACTACGTGCTTCAAGGTTTTCTCTCACGTCCGCATCTTTCAAGCTTTCTTTATCTTCCTTTGGGGTCTCGGCTTTGATTCTCGTTGCTTCTGTTTTTATGAGATCTGGCTTTGTATCTGTCTTTGGTAAACCCTCGCTAGCTAATACTAGCGATGCCTGGAACAAATATATAAATTGTTACTCTTATTCGCAAGTATATATATTTTTTAGAAGTAAGAAAGGGCTTCATTAATATAAATGCAATATAATAATTAGATATTCCACCACGTCTTGACAGCTCAGATGCTAGTATCAATGGCTTCTGCGCTGTAATTTGTAGGTTCGATTCTCAACCGGGACAAACATTTGTGTGATGAATTTGTTGGGTTTGGGTGTTGTATTGTATGATTATAATGTGTTGCAAAAAAAGTATTATTAGTATTCTATCCGTAATCTAGTTACCATATCACAAGTTTTGCTTAATCTGGGGATAGACGACACTGTATGAAATTATAGTCCAGTATTTTATTTATGAATTAAGTGCCAGATACCTATTAGTAGGTATCTGGCACGTAAGGTACCTTACCTTACGTGCCAGATACCTACTAATAGGTATTACCTCCATAATCCTAATTTCTGTCCCTACACTAGTATCCCCATAATTAACTTTATTTTATTTCATTCCCTATTAAAAAATTAAGAAAAAAAAAAACAAATTAAGTAGGTAGGTACTTATTTTATCAAACCAACTTCTTTAACAAATAAAATGAACAAGCAAAATACACCAGCCCTTAAATTCTAAGCTTTCGGTGAATCTCCAGTAATAATGTGGAAAGAAACCATAACATTCTAGAAAAACAATCAATTAGAATAGAGCATTATGTTACCTACTATAATATATGACAAAATTCCTGAGTACCTACTAGGTAATATTACTTATGTGCTAATATGACCACTTAGGTGTGGTCAATGTTTAGTTTGGTTGTTGCTTTGGTGTGTGGACAGGTACCTAGTATTTATATACCTACCTATATGTAACCTATTGCAAAAATTTAAAGTCAGTAACGATAAGTGTTTGGACTAAAATACCTGCGTACATAGATTTAAAGGAAATTCATTTCATATTACCTTAAGTGATAATACTTATTTCCAAATATCTGCTTATAAACGTGTTGACAAATCGATAAGATTGTTTTGCATTTTATGTTGAAGTTGAAATCTTTATCAAGTATATTTATAAAGTACTCGTATATTTCGTCTTCAACAAGCTTTCTCAAGATAGAAAACTACCATGTGTGGAGGTATAAGACACATAAGTAAATAAGTAGGCTCCTTTACCTATTGCGCCATATATTATGGTATATCATGGCGCTGCGTCAAATTAATGCCCATTTTATTTATTTATTTATTCATTTATTTTTTTGACACAAAGCGCCGCGGCGGAGTCGTCGGCAGCAGTGCAGTTGCGTATAAAACCCTATAGGTACCTAACCTAAACTCACACCTAAGTAGGTACAATACGAAACTATATTTTATGATACTATATAGGTTTTAATTATACTAAGTACCTAAGATACATAGATTCGATTTTCTAGCATTTTTAAGTTTCGAAACTTTAGGAATAAAGAGACTTTTCACATAAAATAAACCTTACGTAACAGTAACGATCACAGTCCGGGTTTTATTATCTTTGTTGTTTCAAAGTACCTATCTAGGTACTATATCTAGGTTAGGTTAGGTTGTTAGGTACAATATGCCTAACCTACCTGTCACTTCAACGATCTCGCATTTAATTAATGTGCGGCGCCTGGCCCTATAGTACCCTTTACAACATAAACATACCTATCTACTTCCTACGTAAATAGAGGTATTCTGAGTAGGTAGCTACACCAGTTCTGCATCCTATATTTATATTGGTACCTACGTACCTAGTTTGTAAGGTACGTACGTAAAGCAAGAAGTGGTTTTTGGGACTAATGCGCTGATGTGCTCTATGTTTCTAAAATGGTAGATAGTTATCTATATAGGATAGATAGATAGGTAGGTAGGTAGGTCCTACCTACCTACCTACCTTTCATTTTGTATCACGTGCAAAATTTTGATTATGATCAAGTCGGCCACAATCACAATAAAAGGCGCCTACTTTCGTTCAATGTTGCGGCTTAATCCAAATTCGGAATTAGAATGCAGTTCGCGTAAAGTTCAAACTTTGCGATGTCCGCAACAGACCGTGGCCGTAACCCGCAGAACTGTACCGGCTTACGTTTCAATCTCACGTACCAAAGACAAGCATCAGAAGTAAATTGTATTTTGATCTGGGACATAAACGTGCGAGCGTTCAAAAACGCCAGGACGCATTTTGAAACGGCGAAAATCAGCGAACAATGGCCTCGGCATAGAAACCCAAACGCATTGATCCCTCTGTCTCTTCGGACATGGCGCGGAATAACTTAATTTTCTGATTGTACAAGTTACAAAGTTAAGCTGCGGTCTCTCTACTGATTTAAACTACTTACTGTTTCTAACTGCGCGAAGTTCGCCAATCTTGCTAGACAGACCGGCTGAGAATAGCAGGTCCTCGCAATAACTTGCTAAGCGTGCTGCAGTGCAGCTATGCAGCTACGAAAACGTTCGCTACGTAAACGTTAGTTTGGGTAACTTCTACCTACATAAATAAAATAACTCTTCTCTCCTGCAAAATTATACTAATGAAACCTAAAACCGAAAATATTTTGTCAACTTCGTTATCATTTGAGAACACCGCTCCCGTTTTTGGATAAGTATATAACAGATACCTTTGGTGCTATAAGTTGTTAAATAGGTATGTTATGTACTTTCCCATGAACTGTAAAAATCTTCTATCCCTATTAATACTTTATACTTAGATGCCATCATATTTACCTAAATGTCGGCTGTATATCTGTCTGATGACATCTGTTGTAAATATTTGAGGAAGAAGACATTGTGTTGTGCCGACGACCCCACCAAGAGTGAGTTTGGTAGATGTTGATGATGATAATTAATCTATTGACCTAATTTACGGATTACGTTATTTATAAAAAAATTAGGTCATGACCTTTGTGCTTGTCTATACTATTCTAGGCCAGATGAGGTTTAAAATGGAGCTAGTTTTCCCAGATGCCACATATTTCATTAACATTAAATTTCCATTGTCGATGAATGGTTTGTTTCTGCAACTTAGTTGAGGAGGCTCATGACGGATTGCAATAGTCTCATCAATTTATAGCTCAACGCTTACTCATCACTGAGATTGTTTATCCAAGCGGATCTCTACAAAGCGTTGCCCTTGCTTATACCATTACATATTTATGTGCTAACAAAGGTCACATTACTAATACATTAGCTACTAGTTCAACTCACACAGTTTCACATCCTAAGCTGGTCATCAGAAATTGAAGAAGTTTAGTTGGATGATTCGAAATCTCCGAAAGCTCTCGACCTTGAGGCTTTGTTGGATAATTTACTTGGGCAAGAGAGAGTCTACGATGAGGAGCGTTTTCCGGAAGCTGGCTTTATTACCACGTACCACGGATCACAGCGAAATGCTTGGCTCTGGAGTTCGGTAGGAGGTTGAATGCAAATCAGGTCCTACCTACTAGCAATACGATTTTTTTATGACGGAGAGGTGAACCACTAGGCCACAGAGGTGGTCTAAAGTTAAGTTTAGCGACATTCAACCGCCGACTTTTTTAATTTTAGTTTACAACTTTTTTAGAACAAAAAAGGTTTAAATTTTTGAAGATAACTGTTTACTACTAATTTTGTTTACTACTACTATTTAAGTTCTATACGAGAATCCTAAAAAAAGGTTGATATGATATAAAAATAAAATAGTACCTAAGTACTTCAAAGATGTTAGCTATGATATTTTAAATGTGTAATAATTCCTACACATATACCTCGATATTTATACATCTTAGCTCAGTTTTTTTGAGTTTGTTTTATTGCATGAAAATAGTTCTAAAGTGACACTGCGATGATGTCATGGCTACATTTCTGGTTTCAAGTTCACTAAAACTTGGTTATGGAAGTCTTTAATAAATACTGTAGGAGTAGCTTCAATATAATTCTTATGAATATATTTTCGTTGAGGAATCAGAGTGTTGGGCTTCAAAAGGGACGGATGAAAATAGCGACCGAAATGCGAATGTTGAGATGGATATGGTGTCACAGAATGGATAAGATTAAAAATGAATAAGAGGAATCTTGAAAGTACCACCACTGAAAAGATAAGGAGAGACCGGCTAGCATAGTATGGACACGTAATGCGGAGGGACGAAAGTCACGTGGCAAGGAAAATTATGAGTATGAATGTAGAAGGCTTCACGAGGAGACCGAAAAAGAAATGGATGGATTGCGTCACAGGAAATGTGTGTGAAAGGAGTGGACAACAAGCTCATGGCTGATGGAAGAGAATGAAAGAGAAAACCAGCTCGGAGCGGCAATACATCGGCAGAAGGCTCGTCAGCTTAGCAAGACTATATTTCCTGAGGATGCCTCGTGAAGAGGTGAAACACGTGTCAGTTTTTTTAATGAATTTAACGGATTTGTGATATAAATATTTTTAATGAGTTAACAATGGATTTCCGCAAAATAACGTCTGAATCAATAGCTAGAGAAAAACATGCTGTTCCGACCCAGTCTAGAGTGGGCTAAGGACCGGAAGATGATGATGATTACCGATAGGTATCGTGTCTGTTGATTATATAGTTCCCACGGACGCCTCAATAGTTGAATAACTTGATTAACGCTTGCCCAAACCTTTACAGAATTTAAATGCCTGTTGATCTACCCATCCATCAAAGGACGAATATAAATTCCTGGCTAAGGCTTGGCTTAGCCCACGTGGGTGGGACCAAAATGTGATTGATTAGTACCTACTCGTCAAAGTGTTTCGGATCATAAGGGATATTTTGTTATTTTTTCTCTGTGACAATCTAGGATATATCTATATGATATCTACGATAGAGCGAGCTTTCCCAACACTCTCTTAACTGCATCTGTGGTCTAGTGGTTCGATTCCCATGCTTGCTACCTAACCTGAGTCTGTCGCCATGTGTGTTCCGGCATTTAGAGGTCAGATAGCCAGCTCCCCAGACTGTTGGGATGCGCTTCTACTTTCGGCCTTATCATTCTTAAACCAGACTTAACTTGAAACCAGATGAGATGAGGGCCAAGCGCTTTTCTGTCAAACAGAAAAAAATAAAACTCCCGTGCACCGACACAACACAGCAAGCCGGACTTCGGAAAGCGTGTGGTTGCAAGCCAGGCGGATCTTTACAGGTCCACCAGCGACAGGATTATTCAGGCCCATTCAGTAAAAAAACATTGAGGTCATAGATTCTGCTGCCCAGGTTACACCACTAGAAGATAGATCCTACCCAACCCTAAAGATTACCTACTTAATCCTAAAAAGGAATGAAATGTTATTTTGTGAAACCTCAAACAAACATAAAAGGCCTTACTTTATTTGATTATTATTAGGCATTAGGTATGTCAAGGCGCGGTAGAATGACGCCACTGGTTTGTGTCACACTCTCCGCTGTCCACTCCTACCTAGATGATAAGTAGCAACGCACACATACGTATCGAAGGTCACACGTATCCGCGATTCAACCGCCTCTGGTCCAGTGGTACATCCACCGTTATCAGACCAGAGGTCCCGGGTACGATCCCTAGGACAACAAATTTGTGCTTTGTTGGTTGGTGGTAGGACTTTATTTATATCAGCCGGGCTAGCTACCACCAGCTTACCTAAGTCTGTCGATATAACAACAATTCTAATTTGTTGTGTTTCTTTCTGTTTTTTATACTACTAGAAGAGGGGACAAGCAAGTAGCCCACCTGGTGTTAAGTGCATCTCTTGCCTATGACAAAGCCTTACTGCATAGGTCACATCCACAAAAACATAGCCTAAACGTCACTGCATTGCGCCCGTCAACTTGAGGCATAAAGGTGTTAAGCTTGGCGTGCCCGTAATTTCACCGGCAACCATACCCTTCAAACCGGAACACAGCAATGCTGCTTGGCGGTTCAAATAGGTATGGTGCTAATTCTCCGGACGAGCTTTCACAAGGGGCTTCTACTATTCTTACGTTCCTCAGACTGTTGAGGATTCCAGGTGGAGTACGCTTCCACATTCGGCCTTATCATAACTTGACATCAGATGAGATGGAGGCTTAGCGCTTCCCCGTCGTACATTAAAAAAAACAAAATGGAACTAAATAATAGGTATCTAAAGCCAAGTGAGGTCGATAGCGAAAGTGATCGAAACTCTCTAACCTTGTAATTTGATAACTGACCTTGTAATTACGGTACTAATGTTTTACGGTAGTTTCTGCGTCGTCAAAATATGACAGCATAGTATAAATGTGGGCTAGAAAGTAGAGCTCTTTTGTTTTCACTGTTTTGTTTTAATTTGACACAGATTTATGGTATTTTCATTTAAATTATTCTGTAAGTAGGTAGGTTTTATTTTAAAGAATTCTGAATTCTCCATTCAAGAATTTTATGTGTTGCGATTTCCGTTGGATACATTTTTTTATTTGTATTTATTTGGTTTTTATTCTAAGCAGTGGCTAAAAAACTTAAATAATGACTTACTAACTTTTTATCCCTCTTAAATAGTAATCGGAAAAAATGTTTTTTATAGATTTTCGGTTTTTACTTACTTATAATTAAAGCACACACACAGCGCCATCTAGCCCTAAACTAAGCATAGCTTGTAATATGGGAACCAGATAGTCGATAGCGTAGGTACCTACGTTTGTTTTGTAAATATACAGGTGAGTTTTTTTTCAGGGCCACTGAGGCCAAATCTGAAACCTTGAGCGTTATCGAAAATCATGTTAGGAGTTCATCATCCAAACACAGAACAATATCTATACAAATGTTTGGTAATCGACCCTTGTTGCCCTATTAGTTAAGCCATGAAATAAATTTATTGGAAAATTAAAAGCTAATCGCTATTGACATACTTACCTACCTAAATGTATAATGTACAGGTACATTGTATACAACCTACCCTGGATTACCCCAATCTAGGTAAACCGTTGCCATGTGAGAAACGCTTGCAAAAATGAGTTTCCACATCGGTATCAATAAATCTTAAAATAAATCAATTCAACCTAATTATTACATAACTCTTTTGATATTATACCCACTATCGATTTTTAGGAAATCTTTCTAATGACGTGTTTTATTGAGAAATATTGATGAATCTTTAGTTTGTATTCATCATACGACGTTAAAGCGCACAAATAACCTGTCGTTCGTTTACATCATAGGTCAGATGTCAATGTTATATTTTGTCTACAGAGCTGCGTGGCCAAGTGAGTATAAGAGCCTTCCTATCCGGTGGTTCAAAATCCAAACGTGAACCAATAAACTTTCAGATTTTTTCAAAATCTCTACCAGACAACCTTTGGATGGATTGTAGTAGTGTGATCCTCATAAGTTCCACGCTTTAGTGATGGGGGTGAATCCTCGAAGGGGAAAAATCCCGAATCTGTTATTTTCTTATCATCTTTACGTACGTGTGTTTATCACTCTAAAGGGCTGGCCCGATTTTTATGTTTTTTTTTGTACGTGTTTGAGTGGGTCGCTTTGATTGTTTAGATTTAATATTTAGTTTCCTACGATCTTCATGGGATGACGGGAACGAAAGAACGTCCTAGGCGTTCCACTAGTTTAAAATAGTATAGGTACCTCTATACCTCTTGGATAAAAAGATTAAGTACATTTCAGAATACCCAGTACCAAGAATTGGCAACAATTAAGTAGAAGCTAGAATAAAAATTAATGAATTCATTACTTTCTATGCTCATAACAATTATTGAGGATGAGCAAAGTATCGTGAGAAATAGGCGATTGCTTAATCTGTCGGATCACGATAAAATACCAGCAAACGAGCACACTTTACTCTTATTAGGCTTTGCCTTACATTGTCCAGTTCGATTCGACTTAGTACTAAAGGTGAATGGGACAAAGAATAGAGGACTGACATACCGTGAGAATGGAAGTAAATTGGCTGGCAATATGTCTTTTTTGTGAGGGTACATTCCGCCCCCTCAAAATCAGGGCCACAGGCAACAACTTTGAGAAATAACCAGCTGCCAACAGTTTAGTTTGTGACTAAACATTAAAATTAGCGCATACTAGGCAAATTCTAATTCGTATTTCAAATGGGGGGAACATGTTTTGCACTGACTGATATGTATTGTGCATTGCCCCTTTAAGGAGTTGGGTTGTCTGGGTTCAGGATAGCATCCGGAACCCAGCCAACCCAACTTAAGCAACGGAGACGGGCCCTGGGCCACAAGCAATAACACATAACACTATAAAACACCGATGGTAAGAATTGCCTGCAACAAATACCATGGGTCAGTCGTCCACTTCTTAAATAATTAGGGGTTGCATGAACCTTTAGAAACTATTCAGAGACCATGAAATAAATATACAACTGGGTCAGAAAATATGCCATAAATTTGTTTGTGGTTCCGCTGAATTTGTCTTATGTAAATATTTAAATGGTCTCGTTCTTACTCGCTCGTACCTTCGCTATCTTTAAAGCTACTGACATTTTTTTTAAGGGTTCTGAGCCCAAATGGTGCCAACTAAACCCTATTAATAAGCCTCCGCTTACCGTACGAACGTCTGTCTGTCAGCAGGCTGTATCTAATGAACCGCAATAGGTAGACAGTTGTTTTTTTCACAGAGTGTTTACTTCCATTACCGCTGTAATAGCAACAAATAAAAATATTATGTAATTAAAAATGGGGGCGCCATAATACGCTAACTAGACTCATAGCTCAGTTGGTAGTAACTCTGCCTACTCGCTGTAGGTTGTGGGTTCGATTGCTACACAGGACAAACATTTGTGTGATGAATATAGATATTTGTTCTGTGTATGGGTGTTGTATCATTATAATATGTATGTATTTACAAAAAAAAACCATTCGTAATCTAGTTCCCATATTACAAGCCATACTTAGTTTGGGGCTAGATGGCGCTGTGTGCACGTGGCTGTATTACTTTTCAGAGGCAGATTTTTGTGTGCTTTTGGTGTGCGCGAAGTAATACAGCACGTGGCTGTATTACTTTTCAGAGGCAGATTTTTGTGTGCTTTTGGTGTGCGCGAAGTAATACAGCACGTGGCTGTATTACTTTTCAGAGGCAGATTTTTTCCAACATTTCAGGTAGATTATTAGACTGATGATGCCCTAAATAAACTCTGAAACGGAAATATCGGTGAAACTGGAATTAATTACAAAGCCGGCTTATTTGAGTTACAGTCTGTACCTAGACTGAAATGTGAGAAATCAATCCAAATATATTAAATCAAGAGCACTCTAGCTAACGAACATCAAGGGATCCCATTTATTTACTTGACAAATTTACTTAGACCGGGATTAACGTGTTTGGAATAGATGTTATGCTCGAATACTGAACGGCTCTTTCTCAACGTTCTTTAAATGTACAACATCTAAAGGTTGGTTCGCAGAAGACGACAGCAACATTGCTTCATACAATTCGATACATTACAGAAGAAAATACAATGGAAGCAATTTTGTCACCTATTGCTGTCGTCTGCTGCTGCTGTCTGCAGTCGTCTGCGATTGGAGCGAGGATTGGAACGAGTGGTGTCTTTGTTTGCTCTTGGTTTGTCTATCCTGTTTCACATCTACTTATATTTATAAATAGGTACTAAAGCGATGTAGCGAGTAAAAGGTCATAGAACATAAAAATAGCGTTAGATTTCCTAAACCTTCGATCAAGTGTGTTTAAAAGGTCATAATTACGTCATAATCATGACCCGGTGATGATTTGATTGAACAGCAAGAATCCTCAACCTTTAAACTACTTACCTACCAACTCATTATTTATAGTGTGCGATACCAAATGGACATTATTGAATATACACCTCACACAACTCTTAAGTAACATTTTTATTTATTTTGATTACAACCGGTATCAAATATAAAAGTACCTATAAAAATAGTGATGACTCATAAAGGACGCAATCCCAAAGAAGGCGAATAACATAAAAATGTAGAGTTTTGTTTCTTTAGGGATGCCTTCTGCACTACATCATCTAACTTCGCTTTTAGCCTTGGCGTAGGAGATTTTGTTTTAGTATATAAAATCGTCGTGTGGCTGACTTTCCTAGATAATTGATTAATTGTGGTCCTTTTGTGGTATAGGGGTGTTGTAAGAAAGGGTTTTGGGATGGCGGGAATGAAGTCGGGCATTGCACTAGTATTAGTATAGAAATTGACTCATTTTTGCCCATGTACCTAAACTTCGCCACTAAAATCGAATCTTCACAATTATGATATGGTGAGATGAATGAGAGAATGAGCTATTGTGGGTACATCATTCGCGATATTATTTTAAGTAGGGTTGTCAAAATGATATACATGTATTTAGGTAATAATATCTACTAATGTATGTAAGTATTGATGGATTGATTGGCAGGACAATGGCAAAACAAATCCCGTTTGTTCAAGCGCACGCCTATTGAGGGTTACTTCCAATAATTTCAGTGTCAGTGAACTTATAAGCTTCTTTTACTTATTACCTACATGTCATAAACCTGTTACAGGGCGGTTCGATTACGGTTTATGTATATATAGTTATAGGTAGATACCACGTTTTGATCGGATTCATTATATTGTTGTTAAAGCTTGTGTGTATATGACAGTAAAGTTGGTGACACTATGTACCTTTCTAAGCTACTTGAACAGTTTGATTATGTAAATTGTTGGACAGAGCCTCTTCCTAAATTGGAGGATCACAACGCTTGGCAGGCGGATGGGTAAACGTAGTTATAGGATTTAGATATTTCACAAATGTAAGTTGCTGCCCTTATTTTGGTAAGATCCCTTAGTCTGCTTTTACGACATCCACGGGCTGATTGTTGTAGTTGGAGGCAAATCATTCAAACATGTTTTAATAAAGTACTTGTTACTCAGATTGATTTTGTCTCTTTGTTTAAATTTTGTTTGCTTTTCAAGGCCGGAGAAGATGAAGTCGCAACATAAATTTCCCAAGACAATAGTAGTTATAATAAGTTGCTTAGTAAAGTTTTAATTAGATATAGATATAAACAGGAAGTATGGAGAAAGCGTCACAAATCAATTAACCTCCCGCACGAAGCATTTGTTACGAAATGAGCACCTCTGTTTTTACCTCTGATTTTGTTTTGACCACCTCCGTGGTTAAACCCACCGATTTCAGATCCAGAGGTCCCGCGTTCGATCCCCAGGGGAGAACAATATTATGCTTGGTTGGGTTGTTGGTAGGACTTTGTTTCAGTCCTGGTTAATTACCACCATCTTGCCTAATTCTGTCGCCATAACAACAATTCTAAAAAATGTTATTTTCCAGCATTTATGAGGTAAAATAGCGAGTTCCTCAGTGAGTTGAGGATTCCGGATGAAATGCGCCTCCACCTTCGGTCTTATCCCAACTTGTAACCAGGTGAGATTAAGGCCAAGCGATTCCCCGTCGTACAAAAAGAAAAGCAGAGGGAAACCAATTAATGACACTTAGTACGTCCTTATTTGGTACATAACATTGTTACTATCTGAATTGGTAAGTTCCGATACCTTATAACTAAGTATAGCTGTACGCAACAATAATGCCAATCATATAACCTGACACATGAGTAGAGTCACTGTCTCCACACGTCACGTGTTCTTATCCTCAGATCGTTACCTACCCATACAACTCGTGGCTGTCTTTGTAGACAGGCAGGGGCAGGTCTGATCCGGGCCAGTTTAATTCCCCTCTACCACGTAGGCTAAATTGACATAGAAAACAGATTATTTGCGCTTATTTGGGTTGTATTGTATGGTAAGTACTTATGTATTTACAAAAAAAAATTGTAGGTTGGTCCGTAATCTAGTTGCCATATTACAAGCTTTGCTTAGTTTGGGACTAGATGGCGCTGTGTAAAATTAATGTCCTGTTATATTTATTTATTATTTCGTTTAGGCCGTTTGGAACGGCCCATAGGTAATCTGACTGATTCCTTTGTACATAAATAGTTTAATTGTACATTTTATTGAGTAAAGTCTTTAATACCATAAACTTTATTATTTATAATTTTACACTACCTGCATATATGCAATCTACGAGGCATAATAATGATTCAAGGTCATTTTTAACCAACTTTAAAAAAAAAGAGGAGGTTCTCAATTTTTTTATGTATGTTCCCCGATTACTCGAAGACGCCTAGGCCGATTTCTTTTTTTAGTGACATATTTCACAGGTGGCCTCATTGACATCAGGTCAGGATCTGATGATGGGATCTTGGAGAAATCGAGGGAGCTCTTCAAATATTATATGCACACTTGAAGCGATTTGGGTGTATTACCTAAAAAGTGAGGAAAATCGAACCCCATATAGGATCACGCGTCTCTCTGTCTGTTTGTCCGTCTATCTGTCATCAAAATAATTGAAATCAAAATCATCCAGGTAAACGAAATTGTATCATTTGAAGTCGGGTTTCATTGTAATTTTTAAAACGTAATTATTACATGTCTTTTTTTCTATTACAGCCTAATATTTTTGAATGAAGTCTACCTACCTAGTAACTTACGAGTTACTAGGTAGGTAGACTAACTCGTAAGTTACTAGGTAGGTAGACTTACGAGTTACTAGGTAGGTAGACTAACTCGTAAGTTACTAGGTAGGTAGACTTACGAGTTACTAGGTAGGTAGACTAACTCGTAAGTTACTAGGTAGGTAGACTTCATTCAAAAATATTAGGCTGTAATAGAAAAAAAGACATGTAATAATTACGTTTTAAAAATTACAATGAAACCCGACTTCAAATGATACAATTTCGTTTACCAAATCACAAGTAGAATGTGAAGCATATCACCAATCACCAGTCAAACGCACGCAGTATTTCCCATAATTACCAATTATGGGAAATACCGCGCCAAACGTTGGTTGTGTTTGCTTGGGCCCTACTATGAAAATCAAACGTCGTCGGATCAAAAGATCTTCTGTCATTTTTGTATTGAAAAACGTGCAATCCTCCAACAAATTCGACATGTTTCGTTTTTCGCAGTAGACCTAGTGCCTTTTGGGAAGGCTAGCTTCAACGTAGATACAATTATCCTCATACAATTATCCCTGTTCTGACCTAGATAGAGCTAGGTCAAGTTTTAAAAAAGTAAACACTATTTGGTTCCTTTTCTGTCCATAGGCTGTGATGATACATTGCAGCAGTGATAAAAATCTTTTTACCGCAATTGATTATAATTTTTTTATTCGTGCCTATCGTTTTTGTCTACCATTTCGTAATATCATAGACGATTCCCATAATTTATCGTAATCTGTAACATGTCGGTTTATACTTTATACAACCTGCTTTGCGCTTTCGACCGGTCTTTGTTATGTAAACCAATTATGTACTCAATGAGCAGCTCAAGTTTGACCGATTATACATAGTGAAGTTCGGCTAGGATGTTGGTTTAACAGAATAGAGTGATTTAATTATGTATTTAAGCAGGTACTTATATTTATTGTCCATGAGAAAATGACAACTTCTGTCTAGACTAGACCGGTACAAAGACTGAAGGACTTGAAACTCTTCACTGACAATTTTATTATGACTAATGTTGAAGATAATTGATGAATCTATATGAATTTAAATTAGACGGTATAATTTGCACGCAAGAGTAAAAAAAAAATCATTTTATTCAAACAACATTTTCAATAAAATATAATATAGGTACCTGTATTATATTCACGATCTATTATCAATACCTAACATGTAAAATTATTAAACTAACTACAAGGGAAGCTGTCGGGCTACCTAAGGACCGTTTCAAAGTCTATAGATAACGCAACTGTTCCAGACCAGTACGAAACAGAAACGCAAGACACTGCCTGCATTGCCATGCTGAATAGCTATGTAATTCGCTGGCCTAAATCAGAGCTAGTCCTTGGATCACGTGTCGCCTCAATCAAAAGCCGGTATCTTAAGGGAAGATCTAAATTAGATCGGGCCGTGCCCGGGGCTTGTCGTGTACGTGGCCCGGGCGGAGCACGGATTTGAAACGTTACATACATTTTGTATGAAGCAGTTTATATTAAACAGTGCATGATCCGTGTCCCTTCCGGGCCTGCCTATTAACGTATGACGCTCGTCTACACGACGGTTGTTGCACGGTCCCACCCCGTCCCCGCCACGCTCCGTCGTAGAACGAACACTATTCCGTACTGTGCAGTGAGTGACGAATGTTTAGGGAGGGACATCATTATATACTTATATATTATATTATTAGTATTAGTTATGCAATATTGTATTATAATTAATTATGTATGCTTGTAATTACTGATCCGTCCGTATCTTTTGTATTTTGTTTAATAACTATTATTTTCGTATTTATATCTCTACTAGGTTTTGCTCGCGGCTTCGCTCGCGTTAAGAAGTATTATTATGAATTAAAGTTTTTGCGGCTTAACTTTTGTTTAGCGTGTGTAAAAAATTAGGGACTTCAAAACTTAAAAACGACAGTACATTCTTCAACTTCTCCTTCTTTTCTCGTCTAACCGACAAAACCTATAAATAAACCAAACGAAAACAAAACAAATGCCAAATACAAAGCAGAGTCCATAACCAAAACTACTAAACCGAAACAAAACAAATGCAAAATCTCAAAATCCTTTCTTAGGGGATGTCTACATCAAAGTAGCTTTATGCGTGCAGTCTCAGCCCGATCAGTTTAAAATTGACAAAGTTTCACACAAACTTTCATACCCTATTTTATCCCCTTGGGGGTGGAATTAATCAAATCCTTTCTTAGCGGATGCCTGCGTCATAAAATCTACCTGCATACCAAATTTCAGCCCGATCCGTCCAGTGGCTGTGCGTTGATAGATCACTATGTCAGTCAGTCAGTCACGTTGATTGAGTTGAGTTATATATATATATATATATATATATATATATATATATAGAAGATTATTTTGGTTATTTGCACGTACACACTATAAATAAAAAAATCTCTCTCTCATAAGGTTTGCTGGAAGAGAACTCTTTTCAGGGTTAAGCTCGCCTTTGCCATTCTCATTATTTTTTCCCGGTCTAATATAAATCTTCCGTAAGATAGATGTGCTAGCAGCCAAAGACCTGGTTCCCATTTTGGCTACTTTAGATGAAGGCACGCGCTTCCCCGTCGCACAATAAAAATAAATACAGGTAATTAATTTCACATAGCGCAATGTAGGTGACATTGCATATGTCACCAAGCTCCAAACAAGCAAAGATCGGAGGTAAAACAATGGAAAAAATAAGTGTTTATTATTAATTCACACTTATTTAAAAATAAACGCGGATACTAGGTTCAGGTGCTAAATGCTTGTGCCATTATGATTCATACAATTACATAAACTCAACATTTATACAGTACTTTTGCAAAAGGTCTGCGTTATAACAAAACGTTTCCTGCAGTTCACCGTAGTTTTTAGGTCAAAACTCTCGCGCAAAAAGTACTGGACCTGGGGCCCGGTTTTTCCGCATATTATTACAGCTTTTTTAAAACACATATTTGATCCAAAAGATAGGAGTGAAAATTGCTACGTTTACTCGCGACTTGACTCTAATTGAATGTTTACATTTTCTTATCTAAAGCATTTTGTAAATATTTTTGTAACAAGATAAAGCCTAACGCATACATACATGGGAATGTAACTTTTTGAATGCACGATGTGTTTAAAAACCTACAATTTATCATCATCCATACCTAACGCCTCATAGTCTAGTGGTTCACCCACCGGTTTTATCCCCAGGGGAATACAAATCTGTGCTTGGTTTTGTTGGTGGTAGGACTTTGTTTAAGTCCGCCTGACTAGCTAATACCATCTTACCTGTCTGTCGCATTCAATAATGATTCAAAATTTGTGGATTCAAAATCGTCAACAGATTGTCTGGAACTGTCTATCTTATAGACAAGAATCTGTTGACGATTCCGGGTGAAGTGCGCTTCCACCTTCGACTTAATCAAAACATGACGTTGAGATGAAGGTCAAGGGCTTTCCCGTCATTAAATAATACAAAAAATGAATGTGAGGGCGCCTGTGTCTTTGTCTAACTGCAAATATAACAAGCTCAGTTGGTAGTAACTCTGCCTTCTGTGCTGTAGGTTGTGGGTTCGATTCCCACGCAAGACAAATATTTGTGTGATGAATATATATGTTTGTTTTATGTTTGGGTGTTGTATGATAAGTATGTATTCACAAAAAAAATGTATTTAAGTATTCTATCCTTAATCTAGTTCCCATTTGACAAGCTATGCTTAGTTTGGGCCTAGGTGGCGTTGTGTTAAATTAACGTCCCGTACATAAAAAAAAAAACGTACCTTGTCTTGTTCTTAAGTTAGTTTTATTTTCTGTTCACGTTTTGATCGTGGCATTTACAGTTTCATAACTTGTAAGATTCTGTTGGCGTATACCATTATCCATTCAAATTCCAATATCGTGATATGAGACAAAAGCATAAGAATTTAATGAAAAATGCTTTTATCCTTATTGAAGCGGGATAATTTTATGTCAACTTAATTGGAATCTGTCACAGAATTGTCATTCTGATACCTAGTGAGGCTACGCTCATGAAAATGAATCTTACACCACCAATCACCAGTGTCAATGTGCCAGCCGTTCTTGAACCGAATGGTCTGTTACGTGATGATGGTAAGCGGCCCGACGGTATGACTCTTGTCCCTTGGGAAATGGGTAGGCCTTTGGTGTGGGACGCTACCTGCGTCGACACCCTAGCGCCATCTCATCTGCCTGGGACATCAGTTAGGGCTGGTGCGGCGGCTGATTCGGCCGAGGATCACAAAAGGCGCAAATATAGTGGTCTCGACAGAGCTTACCTATTTGAGCCTTTTGGGGTGGAGACCTTGGGTCCGTGGGGAGCCGGTGCCCTCCGGGTTTTCAAAAATATTGCGGGGCTTTTGATTGAGGCGACACGTGACCCAAGGGCTGGCTCTTATTTAGGCCAGCGAATTAGCATAGCTATTCAGCGTGGCAATGCAGCCAGTGTCTTGGGCACGCTTCCGTCTGGTACTGGTCTGGAACAGTTGAGTTACCTATAGGCCGTTTGTAACGGTCCTTAGGTAATCTGACTGATTCCTTTGTACTTAGTTAGTTTAGTTTTCTAGTAATATTTATTCATTTATATTATAGCCTTGATCTTACATGATATTATATGAATCAATTTATCAGACACACATATTCACGATCCACAAGGATACCACTTTGCATCAAACATTTTATTTAAAATATTATAATTGTTTACTTTAAAGCCACTGACTCATTATAAAATCCAAACTTTAGGCAAACATGTAGGTTGAAATTATACTAATTTGGATAATAATAACGTCAGTTGTTGGTTATATATTTAGAGATCGAGTCTGCAGGGCATTCAACTCTACCTGCTCTTTAAAAGTAATAAAAACGGGAGATTCTCATGAGATCCACGCTCTGAGGTAAATCCTCTGAGGGGAAAAAGTCGTGAGTCTGTTAGTTTTTTTTATAAATACAATGTCATTAAACTGTATCAGTGCTTCAATATTTTTTTCTAGTATTTTATCACCATTGTTACCCGATTTTAGTTCTAACAGTCCATTCTAAAGGCCTTGGTCAAACCCATTTGTCGACTTTAACGATATCCGAGAGCTGTATTGGTAGATTTTAAACCACGTCTAGGTACCATGGCGATGACTTTGAGAGCTCTTTTAAAAATAAATCTACCTTTCGTTGTTGTGGGTGTGACTAATTCATTTATTGTATTGCCCACCCACTATGACATACGCTTAACTATCTCCGCGGCAAACCAGACATCGCAAGATCTCAGTTCGGGGCGAACTAATACGTATTAAGTTGTGATCGATTATCTATGTTCTACAATACGAGTAGGTTTTTTTTGTACTTTCATAGTCTGATGAATCACAAACTAGATGGATTACCGAAACAATTCGAACGTATATTGACCTGACTATACATCACTGATATCATCAACAGTTGGCGTTTTAGAACTTTTTTACTCGTGATCATAAAAAGTTTAAGTAGCGACCGAAAAATGCAGTAACAAACACTATAAAAAGGTTATTACTAACACTCTTGTAGGATAGGAAGGTTTTTTTTAATTGTACGACTGGGAAGCGCTTGGCCTTTATGTCACCTGGCAACAAGTTAAGATAAGGCCGAACGTGGAAGCGCACTTCATCCGGAATCCTTAACAAACTGAGGAACTGGCTATGTTACCTCTAAATTCCATAAAACAACAATTTTTAAGAATGATTACTATGGCGATAGACTTAGTTAAGATGGCGGTCGATAGCCAGGTGGGCTTAAACTAAATCCTACCACCAACCAAACTAAGCACAATATTGTGGGGTTCGAACCCGGGACCTCGGATCTAACCGGACTGCGAACCACTAGACCACAGAGGCGGTTAACCGGCAACGCGGAGGTATCCGGTTGACTGAATTAAATAATGTCTTTAACACCCGACTACTTCAGAAGGGTATTTTTTTCAAGAGTAATAACCTAAGTACCTATGTATGTCTTTTTCATTGTACCTAACGGTATAAACGCGAGGAAACAACACAATGTAACATCATAATAAAATGGGTAGCAAATGAATATTAGCAATATTGTACTCCCCTGGGGATCGAACCCGGGACCTTTGGATATGACACCGGTAGGCGAACCACAGAGGCGGTTAATACCATGCCACATAGTCTTGTTATGCATTTATTTTACCTCAGGTAGTACATGTCTCTGTTTAAGTCCGCCTGGCTAGCAGCAACCATCTTACCTAATTCTGGTACCACAACAACAATTCTTAAATTGTAGCGTTCCGGGATTTAGAGGTAATCTTAACTGGCTATCTAGCCAGTTCCTCAGTTTGCTGAGGATTCCGGGTGAAGTGCGCTTCCACCTTCGGCCTTATCATTCACCTTCTCATAACTTGAAATATCAGGTGAGATGAAGGCAAAGTACATCCCCGTCGTTCAATAAAAAAAAAATATATATATGGGAGTTTAACAAATAACAGCTTAAGTTGAATACGTAAAATTTAAGGATTTGAATGCCTAAATTGCCTAAAATAGTAACCGATCAACCTTATTATTAAAATACTGCGAATTACTTTAGGTATTTCAACTTTGCATATGTAAATCTAAATTACGAGCTAAGGAGCCTCTTTTGGGATTGCCGCAACATACATATTTCGAGGAACCTATAGCCCGAAAGTTTTGTAAAAGATTTATCATGCATGTAGCTTAGTTAAGGTTTTTATTTCCTCTGCAGGCTCTACATCACTTATCCGGGCGTCGGCAAATCTATCTGACATGATCTGAATTTTTTCTTATCTTTTTTCCTTAAAAGATAAATATATAAATCTATTTTCCTACTTTTCATTTCATTTCATTTGTTCACTAACAATTTTCAATTGTGTCTGAAATTTGATAAATTGTATACCTAAAAACTACTTAGTTCATAACATTTCAAAATAAAAATAAAAATAAATTGAAAAGCATAAATAAAGTAATAAATAAAGGAAAAAAAAAGTTTTTTTTTTCCACTAGGAGACAGAACAAGCAAGTACGTAGCAGTAAGCGCATCTGATGTTAAGTGCATCTCTTGTCTATAACAATGCCTTACTGCGTAGGTCTCATCCACAAAGGACATAGCCTACACGGTACTGCAATGCGCCCGTCGACTTGAAAGTGTTAAACCTCGCGTGCCTGTAATTTTACCGGCGACCATACCCTTCAAACCGAAACACAGCAATGCTTGCTTGGCGGCTGAATTAGGTACGGTAGTTGTACTTCCCCGGACAAGCCCTTCCACACGGGGTTCTTACAATGACAGAATTTAAATTATCATTTTTATATTATTGATATATCTCAAGTACTAGATGGGATTATTGGAAAATGGGGAAGGGGGCATTCTTGCGAAGGTTAGATATAGATAGGAGAATTATCTCTTATTTATCACTTAACAAAGCTTAAATTAGTTGAATAAAATAAAATGCATTTATTTAGGCAATGTAGGCGAGCAAAGCATTTACGGTTATAATTAACGAACCGTTAAGAACTGTAATGACCTATGGATCCGAGATATGGTCGTTACTAACTGACTATAGACCTAAAAAGCTAAGTTTGAGAGAGCTAAGTAAAAGAACCTATAATACTGACATAGCTCACCGAAATAATAATCTGAAATCGTTGTGGGCAGGACACACCGTTCACGAACACAAGTAAGGTTACTCGCATGGTGATCACGATTAAACGCGAAACGGATTGTGGGAAGACTTGATGGAACGCGGTACATTGTGGCGGAGTCAATGGATGGAGGAGCCCCAGGATAGCCATTTGTGGCGTCGATTGGGAGAACCCTAATGATGAAAGCCCCGTAGAGCAATAAATTATACTTTAAAAATAAAATGTTTGAGTAAAATACCACCTTACTGATACAGAAGCTACATAAATACTATGATAAACTTAACATAAACATAATGAACAAAGTAAACTTTAACAACTCATCTGAGGATCCCGGGTACGAACCCGGGACCTCTGGATTTGAAACCGGTGGGTGAACCACAATACCACAGAGGCGTTAATATGCTAATTTAAACGAGATGTTGGTAGGCGCGAGTGAAGTGAGAAGATGAATGTAGTATTTTTGACTGAGAAAGAGAGTTAAAACCATAACTACAGCAGTAGCTGTAACTTATCGAAACTTAAAAAATAAATAGTGTAATAGACAAACCTGATAGCTCAGTTGGTAGTAACTCTGCCTTCGGCGCTGTAGGCTGTGGGTTCGATTCCCACCCAGGACAAACATTTGTGTGATGAATATAGATGTTGGTTCCGTGTTTGGGTGTTGTATCATATAGTACGTATGTATTTACAAAAAATATTTAAGTATTTTATCCGTAATCTAGTTTCTATATTACAAGCTATGCTTAGTTTGGGGCTAGATGGCGCTGTGTAAAATTAATGCCCTGTAATATTTATTATTCATTAGTTAATTAAGTACTTTCCCAGTTAGAAAGGCTCAAGAGAAACTCTCGTTTCCTAGGTTCCCTTTAGGTAGTTGAACTATATAAAATAATTTAATGTTTTAGGTCTTAGAATAAATATTTCAACAGTTTTTGTTAGACAACAAAATGACCAAACATACATATAATTCGGTAGCACATTTTAACGAAATAATCAGTTTTATACGAATATTTGGTTAACCTGCTTGTTGTATGCTATCCCATACCTAGTAGGTAGGTGGTACCTACTTGCTTTCGCTGGTATTAAAACAAAAGATGTGATAGGTGGCTATGATTATTAGAACATTAAAACATTCTTGTCAGCCAACCAGTTTCAATTTGAATTGCCCATATAATTTTTTTTTTGAGTAAAGGTATCCCGCTGCATGAAATGAATTTGATATACTTGTCTAATACTTTTTAACTTTTTTACTCACGCAAGTTTTGAAATTGATATCTCTTAATGTAAGTTGGTTATTCACCAATAAAAATGGTAATTTTACACATTTATGCACACAACAAGGTAAAAATACAATGATTATAGTACATAGTTATGTATATAAAAATTAGTAAAACAACATAATATATTACGTTAAAGTTCATGGCTAAAAATAAGCATATTGTGACATCAATATGTTCTTCCAAATTTACTTAGTTTTTTCTTAAAACATTTTTAAACAATATTATATTGGCTTTGTGTTCGATTGAATAACCTACTACCTTACACCTAACCCACGTTACCTGTCTAATCTAGACGAAAAAAAGCAGACAGAAAAAAATGGTAAGCTGAAAATATCTGAAACTGGTCCCAGACAGAAAAAATCAAGCGAAATCATGTACTGAATTGTAATAAAATCGCTCATTCAAGGCATTTAAAGTAACAAGCCTGAACTAGGAATACATAGACAATTTTATTTGTGAATTAGCATATAATTTCGCAAATAAAATTCTAGTAGTATTAAAAGTAACTTTAACGAATTAACAATAAACTTAATATAAAATAATAGATTAGCTTCACTGTATTATTTATGGTAGGTTTAGCATAAATAATTACCCTACCTACCTATTCTAATATTTTTACGAAAGCAACTTTGATGGAAACGACAAACCAATTATCGTCAAACCAACCCCGAAATTATTTATTTCAAATTTTAGTGTCACATGCAGTAATTAGTTTTCAGGAATATCATCAAACAATCATTTAAATTTCAACTAGTTTTCAATGTTCTGAACAAATTTGTGCTAAATAATTTACCTGTAGCGTCCTTTATACTTCTATGATGCTTATGATAGAAAAGGGACTTACCAAAAAACAATAGAGTATGCCCGGCCCCATGGCACGGGTGGTGCCCCTCAGGACTCTCGGTAGCGTGGGACTCAGCAGCTGCCTCCGCCAGCCTCCTTCCAACAACACAAAGCCTACGACGCCGATAAAGCTCGATTTTCGCAAAAATCGACTAACATGACCCGCCCGCTCGACCGGCTTTTAAAACTAAAATGTGCAAACTCGAAGATGCGCCTCTTATATTACTTCTTACGTTTAAGGCGAATACCGCAAGGTATTTCGCATATAGCGACGTGTAACATTCGCGTGTGTGTGTGTGTGTTTTGGCGGTAGAGCCTCCGCGGTTTTCGCGACACATAAAACTGACACGCACTTCAGGAATGTGTGCGGTAGTGAGTTAAAAGGACCACCATCATATTTTATGTTACTCTTAGCTCTCCGACTGATTAATTTTTAATAGGGTTTTAAAGCTTTCATCCATTAGTATACATATTGATTTCGCTAAATTGATGCCGCCGGCGTAAAAGGTTTTTCTGATTAATTTTGGGACAACTTTATAGTAAAGTTTATGAGTTTAATAGCTATTCTTAAGACATTTATGAGTTGCAATATATCTTATTCAAACAAGACATTAGTTTGATTTGACTTCCACACTAATTATGATTGGTGTGCAAGTTTTGTCATCCAAAGACCGTAATTAGTTAATACGATTATTACTCTCATAAGCATCAACTTGCAATTCGTAACTTTTACAATGTAATTACTATTTAAGTTTGAGGTACTTACTATTTAAGTAATAATCGATGTGTATCATGATTGATAACTGACTAACACCGTGTAGGATTAAACAGAAGTTCTGTATAGATTCTCAAACATTTGGGAAGCCTTATCGGAAACTGCCGATTGAGAAAATACGAAAACGCTATTCTCCGAAATGTTGATATTAGTTTTCGAAACTTCCACTGTTGATTTTCAGAAATGACTAGTGAATAGCGTTATTCCCAATAGAGTTCCTATTGGGTTGTAAGTCGAATCCGATTGGAAAGTGATGTTTCCGACACGAAAACTTTCCGTGATTTTGAGAATCGACACACTGGAGCTGTCCATATGGGTATAGCTACAAACTTAAAGTAATATAAGTTATGTTAAAAAATAATAATATTAAATATTACAGGACAATAATTTCACACCATCTAGGCCAAACTAAGAAAAGCTTGTAATATGGTAACTAGATTACGGATATTATACTTATATACTTTTTTTGTAAATGTTATTTTATAATTATATGAACATGCCTCATAGCTCAGTTGGTAGTAAATCTGCCTTCTGCGCTGTAGGTTCGATTCCCACCCAGGACAAACATTTGTGTGATAAATATAGATGTTACTTCTGTACCTACGTATGTATTTACAAAAGTATTTAAGTATTCTATCCCCAATCTAGTTCTATATTGCAAGTTTAGTTTGGGGCTAGATCGTGTAAAAAATAATGTCCTGTAATATTTATTTATTGATTTGTATTTAAAAAAATAATACTGCTATTACTAAAAATCAACCCACACCTTATTTACTGAAGCTGCTATTTATCAGTTCAAATGAAATAAAAAAGAATCATACAAATCGGTCTACGAATTGCAGAATCGGCAATATGGTAGTCCGTTGATAAACTTTTCCCCAGATGCCAAGGTACCTACCTATTTAAAAGATTTCACTGAAATTAAAAAGGTAGGTTATCTACTTACTAATTTCAGACCTCTATCTAGTCAAAATAATAATGATACTATTGAGTACTTTCAGAGTAATAAGTAATAAGTAGATACCTACTTATTACTTATATTACATAGAACAAAAATACAGTTCAAAATAAGACAGATAATTTTAAAAATTGGATTTAATTGGAAATTAGATTACGTGTTTAATACTTTTTCTTTTTTTGAACTTCTCCTTTTTGGGTTGTTGCGAGAACGAAAACATGGATGAATGAATATTAGCAGTCAAATCTCGTTCCACCAGTTTTATTTAATTAGGCCACCATCAGATAATCTATATATATCATCTATACAAATAAATAAAATTTAAGTGTCTATTAGTTGTGTAAAAAAAAATGTTAAATTCTTTGACAATATTTTAACGGCTTTATCGATTTTGACGGGTCTATACATTTTTCCCAGTTCAAGAGCTCACTCACACATTTAAATAAAAAATGATGTCATACCTCGTCCAATGAATCTTATGTCAGTTAGTAACTGCAAACATGTTGAAGAAACGGCAGGTTGCTTTCCCATATTCATCTAATAAATATAGTCTATATACTTTACAAAAGGCGCAAATTTACTCATTTGAGCCTCTTGCGGTCGAGATCTTGGGTCCGTGGGGAGCCGGTGTCCCAAGATTTTCAAAAAACTGGCAGGACTTATGATTTTTTCAGTAAAAATTAAAGAATTTCGTAAAGTCTTATCAGATAATTTGGATAACATAATATAGATACTTAGTTGAGTTCACCTTTTCCAGCAATTGTACATGCCACTGTTGGTTTCTCCCCCGGTTTAAGTTGTGTGCTCCTAATTTTGCACGCTGTGTTTGCCTTTAATTGGTTGTTACAATAGCTATAAACATTAATTAAGTTTAGTGTAAGCATGTAATGATGTAGCAACCGTTGGTATACCTAATAAATAAAATAAAATTGAAACGACACCAAGGGCTGGCTCTTATTTGGGACAACGAATCAGTGTACCTATTCAGTGTGACAATGCAGCCAGTGTCTTGGACACGCTTTCGTCTGGTACTAGTCTGAAACAGTTGAAGTACATAATGACCGTTTGTAACGATCCTAAGGTAACCCTGCTTTCCTCGTATAGCATTGCCCAAGTAAGCACTACATTTGGCAGAAGACCTCTCCGGGGGGCTGAGTTGTGGTCAGTGGATGGAGGCGGCTCATATTCACTGGTTTTTTTTTTAGGATCAGCCCTAAGCCTCGAGGTTAGCCTGAGCAAGAATAATGAAGAGCCTGAGCAGACAATGCTTTGTACAGCAGTGCACTGAACGGGCTGAAATCTGATGATATCATCTGATCATAGACGGTCTGTGATCTGATATATGTACACTTTAGCTTACAAAGTTGAATAACTATACAAAAAGTGTTGGTTGTTGGAAGTTATTTAAATTCACATGGCAAGATCATGCGAGACATCAGACTGAATTTACATTTTTAGACCGTGCTAATGCATAGAAATATGATGATTAAAATTTCCTGGAACAAAGTGACCTTCGACATTCTAACATATGCTGACCGCAAAATGACAAATAAATAAATAAATATTACAGGACATTCATTTCACACAGCGCCATCACAAAGTTTGTAATATTTGAACTACATTATGGATATAATATTATATGCATAATAATAGTAAATTGAACAGCTAAGTTTGTTTTTCTTAGTACTCCCCATCACTCTCATATTTGCTATAGTGGCTCATCTACTGTGAACTCAGGTTGTGGAACTCTCAATCTCAACCCCAAAATATCCGCGTTAGTCCCTCGAGCTATTTTCAATAGCAGAGTCAAGGGCAGTACCTCTCCATATAGATTTAGTACATATATGTATTGTATCTAGGTTTATAGGTAAGTATTTGTAATATAACGAATTTTATTATTTATTATATTGTAGCTTGTAGTATTATTCCTATGTTGGGTATGTTATTTATTAATGTTGTACACTTTCCCTATAATATTTATCTTGTTACTCTCTTTACCTAAGTTAACTGGAAGAAAACTCTTATTACGGTAATTTAATTTACCGCCTCGGTGGTCTAGTGGTTCAACCCACCGATTTCATATCCAGAGGTCCCGGTTCGATCCCCAGGCGGAGTACAATATTGTGCTTGGTTTGGTTGGTGGTAGGACTTTGTTAAAGTCCGCCTGGCTAGCTACCACCATCTTACCTAATTCTGTCGCCATAAAAACAATTCTAAAAATTGTTGTGTTCCGGCATTTAGAGGTAAGATAGCCAGTTCCTCAGTTAGTTGAGGATTCCGGGTGAAGAGCGCATCCACCTTCGGCCTTATCTTAACTGGTACAAAGTCCTACCACCAACCAATACCAACTTATGTTATTGAGTACCTACTCAACCACTGTGACCTATTTATGTATTGATGTAGTACCTACCCGTCTGCAGAAGAGAGGTAATCACTGATGCTTAAATAAATATTAAATATGACGTATATTTTTTTGATAAAATTTATTCGAACCAGTAGTTACTGAAGCGGCAATTTTGCCCACTATGAATCTTGTGAATCAGTTCAAAAATTTTATTTGAGGTCTTCAGTAAGACATGGATTAGGCCATGGTGGGGCAATTATGCCATTAATGCCCAAAGGAAAATTTAATTATGATCGAAAATCTAGTTTTTTGCTATTCATTTTTATCATACGACAGGGTTGCACTAGGCCTAACTCACGAAGTCGTTGTCTATCATCGTCTCAACAGACTAAATAATAATAAATAAAATATATGCTTATTTTCTCAAACAAAGGTACATACATACAGATATATATATCATTGTAAAATAAAATTGCTAGAAAATTAAATCGTAATTGTAGGTACCTAAGTACTAACGAATTGGCTATCTTCCTCTGAATGCCGGAACGAAACAAATGGAATATTTGATATTGCGTTACATTTAGATAGGATGGTGGTACTAGCCTGGCGGACTTAAAACAAGCCCTACCACTAACCGAACTGAGCACACATTTGTTACCGCCTGGGGAGTAAACCCGGGACTTCTGGTTCTGATACCGGTGGACGAATCTCTAGACCACAGAGGCTGAAAGCAGTGCAGTGAAACAATTGTATTGTTGCACCAACTTATTCGAAACTGATATAAACATTTACGCTAAAACACTTAGCAATAATTATTTTAACATTAGTTTTAGTGATCGATTTCTTGTCATGTTTGTGTGAACCTACTTGATTTTCACTTTCATTTTAATATTCTTTGTTTTTATATACCTATCGTCTACCTTATCTGTTTACATTTATATCTATTTGCGTTTATAACTAACTTTGGAAACTTTTAATTGGACTTATTTTATGTATCATATTTATATGTTGCATATTAAATAATGAACTATTGTATATACCTAGCTGTAAGTTTTCTTAAAATTGTAAAAATAAAATAAAATAAAAATAGCTTCTAAACAGCGTTGTGTGTTCATTTAATCTTGATTTTTTTATGTAGATAGGTAAACTTGATATGGATTATATTTCATGATCCTCATCATATCGGCCCACACACGTCCACTGCTGAACATAGGTATCCCCCAATCGACGCCACAAAAAGCGAACTGAGCCTCCTTCATCCATCGACTCCCTGCGACCGCCACGATGTCGTCTTCCCACACTCCGTTTTGTGTTTAATCGCGGTCGTCATCCAAGAACCTTCATTCCCGGCGGTTATCGGTTCTGTGAGCTATGTGGCCAGCCCACTCCCACTTTAGTTTGCTAATTCTGAGGATTATATTTACAAATATTGATTAGTAGGTAGGTATCTTATAATATAATATAAACTAGCTGTAGGCACAGTTTATTTCTGTAACAAATAGGTATATTGAACCTAAAGTAACGGTCTATGATAGAGGCGACACTATTTACCACAATCGAATAAATTAAGTTAATAAACTGGAATTCATAGAAGTTGTTGATTCCACATCAGCACCATGATCACAGCCAGCAAAAGTTGAATGCAGGACATGGGCACCCATCTTCGAGTGCAATGTGCTTTCCATAATCACCACACTTCGGTTCACAATATTGTGCTCGGTTTAGTTGGTGGTAGGACTTTTTTAAAGTCTTACTAGCTACCACCATCTTAATTAACTAATTGTGCCACCATAACAATAATAATGAATTGATGTGTTTTGGCTTTTAAGGTAAGATAACCGGTTTCTTAGTTTGTTGAGGATAATAAAATTGTATAGAATATATCAAGAACTAAATTTAGATGGTCATCCAGAAAAATAGTCTTACATGGCGAGTGTGCGCACGATATATTTGACCTAATCCCTCCATCCCCTTTCCACCACCGGACTAGCAGACGTACGGCTGGCTACAACCAGAACCTTGTAAATGTTCCATTGTGTCGAACACATTGTTTCGCCTCTACCTTTATCATGAATACCTGGTAAAGAATGGAATTCCTTGCCTTCGTCTGTTTTTCCGCTCGAGTACAATATTGGAGTTTTCAAGTCCAGATTAAATAGGTTCCTTTTAGGCAAGCGTGCTCCATCTTAGGCCACATCTTTACTTGTTTAAGCAAAACTTACAAGTGTAAGCTGGTGGTCAAACGATTGACTATCACCTTTATAAATATAATTTTAATTGTGGGGAGCCGGTGCCCTCCGGGTTTTCAAAAATCTTGCGGGGCCTTTGATTGAGGCGAAACATGACCCGAGGGCTGGCTCTTATTTAGGCCAGCGAATTAGCATAGCTATTCAGCGTGGCAATGCTGCCCGTGTCTTGAGCACGCTTCCGTCTGGTCTGGAACAGTTGAGTTACCTATAGGCCGTTTGTAACGGCCTATAGGTGTATGTAATCTGACTGATTCCTTTGTACATAGTTAGTTTAATTCTAATTTTTATTGAATAAATAAAGGATAAAAAATATATATATAATTGTGATTATATGCTATAAAATACTCTGCTTATTAAAATTTTCAGTAGATAATAAATTCCTATGAAAACAGGTGTTCATTAACCAACTTACACAGACCATAATTTTAAAGGTACGAGTGACATACTTTAAACTTAATTTGTGACTAAGTGGTAGCATGAAAGTGATTTAATATACATAGGTATTTAGAATCGACATATTACTAACTTACATTTGATAACCATATTGATGGTATACCTACAATCATTTTTTAAATACACCATCTAAATGTCTCTGAGGATTTCTTGTGTCGGTCTAGTCTTTCTTCGTGAATCTATGAATATTTTTTTCTGCACACAGAATGGACAATACATATCAACAGTACGAATACCTACATATTAGGTGTGTATTCGTACATTTTTTTTCCAATCAACCTGGGAAGGAGAAAGAGAAAGTAATAAATTGTAGAGCACAAATTAGGGAAACATATTAATATAATTCACTCAATTAAAGGCCCTGGCCTCAAATAAAATATGAAAATTAAAAATCATTTTTTTTTCATTAAATAATAAATAATCTGGTATTATCTTGATTATTTATTACGATACAATCCATTATTCGCAGTACTATCAATATTCGTCTTGATCAGTAAAGACGGAAACAGATTTAAAATTAGCAACGAAATAAAAAGTCCGTCATTTTTATTCCGGATGAGGCGGCGTATGTTCTCATTAAAAATAAGGACTGGCCACAAATTCAATTTCCGTTCCATTTTCGAGACATTGTCGAAATTGTTTTTACATTATAAGCACGTGTTTATGAGATCACGGTCCTCGTATTGGTCGACATCAAGCACCCGCAAATAGCACTTAAATTTTGAGTTGTTATTAATTATTTAACTCTTGTCTTTGGATAGGTTTAAGATGTCGATGTTCGATTCAAATTAAAATATTACTGGTCTGATAAGATACGGATAAACTGTGTTCGTGATGCGTTACTTTTTCTGAAAACACAAATAAAGCCAGAATAAATTGAAAATAGTGCTTGTATAGGAAAACTCTTTTATACATAAATAAATAAAAATATTACAGGACATAAATTTCACACAGGAACTAGATTACGGATAGAACAATTAAATATTTTTTTGTTGGAAATACTTACATACTTTATCTTATCATACAATACATCAGTGATTTAGTAATTTGTCAAGTATATTATATCTGTCTCTTATTCATTCGTTATAAGTTTTGTTTTTAACCTTTAGTATCAGAAAATTGAATTCTCATAAAGTTGGAATTCCCAAAATGTTAAATTTCCCAGAATGTTGAATAATTTTTGATTCGCAAAATATTGAATTCTTAGAATGTTGAATTCGTAAAGGCACGCTGCGCTTGCTGCGCGGTTGTGGGTTCGATTCCCACCCAGGACAAACATTTGTGTGATGAATATAGATGTTTGTTCTGTGTTTGGGTGTTGTATTGTAGGATAAGTACAAAACAAAGTATTTAAGTATTCTATCCGTAATCTAGTTTCCATATTACAAGCTATAATTAGTTTGGGACTAGGCGGCGCTGTGTGAAATTATTATACTGTAATATTTATTTTTTTATTAAAAAAAAAAAACTAGGTGAGATGAAGGACAAGAGCTTCCCCGTCGTCAATAAAAATAAAATAAAAAACACACCAAGGACAAAATGTGGTACCCCCTAGAGATTGATCCCGAGACCCTAAAAAGTTCACATTTGTTGACCCTTGGCCTTGGCCCTTGTTCTGACCCTTCTTGGTATAATAGTTGTACCATGAGCACTATCTATACATTAAATTATTCCATAGTATTCATCTATATCCATATTTATATTCACAGTTCACTCAAAAGGTCCCTACTTCTATAGTATGCATATATATCTCCATGTTTATATCCACGGTTCACTCGAAAGGTCTTCCCTACGTAGAGTAGCCCTAAATACCTACCATGACGCAGATGCGAGGGAGTATTTAAAGAGTAGCGGTATTTTTTGTGAAAATCTCACGGTAATTCTTGGGTTCACCTCCATTCTTGGAGGTATTCGGGGGACAAGAATTACAACATTCGATATATGGCTGTTTTTTTCCCTCTCGATGCCAGTTCATTGACTTGTCCTCATATACGTGAAGCCTGCGATTTAAAGCTGCTGCCAAACAATGCGGATTTAGCGCGTTGCGACTGAACTGACACGCGACACTCGCCTTTATTACCTTCATTACACGAGATTCATTTCGCCATCTGGCCCTATGGGACTTTTCTTTTTCCACGGGGAGGCGCTTGGCGGTTATCTCATCTGATTTTTAACTTATGATAAGGCTGAAAGTGGAAGCGCATTTCACCCGGAATCCTCAACATACTGAGGAACTGGCTAGCTTACCTCTAAATACCGGAACACAACATTTTGATAATTGTTGTTGTGGCGTTAATTAGGTAAGATGGTGGTAGTTAGCCACTAGTTAGCGGACTGAAACAAAGTCCTATTACCAACCAAACCAAGTACAATAATGTACTACACCTGGGGATCGCACCCGGGACCTCTAGATCTGACACAGGTAGGCAAACCACTAGACCACAGAGCTTTGCTTTCCGCGTTGGTGGTTCTAGCTTTTATTCACACTCAGGACAAACATTTGTGTGATGCATGTTTTTCATGTTTTGTCATATACGAAAAAAAAAAAGTATCTGTAATTCAGTTCAATTTTTCTAAGCTTTGCTTGGTTTGGAGCTAGATGGCGCTGAGTGATATTCATGTCCTTTACTATCTATTTACTCATCATTTAATAATAAACTATCTTGCACCTTACTCGTGTAGTGTAGTTAAGGCTTAACTTGAACAAGACCTTGGCTCCACTGAGAAAAATAAAACCTTATCGGTCAATTGCTTTCTTTTGGTGTTCAGAGAAATTGCAGCTTTAAGTGCATCGACTCGTTAACATAATCTTAGGCGATCAAGGCCAACGCGTGCTTAACGTTTTTACACCTAGGTAATTACCGGAGCTTATGCAACATGATCAACATTCAATCAGATCAACAATGCCATGGCGGTCGCGGCTTAAGACTCGACCCCTCCAACTCAGCCCATGGAAATCGTAAAAGCCGACTAAGGGATCTCACCAGAAAAGGGCAGCAGCTTCCTTCTGTGTGTTATCATCTTCATCAAAATCATCATCATCATCATCACCTTTACTGCGATCTCCAATCCACCTGCCAAGCGTGGTGGCTATGGCAAAATCGCTCCAGCTTTGGTGGAGGCTCTGTCCAGCAGTGGACACTAATGGGCTATTGATGATGATTCAATAGTAACAACCCATTAGTGTCCACTGCTGGACAGATACATAATAGATATCCTTCTTTTGGTGAAATCCCTTAGTCGGCTTTTATGACATCTATGGGCTGAGTTGGAGGGATCGATTCTTAAGCGAACGATTTTTCAATTTTTACCGCCACGGCATCATCTACACGGCACGGCTTGCTACAATCGGAGAATATTATTGTGCTACATGAATTAGTTTATTTGCTTACAACAATACCTTCCTTCTTTAATTAACTTTGTCAAAATACATTTTGGAGCTAACCAAAACCTTTTCAATAAGCTGACCGTTTAAATGATAGTCGTTTTTTTTTAATTTAACAAAGATTTTTAAAAACGGCATCTTTTAATTTGAGTTCAAAGACTTTTGAATTATGGCGGCGACTTGGATGGACTTCGCATTCAGATAATATACCTTACCTACCTATATAACAGTCACATTATATTCAGATCAAGAGAAACACGAAAGAATGTGTCAAAACTACCGTTAGGAAACGCAAATCAAATACGCTTGTTCGTCCAAAATATTATTTTAATGCGTGAAAGTAGTACAATGTTGTCAATGTTGTGTTCAACTTTGTGTTTATGTTTTTATTTTTTTATATGTAACATTTTGTTTTTACCCAACTGCCTAGAAGGAGGGTATGTAATGTTTTTCGAGTATGTATGCTATATGTATGCCTAGACGGCTTGACGGATATGGACAAGTGGGATCAATCAAACAATAATAAACAATTAATAATAATAAATAAATAAATAAATATGACAGGACATTAATTTTTACACAGCGCCATCTAGCCCCAAACTAATCAATAAATTCATTTATTTTATGAAATGCGTTTACTTACGCATTTGTTCAAACGAACATCAATAACATTATTAATATTATTATTAGTCAACATTGTCTAAAAAAATGCTTTTTTGTTTGTGAAGTTGTTTGTGAGTGAAGCCCTTAGGAAAAAATGGCATAATGTAGTCGACCCCACCCAATCGTAAAAGGCGACTAAAAGATCTAACTAAGAGAAGGGCAGCGGCTTACGTCTGCGTCACTCCGATCACCAATCCGTCTGCCACGCGTGGTGATTACGATAAAACCCTCAAGTTTTGAAGGAGGAGAAAGAGAGCTGTGGACCATCAAAAATAAAAAAAAAAACTTCATTGAGTCCCTATCTAATAGGTTTGACGGATTTGCCTGTTCAGAATCGGGATAACACACAAAGTTATGGCAAGAATTAACGATCAGCCTGCCAAGCTTGGTGATGACAAAGCCCTCCAGCTTTTGTAGGAAGACAGTCATAAAGACAAAGCAGTGGACATTAATCGTCTTTTGATTTGTATTGTATTGTGTTGTATTGTATTTATTTTCATAAAATTACAAGGTTATACAAATTTGTACCCTTTAACCTATGCAGGTTAGTCTGGGCACTCACATTCGTCGTAATTACAGTAGGTACAATATACATATTACTATAGTGGATAGCTACGATAAACATTTACTTAGTATTACATTTAAGTTATTGTAGGTACGCAAATTATAACCATAAAGGTCGAGATTAGGCTAGAGTATCCGTAAAAAACAAACAAAGACCATAGGCACAGATATCTGAATACTAACTATAGCCTATTCTGTGCCATAGGTAAGTTTGCACTTCTGCAGTGTGTGTATGTGTGTGTAATGCTGATGTTGATGAAAATAGAAGTATAATAATAAATATTAATAAACCCTATAGTTAGTAGTGTATACAGAATAATAGTGAATAGTAGAAATATACTCATATATATACTATTTCGATTTAAAAAAATGTGCCATAGGTAAGTTTGCACTTCTGCAGTGTGTGTAGGTATGTGTGTGTGATGCTGATGTTGATGAAAATAGAAGTATAATAATAAATATTAATAAACCCTATAGTTAGTAGTGTATACAGAATAATAGTGAATAGTAGAAATATACTCATATATATACTATTTCGATTTAAAAAATCTGTAAGCACGTGTTTCTTGTAAAAAGTGTGTGTAATGCGTTTTTGAACGGGAAAACTGTACGCGCCGTGACCGAATCATCCGGGAATCACACTCACCCAGATGATGGCTCTCTGGGAGAACCGAAACAAAGTTGTTGCGTTTACCAACAATCGTACTCGTGAGAGTAAAACCCGTGTTTAAAATGTGATATAATTTGCATTAAACGATGGTTTATGATTGGAAATAAATGTGGCATTGTCAAAAAGGACAAAACGGGGATGTGCTTGGCCTCACCTGATTTTAATGTCATGATATGATATGTTATAGGCCGAAGGTGGAAGCGCACTTGACCCGGAATCCTCAACAAACTGAGGAACTGGCTATGTTACTACTAAATGCCGGAACACAACAGTTTAAGAATTGTTATTATGGTGACAGTAAGATGCTTGCTTTTGTGTATTATCTACACCCTTTACTGCGATCATGAATACGCCTGCCATGCTAGCTGGTGATTATGGCAAAACCCTCCAGCTTTGGAGGAGGTTCTGTCCAGCAGTGAACAATAATTTAGTAATTTATTGATATGAAACAAAAACATAGACATTTTAAAATTGAAGAAACGATGCCGGACGCAGAAGTATAAAACTGTGTCGCAGGTGACAATGCCCTTATACCCGTATGTTGTGTATAATTGTCTGTCGGTACAAATGGTTGTAGTCACCCTTTTGCTTGAAATCACATGACACATGACACCATTAAGTCATGAGAGAGCGATGCCGTTTTCAGTTACGGTAGGTATATGAGGCGGTTTTACTGTCAAAGCGCGCCTTTAGATGTTTCACATCAACATCTATATCGGAGAATAATTTGAGCTATATTTGAGGTTTTCCTCCTTTCTATAATAAAATAAACATTGACTTCGAAAGAAATTACACACGAAGTAGTGTGGGTACAGGGCCTTTTCACCCGCGGGCTTTCGACCTTTTGAGATGGTTAGTTATCTTATGACGCCTTTGAAGGCGTTTCTCATACAACATTTTAAGGGTTATTATTCACGATAATACGAAAATAGTGCTTGTCACTGTCACTGATGGCGGTGACACGGGTATATTGGAAACTTCAAACACATTTATATCTTGATGTGGGATAATATTAAAATTAATAAAAAAATAGTTAAAAATATAGTTAAAAATATAGCTCAAATTGTCTCCCGAAGCGTGTAGGTAAGTTTAACAGACTTGCGACATTTACCCGGATAATTACTCAGAGCAATTTTTTAGAAACATCTACTAGAGGGTAGTCCAAGGCACGTCCAAACTACGTTTGGCATTCAATAAGTGGCAGGCGAACCCGCCACCTATCGAAATGGCGGAATGGCCTAAAATCTCCATTGCCATTAGATTTTAGGTCGGGACATGCCGATTTCCTCACGATGTGACCTTCACTGTCAGAGCATGTGCATGTGTCAAATGCTTTAAATTCCGAAAAAGCGAAAAGTGCACGCCTGAATTTAAGCCCACATCCTCCGGATCGGAAGGTGGGCGCACAACTACTTGGCCACATAGCTCTTATTTACTTGGCACTTTTCGTCAGCGTGTAGGTGGATTTATGGATCAGAATGGATTGTATTTGTTTGTGGTCATTGTTATTTGAAATCGATTCGACGGTTCTGTTTTGTTTTTACTTTACCTGTTCCTTAATGTATATTTTTGTAACTGAATGTGTGTTCGTAGATAATTATTACATTAAAATTATTTTACTTCTTATATGTTCGTTTCGCAGTTATTTTAATCATTAAAACTGGTAAGGAATGGAACTCCTTGCTCTCGTCTGTTTTTCCGCAGGTGTACAATTTGAAGTCTTCAAGTCCAGAGTGAATATAGGTATAGGCTCCTTTTAGACAAGCGTGCCCCATCTTAGGCCGCATCTTCACTTGTTTTTCAAGTAAGCTGGTGGTCAAACGCTTGGCCATCACCAATAATGAACAAAGACAGTAACATTTTTTTTTTCTTATTTTTTATTTTAGAATGGGTCGGCTCATGACTTGCAGATTTACACAGGCAAGGATGATATCTACTATGGAGTGAGCCTACCCATAATGTGCCTATTAAATCTCTTCTTGAAGACATCAGGGTCGTTACACACCGGAAAAACAGACGCTGGTAGTTTATTCAAAGTTGTTGCAGTGCGCATATTAAAAAAAAACTTGAAAGCGCTTGTTCTTGTATCGTTTCTATCTATTATCGTGGAGTATCAACCAGTGGGGATAATAGGCTGTGCGTCTGTCGTATTTTTTATAAATAATTTATATTATTATATATTATAATCTAAAATAAAGATTAAATAAATGTATTAAAAAGTAGCTTTAAACATATTTATTTCAGACATTCCTCTTCCTCAAATCTTAATTCTAATCTATACTATCTATACTAATATTCTAAAGTAGAAAGATTTAATTGTTTGTTTGTTTGCATTGAATAGGCTCCGAAACCACTGGACTGATTTGAAAAATAATTTCAATGATAGGAAGCTATACTATCTTTGGGTGACAGGTGTTTTTTTTATATTAAAAAAATAGGGATTCTTACTAAAACTCTAATAATGTAACCCAAGGTGTTTGGTGAGGAAACCAAACACCCTTTACGTTCCAATAGTTGAACCAATTATAGGCAGAATGCATTTGTTTATAGAGCTTTAGTTTATTCGTTGTTTTTCCATTATTTAACTATTATTGTATTGTTTATGTTATTTGCAATAGGTCGTCAACTTGCTTTATATCATGATATTCTTAAGTATAACTTGTCTGCGGAAACTTGTAATTAGCCGTAAACAAACATACTCTATCTAACCAGGTATGATCTATTATCTTCATTTGTGTCTCTTGTAAATTTTCCCAAAAATAAATAAATTAATTAATTAAAAAAGACCTAAAAAATCCTTACATCCCGTGCGCTGCAAAAACTATTGATGATAGAACAAAATATGTTCTACAGTTTTAAAGAACACAATACCTTCAAAAAAGTCAGCGATAGCATATGTTCAACTGTTACAGTTTATTTTTAATGTTTAAAAAGTAAATAATAAACGCCGTTGAAATCGAATACCACGATATTTGTACTTTGGTATTAATCCTTATAAAAAAAAAAACAATTCGTAGTCAAGGCTGTTTAAGTAGCTGTAGGTAGCTTATTGAATTAAATAAATCGGACATTCCATTAAAAGATATCGTAAATTTTAAGTACTATTAAATAAAAAAATAAAAAATAATTGGTGGATTTGAACGAAACTTTGCATAATTATTGCTGATATCATTGTCTTGGATAGATAAAAAGTTTAATATCTATGAACACTACAAAGAAAATTATGCAATATTTCATCTATAAATAATAATGCAAGCTATTTATGTAAAGTCGGTTCCAGTTTTTTTTCAAAAATAACTTATTTTTAGCTTTTTTACAGCGATGTAAACTTACGACACCACGACGTCTACAACACCCTATTTAAGAGTCTTTACAGGACAAAAAAAATGTATTTATGTATTCTATCCGTGATCTAGTTCCCATATTAAAAGCTATGCTTAGTTTGGGACTAGATGGCGCTGTGTGAAATTAATGTCCTGTAATATTTAATAATTATAAATAATGTTATCATGTTTCACTACTGTCTAGCATGCAATACTTATTAGTAACAAAACAATATTAAGATCTGCAATTAGCTAAATTCATTAGGTAAGTCATTAATGTCATAAAAGTTATTTTCACTCAGCCATTTAAACAATTGCTTTTTAAATAAATATGTATTCATTAATCTAACGTCATTTGGAATGCTATTACAAATGTTTACACATATAGTCAAAATAATATTTAACTAACATATTATCTGCGATCACCAATTAAGTAAGTCATTCATGTCATAAAAGTTATTTTCACTCAGCCATTTAAACAATTGCATTTTAAATAAATATGTATTCATTAATCTAACGTCATTTGGAATTTTATTATAAATTTTTACACACATAGTCAAAATAATATTTAACTAACATATTCTCTGCGATCACCAATCCTTTGTTTGGGAGGTTTGGGAGTTTGAGAAGATTTTGGTTATTTACTGTTCTGTGTATATTTTGTGCTCATACTGTCGTTGTAGCAGATGGATCGTGCTCAAGACGTCGCGTCATAAAATCCTTATAACTGTCACACAAGAGCCTATCTTGATGGTCACGTCATCTCTCCTACGGTATAGTGTGCGTGTTATAATCCTGATATACGACAACTTAGGCATATACACCAGCACACTGAGCGTTTGTATGTTTTAATCGGTGCGACACCGAGCTGCAATGATTAATCATTTAAAGGTATGACTGGGAGGTGCCTTCATCTCATCTGATTTTCAAGCTATGATAAGGCCGAAGAAGGCGCACCGAAATCCTCAATAAACTGAGGAACTGGCTATCGAACCTCTAAGCCGGAACACAACAATAAAAAAAAAAATGTTATGTCGACTGACTTATGGTGGTAGTCAAACAAAAAACTATAACAAAGTCCTACCACCAACCAAACCAAGCACAATATAACCCTCTGATGATCGAACCCGGGACCTCTGGACCCCGGTGTCACCGGGGGGCGAATCACTAGACTACAGAGGTGGTTAAAATATATTACGGGTATATTTTATGTAAAATACCCGTAGGTGTGTTATGAGTTACTACTATTAACACATCTATATCCTATCCTTAAATTATGTAGTCTCTTTACTGACTCTACTGAGCTCCAGTTAGCTCGATGGGTGCTGTAAAACACTCACGGTAAGAGTTACATAGAGTGCGGGACGCGCAGCACCCAACGAGAGCTCCTTGTGAAAAGGCTCGTCGGGGGAGTACTAACCACCAAACCTATTTCAGCCGCAAAGCAGCATTGCTATGTTCCTGTTTGAAGGATATGGTTCCCGGTAAAATTACGGTCATGCGAGGCTTAACACCTTTATGCCTCAAGTTGACGGGCGCAATGCTGTGCCAGGTCATGTTCTTTGTGGATGTGATGCGCAGTAAGGTTTTGTTATAGGCAAGAGATCAGGCGGATTACTTGCTTTTTTTGTCTCCAAGTAGCATATAAGTCCTAGGTCCTATTGTTGTAATTTTTCACCTGGCTAGCGACCTACCGAAGTTCGACACCGAACTGTTAACCTTGCTCCGTCAGTGCGTGGGAAAGCCAGTGCAGTCACGTAAAGCTCGCGCCATGGTAGACCTCACCCTCGCTATAGCTCAGAGCTAGACAAGGCTTTAGTGTTCATGCTAGTAAAAAAACAAGGAATTGTGCCTTTTTTATTAGTGATATCTAAGCTTTTGACCACCAGCTTACATGTAACAGTAAAGATGTGGCCTATAATGGAGCACGCTTGCTTAAAGGAACCTATTTACTCTGGACTTGAAGACTCCAAGATTGTACTCGTGCGGAAAAACCTTACCAGTATTAATGATAAAGGTAGAGGCATAACGATGTGTTTGGCACAATGAAACATTTACAAGGTACGGCCTGCCGTACATCTGCTAGTCCAGTGATGGAAAGGAGATGAAGGGATTCAAAGATATCGTGCGCACACTTTATTATTTATTTATGAATTTAAAGAACACAGACAGCCTGGCAACCTAATGGACGAATGGAATTAACCTGGAATCTAATGTTCCTTTAGTGTCTCAGCCCATTTCAGATTTGACTTATTTTGAAACACCAGACTATCAAGATTTAATACATTTATAGAGTTTGTTATTGGAAATATGTGGTACCCAAACCTGATATTAAATCAATTTGGTCTACCGTAACTCGTATAATAATAAGCAGTGCAGGAGTCGTTAGGATTAGGATACCGTCGAATGGAACTGGTTTCAGCGAATCAAATATTAATCGGTCTTTTTGTGGCGGAGCCAAGTACATACTACTTTTATTATGAGTAATTGCTATTACAAGACAAACAAATAATTAAGGTGTAATGAACCATGCGTTTTTAGCGTTCCGTAGGCAAACGGCAACAAGGTGGAACCAAGATCAACAAAGGATATTGAAAAAATCTATAAAATGGCGAGAAAGATTGAGATCAACCGATGGTCTATCTATTATAAAAAAAAACCTAGTCATGGGTATTCTCAGAAAATTTAACATTTAAATTGAAACGATCTCTTTTAGGGCAGCGTAGGTTTTAATGAATAAAGGCTTTATTCCGATAATTATATTTTCGTTTCCTACAGGTTATCTAATGTCTAAGTGTGCTCAAAATTATGATATTTTTATTGTACGAAGAGGAAGCGCTTGGCCTTCATCTCACCTGGTTACTAGTTAAGATAAGGTCGAAGGTGGAGGCGCACTTCACCCGGAATCCTCAATAGTCTGATGAGATCCTCAGCTAGTTGGCTATCATACTTCTAAATGTTTCGGCACGATAATTTAGAATTGTTGTTAAAGCAACAGACTATGGGTTGATGGTGGTAGCTAGCCAAGCGGACGGAAAAAAAAGTCCTTCCACAAACCAAACCACAGTATTGTAACCCCCTGAGGGTCGAACCCGCCAAAATCTCTGGATCTTGTATCGGGCGAGCCACTAAACCACTGAGACGGTTAGGTACTATAATAAAAAGTTTTTGACTTGAGTCTTACATATCAATTGTATGTATAAAAGCGATACGATGACGATGAAGAATTGTTTTATTTCTGAAAAGTTATCATTTTCCAGCAAAGTTTTATTTTCCTTAAACTATTGGGTAATTTTTTTACGTTTTAAGAAATGTTTTTTTTTTCATAATATATAAGATATATTTAACGCGACTTAACATAGCTTTTTGATTATAGTTAACATGTATTGAAATCTGAAAGGTATACCTAGATTTATCAGTCATACGTCACATTTTTAAATTACCAAAAATATGCAATTCGTCTGATTAATCATTTTTTTGTAACATCCAGAGTTCATTGGTTCAAAGTATATTTGAAAAGTCTATAAAAAAATCATACCGTTAGATTAATGCCAAGAAATTATGTGATTACATCTTTATAAATCTCAAAGCTCTTTGTATCATTAAATCATTGTCAGATGTTCTGCCTACCAATGTTTAGCTATCATTAAAGTAAGACTGTGTATACATATAGTTACAAAAAAGGCTCGGCGTAAGGTTATCAACAGTGGATATTTTTTATTAATAAGATTTTGAACTCTAGGCTTGTCTTGTCTCTATGCCAGTGAAATTCTTAGGAACCTACTGGCAGTCCTTCACACCGACTGAACACGATAAACCATTTGGCGTCGGACTTCAGCAAGGAAGCCTCTAGCCAGATGGACTATTCCAGGCCATTCCGCCCCAAAGAGACCAACTAGCAGGAATATCACACCTACCCCAACTTATATATTAGGTACCTATTTGTATTTCTACATCAAGGACTCCTAATAAATTTAATTTTTTAACTGGTAACCGCAACTGCTGGCACAACATTTGTTAATAATTTTAATATTACTAAATCTTATTTACTGTATAGAATAATCACCAATGGTATGTTTATTTGTTTTGAACTATAATGAAAATTACAGGAAACTTATTAAGTACACAAAACATGATTAACTAAAATGAAATTTAAATAAATTAATATAACGTACGAACTAAGTAAAAATATGAAATGGATTATCTACAAAATTAATATCTTAGTTATATTTACTTAAATGTTTAATATTAATTGCTACTTATGCCACGAAAACGTCTGAAGTAAATATACCTAGGCTACTTTTGCATAACTAGGCCTATGTCTAGTTATATAGTTATGGATATAGTTATATAGTTATGGATCCCAAGACTTTCAACGATGAAGTTGTTTCTGAGCTTCGACTTAACTCCTGCCTACTTTCTTCAATCTTGCAACTTTGTTAGACGCGGGATTAAGTAATGCTGCTCCTTCGAAGTTTATAATAAGATACAAACAAAATGATAATTATTTATGCATAAACAGGTTCGCGGTGTTTCGTTATAAATACTTACAAAAATGTTAATTTTAGGATCTGGTTTTAGGTTATTATCGTTGAACTTCCGTTTATTCAGAATGAAAACTTATGCATTGTGTAAAAAATACTCACAAGTATCAACCAACGAACGACTTGTCTTATACCTGTCTTCTCCCTTTACCTTTACTCTGAGATTTTTTTAATTTTGAAGAAGGTAAAGGCTGAAAATTCATCTTAGAATACGAGTATCTATTCAATCAATCCTTAATGAGAAAGCATAACCCTTCCATATTGCTTCGAGGCTCTAAGCTCTTTTGAATTTGAATTAAGAACTTAATGTAAATGCAAGAATTCAAAATTTGATTCCAAATATAAACTTGGCCATAATTTTCTAGCTAGACGATCGACTCTACCTTTTTATTTAATGCCCTGACTTTATTAACGATTCGTATCCGTTAAATTTGAGGTGAGCGACTTTTTAATTGCGTTATAATGACAAATATCCTCGAGAAGTTACCGATACATTTTTATAAATCGTGGTAGGCATGCCTGGCTCTATTGGTAATAACTCTGCCTTCTGCACTATGTGTGGGTTCGATTCCCAGTATTCCCACCCATGACAAACATTTGTGTGATGAACGAACGGATGTTTGTTCTGTGTTTGGGTGATATATTGTGTTATCTTTGTATGTATTTACAAAAAATATTGGTATTTTATCAGTAATGAAGATAACATTTGACAAAATATGCTTAGTTTAAGGTTTTGCTAGATGGCGTTGTGAAAAACAAATAAATACACCCGGATCAATTTCTAATAAATAGAGCTCTGGTAGATTTATCTACATAAAGAACAACGCGTCAGATCTAATTAATACAATTGATTCATGAGTTTTTCTTCATATCTTTGCGATGTTCTAACAATCTACCCTCTGTAAAAAAATGTAAGCTCTTTCAACGCATATTCAATGAAATTTGAATAAGTTAGAAATCATGTCACGTTCAACCAGTACAACAGAATATGTTAAGAGCTTGACTCCTGAAATACAAGTGATTCACTTAGTTCAGGTGTCAAAGGACCATCCACCTACCTTATTGTGCACAAAATAATATTATTTTGGTTCGGCCTCTAAAATACAAGTTTTCAACTTAGTTTGGAGGTCATATATCTTCAATATTTTATTTCTAGTGCTAAATACAATACCTACATATTAGGTTTACCTAATAAGTAATAAGGCTGTACAACTGTTTTTTTTTACCAATAAAAGTTATTATTATTATTATTATTATTATTTAAAACCAAACCTAAGACACAAGTTGTTGTAACTATGACCAAGATGCATTGGATGAGCACTTAACTACCACTCTACCACTATGTAATCTCTCGAATGACGTAATTTACATAGTGTTATATACCTACTCTAATGTTAATATTTTTCTCATGTAAGTGACATTCTGGTCTTTTTGAGAAATAAATGTCTTTAAACCGATGTTTCCAGCTCCATTCACCTCGCTTGACCATAATCTCACCTCATGGATGTGGCTGACGGTAGCACATCTTTATTAACAGTAAATAAATATGTAGATGATGGTGTTGGTAAATTCGAATTACTTTAGGGTTTCAAATTTTCAAATTAGGATACAAAGATTTGAAAATTTTGATGAGAATAATAAAATTCTCAAGCTTGCGGCATTTCCGGGACGCAAGCTGTCATCAATTGCGGAGATAAAATCTAAGGAGGAAAATGTATTCACAATTGTGTTTAGGGTTATAAATAAAATAAACTGAGATATTTAGCTTCTAAGTAAATTCGGAGTTAGAGACAACATTATTAGCAAGAGAAACCTTCCCACACTATGATGGATAATATCGTGGTAACTTTCGAAATAAAAAAAAATTAAACACATTTATTTGACCATGCTATACAACAACAATGCAAATTAAAATAAAACGTAAGACGTAGGTACAAGAAAAAACATATAACTAGCAAAATCAATACAAGTTATATGTTTTTTTTCTCGCACGACGGTGTTAAGAAGGTGGAAGCGCACTTCACCCGGATCACAAGACAATCCTCAACAAACTGAAGAACTGGCTATCTTACCTCTAAATGTCGGAACACAACAATTTAATAATTGTTATGGCATCTGAATTTGGTATGTTGGTAGTAGCTAGCCAGGCGGAACAAAGTCCTACCACCAACCGAAACATATTAAGGTACATTATGATTTATGCAATGCAGCCAGCGGGCTCAGACTTAACTTTTTTTTTTTTTTTGTAATTTATGTTTTTTTATTAAACCTATGTAATTTATTCCTATTATTCTTTTTACTATTGTTATTGTGTGTGATTTAATTATATATTATATTTTATTATATATACCTACTTAATTAATTATGTTCAAATTAAGATTTCAATTATACGTTTGGTCACACTTAAGATTTTGATTATAATGTAAATGGTTTTTGGCCGTTCCAATTAATAAATAAATAAAAAATAAAATAAAAATTAATTAATTAATGTCATACACAAAGCTAGGCGTGACAGAACTGGTTTTCAGTCAGAGCCAAACCTGAAACCTGGGTTGCCCTTAGGTGCTCATGACGTCAGGTTTGTGGGAAGAACACATTTTGGTAACAAATTATGATATAAAAGACTATGTATCACACTTTTAAAGTTGCTGGATTCTACTCAGCAATGGCACTTTATCCCTCTAACTGAGTGGTTAAGAAAAACGTTTCCACCCTTCTATCTCAACGGGCCTCAAAGCTCAGTTGGTAATAAGTACCTTCTGCACTGTAGTATGTTGTTTGTTCGATTCCCACCCGGGATAGACATTCATGTGAAGTTCTGTGTTTGGGTGTTGTTTTATATCATTATAATGTGTATAATATTTACAAAAAAAGTCGATATGAATTCTAACCGAAATCTTACTTATTTCAAGCTATGCTTAGTTTGGGGCTAGATGGCGCTGTGTATAATTGAAATGTGGAAATTCACAAGTCTGAAATCAAAGCCCAATTTAATTAATTTCATAAACATTCGCGTAGGCACTTACTTAGACTAAAGATAGGAATCAAAACTGTGGTGGCGTCAAGTTTATGATTTGTTGTTAGTCAGGCAATTAAGCAGTCAACCGTGTAACGGTCTATAACTGCTTTGTATTAAGTTTTATGATAGAACTAATAGGTCTCCAAGTATGGGTTTATGAAACTTCTCTGAAGTGTGATAAATAGACTTTTCGGTATTTGCGGTACTGTAAATTGTAATTGTATCATTATTTTGGTATTTAGGTCTTATTCTTGTTCTAATATTAGGTCTTTACCTATGTTATTGCCGTTTTGTATGAAATCAATGCATATTCCATAATTACTCGAATTTTTAACGTATCCGTGATGACAAAAAAGACATATGGGATGAAAACATGACGCTAATCAGTAATCAAAAGACTGATTTTGAAAATAGAATGACATGTTTTCAAAATAAAATTAATTAAAAATTAGACATTCAGAAATAATTTTTATTCGAAATGACCAGTACTACATAACGGCAACTTCATAAGTGAAGACCTATTATTAGTATACTAAGTTAATGAGGTGACATTGCTGGTGATCTAACGTTTGAATATATTTAACAACTCTAATATTTATCAAAAAATGGAGAATGACCATGGTTGCATCGATATAATCTAAGTTGCGTCACAAGTTCATAATTTTAATAATTCGTTTTTTATTATTATTCTAACTAATAATATAAAATATTAACTTCTTAGGATAGTTTAAATGTTAAAATAGAGATTTTGTTTTGGATTTCGTACACCAATCAAAAGAAAATCGGCGAGTCAGCTGCGAGTAAGGGTAAGGGCCTACCTACTGTACGACAAGATCATGAGGCACTGTTTAGATGCTGTTGGAACGATAAAAATAATTAAATTACCATCATTCCGAAGTAGGTAGCTATCTATGATCTTAGCCTCGATGCGGAATTCCAAACTCCATACAAGCCACATAGCTCAGTTGGTAGCTCTGCCTTCGGCGGTGTAGGCTGTGGGTTCGATTCCCACCCAGGTCAAACATTTGTATGTCGAATATAGATGTTGGATCTGTGTTTGGGTGTTGTATTGTATGATAAGTATGTATTTACAAAAAAAATATATAAGTAATATATCCATAACATAGTCCCATATTACTTAGCTTTGCTTAATTTGGGTCTAGATGGCGTTTTGTGAAATTAACCTGTGAATTTATTTATTTATTTATACCACCAAACAAACCAACCACATATTCGTATCCCTCTGGTATGATACCGCTAGGCGAAACACAAAACCACAGACACAAATTGGAAAATGTGTTTTCCTGTGTGGGAATCAAACCCTCAACCTACAGCGCAGATGGCAGAGCTACTTACCAACTGAGCTGTGGGGCTTATTGCGCTCATATGCTGTATAAGGATTGCCAAACAATAATTTGATACAATGTCACATTGATATGATAATGTTACTTGGGACATCAATGTTGCTTAAAATGGGAATTGGGTTTTAACCTCCCATACTACTCCCACCTACTAAGTACGATAAGACTTTGTTTAGGTCTGCCTGGCTAGCAACCAAGATCTTGCCAAAGTCTGTCGCCATAGCAACTATTTTAAAGTTAAGTGTTCCGGCATTTACTTAGAGATAAGAAAGTCAGTTCCTCAGTCTGTTGAGGATTGGATGAAGTGCGCTTCCATCTTCGGCCTTATCATAACATGAAACCAGGTGACATGAAAGCCAAGCCCGTCGTATTATGAAACAAACCTAATGAACGTAGATCTTTGTTCTGTGTTTGGGTGTTGTAATAAATCAGATATTAACTATATCTGTATGTATTTACAAATAAAAATCCGATAGCAGGATTCCATATTACAAGCTTTGTTTAGTTTGGAGCTAGATGCGCTGTGTAAACATATGTTTTAAACTTACAATGTCTATTTATTTTCCATTTTGTGATCAACGTAGCCTACACCACCTACGCTCGGTATCATCGGGACGCAGAAAATATTCTTCGACGTCATTGTATCTAAACTTCGGACGGTTTTTAGGTTAATGGCTATTATTTGAATTTTAAGAGCAGTGACACCGTTATTATAGTATCTGGTGGCTGTAACCAAACCAGCGCCATAAAACTCCCCGTCAGATTAGAATTTCAGGTTTTGGCAACTGTTGTACAAAATATAGCGTAGAAAGATATATATTTTTTACAAACTTTTCTTACTTGTGTGTGTTCTACCGCTTGTATAACGGGTCGTGGTCTGAGGAATTATTTGATATACTTAGTGCTGCAGCTTAATTTTACCATCGCACCGTTCGTTATCGACAGATATTCATCCCCACACTTTGGAGACTATAGGTACATACGTAGTTTCAAGAGAAACTTCCTCTCGCGAACCATTTGTGGTCTCACTGCCGAGGTTTTCCCTACTAACTACCAGTGTGAGTTTTGAAGTTTTTAAAGGGTCGGCAACTCGTGAGATGCTTCTGGTATTTCGAGCGTCTATAGGCGAAGGGAACTGTTTTCTATCAGGTGGGCCGTACTTATGCCTGTTTGCCATCTTAGTGGTATACATAAACAAATAAACGCCGTGTGGAATCGCTGGCTTTTGCTTACGGTTACGGCTGAATGATCCCAACTCTGGTGGTAGGACCTGTAAGGCCCGCCTTGCTAGCGACCACCATCCTGCCGAAGTCCCGCGTAAAGCAGTTCGCTTCTGTCGAGAGAGTCAGTGCTTAGGGGCTCGCTCTACCGTGGATGTCATTCTTGCATGTGCAAGTCCGTGCAAGTTTACAGTTCAAGAGCTTAGCTATTTCTTGTTAAAAAAGAGCTCAGAGAAACATGGGATTGTTGATCACTAATAAACCTTCTAAAAGAATACTGCTTTCGTTTGTATAACTAACTAGTAGACATAAGAGTAGGTACCTTTCTAATCAGAATACAGGTTTTTAAAGGTATAATTAATAGTATGCAATAATTGTAATATCGATCTCTTTACATTCCCTAAATAAAAAGATGTGAATACCAAACAGAACTAAGTGCGATTATGTCATTATATTTGTTCAATTTTACTGGCCTTGAGTTTGTGGCAATTGAATTATCATGTTTTTGACGATTCCCAGATTATACATGGATGTTTATTTAAGGTACACATGATACGGATATAAACTATGTTTAGGTACCAATCTCGTGTTCAGGAACCATCATTAATAACTGACTGTGAAAAATTGGTTTTCATGTAGGTAACGTTGTAAATTTTATCCTACCCAAAAATCACTCAGGTTAACTTTTTTCGCAGCTAAAAATTGAGGGTATTCGGCGGTATATGAGTACGCATGAGAGAGTTTTCGGTGAATAAAATTGTAGTATCCATACACATTGTTTATTTAGAATCGAGAAATTTGCCACACATATCTACTATAAAAACAATACAAATTATGAAATTCAATGCTTAGATTTTTTCACAAATTGGTTCCCTGACTGAGTAATTTGTTACTCAATGTTAGCTTCTCCATCCACAGTGTTTCTGGTAGAGATAGCTGCTTTAGCCGCTAATTGTAACATATAAGTTTGTTTAGTATTTATGTTTATTATCTAATGTGTAGGTTTGCAATAAAGTATACTATTTAGTTTGTCTATAGTAACAAACTTAACGTTTTCTAATCCACAATTTGTTTTTAAGCTACAATTTGCCTAAAATCATATAACGCTTGTCTATCAAAGTACACGACGCTTTTGAGTGGGAATTTTATAATGTTTTAAGTACGGCCCTGTAAATATATTTACAAGACATACTTACCTACTATAAAACATCAAGACACATTATTTCAAAACTCTTGACACCAAAAACTCCTGTGAATCTACGTAAATATGGTTTTTACGCATTGCATAAAAATCCAGCACGGATTTTATGTCGTCAGTGATATTCCGTCATAAATTTGGCGAGTGCTACATTTTAGAATGCAGTGAAATTTAAAATTCTGCGGGTGACCTGTGCTACTGGGTGTTGTTCTGCGCTACATGCGTGATCTAAGTCTTTGCAGCATTTCATACTAATATTTCCGGCCATCGCCTACGATTGTATCAAACTTAGCGTGGTGGTATTAGGCACAGTCAAAGAAACCACGTATGAGAGCTCATCTGCCTGTAAGGGTAAGGGCATATCTCTTATAGTAAGTGTGATCTTGTGGTGCCCTAAATCAAAGTCAAAGTCAAAAATTTTTTTAGGATCATTTTGCAACGTCAAATCTACTGCCTGTTCACAATTGCGACTAGCACAAGAAGAAAGGCCAGTGGTCCCTAATCTATTGGTCTACTTTTAAAATATCCCAACAGCAATCACCCTGCTACCAAAGTCCGGTGCCGAACGGCTTGCTGTATGCGACGATGCGCGGGTAGTGCCTTCTGGGAAAGCACCGTAATAGTCCTCATCCTTCCTTATTTTCTGGCCTAGAGCTAGGCAAGTCTAGAGGTTAAGATCAATAATTTATAAATTAGATACTTACTGTAGAGTTTACTCCAGTTTTTCATAATGGCATATAGTTGTTTCCAGGCGAAGGCATCGCGAAAGAATTTAGTGTCAAACTATATCAACTGAACACTTCAAAATTGGCAGATATATTGTCTTTGGAAAAAAACATTAAAACACGGGCGACAGATAACTGTAAATTCGAGTTGAGATGTAAAATTATTGCCAGCCTCAGGCCTTATCTATATAATTACTAGTGTTCATAGACTGGTTATTTATATTGGCTACTGGAAAATTTTGATTCTGTTATTGTTAGGTATTAATATGTCATGGTGGCATTTTTATGGTAGGGTCACATATTCGTGGTTCATACTTTTGGTACCAAACAATGTACTTTGTTGATTGACTTTATTTTTTAAAATAAACCAGACAAGGGCCGTTGGACCAGTGTTGGCAGTGGCTTGGGAGTTGGAACCCTTTGGGTACGGAACCCTATAATGTCCTTATTTAAATTATGTTTAATTCATACGAGTACCTACCAATACATGATACGTTAAAGTTTTAAGGCGAGAATAATTTTTGATCACATACATAATCCAAATTTATTTATTATTAGGAGAATGATGTTAATGATGAACTATCGTACCTACGTTATTTGTACTACCGGATGTGTTCTGTAATACGCGTTTTGATTATGAAAAACACTAGGTGTATTTTTCATGACCAAAAGGCATAATTCAGGCAAAATGCAATACGGCGCTCGCTGGCTTTAAATTAACCCCACTGAACTCACAATGGTTTCTTGAGTTATTGTATCCTGTAATGTATTGAGTTACTATAATGACCAACATAGGTTAACTAGGGCATGCATTGATATTTCAATTCTCGAATTGAGAGGCTGCATATCGTAATCCCGATATTCATAAATTTTACTGAGTGACGACATTTTTATTCATGATTTCTTTTAAAAACGCATCATTTCTATTTTCCTGTTAGTTTTGCTGTTGACCGACAGAAATGCTCGAAGTCATTTCTGTCGGTCATTCAACTGAATCGAACCCATTCTCCCACCCCGGGCGTCCCCCATATCATTACATATTTTCAGTCACCCGAATATCTGTATCGCAAGTACGTGCAAGCACACATGCTACAGCAGTGTGATACGCATGCAATGACAGTTGATGAACCGACTCTGATATAAAATAAGAACAGCTAGACGAATCACTGGATAGATGCAAGAAAAATGGCATTCATCTGATGACCAATTTTGACCTGCAAGGTTCTTCAAAGAGAAAGCAACGTATGATAACGGGGGTTAACGAGGTATCTGATATATCTGATAGAACTTACAAATATAATTTGTGTTTTCTGTTTACGTGTGTCAAGAGTGAAAGAGTGTTTTCGAGTGCAGGCAACCGACTCAGAAGCTTGTTCTCTGACAAAATGCATTGATAATTATTATATTATACCAAGCTGTCTATCCTTACTATCATATTTCTCCGTCTTTTATATCTTGTGTATCTCTCGGATTCAAATAAATGTTTCTATTTATATTTAGAGCTACCTATGTAGGTATATCAGTATACAACAACAGTATTGATCATTTAATTACTATGTTGGGATCTGTTTCCAGGATACTTATTCAAGAAGCAAATGTAACCTTACATTTGGTTGGTGGTAGGACTTTATTTAAGTCCGCCTGGCTAGCTACCACCATCTTACCTAATTTGGTCGCCAGTCGCCAAAAATTGTTGTGTTCCGGCTTTTGAGGTAAGATATCCAGTTCCTCAGGTGGTTGAGGTTCCCGGGTGAAGTGCGCCTCCACCTGCTTGATCTCAACTTGTAAACAGGTGAGATAAAGGCCAAGTGCTTACCCGTCTTACAATAAAAAAAAACACGGACATTTCAAAGTTACCAACGAAATCGCTAAGAAGTCTACCTAAAGCTTACATGGTATAATTTATTTGGATGTCTTGATACTATCTTAGGGTCCGTTGCGTCGCGCCATAAAGAGGATAATGCCTTGAAAGGTACATAGTCCGGCACTGGTACGGCTTAATTAATTCGATGGAGGATTATTATATTCTCAAGCAGCGTTGGAAAAAGTTCAATGAGGAAAAAGTGGAATTACCTCAAAGTATGGACGATATTTTCATTTACTGCCCACTCGGAAATGTTTTTCTTTTTACTAATAATAAACTTAAGAAATTATTTGATTAAATACACCTTGAGGCTGACCGACTGATTGACTGACTGACAACGCACAGCTGAAACGAGACATGAATTTTGACTTGAATTTTTTAACACTACGAACTATTAAGGACTGGAGCACCTTATTGGGTAGGTTCGCTCCATTGTAGACCCCATGCTTTCATGAGCAGGACTGATAAATCTTACAAAGTCAAGCTTCATCATAATAATGTCTTCAAGAGAGTTAATAGACAGTAGGCACCTTCTGGGTCTGTTAGCCCAACTGTATACCTCATTCATGTAAGTTTCGAGGTTAAAGGCCGACCTATTTTAAATTAAAATAAAAACTATGATGATGAACTTGAATTGATTCAACAGTCGACCAAAATGGCAGAGGCCTTATATTATATATACATATTGCATATACATAGTATATAATTTACACATGTAAAAGTAAAATAATGCGTTTATTATAAATATTATGAGTATTAATCAACCAAATATTGTATAGACCAAATGATAATTATATACCTGCATCGTACTTCTATAATTACAATTTATAAATCTCATAGCCAGGAGAGGTACTAATATCTTCGGGGTCAGTTTCTTCAACATGTATGATTTTTTCAACATTTTCATTAAATGTTACCACTGATTTTCTCTTTGGCCTTTTTCTTTCGCCAAACTCGTCATCCGATGAATCGTCTGCAGCATCTTTTAGTTTATCTATGGATTGGATAACTATAGGCGTATTAGTGTCCATTGGTAAAGGCATATCTAAAATGGCTTCGCTTCTAGACGTTGCAGGTTCCACTAAAACATCCTCGACAGGTGCTTCAAGTATTTCTCTCAATCGCTTCTCACTTTTCTTCAGTGCCTCAATGTTGAGTCTAGGTTTAGTGGATACTTCTGCCGGTTTCGAAATCTCTTCTATCGATTCGTTTCTAGACGCCAAGCTATTTGCATCACTGAATTGGTTGTAATTTTTTCCTTTCCTCCTGTTGGTAAAATACATTTTATGTTTAGTACGTGAGTTTTTAGAACGGAAACAACGCAATAAAATAAAAGGAATGTAAAACAACGGTACTCTTACCATCTTAGGAAAAACCATACAGCTATCAGCACTATTATTATGAAGAGGAGGACACTCAGGATAATCGTGGCGACTAACAAGCCTGTATCACGTCCCGGAATGACGCATATCTCTTGGGCTGCTAGATGATCTTCTAGCGATACAGCGCTAGCTATGTTGACCTCTGCTATTGCAGCGTTTATGTCGCTGAAATGAAGATATTAGTTTAATCTATTTTTAAATAACAGGATTTGAACCTATTATTTATGAAAGTCAGTGTCATGTATCGTCCTTGACATTATCAGGAGCGATTATCACATCTACGCTACTGTGGTCCGGTAGTAGAGCATATGGCTCACGATCCTGAGGTCATTGGTTCAAATTCCGGGTAGGGCACATCTCCGAACAGTGGTCACGTCAACGTTAAAGAATACTGTCAGACACCTATGGCGACGGCTCTTAAAGTCTGACAGGGTTGTTACACAGCACACGAAGAAATGAGGAATAGGAATAGGATTCCTTGATCGAGGAACATAATCTGGGCCATAATTATTTATTCAAAATATCATCAGGTTGTGTGAATCATCATCAGGGTGATTACTCCATGATCATCCTTCGATCATGGAGTAATCACCCTGATCATAAGGGTTTTTTTATTGTACGACGGGGAAGCACTTGGCCTTCATTTTACCTAGTTTCAAGCTATGGACTGAAGGTGAAAGCGCACTTCACCCGGAGTGATTATTCTTTGATTGAAAGATATATAGGGCTTCTCGGGGTAATTAGGTTCCCGACGCTTGCGTTCTTTCAATCAAAGAGCTCACTAAGTGCTCTTGTACGGACTTTCATAAACAATTTAGCTTCGTGGAAATCTCGTCAGTTTTAATACTAACTTGTTAAATATTATAGATATTTTGGTAAAACTAGATAAATTATCTTTTTCTATATTGATACGAAAAAACGTATGTTTACCACGTCTTTCATCTGAATTTATCTCGACGATGGGTCCGCGTCCGGGTCCGTACAGGTTAAATCGCGATAAATAGGTATGTACCTGATTTTTTCGTATCCAAATAATGTTTTTTTATTTTTTTTTACTGTGCCACGGGGATGTGCTTGGCCTTCATCTCACCTGGTAGCAAGTTGAGATAAGGCCGAAGGTGGAGGCGCACTTCACACGGAATCCTCAATAAACTGAGGAACTGGCTATCTTACCTCTAAATGCAACAATTACAGAATTGTTATTATGGCAACAGAATTAGGTAAGATGGTGGTAGCTAGCCAGGTGGACTAAACAAAGTCCTACCACCAGCCAAACAAAGCACAATATATTGTACTCCCCATGGGGATCGAACCCGGGACAACTGGATCTGAAATCGGTAGGTTGAACCACTAGACCTCAGAGGCGGTTAATGTGTTCGAAGCGTATAGTTCATCATATATTTACACAGTAAGCTGTTCAACGGTGACCGGTTCCCTTTCTATTAGTCCATATACATAGAGCTGTAGTGATGCTCCAGGGTTACCAGCTTCGCGTTTGGTCCTTCCAGCGATTTCTTCGTTTGAAACAACAACAGACCTCAACACTTTGATTTGATAGCCGACAGACTCACTCAAACGGGAGAGAACATTTTTCTCATCGTGCAAAAATGTGTCTCTGACGGTTACTACTAGGATGTTGCTTTGGTCTAACAGCCTCACCTGCAAATAAAACATTCATAAAGTCACGAATAAGCATTAAAAGTGGAACAGGTTATTGCTCTGTTGTTATTCGAATCCTCTGCGTTAAGTACGCACGATCGCACGAGATGGTTTTCGGTATTATACTGTAACTTATTGAAACAATACAAGAAAAGTTCAGTAAGCTAGGGAGCTATTGTAGCCTACATGTAGTGGTAAAATATACCTTATTTTTTCTAATAAATGACGGATTATTTGTGTAACCGTATTTATCTTATTTATAGTATTTTTGTTCTGTGTTTGGGTGTTGTATCATATAGTACGTATGTATTTACAAAAAGTATTTAAGTATTTTATCCGTAATCTAGTTCCCATATTACAAGCTATGCTTAGTTTGGGGCTAGATGGCGCTGTGTAAAATGAATGTCCTGTAATATTTATTATTTATTTATTATAGATATTTGATAGTTTATTCATAATAGTATAAATAATTAAGTAAATATATTTATATAGGTACTTATGTATATTATGTTAGTAAGTAGGTACATATTCTATCATATTCAAATTATTATAACGTATTAATTTAGTTATGTTTTGTATCGTAAATATAAAATATTTACTTATTCTCTTTTATTATGTACAAACCTTCTACCATCAACCTTATTTGTACTATCCTCTCCATACTAAGGTTGTCTAGAAGAGATTAGAGCCCATTGTACTGTTTACATTTGTTTTTAAATTGTCATCTGTTCTATATGACGTGTTTGGTGTATAATAAAGAAGTTTAATTAATTTCATTCATGGATTAGCCCTTGACCTCTAGGTTTGTCTAGCTCTAAGCTAGAGCAATTACGAGATCTACGTAAAAGCGAGTTTTTCCAGTAACGTAACGCGAAGGTCGCTGCAAGCCTGGTCCTACCACCAATGTTGTGAAAATTCAGCCACTAAAAACTAACCTCTAGCAACATTCTGAGATCCCGTTCCCCGATGATTCACTAAAAGGAAGATCACACCTACCCCTAAAAATAATCTACGATGTGTTTCCCATTACATCAACAGCCTACTAATGGAATGCTGGACAGAGCTTCCTCCAAAGCGAGGAGGCTCTGTCATCTTGGCAGGCGGATAAGTGATCGCTGTAAAGGTGTAGATAATACACATAAGGAAGCTGCTGCCCTTCTTCTGGTGACATCCCTTTGTCGGCTTTTACGACATCATTGGCTGAGTTGGAAGGTTCGATTCTTAAGCCGCGACCGCCATGATGTGCTTACTCAAAATAAAGGAAGGTATGTAAGCGTACCTAACCCAGAGGAATCCCCTTAATATGGCTTTAACTCATAAGATGGCAAAGTCATAAAAGCTATGAATATGGGTAAACATTTAAGATCATGTGATATTAGTGTATATAACACAGGATTAACGACAACTTACTTTTAGATTTGTATACTTGTTAAGTTTTTATTGTTAAAGAGGACATTTCAGAAAAAGTTCTTCAAAACAGTTGAGGATTCCGGGTGCAGTGCGATTACACCTTCGGCCTTATTATAACTTGAAAAATCAGATGAGATGAAGGTACAGGCAACAAGCCTCACAGCTCAGTTGGTAGTAGCTCTGCCTTCTGCGCTGTAGGTTGTGGGTTCGATTCCCACCCAGGACAAACATTAATGTGATGAATGTAGATGTTTGTTCTGTGTTTGGGTGTTGTATTTTATGATAATTGTATGTATTTACAAAAAAAAAAGTATTATACATTAATACTTTTTTTTTCTATCCGTAATCTAGTGCCCATATTATGCTATGCTTAGTTTGGGACTAGATGGCGCTGTGTGAAATTAATGTCCTGTAATATTTATGTACTATTTATTTATTATTATTATTAAAGCACATACCCGTTGTACAATAAAAAAAAAGTTTTTTTTTCGAGTAAGAAGTAAACTAACTCAACAGGATGTCGCATCCGGCATTTGCATGTTGGTTACGAAGTAAAACGGCTACGTATCACACTAATTTTAGAAAATAATGAAATGAAGATGTTTCTGTGGATGTTTGTTTGATTTTATTTATAAGCTTCTGTTATACACTTTACTCTTATATTTTTTTTTCTCTCCCCTTAGAAAAACCTTAACTTAGGTTTGCTGTAAGATCTTGCTGGAACTCTTTTTAGATTTCAGCTCGCCTTTGCCATGCTTTCTAATGTTAATCTCACCTGATTTTCAAGTTACGACAAAGCCGAAGGTGGAAGCGCACTTCATCCGGAATCCTCAACCAACTGAGGAACTTGCTATCTTACTTATAAATGCCGGAACACAACAATTTTGATGGATTGTTGTTATGCCGACAAACTCAGGTAAGATGATGGTAGCTAGCCAGGCGGACTTAAACAAAATCTTACCACCAATATAATTATAATTTTGCCATGATATCAATTCTTAAAAAAAAAAAAAACCGGCATTTCGAAGATAGCCAGTTCCTCAGTTTGTTGAGGATTCCGGATGAAGATTGGCTCCACCTTCGGCTTTATCTCAAATTGTAACCAGGTGAGATGAACGCCTTGAACTTCCCCGTCGTACAATAAAAAAAAAATGGTATTACACAGAGTTTTTACTGGCTGATGATGTTACTAAAAGTTCAATACTTTGTCTTTTAGTATCATCATTAGGTATACCTGTTAGCCAGCGAGTCTGAGTCAGGCGTATGAATATTATTTCTAGATTTTACTGAGCGGTTTTTTAATTATTACAAACTATGTAATATGTTAATCAAATGTAAATATTCGATGTATCTTGGAACCTCGGTATACATACGTTGGTATATGGTTGTAGATAGGGACAATGACGACAGACATACAAGATGGCGTATCATTATTATCTTTCTGCCGTTTATCCCTCACTTTTTTTTTAATTTTTATTTCACGACGGGTAAGCACTTGGTTCCTCAGTTAGTTGAGAATTCCGTGTGAAGTGCGCCTCCACCTTCGGCCTTATTTTAACTTGTAACCAGGTGAGATGAAGGCCAAGCGCTTCCCCGTCGTACAATAAAAAAAAACACAAATTTAAAATGTTATGGTTTAAAATTTTTATTTTCATAAATGTTTGCTTGTTATTTGTTGCCATGGTGGTTGCGCCTATACGAATTATTTCCTCTAGCTCTTCTTGCGGATATCATAAAACTTGACAATCGGATCTCAACAGGATAAGGGCAGCATACTCAAGTAAGCACCATCACTGCAATCACCAAAGTGCCTGCTTGGAAGGCTGTTATTATGGAAAAACTCACCAACTTTGGAGGATCCAGTAGGAAAGTGCAAGTAAGATATCTTTTTCAAAGGTAAAATATTATAACATAATACAATCACAAAAAAATGGTTTTGGGGGGCAGAATATATAAAAATACGAAATTGATGTGTTGAGTCTGGCAAAATAGAAAAGCAGGAACTAATTTCATTACTAAATAGTAGAATTATAATTTATTTTATTGTATTTATATGTATGTATTTTGTATTATTTTGTTTTGTTCTGTGTAAAATTATTGTGCTGTAATAATAATAATATATTTAATTTCATGTGTGTCATTCTTATATTAGGTCCTTACATATGAAATTGGCGTTTTGTATGGGAGGAACATAAAATTTTTTTCATATTAAAATATATTTTATTAATCAAAGTATGTACCATTGCTATCTATACACTTTTGCCATCTTATAGGTAGTTCATTGATCCCTTTACTAAAAAAAACCATTCGGACGGGAATCAATGAAATCTTTGAAAGCGGTTTGGACTGCCTCATCGGAATTGAATTTTTTTCCTTGCAAGAAGTTATCCAAATTTCGAAAAAAATGGTAATCTGTTGGAGCAAGGTCCGGAGAGTACGGTGGATGTCTTAGACATTCCAATTGAAGCTCCTCTAATTTGGTAGTCGTCTGTTGGACCGTGTGTGGTCTAGCGTTGTCTTGAAGCAGCAGTGGCGTAGAGCGATTGAAAAGTCTCGGTTGTTTAACAGCGAGCTTTTCCATCATGGTTTGCAGTTGCTGACAATAGACATCAGCCGTAATCGTCTGACCAGATTTAAGAAAGCTATAGTGTACGACACCAGCACTAGTCCACCAAACGCTTACAAGTAACTTTTTTTGAGTCAATTTTCGCTTGGGGCAAGATTTTGCTGGTTCACCAGGGTTCAGCCATTGTGATGAGCGTTTACGATTATCGTACAGGATCCACTTTTCATCACATGTAATGATCCGATTTAAAATTCCTTCATTATTGTGCCGGTTGAGTAATGTAACGCAGCAGTCGACGCGCGTATGTCGGTTTGCTTCACTCAATTCATGAGGTACCCACCTTTCAAGCTTTTTCACCTTCCCAATTTGCTTCAAGTGGATTAAAACGGTTTTGTCACTAACACCGCAGCCTGCAGCTAACTTTGATGTGGTTTGCGATGGATCTGCTTCCACAATAGCCTTCAATTCATCATTATCGACCTTGGTCTCCGGCCGTCCACGGGGCTTGTTATGCAGGTCGAAATTTCCAGAACGAAAGCGTTGAAACCAAAAACGCACCGTGTTTTCTTTTGCGACACCACCACCATACACATCATTAATCCTTCGAGCCGTTTCTGCAGCACTGGTGCCACGGTGGAACTCGTACTCGTAAATAATGCGATATTTTAAGTTTTCCATTTTGTGAAATGAGTGACGCAGAAAAAAAAAGCAAAAGAGAAAAAAACAAATGAATTACGGTTTTCAAAACACAAATGCATGAGTAAATAGCTGTTTAAATTTGAATTTGGAATTCCTAACCAAAGAGGAGATATTTAAGATCAAAGTGGCCAGTACGACAAAACGCCAATTTCATATGTAAGGACCTAATATTTTAGGCGTCTTATATTTTGTAAGAAGACTGCGATAGCTAGGGTCTATGTAGCTGTAAAACAATATATATACTAGTGGTTAATATACCTAAAGGCTGATGTTACATTATCCTTATTCTTCCCCTGACCTAGAGCTATAGCAACCTTATAAGGTCAAGAGCTACTCATCATTTATAATTTAAAAGACAACAACAACACAATTTACAAACCTCAAAGCTCAGTTGGCAGTAGCTCTGCCTTCTGCGCTGTAGGTTGTGGGTTCGATTCCCACCCGGGATAAATATGACCTGCGTGTTTGGGTGTTGTATGATAAGTATTTATTAACTAAAAGAATGCATACAAGTATGATACCCGTATTCTAGTTCCCTTATTAGCTTTGATTTGGTGCTAGATGGGTCTGTGTGAAACAAAAATATGTTTTTTAAATGAAAGTTGAGTTTTTAGTATTGTTACCTCAAACCTGCCTCCAAAAGATGAGACCAAATTAGAATAAACTTTTTTGAATTAAATGAATTACCTTAAAGTTATTTTTAAGTTTTAAGTGGTGCAGTCGGTTCCATTTTTATTCAAAAAAAGTTTATTTTTAGCATTTTTTTGTTGTTAAACCTACGACACCGTACGACGTCTCGAACACCCTATTTAAGAGTCGTGTGAGGGTGCAATACGGGATTCTGGGAAATATCTACGAAATGATGGGAACGAAGATAAATACAGATGACCTAAACAAATTTTAAAAATCGGTTCCTAATGTATAGTGCAATATAGGGTCGCACTATGTCAGGATAATGGGAACGATCTTTTGCCCATTATCCTGTTTTATTTTATTTAAAAGCCAAACTACTGGACTTATTTAGATAAAATTTATATGGGATTGGTCCCTTAACTTAACTAAACTGATTTAAAAAAATATTATATTATGAAAAGATATGATATGATAGTATACAGCATCTATAGCCAGAATGCATCATAAGACAATTCTACTAAGCCCAAACAATGCCAGGTTGAATTTTTATTTTTACGGAGTTTCTGTGAACTGCCTACCTTTTGGCTTCATCATCAGATGACGATAATACCGGAAGGCAGGCAGTTCAGTGTGACTGCTACGTATCATTATTACTGCGATCTAAAACACGCCTGTCATGCGTGGTGATTATGGAAAAGCCCAGATAAATATGATGATGATGATGATACTGGAAGGTAAGCAGTTCAATAGTGCTACTCTAGTGACCGTAAACACCACAGGAAAGCAGAATACGCAATTTCGTTTAATTGGATGTCATATTTTTTTCCGTTATTTTGATATCAAAACCATTGATGATATTTCTATGGTCTCTACCTCGGAAGTAGGCCTACCAAACATAACAAGAATCTTCAAAATCTAATTTGTATTAAAAAAAACATACAGACGAATTTAGAACCTCCTGCTTTTTTTGGAAGAGAAGAAGGATGGAGGTTGAGACTTTACAAAGTCCCGCCATTGTATGGAAAACTAGGCCCTTTTCACGATGTCTGAGTAGAAATCTTGAAATTGGACCTAAGTATTGCTTACTTACACATATTTACTTACAACAATATCAATAGAGCCGGTCAAGCCTTGTCCGTTGCGGTCTGTAGCGTTCACGGTAAGGCGGGAGCCATGTTCCAAGATGGCCGTGTCTCGAACATGCACAAATCCAGTAGTAGGGGCCACAGCCAGAACTGACTCTGAGCTCCAATACAGCAGCTCAGCATTTTCCCCGATGTCTGCATCGGTGGCCTGGATATTTTTGAAAGTTATTCAAATATTATGTTCGAAGCGTGCATACATTTTTATACTTATATTAAATTCTTGTGTACGTGTGTTTGTCACTGAAAGTGGTTTTGTTGGACTTGGCTCTCATCTCAGGAAGTTATGATATGGTCGAAGGTGGAAGCGCACTTCATCCAGAATCCTCAACAGACTGAGGAACTGGCTATCTTACCTGTAAATGCCGGAACATGTTTTAGAATTGTTATTATGACGATAGACTTAGGTCAGATGGTAGCTAGCCAGGTGGACAAGTCTTCAACCAATCAAAACTTGCTAAATTGTTAGTAGTAGTTGATGAATTACTTTGTTGTATTATTTTTAATAGAGTCGATGCGCTACCATCTGCATTTTTTTACTCTCTACATTATTAGTTACAGTTTTCGTGCGTCGTACGTAGGTATACCTATAAACTGTGTCACCTCATGTTTGAATTGCTCAATGTAAATTCTGTGTAAATTAATACAGTGTTCATTTATTTCCATATATCATCCAAACAAGGGCGAATCCTGCCATTAAAAATATGATCTGGAGAATGTTGCATTGCTAAGGATTGGTTTGTATCCGAATTCTAAATGATTTACGAGCGTTCGAATTTGTCTGAGGTAACTTTTTGTGTAGACTTTTACGATTATTAGTAATAATTTTTTGTACATAAAAATTGATAATATCGTCTTGTAGATGACCGACTGACTATCACGCACAGTCCAAACCAGAGGTCTCCAGAGACTTGAATTTTTAGCTTCACTTTATAGTGTATATTGGTGCACTATGAAATTCCCATTAGCTTCTGATGTAATGCGGTGTGGGGTGGTGTAAACAAGGTAAACAGGCTTTCTTGTATCTATTAGATAGTACTTACCTATCTTAAATTGATTAGCCTTGATAAAAAACAAATCATATCAGCCTAAATGCCGATAAATCGTCAGTAAGTAGTTTTTTATACTGATAATTTGTTACAAATTATCGTAATCCTATATCCGGTACTTACCTGTAGATTATTAATGTCATGTCTATCCGTACTTTATAAATAAACATCAAATTTGTTGCAATAACAAGAATGCTTGGATTTCGTTTCAGTTATCTCGTGAGATTTTCACAAAATTCTACCATGAAAATATTTGGTGAGGCTGGTTTTGGCCATGCAATCTACATCTGCAACTGTTTTATCTCATTCTTTAACAAGCTATCACATCACATCACAACTCAGTTGGTAGTATCTCTGCCTTCTGGGTTGTAGGTTCGATTTCCACCCATAACAAACATTTGTGTGATAAATATTGAAATTTGTTCTGTGTTTGGGTGTTGTAATGTATGATAAGTAGATATGTATTATTACAAAAAAAAAGTATTATATCCGTAATCTAGTTCCCATATTGAAAGATTTGCTTCGTTTGGGACTAGATAGCGCTGCGTGACAATAATGCTCTGTAATATATTTTTTGTAATATTCTTACCCATGTAAGAGCTGACCCAAATCATGTTTAATTCCGTGTTTTTATGTCAACGTGACCCTATGACTAAGCCTCTGCTGACCGTCCGTTTGTTTATCAGCTGGCTGTGTCTCATGAACCGTAATAGGTAGACAGTTGAATCACAGTGGTGTATTTATATTGCCGATATATCAACAAACAATAAAAATAATGTAAAATAATAATTTCAGTCTCGTGAAGAAACGTGATATTTTGCTTTTATATGTGGGTACGGAACCATCGGTGTGCGTGTCTGTACTTTTGTATTTACACAATTTTGTAGATTTACCTGTAGGTTTTCTTTTCTATACCAATATATTCGTATTGAAAACATACCCTACCAAAACCATGGCGCTTTTGATGTCATGAAAATAAGAGGCAGATTTAGGATTGTTAAAATAATATTATATGTGATTTCATCAATTTCGCGTTCCATTTCCTGTTTTGTTTTTATGGTCGACCCCATCCCCCCATAAAAGCATGCGTAAATAGGAATGCTTTTATGGGAGGTATAGGATATAATAACATCACTATTTTTCAATACGTACCATAAGAAAAACGCTCAAAGCGAACCTTGCCTTGAAGCTAAGGTAACAAAGAAAGTAGCAAGCTCCTGGTAGTAAAATGGTTTATGAAATACTACTTCTAATGTGAGTAAACATGAGTTAGACTTAATAGGCATTTTCTGGGAAGGCTTGCTCCATCGTAGACCTCTTTCTTGCCTAGGCAAGCCTCGAGTTCAAGAGCGGAACAACCTAAAAAAAATGTAGTAGTTTTCAAACATTGATTTGGAATTCACCTGTAATTCAGCCAAAGACCGTGGTAATACTTTTTCTTCCAGCTCAGGCACCGGATATCCTACGGCAATGGGCTCTTGATCTTTCCCTTCAAATATAGGCGCGTTATCGTTGATGTCATTTACGATAAGGTTCACCAAACTGCGTCTGGAGTTGTACAGGATCGTATCCGTCAGGATCCATTTGCTTGTGCCGAAGTCGTTTAGAGTAAGAGCTTGAGAGTTCAGGGAGTACAAAGATCGTTTGATGCGGGTTGCATCGGTATCGCAATGCAAGGTGATTTCCACCTGCACTTGAGATAGAGCCATAAAAGCGATAGATTCGTGCTCTCTATCGATAGATGAGGTGTGAAGTCCCGTCTCGTTTACGAACAGCCACGCTTGGTCTTCTGGCCAACGGTTCGATAGACTGAAATGGCAGCCTTCGTATGCGTTTACCAAATTAAAGTGGGGCTCTTCTTCATCCCGATCTAAGACGATCAACGGTGGCATTACTATATCTTCGCCGCATACTGTTACTGCCTCTACTGATAAATGTACCTGAAATGTGATAAATGTTTTAACCGCGTCTGTGGTCTTAGTGGTTCGCTCAGAAACCCGGGTTTAATCCCCAGGGGGATCAAATTTGTACTTGGTTTGGTTAGCAGTAGGACTTTTTTTGAAGCCCGCCTGGCTATTAACTTCAATCTTTTTTATTTTTGACGCTGTTGCTATTTTCCAGTATTTAGACTGTGTATAGCTAGTACCTCAGTATGTTGAGGCTTTCGCGTAAATTGAACTTTTACTTTGGCCTCATCATAACTAGGGTCCAAGTGAAATGAAGGCCAAACGCTTCCCAGTCGAATAATAATACAAAAATATACCAAATTTATAAGGTAAAAATACCCATAGGTTAAGTACTTATTACAAAGGAACTATACTAATATTCACACTGAAACAAATAGTTTACTCGCCGAGCAAGAGAAAGGATGCCGAAGCGTAGCCAAGGCTGTAAGGAGCAACTAACCATCGACGCGGATGTATCAAAACAGGCGTATAAAAATAAGCGTAACATATTTACGATGTATGTTGACTACAAAAAAGCATTCGACTCTGTACCTCACAGTTGGCTTCTGTACGTTCTGCGGCATTACAAAGTTCACCCCGCAATCATACAATTCTTGAGTCATTCCATGGACAACTGGAAAACTGTATTAAGGCTGAATAATACTGATTTATCTCTAGAAACAGAACCTATACAAATACGAAGAGGAATATTTCAAGGTGACTCTCTTAGCCCTCTTTGGTTCTGCCTTGCTATCAACCCTCTTTCTATTCTCTTAAACTATAGTTAAAATGGAATCAAGGTTGAATATGGCAACACTAGTCATCATATCTCACACTTAATGTATGTGGATGACATAAAACTGTACAGCAGCTCGTTGACCGAACTACACCACCTAGCAGGCATAACACAATCATTGTCGTCAGACGTACACAGTTTAGATAAATGTAAAGTACTTTCTGTGCGCAGAGGTAAAGTAGAGCAAAACCCATTCCAATTAGACAACGGTGAACGAATAGACGTAGACGTAGAATCCGGGTACAAGTACCTTTGTTACCATCAAACCCAACAAATTCATCATCAACAAACAAAATCAGCGCTAGATCACCAATTAAAAGCACGATTACACAAAATTTTGAACAGCCATTGTAACGCCAGAAACACCGTCAAAGCCATTAACACATTCGCTATTCCCATCTTAACATACTCATTCGGTATTATACATTGGTCTCAGACAAGTCCGAAAAAACCCCGACAATACTCATAATCTTGCGAAGACACACACCGAGAAACTTGCGAAGTATACGGACTTGGCAATAGAACTTAAGACCCAATGGAGAGTGAACATAGTCAGAACCATACCGATAATAATTTCATCTACCATCATCCCATACACACTAGTTTACGAGCTCTTGAAATTCACAAACTTACCTACATACAACTCCAAAAGGCTATCATCTTAACACTTGCCGCATTGTCTGAAAGTTCTTATCCCTGAACCAATAAATTACCTACTTATCAACGATTATTCGTTTGGTCAAAAGCCCGCGATATATCGAAAATTCCTCCTTGTGATAGACTGTTAAACAAACAACATAAAAATAATAATAATAATTCATTTATCACGAGCATAAAAACTCATATAGGTTTAAACATAAACATTATTTAAAAACTACAAGAATAATTGCTGGGCAGGTGTCGCTCGCAACAACGCCTTGTATAATGGCAGTCCACTCTACCAGCAATCATTCTCAGGAGTGTGTTGGTGCTGGCACGCAATCTGCGCACCAGGGACGCGGCACGCTTACGAACCGTGGTGTGAAAACAATCAACCCGCGCCGCCGAAAACATCCCCGATGCGCTGCGATACTATACAGGTGAGTTTTTTTCCTGGGCCACTGAGGCCAAGTCTGAAACCGTGAGAGTTATCGAAAAGTCATGTTAGGAGTTCGTGCTCGATTTAAAAAAAAATAGTTCTGCATTTAAGAAAATATTTTTTTAATAGTTTTTCTGGAAAAGTGATTTTAAAAAAAAACTTTTGTTTCATTAGTGAATGCATCTAGTAGTTGATTTTCATAGCTTTACATTGGTTTATTTATAATTAAAACAAAGTTAATAAATACGGAGATATAAATGAAAATATCAAATTGAATTATGTTGTGAGAGTTTCACGGGATTAAACGCATAATGACAGATATTGTTTACGCATATTGACGTATACGCATATTGACGTGCACGCATATTGACGTACACGCATTATTGATGTATACGCATATCGACATACACGCATATTGAAATTTAAAACAAAATCGTCTTAATCCGTCCAAGAGTCATATCTGTATATAATATTATGTGTCTCTGTCCAATTCATAAGTATCATAGCGTAGTGATTTGTGTATATAATGCTTCTATTAAAAGCGAATAAAAATGCTGTCATTGAAAATGTAAATCTTGGTCATAGCTTTCATTTGAACTAATAACTTATAGTCTAGGAGAAGTAGTTTCAGAGATATGGCCGTTTGAAGTTTGACAGCTGTATTGAAAATGTAGGTTCTATTCATAGCTTTCATTTAAACTAAAAACGGAGAGTCAAGGACTAGTAGTTTCAGAAATATGGCCGTTTGAAGTTTGATAGCTGTCGGATTGAAAATGAAGACCTCTTCAATTTCAATCCGTTATTTTTGACATCTGTCAAACTATAAATGCCCATAGGTAACTCAACTGTTCCAGACCAGTACCAGACGGAAGCGTGCCCAAGACACTGGCTGCATTGCCACGCTGAATAGCTATGCTAATTCGCTGGCCTAAATAAGAGCCAGCCCTTGGGTCACGTGTCGCCTCAATCAAAAGCCCCGTAATATTTTTAAAAAACCCGGAGAGCACCGGCTCCCCACGGACCCAAGGTCTCCACCCCAAAAGGCTCAAATAAGTATGCTCTGTCGAGACCACTATATTTGCGCCTTTTGTGATCCTCGGCCGAATCAGCCGCCGCACCAGCCCTAACTGATGTCCCAGGCAGATGAGATGGCGCTAGGGTGTCGACGCAGGTAGCGTCCCACACCAAAGGTCTACCCATTTCCCAAGGGACTAGAGTCATACCTTCTTAGTCTTACCATCATTATGTAACAGACCATTCGGTTCAAGAACGGCTGGCACATTGACACTGTTAAAGCCTCGACGGATAATGTCATTAAGACTTGCGTGGCGCGAAATCCTGCCGGCAGACCTTGTGCACGAAAGTCCGTGAAAACCAAATTGATCTACGGCCGCACCGCACTGGCACTGGTGAGAGGCACGCAGCATCTTGCACCTAACCGAAGACAAGTGGCAATACGGAAAGTTACAGGATCCATTGTTACCTATAGGCCGTTTGTAACGGTCCTTAGGTAATCTGACTGATTCCTTTGAACATTGTTAGTTTAATTGTACTTTTTATTGAATAAATATATTGGATATAGCTAAATGTAAACCAATAAATGCCCATAACTCGAAAGTTTCTCATAGGTACTTGACTTCTAGTTTCAAAAAATAAAAGGTATAAATATAGCAATAGATGCATTTTGATGACAGCTGTCAAAATGACATCAGCTTTCATCTGAAATGAAGATCTCTTCAATATATATACATACACCCCAAAAAAATTACCCTCGGTCTTTGCAGGTTGGTAAAAACTTTGAGTTTTTACCCACCTGCAAAGAATACTACTAATAATATAATCGGTAAGTCGAAGTCCATAGCTATATGTCATTTCGCGTTTTCGGCGATTCGCGTCAATCGTTCACGATGTGTCATTTCGCGTATTAGCATATATAACACCATGTGTCATTGTGCGTTTGACCACCTAAATGTGTCATTATGCGTGTAATCCCTTTCGCGGCTTCAGAATTGGCCTCAGTGGCCCTGAAAAAAATCTCATCCTATATATTTTAGATTTTTCGAATCAGGTAAGATGGTGGATGTTAACCAGTCGGACTTGAAACAAGTCCTATTACTACCAAGCAAACCAAGCACATATTTGTACTTCCCATTGGAATTGAACCCGGGACCTCTGGGGCTGATGCCGGTGGGCAAACCACTAGACCACAGAGGCGGTATATCGAGAGTATATTATCAAATCACACACTGTACGTACACTGCTAAGCCTGTATAGTCTTATACAGGTTTATCAGTTAAAGAGTAGTAGAAGCCCCTAGTAAAAGGGCTCGTCCGGAGAATTACTACCACCATACTTATTTCAGCCGCCAAGCAGCATTGCTGTGTTTCAGTTTGAAGGGTTTGGTTGTTGGTGAAATTACGGGTACATGAGGCTTAACACCTTTATGCCTCAAGTTGACGGGCGCAATGCAGTGCCGTGTAGGCTATGTTCTTTGTGGATGTGACATATGCAGTAAGACTTTGTCATAGGCAAGAGTACACTTAACATCAGGTGCGCTACTTGCTTGTCCCGTCTCCTAGTAGTATAAAAATATATATAGAAAATAAATCAATCATTATCGAACGGTTTTCATTTTTAGGCTATCAAAGTGAATTTGCGTATTAGCTTATTAGCTTATTGTACTGGTATTGTGGCTAGGTTATTACCTAGCCACTCTACCAGCACTCCTAGCCATAGTTATTTAAAGTCAATGTCGTCAGTTTAAATGAATGTACCTGAGCACAATTTATCACGATGATACTAACACCAAATAGCTAAGCTAATAATGTTGCAACACTCTCCGCCAAATGCCAATGCTAGTTTTTGTTTGACCCCTTATTTATGAGCTATAGATACCTACCAGCTCGTTGTAGGTACAACCTAATCTCAATGGAAAATATCAGTCCTACGATCTTGGAGCGGGGTTTTCATTAAATACTTCTTCCTGAAATTTTAATGTGATGAAAAAAATTCAACAAAACCCCAACATTTAAGCATCCAAGTAACTTTTTAAATCATTTTTCGCACGTTTCGAAAACTAAGGTGGCTTCTTTGGGTTATGTACGCGCGATATGGATCACGACATTCGTTTCTTTACGTTATTTTATTTATTGGCGTATTATAAGACGTATAATTCGCAACTTCATACAGGCTACTTACAACTGAGTCCACGATGTGTTTTGGACTGTAAAATTACAACTGTAAACGCGTTTCTAAATCAGAGGAAAGCAGGTGTATAAATCATACCGTGGCAGTTCCTGATGCTTGTGTGAAAATGGTGGTCGCTTCCACCAGGAAGGTATACCGCCCGCTGTTGGCAGGAGCAGATAAATGGAGCTCGCCCAAATCGTTCACACTAAGCCTCTGCTGTAGGTGCTCTGAAACAAAATCCTCATTTTTGGCAAAGAAAGGAGGCTGATAAATTTTAACCCACGCCATTCTGCGAATAACTAATGATTCATTCATGTAAAACCTACATTGACTTTAGGCACCTACCTACTTGCCTTGACCTCAGTAACGGGACTGTTGAATCCAGGAAGGTTGTTGCTCAGCTTTAGGTACGCGTTATGTGTTTTGTCAAATTGTTGATTCAAAACACATCAAGGATTTAAAAACGTGAAATTAAACACTACGTAAAAGATGTAACATATAACAACAGTAGGTAGGTATATTATATACTAGCTTTTGCTCACAGCTTCGATCGCGTTAAGAAGTATTATTATTAATTAGGTATAGTTTTTGCGGCTTTACTTTTGTTTAGCGTGTGTAAAAAATGAGGGCCTACGAAACTTAAAAACGACAGTAAATTTTTTTACTTCTCCATTTACGTTCAGATTTTCTTTAGCCATTTTAAAAAAGTCTGAACGAAAATCTTAAAATCCTTTCTCAGGGGATGCCTACGTCATAGTAGCTTTATGCATGCAAAGTCTCAGCCCGATCAGTTTAAAATTGACAAAGTTTCATACAAACTTTCATTCCCTATTTTATCCTCTTGGGGGTAGAATTAATTAAAAACCTTTCTTAGCGGATGCCTACGTCATAACATCTACCTACGTGCCAAATTTCAGCCCGATCCGTCCAGTGGTTTGGGCTGTGCGTTGATAGATCACTATGTCAGTCAGTCAATCACCTTTGAGTTATATATATTTAGATTGAATGCTTACATTTTCCATATGGGATCCCTATCTGACTGATCAGTTAGGAAACCAACATAGATTTTTTTTAATACATTGTTGTTGTGATTAAGATACATAAGATGACATAAGATGCCTGCACGTATTGGCTAATTTCGCGTTTTGGAATCCATGACATGTTTTAAAACTACAATTTACCAAAACAAAGTACATGCTTACGTTTTTTATCGTACGATATCACATTAATATTATAAATGCGAAACTGCTGAACAGATTTAGCTGACACATGGAATATACATAGCTTATGACCTGGATTGGAAAAAAAGTAGATTATATGTTAGCATTAGCTACATGTTTTTCCCGAAAAATTTACGGTCTAGTCAAAAAACACACATTCTGTGCCCAAGCACATGCTCAAACGAGGCCGGAATTCCATAATAACAAAATAAAGAATGTAAATTATAAAAGTATACCTAGTCTGATAAAGTTTTAACGAAGTATTTAGGGCTTAGCGGGAAACTTAGTAATAATATCAGTGCTTATTACGCAAACATAGTTTGTGGTTACCATATCCTTCCCTAGAAGGAATTCTTGATAATGGCTTATCAAGAATTCCATTCGAATTCCATTGCTAAGGTTTGCTTATCTTATAACGGAATACTTACGCATGTAGGTGGGATATCGTGCGGTGGTATATTGTTACTGCTTTCACCCTTTTGAACACGTGCGAAAATAAATATAAGCAGTTCTTTTTCGGACGAGGAAAATTCATTCGAAAAATACTGATGCTTCTTATCTCAGAACATACACAGTGACCCATATATTTGATCAAGTGAGCGAAGCGTACGAGATCTCCTTGTTAAATTAGGAGATACTGAAGCTGGTTTCGTGCTACTTAACAAAGTCAGCAAAAAATATTGCACCCGACATTCCACAACAAGAAAATCTATCATTGATCACGTCAGCTCAAATCTCAAGAACAATTATTTTCATATGGCCATCATAAACTTTTCAATGTCTGACAACAAGCAAATTAATATACTCGTAATAGAAACTAAAACATTTCAAACCAACACTGAAACTACAAACTCAGTACGAATCAATTGATTATGATAGGCTTTACACAATTGTAGAAGCTGCAAAACTTGATGCACAAACCTACGATTTTACGATATTTGATAATATAATCGAACACTATACAAATAACTGCAGAATTACTAAAACTAAAATACTCAACGAACCGAAAAGGGGTTGGATAAACAAAGATGTACTGATCGGGATTAATCAAAGCAAAAAGAGACGAGACAGCAAAACTAGAAACTTGCCTAAATTGAATCAATTTAATTTATGAAAAACAATACGGATTTAGACCAAAAAGCATTTACAGCTACAATCGACCTCGTCACCAAAATTAGGTCAAACATTGACAACAGAAAAATTGTTTTAGAGGCCTATTCATTGATTTAAAAAATAAAATTATAAAAATACTATTTAATTATCACTACAACATACAACATCAACAAAAACCATATGTAAAGAAACTAACCTAATGAATATAAAGCAATTATATACTTATAACACATGCATACATGTCCACAAAATATTAAAAAGTTCTCTCCATACTAATATGACATTTATATGACATTTATATACTAATATGGCTTTTATGTCTTAATGAGAATAAATGTCTTTAAACCGAAATCCGGCACTGGGACGCTACCGCCGACGGCGAAGCCGATCTCCATTGGCTTAAAATTAGCTTCATGAGAACTAGAAACGATTTTTACTACCGGGTATGTGTCATATCCAAAATGGCGTTTCCCATCACAAAAGTGTACACATGTTATGAAACCTATCCGTTCAGTACATTTGACGGTAAAAATCGTTTCTAGTTCTCATGAAGCTAATTTTAAGCCAATGGAGATCGGCTTCGCCGTGGCGGTAGCGTCCCTGTTTGTATGTACGTATGTGGCAATATTTGTGACGTTTTGCAATATTTGAAACTAGTTATCCAATTGAAAATAAATTTAAACTAAAAATATATTATGAATAGAAATTGATTATCACGGGTAATTATTGACAACTGGGGTAGTTTTTGAAATGATAATAAAAGTAAGACAAGAAAATCTGGGCTTTTGATTTATAATTTTTTTAGATCTAGAGGTCCCGGCTTCGATCCCCAGGGGAGTACAAATATTTTGCTTGGTTTAGTTGGTGGTAGGACTTTGTTTAAGTCCGCTTGTTAGTGATTAGAGTAATATATGCACACTTTTATCGCTTGTTAGTTACTTTCTTTTATAGAAATAATATCCGTGGCTAAATAACCTACAAAAGCATCAAGAGATCTCAGTCTAGGGCGAACTATACAAGTATAGTATAGATCATCGATAAAATATTACTACTTTACTATTTTCTTAATTATACTTCAGTAAAATTTAATCAATGCCTTAGATGTAGGTAGTCCAAAAAATTTAATATTTATTGAAAATTATTTTTTGACGAATTTACGTATACGCACACAATTTAATTTTTACTATGACGTATGTTTTTGTATAAAAGTGTGCATATATTACTCTAATCACTAACAAGCGGACTTAAACAAAGTCCTACCACCAACTAAACCAAGCAAAATATTTGTACTCCCCTGGGGATCGAAGCCGGGACCTCTAGATCTAAAAAAATTATAAATCAAAAGCCCAGATTTTCTTGTCTTACTTTTATTATCATTTCAAAAACTACCCCAGTTGTCAATAATTACCCGTGATAATCAATTTCTATTCATAATATATTTTTAGTTTAAATTTATTTTCAATTGGATAACTAGTTTCAAATATTGCAAAACGTCACAAATATTGCCACATACGTACATACAAACAGGGACGCTACCGCCGACGGCGAAGCCGATCTCCATTGGCTTAAAATTAGCTTCATGAGAACTAGAAACGATTTTTACTACCGGGTATGTGTCATATCCAAAATGGCGTTTCCCATCACAAAAGTGTACACATGTTATGAAACCTATCCGTTCAGTACATTTGACGGTAAAAATCGTTTCTAGTTCTCATGAAGCTAATTTTAAGCCAATGGAGATCGGCTTCGCCGTGGCGGTAGCGTCCCTGTTTGTATGTACGTATGTGGCAATATTTGTGACGTTTTGCAATATTTGAAACTAGTTATCCAATTGAAAATAAATTTAAACTAAAAATATATTATGAATAGAAATTGATTATCACGGGTAATTATTGACAACTGGGGTAGTTTTTGAAATGATAATAAAAGTAAGACAAGAAAATCTGGGCTTTTGATTTATAATTTTTTTAGATCTAGAGGTCCCGGCTTCGATCCCCAGGGGAGTACAAATATTTTGCTTGGTTTAGTTGGTGGTAGGACTTTGTTTAAGTCCGCTTGTTAGTGATTAGAGTAATATATGCACACTTTTATCGCTTGTTAGTTACTTTCTTTTATAGAAATAATATCCGTGGCTAAATAACCTACAAAAGCATCAAGAGATCTCAGTCTAGGGCGAACTATACAAGTATAGTATAGATCATCGATAAAATATTACTACTTTACTATTTTCTTAATTATACTTCAGTAAAATTTAATCAATGCTTTAGATGTAGGTAGTCCAAAAAATTTAATATTTATTGAAAATTATTTTTTGACGAATTTACGTATACGCACACAATTTAATTTTTACTATGACGTATGTTTTTGTGTAACAATATGACAATAAACAATATAATATTGTATCCTATTCTTATAATAAGGCATATTTTAAAATAAAAAACAAATGTTAGACTCGTTTCACAAAATATTTATTTTTGCAACTAGGAGACGGAACAAGCAAGTACCCTTGATGTTAAGTGCATCACTTGCCTATAACAATGCCTTACTGCGTAGGTCACATCCACAAAGAACATAGCCTACACGGCACTGCATTGCGCCCGTCAACTTGAAGCAAATAGGTGTTAAGCCTCGCGTGCCCGTAATTTCACCGGCAACCATACCCTACAAACCGGAACACAGCAATGCTGTTTGGCGGCTGAAATAGGTATGGTGGTAGTAATTCCCCGGACGAGCCCTTTCACAAGGGGTTCTACTACTATAAGTATATAAATAAATACACATTCAGGAGAAACTTGATTAAATATTAACTAGACAACCATGTGATACTGTTTTATTCGGAGTGAATGTCTCTTCTCACTTCATCAACATAAGCAGCCTGTGGCATATCAACAAAGAAAAGCCCACAAGTAAATTTGCTCACACAAAAGTCTAGGCGTGGGCATTAGCCCGAGCTGGTAGGTAATCTTTGTTTGGACATGAGCAAATATCAACAAAACCCGCGGGCACACATTAATCGTGAGACTTACGACTGTGTAGTCTAGGCGAATGTGTTACCGATATAAGGTACTTAAGTAGCTACATACATAAATAATGAATACTTACTTCCCTCCTGGTTATAAATATTACAGGGACGCTACCGCCGACGGCGAAGCCGATCTCCATTGATGGCTTTAAATTAGCTCCATGAGAACTAGAAACGATTTTTACCGATTTAGGTATGTGTCATATCCGAAATGGCGTTTCCCATCTCAAAAGTGTACACATGTTATGAAACCTATCCGTTCAGTACATTTGACGGTAAAAATCGTTTCTAGTTCTCATGAAGCTAATTTAAAGCCATCAATGGAGATCGGCTTCGCCGTCGGCGGTAGCGTCCCTGGACATTGATTGAGCACAGAGCCTCCTAGCACCGAGCTAAGCAAAGCTTGTAATATGGAGGATATATTGCGGAGAATTTGGGTACCTACTTATTATACTTTTTTTTGTACATATATTCTTATGACAAGCCTTATAGCTCAGGGACGCTACCGCCGACGGCGAAGCCGATCTCCATTTATGGCTTTAAATTAGCTCCATGAGAACTAGAAACGATTTTTACCGATTTAGGTATGTGTCATATCCGAAATGGCGTTTCCCATCTCAAAAGTGTACACATGTTATGAAACCTATCCGTTCAGTACATTTGACGGTAAAAATCGTTTCTAGTTCTCATGGAGCTAATTTAAAGCCATCAATGGAGATCGGCTTCGCCGTCGGCGGTAGCGTCCCAGTTGGTGTAACTCTGTCTTCTACGCTGTGGGCCACCCAGGACAAACATGAAATATAGATGAATCTAGATGTTTGTTCTGTTTGTATTGTATCATATGGTAGGTATTTACATAACAAATTTGAGTATTCTATGCGTAGTCTAGTTCCCATAATACAGGCTCTGCATTGTTTGGGCTCTAAGCATTTAAGCTGGGGGCAGATGGCGCTGAGTGAAATTAATGTCCTGTCCTGTAATCATTTACGTAGTAAAACATACATACAAATATCTTATTTCATCATTACACATGTATTGACTCGGTGGGGATTGAACTCACAATTTTCAGCGCAGAAAGTTTTACTAACTGAGCCGTTTAGTCAGCCTGGTTAGCTAGCTCCATTTTAATAATCTGTCGCCTTATGGCGACAAGTTTTAATTATTTTGTTTCGGCAATTAGAGTAAAATAGTCTGTTTAGGATTCCGGGTGCGCTTCCACCTTTCTTATCATAGCTTGACACGAGTTAGGATAAAGACCAAATGCTTCCCCGACGCACATAAAAAAGTATATTCCATTTATTAAATTCATGATTACAGTAGCAAGCTACAACATACCACTGGTCAACTGAAGGGTGTACCGCACCGCTTCTCCATTGTCTGCCTCTGCTTGCACATGCCCAACGAGCCCCGTGTCGGAGACTTCCACTCTGACGGCGTACGATGTCGCGCTGAATGTGACAACTGGCGGCGTTGCTGGGCCATCTAAAAATTTAACTATTTGTGAGTACTTCATTTTACTAAAAAACACACTCAGAATGTCATTATCATCATCACGTGCAACCAGTTTCATCTCACTGCTGGGCAAAGGCCTCCCTTTGCTTCTCGATCCTGCGCCAGTCTAACCCATAAACGACCCATACATTTGACTATGTCGTCGACCCATCTTGCTGGCGGACGACCCTCACTTCTCTTGCCTATACTAGGCTATCATTCCGTGAGGACTCTGCTCCACCTGCCATCACTCCACCTGACCACGTATGTATTCTGCATTTTTTTGAAAGTCGGACAAAAAACCGCAGATGCTTGCATAACTTAAAATTCTTGAAGACCAGAAGAAGTATTCTAAATGACATAATTTATCAAAATGTTGGAGAAGTTATTGCCATCAATATGTTTTTTGTTTTAATTGTTATCCTTGACCCCTTTGCTTTTGTTGAGTTATCATATTCGCTATTGTTATTCACTGTTTGTTATTATGCCAAATGGCGCCTTGTGTAATCTGGTGGAATTTTCCACAAGATCCTCTTCAAAATCGCTCTTGAAATCATGATAAATGCAATAAGAATTAGAAGTCAAGAGTATCGATCCACATTTAGCCTTATCCACGGGCTATTATTCAAGATAACAAAACTCATTATCTAACTATGATACAGTCTGCAAAATTCCCAACAATTTAAACACCTGGCTAATTTCCTCATTATGGCTACCTTAAGCAAACTTGGTAATTTTCAGAGAAATAAGGTACAAAACTTTTTTGATTTAATGGGTTTATCCCTTGACCGAGGCTGAGGGCAAAAGTGGGAAGCGTTCCGATTTCAAATAGGTGCAGACGTGAAAAGTGATGGTCATTTACACAGACTTCGTACATGGATGGCACCTACCGTTTTGAATGACGTTGAATATGATCACTGATTTGGCAGTTCCAGCTTGTAGCTCCAGGACTACATGTGTATTTCCTTGAGGAAGTGAAAATGGTTCCGTCGCAGTTACAGTTACTAAGCCATTGGTAGCACCAGCCTCGAATAGTGACGAGAACTCTGAAATAACAATAATCTATTAAAAAATAAAAAAAAAACGACCGCGATTATCACAGACCCGGAAGTAATACGCCAACGTCATTCTTGAAATTCTCAATTGAGTTACCACCTGCTAAATTAAACAATAATTTTAAATTACTTATACAAAATGAAGTATAATTTACCTCCAACAAGTTCGATAGCTCCTCCAGTGAATCCAAATAATCGAATAGGTTCATGACTTACTACGGCATTTTGTATAATTCCTTCAAATATAGTTTTCTCAAAGTACACATCTGGTTGTATCGGCGAATCTAAAACAATAATTGCTCTTGAAACCTCGTTATCAAATCATTTGTTCTTAAAAATTAGGATTAAAACTAGTGCCTATAGAACGAAAACCACAGTTTATGTTTATTTAAGGGCAAACAGAATAAAAGTAGGTTATTGAAATTAAAAATAAAGTAAAACACGAGTCTTGGGGTAGGTTTCTAATCGTAATCTGAAAACTTATTGCTTGTTTCTTTAACGTATCTTATCGTATCAAATGTTTACTCATACCTACTTATAGATAACTAAGCAAACAAATACAATTATGTATATATACCTAAACAGAATTGTATGTATCACTACTGACCGGCCCTGTGGTCTAGTGGTTCTACCTTCGGCCTTATAATAACTTTGAAACCCCATGAGATAAAAGCTAAGCGCTTACCCGTCACACAATAAAAAAAACTAAAATTTTGTCATGCATGGTGTTGACCTTCATCGTCACCAGGTAATGTCCCCGGGGTTTTATTTTACATATGAAATGCTGAAAGTTGCCAAATATATTGCATTCATCACACAGCGCCTTCTTTGAATATCTAGGGAGTCATCATATCTATCTTGACATAATATTTCGGTGTAAGTCAGTGTTTGCTTGCAGTTTGTCAGTCTGTATTGTCAAATTTAGGGTAACTTTGAGTTGAGTTGAGTCGTGTGCACATTTTTTTTTTCTAGGAGGCGACCAAGACGTACTCAATTTTATTTGTTATTTAATAATCATAATACGATATAATATGTAAGATTTATAAGCACATTACTTACCAATTACTAAAGAAATGACAATTGTAGCTGTTGCAGTTGTACTGCCTATTCTCTGTGCAGTGACGACAAACACCAAATGCTGGTTATTTGCAAGAACTTCTACTGGAATGTGACTATACAAAACTAAAAGCTGCGAGTTACCAGTTCCTTCCAAGCTGAACCATTCAGCATCATCTGAAAGTTTTTAATCAATTAAATACTGCTAACGAGAATGACATATTTATAATTGTTACTGTTATACTTACTTCCTTCAAGACCGAACTGCACAACACCATCGTACCCCACAGCCAGTGATATTGGCGTGACAAACGTTAGACCGGGGGACGGCGCGTATGTCCCGGTGTAGTACGTACGGGCAAAGACCAGTTCGACAGAAGTGACGTTGCTCTCTACGATGAATTCAAGAACCAACGTGGCATATGCGGGTATTGCTTCCGGAGCTGTTGCTTGTATGCCAAGTAATATGATGCCATTGGCAGGAACCAACTGTTCGGGGATGGGAATATCAAGAGACACAGTGACTGCAGTTCCTTGCCTAGTTGCGTTGAAGTGGCCAGAAAGTTCTAAAAAAAATAGATATTGTTAACATAATTAATTTTGTGGACTGTGCATAAGTGCAAGGTTTAATTTCGTACCTCCGAGTAATTCCAATTCTAAGCCAGGTAGATCATATCCTTCTCTCAGTGTTATCGGTTCAATAGTCGGGAGATTGTTTTCAATAGATCCGAGATACGAGACTCGGTCAAATCCAAGGATCAATCCTTCAGTAAATTCTAAAATATTAAATCGATATCAACAGTATTAAAGCATGATGAGCCAAATATGTATGAAAACTGCCGTTGGATTGTTTTGTTTAAAGGGTATGACATACCTGGTTCAAGGGAAATAACTATCGTGGCTCTGACCGTCGTACTACCAGTTCTCTGCGCATTGACAACAAATACTAATTGCTGATTGTTTGCCAACACTCCTGTTGGAATAGGACTAGACAAGACTAATTGCCGCGAGTTCCCAATGCCCTCTAATTCAAACCATCCAGCATCGTCTAAAATATAGCAATTAATTAATAACGGATGAAGCTACAGCAGAAATATTTTTAAAATTGTATTTATAGAACTACCTCCTTCGAGAGAAAACTCCACATCAGCGTCATACCCCTCTGCCAGTGATATTGGCGTGACAAACGTTAGACCGGGGGATGGCGTGTATGTCCCGGTGTAGTATGTGCGGCTAAAGACCAGTTCGACAGAAGTGACGTTGCTCTCTACGATTAATTCAAGAACCAACGTGGCATATGCGGGTATTGCTTCCGGAGCTGTTGCTTGTATGCCAAGTAGTATGATGCCATTAGTAGGAACCAACTGTTCTGGGATGGGAATATCAAGAGACACAGTGACTGCAGTTCCTTGCCTAATTGCGTTGAAGTGGCCAGAAAGTTCTAAAAAAGATAGATATTGTTAACATAATTAATTTTGTGGACTGTGCATAAGTGCAAGGTTTAATTTCGTACCTCCGAGTAATTCCAATTCTAAGCCAGGTAGATCATATCCTTCTCTCAGTGTTATCGGTTCAATAGTCGGGAGATTGTTTTCAATAGATCCGAGATACGAGACTCGGTCAAATCCAAGGATCAATCCTTCAGTAAATGCTAAAATATTAAATCGATATCAACAGTATTAAAGCATGATGAGCCAAATATGTAAGAAAACTGCCGTTGGATTGTTTTGTTTAAAGGGTATGACATACCTGGTTCAAGGGAAATAACTATCGTGGCTCTGACCGTCGAAGCACCAGTTCTTTGCGCATTGACGACAAACACTAATTGCTGGTTATTTGCCAACACTCCTGTTGGAATAGGACTAGACAAGACTAATTGCCGCGAGTTCCCAATGCCCTCTAATTCAAACCATCCAGCATCGTCTGAAATATAGCAATTAATTAATAACGGATGAAGCTACAGCAGAAATATTTTTAAAATTGTATTTATAGAACTACCTCCTTCGAGAGAAAACTCCACATCAGCGTCATACCCCTCAGCCAGTGATATTGGCGTGATAAACGTTAGACCGGGCGATGGCGCGTATGTCCCGGTGTAGTATGTGCGGCTAAAGACCAGTTCGACAGAAGTGACGTTGCTCTCTACGATGAATTCAAGAACCAACGTGGCATATGCGGGTATTGCTTCCGGAGCTGTTGCTTGTATGCCAAGTAGTATGATGCCATTAGTAGGAACCAACTGTTCAGGGATGGGAATATCAAGAGACACAGTGACTGCAGTTCCTTGCCTAATTGCGTTGAAGTGGCCAGAAAGTTCTAAAAAAGATAGATATTGTTAACATAATTAATTTTGTGGACTGTGCATAAGTGCAAGGTTTAATTTCGTACCTCCGAGTAATTCCAATTCTAAGCCAGGTAGATCATATCCTTCTCTCAGTGTTATCGGTTCAATAGTCGGGAGATTGTTTTCAATAGATCCGAGATACGAGACTCGGTCAAATCCAAGGATCAATCCTTCAGTAAATGCTAAAATATTAAATCGATATCAACAGTATTAAAGCATGATGAGCCAAATATGTATGAAAACTGCCGTTGGATTGTTTTGTTTAAAGGGTATGACATACCTGGTTCAAGGGAAATAACTATCGTGGCTCTGACCGTCGAAGCACCAGTTCTTTGCGCATTGACGACAAACACTAATTGCTGGTTATTTGCCAACACTCCTGTTGGAATAGGACTAGACAAGACTAATTGCCGCGAGTTCCCAATGCCCTCTAATTCAAACCATCCAGCATCGACTGAAATATAGCAATTAATTAATAACGGATGAAGCTACGGCAGAAATATTTTTAAAATTGTATTTATAGAACTACCTCCTTCGAGAGAAAACTCCACATCAGCGTCATACCCCTCAGCCAGTGATATTGGCGTGATAAACGTTAGACCGGGCGATGGCGCGTATGTCCCGGTGTAGTATGTGCGGCTAAAGACCAGTTCGACAGAAGTGACGTTGCTCTCTACGATGAATTCAAGAACCAACGTGGCATATGCGGGTATTGCTTCCGGAGCTGTTGCTTGTATGCCAAGTAGTATGATGCCATTAGTAGGAACCAACTGTTCTGGGATGGGAATATCAAGAGACACAGTGACTGCAGTTCCTTGCCTAATTGCGTTGAAGTGGCCAGAAAGTTCTAAAAAAGATAGATATTGTTAACATAATTAATTTTGTGGACTGTGCATAAGTGCAAGGTTTAATTTCGTACCTCCGAGTAATTCCAATTCTAGGCCAGGTAGATCATATCCTTCTCTCAGTGTTATCGGTTCAATAGTCGGGAGATTGTTTTCAATAGATCCGAGATACGAGACTCGGTCAAATCCAAGGATCAATCCTTCAGTAAATGCTAAAATATTAAATCGATATCAACAGTATTAAAGCATGATGAGCCAAATATGTATGAAAACTGCCGTTGGATTGTTTTGTTTAAAGGGTATGACATACCTGGTTCAAGGGAAATAACTATCGTGGCTCTGACCGTCGAAGCACCAGTTCTTTGCGCATTGACGACAAACACTAATTGCTGGTTATTTGCCAACACTCCTGTTGGAATAGGACTAGACAAGACTAATTGCCGCGAGTTCCCAATGCCCTCTAATTCAAACCATCCAGCATCGACTGAAATATAGCAATTAATTAATAACGGATGAAGCTACAGCAGAAATATTTTTAAAATTGTATTTATAGAACTACCTCCTTCGAGAGAAAACTCCACATCAGCGTCATACCCCTCAGCCAGTGATATTGGCGTGATAAACGTTAGACCGGGCGATGGCGCGTATGTCCCGGTGTAGTATGTGCGGCTAAAGACCAGTTCGACAGAAGTGACGTTGCTCTCTACGATGAATTCAAGAACCAACGTGGCATATGCGGGTATTGCTTCCGGAGCTGTTGCTTGTATGCCAAGTAGTATGATGCCATTAGTAGGAACCAACTGTTCTGGGATGGGAATATCAAGAGACACAGTGACTGCAGTTCCTTGCCTAATTGCGTTGAAGTGGCCAGAAAGTTCTAAAAAAGATAGATATTGTTAACATAATTAATTTTGTGGACTGTGCATAAGTGCAAGGTTTAATTTCGTACCTCCGAGTAATTCCAATTCTAAGCCAGGTAGATCATATCCTTCTCTCAGTGTTATCGGTTCAATAGTCGGGAGATTGTTTTCAATAGATCCGAGATACGAGACTCGGTCAAATCCAAGGATCAATCCTTCAGTAAATTCTAAAATATTAAATCGATATCAACAGTATTAAAGCATGATGAGCCAAATATGTATGAAAACTGCCGTTGGATTGTTTTGTTTAAAGGGTATGACATACCTGGTTCAAGGGAAATAACTATCGTGGCTCTGACCGTCGAAGCACCAGTTCTTTGCGCATTGACGACAAACACTAATTGCTGGTTATTTGCCAACACTCCTGTTGGAATAGGACTAGACAAGACTAATTGCCGCGAGTTCCCAATGCCCTCTAATTCAAACCATCCAGCATCGACTGAAATATAGCAATTAATTAATAACGGATGAAGCTACGGCAGAAATATTTTTAAAATTGTATTTATAGAACTACCTCCTTCGAGAGAAAACTCCACATCAGCGTCATACCCCTCAGCCAGTGATATTGGCGTGATAAACGTTAGACCGGGCGATGGCGCGTATGTCCCGGTGTAGTATGTGCGGCTAAAGACCAGTTCGACAGAAGTGACGTTGCTCTCTACGATGAATTCAAGAACCAACGTGGCATATGCGGGTATTGCTTCCGGAGCTGTTGCTTGTATGCCAAGTAGTATGATGCCATTAGTAGGAACCAACTGTTCTGGGATGGGAATATCAAGAGACACAGTGACTGCAGTTCCTTGCCTAATTGCGTTGAAGTGGCCAGAAAGTTCTAAAAAAGATAGATATTGTTAACATAATTAATTTTGTGGACTGTGCATAAGTGCAAGGTTTAATTTCGTACCTCCGAGTAATTCCAATTCTAGGCCAGGTAGATCATATCCTTCTCTCAGTGTTATCGGTTCAATAGTCGGGAGATTGTTTTCAATAGATCCGAGATACGAGACTCGGTCAAATCCAAGGATCAATCCTTCAGTAAATGCTAAAATATTAAATCGATATCAACAGTATTAAAGCATGATGAGCCAAATATGTATGAAAACTGCCGTTGGATTGTTTTGTTTAAAGGGTATGACATACCTGGTTCAAGGGAAATAACTATCGTGGCTCTGACCGTCGAAGCACCAGTTCTTTGCGCATTGACGACAAACACTAATTGCTGGTTATTTGCCAACACTCCTGTTGGAATAGGACTAGACAAGACTAATTGCCGCGAGTTCCCAATGCCCTCTAATTCAAACCATCCAGCATCGACTGAAATATAGCAATTAATTAATAACGGATGAAGCTACAGCAGAAATATTTTTAAAATTGTATTTATAGAACTACCTCCTTCGAGAGAAAACTCCACATCAGCGTCATACCCCTCAGCCAGTGATATTGGCGTGATAAACGTTAGACCGGGCGATGGCGCGTATGTCCCGGTGTAGTATGTGCGGCTAAAGACCAGTTCGACAGAAGTGACGTTGCTCTCTACGATGAATTCAAGAACCAACGTGGCATATGCGGGTATTGCTTCCGGAGCTGTTGCTTGTATGCCAAGTAGTATGATGCCATTAGTAGGAACCAACTGTTCAGGGATGGGAATATCAAGAGACACAGTGACTGCAGTTCCTTGCCTAATTGCGTTGAAGTGGCCAGAAAGTTCTAAAAAAGATAGATATTGTTAACATAATTAATTTTGTGGACTGTGCATAAGTGCAAGGTTTAATTTCGTACCTCCGAGTAATTCCAATTCTAAGCCAGGTAGATCATATCCTTCTCTCAGTGTTATCGGTTCAATAGTCGGGAGATTGTTTTCAATAGATCCGATATACGAGACTCGGTCAAATCCAAGGATCAATCCTTCAGTAAATGCTAAAATATTAAATCGATATCAACAGTATTAAAGCATGATGAGCCAAATATGTATGAAAACTGCCGTTGGATTGTTTTGTTTAAAGGGTATGACATACCTGGTTCAAGGGAAATAACTATCGTGGCTCTGACCGTCGAAGCACCAGTTCTTTGCGCATTGACAACAAACACTAATTGCTGGTTATTTGCCAACACTCCTGTTGGAATAGGACTAGACAAGACTAATTGCCGCGAGTTCCCAATGCCCTCTAATTCAAACCATCCAGCATCGACTGAAATATAGCAATTAATTAATAACGGATGAAGCTACGGCAGAAATATTTTTAAAATTGTATTTATAGAACTACCTCCTTCGAGAGAAAACTCCACATCAGCGTCATACCCCTCAGCCAGTGATATTGGCGTGATAAACGTTAGACCGGGCGATGGCGCGTATGTCCCGGTGTAGTATGTGCGGCTAAAGACCAGTTCGACAGAAGTGACGTTGCTCTCTACGATGAATTCAAGAACCAACGTGGCATATGCGGGTATTGCTTCCGGAGCTGTTGCTTGTATGCCAAGTAGTATGATGCCATTAGTAGGAACCAACTGTTCTGGGATGGGAATATCAAGAGACACAGTGACTGCAGTTCCTTGCCTAATTGCGTTGAAGTGGCCAGAAAGTTCTAAAAAAGATAGATATTGTTAACATAATTAATTTTGTGGACTGTGCATAAGTGCAAGGTTTAATTTCGTACCTCCGAGTAATTCCAATTCTAAGCCAGGTAGATCATATCCTTCTCTCAGTGTTATCGGTTCAATAGTTGGGAGATTGTTTTCAATAGATCCGAGATACGAGACTCGGTCAAATCCAAGGATCAATCCTTCAGTAAATGCTAAAATATTAAATCGATATCAACAGTATAAAAGTATAATGAGCCAAATATGTATGAAAACTGCCGTTGGATTGTTTTGTTTAAAGGGTATGTCATACCTGGTTCAAGGGAAATAACAATGGTGGATCCGACCGTCGTACTACCAGTTCTCTGCGCATTGACGACAAATACTAATTGCTGATTATTTGCCAACACTCCTGTTGGAATAGGACTAGACAAGACTAATTGCCGCGAGTTCCCAATGCCCTCTAATTCAAACCATCCAGCATCGTCTGAAATATAGCAATTAATTAATAACGGATGAAGCTACAGCAGAAATATTTTTAAAATTGTATTTATAGAACTACCTCCTTCGAGAGAAAACTCCACATCAGCGTCATACCCCTCAGCCAGTGATATTGGCGTGACAAACGTTAGACCGGGCGATGGCGCGTATGTCCCGGTGTAGTATGTGCGGCTAAAGACCAGTTCGACAGAAGTGACGTTGCTCTCTACGATGAATTCAAGAACCAACGTGGCATATGCGGGTATTGCTTCCGGAGCTGTTGCTTGTATGCCTAGTAATATGATTCCATTGGCAGGAACCAACTGTTCAGGGATGGGAATATCAAGAGACACAGTGACCGCAGCTTCTTGCCTTGATGCGTCAAAGTAGCCCGATAGGTCTAAAACATACGGAGTCGACTTTAAAATATTTGAACATTACAACAATGTTATGCTTCTGATTGTAAATAATAATTTGTACCTCCATGTAATGTTAATACCAGGCCAGGAATATCATATCCTTCTATGAGTGTTATGGTTTCAATAGTAGATTCATTTGTATTGACGGATCCAACGTAAGAGACTCGATCGAATCCAAGAACCAGTCTCTCAATAAATCCTATAAGTGTGAACATTGAACGTTTTTTAAACATGTTTATATAAATTTTAGTCGATATATGGATGTATTTAATTAAGTACTTACCAGTATGTAAAGTTATGATAATAGTGGCTCTGACTGTCGTACTACCAGATCTCTCTGCCCTGATAGCAAATATCAACTGCTGGTTATTTGTTATTACTGATGGTGGAATAGCTTCAATCAAATTCAACTGCACTGAGTTTTCTCCTCTTACCAAACCAAACCATATGGCATCGTTACCTTCTAATTCAAATTCAACTAAAGCGAAATCATCGTCGCTTATTCGTATTTCATTATCAAACTCAAGCCCCTGCGTTTCGTTATACGAACCCACGTAGTATATGCTTACAAATTCAAGTGGTAATGCTTCTGCGTTGACTACTTCTAGCACGATCACAGTGCTAATTTCACGAGTTCCATTAGGAATTGATAACGTCAGTATCAATGAGCGTTTTTCATAAAGTATTTCAGTTGGTATAGGATCTTGAATTTCTAATATAAGGCTACCATTAAGATTTCTGATCTGAAAATAATCGGAATAATCTTAAAGAGACTTAAAAAATAAATATTATCGATCAATAAAAATGTACGCCTCAATATTTTATTTCGATCGTCTTACCTCCCGCTAACGTTGGGATAATATCTATTGAAATACTATTATCCTGTAATGTTATAGCATCTAATGTTAGCAAGTCGTTTTCAATATACCCCTTGTAATATTCCTGAGAAAAACTGATTTGACGGTCTGAAATAAAATATAATAAAATAAGTTATGCAGATCATGGCTGTACCCGGATAATTCATCTTCGTAATGAAGTATATCCTTATGTTTTTTTAAGTTATAGTGTATAGCTCAATATAAACTATAACTAATAATTTGTATAAAATAATAAAACTTAAAAATAATTTCACCACAGCTTCTGAAACACAAATAAGACAATTGTTATACAAAAAAGTTACACCTCGCTTATCTCATTAACCTTGTTAACTATATGTCTATCGTTAACAATATCAGCTAAATTAAATTTACTCACCTTTGTTTCATTTACTTACAAAACCAAGTGACTATGAATAATTCCTTATTATTTGATCGTTCATATCAATTATTTCACAATTACGAGTATTCCCAAGCTGCATGTTACACGGCTATTTTAATCAGTTTAAAGGAACTGTGGTTTTCGTTTCGTTGTTTGGTTAGAAAGATTTAGTATTTTAGTCTAATTTACCTGCATATTAAATAAAATTACCTGTAGGCAAGTCAATTGATATAACCGCACGTGCACTTGCTCCGTTTGTGTTGAGGGCAATAATAGAGAATAGTAACTGATTATTGTCTTGCAGAATACCAGGCGGGATATCAGAGACTAAAACTAAGGTTACTGAATTTCCGGTTTGAGAGACTGAAAACCATGTAGCGTAGTCTGAAATAGAAAACAAAGATAAATATTACAGGACATTAAATATTACAGGACATTAATTTCACACAGCGCCATCTAGCCCCAAACTAAGCATAGCTTGTAATATGGGAACTAGATTACGGATAGAATACTTAAATACATTTTTTTTTTTTTTATTTGTAAATACATACTTATCATACAATACAACACCCAAACACAGAACAAACATCTATATTCATCACACAAATGTTTGTCCTGGGTGGGAATCGAACCCACAACCTACAGCGCAGAAGGCAGAGTTACTTAAGATTAATGTAGTAGTTTCATTGTTTCAATAAATACTCCTTCGAAATAAAATCTACTCACTCTCAAAGCCTGGATTGTCATATACATACCTCCTTGCAAATGAAAAGTAACATTTTCATTATATCCTGCTGCAAGATAGACATTTTCCACAAATTGTAATTTATTTTCTTCGGTATACGAGCCCCTATAGAAAGCTTGATTAAAGACTGGATAAATTCTTCCTTCTTTTACAATTTCAATGACTACACTAGCCCACGCAGGAACGGCCCCTTCGCTCTGTGCTTCTACTGTTAGAATTATAAAATAGAGGTCTATGTCCGATGGCAAAGTGTTTGTAATGTTGTTGGATATTTGAACCTCATTATTTGTGTTCGATAATTGGAAATGATGCGCGTATTCTGTAAAATTAAAGAAAAGTTATATTAATAACTAATACACATTTTTTTTTACCTATCGATATATATTAACTAGGATATTTCTTAAATGTTTTTTCTGGTTCGACGGGCAGATGCTTTGCTTTCATCTCACCTGATTTTCAAGTTATTATAATTTTTATAAGAATGTTTCCAGTTAATAACGAACAAGGGCACACAAAGAACGGACTAGAAATTAGGTAAAATTTTTAACTAGACTTTGGTACCCAATCTTACCAAAAACATGTCTAAAGTAGACATGTTTTTGGTAAGATTGGGTACCAAACAAACACAAATTTAATGAAGTGACAATTTGATTACATGTTTATTTGTTTGGGTGGATGTTTTTGTGTGTCACGCCAAAATTATTACTGAGCGGATTAAGCTAAAACTTTGCACATACGTTTTTCTTGACAGGGAATGGGTATTATGCTATTTTTCAACCAAATAAATTAGTTCTCGTCAGATGGGAATCACTGTCGCCATAAAACGTATTTATTCTTTGTTGCTTCATCTCGCAAAATATACTTTTTTTATATTGTACGACGGGGAAGCGCTTGGCCTTCATCTCACCTAGTTACTACTGATTGAGATAAAATTTCACACATATATTATTCTGGACCACAAAAACATAGCCTAGAAGCTTTTCGTGTTTTTCGTGGTCTTCTTTTATCAGGTTACCACGCGAGCGGAGCCGCGAGCCGAAGCTGTCATAAAAGTATGCGCCGCCTGTGTCGTCTCAAATTAACCCTACAGCGTTTAAGCATAGTGATGTAATTTTATATTTTTCGTACCTCCAAGCAGCAAAAATTCTGTTCCAGGTGAATAACCCGTCTCCAAAATGATACTTTCCACTGTAATATTTTTTTGCTCGAAAGTACCAACGTAAGATGCTTTTGTGAATTTCATTACAGTGGGTTCTATCAGTTCTGAAAATAGATAAAATATTTTATTTCGGTGCCGTTTTGTTTAATAGTAAAAAATTTACACAAATTTGTCAAACAAAATTTCCCTGAAATTCCGCCGTAAAGTTTCAAGTACCGTGAAAGAAGTTTTATGGGGCTATTAAAGAGCAATAAAAATGCTCGTACTTATATAAATTATCTCTTCACTTTATAGTACAAGGCTCAAAGATAATTTGAGTAAGGTATATATTTTACGCTTGTATACGTATCACACTACTGGAATCATATACAGGTTGAGTTCTTTTCCCGGGCCACTGAGGCCAAGTCTGAAACCGTGAGAGTTATCGAAAAGTCATGTAAGGAGTTACGTGCTCGATTAAAAAAAATAAGTTTTGCATTCGAGAAATATATATTTTTTTATAGATTTCCTGAAAAGTGAGTTTCTGAAAAAAATTTTTTTTTGCATTTATGAGTTCTTTGTTTGATACTAAAATAACTAATGGACTATGTGTCCAAAGTTGCTTTGTAAATTCAAGGTACTTTGCGTTAGCATACGTGAATCGTAATAGGCAATATGAGTTCAAATTGTGAAAAACTAACCAGCTGGGAATCTGATTAAAACGGCAGAATTGGATCCCACGGTCAAGGCTTTGTCAGCTAGAATGTTGAACAGTAGAACTTTTTGCTCGAAAATTACATCCTCCGGGATAGCGGATCGCAATGCTATCGTCACATTGCTTCCAACGCTGCTGACGGCAAAGTACTGTGCATGAGCTGAAATTCCACATTTAAATTAACATACAAAGTATAATAATGTAGAAATACTCATAAATTTTTTACAAAGCTTGTAGGACCGTAAAGCCTAAAGACGCTTTGTAAAATACCACAATTTTTATTATATATACTGTACGGCGAGAGTAGAGAGCCAGGAAGCCCTAGCTTACATATATTTGATCGAGTGAGCGAAGCGAACAAGATCATTGAGTTAAGTTGGGAAATCCGGCACTGTATGTTTGTATGTATGTATGTGGCAATGTTTGTGACGGCATAACTCTCGAACGAATTATAGATAAATATAATTTTTGATAGGTAGTTTTTGAGATATTGGGGTGAAAATAAATACAATTTTTCGTCCATATCTTTTGAATGGCTATAGAATATATATAGAATGAATGCGGGATGGATGAAGTGGCGACAGGTCTCGGGAACAACATGTGACCCACAAATGCCTCTTAAACTTAAGGGGAAAATTTACAAGACGGTCATCAGACCTGTCGCAATGCATGGATCAGAGGGTTGGGCTATGAAGAAGACGGATGAGAGGAAAGTGCATGCTACTGAGATGCGAATGTTAAGATGGATGTGTGGGGTGACAAGGTTAGATAAGATCAGAAATGAGTTTATAAGGGGAAGTTTGAAAGTGGCACCAGTTGTAGAAAAGTTGAGGAGTGCTAGGTTGGCATGGTATGGGCATGTAATGAGGAGGGATAACAGTCATTTGACCAAAAGGGTTATGAATTTGAGCGTGGATGGACATGTGAGCAAGGGAAGGCCGAAAAAGAGATGGATGGATTGTGTGAAAGAGGACATGGGTATGAAAGGTGTAGATGCAGAGTTGACGGTTGATAGGAGTGAGTGGAAGAAGAGAACATGTTGTGCCGACCCCACCTAGCGTGGGATAAGGGCAGGAGAATGATGATGATCTTTTAAATGGCTAATCCGATCAACTCAACATTTTGAACATGCAGAGATTATATTATTATTTATCAACCGGCACGAGGATTTTTTTGAAACTAGGGTAGTTTTTGAGAAATAAGATTGTGTTTGTTAAGATTTATGGATTGTGGAGTGTCATTTGAAAGAGTATCGACTGCACATTCATAAAATGTATATTTTACTTTTTATTAGGGGTGGTTTTTGTAACAAAGGGGCGCGTTAAGGGGTTAAAACACTTGGTATGTCTTGTAGGATAGATTATTAAAGGGCTTCACAATTAACTTTCTTTTGATTTGCTAAAACCACCCCTGTATTTACATAAAGGGTTGCAAAATGGGTAAATAAGGTTCTTAGTAAGTTTTGAAAATGTGTAGAAACATGAAATAAATATAAACAGGAGTTGAGACAGCAGATTTCAAAATAAGTTTATTTTGCCCTTATTGGGGGTGGTTTTATGTGAAGGGGGCAAAGGATGATCACCAGGTATTGTAAGATAAGAGAGGGTATTTCAATTTCATTAAAATTTTTATTCACTCAATAGGGAAGCGTGTCAATAAAATCCGAGAATTACTTTGAGTTTTCATGCAAGGGTTTTGACTGCGCATATTCCATATCAACAGTACATTATTATCCACCACATGTGCAAAGAACTTGCTCTATAACTGTAAGGTACGGCCATTATCACCACGCTAAGCAGACAGATTGGTGCTAAAGACACACAACAGACAGACAGAGACAAACAGTTAAAGTTTTGTTTAAACAAAGAAAAAAGCTACTGCCTTTTTTTATGACTTTACGACATACGTGGGCTGGAGGGATAGATTTTTAAACCACGACTACTACTGCAACAGGTTTGAGAGCACTTTTCAAAACGACATCAACCTTTGTTTCATGTTAGTAAGGATATGACATTAGGTTAGCAAGAAGAGAGAGCCTCGAACACTTAGGTGAATAAAGAGAGTTCGAGTAAAAGTGCTTGAGTAAGGTGAGAAAAGTGTAATGAAAGCACACTTTTATCGTTTGTTAATTACGTTCTATTTGAGAAATAATCTCCGTCACAAACCAGACATCAAGAGATCTCAATTCGGGGCGAACTACTAATGACACTTCGAGTACACTCGAACTCGAAAAAACTATTCGAGATAAACCTACTTACCTGAATCATCAAGCCTGAACGACACTTCATCATCAAAACCTTGTGATAAAAAAATATCATCAATTTCAAAGTCCAACAAGCTTTTATATACTCCATGATATATATTTTGACTGAATATTGGTGTAGTCCTGTCATCTTTTAGTATGTCCAAAAGTATACTTGTGGTGGTCGCTAAGGCGTTTAGTCCAGTTGCGGTAACGGTCAACATTATGGCAGAGTTTTGCGTAATAACACTATCAGGGAGTGACCCCGGCAAAGTTATGGTCACTTGGTTCTGCACGTTCGTAACATCGAAGTAGGTTGAGTGGTCTGAAAATGTACTAATTGATAAACTTGGTTAGGCGGTGAATGAAAGTCTACGTCTACCCCACATTACTCGTAGAAGGTAAACCATTGTAAAAATGGACACCCCTCCACAGCGGTTACGCGACACGGACAAAAGTGGCCCAGCGGCCACTTTTGTCGCCCACCTGGTGCATAGATGACACGATCACGCGGCAGAGCATCGTGACATTCCATACAAAACGCAAGCCACCATACAATAATCAAAATGTGAGTACCTGATCTGATCGCATGATTATTGACCTCTAAGTGTGGGGACGAGTTCATATTTACAGTAAAGTCACTGCTCGCAAGTAAAGTGTTGCAATGCGTATTTCTTCTCACACATTGAAATAATCATGATTTGTGGAGGGGCGTTCATATTTAGAATTGTCTATTAACTACCTAATTTGTTTCACGTATTTAGGCTAAAAGGCACATCGCTAGAAGGTATGAATGACTTAGTGATATTCGATTTTGGTTTTCAAACAAAAATACAAACACCAAAATACAATCACATATTAAAGGACCTTTAAAGAATGATTTTAAAATGGCTTATGTCAGAGTTTTTCAGTACGTTGTTATGTTTCATTTTAGCACCCAAAAATATCATTTTTTTTTTATTTACTTTCCTGAAAAAATACATTTGAAGCTCAAAATGCACACAAATTGCACAATTTTAACCTCTTTCATTAGCTAACCGTAAATTATAGCCTTTATATCTTTCTACGCTCGTGCTAAACTTAAAAAACACTGTTCGTTTTTTTAAATAAATATGCCCTCCATAAACTTACCACCACTAAGATTAAACTGCACATTCTGATCATAGCCAACACTTAACGATATATTCTGGACGGACAACTCGTTATCCAGAATCATTCCTCTGTAAGTATCCATTCCAAATTCCAGTTGCCTAGCTGAAAATCAGTAAAAGTTTACATACTTAGTCCATAATTCTCACTATATCTCACTCAACGACAACTTTTATAAATTATATACCGACACATACATCAGCCTAGCCTAGAATGAATAAAAATATTACAATATTTATAAAATAAGACCATTATACCATAATAAGACCACTACAAGCTAAGTAAGAAAAAATATCAGTATAATTGAAGATCAAACAAACTAACCAAATAAAGTTCGATCAATTTATTGATGTGTTTAAGTTCAAATATACCTTTTTCTATTTTGACATGTCGAGGATCGAACCCGAGACATTACATCACATAATTCACCATAGCACTAATTGCGTATCACGTATGTATTTTTGCTTATAGTGACTGCCTAAAAATAGTTTTTTTTTCTGTTCTTGATCTCGAAATTTGCTCGTGCAAGGATGAAATCGACGATGGAGCCGAAAATACAAGGTTAAATTCTCTTCTCGAAGACATAAGGGATGTAATAACAAAAAGTATAGTGTAAATGTTGTCTGTACCTGCAGGCAAATAAATGATGATCACAGCGTTAGCTCTGACCGTCCTTTGTTTGGTGGCCTCTATAGAAAGCGTAATTCGTTGCTCCGCAAATATCTCCGGGGGGAGAGTCGATGAGGAGACAATAACAGTTGGTCCAGGCACAATTATTTGAAATAAACTTTCATACTCTGTTGGAAAACGTGATTACTTATTAACCCGCTCATAATTATGCTTATTCTGCTACTAAAGTTTTGATCGCATAGACTAATAATTTACACTATTAATTTGATAACGTATTATTATAAAATCAAATCTGGAATCATACCACGGAAAACGAAACAAAGTACCTATCCGATGATGGATTGCCCGTTTTTCATTACAAACATGACAGAAGCTCATTCGAATCCAAATGATCGATTTTCGTAGTACGGTCTCTGTTTCAAAAGAACCGATTTAAGGCCCGTCGCCCACGGCAACTTTTTGTCGCGATGCAGTAGCAAAACTGTCGTGCGTTCGCATCGATACATTCGCGATGCTGTCGCCAGTTGTGTACTTTCGCCTACGTAACCACGACTCAGTATCACTACTATCGCGATGCTGTCGCACTTCAGTCGCGATGCAGCATCGATGCTACTGAAATGCCTGTGAACGCTATTAGTCGCAAGATAGAATCCATCAAGACAACATTGGTCAAGTTGTTTTTGGTGCTGCTTTTAACTACTTATTGTCGCGTGTTTGCATCGCTACTGTCGCGTGTTTGGTATCGCTGCAAAAAGTCACTGTAGGCTTGCGCTCTAAATCCGGCTTGATTTATTTCATTAAAAATTACCTCCAAACAGCTCCACAGATACGGTCTCGTCAAAACCCTGAATAAATGTGATTGGTTCGATGTTCAAACCATTGTCAGGGTCGTATGAGCCAGTGTATATCGACTTATCGAACGCTGGAGTCACATTGTCGTCCTTTATTATTTCCAGACTGACGATTGTCATTGCCTCACTGCGATCGGTTGAAGCGAAGACTTGTATCGTCAAAAAACTGTTATCATCAATAAAACTATCGGTGATCGGGGCCATCGATAAGTTAACTTGATTTCCTTGAACATTAGCTGTGAATCTTGTTGAATGTTCTGAAAATAAATTGAAGTAAATGAGAATCACAGATATTAGCTGCTTCTAGTATTAATCCATTCCTATTTTTTTACATATTTATCATATTTATCGAAGAAAACTCTTAATCTCATTAGTAACATAAAAATATAGTTGTGATCAATCACAACAATATTTTTATAAGAAGAATTCATAGATTTATCGGAAGTATGCCTACTAAACATAAAAAGAATCATCAAAATCAATGTCAAATTCGCGGGGTAATCGAGTAACAAAATAAAAACATACATCCGATTTGAGAACCTTCTCCTTTTTTGAAGTCAGTTAATAAAACAAAAATACATCTTTGTAGCTTTGCAAAAAAAAGGGATTTGAAAGACTAATAAATTTAAACTACAAAAAAAATTACGTGCCTTACAGCTGTATTGCAATTGGTAGTATATCTGCTTTCTGCGTTGTAGGGTACGATTCCCAACCAGGCTAAACATACATAGATGTTTGTTTTGTGCTTGGCTTATTGTATTGTATCATTTTTTATCTATTAACAATGCTATATATTTTAATTTATAAAAATGTATCTCAGAATTCCATCCGTTATTTACATTCCATTACTATTTCTTAACATGGGGCTGTGTAAAAATTAACTGTCCCTTTCTTTCAACTATACAGGTTGAGTTTTTTTCCAGGGCAACTTTTTCAAAAACTCACTTTTCCAGGAAATCTATAAAAATATAGATTTTCTCGAATACAGAACTTATTTTCTTTTAAATCGAGCACGTAACTCCTAACATGACTTTTCGATAACTCTCACGGTTTCAGACTTGCCCTCAGTGACCCTGAAAAAAAACTCACCTGTATATGTCATCATTATTATTTCAGCAGTATTTTTTTATTAGACTAGGCGTAAGTACTTGACTTCTGAGCTTGTTTAGCTCTAAACTAGAGCCTGGAGTTTACAATAAAGCAGGCTTTCCCAGAAGACACTGGATCTCCTTAATGGCGTAACCATTAGCAAAACCCAGCGATTTCTTGCCAGGGGTCTTTTCCGAAACTACGAGGAAGTACATACTTATAGAAATAACTATAATTATGTGTATAAATATAAAATATATAAATAAATAACGAATAGATAAACAAATGTATTTAAATTAGCTACTTGCATCATATTATCAATGTAGTTACTAATGGTGCTTTTAATTTTATCATTATGGTGTAAAAAAAAGTGTTTTAGTACCTTTGGAAGGCATGCAGCATCTACGACACAAGTCTTCGCAACTTAGTGTAAGTGCTGAAACCCTTACATTCTGTTATACAAGCCATTTAATATAATAGATATCAAGTTAATCCTCTTAAATTTTATGCGTAAGAAATTTTATGTAATGTGTGCTCGGAATTTTATTCTATTTCTAATGTGTAAAAAATATATATATATAAATAAAATATCATCCTTACCCCTCATCATACGTATATAATACCCTCTTGGAGTGTTTTATATTTACCTCCAACGATCTCCGCGGTAACTGTAGCACCTTCATATCCCTGGACCAACACGAGTGTGGACAGTTGTAAATCACCATCTACTATTGCTCCTTCATACAGAGCATTTGCGAATAACAGCGGTGTCTCTGAAATTAATCGTTTTAGAGTTTTCTGTCGCTTTAAGAAATATAAAATACACACTTTATAATAATAATACAGTAAATAAAGATTCGTTTATGCTCATATAGGGTAGATAGGTAAGTTATAGGTTGTGGGTTCGTTTCCCACCCAGGACAAAATTTTGAGTGATGAAGATAGTGTGTTTAATTTTTTGGTGTTGCATTGTATCACAAGTATGTATTTATAAAAAAAAGTTTACAATATTCGATTAGCAATCTAGTTCAAGTTTAAATGGCGCCGTATGAAATGTCCTGTAATATGTATGTATAAATACGCCTCTGTAATCTAGTGGTTCAACCCGCCTATTTCAGATCCAGAGGTACCGGTTTCGATCCCCATGGGGTAGTACAATATATTGTGCTCGGTTTGGTTGGTGTTAGGACTTTATTCAAGTCCGCCTGGATAGCTACCACCATCTTACCTAATTCTGTCGTAACAACAATTCTAAAAAAGTTGTCTTCCGGCATTTAGAGGTAAGATAGCCAGTTCTTCAGTTTGTTGATGATTTCGGGTGAAGTGCGCCTCCACCTCGGCCTTATCTCAACTTGTAACCAGGTCAGATGAAGGCGAAGCGCTTTCCCAACGTACAATAAAAAAAAATTAAAGATAAAATCTTTTTTTTTGGATTTATGGAGGTTTTTCGTCTAAAAAATGTTAGCTTCAGCTATAAATTTAATATAATTTTGTTGGAGTGAGGGATGCTACAATGTGCTACGACGTAACAGCTACGCTCTTTGCTACGCTATTCCCTATGATGTAGACTATAAACAAAATAAAGCAAGAGGTGTGTGGTCAAGTGGGTACGGGACGTGCCTCTCACTACCCCCTACCCGGGGGTAGGACGTGAGTAGTGAGAGGCACGGCACGTCCAAAGGGAAAAAGTCGTGAGTTTCTGTTTTAATTATTGACAATACTTAAAATTTCAGAGAAAATAAGTTTTCTGATCCAATCTGGTTGATATATTTGAGTTGCAAACATATCAACAGAGTTGAACGTGAAGTTGGGTACAAGTCACTAAAATTTACTCGGCATCAAATATGGACATAGACAAATTATGTTCATACCTTCAGGAAGATAAATGACTATTGTAGCGGAGGCTCCACTTGTGTATTCCCTGTCAGCACGCACTATCAGGTAAATTTGATTTTCTGCCAAAACCTCAACAGGCAGATGTGTGCTTACGGCAAGATATACTTGATTGCCGGTTGGGGTAAGCGTGAAATACGATCTATATTCTGAAACATGAAAACGGAATTAGGTAGCTGTAGGACAAATATTTTTTACTAAATATAATTTTACGCTAAAACGTTTTAAACCTTATACCTATAATGACGTTTTAAAAACTAAAAAGAAAACAGACTTTAATGAAGAATATGATATAATTTCGTTTACCTGGATGACGATGATGTATTTTTTCCAGTTATTTTGATGACACATAGACAGACAGACAGACGCGTGATCCTATATGGGGTCAGTTTTTTCCTTACTTTTGAGGTATACACCCAACTCGCTTTAAGTGTGCCTATAATATTTGAAGAGTTCCATCTATTATTCCATCGTCAGAACCTGACCTGATGATGATGGTTGGAGCACCTGGGAAGTATACCGACCCTAAAAATACCCAAATCATTTCAAGTGTGCATATAATATTTGAAGAGTTCCCTTGAGAGGTTGAAGATTTCTACAGGATCCCATCATCAGATCTTGACTTGATGTCAACGGGACCATACCTGAGTTTAATTGTACCTTTTTGCAATAAAATGTACAATTAAACTAACTATGTACAAAGGATTCAGTCAGATTACTTAAGGACCGTTACAAACGGCCTTTTGGTAACTCAACTGTTCCAGACCACTACAAGACGGAAGCGTGCCCAAGACACTAAAATGCTGAATAGCTATGCTAATTTGCTGACCTAAATATGAGCCACCCCTTGGGTCACGTGTCGCCTCAATCTTTTGATTGAGCCAGGCAAGATTTTTGAAAACCCTGAGGGTGCCCGCTCCCCATGGACCCAAGGTCTCTACCCCAAAAGGCTCAAATAGGTAAGCTCTGTCAAGACCACTATATTTGCGCCTTGCAAGATTTTTGAAAACACTGAGGGCGCCGGCTCCCCACGGACCCAAGGTCTCTACCCCAAAAGGCTCAAATAGGTAAGCTCTGTCGAGACCACTATATGTGCGCCTTTGGGATCCTCGGCCGAATCAGCCGCCGCACCAGCCCTAATAGATGTCCCAAGCAGATTAGATGGCGTCGACACCCTAGATGTCGACGCAGGTAGCGTTCCACACCAAGGGTGTGTATTCCATTTCCCAAGGGACAAAAGTCATACCGTCGCTTATTATCATCACGTAACAGACCATTCGGTTCAAGAACGGCTGGAACATTGACACTGGTAAAAGCTCGACGGATAATGTCATTAAGGCTTGCGAGGCGCGAAATCCTGCCGGCAGACCTTGTGCATGAAAGTCCCTGAAAACCAAGTTGATCTATAGTCGCACTGCACCGGCACTAGTGAGAGGCGCAGCATCTTGCACCCAACCGAAGACAAATGGCAATACGGAAAGTTACAGGATCCATAAGTACACCGGTATCGTAACATGGATATGCTTGCAGCAAAAGACATGATTTCCATTTTGAAATGGCTAAGAGACGAGCATTGACTTCCACTAAACATTTGGTTTGAGTGTAGATATCGTTTATAGTTTTTTTAAGGAAGTACCTACCTAAGTACCCTGTATATTGATTCTTTTAAATACATTTTACCATCGATTCTTAATTTGTAATCAGCGTCAACTGTCGCTGCCACGTTATTTGTAATCAACCAAACAATAGCTAATAGATTCAATAGCGTAACTTCAATTAAAATTAAATTTTCAACCCTCTGGTGACCCAGAAGCTAGTTAGTAGAAGTAGTTTTAAATGTAATCGTGGCAATATTAGTACACCCCCATAATTATTTATGGTTCCGCATCCAATGGGTGTCAACAGAACCCTATTACTAAGCCTCCGCTTTCCGCCAACCCGTGACAGACGTCAGCGGGCCGTCTCATGTAACGTAATAAGTACACAGTTTTTTTACCGATTGTGTACGGTCCCTCCGTAGGCCAAGACACGTTCTTGGAGACCCGGATGACCCACTCACCACCGCAAACCCGGAGGTGACGGCATCCATTCATTAACTATCTCGTCACATAGAGAAAACACTATACAGATATACTACTCCGCCGGCGGAGTCGATGAACCTTTCCGCCTCAAAGTGTTATCTTCGGTATCGCCTTCGGCCATTCCTATCCTCCCCCATCAAATTGCAACAGCCCAAGCCGAGGTCCATACCTAAGTGGTGCCCTTGCGCTTGTTGCCTCAAAAAATCAATTCTTGGGCTCGCGCCTTCAGCGCCAGCCAGGTCCGCGCAAAGCTGTCGCCCTCCAGGTTCAGAACCAGGCCAGCGTATTGTCCTTTCATAAATAAAACCGACTGTGTATTTCTATTGCCACTTTAACAACAAGTAATAAGTTTTAAGTTTGTAAGCCTTGAAATGTGCAATGGCACTCTCTGGCCGATTTTAATATATTAATTAAATTTCAGATTCAATAATCTGTGTTCACTGATCCAGTCGAATTTTGACCTTTATACTGTTTATGCATGCGTGGATTGTGCAAATTAGCTTTTCAAAACAAAAAGTCAATTGTTGTTTAAAGCTGAAATAGGTACTCATTAAATCTTGCGGAGCTTTTGATTGCGGCGAGTCGTGGACATCAGATGAGCTATCTGTAGACTACTTGTAACGTCTTTAAGTAACTTGATTCCCTTGTAGATAGTTAATTTAATTGTATTAGTTAATACATTTTCTTTCTGAGATAAAGAATCAAACAATGAAAGAAAAATATCAAAGGTGTCAGCATTTCCATTGTGAATAACTAATTGGTAATTTTGATAATACTCTATCAACATTTACAAATGTTATTATGGCACAAAAATTCACAACACACGACGAAGTCTTTTCCTAAAGCTCAGTTGGTTAGAGGCTTTAGGAAAAGACGCGGGTTCGAGTCCCGTCGTGGGTTGTGAATTTTTGTGTCATTATAACATTTGTAAATGAAGTGACCAAGTGACCAATCACTTGAAATACTAAAATTTAAATACTCTACCAATTTACTGTTTAGGGTAAAAATAACTTTATGTGGTCCCATTGCTGGATCCTGGAGAAATCGAGGGAAATCTTCAAATAATATAGGCACATTAGATGTGAGTATTTTAGGGTGTATTACCTCAAAAGTCAAGAAAAAACGGACCCCTTATAGGATCACGCGTATGTCTGTCTGTCCGTCCATCTATCATTAAAATAATTGGGTAAAATAAGCGAAATTTTATCATATTCTTCATTGATGTCATCTTTCTGTTTAGTTTTTAAAACGTAATTATTTTGTTGACTTTGTACGGCCTGACACTCGTAGTGTCAGGCCGTATCTTAATCCTGCCGAAGGACGTCGTAGGTTTTTGATTACTGTTGACCCGAGAAATTCTTTGCATTTTGACTTCCTTGTGGTAAAGTGAGACTATTTTGAGATAAACGTGGAGTCTCATTTTTACCACTGCCATGGGTAATGGAAATACTGATACCCACCCAAATTGCTATACATAAACAAGAATATTACCGCCGTCCAAGGTGAAATTAACATTCGCGTCGAAGCCCTGTTGTAGAGAGATGGTTTCCGACAAAATTAGTTGGTGGTCGGCAGTGTAGTGTGCAATATAAAATGTTTGAGTGAAAACTGGCTCTTCGGGAAACTCGAATTCTGTGTCGCCTGATATGCGGATTGTGCCTGACGTTGTGCGAGAAGGGTCACCCGTCGCATCGACATCCTGAAACGCAACATATAAAACTGCCTAATAAACTGCGAGTAATCCATATCAAAGTACCCTACTTTTATCTAGATTACTCGCATAATGACAGTTTTTGTATTCTGTACATTGTGCAGTATTCATTCTAAATTTGAAAGTCTAATTAATCTATTTGTTTATTACATTTTTACAGCTAAGACGATTTTTAGTCGCCTCTGTGGTCTAGTGGTTCAACCCACCGATTTCAGATCCAGAGGTCCCTGGTTCTAACCCGGGGGCTCCCCAGGGGGAGCAATCTTGTGCATGGCTTGGTTGGCTAGCCAGGCGGACTTCAACAAAATCCTACCACAACCATCTTACTTAATTCTGTCGCTTCAATAACAATTCTTAAAAAAAAATTGTGTTCCGGCATTTAGAGGTAAGATAGCCAGTCCTCAGTTTGTTGAGGATTCCGGGTGAAGTGCGCCTCCACCTTCGGCCTTATCTCAACTTGTTACCAGGTGAGATGAAGGCCAAGCGCTTCCCCGTCGTACAGTGAAAAAAAACACGCATATTGACACACAATAACATCACCATAATTTCAGCCCACATACGTTTTTTGTCAACATTACCTGCAAGTGGTACCCCTGCTAAACAACAGACAAGGCTCTGGCGCAACAACAGCAACACATTTTACCAGGGGATGGAGCTCGTTCGAAAGTGTTTCGAGCAGGGTGGCGACGTACCTTGTACTCAGAATGACCGATCGGCATTCGCTGAAGGTCATACAGGTTTTCGCCCCGACCTCGAAACGCCCTGATGATGAAGTGGAGGTCATGTATGACGACATCTCTAAAGTCTTGCATGCCTCGAAAAGACACGACACGGTTGTGATGGAGCGGTGATGAACTGAGAGTGGGCCAGTTTGGATTTGGACAGCGGAACCGAAGGGCCCAGCGATTGGCTGACTACATGGAGAAGGAGGGACTCTACGTGATGAACTCTTTTTTCGAGAAACGGTTCGGCGTTGGTGGACTGCGAGAAAACCTTCGATTCAGTCGAAACCTGGGCAGTATCTTCAGCGGTGCCAGATCAACTACCGGTTTATCGAAGTGTTGAAGTGTTTGTAATGCAAGGCCGCCATGACTATCCGTCTCCAGGACCAGAGCACAATCCCTATCCCGTTGCAAATAGGGGTGAGACAGGAGACGTTATCTCTCCGAAACTATGTGTGAAACACCTCTGCACTGGAGGATATATTTAAGCTCTTGAACTGGGAAGGTATGGCATCAACAATAATGGTGATTACATCACTCACCTTCGGTTTGCTGACGATATAGTCCTAATTGCTGAAGCGCTGGAAGACCTTAGCAAAATGCTCAGAGACCTCAACATCGCATCCCGACTGGTGGGCCTTAAAATGAATATGAGTAAGACGAACACCATGTCAAACGCTCATGTTGCACCCATGTCTGTGAATGTTGGAAACGATGTTATCGAAGTCGTAGATCACTACGTCTACCTAGGCCAGATGGTCCAACTAGGTAAATCCAACTTCGATAAAGAGGTCAACCGACGAATCCAACTCGGATGGTCAGCGTTCGGTAAGCTTTGAAATATCTTCTCGTCAAAGATACCGCAATATATAGTCCCTCAAGACGAAAGTCTTTAATCAGTGTGTGTTACCAGTGATAACATTCGGATCCGAGACTTGGTCGCTAACTATAAGCCTTATGAATAAGTTCAAAGTCGCACAGCGAGCTATGGAGAGGACTATGCTTGGAATTTCACTACGTTTTAGAATCCGGAATGTGGATATCCGTAGGAAAACCAAAGTTGCTGACATAGCTCTCAAAATTAGCAAGCTGAAGTGACAGTTGACAGGCCAGATAGCTTGCAGAACCGATAACCGCTGGGAAACAAAGGTTCTTGCTTGGTGACCACGATTAAACGCAAAACGGAGTGTGGGAGACCCTCACTCGATGAGCCGACGACATTGTGGCTGTTGCGGGGAGGCCTATGTTCAGCAGAGGATGTATGTGGGCTAAAATGATGATGATGACGTTTTTTTTAAACATAGACCTCCCCAAATCAACACCTCCACAATATCTTTGGTCTGTGGAGTCTTACCACCAGTACCTATATTGTTCATTAGTACGAGTTTCAATCACATATTTTGACACTATACTGGTTAAATATACTGGCTACATTGTCAAAAAAATGTTCAACTGCTCTCTAAAACATACATATTACTTTTCTATCCTAACTTTATAAAGTTTTAAAAAAAGTACGTAAAGAATGCAATTGAGGTTTTAATTGATACAAGACCGATTAATATATAAGACACTTTTGTCTGATTTTTCTTAAGTACCTATCGCTTTGGAATAGCCCAATCATGTCAAGTACTTCCATATTTGGCTGTGAGTAGATTTAGGCAGTCAGTTTTGTAATGTATTCATATTAATAATAAATGATCTAATCTAATCTTATCTAAATCGAATAATATTTCAAAGTAAGAATAAATATGAGAATCTGAAAAACCTCAGGTAATCTCTTCATTCAGTTTTGAAATCTTGTACTTACAGTAGCAGTTATCCTCAGTGTGACAGGCTCTCTCAAGGTTCTGATGAATGTAGAGGTTTTCAGCACAGCCTTGAACTCCTTGCTTGGCGCTACTGCTGATGCAGCCGCATCATAATCAATTTCAAAATAAGGGTTGTCTTCTATTTCAAAGATAATGCGACTGGTGGTAAGGTCAACGTCTCTGACCGTGATATCGTTGAAACAGCCGGTTACAAGGAACCCTGGGGGTAGGGGCGGCGCCACTACGAACTCGAAGTCATTCGACGGCCTGAATTGTGGATCGTTGTTGTTTGTGTCTCGGATATTCACTACTAATATCTGAAAACAATTGAATTTTGCTTCTCAGTTGCTGTTCGTATTTTTATTGCAAAATAAAGTAAGACGTTTGTACTTAGTTACTTAGGTAATAAGTAAATTAAATCAGGATAGACCAGGACTGGTCCATATATTGAATGCCACTCAGCGTACCTATATGGGAAGAGCTATGTTGGGCGTTTCTATAAAGGATCCGGAAATATGTTATCCGACAGAGAATCAAAGTGGTCGATATAACTCAAAGAGTAAGCAGGCTGAAGTGGCATTGATCTGGCGGAATGGCCGCCCACCGGCGGGGTCAAAATGTCCTTCAGTGGAGGCGTCTAAAGAAGCGTGATGTAGGCGCCTTCCGGATATGGAGTGACGACTGTACAGTCGTACAGCCTATCATACAGTAGCGGACAGAAAGTGGATGAAAAAGGCCGAAGCTCGGCCTAAATGACGCTTCTTGGGAGAGACGACAGGAGAGGACAAGCTGCTGCTGTGTTATATTATAAGGTTATTTCATATTTAATGTACCTATAGGATAGTAAAGGCTGTGGGTTTGATTCCCATTTAGGACAAATATTTGAGTGATGAATATTAAATGTTTGTTCTGTGATTGGGTTGTATCGAATGATAAGTATGTATTTACAAAAAGTATATTAGTACTCAATCTGCAACCTAGCTACCACATTATAAGTATACCATATTAAGTATTATAAATTAATGTCCTGTAATATTCATTATTTTAATGAGAACATAAAGGTTGTAAGATAACGGGTGTATAGATTGTTTTAAAGGTTTAACGTTTTGTATTGCCTAAGATTAACTATAAATTGATAACAATATGTTTGTCTCGTTTTATTAAAAAAAAAACTAATAAAGTTTGTTGTCATTGAAGTCATACCATAGACGAAGGTAAAATACTAAGTTTTCCTTTGGAAATTCGATATTCCATCCTTGCTGTTAATAGACGGAGCATAAAAGCGACCTTTGATCCAATTATAGCACTATTATTACAAGTAAAGCTCATTGTAATAGAGGTAACCCATAATATTAAGGCTGTTCCTCAGCTTTCACATCACATCGTGGAAATAAAGTAAAATTCAACACTTCATACAGACTATTTATCCAAAATTTCAATATTGGTTCCATAACTGGCTATGAATTTTGCTTTTCGAGCAATATTAGGATTTAAAATATCCAGATTATAGGGAACTTACAATCTGGAAATTTCAATATTGATTCCATAAATGGCTATGAATTTTGCTTTACGAGCAAAATTAGAATAACAAAATTTTTTTTTTTTATTGTTAATATTTTATTGTTACCAAGTTAGTTGTAACCTGTAAGAAGTGGCAAATTACACATTACTGAATCCAAATGAAATGTTTAATAAAATAACATTTCTCAAAATCCATTGCCGAAAGTAATTACCTACTTATAGATACCTCGTATCGTACCTACGTTCTTGATTATAATTAGAAGAACCTTACTCGGATAAGAAAAGCCACAAAGCTTACCAACGGCGACGTGCTTCCACCAGTGCAGCTGAACGTGACTGTAACAGATATGAACAAAGCCACTTCGTTTTCTTCATATTGATCAAATGCACCACTTGGTCGCACCACGAACTGTGAGTCTACATGTGTAATGTCTAAGTAAGGCCCTCCTACTAAGGCCCCTCCATAATTGATTCCTGTTATTCCTAGAAGAAAAAATCAACATGCCATGACTATCGGTATCAACAATAAACGACCTTTTTATAATTATGAACAAATTTATTATAACAAATATATTAATTATGAAATATTATGAACATTAACAAAAAACTTGGTTACAACATTTACAAATGTTCTTGTCACAACAACTCACAGGTCCCGTCGCGGATTGTGAATGTTTGTGTCATTATAACATTCATTTTAATGACCATCTTATTGGCCTTGTATCTCACTTATATAAATCTTCATAAAAGTTATTGAGAATCGTATTTCAGAGCAACTAGATTCAGAGTAACTTGAGGCAGGCAGGTTTTCGTCCAGGAATATGCACAATTGACCATTTGCAAGCTATTAGCGAACTTATCGAAAATAAACATGCCATAAGATGGTGGTAGGCTGACTTATGTTCTACCACCAACCAAACCAAGCACAATATGGTACCCCTGGGGATCGAACCCGGGACCTCTGGATCTGATACCAGAGGGAGTGACTCACTAGACAACAGAGGCTGCAAAAATGGTAACAGGGTACGAACAAACATCTGTATTCATCAGACTAATGTTTGTCCTGGGTGGGAATCCAGCCCACAAGCTACAGCGTAGAAGGCATAGTTAGGTACTACCAACTGAGCTATGAGGCTTGTAAAATGTTGTACCTACTAAACCCATCTTGTGAGGAAAAGGTAGTAAAGGGACAAAGGAGATGATAATGACACTGATGATACGTACCAACGACATCAGTTGTGGCCTCGCTAATAATATTACCCCGAAACGTATCATTTATGAACAGTTGTTGAGGCACAGGGCCTAGCGATATACTTCCTCCTATTTGACACCCTGTAAATAATGTTTAAAATGTAATTATGGACATAATCTTCATATTTCTGCATAGTATACATACATCAACGACATCAACAGCCTATTAGTGACAACTGTTGAACAGAGCCTCCTCCAAAGGGAGGGTTTCACCATAATCACCACGCTTAGCAGACGGATTGGTGTAAAGAAAAGGTGTAGATAATACACAAAGGTAAGCTGCTGCCCTTATTCTGGTGAGATATCTTAGTGGGTTTTTACGTTATCCATGGGCTGAGTTAAAGGCTATAAAATGTATAGTAATAATATATAGTACATATATTCGCTGAAGCAGACTATAAGTAAATAATGTAATACTAGTTTAATGCTCTAGATCATTCCCGTATTCCCAAAGGAGTTAAGTTTTCTTCACCCTTACACTACGAAACAAAGTATCAAGTGGTAGAGTGCCGTGGGTTTGGGAGTCAGCTACAAGATGATTTTATATATATAAATAACTAAATATTTTTTGATCAGCTATTACTTAGAAATTGCGGTTCTCTAAGATTTTATAAGGTTAGCTGGGAAGAAGCTCAAATATTGTTCTAGCCATCAATCTTCACCATAACTATTGTAGCTTATTATTTTTACTGCAAAGTAATTACACGGAGATTCATTTACGCTTGTTTTGCTTTTGTAGTTTTTGCTGTAAACATTTACTTACCCTGATTGAATCCCAGAAAGCTGCTTAGAAATAAGGCCAGTATTATTCGTTCTTCCATTTTCTAAATATTACCGTTCTTGGAGCAACGGTAACATTCCTAGAAAAAATAATCATGGTAGTAAAAATGAATTACATTACAATACATTAATTTACATTAAATAACAAATACATTTATTACATTACAATACAATGCTGATACTTACAGTAGTAATAATTATAAGACTTGTTGAAGATTCGGATACGGTGTCCGAATAATAGTTGGAGCGCCGGGCGATACTCATTGACATATTTTAACCACCAGTGTCAGATCCAGAGATCCCGCATTCGATCCCCAGGGAAGTACAATATTGTGCATGGTTTGGTTGGTGGTATGATTTTGTTTAAGACCGCCTGACTAGCTACCACCATCTTACCTTTGTTGCCATAACAACAATTTTTATCTTAAGTTTACTTAATTCGTGTTGCGGCATTTAGAGGTAAGATAGTTTCTCAGTTTGTTTGATTCGGCCTTATCATAACCTGACAAATCAGGTGAGATGGAGGCCAAGCGCATCCCAGTCGTACAAAAAAAAAATCATGACGCTAATCTCGTGAAGGCCGAAATGGACAAGCTTAGCAAGTACCCAGACTTGACCCATGAGATTACCGCCAGTAGGATGTGGACTCAACGATTACTATAGTCCCGATTGTCGTGATACTGTCGATTGTAGAGCCTTGACAAACACCTGAAGAGCTAGGCAGCTGGATCAATTCTTGATGGATCTACTCTTGGACGGTAGTACTCAGCACGCATCGTGAGGAGGTTTCTCTCTCTGCAGCCCAAGCCATCGGCCGGAGGGAACTTGATCCGTGGTTCATTCACTTTTTATAGATATTTTTTCATTATGCGTGTAAGTCAATATGCGTATAAGTCAATATGCGTGTACGGCAACAATGCGTATACAATAGTGCGTGAACAATATAATGTCATTATGCGAGTAATCCTGTTTTTCTATTTTTTTTAATTCTTAAACGTAATCATAAAAATGTATCGAAACTTTGAAATAAAAGCTGATTGAATAATAATTTGATTTCGGATATTCCATGTAAGATAATTTCATATAATTAATATGATGCAGGTACCTTATTCACGATCACACATATAATTTATATAATTTAACTATTTATTAGCACGTACATTCTGTACGTCGCTCACTTGTGTTGTGTTAAATAATTATCCGCTAAATTTTATAAGCACAACACCTTTCGGCCATAGTTTTGCGTTAGTGAAGACATATGATGGGACACATCAACAGCCCAATAGTGTCCACAGCTGGACAGAGCATCCTCTGAAGCTGGAAGGCATATATAATCAACACGTATGTAGTAGGTAATACATAGAAGGAAGCTGCTACCCTTCATCTGGTGAGATCCCTTAGTCGGCTTATACGACATCGGTGGACTGAGCTGGAGAGGTCGACCACCACGGCACAAATCATTTGTGCGGGATTCCTACCGCTCAATCCTCAGTTAGAACTCATCATTGGTATTCATGCCTTCATGGAGTACATGATATACAAGCTTAGTTTTTTATGAGGCTTTACCGCACCGCAATAGTAGGACTTACCATAAAGTTATAATAAGAACCAAAACACTGGGCTACAAAACTGAGGATCCAAACAAAGCACTTTCTGTTGAACTAGCAAAACAGACAGTCACGTCACAATTATACAAAATATGAACACAAGTGGCAAACGATCGCAACAATGGTGATATCAACTGATTACTATCTTGGCAAGGAAATAATGTGATAGGTTTTTTATCACAAAACAGTCTGATAAGAGCTACAATATTAATGATTTAATGAAAATGACCAACAACAAAGGAATTCACAATCCATATCTCATTCAAAACTTCACAACGCGCATAAAAATAAGCCGGTCAAGTGCGAGTCTCGCACACCAAAGGTCTTGGACCCATATTTCAAGGAAAAAAAAAACTGTTTTTTTTTCATTTTGTTCTGAAGCATTCGCGTGGATCCAATTTACGCTTGCTCAGGTTTTTGTATTTTTTTTATTGTATGACGGGGAAGAGCTTGTCTTGCACCTCACCTCATGTTATGTTATGATAAGGCCGAATGGAATCGCACTTCGCCCGGAATCCTCAACTAAACTATTGAGGACTCCAGGCGAAGTGCCTGAAGAGAGGAGATGGCTATCGGCTAAATACCGGAACACAACAATTTAGAATTGTTGTTATTGTGACAGACAGGTAAGATGGTATTAGCTATCAAGGTGGACTTAAACAAAGTCCTTCCACCAACCAAACTAAGCACAATATGATACCTCCCTGGGGATCGAACTCGGGACTTCTGGATCTGACACCGGTGAGCGAACCACTAGACTACAGAGGCGGTTAATTTGGTAAATAATTCTTGTATGGGGCACCTTTTATATTTACCATATTATTTTTTATTGTACGTCATTTGTCAGGAATCCGCCGTAAAATTGGACCTGGACCCGTGCTCCACCTAAGTTCTCCACATGGATGAAGCACGGGAACGTATAAGGTCCCGTGCTGCAACTGATGATCACTACAGCCACGTAATTAATAAAAATACATAATTTAACAAAAGGATTTATGTGACCGCATTTTTTCCATAAAATGGCCCTACGAAATTGAACTATATAATTTCATTTGCGAATGTAAAATAAAATGGTAATTCTAACAGTGTATTTTGCGTAGAGTTTTTGATCAATGAATGAAATTAAAAAAAAAAGTAGAGTAGTCCACATTTGAGATACAGTGATTGGATTAGGCTAGTAACTATTTACAAAGTTCTAAAACACATGGTCATTGCATAGACCTAAAAAGAGACTAAAAGAGCTGCCAATATACATTTATTTAATCTACCTATTGATCAGAGAGTTGCTAGTTTTTAGCATCAAAGTTGAAATGGCTAAAAACTGTATGAGCCAATAACTATACCGTTTCCGCTATTTGGACTGACAAGAAGCATAACTATGTTTCGGTTTGAAGAGTATGATTGCTGGTGAAATAACGATCAGACACTATGTCTCAAGTTATTGGGCGCAATGCAGTCAGCGTAGATAATGTTCAATGTAGATGTGACCTACGCAGTAAGGCTTTTTTGTTGGAGTGCCACGGGTGGCTTACTTGGTCCGTCGTGAATTATTGCGTAAATGAACTGAAAGTAGACGATACAAAACAATGCTATATCTGCCACCGGATCATACTAGTGATCAAAATGGGTCACATCTATGTACACAGAAGATCTCGAACTGAATAAGGTAACCTTAGAAACACTGCAATGTCTTCTGCAGAGTTTTCTTTTTTATATACAAGAATTGTTGGGAAATTCTTGACTTGCAATATCTTTTTCAAAGATATTTAGCTTGCGACGCACAGAGCGATGCGCCACACAGCATATGATCACAACACCTATGGATTCTTACTATGGCTAAACTTAATAATCAAATCAAGTCAAGTACTTACTGAGCCCTTATTCTGTGTGACCAATCGTGTTTTAACGCGCCCGCGTTACGATGTCTGCATGGAATCATCGTATTGACATATCGTAACGCGGGCGCGTTGAGACACGATTGGCCATACAGAATAAGGGTGCTGGTCTATTACTAGAATACTAGATTTTACGTGGCTCTAACACGTATCTATAACACTAATATTATAATTGTGAATGTTTGTAAGAAAACCTCGAGGTAATATGTATTATTGTTATCTTGAGGTTTTCTAACAAACACGATAACAATAGATACGTGTTAGAGCCACGTGGGTCCACGCGGGCAAAGCTTTTCTTTGGCGGTCCAAATTTCAACTTTCCGAGTTCCAGATCCGGTTATTGCCGACCGATGTCATAAAGGATAGTTTAATTTCTGTCTCCACCCTCCCCACCACCAAGTTTGAATCACATTGGCCATGCTCTGAAAGGCATTACGCCGTTGCGTCGTCGTTGGTCTGTAGAAAAGCCGTAACATGTCCCATGTCAGACACCTATGCCCACATGAAAAGTAATATTTAGACCTAGGTACTAATAAAATCTAAATTAAACTATTGCCAAAAAAAAACCCGATATTGCATAATTATTGTAAAATACTATTTTAAATCAGCTATTTTCATAGATGACGGCTATCGTTATCGCTCTTATCATGCGATCACCTTATCATATAGAATGTGTGATTGGTACCTATTGGTTTGCTGCGAAATTTCCCTGTAATGAGCACCTAAATCCTGCTATGCCTATTTCTCAATTTTACACAAAATCAGAACCTCTATTGAAATGCCTAATTAATTGTAATAACCAAGTGCTAAGCGGTCAAGTGCGGCCGCACACCGAGGGTTCCGACCCACATATCAAAGCTTTTGCTATGATATGTGGGTCGGATGATGTTTATTTTTTTATTCGTTCTGGATTTGTTTTGTGCATCCGACTCACGCTTGGCCAATCTTTTGTATTTGTTACTATAGATGAAAGTATGGACTATTCTCACACAAAGTTGAATTTAACTATTTAGGCATTACTGCTTTCATTATAGAGCTAAAACGGTTAAAAACACGTATTTTGTATTTTCCTAATATGAGTTGTTCAATGGTCAATAAAAATACAATGTGAACATTTCAACTGTCTATCCTATTAACCTATTACGGTTCATGAGACAGCACACTGATGATGACATGAGATGGACAGGCCGGTCAGGCTTAGTAATAGGGTCCCGTTTGGCTCCCTTTGGTTACGGAACCTGAAATATGCCTATAATAACTTTGTCTACACAACATGCTCCATATTTATGGGTACTTTTACGGGATTTCAGTAGTTAGAATTCACTTATATATGATCAATTCCTTTTTTCATTTATTAAACTGAAGTAATATATGTGGAACTTAAATGTAATCTGAATATAAATAAAATGTATTTAAAAAGATGATAATTTATTAATGCCACGCGTCAATAGTAGTAACGTCATGGTTTTGCTCCATGCTGTCCTGTGGTTTCCTATTCACAGATACATTGAGGGCTAAGAGTTGCTGTATGGGCAGACGAGGCGACAAGTTCACCATGCTCGCCCATTGGCCGGAGCAAAGGTCAGGGAACTTGAGCTTTTTCAGGAAATGACCTTCTAAAAACCACGGCGAAACGCACGTAGGCGAATAATCCCAAATCTTCATCTCGTTCAGACGAACCCATCTGAAACGGATCATTATGTTTTTCTAACATCAAACTTCACCATTAAATATACTGGGGTAGGGACCATAACCGTTGTAGTTACAGGAAAACGATGTCAATGCCAAACATCTCTTATAAATAGGATCGATAAGGATCAAAAAATGTTTGAAGAAAATTACCATTATCATGCTGACTGTAAATTTTTTCAAGAATCTGTGAATGCAGTTCAGAATATCTCAAAAAAAATTAGATGCTGGTCTCCTTGGAACGTTTCTTGTTAACTATAACAGTTAAGGTGCCCTTAATATCCTGTCTCAAAAGTCGTATTTTAACTTGAATTGATTTAATTCATAAACAATTTATGTTTATGAATTAAATAAATAATAAATAAATAAATAATAAAAAAAAAAAATGATGATCAATTATTATTTTAATAAATTAACATATTGTAAATATACTAACTTGTAGACTAGTAAGTAGTTAAATAGAACAATATCAAATGGATTATCTATAAAAATAACATTTTATAGATAAGATCGTTGACACTACCAGATGATTAATTTAATAGTAAATTTCAATTTAGATAATAATTGTATTCAGTATAATAGTTCTGGTTATTACAATAGATAACTTAGTAGGGTGATAGTTGTTGTTGGTAGTTTCTAGATAGGTTACAAACAAGCATACGGGCCCACCTGATATTAGGTAACAGCGAAACTAAATCATTACTCAACTTGAATGAATGGATAAACCAGCACCTTTCTTGGAAATGCCGACCAAACTCTAGACAATCTAACCCTATCTACGGGCCTTAATTTTCTGCACATGGTTCGCAGAATTTAAGCCACCAGGTTGTATTGCACGAAACCTAATTTCTTACAATTACAGTCTGTCAAATTACTTAGTAGGTCTTACGCGGAAATATAGAGAGCATGGCAATCGCAGTGCCAAGGGTTTCCGGAAAGCTTCACGATTGCCAGTTTTGGCATATAGTCCAATGTTCGAGATGGCAGCGAAGGGAACATATTACCATCTAAATATCTGTAAAGAAATCAAATGCAAATTGATAAATACAATATCTCTGGGGCTCATCACCTTTTTTCGGCTGTAACAATGACGATAAAGCATACTACAGTTCACTAGGAAATAAAACTAGCGTGTTTAGTTACTTACAGCGTTGTTAGATTTTTCAAAGTGGAAAAGGTCTTAAAGTGTACTTCATAGAGCTTATTTTCCGATAGCAGTAATGACGCCAGGTTGTCCAACCCATGAAAGGCTGTTAAGTTTATAAACCGTAGATTATTTTTTGATAGGTCAAGCTTCTCTAGGCTTGAGCAATTGGAAAATATTGTGTCTGGCAGCTCTGATAAGGCATTTTCCTTTAAATCCAATGTTCTCAGGCACTTAAGCCTTTCGAATTCTACCCCTGAAAGCTGAATTTTTTTTTATTCATACCTTATTGTACACACTCTTTTGTGTGTGAACAATAAAGTATCGATACATGAAAAACAAATATGGCAAAGGTGAGCATAACATTAAAAGAGCCAACTTAAAATCTTATGATCAAGTTCAATTCCTTGAAACACAAAAATCATATCTTAATATGTAAAACACCTAAATACAAATGAGTCTTCCTCAAAAACTTATCCATTTTCACAAAATTAAACTGTCTCTATGAAAAGCGTAAATATTTTATAGCCAAAACAAATTCTGTCTCAATCTATTTATAGTTTGAATGTCATCAAAGTCTTTAATCTTAACTAAAACACCTGGAGCTATTCGTTAATTCAAAAATAAATTTAAATTGAAGATTTTTTTCTGGTAGGAAAAAATGTCCTTCATAGAAATCGCCATTGTTTTTCTCCTACTCTTCAGTGAGAGTAGGGTTTAAAATTGACGTGGAACTTACATTTTCAATTATTTTACAGGATTTTTGATAAGCTCTGTATTAAAAATAATGTTTGATACTATTCAAATCATAATTAAGCTTTAGAGGTTAGATTTGATCTCGTAAAATCAAAAACAACCAACGTAGGTACCTCATTTTTTAGAAATTTTGTGACCACATTTCTTGACGCTTTTTACCACATCAGAACTGTAGTTTCTACGGTGTATTTATATTTTTGTGAATAGCAACCCAGCGCTGACAACCAATCAACCAAGTTGACGCATTTCATGAATTTCATGTGGAAATAAAAATATTTCCTGACGTGATATCGAGGCAAATAGTTATGGTGAAATATATTAAATACTTGTTGCATGTTCGTTTTTTACTGTAAAAACTTGATGGTTTCGATGAAATTATAAAATTACGACACAAATAATACCTACGGGTTTTCAGAAATCTTGTGGGGTTTTTGATTGAGGCGACACGTGACCCCAGCCCGTAGGCTCTTATTTAGGCCAGCGAATCAGCATAGCTATTCAGGCACGCTTCCGTCTGGTACTGGTCTGGAACAGTTGAGTTACCTAGAGACCGTTTGTAACGGTCCTTAGGTAATCTGACTGATTCCTTTGTACATGGTAGTATTTTTTTTGTCAACAAGCTACATTTACTAAAACTCTTTATCAATCGGCTTTATGCTGAGTTGTTTTTCTGCGATATGTGATATGTATGATAGAGGATATGTAAGATATGTGAGAGAAATTTAATAATCATTCATGTTTGCTTATTGTATGGTAAATTGTACAACATTAGAGCTTTTATTTTATTTTAACTTAGTTTTCCACCGTTATGGTAACATCATCTACACAGTACAGTATAGATTATTTCAAAAGTCAAAGTCAAAGTTTATTTATTTGCTAGAAATATGGTTGAATCAGGTTCTTGTTCTAAAATGATTATGTTTCACATATTTTGACCAACTACATTGGCATGCAAAATTTAGGTCTTAAATTCTAAATATTTTTTATCTAAATGTCTTTAAAACAGAAAAAATACAGAATGAATAAATTGAAATTAATAAACATTTATGACAACAATAATTATTTCAACACTCCTAACACAACATAAAACAAACTAAATGAAAACAATAACACAGCAACTAAATTAAATCAAATACATAAATCAACTTAATTTTAAAAATTGTCATTTAAATATTCTTGTACGCTATAATAAACTTTGCTTGTCAATTTCTTAACGTTTCTTGTCGAAACTATTTCTTGACAATTTCGTGACGAAATTTTGAGAAAGACTCAGATACATACGTTTGTTACATACACAATCTATATTGAGAGGTTGAGCTCAAGAGCAGACCTTGAAAAAATCAAGCAAAAAACTAGCGCGGATATGGCGGGGTAGAGAGTTCCACTACCTGACTGAGTTCACAGTAAATGAGCCACTATAGCAAATAGAAGAGTGATAAAAGAAGATAGAAGAGTACTAAAATGAAGAGAAAGAGCTGTTCTGCAGGGCCTACCACGGGAGAAAAGATAATCAAATCACTCACGGAGATAAGAAACACCGAGGATTGTTAAGAATATTATAATAAAGGAGAGAGCACGTGTAAAAAAAAATCTTATAGCTGAAAATGATGGTAGACAAACCACACATTTTATTGGTAAATATCAAACTTTACTTGTAGATGTAAGTACCTATAAGTAATGTCTTGATTTTGATGAAGATAAAAATGTTCGTGTCTCAATAACAAAGCTATTTATTGTGAATCGCAATTGTAATGACAAGTAAATTCGAGCACGTTTACGGAATTTCATAATTTATGTATTATGAGTTATTGATATTTATGAGTATTCATAATTTGGAGGAACCTTTGCTTCTAAAAGTTTAACTGGGTATCAAGTAATTGAAAAGTAATAACGTTTACTAGGTCATCATCATTTCAGCTCACAAACTTCCACTTCTGGAAATAGGCCTATCGACACCACCAATTGAGACCTGAGTCACCTCCGTCCATTAAACCAGCGACCACCAAAATGTCATCAGTCTATCGAGAGACATCCCACACTCCGTTTCGAAATATTTCTAATAATAAATGGCAGCCAATCGTTTGACCACCAACTCACTTGAAAAACAAGTAAAGATGTGGCCTAAAATGGAGCAAGTTTGTCTAGTAACTTGTTCATTCTGGACTAATAACCGCCTCGTGTTCTAGTGGTTCAACCCTCCGATTTCAAATCCAGAGGTCCCGGGATCGATCCCCAGGGGGAGTACATTATTGTGCTTGGTTTGGTTGGTGGCAAGACTTTTTTAATAATATGATATATAATAATATTTTTAAAGATAATGGTTTCGTGGTCACCATGCGAGAACATTTAATCCCCAACAGTTATCAGTTAATAATATCATACTTACGCTTAATAAATTGTTATTTGTAAGGTCCAGGAAAGTCAAACTCTTGAGATTATAAAATAATGTCTTCGGCACATTTTTCAATTTGTTCTGGTCCAACAGTAAAGTTTCCAATGAATCTAAATCTTGGAAAGCTTTTTCGCTAATGTTCGAAATCTTATTATCAGAGAGTTTTAATATTTGAAGCGTCCTCAATGAAAAGGTTCCATTCTGGATCTGTTGTATTTTATTTTTTGAGAGATCCAATATGAGGATAGAGTTGAGTCCCACGAAGCTATCCGAAGGTACGTACACGATGTCGTTATTGGATATATCAATCGTTTCAAGCAAAGAGGTATTCGAGAATAGTCTTTCCGGCAGAGTGTATAGGAAGTTGTTTGACAGATCTACATGAAATAGGTTCTTAGTCTGTCTGAAAGCTTCGCCATCGATTTCTTCCAAGTAATTTCTTTGGAGGCGCCTGTAACAGATATTGTTTGAGGTCTACCAAGGAGGTAAATAAAAAATCAACGCTTTACCCCGCCCCGATTCAGTTTGATTTTAAATCTAAAATATCCGTTCCCTTATTTGAGTTATATATGCCCAAACGAAGAGGAAGCACAATAATAAATACCTATACGTATACTTATGTCTTGTAATTGTACCTCTTACCTCAAATGTTTTTGTGTTGATTACACATAGTTAAGCCATTATCCCTAGCCAAGTGGGATCGGCACAACTGACACTGAGTATTTAGTCATTACTTTAAAACATGGAATATAAACATATTAAGATATTCATTTTAAATATTCTGCATTTCAGAGATAATTGGATAGATATGCCGGGAAGCGAAATTATGTGTAGGCACTTCGTTTTATTATGCTTTATAATATAGATATGTAGATTGCCATGGCAGTCACCGCTTAAGAATCGACTCCTCTAACTCAGCCCATGGATGTCGTAAAAGCCGTCTCAGGGATCTCACCAGAAGAGATAACCCATCCGCTTGCGCTGCTATGCAGCCCGCGCCGCCTGTGAATATATCAAATCCCTCCAGCCTTGGAGAAAGCTGTCCAGCTGTGGACATTAATGGGCTGGTGATGATTAGATAAATATTTGATTGTTCACCACTAATAAATGACAACAAAATGCAAATGAACATAACATAAACGACACTGGTAAAACTACGGGCTTTTTCGCTGGAAGCGATCTCTTTTAGGCAACCGTTGAATGGACATGCAAGTTTGGCGGTGTAAAAACGAATGCATACATCATAATGTAATACTTAAAAACAAAACAAAACAAAAATGTAAAATATCAATACCTATATCTAGTATTTCACCTTTTCTCTAAATAGTACAAAACAAAACAACTCTCTGTCTGTTTCTCCGTTTATTTCTGCTAATGGCTTAGCAAAGTATTTTGATACGTTTTTCACTAATAGAAAGAGCAATAAACAGAAAAGGTGCGCCCCGGGCTTTATAAGCCCGGGGCGGGCTTTATAAGCCCGGGGCGGGCTTTATAAGCCCGGGGCGGGCTTTATGCACAATAACAGGCAAATCGTGATGTATATATGAAAAGAGTTTGATGGTACTCACAATATCCTCAAGCTGACTAGAGAATCAAATAACCCAGCAGGCAAGTACTCCACACGGTTATCGAACATATCCAGCTCGGCGAGAGAGCGCATGCCTTTGAACGTAGTTTTGTGTAGTGTTCGTAATTTATTAGTGCCCAGGTCGCTAGAAAATGTGGAAAAAGCTTAATTGGCTGCTCGAAGTGCGAGCGAAGCGTCTCTCAGTTTGGACAAGAGTGCATTTTGTTTGATCCTCTACGCCGTATTTCTCAACCGATTCTCGTGATATCTTGGGAGCAGGTTCGATTAAAAATGACGGAGTAATGTTGAAACAAAGCATATTTCCACCATTTCGAGTATGAAAGGCGCATCTTTTTTGTCCCGGGTATATACAACATTTAGCTTGGTTTTGTTGGTCGTAGGTCTTTGTTTAAGTCCACTTGGTTAATAAAACAATCTTTCCTAAGTCTGTCGCTAGACTTTTGTGCTACCCCGTCGATAGAAAAAATGTACTCATGTCCGCTATGTTTGAGTGCTTGGTTTTACCGTGTATGCTTGATTTAATGGCAAAGTATTGATATCTGAAATAAATGAATAATAACAATTAATAAATAAATATAACAGGACATTAATTTTTACACAACGCCATCTAGCCCTAAATCAAACAATGTAGTACTATTGTTTAAAATAGAAAAACTATTTACGTACATAATTTGAAATAAATAGCATCCGAGTACCCGGTTGGGTTATCCGTAAAGTGGCCATTTGGCGCCCAGTTCTACTCTCGAGGCCAAATGGAAATGAAATGTTAAATCTAGCATTCTTAAATCTAGTCATACCTTTGCAAGGTAAGATAAAGTGGTTAACTTCCATAATATTCAACCAAATTATAACATATAAAACCCAGTCATCTACTTTACTGTAAGCGGTTATTAACCAAATTACAATATATTCCAGACTGATTACATTTAATGCGAGTGGTTGAAACGGCGTCGTATGGCAGGAATATCTAACTTCAGACCTTTAAAAGACAATTAACACATTTTAGAGATTTTTTTATGAGAAGCTGCACAACACATAAGTCATAAGTCAACACATATGACTACAATATTTTGCACACTGCGTGCAAAATAAACCGGCCAAGCGTGAATTGTACACGTAACCTAAGTGTACACCCTTCCGACCCGCATTTCAAGGAAAAACATGTTTTTTTTTTGTGCATTTATTCTGAATCATTCGGGTGGGGTATGGGGCATACCAGAGAATATTTACCTATAATTCTTTTATCTTCCCAAGTGTGAACTATTTCGAGGATTACAATCAAAAACACACACGATTCTTGTTCCCCCGTACCATTAATTTCTAGTTTAATTTTATTATATTACTTATTGTTATAGCGTGACCGCGTACGCGTGATCCTGTAAGGGGTCCGTATTTTCCTAACTTTTGTGGTAATACACCCTAAAAATACCCAAATCGCTTCAAGTGTGACTATATATTTGAGGAGCTCCCTCGATTTCACCAGAATATCATTATCAGCTCCTGACCTGATGACAGGGGTCCGTTTTTTCCTTACTTGTGAGGTAATACACCCTATAAATACCCAAATCGCTTCAAGTGTGCCTATAATATTTGATAAGTTCGCTCGATTTCTCCAGGATTCCATCATCAGGTCTAGATCTGATGATGGGACCACCTGTGACGCCCTTTCAAACAAAAAAATAATTTTGTAAATCGGTCCAGGCGTCTTCGAGGGTAACATACATAAAAAAAAGATTCCGAGGAATTGAGAACCTCTTTTTTTTTGAAGGAGGTTGAAAATAAATCTGCTTGTGTGTGAATTCAACGTTGCAAGATATTACCTCATTATTACGAGTATTAGGTACGTAGGATGTAAATGAGGACAGGTGCTTCTACGGAAGCTTTTGTCGTCACTTCGCCCGCAGTTTCATTTGTGCCGCAGGTGGCGCGAATTATAAATCTGTGTGGGGAGTGATAACGTTAAAAACGATGACAAACTGTTTAATTGATGCGAAGCGAACGTGATCTCTCAGTTAAGTAAGGAAATCTGGCAATGTATGTATGTATGTATGTGGCAATGTTCGTGACGGCATAACTCTCGAACGGGTTATCCGATTTTCATGAAATTTTAACTGTAAAGAGATAACGTAAATAGAATTTGATTGTCGCGGGGGATTTTTGATAAGTAGTTTTTGAGATATTGGGGTGAAAAGAAAAAACAAATTTTCACCCATATCTTTGAATGGCTGATCCGATCAATTCAAAATTTTGAACATGTAGGGATTATATTAATACTCATCAATAGTTACGAGGATTTTTTTGAAACTAGTGTCATTTTTGAGAAATAGGGGTGTTAAGTGAGACAAGAAGATTTTTGTCTTATGGATTTTTGTCATTTGAAAGAGTATCGGCTGCATATTCATAAATCATTAATTTATTAAATAGGGGTAGTTTTCGTAACAAAGGGGTGCATTAAGGGGTTAAAACTCTTGGTATGTCTTGTAGGATAGACTATTAAAGGGGGTTGACTTCACAATTAACTTTACTTTTGATTTGCTGAAACTACCCCTGTATTTAAATTAAGGGTTGCAAAAGGGTTAAATAAGATTGAAGTCTTAAAAATGTGTGAAAATATGAAATATCATATGTAAGAGGGGTTGAGACTGCAGATTTCAAAATAAGATTATAATTGCCCTTATCAGGGGTGGTTTCTAAGATGAAGGGGGCAAAGGATGATCATCAGATCTTCTTATATAAGAAAGGGTATTCGGAATCTCATTAAAACTGGTAAATTTATTTTTTGTGTTTCACTCAATATGGGTGTCGGTAAAATCCAAGAATTACTTTTGGGGTGTCCACTTATTATCCACCACAATGTAAAAAGAACTTCCTCTATAGCTGTTAGGTTTCGCCATAATCATCACGCTTGGCAGACAGATTGGTGCTCACAGTTAAAGTTTTGTTAACACACAGAAAGAAGCTGCTGCCTTTTTGGTTGACTTTACGACATCCGTAGGCTGAAGGGGCTAGATTTTTAAACCCCGACTACTAAGGCAACGGTTTTGAGACCACTTTTCAAAACGTCATCAACCTTTGTTTCAAGTTATTATAGGTTAGCAACAACAACAGCTATAATATGATAAGTAGTAGCCTCGAACACTCAGGGTAAGTAAAGTGCATTGAAAGCTTACCTACTTTTATCGTTCGTTAATTACGTTATATTTGAGAAATAATCTCCGTCACAAACCAGACATCACGAGATCTCAGTTCGGGGCGAACTACTAGTTTATTCGAAATTGCTGAAATGAGTAATGATGATGCCTGCATTAGTTAAGAATTATTAATTATTAGTTAACTTTAATTATTAGTCATTTCCGATTTGTACCATGTCTACAGATTCCCAATTTTTAAGATTTTCGTTTGAACAGAATCCCATGTCTACTAATTTCCATGTCTACAGAAGACCCATCCATGTGATACAGATTTCAATTTATACAGATTTTCGTTAGAACAGAATCCCATGTTTACTGATTTCCATATCTACAGGTTTTCGAATCAATAGAATCTCATGTTTACTTTTGCTCTCCTGATCCTGCACAGTATTTTAAAATAGCCTATGTGAACAAATCAAACTATTTTGAATTCCTATTAAAATACTGGCTTCATTTCCATTGAATTCCGTCGATATAAAGCTGTATTTTCCTGGATCCTTGGCCCTTTGAGTTTCTAGGTCGTGGTTGACAACCTAACGTGGTAAACATGATGTGTTTACTTTTCTATTACCTTATGGCTTATAATTTAAACACAAATCAAAAGTGTTATTTTGACAGTAAATTAAGAGAATTAAAAATACAAGGTATATCTGGATGCAAAAAAAACGAAGCAATCTTTCTGATTCCGCCGTATGCTCGGATTTTATGCTACCAAAATAACTTTTTAGCTGAATTTTCTTACTGAAGAAAATATATATAAAACTTTCAATATTTTACACTTCTGATAGTGAAAAGATCCAAAGTAGAATAGAACCAAGTGTAAAATATTGAAATCAGCTGGTAAAAAAAAAAACAAGGTAGTGAAAAGTACTACCAGAAGTGTAAAATATTGTAGTCAGTTTGTTAAAATGCCAAGATAGTGAAAAGTACTACCAGAAGTGTAAAATATGGAAATTAGTGTGTAAAAAGCAAAGATAGTGTAAAGTACTACCAGAAGTGTAAAATATTGAAATCAGTTATTTACAAAGCGAAGGTTAGTAATTAAATAATAGCTTTTATTTTACCAACGAATATAATAGAACGAAGCAGAATACGATTACGAGACAATTTGTACCGATCTCAAAAGTAAAATACTTTAAGAACACAACCTCTGCGGTTTTAATGGCGCACATGTATCAAAATTAGGCTCATACAACCTCGAAACTGGTATTCCAATCAATATTGGCAATATTGTCTGAAATGAAATAATAAGCTGGCCAAGCACGCACACCGAGGGTTCGAACCCTCACTGTTAGGTAAAAAATCACGGCTTTTTTTTGCTACTGTAGCGGCTATTGTAATACACTTTCAGTGGATATTTCTCAGCTGTCTACCTTTTACGGTTCATGAGCCCGCTGACGGACAGTTGGCTTTATAATATTTGATAATAATCTGTTTAACAAGCATTGCTCTAAGACTGCTGACATTTTTACAGCAAGTCCAAATCATTTCAAGACAGAAATTGTTAATCTTTTTTTCCAATAATGTATTAGATATCATTTATATTTAATCATATTATTACTAACGTATTAGTTATCAGTAATCAATTTATTCATTCATGGTTTATCCGCATTATTGTCAAGTTACTTATGTTTATGTACAAAAATATATATTCATTATTGAATGTTGCGTAGATATAATACTTATATAATAGTTTTTTTTCATTCAACCTTTTCAATACCTATTTGAACTAGTTAAATTTATAAATGTATGTTAGAAAATATACCTATGAGTTCATACCTAACAATCTTATCGACAACCTGTAAGCCCATAAGCGAAAACTGTGTAGCTGTTTAGTTAAATTGAAACTGTTTGTTTTCATAATAATTAAAATAAAATAATAAATTAAAAAACCCCAACAGTACGTTCGTCTTAGAGGTAAGCAGTTGACATTTTCACTGAGTGTGTATTTCAGAGCCCTATTATACATAAAATATCGAGAGATCGCAGTATTTCACGTAACACAAAAATGGAACTCGTCAACACCCTTGTCCTCTCCATCTTCCACTACGGAGCCGAAACATAGACCCTTAAAAAAGCTGACCGCATCGATGCTTTCGAAATGTGGTGTTGGAGTACTGGAGTTACTACATATACCTTGGACTGCCTTCCGCATTAACGCGTTCATCCTACATGAGCTCAAGGTGAATACAAGACTATCCACCATATGCCTCCATAAAGTTCTAGAGTTCTTCGGTGACATAGCCAGGAAAAATGGTAACAACCTTGAACAGTTGATGGTCACGGGAAAGGTTGATAGCAATTTGAACCGCCTCTATGGTCTAGTGGTACAACCCACCGAATTTAGATCCAGAGGTCCCTGGTTCGATCCCCATGGGGAGTACAATACCTATATTGTACTTGGTTTGGTTGGTGGTACGACTTTGTTTAAGTCTGCCTGGCTAGCTACTACTATCTTAACTAATTCTGTCGCCATAATAACAATACTAAAGTTTTTGTGTTCCGGCATTTAGAGGTACCAAGTTCCTCAGTTTGTTGAGGATTCCGTACAGCCATACAAAATTTCAAGACGTTCTTCACGCCGCCAAGGACAGATGTAGCTGGCAGAACATTGGCAGAACCAAGTTACAGGGATCATCAGAAATGATGAGTACGATTTGATGAGGAGGACATCAAAAAAAGGCCATACAAGAACCGTGAAATGTTTTACTTGAAATGTACTCGTAGGTCAGAACCCTCGGTGTGCGTGCTTGGAGAGTCTAGTTGGCACCGTTTCGGTAAGGAAGTAAGTGAAGAGGCGTATGATGATAATTTGCTTAAAAAAAAACCAGTGACACTCCGGGAGTGCCGACAAAAGTGAAAACTTGAAGTTTGTCGAGAACAGCTGATATTGTTGGTACTTGAATCTCAATGTTGTCGCGTTAGTCGTGATATTTATTAAAGAGGGTTTTTTTGCAACACATTTGGCACAATTACTTCTCAGAAGTGACGTTGATAGATACCTGTCATGGCTGTCAACCTTCTCCTTGTCCGTGTCAAAGGTCCTTACCCGTACCCTTAGGATCGTAAAGATAACGTGACAATATGTTTAAAGTCAAAGGTATCAAAAGTGGTGTGGGTAAGGTAACAGTGTTGCAAGTTCAATGGTTTTTTTCCCATTCTAATTCACTCCATCTCAAAAAATGGGCAACGCGCCTTAATATATTTTCACTTCAATAGCACTACGTACACATTGACAAGATCTGCTGGCGCTACCAAATCCGCTGTCAGTGTAGATAGTCCAGCTCTCCAGCAGTTCAGGGATCGTCGCGCTGAGTCACAGCGACACATACTTTTAGCACATTGACGCCAACGCGACTGACTGAAGCTTATCGTCCAGGCTGCAACGAAAAATAGGTCGCAGTGAATTTAAGTCAGCTTTTAATTTTTAATAAGAATAAGAATAGAGGAATAATATTTTATAATATATATATATATATATATATTTTATATCTTTAATATTAATATTTATATTACCGTTTGTGACGGTCCTTAGGTAATCTGCCTGATTCCTTTGTACATAGTTAGTTAATTTAGTTGTACATTTTATTGAATAAATATTAATATTACTAATCTGCTTTTGAATCTATCATGGTAACGTACACTGTTGGCAGCAGAATTCATACGGTGGCAACATTATTCGTTGCCATCCTATTTTTAAACAAAACTTTTACACGGATACTGTTTTGAATTATGCAAATTTGCAATAAACAATTATTTGGAAGTATTGAGTGTAATTTAACCTACAAACGACCAAACACTGTAACGGGATATTTACCTTATTTGTTCGTGAATATCCTATTTATATTAGTTATATACTATATATTACACAGCGTCATCTAACCTTAAACAAAACATAGCTTGTAGCTTGTAAGAAAAGTTTCCGTATGGAAACAAGATTACGGATAGAATACTATTCTTTGTAAATACATAAGTAACACCCAAACACAAAACACCCAAACACAAAACTAGCTACACTAACTAAACTAGCTAACTAGCTAAACTAGCTAACTAGCTATATTCATCAGAAAAGTGTATGTCCTGGGTGGTAATCGAACCCACAACCTACAGCTCAGAAAGTAGAGCTTCTACCAACTGAAATGTGAGGCCTGTGAAATGGAATCCAAGGGCTCTTACTTATGTTTTGATGTTACATATAATTCACATTATATGATGTTATACTCGTATGTAACATCGCTAATATTAGAATTTTAGATATCTCAACCAAAATTTGCAATTTCTCTAATTAGAAGTGGAAACATCTATGTTTGGTGAGACTTCGTTTTACTCTATACTTAATACAAAATGGTTGTAAGGAAGTTAGCCCTCTACAAGCATAGATATTCATACCCAATAACATACCCAGAAACAAGTTCTGAACTTTGTATGTAGATTTTAGATTACAGGGTAAAGCTGACATGAATGGGATGATGACGGAGGTGTTATTAGATTCTTGCAGTGTATGCTTATCGAGAAGTATGCCAACATAATATATACATTGTGTAGGTACCAACAAGCAATACCTACATAGTATTACATATTCCGAGTCAAAAATCTTATGATCATAAAACCCGAGCATGCGACGAGATAAATCAAAACCTGCTGTTTTATACCATTCATAAAGTTCATTTCATTCTTGTGCTTTGAATAATTTTGGTTAGCATTTTACAGCTCTTTAGATTTAAATATTCCAATTTAATACGTGGCAATCTAGATTTGTGTTACTACGATTAAAATAGCAAACAATCATATTTTCAGTCATTGAAACATCACATTCAGTTATAAAAGCGTAAATTTGTTTGTATGTTTGGATATTTGTTCCTCCTTTACGCCTAAACTAACATCATCATCATCTACAGCACACAGCTGCACTACAGCTGCGCGTGGGTTTGGTCTGCTCAGGTATACTCCGCCATCCAATTCGGCTTCTGGGTTCTTCTTTCCAGCTTCTCACTCCTATCGCTCTTAGGTCCTGCTCCACTCCATCAATCCATCTGAGCTTTGGACTTCCAGGGGCTCTGCGGCCGTTGGGTCTGCCATGTAGGAGACGCTTTGATATCTGGCATCATCCATCTCTCTACGTAGCCTGCCCACTAAAGATGACCTACTTTGATGAACTCAAAACCTCTAACAGATATAATTTTACACATATGTGTTTCTTTAGACTAGGAATATAGGCTACTTTTGAACCGATAAATTAGCTCCTGTGAAATGGGATGGGATGTCAATCACTTCATATTTACTTTTGAAAGTATTTCTGTTTGTTAAATTTTCGAACGAACAAACAGATCTTAATAAAATTTGGTATAGGTACAGTTTATGCCAAAGGACACATTACAAACTACTTTTCATCCAAGTACCATATGGGAAAAGCTGAGGACATAAGGTAGGTCAAAATTCAGTTCAGTTTAAAGAAACTTTATGACACTTACATGAGAAATAGTAAAGAAAAATAAGAAGGGTTAATACGCGTCCAGGTCGTTAAGTAGAACTAGGAGTGGGTTGCATGCACATAACAGGTAGAGGGTAGGTATATCGTGGAGTTACTGAAGCAGAGAGATGTCTTTCAATATGTAGCTAGATAGCTAAGTTTTAAATAAGCGGTAGGAATTAGCAAAGTTGATATCCGTGGGTATGCGATTGTACATCTGTACTCCTTCAAAGGTTATGGCATTTTCCCAATAATTGATTCTAACCGTTGGCAAAATTATATGATCTCCTATCCGTCCTGTGCGTTTGTTGTGCATTTGGCACTTTTTTGTGAGAATGATGTCGGTATGTAAACTTTTGTTCAGAATTATTCTAATTAGTAGGCAACTTGTAAAATTATATAGTTATTTAAATTACCATAATTGAATTTGAATCCAATCCAATAGCGGCGCAACAGTACCTATTATCGTATCATATTGCGCTAAATGGCCGCAGTGGATGAGTAAAAACTCTTTATTTCAAAATATGATATGATTTATAGATATTCTGATCATTTCAAATTTTACCGCCTCTGTGGTCTAGTGGTTCCTCCACCAGGGGGTATCAAGTTTGTGCTCGGTTTGGTTGGTGGTCATTCATATGGTTGGTGCTTCATAAGATGGTGGCTACCTACCACCATATTATCTACTTATGTCGCCATAGCAACAATTCTAAATTGGTGCGTTCGATAGCCAGATATTCTAGTGATTCTACCTTCGGCCCTTTTGAAGGCCAAGCGCTCGCCCGTGCAAAAAAAATAGGTAACAATATTCGTACTTGACTGTTCAATAGCTCGCAGTCGTCGATCCAGCTGCCTCCAGCGAAGGTCAGATGTACAGGGTTCGTGTACAGGGTCTGCATGACGACGACCATGGACCAACATGTCAAATACTTCACAGGCGTTGATGCTACATTGTGTGTGTGTAGCGATGGCGCCTGAAAATGGATATTGAACGAGTTAATTCATTATTTTGATTGAGGCGACACGTGACCCAAGGGCTGGTTCTTATTTAGGCCAGCGAATCAGCATAGCTATTCAGCGTGGCAATACAGCCAGTGTCTTGGGTACGCTTCCGTCTGGCACTGTTCTGGAACATTTGAGTTACCTAAAGGACGTTTGTAACGGTCCTTACGTAATCTGACTAAATACATTTAATTTAATTAACATAAACTTACTATAGGTACGAACTTACAAGTAAAAATATCAAATGGATTTTCTACTAAATAAATATTTTATAGATATCCAGTCGATAGTTGTTACCACCAGTTGTAACGTGGCCTAGAATCCTGGCGGCATTACCCGCTTAGCAAAATACAGTCCAGCATTCTGGTCACGTGTAGACTTTTTATTTATCTTTTTACAATAAACACTATAGTACTATTGTACACAGAAATTACATCAAACAAAACAAGCATTACATAATTTTTCAAGCCTCATAGCTAAGTATTTTTTTTTTTGCGAAATAACTAGTATTAGGTTATCCTTTTAAAGTGTTAGCGATTGCGAAGTAGGTTTGCTAGTAGACAATACTAAGGCAACTTTAGACAATAGCTTTATTAAGTAAACAACAGTCTTTCTGGAGCTGGTCTGGATCAGTGGAGTTACCTTGAAGACTATTTTTAACGGTCCTTAAGTAATATATAAAAAATTGATTGTATATAATGTCAATTGGAAGGAAGGAGGAGTACAACACCCGACTCTTACGAAGCCGGTGCTATCAGATTCTAACCATAATTGTCTCTTTTTAAATGTTTTTGTTGTTTTTATTATGTCTATTTTTAAGGTATTTATTTCAAAGTCAAAAGTCAAAGTCAAAATGTCTTTATTCATTAAGATTTTTTAGGATCATTTTGAAACGTCAAATCTACCGCCCGTTCGGAATCTAGTGATTTTATTAATTTAATCTAAGTAGTTGAACCATATAATAGTATATAGGTGAGGCGGGCAGTGGTGCTGCAACACAGTTTTGTATAACTTTAGCAGTCCTCACTGTTCCTCATGGACCCTATCCACTTTAAGTTCAATAAACGATTTTTCATTCTTTTTTTTTTTCTTTTTTTTAATGTCCTTTGGTTGTAGGTAGGACTTTGTTTAAGTCCGTCTGGCTAGCTACCACCGTCTTAACTAATTCTGTCGCCATAACAAGAATTCTAAAAATTGTTGTGTTTCGGCATTAAGAGGTAAGATAGCCAGTTCCTCAGTTTGTTTAAGATTCCGGGTGAAGTGCGCGTCCACCTTCGGCCGTATCTTAATTTGTAACTAGGTGAGATGAAGGCCAAGCGCTTCCCCGTCGTAAAATAAAGAAAAAGGTAATTGGGTACGTAGGTATGACATACTGTACCAATAATTACCACAGAATCTTGATATTAAACAAGATTGTCTGATGTGGTTGCGTAAGTGTTTTAAGCCGTATGTTGTGAAGTGTTCAGATTCATAGCTTACATGTTATGTTACTCTGTACATAGTACTTCAAACTGTTTAACACAAGGAGCCTGAAGAGAACTAGGGTATTATCATATTACAATTGTCTCAAGATCACAACCTAACGTATATAAATTAAACCACCGTGAAGCTGGCTGACTGATAACTCACAACCAAAAGACATTCCAAACTAGATATATATATATATATATATATATTTATTTTTACTAGTGACTTTGCCAAAAATGGCATGACAGTCCCATCGTACCATAATAAACTTTAATCATAACACAAAAGTTATTAAAAACAAAACTTAAAAACGAATGAATAAGAAATGTAGTAGGTATACATCACTTTATAAATTAATAAATCACTGATGTACAAAAAGTGCGTCCCAGCAAAATTGCCTCGTCAGAATTGGGTTCAGATAAGATCATAATAGGTTGATCATGATCATAGATGAACGTAACAATATCGTATTATGATGTATTACCTGGTGAAATGACTAGTTGATATCCTATATTTTAACCGCCTCTGTGGTCTAGTGGGTCAATCCACCGATTTCAGATCCAGAGGTCCCGGGTTCGATCCCCATGGGGAGTACAATATATTGTGGTTGGTTTGGTTGGTGGTAGGACTTTGTTGAAGTCCGCCTGGCTAGCTACCACCATCTTACCTAATTCTGTCGCCATAATAACAATTCTAAAATTGTTGTGTTCAGGCGTTCAGAGGTAAGATAACCAGTTCCTCAGTTTGTTGAGGATTCCGGGTGAAGTGCGCCTCCACCTTCGGCCTTATCTTAACTTGTTACCAGGTGAGATGAAGGCCAAATGCTTCCCCGTCGTACAATAAAAAAAAACATATAAGAACAACCGCTTCCAAGAATCTTTTATCAAGCGCGCTGCAAGAAATTGTAATAAACTGTCAGCGCCTATTTTGCCGCTGGGTTACGACCCTAATCTCTTCAAGAAGTTATTTGCTAGGCACCTTCTGGGTAGTCTTGCTCTATAGTAGATCTCATCCTTACCTGTGTAATGGATCGTCAAGAGACGACCCAGTGTAAATAAATATGTTTATATATATAAACAAACTGCCTAAGTGAGGGCTTTTTTGCATTCAGATCTGAAGCTTTTGTGCTGGTCTGACTCCTGTTTGTCCAGTTTTAAGTTACTCTGATCATAAATAACACTAAGTTTGAAATCTGTTGGTCGAATACCGTATACAATACAATATTATTTAAGCGACAGAGAGAAGAGAACCCCTTTATTAAAAAAAGAACATGAGTCATTAAAACTTTGCTGCTTCCAAATGGTATTGTAGCTAGATCTAAATGATAAGTCACCAAAAAGTGTGAGTTTGGTTCGTATTTAAAAAACAACGTGAGCCAAGCCGCGGGGACAGATATTGCTTCATATAATGCTATACAAACAGGTACCCTAAGGAAATACTTCAGCATGGGAGCTTTTCTTAAGAATGAATTCGAAATACCTATACAATTAAATTATGTTCTAATGAGCTTATTTACATATAAATAGACATCGTATTAGTACTAACCCTTTCTTGGCCTCGTTTCTGGCCTTGTTTAAATTATAAAAGAGAGCAGAAGCTAATTTTTTTTTTCCCATTTACGAAAATTGTTAAAACTTGAGAGTGAAGTTCGATACTGAATACAAATAACCTACGAAATGGCAGGCCATTACATCGGCATATTTTTATTTCCGCTACAAAAAATACCTAGAACCCATAAATTCGAGTAGACAAATGAAAACATTTGGAGCATTTGTTCGGAATGGACTATGAAAACAACGATTTGGAATAGGGTAAGGCCAATTTCGTGTTTGAGTTTTTAGCTGAAAAGTAGCCATGGGACACACTAGGATACCTTCACCAAATATCCATGCCAAATTTAAGAAAGATCGTTTCGAACAAGTAAACCAACGAAGATAATAATCACTGTGGTGGGGAGGGTATTAGAATTTTGATATTTTTTGGATTGGATTGGATTGTGGATTGCTAATGGGAGTGGAGTGGACATTCGCTCTGTGTAGCAATTCTCAAACACACGGAATGTTTTCAGGTCGGAAACACTTTTTTTTATTGTAAGACGGGGAAACGCTTGGCCCTATCTCACCTCTTTTTTCAATGATAAGGTCGGTAGAAGCGCGCTTCACCCGGTATCCTCAGCAGTGTGAGTAACTATGCTATTCTTTGAAACCCAAATTATATAAATTGTGTAGTAAATAAAATAATAATCATACATTTAGTATATAATGTCTTAATTTTATGCACAGAAGATTTTCAGAAATGGTTTGAAAATCGCGTTGAAATCTATTGAATTTTAAGTTGAGTCCGACAATAAGTTAAAAATAAGTTTAACCGACCCTGTGGTCTAGTGGTTCACCCACCGGTATCAGACCCAGAGGTTCAGGGTTCGATGCCCAGGGGGAGTACAATATTATGCTTGGTTTGGTTGGTGGTAGGACTTGTTTAAGTCGGCCTGGCTAGTTACCACCATCTTACCTAATACTGTCGCGACAAAATGGTTGTGTTCCGGCATTTACAGGTAAGATAGCCAGTTCACAACTCAGACTGTTTCGGATTCCGAGTGCGGTGCACCTCCACCGTTGGCCTTCTCTTTACTTGCATGTAAGCAGGTAAGATAAAAGACCAGCGCTTACCTATCGAAAAATAAAACCTATGACCGTTTTAACGGTCCTCAGGTAGCCCGACTGCTTCCCTTATACATAGTTAGTTTATTTGTAGATATTATTTTTAATTGTTAATCACAACATAAATGTACAAAAATTACTGTAAGTACAACATCTGCCATGTAATTATCAAGGTTTCAAATTATACTACTACCGAATTGCATTAGTATATAGATCCTAATAAAAACTATTTTGAATATAGAACGCAGAGCAATGTTGTTGGATTCCTACCTTCATGTTGCTAACTCATTTATCGTGTGGGTGCCAGTTTGCAACGATTTTAAACCCACCCCTGGCATTCACTAACGGTGAATTGTATACGTAGTACTATTCGATATTCTGTGGTACTCGATAGTTATTTGATCTAGAGATGAAGAATGAAATGAAGCTCAATCGTTTTTTTTTTATAATTGATCGGATAAATAGCTAGCTTGTCTAGACGTCTAGCTTGTCTAGCTCTAGGTCAGAGCTAGGGTGAGGTTTCGTAGAAAACACTGGCTCTATCACGTAGCGATGGAATAAAGCAAACCGTTTGGTGCCGGACTTCAACAGCGGATTGGTCACTAAACAACTTTTACAGGTCCTACCACTAGTGTTATGATCATTCAGCTATAACCTCTAGCAAAAACCTTCGATTCTTTGCTCTGGGCAGACTAATGATAGGTAAATCACATGTAGGTACATTAATTATTGAATTACTTGAATTACTGCTAAGTGAGGAGTTGATGGATAGAGGCGGCTCATGTTCAATGGCGAGTTCTGTTTTTTATATATAATCTATCTTATTTTTACATTTTGTTGATTAAAACTCACTAATTAAAACAGTAGGTATACTCGAAGATACCGACAAATAGTTAAATTCTTAGCACCTATTCAAATGACAATGACACGAATATATTGAAGTTAAATTGTGACTTTAAGAGGGTAATAAATAACTGCAAGTTTTTTATTTGTGAAGGTTGACATCAAGCGAACATTATCAACATTATTATATGAACTGGGCCCCGATTCTACTAAACCAATCCCTTCATTATGACTATGATATCACAGAATGGCTACTGTAGCTACTTTTTTGGTATTTTAGTAGTCATTTTGTGACGATACCATTGTCATAATGAAGGGATTGGTTTAGTAGAATCGGGGCCCTGATGACACGACGATGGAAAATAAAACCGTACCAGCCTCCATTAGGATTCGTCAATACCATAAATATGTAAGATGTGGTGGATGGGATCTACCAGCAACGGAATCGTTTACCAATGTAAGCGATTATAAACGATTATGGTATTTGTGGTAGTGATTCGTTCGCTTTGATTTTTTCAGTCCAGTTTACGGTTGAATTGTCCTACCGCTGGTGGACCTGTAAAGGTTCGTCTGGCTTCCTACCACACTCCTGCCAAAGTCTGGCGCCAAGCAGTTTGCAGTATTTCATCGCGCGGGAGTGCCATTGCCTTTACTAGACTGCTCTCGCGAAAGCTCGCTCCTTGAGATCAAGAGCTTATCCATTCCAAACAAAAACAAAAGATTCCCATCTTTGCCGCTTCTCCTAATTATATGATAGAATATAAGAATATTTATTTGACACATAAATAAGTTACAGTAATAATAAGAATCATAATCTTAACATAAAATAAAAAATAAGACTCATCTTTATGTTGCAACTAATTCGTCTAGATACCTACTCATATATTTAACCGACTTCGTAAGAGGAGGGTCTATATCCGTTGCGTAGGTTTGTTTTTCATAATTTTCTAAGGTGGGTCAGTGTCTTATCTGTGGTAAATTGTTAATCAAAATGACTGGCAGGCATAAAAATCCCAAATAGTATGACATGTCTCGTTTTACCCTGCACATTTTGCGACTTGAACTAGTGCTAATTTTGCGACCTGCACATTTTGCTATGTACCTATCCCTATGCTTTCAACGCACAAAGTATAAAATGCCCTATGCCGTAGCGTAGCTGATATTAAGAAGAACAAGCAATTGTAGAGACGTGGTCGTGCACTGAGTGCAGAAATCTTGTTTAATATTAAAAAAACTTAAACCCAACGGCTATACATTAAAAATACAACTACATACATAAGTTTGACGGATAACGGGTGACGACCTTTTTTGTTTTATTTACACTCATGTGCATATGCTTGTTGATTCAGGTTATCATTTTAAGTATTTTTTTTTATCTCACCTGGATAAAGTTGAGATAAGGCCAAAGGTGAAGGCGCACTTCACCTGGAATCCTCTAACCTCAAACTTACTGAGGAATTGGCTATCATACCTGTAAATACCGGAACACAATAATTTTTAGAATTGTTGTTATGGCGACAGAACTAATTTGGCGAAGTTACGGCCTTAATTAAATACAATTTATTTATTAAGAATTGGAATGTTTTTGCTTTAAATTTGATTAATCTGATTAAAAGAATCAAAATACACATTTAATCCCTTTAGAACCTTTTTATTACAAATCCTCAACAAAAATACAAGAAATAATTTACTAATCTTCTATTTTTAAGGAGCTAATTGGACTATCGAAAAGACGCTTATCCAATAAGGCGCTGATAAAATAAAAAGGATCAAACGGTGAAAAATAAGTGTACCTACGCAGTGTTAAAAATAAATTGTGAAACATTATTTATTTAAGGTCACTCACGTGACAAGGTGACATGAACGCGGCGGAAAAAAATGGCAAAAACGAAAATATGCCGGTGATAAATCTCCTGATGGACACCGCATACCTACGCTTGACTGGAATAAAAGTCCCGTCAGAATAAGTTATGATTTATTTATTTTATAGCTTACTTTGAAGGTGGAACTTCAGGTATAGTTATGCATAAGGCAGTTTGGTAACTTATAGCTCCGAAAACTCTTGTGGATTTGAAATAGATAAATTCGCTATAGCTCCCTCACAGACCGCCCCACGGTCTAGTGATTCACCCACCTGTATTAGGACCGGAAAGACTATTGTAGATATTAAAATTAATTATAGCATTTCATGGTCTGACCATTTTCCTGTAAAAATTGTATGTAACTTAAATATTTATATACCTAAAGTTAGTGAAATTAATTTTGCACTTAATACAGTTTTATAGCGGGATCGAAATAAAGAACAAAAGGAAAAATATTTTCGAGCTATTACATCTAAATTACGTGAAATTAATATTCCCCCTGAATTTAGACAATGTTGTCAACAACTGTAAAAAGAGGAAAAAGAAGTTGTATGTTACTGGCTGGAACAAATATTTAAGCGAGGCTCACGGGGAGGCCCAGCTGTGGTTTCAGAATTGGTTATCGCATGGAAAACCTGCATCTGGTTCCGTATATACTAAGATGCATGAATCGCGGTCGGTTTTTAAATCTAAACTTAAGTGGTGCCAAAATAATGAAACCCAAATAAAAATGGATATCATAGCATCTCAACGTAAAGCGAGTGAGTCAATTCTGGAAAGAAACCAATAAACTGAACTCATAGCCGAGCATTCACGTGAGCGTCGAGGGTATTAGTGATCCCGTCCAGATTGCCAACCGGTTAAGGATCATTTTCGTGTGCAACCTCCATTGGGACCTGTGAGCCCTGCGAATGATGAAGCGGAGGATGTAGTGTGCGGGGAGCTTCTGATTATGCGCATAACAGCCAAGGAGGTGGCACGAGTCATCTGCCAATGATGCTTGCCATGCTCTTCACCCTCTGTATTGGTCATTCCCACCTGCCAGAGGAGATGATGAGGACTGTGGTTGTACCTACTGCTAAGAATAAGACTGGTGACGCATCCAGCATGGGCAACTACAGACCAATATAATTGGCCACAATTATTGCCAAAGTGTTGGATGGTGTTATTGACAAACACCTAGAAAAACATAAACGACTGCACGATGCCCAGTTCAGTTTTAGAGCTGGGCTATCTACTGAGACAGCAGTGCTTAGTCTCAAACACACCGTCCAATACTACACTAGAAGAAACACGCCTGTCTACGCCTACTTTTTAGATCTATCAAAAGCCTTTGATCTTGTGACGTATGACAGGCTGTGGAAGAAACTGGCGAGCGATACTGAGCTACCGCGGGAGTTGATATCACTTCTCAGATACTGGTATGGCAATCAGAATAACTGTGTGAAGTGGTCGGGGTCACTTTCGGACATATACTGGCTGGAATGTGGGGTGATGCAGGGTGGCTTAACCTCCCAGACTCTTCAACCTGTACATAGACCGCCTGATCCGTGACCTTAGACGGAGTAACCATGAATAACATAAGTTACGCCAACCATATGGTGCTGCTGAGCCCATCGATCGGTGCCCTCAGGAAGCTGGTTAACATCTGTGAGCGCTATGCGGAGGCCCATGGGCTCAGGTACAATGCGACCAAGAGTGAGCTGATGGTATTCAAGGCGGGCTCGAAGAGCTACGCAGTGGTGCCACCGGTCTCACTAAATGGTAAGTTACTAAAGTGAGTGTCAGAATTCAAGTACCTGGGCCACTGGGTCACCGAGGTGCTCACGGATGATGCAGACATGGAGAGGGAGCGCAGGGCATAACGGTCAGAGCAAATATGATGGCCCGTAGATTTGCGCGCTGCGGTGCGCCAGCTAAAACTACATTGTTTAGGGCGTTCTATACATGCAGTCTATGGGTCAAGCATACGTAGAAGACTTGGAACGCCCTGCGCGTCCAATATAATAATGCGTTCAGGATGCCGCGCTTCTGTAGCGCGTCAGGAATGTTTGTAGAGGCGCGAGTAGATCGAGAGTAGATACGAGAGTAGATAGAGAGAGACCATCCTGCAGCTGATGGTGGAGAGGTTGGACATGGACTGTGCGTTCATGAGGTGCTGGACGAGCACACGGACAGTCCTGGTCTCTGTTATTTTTGTAGTAGTTTAGCACTAAGTTTTAAGTTTTAATTATAATTGCTTCTCTTATATGGAAATATACTTTCTGAAATAAAATATAATAGTAATAATAAGAATAATAATTATACTCAGAGGTCATGGGTCATACTATGACCTCAGGGTTTAGTCCCCAGGGGGCACAAATGTATGCTTCGTTTTGGTAAGACATTGTTTATGTACGCCTGGCTAGCTTCCACCATCTTATGTAAGTCTGTCACCATAACAACAATTCTAATATTTACAATGTTTTATATTTAATTCATTTAATTTAATTTAATTAATATTTAAATTAATGTTTGCCCCAAAATTCCAACCCGCGACGGGACAGCCGATAGCCTGTTCCTCAGCCTTCCAGGGTTCCGGTCAAAGTGCGATTCCACCTTCGGTCTTATCATAACTTGAAACCAGATGAGATGAAGGCCCAGCGTTTCCCCGTCGCACGATATAAAAAAGAGTAATCGTTGCTCGTAAAGATTCAGTCGGGAATGATGTGTAATATCTAAGAGTACACTTAACACCTTGCTGTCCCGTCTCCTAGTAGTATAAAAAATATATATATAATATATAAAAAAAAACTGAAATTGACATTTAATTTTGTCAATGTTGTGACCAAGTGCAATCAGTTGAAACACAAAAATTGTGAATAATATAATGGCTAATTAGATGAAGCCTATATTCCATATTATGAAGCAGGAAATTTCAGTTTTTCAAAAATCCCATCTGTTTTGCAGCAATCATTTACCAAAATCCATGTTTTTATAAAGACCACCTTGACGAAATTTCCGGGAATACTAGTGTGAAGACCAAAGTTAGCGAAGAAACCTACTTAATCTAATTCATCCTACCCTAACCCATTACATAATAATTACCTACTTATCTAACTTACCAGATTAACATAAACCCTTATTTAGTACAATATGCCTTTTGAGGCTACTTAGTGTTAATTTTAATTTATTAATTTAAATAAGTTTGTTTTTTAAATAATAAAGATCACGTTGAACTTTGTAGACGAAATTGTGACGAAGTAATGTAGTAAGTTGCGAGAAATAAATTTATCTTACCTTATCATTTCAAAATATAAACTGGGAAGGAAGGTTAATGTACCAAATGTCAATTATCAATTACTTTTCTTATTTATTTCATAATTTTCATTAGTCATTAGTCATTGACATATCAGAAAAAAATAAGGTTGTATATCAATTTTTTTCGATCTTAGTTTAAGGAATTTTTTTGGTAATGTTCATTTATTTTTCTCCGATAAATGCAGTGCATGTATATTTATTTCAGCTTTTATTTAAAAAGTCTTGGATTTAATATACATCTAACGTAATGGTACTTGCGTGTTTTAAAAGTTAAAGGGCATCTGGCTACTGTGGTTGTAAGTGGCTAAATAAATGCGGTTTCGAGGAGTAACTGATGTACTGGCATCATTAGATACTGTAACAGGTATCAAAGAAAGAAGATTACTACTGGTTTTGTGTGATTTTTTCTTAAATAGTTACACTACCATGCATCGAATGATGATTAATACCTACTACACTGGTGTTGTGTGAGTTTTTCATAAATATATACTTTACCGGGCATTGAAAGAAGATGAATACCTACTACTCTGGTGTAGTGTGTGATTTTCATAAATGTATACTCTTTATATCGAAATAAGATGAACACTCTGGTGTTGTGTGAGTTTTTAGATCTAGAATAATAAAAAGCATCGAAGGCATGAAAGACCTCTGAAGATGTGTGCGTTTTTTAATAGTAGATTCTATATCATACATTAGAGGAAAAAAATACTATTCTGGTATTGTGTGCATTTTTCATTTTTAGTTTTTCTAGAAGATCACTATTGAGTTGTGTGCGTTTTTCACGAAGACCGAATTATAAATTAATTAATAATGGAATAAATAAGCATGAAAATCAATATCAACGATAACATAGGTACCTATTTTAATAAAACTTGATCAATCGATTTTTCATAAAAACTTTATAATTGAATCGCGAATTGAGTTTCGGAACATCTAAAGATCAGGTATTAGACAGATTTATTTCTCAGGTATAAATCGTGAAAACAATTGGAGCGTTAGTAAAATAATGAATTACCTCTGATTTCTTCAGTTGCTATGGCGAGAAATGTGATCAGTAAATTGTAATTCATTTTAAAGTGAATTCTCCGAAAATACTCGTCGTTAACTGGCGACGGATCAAGCTTTACTGCTTTTGTTTTAGCTGTCCATCGTCTACCGAGAGAGCACAGATGTTATGCAATATCGCATAACTCACTAAACACACTAACATTTTTCATTGCAATCGCAATTTCAATTTCATAGCAACGTTTCAACCGCGTCTTAGCGTTTCTGTGGACTAGTGACTCACCCACTGGAATTAGATTAAAAGGGGTACATATTTGGTTTGGTTTGTGGTAGGACTTTGTTGATATCCGCCTGGCTAACTACCATCTTAGCCAAGTCTGTCGCCAAAGCAACAATTCTAAATTATTGTTTTCGGGCATTTTGAGATCATGTGTGCATTTTGAGCCCACCCTCTTTTTTTCAATGTGCGACTGGGAAACGCTTGGCCTTCATCTCACCTGGTTACAAGTTAAGATAAGGCCGAAGGTTGAGGGGCACTTCGCCCGGAATCTCAAATTTCCTAGGGACTGGCTATCTTACCTCTAAATGCCGGAACACAACAATTTAGAATTGATATTATAGCAGTCTTAGGAAGCATCAACAATCTGAGGAACTTACCTCAGATTGTTGATGATTCCGGGTGAACCTCTGCCCTAATCATAACTTGACACCGGTGAGATGAAGGCTAAGCATTTTATTTTACGACGCGGCAGAGTCGTAAAATAAATTAAAAATGCCCCAGCTAGTGCCGTTCTGTCTCCGACCGTAACCATAACATATTCTATGCTAGTGGACCGCCCGAGCCTTCATTTCCGATACCCCGTGAGAATTTACCGAAATCTTTTAATAATATACCCTAACTTTTACTTTAAATCATAATTCTTCTATGCGATTATGGTAGAACATCCTAATTTTGGTTGGCATTTACGGGCTGACCGTGAGCATGTGCAAACGTAAGTTCGGACGTGCCTCTGACTATCCCCTAGTGATCCTCATAAGTAATCCTCACCTTGAGTAGTAAATATAAGTGAATCCTCAACGGAGAAAAAGTCGTGAGTCTGTTACATTTACGGTGTGGGCGCATTTGGCGAATCTATTTTCTCCTGTACCTGTAAATGGTTACTATGACAATTTGTTGTTTATTTTGCTTATCAACTGTTAGTTTTTTTCAAACAGGCAAGTTTTAAATGACTGTGGCTAGATTTGATGTTTCGAAATGACTCTTTAAAAGCTAACTAAATAAACTGTTTGTCTTTTGATTCAGACTCTGCGCCTTAGCACTAAATAGAAAGGTATCCTCGCCTTCAGGATAAGTAATTTATTCTCGTATAGATATTATATGCAGACAAAGTTTTCCACTTCTATCGTTTTTATTTTGTTTTAGGATTCCGTACCCCGTTACGTGCCAATGGGACCCTATTACTAAGCCTCCGATTTCCATCCGTCTGTCCGTCGTTGTCGTTGACAGATAGTCAACGAGTTGTATCGCATAAGCCGTAATAGGTAGACAGCTGAAATTTTCACAGTGTGTATTCTATTGCCGCTGCTGTAGTAATTAATAATAAAAAAATGTCTCCAGTGATTTTTGTCTTGAAATGTGGGTCGTAATCCTCTGAGTATGTACTTGGTCGTTTTATTATTATTATAATATTATTCATGACTCCATTTGGTATTACCTCGTCCAATATTTTACTATACCAATAACATACAATTAACCAGTTAACCAAATTGATTACATCCGCCAGTGCTCGAGTCCCGTAGGATGACATCGAAGAGAAGTTGGCACCGACGTAATTAATTCATTATCTCGATCAAAAGGCAGTAAGTACTATATAAATTAAATCGAATAAACTAGCCAAGTACAAGTAAGTTTTTAACCGCCTCTTTGGTCTAGTGGTTTGGTCTAGTCCTCAGTTGAGGATTCCGGGTGAAGTGCGCCTCCACCTTCGGCGTTATCTCAAATTGTAACCAGATGATATGAAGGCCGAGAGCTTACCCGTCGTACAATAAAAAAAAAAGTGGGTCGCCCTACAGTGTCCGATCCTGAGGTGACAATACTACATACAGGGGGAGTACAATATTTTGCTTGGTTTGGTTGATGATAGGATGTTGTCTATGTCAGCCTGGCTAGCCACCATCATCCTGTCGCCATAACAACCATTCTTAAATTGTTATGTTCCAGTATTTAGAGGTAAGATAGCCCGTTTCTCAGTTTGTTGGATTCCGGGTGAAGAGCGCTTCGGCCTTATCATAACTTCCACACCGCGACGTCTACGACACCCTATTTGAGAGGCGTGAGGTTGCAACGTGATTCTGGGAAATATCTATGTAATGATGGGAACTAAAATATATACAGATGACCTAAACAAGAATCGGTTCGTACTATGGTGCACTATGTCAGGATAATGGGAATGATTTTTCATTCTATCTTTTCGTTGGTTGAAAAGCCAAACTACTAGACCGATTTTGATAAAATTTCTATCGGAATAATATGGAGTCATATCCTTTCAAACAAAAAATATATTTTATCAAATCAGTTGAGAAATGACGGAGTTATGAGGTAACAAACAAAAAAAAATAGAAAAGAAACTTACAACTGAATGGAGAACCTCCTCCCTCTTTTTTTGAAGTCGGTTAAAAATCGGGTGAGATGAAGGCCAAGTACATCCCCGACGTACAAAAAAAAGTTCGAATTGGACAAGCACGTCAAGGAAAATTCGTGTGGGCCCGACTCACGCTTGGCTGATTTTATGTATCTTCTGTTCAACATCAAGGATCATCAGTTTTAACTGTCTACTTTTACAATAGACATTTAAAAAAATCTAAAAAGAAACAATTTTTTTGTCTCGAAATTCAATTTATTTTAAGTAAGTAAATTATAGGTAATTCGTTTTATAACCGGTTACGTTTAATTAAACTCAGCCACGAAAGTAGAAAATTATTTCTTATTCAATAACCAGTTAGGAAAGGAAGGTTACGAAAATGTACCAAAGGCTCATTAACAGACAGACAGACAGACGGACGGATGGCGGAGGCTTATTAGTTATAGGGTCTCGTTAGCAACGTTTGGGTACGGAACCCTAACCAGCAACTCCGAGGAATGTGTACATTGTAACGTTACTGTTTTTATAAGAGAAACAGTAAGAACAATAATAAGAAATACTAAAGGACCTATCCTACTAGAGGTGTTAAAGAGATAAGAGTAAAATAAGAATTATGAAAGTAAAAAGAAAATAAAAGTATATTAAAGAAAAGAAAGTCCACAAGTACAATCAGAGACTTCTACGTCCAACCAGTAAGAGGGTCTTCAACGTCCAGCCAGTAAGAGGGTCTTCAACGTCCAGCCAGTAAGAGGGTCTTCAACGTCCAGCCAGTAAGAGGGTCTTCAACGTCCAGCCAGTAAGAGGGTCTTCAGTATCCCGTACAGCAGCTTTTTAAAGACAGCCAGACAAATATATTGAAGACCAGCAACTTTCCCGGGCCACTTGACCCGGGAATGGTCTTGTATTTAATTTAGAGTTCTCCGATTGGGAGCTAATAGATGTAACTTATCTCCGCTCCGTTTGGATGCTAGATATCAATTCCCATTTCTCAGCCACCAGCTTTCGCAAGAAGACTTTGGTGGAACGCTAGTATTCTAAATTTGATTAATTCAAATATTATACATGGCCAAAGATAATTGCTAAGGTTTTAATACAAGTTGAGATAAAAATGTACGTGTTAGACAGAGATAGCATATAAAATATAAAGGAAACTTACGTCTATGAGCTTTTTATGACATAAAAAAGATAAATGACATTTGCCATAATTGACAACCTAAAATAATATAAACAATCTTCGAAAATCTAAGGTCTATTGATTTCAGCTAAATATTACATTTGAAGAAACAATAATAAGCTTATCGTAATAAGATAAATCCAGAGAATCTATAGATGTACTTTTGAAAGCAAAACAAGGGATAAAAATGAAAATATTAATGTACGAATTGTGAAGGAATAACATAAAAAAGGTACTGTTTTAGAACTAAATTAGAACTAAACGATAAAGAAGTACATGTTTTAATGTAGAAAGTATAAAAAAACATGTAGATAAAAGTACAAAATCATCAAATTACATTTTAATTAAACTTTGATATCACGACCCTTAATTATATTCAAAGAGACACAAAGCTTCCCTGAGAATTGCTGAAGAATCGACATGACGCAATTAAATTACTGGCTATATATTCACATTATGCTGGATGTAAATGAAAATATGTAAATACCGAAGTTGTAAGTAACACATACTTATGTTTACCCATATAATGCTAGAACATTAGCTGAATGTGCAAGGAATATATTTATTTTACCTTTAAATACTTCTAATATTAACTATTATTAGTTAAATAAATACAATAGACTCATATTATTCTAGATATTAAAAAAAACACTCTTTTTGTTTACTTCTATTACGTAATATTTTACGTTTACGCCTTTCTGTAACACTATAAATAAATAAATAGATAAATAAATAAATAAATATTCCAGGACATTAATTTTATATACTATATTTCAACAAATCTTAAATGAAATAAATTAATGACAAAGAAAAAGGTTATTATCTTTCATAGTAGTAGTTGTCCTCTAAGGTCTCATCCGGGGAAGTACCATACGTATTTTGGCCGCCAAGCAGCATAGCTGTGTTTCAGTTTTAAGGGTATGGTTACCGATTTAATTTCGGGCACGCGATGCTTATCACTCGTATGCCTCAAGTACACAGGCGCAACGCAGTGCCCCATAGGTCATGTTTTTTGTGGATGTGACCTACGCAGTAAGGTTTATAAGCAAGAGATGCACCTAACATGAGGTTGGCGCTTGCCCACCAATATTATAATATAATATTGTTTATAGTATAAAAAATCGCTACCTTGACCTAACCTCGTTGAACTATTAAAACAGTCTTGGTCTACTATGGTTTTATTTTCCATGTTGGTTCCGAATCTGAGTCACGTTTTACGAAACCGTTTAGTCAGTTCAGGAACCAGAATATTCATGAATCACTGCATATATTTTCATTAGTTATGTTTTAAACGGTTCCCTAAAGAACTGTCAAATAAACAGCCTATATGTAAGACTCTATCCTTGTTAGTAAAATAATTACCCCTATAACACATGGATGTCGTAAAATCCGAAAGGATTTTTTTCTTTTATTGTAGGACGGGGAGGCACTTGGCCTTCATCTACCTGGTTATAAGTTATGTTACGGCCGAAGGATGACGCGCACTTCACCCGGAAACCTCAACATTGGATGTAGTCATTTCACCAGATACCGGCAGCTATTAGACGAAGGGCCGCAGGCGCCTTTTGTGTTTAACATCACCAAACTCTGCAATTTATGGAGGAGGTTCTGAACAGAAATTTACAGATTGCTCGATAGTAGAAGATATTTATGGGCTATTCAGTGTGCGTTATTTTATAGTATTTTTTTTTTTATTACCTGTATAACTTACATTTAAACGATTTTTTACAAACAATTTTGAAAGCTTTTAATCACAAAAAAGCTTAATCAAAACAAAGGTAGTAAGAAAACAATGGACGATTAACACGATAAATACCCGAGAAACAATATAAATGACTAAAACAAAGGGTTAATTTCATAAGCTGCTACCGCACATTTCAATACATTATACAAATTGTTACTGTCCATTCGCAAAGATAATGTAGCTTAATTAGTTTTGAATTGAATTATCAAAACGTAATTGCTCCCATAAATAACTACGTAGGTACGCAAACGATTCTCCGTGTGTTAATAGATCGGACCTAGGAAAGACTTGGCGCAAGATATAGAGTGCGTATCTCCATCACTATTTTATCTCACGTTGTCAAACTGCAAGCATAAAAACTTAAACCAATCTTTGCTACTCATCTATTCAAATAAAATAACGATAATAATTCTGCTTTATTGAGTGGAGTATGAGAGGCAGAAGAATGAGTTCTTACTTGAGGATCGAGCAGTTGGAATCTCGCCATAATTATTTTAAATAGTATACATTTATTCAATAAATTAAACTAACTAAGTACAAAGGAATCAGTCAGATTACCTAAGGACCGTTACAAACGGCCTATAGGTAACTCAACTGTTCCAGACCAGTACCAGACGGAAGCGTGCCCAAGACACTGGCTGCATTGCCACGCTGAATAGCTATGCTAATTCGCTGGCCTAAATAAGAGCCAGCCCTTGGGTCACGTGTCTTTTATTTTAATTATTTTAAATCGTTTGTGTTGCGTCCCAATTGAACATCTATCGATTTTCAATAAAGAAGAACTTATGCCGAAAAGTGTTCTGATTAGAAGGTATCGCGGACGCTTAATAAACACAACACTAGTACGTCACGTACAGACTTATCGTGCTAATAAATAGTTTAGCTTATATACCTAATTATTATTACTATGTGTCGTAGACTAAGTTAGAATAAGATCTGTAATTTTTCTATTGTTGTCTAATATAAAATATATTATTGTTATTATTATAGAAAATGAACACCATCTGAAACATTGAAACGGTTGACTCGAGCTTTTTAAGTTGCCTTGAATATTGCCTACAACCCAAAGTTACAAACTCATCAATCTAAGAAGATAGACACAGACAGATAGATAAACTCTTTATCCGCAACATTTTCATGGACAGGATAGATAAAAGCAGACAAGGCGGTGTACTAAAGAAGCAGGTCCCTCGGTAGGCCAAGACACGTTCTTGGAGACCCGGATGACACACTCATCACCGCAAACCCGGAGGTGACGGCATCCATTCATTAACTATCTCGTCACACAGAGAAAACACTATACAGATACACCGACTCCGCCAGCGGAGTCGACGAACCTCAGTATCGCCTTCGGCCATTCCTATCCTCCCCCATCAAATGGCAACGGCCCAAGCCGAGGTCCGTACCTTAGTGGTGCCCTTGCGCTTGTTGCGTTAAAAATCAATTATTGGGCTCGCGCCTTCAGCGCCAGCCAGGTCCGCGTAAAGCTGTCGCCCTCCAGGTTCAGAACCAGGCCAGCGTATTCTTTTCATAAAAAAAAAATAAAGAAGCAGAAAAAGAGTTTAATTAAAAAAAATTTTTACAACAACAAAATATATTACACAAATCAAAAGAGTGAGGACTAACTCCACAGAGCATTCAGGTTTATCAAGCCAATGTTTTTATTTGTAGCTTAGTTGCTTGTTAACTGGGTACACTGCTCGGTCATTATAAACATTGTTAGTGCTATCTTAGTTTACACAAGCTAATTAATATGTGTACAGTAGCAAGTTGACAAATGTTTTCATGAGCGGTTCTGGGGGTTGAGGAGCTGTAGACCCGGTCGCGCCGCCGTACTTAGTACGAAGCCGGCTTCTCGCGCCATTCGCTTACAAAGGCGCGTAGCGGCGCACGGCCCATATTGTCAGCCGCCCCTTTCAATCTTGCGCGATTTCACGAAAAATACAAACTTGTTCAGCAAAGCAAGTTCTCACAAAATACGTAATTTAATTAATTGTTTGCTATTATAAGTAAAAACATTTTTATTGTTGTTTAAAATATTGTGCGGAAGTGCGGATTGTGTGCCAGTGAATAAATCAGTGTATATTAAAATGTAAAAGTTTTACAAAGTTACTAAAAGTGTGGATGTGACGCACAGATATTTTGGTGATTGATACATATAACATTGAATAGAGTACAAAAGTAATTTCCATGTGAAGGTTAAAAATCGGTGGCTAAATGCGCAATGTCAACTTTAGTAGCCGGGACAGGCGTGCTAATCGTTTGGTAAACACGCTGTAAGTCCGTGTGGACTACGGAGTGGTGTTCTTGTATACTGCGTGTGTTAGCACAGTGAGCTAAGGAGACCTTGTTCGTAAAGAACAAAGGATATTGTTATCAACACCCGCCATCCAGCGTCGCTTTCACAATGGATACCAGGCAAGTCCTCGTAAAAAAACCATTAGTAAAAAAACCCTCAACTACGCGAGATAAGCTAATTTCGTGTATTAAAGTGTGGATCGTTGTAAATAGAGATCCGTTGAAAACGGTCGCTGACTTTTTGTACTGGTAACTTGCGTGAGTGCCGAAACAAAGTTTCAATTATCGTATACGTGAGCAAAACCCGTGTATTTTCTTTTAATTAAGGCGTGGTGCGTCTATGCATGTCTCAGTTTACTGAATTTTCAAAAAAGTAAATTGCATTGCACGTCGGATCATCATATTCATGGTAATTTAGTTCGTGCAACAATAATCTTTATACAGTTTAGTCAATGCTAGTTGAATCTTACTACTACTTTGATCATGTTACTTAGTATTTCAATGGCGGCCGCTGCTTAAGAATTGACTTCTCCAACTCAGCCCTTGGATGTCGAAAAAGTCGACTAAGGGATCTTAGAAGAAGGGCAGCTTCCCTCTGTGTATTATCTTCACCTATACTGCGATAACCAAGCCGCCTGCCAAGCGTGTGATTATGGCAAACCCTCCAGCTTTGGAGGCGGTACTGTCCTACAGTGGACACTAATGGGCTGTTGATGTGATGTGATGAGATGCGTTAGGATAATAGAGCACAATAAAACACACAAATATTAATTCAAAATCACATAACTGATACACTTACTACTTATACACTTTACACTATATAATTATAATATATTTATGGTATGAATGAAGGTAGGTATATATTAATTTACGTGATAAAGTTTTTAGGTTTCGTTTTTAGACCTTGGAGTTGCCTATTTATCCTAGATCCAGGGTCTTGTTCTTTTCGTAAGGTGCTTTGTGCCGGTAGATCTTTTAAAGTATAATGACAACATTTTTGTGCTACTGCTTACGAAGACCAGATTATTTAGAAAGGAACTAACTAACAGACTCACAACTTTTCCTCCTTCGAGGAAAAAGCTGTGAGCCTAATCAGAACGTAGATCTTATGAGGATCACCTACTAGGGGGTAGTCAGAGGCGAGTCATAGATATAAAAGGATGAAGGGATTGAAAGTTTAACTTTAAATACTTTTTGATTTATTACGAAATGAACTTGTCTTGAAGTGGGCTTTCTGAATTTCCCGAATACCGAAAACATTTTGAATTTCGATGTCAGGGTGCAGTTCTGTAAAAGTATCTGCACTAATAATGATAACACTTTTTAGTTTACAAAATGAAGTCATTACTTTTATATTAACGTTTGGTAAATTCAAAGCCTTACTGCATAGGTCACAGCTACAAAAAGTATGACCTACGCGGTACTGCATTGCGCCCGTCCACTTATGGCATAACGCCTCGCATGCCCATAATTTCACTGTCAACCATACCCTTCAAATCAGACCACAGCAATGCTGATGTGTAGTAGGTCAAAGTCAAAGTCAAAATGTGTTTATTTAGTAAGATTTTTTAGGAACATCTTTTGATAAATATGGTAGTAAATCAAAGTCAAAGTCAAAATGTGTTATTTAGTAAGATTTTTTAGGAACATCTTTTGATAAATATGGTAGTAAATCAAAGTCAAAGTCAAAATGTGTTATTTAGTAAGATTTTTCAGGATCATTTGATGTAAATATGGTAGTAAATCAAAGTCAAAATGTGTTTATTTAGTAAGATTTTTTAGGATAATTTTGAAACGCCAAGGAAATCGTCAAGGCTAGAACCTCTAACTAATTTTATTTGTGTCTTGATTCTTACTAATTAGTGTCTTGATGATCCATTCATGGTTGAATTAGTAGGCTCTACATACACATGAGATCAACTAGCAGAATAATTTAAAATGTTTTACTCAAGGTGTACCTATATCTCTTATCGTAAGAAAATCATAATATTTACATGCATGATAAGATCACGAGTAGTAATATACAGCGAAAACCCAGAAGCATTTATCTCTATCTACATCTGCCTTTATTCTTTATACCGTAATCAAAAAAGTAAAAAAAGTAACAGACTCACGATATTTTTTACTTCATATTTTTCCTCATTTTTCCCATCACCTCTGATCACTACTCAATAACCTCTAATTACATTTATTTTATTTAATGTGAATGTGTAAGAAAGTTTGAACGACTAAGGAAGAGTAAAATCCTTGGCACAAGCTAGTGCTGCGCGTCCCGCTTTCTATGAAAAACACGCGGTAAGTATTTTACAGCACTTATCGAGCTAACTCGTTGGGTGCTGCGCGTGCCGCTCACTATGCAAAACATACACAGGGTCTTACAGCACCCATCGAGCTACTTAAATTATGTTCAACTATGTAAATTTGGTATATGAAATACAACAGTTGTTTTTTATTGTGTGTACAATAATAACCTAGGTATACCTACCTACCTACAGTATAAACTCCTTGATACCTATCTGCTTAGCATACAATAAGTGATAGTATTGCAAATTAGCATGCAAAATCGGATATCATAGTCATTGACATGTACATAGCCCGTTACAATAATGTGACAGGTATAATAGCGAATACCTTAGGGATGGCAGGAAATATGTTTATTGTTGACAGCTCAGTTGGTAGGTTGTGGGTTCGATTCTTACCCTGGAAAAACATTTGTTAGATGAAAATAGATTGTTTTCTGTATTTGGGTGTTGTATTGTATGATCTATGTTTTTATAAAAAAGTAGGTTATTAAGTATATTATCCGTAATCTAGTTTCAATATTACAAGATTTGCTTAGATTGGAGCCAGATTGTGCTACGTGTAATAAATGTCCAGATAAAAACGTTTTTTTAATGACGCTACCCGAATTGACAAGCCTCACAGTTACGTTGGTAGTAGCTCTGCATTTTGCGCTGCAAGTTGTGGGTTTGATTCCCACTCAGGCCAAACATTGGTGTGATAAACATAGATGTTTGTTCTGTGTTTGGGTGTTATATTGTATGATAAGTAGGTATGTATTTACGAAAAAAGTATTTTACCCGTTTTTTTTTTTACGACAGGTAAGCACTTGTTCTCATTTCGCCTTCATCTCGCCTGGTTACAAGTTGAGATAAGGCCGAAGGCGGAGGCGCACCTCATCCCCAACCCTAAATAAACCGAGGAACTGTCTATTTTACCTGTAAATGCCGGAACACAACAATTTTATAATTTCTATTATGGTGACAGAATTAGGTAAGATGGTGGAAGCTAGCCAGGCGGACTTAAACAAAGTCCTACCACCAACCAAACCAAGCACAATACATTGTACTCTCCATGGGGATCGAACCCGGGATCTCTGGATCTGAAATCGGTGGGTTGAACCACTAGACCACAGTGGAGTTTAAATCAAGTTCCCATACTACAAGCTTTGCTAATCTTGAGACTAGATGGCGCTGTATGAAATTAATAAAAAAAATATTAAAATCGAACATGAGGTATGTCCAGTGTCTTTTTTTCCAATCAACTAGCCAATCTGTAAGGGAAAGTTCGCTACAAGAATTCGAAAAATATAAACTACGTGAATTTGCTGAAATCGTCCATGATGACTACGTCGAGCGTACAAAAACTTATTGCGATAGACGCTTGAATTGATGTTCTAATACATCTCTATTTACGATCGTTTAATGTTATAAGTACATGACTACGCCTAAGCAAATCGCGTATTTCAAATTTGTTGTTTCAACAAATTTGCAATATTAGATTAACTTCAACTGGGAAATTCGTCAGCAAAATTTGAAGACTGGGTTCTGGAATACGAGTTTTGGAGGCTTTAGTAGGCGCAGGCATCGATAATACCAATTGCAAGTTGAATTCGAGTCCAAAATAGCTAGGTTATTAGTAGCGGTAGAAAAATCGGAAAGCTACAAAAACATGCCATATTGTCAAAGTCAAAGTCAAAGTCAAAGTCAAAATTTCTTTATTCATTAAGATTTTTTAGGATCATTTTGAATCGTCAAATTTACCGTCGATATATAATTTAATAATAATTTATTGTCGATAATCCAATAGTTGGGTAACAGAAAGGGATTACTCTCAGACGATCCTTTTGATGTCGGTTATACAATGATCATCGATTGTAATTCATGAAAATCCTCAGCGTCTATTTCTATTGCTTGATGTAAAGTCACGGAATAAAGAGCTTTGACCCAAACATACCTACCCTCTGATCCGGGTCATGGCAAACATACCATACACGTTAAACCTCGTTTACACATAAATGAATAAATAATAAATAAATATTACAGGACATTAATTTCACACAGCGCCATCTAGTCCCAAACTAAGCATAGCTTGTAATATGGGAACTAGATTACGGATAGAATACATAAATACTTTTTTTTTGTAAATACATACTTATCATACAATACAACAACCACAACACCAAACACAGAACAAACATCTATATTCATCACATAAATGTTTATCCTGGGTGGGAATCGAACCCACAACCTACAGCGCAGAAGGCAGAGCTACTACCAACTGAGCTGTGAGGCTTGTTACTTAGCTTAGTGTTCGGATTAGTTCTGAACTATATCGTTTGTTTGTACGACATGACATGAAAACATTTTCACGAGTAAATCAGTTAAATTTAGCAAACATTTATCGGTGCTTTATTTACTGATTAAGGTTTGTACGCACAATATTATATTGTGCGTACAAAACCTTAATCAGTATTTACCAAGAACTATAATAGTTCTTGGTAAATTGTAGCTTAAAAACACATCGTAGATGCAAAAAAATATTCGCAACGCACATGCTACGTGTAACTAATAACAGTATTTTTTTATGAAATCGAGAATGTCTTGCTCTGTGAGATTAAGAATTAAGAAACAATAAAACAAACAAACAGGTGCCATCCGGGTTTTCAAAAATATTGCGGGGCTTTTGATTGAGGCGACACGTGACCCAAGGGCTGGCTCTTATTTAGGCCAGCGAATTAGCATAGCTATTCAGCGTGGCAATGCAGCCAGTGTCTTGGGCACGCTTCCGTCTGGAACAGTTGAGTTACCTATAGGCCGTTTGTAACGGTCCTAATCTGACTGATTCCTTTGTACATAGTTAGTTTAATTGTACTTTTTATTGAATAAAGAATGAAACAATAGGGAAAATCTATACATTCCATTAAAAATGTAGCCTATAGAAATTATATTTTTGAGTTCGCTCTATATATTGAAGCAAACAATAACCAAATACTGTACCTATCGTCGAGGTATCACGTAAACGTAAGGTTAATTTAAGCTAGTTTTATCATCTAGCAGTTCTGGCTTATCGGTAAAGTTCTGGGCTAAACCAGTCTTAGGTCAAAATCTCAGCAGCTGTTCTTATATCAAATAAAAATGGCGTTCAATACCATTTATAAAAGCGTTGACAGCTTGTCACTTCCCGCAGTTATACTGCTTGTTCATATGGTTTGCAAAGCACCGGTAAAGAATCTGTATCAAATCGGTAGTCGGTACAAATTGAAAGTTAACAGTTTGCCATGATCCGTCAATGCACGGGAGAGCCACGTCTTCTAAGAAAGCTCGTTCTATCGTAGACTTCAACCTTGGTCTAGTCTTAAGCCTAGATACGTCTACAGTTCAAGGGCAAGGTCAAAAGTCAAAAGTCATTAATACTATAAGTATAAAAATCCCATGTTCGCTGTCTCATTGTGATGATCAAATGTGGTCTATTTTAAACGATTTCAGAACTTTAAACATTGACTCAAATCAAAATGTTCGCTTGACAGGTAGTAGGAACGCGGCATTAGGGTATCGTTACTGTGACAAGTTACAAGTAATACTATTTGAGATTATTTTCTTACGGTTGTACCAAAGGTATGCGTTTTTGGTTTTTGGCAATTTGTTTCTAAATACATATATACTCAAGCTTCAAAATACATAATGGATTTACGTGAAATTTGTTACTATATACATGTCTTGGGCACGCTTCCGTCTGGTACTGGTCTGGAACACTAACATTTACCTATAGACCGTTTGTAACAGTCCATAGGTAATCCGACTGCTTCTTTTACACACTGTACATATTATTTTTAATGGTTTGTGAATGACAGCACTATTTTCGAATTTAAATATTTAGAATATCTAATTTGGTTCCCTAAATGATCGAATTTCGCTTGTTTGATTTGTCATCAGGAACCAAAAGCCGTTAAATCGTCGTCAGGGGTGGTACCTACCCCTGACGTTCCGCCTTATTCATGACGATTACGTCATAAATAAGGCGACACCGCAATAAAGCTATTGTAGCAATCGATAGCTTTGATTTATTTGATATGAGTACTCAAGCGCTTTGGAACTAAGTAAGTAGGTAACTTAATCTGATTGAACTTTATGAAGATTAGTTTCATCATTAAGTACTGTGTCATAATGAACTTTGAATGTTAAACGCAAGATCAAAGATGCCGGTCTAGATCACTAGTCAATTTTCAACCTTCCGGTTTCTGACCCAGAGGTCCCGGGTTCGAACCCCAGGTGGAGTACAATATTGTGCTTGGTGTTGTTGGTGGTAGGACTTTAAGTCCGCTTGGCTAGCTGCCACCATCTAACCTAAATAGTTAATGTGTTCCGGCATTTAGAGGTAAGATAGCCAGTTCCTCAGTTTGTTGAGGATTCCGGCTAAAGTGCGCCTCCACCTTCGTCCTTATCATAAATACACGTGAGATGAAGGCCAAGTGCTTCTCCGTCGTTCAATAAAAAAAAACTTACTACTTAGATAAATAAGGTTTCTAGCTCTGTGAAGCGTGCTTGTGTTAGCAACAAAGAAACAGCGCGAAACATATTTTTGTTTGCGGCGGCAAAGCAATGAAACTACACGGTTTTATAGATTTATGTGGAAAAATGTGCGTACACATCTATTTTTAAAGACATATCAGTTGTTTGTTATGTAATGCTACCTAACATACTATTGCTATGTAGTTTAATGTAATCCATGAACGTTTGCTGATTTGCTTTTTTATTGATAGAATAAATAGTGGTCGCCTTGAAAGTGGGGTCAAAATTAAACAATAAGATAATTATTTTTGTCTTGAAATAGAACCCTTTAGTTTGAACTCTAACTCGTTAATTGGCAATATCAATTACAGGTCAAAATAAAAAATATATTTATTGACAATAAGGTATCATATGGTTTCATACGTACATAATAATTATATAACGTTACAGCACGACAATAGGAATAAATTGCACTGCAACACGCATTATACTTATTTTGCATGTTGCAAAATAATCGGTCAATACGACGTAGGGCCCAGAAAATGATATACATTTGAGGTTCATTTTTTTTTTTACTTTTTGTTCATTTTTCAATAAAAAGTACAATTAAACTAACTATGTACAAAGGAATCAGTCAGATTACCTAAGGACCAAAAAACAAAACGGCCTATAGATTACTCAACTGTTCCAGACTAGTACCAGACGGTAGCGTGCCCAAGACACTGGCTGCATTGCCACGCTGAATAGCTGTGCCTATTCACTGGCCTAAATAAGAGCCAGCCTTTGGGTCACGTATCGCCTCAATCAAAAGCCCCGATGAGGTAAATTAGTTTCAACTTTATTTTAATCATAACTAGTTCTTATCGGCCGATAAACTCATCACGTCATATTTTATCAAACCAGATGTCACTATGACATACATATTATATAGATTACATACACTCACGCCTCTTTCTGTCCACAACGCTTGTAGACAACGGATTTTTAATTGATCAGATTTTTTCACATGTTTTTTTTTTTTTTGTACGACCGGGAAGCGCTTGGCCTTCATCTCACCTGGTTACAAGCTGAGATAAGGCCGAAGGTGGAGGCGCACTTCACCCGGAATCCTCAACAAAACCGAATAACCGAAGAACCTCTAAATACCGAAACACAACTATTTTATGTCTTTTGGGAAACGGACGTTCAATACCGGACATTTACTAGGAGGTGTTAAAAGTTAATTTTAGAACCAGTGGATCGATGAGAATATATTCTCTGGCTGTATGTATAGTTACGTAAAATGCCATTTGTAATGATCGGCTTTATAGAGAAGCTTTATGAGGTCGGGATCAGGTACAGGGAACGCGTGTAAGCGAACAGGGATAATTTATGAGCGCGGTTCAAAACTTTGCTTCAGCTCAATAAGTATTTATATGCATACTAATACTGGCTTTTTTGTATTTCGTCTAAATGACCGTAGGGATTATATCAAAGAATAAAGTGTATCTAAACCACTAGCACAGAGGAGTGCTAGATGGCGTGGAAGGGACGAAAGCGATGTAGCAAGAGTTGGTTATGAATATTAGTGTTTACATGCGAGTAAAGAGATACCGAAATAGAGACGGATGAATTGTGAAAAGATATGGGTCTAATAAAAATAATAAATAAATTACAGGACATTCATTTTCAGCGCCATCTAGCCCCAAACTAAGCAAAGCTTGTAATATGTGAACTAGATTACGGATAGAAAACTATTATCCTTTTTTTTTGTAACTTATCATACAATAAAACACCCAAACACAGAACAAACATCTATATTCATAACACAAATGTTTGTCCTGGATGGGAATCGAACCCACAACCAACAGCGCAGAAGGCAGAGTCACTACCAACTGAGCTATGAGGCTTGTTTCATTGAATAATGTTGAATAATGAAACTGTTTTTTTCCGTAGCAGTAAGTATCTCTCTAAAAAATAATATTTAGAGTGAACTTAGCGGTTTTACTATATCGAGTAATGTTTAGTCAATTGTGTTTCTACTCGCATAATTTACTAAGTAACAAGAATCCTAAACTTCTGATCGTCATCAAAAAAATGAAAATTCTTTGATAATTTTGAAATATTGTGATTTTTTGCCTTAAAATTCAGAAAAACAATTTTATGATATAATTTTCAATATTTTTGTGTCAAAAATGGTTTTCCGAACTGATCCCAATCGATTATCCATATGAACGGGGCACTGCTAAAGACTGGAAGATCAAACCAGACCTATCCCATGACCTTACTTAAATTTAAAATAGAGAATTTTATTACGCAGCCTCCGGGAAAGCTGATTCCATGAAGAGATTTTACTGATAGCCCGTATCCCGCTTTATACACCCTTTTACATCCTGTAGTTAGTGCAGGTTAATACCAACTATAGTCATTTAGTGAGGGCAGTTGAGAAAGTGTACGCAAACTTATACACGCCTAGTATAGTTACTTAATTTGCCAGGACAAAGTCAGTGAAGTACATTTACCTATGTCACGTATAGTATCTACTGTATAGTAACTACTATATAGTATCTACTGTAAAGTATCTACTGTATAGTATCTACTGTATAGTAACTACGATATAGTATCTATTGTATAGTATCTACTGTATATTATCTACTGTATAGTATCTACAGTATAGTATCTACTTTATAGTATCTACTGTATAGTACCGTACAGTACCTATATATCTTTAAGATATCTTGTGTCACACAGTAAATTAAAAAAAACTCTCCTTGTTTTGTGGGCCGGATACTTAGATAAAACAAATCAAAAGAACGCACTGTACTGCGAAAATAGTAGAAGAAAGCAACATTATAAAATTACCTTCCAAACGTATAGCAACTCTTAAGAAACTAAGCTGTTTGTTACCACGAGTAACTAAATAAAAACAGCTGCTCAAGTGCGTTTTGGTGGAGTTATTGGTGAGACACATTCGGGCGGATGGTGCGAAATCTTTTTTTTTTTTAAATACAACTAGTGGACGGAACACGCAAGTAGCCTACCTGATGATAAGTACATCTCTTGCCTATAAGTATGCCTTACTGTGTAGGTCACATCCACAAAGAACATAGCCTACACTGCATTGTATTGCACCCATCAACTTGAGGCATAGGCCCGTTATTTCACCGGTAACCAAACCCTTTAAATCGGAACACAACATTCTGCTTGGCGTCTGAAATAGGTATGGTGGTAGTACTTCCCCGGCTCCACTACTCTTCAACTCAGGTTGGCTGTCCTATTAAACAAAATGATCTAACGAAAATGAAGTAGTAAACAAGACAATCGTTAACAGCAACGTAAAAAAGACATATAAAGTTTCGCGCTTTTAAGAGTTATACCTACCATAATAACTGAGTTTGAGTAGGGAGTGCTAATGTAATTTCGTTCTACGATATCATCTGCTGATGACCACAGCTACGGCACTTCTATTTTAATTACCCAAATGGGACGGAGAAGTTGTATGTGTGCTTATATTGAGAGGTTGTTGATATTTGTCGAAAGTTCTATATACTTATCTTGAAAATGGGTTGATCTATTTTAGACACGGGTTTCTGTAAAGAGTTTTCCATTGGACATTACTTGCAATAAAGTAACTGCAATATCTTTGACGATTGGAGCCGAGACCGATTTAGAATTGCAATTTTTGTGAAGTGCTTGCGATTTTGGACGTTTTTGACTGATGTAGAAATTAAAAAAAGCTAACATGTATTCAAAATAATAAAAAAAAACAATACGGATGTAGGCTACCTATCTAGCTTTTTATTGCTGGGAAGCGCCAAGTAATTTCACCTTGTTTCATACTATGATAAGGCTAAAGGTAGATGCAATTCACCCGGAGTCCTCATCAGTCTGAGGAACTGGCTATCTTACCTCTAAATGCCGGAACACAATTTTTTTTATGTGAGTACTGATATTTTTTTGATATATAATATTTGAACAAGAGAAGCGGTTTTCTTAAGGATGTAGTGATATACGGCCAACCAACTTTACTCTAATTTCTAACTAATATAGTAATAATATAGGTCACATTGCTGTGCGCTCAACCACGGCGCTTATGACCACCAGATGACAGAAATATGCGCGTATTTCTACGTTTCGTTTTTTTACGGTAATACAAATATGAATTTTGAAAATATAAAACACAAACCGTCTGCTGTATACTGTGTTTATTTCCTGTACAAAGTACAAACATTTTCAGTAAAAATTAGAGTCAACTTTGGTTTTTTTTTCTATTTTTTTTATGTAATCGTGTTTATTATCTATTAATTCACTACTTAAATTTATTCAACTTAAGTTATTAAAATAAAAAAAATGAAGAAAAATTAATACAAATAATATAAAGATTATAAATAATTTTAAGTTAAAATTAATTGGGGAGAATAATTCATTTGATACAATTCTTGACACATAAATAAATAAAACTAATAGTCCCCACAACACCGGCGTTCTAGTATTAATCCTGAACTATAACATATTATTTTAATTTCAATGTAAATACTACAGTATTGTGGAAGATATGATCGTTGAAGCTAAGCCACTTCACGTATCATAGACTCTTAAGGATGTAGTGACGTGCATACTGCCTTAAACTAAATCTGCCATATCCAGAATCTATCCTCACTTGCTCTTACTGCCCTTTACCGAACAAATAATATAACCAATACAAACCTTTAATCGAAAAATGCTTAGACATGACCCCTCAACTAAACCTTACTTAACTTAGTATTACCGTAGTACCATTAGTTATTCCGTGTTACTCTGAAATTACGATTTAGATGTATGTACCTACGTTCTAGTTACTAACATAGAATAGCTTGCTTCAAACAGTGTGAGGGTACGCTTTATTACTCTCATTGTCTTGGCAAGTTTACTGCGAGTAAGTAAGAGGATAAAGCGTCATTTGGCCCAGTGAACCTGGCCCGGTACCGGGGAGGATGGGAAATTTTTATATCACAATTTTTTTCCATGAATTCGTGTCCCCCGGTGCTCTTCATTATTCATTCCATCCCCGGTGGAATAAGAAACGAAGACGGTGATACAAATTCATATTTGATTCTGATGATACAGAGTCATATTTGCGGTACATTGACTAATTTACATCTGTTATATTATTAATACTTTTAAGAGCTAGTAATAGCTATCTAAAGAAAAAATATCAAATTTTCCCATCCCCCCCGGTACCGGGCCAGGTCTACCGGGCCAGATGACATTATATCAAATTGAGCTAGCAACTGAAACCAACATACTCATTAAGTAGTTAGGAGCTTTTATGACAGGACACGAAGGGTCAAGATAGGACGTAATACAATTTTCATTTGCTTTAATATCTATTAGTGCGGGTTTTGTGGGTATCCGATACCAATATCGTGTCCGATAACGCAAAAGCACTTTGACATAAAGCTATGACGCAAGTACATGGCATGGCACTACCATTTTGCATGGGCGTCATACGAGGTATGACGTCACAGTCCATACAGGATTCAAGAACTTGGGGATGATGCGAGTACCCTGTTTATATTATATATGCCTTTGTGGGTGCCTTTGGGAAATGTGTTTATTAATACCATATACAGCGACGCATATATCAACAACCCGTTAGTGTGTACACTGACAAGAGCTTTATCCAATGCTGGAGGGTTTCGCCATAATTATCACGCTTGGTAGGTAGATTGGTGATCGCAGTAAAAATGTTGATATTACATAGAACGACACTGCTGCCCTTCTTCTAGTGAGATCCCTTAGTCGGCTTATACGACCGATTTCAGATCCAGAGGTTCCAGGTTCGATGACCAGGGGGAGCAATATTGTGCTTGGTTGGTGGTAGGATTTTGTTTAAGCCCGCCTGGCTAGCTACCACCATCTTACCTAATTCTGTCGTCATAGTAACAATTATTTAAAAAAATGTTGTGTTTCGGCATTAAGAGGCCAGTTCCTCAGTTTGTTGAGGATTCCGGGTGAAGTGCGCCTCCACCTTCAGCCTTATCTCAATTTGTAACCAGGTGAGATGAAGGCCAAGTGCTTCCCCGTCGTACAATAAAAATAATAATATATATATACGATTTATCTAATCTGGCAGTAACGTATTTGTAGTTCTCTGTGTTACTATTACTATCTTTTTTTTAATTTTAAATGGATAAACTTTTGATCTCTAGGCTCGCCTGGGCATTACCTGAGCGAGGTTGAAGTTTATGATGGAGCGAGCTTTCCCAGAAGCTGGGTTTCCCAGGGGCTGAGCTGCTTGGAGACGGACTTGGATAGAGGGTGGTCCCAAGCCAGGTGGTTTATTACAGGTCCTACCAACGATAGGATAATTCAGTCGTAGCCGTTGACTAAAGGTCAACGATCCCATTGCCCTTTAAAATCTATACATTTAATGTATGTCTTAAGGATGATACCAGGAGATGGGTAACAGTTATTTCCTGAGTACATAATAAGTTATCGCTTTTTGTGCCAAATGTGGTGATAGTGGGAATCACTCCAGTTATTCTTACATGGTTTTAGGGTTAGGCACTTATGTGATAAAACCGCCGCCTCCGTGGTCTAGTGGTTCACCGGTGTCAGATCGAGAGGTCCCGGGTTCGATCCCCATGGGGAAAACAATATTGTGCTTGGTTTGGTTGGTGGTAGGACTTTGTTTAAATCCGCCTGGCTAGCAACCACCACCATCTCACTTAAGTTTTTTTTTAGTTTTTTTATTTTATTTAGTGTATCAACTTACAAAAAAGAATTATATACTATAGCTTAAATAAACCACGAAGGTTTGAGCAAAGCTACACATAATCTGTATCAGTTAAAAAAAATATTATTATAAGTAGTAAATATAAATGCTAATAGGTACTTAAAAAATAACATATGAATTGAATAACACTACTTTGCAAATAAAATCTAGTAATAAAATAAAATAAAATAAACTTTTACACGGTAGGTACTACAGTATATACATTTTAACTATGTAACTATATATTTTTCAATATTAATAAGAAATAATGAGTTTAGTTTGTCACCATGACAATTTTTTTTTTTAAATGTTGTGTTCCGGTATTCAGAGCTAAGATAGCCAGTTCCTCAGTTGGCTGAGGATTCCGGGTGCAGTGCGCTTACACCTCCGGCCTTATCATAACTTGAAAAATCAGATGAGATGAAGGTTAACTCCCCGTCGTACTATAAAAAAGCTACTACGTGAATCATTGATTTTGCAACATAACTATACATTCTTTGGTGGGGTGGCTTCGCATATATATGTAACAATAGTTTATCGGCTTTGTACCGTCGCACTATTTTCTCCAGATTCATAATTATTTCCCCATTTGTATAAAATATTTGCCATAACCACACTCGACTAGGGAAATGATAGTGATAAACGTGTAAGTGCGCTGATATTTATTTCAATACAAAGTAGGAACTAGCAGACCATTTCCTAGCATATCATAAAATTATTCTTGACACGTCTTTTTGTCATCGATAATCTAATAGACGGATTTTCTAAGCAGGTTTTATTATATTTTCCTTGTAAACCAAGGATGGGTCGGTTGCTATTTTACAATGTATTATGGTTAGTCAAGTTTGTGTTAAAAGAAAGAAAGAGTGGTATATTGAGTGATTGTATTTGTTTACAAATTTTAAGAGTAGTAGAGCCCCTTGGGAAGGACTCGTCCGGGTACTACCACCATACCTAATTCAGCCGCCAGTATTGCTGTGTTTCGGATTGAATGGTATGGTTTCCGGTGAAATTACGGGCACGCGAGGCTTAACACCTTTATGCCTCGAGTTGACGGGCGCCGTGAAGGCTATGTTCTTTGTGGATGTGACCTACGCAGTAAGGCTTTGTTATAGGCAAGAGTGCTCTTAACATCAGGTGGGCTACATGCTGTTTCAGTCTCCAAAATGCTTAAAAAAAAAACACAGATTTACCTTTTAGTGGTCTACCCAGGGCAAAAGAATAGCGGGCTTTTGCTTGCGGTAACGGCTAAGTTATCACAACACTGGTGGTAGGGCCTGTAAAGGTCATCTGGCTTGCGACCCATCCTACCGAAGTCCGGCGCCAAACGGCTTGTTGTGCTCCGTCGGTTGCCTGGGAAAGTTCGTTCCATCGTATCGTAGACATCATCCATGCTCTGGCCTAGAGCTAGCCAAGTCAAATGGCCAAGAGCTTACCATGTTTTTTTGAAACCTACGTACTAATATATGTACCTACCAACTTACGTGAATAATAAATAAATTAATAAATAAATATTACAGGACATTCATTTTACATAGCGCCATTTAGCATAGCTTGTAATATGGGAAATAGATTACGATAAGAATACTTGAATACTTTTGTAAATACATACGCACTATATGATTCAACAGAAGGCAGAGTTACTACCAACTGAGCTATAGGCTTGTGAAGCAGTAGTGATAAGCAACACTTTTATATCAAAATTTTGAATGCATCCTATTATTATTGCAAGTACTTAATTCATTATTATAGTCGGTTCTAGATTAATATTTGTATGCCTGTTGAAGGGGGGAATACGGCCGAGCAAACTAACAAAATAATAACAGTTTTCTGTACTACTTATGTACACTATGTACGAAAAAAGTATTTGTATTTGTAAGTAACCACCCCTATCTTTACTTAGACAAGTGTTAAAGACAAATAAATATAAAAATGCTCACATATCTTTAATGCGAATTTTCAGAGCCTTAGGAAATACAAATTTCTTTATTATATTAAAAATGTTCATAAGTGGTCTAACTTGGCTACTACAATCTCCGTTTGTATCTCTGAGGACTGAAACGTATCTGAATTAGGTTGTCGTACTGTTTTTAATTACTTTGATGGCTGGTTCAAATCGTGTACAATATCGTTTATACCTGTGTGTTAATAAAATATCGGGTAGGTCTATTTTTGTGGAGCCTAAGAATCTCACGCTGTTATTTTTTGTTACAGTAGGACAAGTACAGCACAATATGATGACGGGGACTGGACGCGGAACACATCAATAGATGAATACATGGCGAATAATGTGACATCGGATTCATTAGGTAACAATCTCCAATTAGGTACAATTCGGATTATGAGCGGGGGTGACTAAGGACAGCAGTGACGACATTGATGTCATACTGTGGGGGCAACGTCTCCCTAAGTATCTCTACTACCTACTCTCCAGGCGGTCTACGACAAACAACCTTTTCAAACCGCCTCTGTGGTCTAGTGGTTCACCCACCGGTATCAAATCCAGAAGTCCCAGGTTCGATCCCCAAGGGGAGTACAATATTGTGCTCGGTTTGGTTGGTGGTTGAACTTTATTTAAGTCCGCCTGGCTACCATCATCTTACCTAAGTCAGTCGCTACAATAACAATTTCTAAATTGTATAAGATGATTAAATATATTTTAATCGTCAATCAATTCAATCATTTAGATAATTGATATAAAGGTAAGATAGCCGTCCAGTCAATTTGTTGAGGATTTCGGGCGAAGTGCGCTTCCACTATTGGCCTCATCATAACTTATAACATAACCCATAGTTAACAAAAAAAACACCTCGAAAAGTCTTTCCCGCGGGTGTAGCACTGCTACGGCGGCTACACTCAATACTACGCGGATGACATGACATGACATAGGACTTATTGCATATCATTATAGGATGACAAGACATGACATGGGACTTGTTGCGTGTCATTAGGCCCCCAAGACTCTGTAGGCTGTTGGTGACCCACTGAGCTCGCTCGCTAAAAAGTAAAAGACAAGTGCATGTAATCAAGTAAAGATTCATTGCTTCAACTGTACTAAAATAATTATAATTTACCTATAAAACAAGCTTGGACGAATTAATTAATACATGGTTTTACCCAATATTTTACAAAATACTAAAACCATCCTCGCGTCTTTATAATTTGTATTTGTATAGGACTACCTGCCGATCCGGAGATTGTAGGTTCAAATCCAGTCGTGCACCTTTTCAATTATTTGGAAACGACTGTGCTCGTTTGACACATGCTCATTCTTTGACGCTGAGGTCTCATTGTGAGGAAACCGGCACGTCCCATCTGAATGGCATAAGTCTCTGGCAATGGGATTGCAACCAGTCACGTTTTGAATACTAGCTACTTGCAAACCGTTAACATGCTGTTGTTCAACCCTTCCACCACCTATGTTCGCATTCCTTATTTTAGTCAGTAGTAAGATTTAGATTTATTTTACGTGTTAATATTGTATAAGACTGAAATAAACTATTCTATTATATTCTATGTGCCAAACGAAGTTTGGAAGTGCCTCTCACTAGCCCCTGGTATGGGATACTCATCTTATGAGCAAGCTCTGAGTAGTGATCTGAGGTGAACCTTACGAAAAAGTGAGTAACTTTTTAACTTTACTTGTTGCAGATACATTGTACGACGTACCAGCAGGGATGATAGTCCTTCTGTCAGTACTATACGGGTCGATATCCGTGCTTGCTGTTGTAGGAAACTTCCTAGTCATGTGGATAGTAGCCACTTCACGGCGGATGCAAAGTGTCACAAACTGCTATATAGCCAATTTGGCTTTAGCTGACATAGTCATAGGTTTATTTGCGATTCCATTCCAGGTAATTACATATTTTTTAAGTTTTTCCTGTAAATTTTGCTTGTGGCTCCTGAACAGAAATTATCAAACAGAATACTTACTTGAATTTTAAATAAGTGGTTGAAAACTACAAAAATGATTGAAACTGAAGCTATAGACACTTTCTAAATCAATGGGCAGGAAACTTTTTGCTGTAAATGAATTGACTTTGCTCAGCTTTAATTATTCAAAGACTGTTATCAGACAAGAGCTCTGTAATTTAATGAGTCTTGACGCCAATAAACAGCGCTTAGATCTGCCTGCTGCGCTTTTTCATATATGTTTACATTGCCTAGTTTTTGTATGTACAAAATTCACGACAATTTATAATGTCAGAAAACGAGGTGCAGGGTCTGCACATGGAAATAGTTATATAATTGACTAATTAAATTAACATGAATTATTTGCAGTTGAGGTAGCGATATGAGTTAAAACCAAAACAGAAAGCTGTTTTCTCCACTTCACCCGTATAAAATTAAATGTAAAATTACACTGTCTATTTTTTTTTCATTCTAATAAGTCGTGATGTTTTTAACTTTAAATTATCTAAATAACTATCACTACCCACACTCTGAAAATTCCAAGGACATGATCCGGTTAGTTCATTTTAATAAATTTAATAACTTTTAGCAAAACTTACGGCTTTTTACGGCCAGTTAAAAGTTTCCAAATCGAATAAGTAAGTATTTAACAAATATAATTAAAACAGATAAAAGTAGACGAAACAATCATGTAACATTGAATAAAATTGAAAGATACAAATGGGTATGAAAGAAAATTTATTACATGCAAGTTGAATAAATTAGGCGAAACAGTTGTTGTGGTCATGTTGCAGTGGATGGTTTAATTGGCTTAAATCGCCCTTTGCTTTGACCTTGATAGGACGTTACGACAAGTGTATGACTAAACATACAATCAATCATTATACATTGTATCCTACATTTTACACATTTTTTTTTGTCATTTTGAAGATAACCTTACATAATTTATTTTATTTTTGAAATATCGGTAGCATAAAAATCCAGATTATAAGTAGTGTTGAAAAATTATTGTACACCAATATAACACGTTATGTGTTATATTAGAAGAATATTAAAATCATTATAACAAGCGATAAGACCACCCATATATGAGTTCAGAGCTTACAGAGTATCTCTTATAAAACACATGCTAATTTCATTTTGAAATGCGATAATGTAATACTTAACAAGATCACGAAACTAACTAAAAATTATATTGTAACAGTTGTTGAACTAATTTCGAAACGTATTGCTGAGAAACTTGACAGATGAATATCTTTGAAAGTTGTTGTTAGATTTCAAAATGTTCTCTTGACGACGCCAATTATCACGATGAGAATTTCGCATTATTACATAAAAATGTTTTAAAGTTATAAGATGAGAAGCATACAATAGGCATATTTGATTACGTTCACAAAACTTCGAAATGAAGGTTGTTCTTCACAACCTCACGCATTTTTAGCTATATATATTAATGCCGCTTCCCCGTCATACAATAAAAATAAAAAATAAAACTGACTGAAATTTTATTATTTTTTCAAAATACGGCCTTTACAGTACTAAATCTATATAACTAGAATTATTTTATTTTTGATTTGCTCTCACATGAAAAAAAAACCCACTCCTTATGAGACAATATTGAAAAAGCAGCGACATCTCAGAGTTTCTTAAAAAAATGGAAATACATACATATTAATTAATATTTATTTGTTTATTTCCAAATACTCTCCAAAAACATAACCCTCCGTCTGAGGCAGTCGGGCTATAATTGTTTGTCTCCAAATATATGTCAACAAAGCGAACAAAGCAAATAATGTTATTTATTTTGTTTGGTATTAGTGATGGATATTTGACATAACTACAAAGGAGCTGATATGAAATCGATCACAAAACACGTTATTATTTCGTGAGTAGCGTACCTACATCATCAAAAACCGTTACTTTCACCTGTTTCAATCTCAAAGTCAAGCGTTAGTAAATTATTGAGAACTGCCACATAACGAATGGTATGACCCGTTTGCCGGAGCCGGGCCAACACATCAATTACAGCACTTATCTGCTCGCAGTATTTGCTCTAAATATACGGAACCTACTTGTACTACATGCCTGAAAGTGCCTCGGTTTTAGCGCTAGCTTGCTGATAGCAATTGTAAATATTGACATGCAAGCTATTGTGATACTTATCATTGAGTACATAAATTCCATTATAATGTGGCTTTTGTGAAACAGGAATCATTCTCTGGCGATTAGCGTTTCACACTTTGTTAGCATCGTCACGGAACATGTAAAAACAATTACAAACCGCACAAACCCTCATTTTGGTGTCAATCCATGTCACTGGTTTCCAACGAAAATGTAGGTTTGTCGTCAATCAAGCTCATATTCAGCCAGTATAAAGTTCTCGTGAAATACGCCAATCAATAAATCATGGACATTCAAACTGTGTCAGATTTGGATCAAAGTTTGATAACAAAAACATCATAAAACACGTGATACTTGCCAGATGTGATAGTTAAGTCAATCAGTACCTGATTTAGTGCCTGTTAATCAATCAACGCAACCTTGATCTTGACCTACTTTTGCTTTCTGAGGTTCCAAGCTTTTTTGCATAGCCTTTGTAAGTAGTTTGTCTGTAAAATTTTGCGTAAATTATTTTTAATGAATTCCAGCTCCTTTTAAAAGATAAAACGGGAAGCTAACCACCCGAACTTCTTGACACGAAACTAATGAGCAACCTCAACTTTGGCACAACCATTGAGTCTTAAGCTCAAATTTTGGCCAAGGATCGTATCAGCCTTTATCACATATCCCATCCTTAATAGGGTTAAGCGATACTTCATAAATAACTGTGGTCCAAGTGCGGATCTTACCGATCGCATAATAGCGAATCGCAACGTTCATTAAATTGAACCGAATCGTATGGTACCTCGCGAGTATGGAAGTTCAGTCGGTAACGCATATCGATACGCTTGCGATCGTCAAAGTGCTCTAAGTTTATCGAATAATAAAAATGTTTACCGAGACCTTCTTAAAAGTAGATAAAACAATCGTGTAAATAGACAAAATATACGATCTCAAACGTCAAACAAAAGAACTAGTTATCGATAAACTCGATATAATTTAACGAATATATACCGATTTTATCGATCGATTACTTCCGTACTTGCGATGGTCGATAAAACCAATTTTATCGAAATTTATTCAATAAAAAGTACAATTAAACTAACTATGTACAAAGGAATCAGTCAGATTTTATCGATATAAACGATTCTAAGTGTAAAATTTTGCGATCGGTAAGAACTATACTTGCTCCGCTGGACAGCTTTGATTGTATAATCTGCAAAATTTGATTCTATAAAGGCAAGCCTCATAGTTGGTAGTAACTCTGCCTTTTACGCTGTAGGTAGTGGGTTTGATTAATTAGGCTCGGTGGAACGCAGGGCCAGGAAGCTTATTGGTGAGGAATGTCTGAAGCCAGATCAAGCACACAATATAAACTTCAATAGCGGGTCATGATTGCATCTTTTAAATAATTGTGTTCCGACATTTTAGAGGTAAGATAGCCAGTTCCACAGTTTGTAAAGGATTCCGGGTGAAGTGCGCTTCCACCTTCGGCCTTATCATAACTTGAAAAATCGGGTGAGATGATGGCCAAGCTCTTCTACGGAGTACAATAGAAAAATAAAATAGGAACTGGTTTTTATCACCTTTAGAAATACTAAGTGCTATCAAATATCAGTAATACGCTTTGCAAAAACATGAAATCAGCTAATTACCTGCGTCCGTATTACTACTGAATTACAACCTGTTTTAACTAATCCTAGGAGACCTATGAAATAGAGATGTCTTGCTCCTTCCAAGACCTCGTCATTGGCTAGGCAAACCTTGAAATTAAGAGTATTCACAGAGATCTTTAAGAAAAACCACATAGAATTTCATCAAAAATATTCCTGCAGTGGAGCCGCAAGCAAGAGTGTAAAATAACATGTAATGCAACGTGTAATACAATGTGTAATACAACGTGTAATACAAAGTGTAATGCAACGTGTAATACAACGTGTTATACAATGTGTAATACAAAGTGTAATGCAACGTGTAATACAACGTGTTATACAATGTGTAATACAAAGTGTAATGCAACGTATAATACAACGTGTTATACAACTTGTAATGCAAACTGTAATACAATGTGTAATAAAACATGTAATGCAACGTGTAAACAATGTGTATTACAACGAATAATGTAATTTTTCTTTTAGTTCCAAGCAGCATTACTGCAGAGGTGGCTGCTGCCGCACTTCATGTGTCCCTTCTGTCCGTTCGTACAAGCGCTCAGTGTGAATGTCAGTGTGTTTACTCTCACTGCGATCGCCGTGGACAGGCACAGGGCTATTATCACACCACTTAGGTAAGCCACTTTTTATGTACCAGGTATGTTATGGGCCTCAGGACATCAACTGACTCGCGTAAAATGTGAGAACGTGTTAGGTTTTTTTTATTTTTTTGGTGATAGTCAAGCGTTTGACCACCAGGTTACATGTAAAACAAGTAAAGATGTGGCCTAAGATGGAGCACGCTTGCCAAAAAGGAACCTATTTACTCTGGACTTGAAGACTCCAAGATTGTACTCGTGCGGAAAAACAGACGAAGGCAAGGAATTCCATTCTTTACCAGTATTCATGATAAAGGTAGAGGCGAAACGATGTGTTCGACACAATGGAACATTTACAAGGTTCTGGTTGTAGCCAGCCGTACGTCTGCTAGTCCGGTGGTGACCTTTTCACCACCGCACTAGCAGACGTACGGCTGAATAATACGAATGGCGGGATTAGGTCAAAGATAGTTGTAAGTTTTTGAAATAAATACTAAATATCATGCGCACACTCGCCGAAGTTTCTGCTTTGAAACAGGTTATTTGCCTTTGATTGGTTATTTTGACCATAAGTGACAAATTAATAATTTCAAAATATTGCGAATGCATATTCATTGTAGAATCATTATCAAATCTTTACTTATCTAGTTTCCGATACAAAGACCCTCGACAGATCAAAAATGACGGCAGGTTGTCCTTTCCGCTTAACTACTCCCAATCAATCCACTCCACTGAGTCCTATCACGCATTAATATTATGAAAATATGTATTTGAAGATAATTAATACAGTAGTTTCTAGTAAACTTTGTAATATTATTATGCTACGTTGTGCATGTGTCACGTTTTTATGTTTACAATTTTCATTTTTCACCCGGCGTATGGTGGCGGTATATTAGTTGAGTAAATAACACAAACATACAATCTCCTAAAGCGCTTTACAGTAGTTGCTACGTAGAGCGCTTTACAATTCCAATTCCGTTTTAATACAGCCAGCTGGCAACGAGCGCTTTGGTTTCCATCTCCAATTCAACATTTTGATGGTCGGTTTTGAAAGCAATTTTCTCATATCCTATTAAAAAGTAGGCCACGCGGTGGTTTTAGTATAAGTAGTTAAATTGTGGCACAGGAAGCGATCATCAAAGTGAGTCGCAGAATCGATATCGAAGGACCAAATAATGATAAATATTTTCTACTGCCAAAAACTCATTATTAACCATTTTTTAATCATTTCCCACAATCTTAAAAATAGCTACCGAATTTCGACGAAAATAGACCAATGGTATTGGGTCTGAAAAATTGTGTAACAATTTTATACTTTGATCTTTTATCCTCATTTCATGTTAAAATTTAATTTAATCAAGAACCTAATATTTTGTATTTGTGAAAGACAGGGAAAAAAATTATAGTTATAAAAAATATGAAATAATGGTCTTATAAAATTTTAACCCTATATTCTTCGTCATTTTACAGATTGTAGTTGCTTGAAACTAACTTGAAACTTAGTAAGTTTTTTTTATAACATTTAGTACATATTAAATTGATATATAATATGCTCTAAAACTATATTACAACCTAGCCTATGTAGGCTAATTAGTAGTTTTATGCTAACTTAGTTTTAGAAGGAATTAATTTAAAGATTTTTTCCAATGTCACGTTATTTACAGTTTCTATTTAAGGGCTGACACTACGTTATTGTGTTCTTAAAAGTAGCACTTACACTGACACTTTTTTATACCATTTAGTATTAAACTAACTCAAAAGGTTTAGTTCTTTTCAGTCTTCTCACTGTTTTTGTGTTGTCGAGCAGCTGGATTGCCTCAACGTTCACATGTTTATGAAGTCTTTATTCATGAGCTTCTGCATGTTTTTTTTTATAACTTTATCAATAAGCTCTATGTTAAGGTCCCTGTGGAGTACATCGTTCCTGATATACCAAGGTGCATTTACAATATCCCTGAGTACCTTGATTTGGATGCGTTGGATTATTTTGATGTTACTTGTTTTGGTACAGCCCCAATGCTGAATACCATAAGTCCATACTGTTTTATACAACAGAACTTTGTTATGTGTTTACAATGTTGACTGCCTTCCTAGGAGCCAGTACATCCTTATGTATCTTATATCTAACTCTTACTTTTTCTTCTTGACGTGAGCTTTCCAGCGTAGCTTTGCATCAAGAGTCATGCCTAGGTACTTCGCCGTATTTTCATACGGTATAGGCTTATTGTTGATATATATCGGGAAATACTAATCCTTTTTATTTGTTAAGTTAATGTTCACCGATTTTCAATCATTATGTTTGATTCTCCATTTTTTTGTGATATGAATGCCAAGTATGCTTCTCCGTGTAGAACAAAAAAGATACTGAACAAATAAAACAGAAAACTAAAACATAAATAAAACTCTTTCAAAAGAGGTTTTTAAGCCAATATTTCCATCTGGTTTAATCGCGCAATCATGCCGAATAATTAAATGAGATTGTGAAATTCCAAGAGATGACAAATCTTCTTATCCGCGCGTTGAACGGCTTTTTATCTAAATGTTTTGCAACATTCCCAACATTTTGTTTAATTCCATGTTTTGCTTTCCACCGTTTTTCTAACTTATCTAGTGAAGATCTAGTTACATGCAAGTCAAAATACTAAATTTCAAGCAGTCCCAGATGAAAGTATTTTTAACATTCATTATCTATTTACACATTCATCATGCTTAAAAATAATGTAAAAGGGGGTGACGATATACAATATACAAAAATAGTCATACAAATAGGTATAAGTCCAGTGCCTACATTTTCTTATTTTAAATGGGTATTTGTCTATTCCTCGAGGCCTGCTCAGTCATTTACATATTTTTAACCGACATCCAAAATAAGGAGGAGGTTCTCAATTCGTCGGAATCTTTTGTTTTTTTTTTGACACTTGGACAGATTTGGAAAATTCTTTTTTTTGTTTGAAAGGGTCTTGGTCTTCACAGGTGGTCCCATTGACTTCAGGTCAGAATCTGATGATGGGATCCTGTAAAAATCGAGGCAACTCTTAAAATATTATATGCACACTTGATGCGATTTGGGTGTATTACCTCAACAGTAAGGAAAATACGGACCCCATATAGGATCACGCGTCTGTCTGACTGTCCGTCCATCTGTGATCAAAATAATTGGAAAAAATACGTCATCCAGGTAAACGAAATTGTATCATATTATTCATTGGAGTCGGTTTTCTTCTTAGTATTTAAAACGTATTTTATATATTTAAATTACACTTTTGCGAATAAAATATGAATGCTACTCATGTTTATCCTTATAGGAAAAGTTAGTGTAACAGTATTCTTGTATTGAGTATTCTTGGTGTAACAGTATTCTACTTACTTTGTTTAGAAGAGGTATCTGCTCTTTGGAATATAAATAAAGGGAAGGTAAATCTTCGCCCCTTCTAATTTAAATACTACCTTTGATCAACTCTGTAAAACAATGAAGGACAATAACCTTAATTTACAAGGTCCTCACCGCCGCCATGGACATTAAAAATGTCATTAATTACCACTTCTTACAATAAGGTACAAACAGTATTGGTCACTGTTTACCCGACTACGGTGAAGCATAAATGAGGATTATGATTTTGACCGGTATGTTTTGAACAGGTGAACATGTAACATACTTACATGTTCACCTGTTCCCACATAACTTCTAAACTACTTATTATAATTTGACAAATGAGGTATGAGGAAGCGAGATTTTACTCTGATAGGCTATGTGACGTCATATTAAGTTTAATATGACGTCATTGATTGATCATAATACAAATCATAATATGATTTGTTTTTTTGAATGCCGTATTGGGTGGTTAATATTATGTTGTCTTAATAAAAAAGTAGGCATCGTCGATCTAAAATATGCAATTTTATTAATGTTGTCTTTATGTTAGAGATTCATTGAATATAATTATTGAATATTTGGCTAATGTACAATAAGGCTTAAAAAGCACATTTCAAATATATATTATAAGCCGTTGCTCACGGCTATGCTTGCATGTACTCTTAGGAATATTTTTTTAAATTAAATAAATAATAATTACATGACATTCATTTCACACAATGACATCTAGTCATGACCATCGAGTAAATAAGTTTCACTCACTGGATGGATTTTGGATGTTATTCCTCAGTGTTATGTTAACAAACATAACAATATTTTCTCTCCAAACTAATATACATACTTATATAACAAATACGTATTTCATTATGTATTATGGTACACATGTTAAAATTTAATGTATTAACAATAAATTAAATAACCATAAAAATACGTTTAAAATCATGCAATATATGTTCATGTAATTAATACATAATCACAGAGATGTTCAGAGGATAGCCGTGGTCATATGCAAGTGGCATATGACCACGGAGCTTACGACCGTTAGTATGTTTTGTTTTGTTAAGGTAGGTGGCATATGGTCGGACGAATAGCGAAGGCTTGGTAATAAGGTTCCTTATTATATAATATATGAGTATACACTTTTTTTGATGCCAATTGATCCTGTTTCTTATAGGGATCAATAGTCTCTACTGGACTGACTGAGGTTTGAGTACTAGAAATGTTAGATATAGCGAAAAAAAATTCCATACATTTCGGTAAAAAAGTCAAACTTCTAAATTACCCAAACTTTTTCTTATAGCTATTATAAAGAAGACTGACTGAAAAAAAGTTGCCTACTCTTTAAAAGTAAGTAAAAAATAAGTTTTAAATTTCTAACTTCGAATTCGATTCTTAGGTTATTTCAGTCATTATTATGTTTGTGCTGAGAAAATCTAGATTGTTAGTTGTAATTTGTGTATTTTTTTTTTAAATGTCTTTAAATCGCAAACTTTTGAAGCGTATTTTGTAATTAATAGGAGCTCGGAATCTGCACTAGTGTGGTACGAAAAAAATATTATCCTTTGCGACAAGTAGGTACCATCAAGAAAGGTGATTAGTAATTAATTGTAGAAGATTGTCGATGATTATGATGATTGTCTACTTAGGTAGGTATTTTTGCTTCTAAGCGTTTGCGTAAGTCACGAGGCCAGCTCGACAAAGACTCTAATTATCTTATGGCCACTGTATTTCCGTACAAATATATGGGAAAAGTTTTTCGCGATTTCTGACATTCCTAGTAATCAGGTCGGTCTTGTAGAGACTATTTATCCTTATAAGAAACAGGATCGATTGGCATCAAAAAAGTTTTTGTGTAAAATGACCATTTTCTTGCTGACTAAGTATAATTTTTTTCCAATTTCTGAGAATGAAATTCAGAATATCTTTTAAATGTATGGATAGTCTCCTAAAAACTTTTCCTGTAACTATTACGGTTATTGTACCTGCCCTTACTGTCCCGTCTCAAAAATTCACCCTGTATAGCTAACTACTTATTTGCAAATTAAATATGTGATAGGTCGCTAGTCCATCACTGCTTATAGGAGTACTCACCAGTGTCATATACTTAGTATTACTTAATTATTCCCATTTGTGCATCAAACTTAGTTACAAATTTACTACACACTTCTCATCACATAGAGGGCTACAAACTTGAAGGCTTATTTAAATGCCCAAGGGATAACGAACATGTTACGAAGTCTTAAACCTTACACATTTCCTCATAACTATTTGATAGACCTCACAGCTTGGTGCTACCAACTCAGCTTTAATCGATGTAGGTTGTGGGTTCGATTCCCAGACGGAACAAACTGTGTCATGAATAATATTTGTTCTGTATTTGGGTGCGGTATTGTAGCATAAGTATGTTTTTATGATCATTTTTTCCGTGGCGGTTGCTACTTAAGAATCGGCCTCTTCAATTCAAGCCCAGCCTCTTCTAAAGCTGGAGGGTTATGCCATAATCCCCATGCTTGTCAGACAGCAGTAAAGGTTACACACACACACATACACAGATGGAAGTAGCTGTCATCTGATGAGATCCCTTAGTCAGCTTTTACGACATCTATGGGCTGGTTTGGAGGGATCAATTCTCAAGCTACACGCTGCCACGGCAATAATTATTAATGTATCATTTGTTTCAGCGCTCATACCTCAAAGCGGGCAGCAAAAATAGTAATAGTACTAATCTGGGTGCTCGCGTTCTCACTCGCAGCGCCCATGGCGATGTCCTGGGAAGTGATAATGGAAAATGAGCTGGATCCAGGTAATGTAGTATTTAGTTGTCATGTACCTACTTGACTGAAAATAGTCAGACTACATGGTTTTACGAGAATGTGACCTTTAAAATTTATACAATCTAAAATATTTAGAGTCGGCACTTTTCTTTTGATACCCATATTATTCAAATCAAACATTTTATTGCATCCCCTTTTATTTTTTGTTCGCTCCCCCATATTAAAATTATTTTACCCTAAAGTACTCCCACAATTTAGAGAAACCAAACGAAATCTCATTGCCAAAGCGATCTAGCCGTCTAGGTTGCAGACTATGACTATGTAGAGCCGCGTCACCTGCTACCTAAAATACCACAACAAAGATATCACATGTCTGATGAGCAAAAGGGGGGCGTGGTATGAGAAAAACAACTAGGTTCAACATAAAGAAAACATTCGCATTCGCTTATGAGGCGAGGTAGCTTATTTTCGCTATGCTGATAACCTACTTTGACACACCTACTTTGTGTTCTGTGGACACGTACATCGCGACCTATATAAAGATGCATGCCGCTATTTATTTTAGACTTGCATGTGATGTATTGTTACCGCTAGCCAACGCCATGGATTGGAACAAAGAAAAACGTTTTTAATTATTATTTTTTTAATGGAAGGAGCTGAAATTTGGGATTCGTCCTCGGCAAATTTACAAAAACAAAATATAAATACAGTTGCACACTCCAAATAAAAATGAATTAATAGCTCTTGATATAGTATGTCGAAGGTAAGTATGGCCTCACACGGGATCGTTATTTTTTCCCAATAAATTTACAATTGCAAGTACAGAAACCATGTCTTCCTCGTCCGAGCTCATTCTGTCTCCTGCTAGTTCCGATGTCTGTTCAACCTACCCTCCAAATTTCATGTCTCTAAGACCAGCCGCATATCTGTGCGTTGATATATCAGTCAGTCAGTCAGTCAGTCAGTCATGACTTTGAATTTTTTTAAAATACAATAATTATTATCTGTACTAGCGATTTAGAAACTAGTTTAAAATATGGTGCCTACAAATTATGGGTACTTAATACCCATTGCTTGGGTGCTTGGTTGGTTAAATTACTAACAAACAAACTAGATAGGATGACAGTTCAGAAAAAAAAAACAACCATCCAACTACAGCCTGGTTAGTCATTTGGTAATAGACGATGAAGTTGCCCCGTCGACGCCGAGTTCAAATACAAATACAAATACTTTATTTGTCCAAAACACAGGTGTACAGAAAGTTCTTATATTTTTTTTAGTGTGCTCGGCCATGTTCCGCCTCTGACCAGGCATACAAATTAATTAATCTCGAACTGAACAATCGGAAATAAATGAATCGTCCTGTCGGCGAACAGTCCAATGACGAATCGGTCATAGAAGAACGGTTGTGCAATCAAATGACCCATTAGAAAATAATATACCTATAAGTACAAACTGTATTTAATATTTTTCAAGTTGAACGAAATAAAGTATTATTTTACAAAATAAGTATTTTGTTCCATCCGACCCCATACAAATTGCAAGGGGGTAAAAGCCATTCGGCTTGAAATTATTATGGAGTTTTATCGGACCCCACGTGGGGTCAGAGTCATGAGGTACGTTGTTAATAAACCCAATTAAGTAGGTAGGTACTTGCAATACTATTTGCATGCATAATTATCAGAATGTTTTAAATAAAAATAAAAACGTTACTTATCACTACCGCCACCAGTCAATTCATTTTACGATTCGTCTGTCAAATATTCATGAATTTTATAATAATAATTGTTTAACAATAATTGGGTTACTTAATTTTTAAATGAGTTTAGATTGTCCACTTCTTTAAAATCATTCAGTAATTTATTGTATTACCTTGGTCCCATGCAAAATATACTTTTGTCGAGCCGGGCTGTCTTGTGAGATGTCATACAAACTTTATGCACACGCTTACTCTGAAGAATACCAAAATGTTCAATATTTTTCCTAACAAATACTTTTGATTCTAGTATATAAACAGATGTAAAAGGTAGTATTTTACATTCTATAAAACCAGGTTTGCATGAATCCAATGGTTTGAGACTGGCTATCTATTAATAACTCTTAACTATTTCACCTAATTTAGAGTTAACAACTTACGAGGAGTAAAGAAAAGGGGTGAGGATTTACAATGTGATGGACTTTTCGATTTTTTTATTTGAATTACAAAAAAAAAACATGAAGAAAAAAAACCGAGGTTCGATTCCTACCCAGAACAAACATTAACAAGGCGATAATATGAAGTAAACGATTTTTTTTTTTCAAGTCTTCGATTCACCTTTATCATCTAACACGATAACTGTATATTTTCCTTTGCAGTAACCAATCTTCAATACAAAAAACCATTTTGCGCCCCGAGCAGTTTTGGAAACCACTCACTGGCGATATACAGATTGCTACTGTATATATTTCAGGTAAGTTTGTTCTTACAATATGCGCCAATTTATTTTTTCTATATTTTCTATATTCTATATTTTTTCTGTATATCACATACACATTACGATATCAATTTGTTCGAAAATGTTTTACAAATTATAACATATACATATTTATACAGAATACTCCTGTTTCACTGAAGCTAATCAATCAAATTTTATCGAATAAAAGCATCCAGTGAAATTATTGTTACCGAAAGGTGTGTAAATAACCTAGTTCATAAAATTCACGCTCAGGCAATTATCATCAGCTACTTTACCGATAAACGAAGCTTAACGGAGCATTTTTGTTTGAAATTCAGCGTTTGTACAGTGAGGCGCGGTCGTAGTGACTGGTTTCGAAACTAGTTTATAATATTTACGTGCTGATTGCAATAATTTATATTTACTAAACTTAGGACTTTATTCCTGCCCTTTATCCCGCGAGAATTTCTCAAAATTCTTTCTAATATCACACCTATACTACGAAAAGAAACTCAAGTATAACATTATGATGATTTCATGGGTGATCATTACAAAACTCTCTCATCAAAACTCGCTATTTTCCTGAAATACAATTTCCTAATAATAGCAACTATCGGCCAGAAAATTCCGATGTAATCGGTCCAGTCGGAACCAACGGGCAAACATTTTCAAAATTGCTTTTTTTTTAAGTAATTTATTTTAATTGGCGCTGGCTGGTGCAATCCCGAGCGATAAATACGCTATAATAATACCCGTTTCTAGAATTAAAATAATGTGTTCCAATCGCGAAAGTTTAAATAAGACTAAGTAGTCTTTCTTTTTTCATACGCTGTTAAAAGCTATTATTTTGACACTACAAACGGACACTTATTACTATTTAATTTATTATTATCATAGACGAAAACCAAGAACATAGACTTAGATTGTCAATAAAAGACTAAACAAATAGTTACATACAAGACATAATCATAAAATATTAATTGGAGAGAGTTCCGCATACATGATATGATGCTTCGTTATTTACCGAAAAATTTACAATGATAGGTACCTATTCTATATTTACTTCCGCACATAATTAAATCAAAGCATGCATTGTGCATATTATAAACTAAATGAATGAAAATTGTGACTGATACTAAGAAAAATCATACACTCACCCTGATGACATTCAAACAATCAAACAATAGCATACGCGAGTAAAACCCATGTTTAAATCTTAATAATTCTTTAATATTATGTAAACAACAAATATTGCTATTAATACATGCAATACACCCGTAGATTACCTACACACCTCATAATTGGGGTTATTCCTTGATCATTTGGTTTTGAGCTGGGAAATATACCTTCACCGCAATTAGTTACATACAAGACATAATCATGTTTCGTTCGTAACTAGTTATGAAGCAATGGTTTCGAAGGCGGCTGAAGTGTTAATTTAAACCCTCTCGAATAAACCTATTGATAAAATACATACCTATAGCTCAACACCCCTTTTCATTGTGTGAACGCCGCGCCGCCGCCCTAGCGAGCGAACGTTAGATAGACGCTGTAGACGAACTTTTCAATAAAGCCTTGTTTGATTTGCCATTCAGTACTTAACAACCTGATCCTATTCAATAGGTAGCGACTTTGTATCGCAAACAGCATTCTTATATGTTTACGCAATAGGGTCGCCTACATAATAGTTTAAGAGTTATATTTCGTAGAATATATGATATTATCTTGTTTCACATCAGCCCCCTTATTCTCTATGACCAATCGTGTCTTAACTTGCCCGCGTTACGATATATGGGGCCTTATGCTGTATGCCATTGGAGATTCCTTACCACAAACGTGTGACGTCATATCGTGTCCCAAACGTAAACGCGGTTTTTCAAACGCGCCGTTGTAAGGAATTGCAATAATTGAATTCTGTATGCCACATGATAGGTTGTTTATGCCCCGTGTTTTGATTTTTTTATTACACGTTATACGTTCAAAATCTACTACCTAGTCTTTTCGAAAAATACTCGGTTATTTTATTAATTTTAATCTTTCGTTTCCAATCTTCATGTCAAGTCAATTACGTCTTAAGTTATAAGGTTGCTCAACCATAACTATTAATAATTTATTAATTTAATCTCTCTCTCCATTGCTGAAGCTTAAACAAAAATATTGTACCCATATTTTTGTCATGAAAGCGAAATACAAACTAAAAATGATTGTGCGATATGCTCGTAATTAGGTGATTATGTCGGTTTTAGGTTCAGAAGTTTAAACAATACTTACTGAGGTAATTACTCTTTGATATTCGATGCCCACGCTGTTATTCTGACTATATTCAAGACTCAAGGTGTGATGCTATGTTTGAACAATAAGTTCACATACACGATTTGTTGTACAACGTTCGACATTCAAAAAGAAATTGTTTGTTTTAGTGGGGCCCCAATTGTATTATATACATCTCTGTGAGTCGAGACCAGGTCAGGATAACAGTTCCAAATAGGAAGCGTTGTCAATACTTATCGACTGAATACAAAGAGCTTACAATTTTCAACAAAAACCCTCAAACCCTCACATGAACACCTTTTTTTGAGATCTCTGTTAATCACTCCAAAATACTTCTAGGTATTTATTATGCCCCCTCAAGTGACATAAATAATTTATCCTCCTATAAAAAATATTGTTAATTATGTTAAATTATTATTCTCCCGTTTTTATTTTTTGAAAGGCTGACCTGGCGAAGGCAATACCGAGGGTAACACATCGAGGCGGAAAGGTCCATCGACTCCGCCGGCGGAGTCAGTGTATCTGTGTACTGTTTTCTTTGTGTGACGAGATAGTTAATGAACGGATGCTGTCACCTCCGGGTTAGCGGTGGTGAGTGGGTCATCCGGGTCTCCAAATACGTGTCTTGGCCGATGTAGGGACGGAGGAGAAAAGGTATAAGCGAGGTATGTATAATATGGATGTGTGATAGTGAAAGGCATGTTGGGAGCATCTTATTATTACATAATTAGTTAAGTAAAGGTCGTTTTCTGGTGCTAAGTAGGTATTTTTCTTGGCAATGGTAACCTAGTGTTCAACGGGTTAGGATTGGGATCAGGATCAGGTTAGAGGTATAAGTAAATCTTCCGTCTGCTGATAATTAAGAGTTCTGAGCCAATTCGTCACAACTGCCTTACATTTCGTCGTTATTAATGGGTAGATAGTAAGATTTTTGTTTATTTTGTTATATAGGAATGGTCCAAGGAAGCATTAAAGTTTCTGAGTTTTTTTAGTATGGAAGGGTACAGTACAGCAGACGGTACCTTTTCTGCGCTTATCTGCCACTTTCCCAGGGTCTTAGTATTTTTGGTAATGTTTTTTTAGGATGATTTGTAGCACAAAATACTGCCTTATTGTTAGCACTTCCCAAACGTTCAAAAAGTCGGTTGTAGGAAAGCGATATGGCAAACGCGCTGCTACCTTCAGTATAGCCCTTTGAGCCACTTCCAAGTCGTTAATATGAGTTTTTGCTGCACCACCCCAGGACGTGATGCACCACCCCAGGACGTGATGCAGTACCCGAGGGTTTGACAAACGGCAAAGTATACCATTTTGATGGTTTCACGATCAGCATCATGTCTTAATCCCTTAAAGATATATATGAGTTTCTGTAATCTTGTTTTAAGTGCTTGGATGTGGTACTTAAAAGTAAGTGTTTGATCAATTACTATTCCATTTATACTTGGTGTTGTTTGTTCGTTGAATGACTGGACATTGACAGATACTTTTGACAGGTATGGGTAAGGCAATTGTGGGCAGTTAGATGAAGGGTTGTTGGCAGTAGTACATAAGATTGTAAAGCGAATGCAATACAATTTGATTTGGATACATTAAACGTAAGAATATTTCCTGAGCCAGGAACATATCTCAGTGATTTCTTTTTGTGCTACAGTAAAGACGTCTTTCCAATTATTTTCATTGAAGAGGAGCACTGTGTCATCGGCGAATGTAGTAATTTTACCACGATCCATTTGGATATTACAGAGATCATTGACGTATATCAAAAAGAGCGCGGGGCCTAAGATGCTTAGTATATCTATGAGATCATTTACAAAGGGTTAGAGATGATTCATAAGGAGTCGCTCATAGACTTTTCCTAGAGAGTTAAGGAGATTGGACGATAGCTAGCTGGAAGGTACTCCCAATAACATGGGCGTAATATTAGGGAGCATTGATTCATAGCAGCATTGAAGATGATAAATATGCAGATAGATAAATGAGGACAGTGGGGAAGTTTTTTAGCACTCAGTCGGTGATGCCATCAGGGCCATGGGCTTTTTAGGATGCTGATCCATGATGATCTGTTTGTTCTCAGAAGCTCTAATAAGGTAGGATGATGGATTGAGGTAGGGAGGTGGGAGGTAGAGAGGTAGGGAATTCACTGTTCACCTTGGCAAGGTGGACAGAGTGGCCTGATTCTAGACTTGAAGAGCATTGGGATTCAAGACATTCAGCCCAATAATTAGTTTTGTCCTCGTCATCGAAGGCAATGGACTTGTCTAAACAGACTAGACGAGGCATAGAGATGGAGGTATCCGTTTTCATACAGCGGGTAAGATTCCAGTAGGCCAGGTGGCTGGCGCTTAGGTCAGTGAGAAGGTTTTCCCATTCACTATCCCTGAATTCTTCAGTGCGCTTGTTAACTAGCTTATCTAGTGCGCGCAGAGTGGCGTGGATTACCACGCCACTCTTTGCGCATAACCGCACAAGGGGAATTGATGTAGGCCCGGTCTTAAACGAACTGGGGTTCCGCGCAAAAAACTTATAACCCATGCAATGCAACTAGATTATTTAGGGCTGCTTGCTTTTCGTGGAAATTACCAGGTGACGACGAGAACACATTCCTGGATATTCCACTAGTATATTATAATAAACAAATAAACATACCTAACAGTATTCCCATATATACCTACTCACAAATCAGGCAAGCAAGACTTTATATCAGGTACCATTTAATTTTCTCATTGTCCTTTGTGATTTTAATTCTTTGCTATTTTATTGAACAGTATAAACTTTACACATTATTTTTAAATACCAGCCGTAAGTTTCTTTTACTCTTTCAAGTAATATCACGACGAACAAATATAATGTCATGCTATGTTGATTTTATTCAAAAACAATTTATTTTATAGCTTTTACTTTGGGGATCTGATTCCACTTACTTTGTACGGACCTTTGAAAACCTTTGAAGCTTTGGGATCAGACAAGAGTACCTACTTGATGTTAGAACTTTTGTCGAAATTGTGTCTTCATTTACAACACCCTTTGCCCTAGTCAGCCTCTGTAGGTCTGTAGGTCTGTGGTATAGACTACGTGTCCATTTGTGCTGGATTCATTGAAAATGTTACTATACTACGTAAGCATAGCAATGTTTTTGATGAATCAAGCATAGATGATGATGATAATAATAATTAGTAAATATTACAGGACATTCATTTCACACAGCGCCATCTAGTCCCAAACTAAGCAAACCTTGTAATATGAGAACTAGATTACGGATATAATACTAACATGTATATTTTTTGTAAATATATACTTATCATAAAATACAAGACCCATGTTCATGACACCATAATAATAATTATAACGTTTATTGTTTAAAAATACAGCCCTCTTTATAAAGTTCAAAGGGTACATTTTGGGGAATTGTATAGGTAGTTGTACAAAATATCAGAGCGGACCTCTAAACTAAATTTGTAACTTGTATTTTAGAGGATACTCAAGAAATCTGTGCACAATAAGGTATCTGTGTATTGGTTTATTGACACCTAAACTAAGTGAGATACTTATGTTTAAGGTGTCAAGCTCTTTACGTGTGCGTATGCTGTATACCTAGATCGGACGTGATTTTACCGTTGTTTACATTTATTTATTTGAATGGAATGTAAACCTGCAATAAAAATAAATGTTTTATGAAGGAAAATCAACCGACAGAAATAAGAGCAAAAATACAAATTATTAACCTAATTATAACCTAATGGTAGTGGGTTAGAAAAGATTGATGTCATAACACATATTATCACAGATCTGTTCTATAATTTGGTCATATTAGGTACCTTATCTTGTTCTTATCCTATACACTGGTCGCCACACTTCTATCTTCCATCTCATTAAAAATACTCCCTCTAAGGATGTAGACCTATTTTAACTGTTCATAGGACTATTGACAAAAGTAGGTTATTACTTTACTAGTTTTGTTAACAAAGTTTTTCTTACATAACATACAATGTAGCAAGACCCCTTTGATAAAATATTTGAACTAAATAAACTTTGTGTTTATTGTAAGCCGTACGACAAAACCATTAACCAATATTGTATATAATATTAACCACTTCTGTGGTCTATAAGTTCGCCCACCGATATCGTGCAATGTTGGCGTCCACAGCTAAAATAACTATTTCACTGTACTAGCAATAACTTAAGCTACATCTATACTAGTAAAAACATTATAAATCATTGCATAAATCATCAACATCAAGCTATCGCAGCCCACTGCTGAAATATTAGAGTGCGCCACTGACCCCGATTTTCTGCCTTTTGCATCCACTCTCTGTACAGTGGTCGTCGAAAATCTAAAAAAATAAAAAAATACTACGTATTAGAGACAGAGACTTCTCTGCTGAAGTCGTCGTTGACCCCACCGGTTGTCGGTCTATCAAAAAATATGGTAAGTCTACTGCCACTTCAGCATGCTAACTCTTTGAGCTATGTCGATCTAACTCTTTGAGCTACGTCGATCAAGATTTTGTCTCTGCTGAAAAAAGTTATAATGAACTGAACAACCTGAAGCCTAATTGTACTAATACACTGTCACCTTGTATGGTCGATGTTATTTTGGTTTACAATAAAGTCTCCATTCATTCACTCATTCATTCTCGTTCATTCGTTTAGCCATTCATTCATTCATTCATTCGTTCGTCCATTAATTTATTTTGTGAAGCTTTACACGAATGTGTTGTTTCAGTACGTGATCCCGCTGTTCGTTATATCTTTCGCGTACGCTCACATGTCTATGAAGCTGTGGGGTGCGCGAGCGCCGGGCAACGCGCTAGAAGCCAGAGACGCCAACCACATGAGAAACAAAAAGAAGGTCTGTATTTAACATTGTTTTTAATAGTTAAAGCAGTAGCATAAGACTTATAAAATTGCATTGAACTTAGCATATTGGAAAAAATAAAGAAATATGTTCATATTCATACGCATTTATTTCTCGACAGTTAAACTGTGTTGATATCAGAAACACTGGACAGAAAGGCTCAGTAGTCCGATATTTTTGGTCATGTAACAACTGAGACGAGAGTGTCGCATCTGTCCGATCATCGGTCTAAGTAATCGGACTCCTGATACTAGGCCTTTATTCTGTATGGTTAGTTATGATACTTATGAACTTCAACAAAGTCCTACCACCAACCAAGACTGTTGGTGGTAGGACTTTGTTGAAGTTCGCCTGGCTAGCTACCACCATCTTACCTAATTCGGTCGCCATAATAACAATTCTAATATTGTTGTGTTCCGGCATTCAGAGGTAAGATAGCCAGTTCCTCAGTTTGTTGAGGAGTCCGGGTGAAGTGCGCCTCCACCTTCGGCCTTATCTTAACTTGTTACCAGGTGAGGTGAAGGCAAGCGTTTCCCCGTCGTACAATAAAAAAAAAGTCTCAAGTCAATTTTGTAGAATTATACCCGCTATAGGCAAAAATCCTCCAAAAATCCTCCTTCCCGCTTGTCCGAAAAGAAGAAAATGTATTATCAAGAAAATGGTTTAAGAAAAAATTATAGCAATTTTTTATTTTTTTATTGTACAATGGGAATGTGCTTGGCCTTAATCTCACCTGATATTTCGAGCTATAACAAGGCCGAAGATGGAAGCGCATTTCACCCGGAATCCTCAATAAACTGAGGAACTGGCCATCTTACCTTTAAATGCCGTAACACAACAATTTAAGAATTGTTGTTATGGCGATAGAATAAGGTAAGATGGTGGTAGCTAACCAGGCGGACTTAATCAAAGTCCTACCACCAAACAAACCAAGCACAATATTGTACTCCCCTTGGGGATCAAACCCGGGACCCCTCTGCCGGACGCCGGTGGGTGAACCACTAGACAACAAAGGCAGTTAAACTTATCCTAGGATCCTTGACACTACTGACATAATGTGACCATTGGACACATTATAGTAGTCGATACACTAGAGGTACTATATATGTGCGATGGCCATTATCACTACGCCTGGTACGCGTCATACACGGTATGTGTACGTGAAAGAAAAATAATGCCGAATACCTATAATTGTACATTTTTATACCCTACATAGGATGCACCTACTCTGAAATCGTTAATTAATATGGTGTCAAACGGACCGCAGCATTTCCGTTTCTCTTAATTAATTTCATACAGTAATAAATAGTAAATATATACAAAACGTCGTATTTCATGAAAATGTTGGAACTATGAGACAGTTTGTGATTATCTATAAATTAAAATCGTCGTGCAGCTGGCAGACATATTGACTGACTGATTGATAATCAGCGCAAAACCTAAATCAGAGGTCCGAGACATGAAATTTCCAGAGTAACTTTCATTCGTAGTATAAGGCTCTTTTGAAGTGAAAAATTTTATTAAACGCGCTCGGGCTATTGAACACCATACACCTTACTGACACCACTTTTGTCACGTTTGACTTTATGAACACTTGTCTCGTTATCTTGACGATCCTAAGAGGTACGGGGAAGGACCGTTCGAAGACTGCCTCTACCTATAGACTACAAACTTCATGTTTTCACTTCAGTCGGTACCTACTCCCGGAGTGCCACTGTGCTGTTTTTTTTTATATCATGATGGCGAAGCACCTTGCCATCACCTCACCTGCTGTCATCTTATTCTAAGGCTGAAGGTAGTGGCTCACCTAGAATTTGAGAATTTGAGAGACTAAGCAATCTGCTATTTTACCTTCCATATCTATAAAATATTATCGGCCGGTATCTACCGGAACACAACAATAAATTAGAATTATTTGTATGGCGTCATACATATAATATGTAGCTAGCTTACTTAGGTAGGTATATATATAGATTTCAGATTCAGATTCAGATATATTTATTCCATTCAGATACATTACAGTACACTTAGAAAAGTCACAAAAAGGTAAACCTAATAAAAAAAAGAGTGTAGCTAGATAACCTAAGATCAAGCAATAATAATAATAATACAATTTCAAAAACATCGTCATACCCACATGACAACCTAATTTATCAGCAAGTGCTTCGTCAAGAGAATAGTATGATTTCTTCATTAGCAAATTTCTGATCCTGATACTGGAAACACTATTGTCCATATTTCGTATCTCTTGTGATAAATTATTAAACAGATTCACACTTATACATATACATTGGTAGATATATCATAATAGATGTCTTGTATGTAGATGTGTAATAAGTTATCTACATTTTATAATATTAACAGTGTGATGATGTTTATTATATCATGTAGTTTGTCATTACATTCAAGTACTAGGTATGTCATTTATTCAGGTTTACACTTTACCATGTATTTAAAATCTTGTTTCTTTCTCTTAGGTTTTCTAGATTTTAGGGATAAGCTCGCCTTTGACACACTTTTTAATTGTAAGTTAGCTTGTACTATTATATCTATGTGATAACGATAAAGTATTAATTAAGGAGCAGTGCACTAACTAGGACCCTCCAACTCAATCCACGGATGTCGTAAAAGCCGACTAAGGGATCACACCAGGGCCAAAGCACCAAGGGCAGCAGATTCCTTCTGTGTCTTCTACACTTTTACTGCGATCACCAATCCGTCTGTTATTTATAATAATAAATAAATATTACAGGACATTAATTTATATTATAATTATATTATGGCGATTGTGGTGATTATGGCAAAACCCTCCCGCTTTGGAGGAGGCTGTCAGCAGTGGACACTAATGGGCTGTTGGTGTATAATGTAATTGGGATTTTAAGAAATTCTCACATAATGACGGGAACGAAGTCCCTGGCGTTTCACGATTCGCTGAAATAGCTCGTTTTTTCCGCAGGTTATAAAAATGCTGGTTCTGGTCGTTGCTCTATTCGCGCTCTGCTGGCTGCCTCTACAGAGCTATCTGCTGCTACAATCCTTTTTACCCACTATAAATGAGTAAGTTCTTTTATATACGATTTTGTTTATCAAAAACCTTTCCTGACTAGGGAATTTCAACATGTAAAAATACGCAAAAAGGTACATTTTGGTGTCCTACTATCACAATTTATTAAACTTTTTTTTTCACTGACCACCTTTGCTAAAACAATGGCGATCATTGCAAAACAGGTAGAAATAGATAGATAAGATCGGTAGAATAGGGGCCGTCATACTTTAATAAGACGGTGGTACAACCACCCAAACCAACCACAAATTTGTACCCCGTGGGGAACGAGCCCGGTACCCCTAGGTATGATACAGACGGGTATACCACAAGACCCTACAGACTGGTAAGATAACATAACTGAGGTAATTGATTATTATTATACATATCACATTATATAAAATACACAATTTAATTCAATAGTGACCTTTAGCTTCGGTAAGATATGCTTTTGAAACACGTGCTTCCGGCAAATGAAACCACCGTAAGAAAATAAAACGGCCAAGTGCAGACCGAGGGTTCTAACCCACATTTCAAGATCAAAAATCACGTTTCTTGCATTGTATTTAGTTTGTTCATAAAAACAATAGACAATACAAAATTATACAAAAGAGCGGCCATAGAAAAATTTGTGTGAATCTCAACTGTCTACCTATTATGGTTCATAAGATATAGCCCGGGGACAGACTAACGGACGGACGCACATCGAAGGGTTGGTAATATAGGTTGGCACCTTTTGGGTACGGAACCCTAAAAAGGTAATGTGTTTTACTGTATATTAGTGTGTGTGTGTGTGCGCATTGTATGCAAAAACAATCTACATATATCGATTACGGTGAATTTATCGTGTGAATTAACGGAGGGAAAGGTGAGATGTCGTAGGTAGTACTAAGCTTGTGCTATAATTGTAGTAGGTATTACACTATCTATAATAGTAATACTAACATGGACCAATTACTCCATATTCATTATATGATTGAACATTACCATACAAGATCTTTATAAATTGTCTAGAAAGCTAATTAACCCCAAGAAAGTTTTCAAGAAAATTCTATTAAATATCAGGTTGAGTATCCGGCCGTATCGAATTACAGCTGAATTGAAAAAAAAACTTTTAATCCGGAGGTCGCACTAAATAACCGAACTCCTGAGACTTTCGGGCCCTGAAAACCTGTTAGGGAACTTCAAACAAATGTTCATAATTACAATTTTGATTTATCGTCTACTTAAGAAAATCTAAGAATATTAATGACTTGAAAGGCGCGGTCTTTCAAGTTATTAATAACTAATGTATAATAGCAGCGCGCTTTGCATGGTTGGATGAAATGAAACAAACGACAGATTTTCATTGACAAGACTCAGGTCAGTTGATAGTAGCTCTGCCATCTGCGCTACGTTGTGAGTTTGATTCCCACCCAATACAAGCATTTGTGAGATGAGCATAGATGTATGTAATGTGTTTGGGTTAAATATTGTATCATCTTTATGTCTCTACAAAAATAAAGCATTATGTCCGTAGTCTAGTTCATATTACTTAGTTTGGGGTTAGATGGCGTTGAATAAATGTCTTGTATCAGTGTTTTTTTTATGTTTTTCTATAATACGATGGAGAAGCGCTTGGCATTCATCTCACATGTTTTAAAGTAAGATGCATACGGCCGAAGGTAGAAGCGCACTTAGCTCGGAATCCTCAGCAGTCTGAGGAACGCCGCTGAACCATAATCGTACCAATAAGCAATACCATTGACTGGCAGGAAATGGAATTTATTCGTAAATCTTTGAGCATTATGATTGTTGTTTCTGATCTATTTGCTTGTAGCTAGATTTATCCTAAATTATGAATACAGCTACGAATAGCAATAAAGATCCGTAGTCATATGTTTCTAATACAACCGAGTATTGAGGTTTTCAGGGTTACACCAGTTTGTGAATGTGAATTGTTACACAGAATAATCATAGTTTATTTCCTTTTCACTGATATGTAGCAACGATCTTCAGAAATAGTCTAGAAACCCCAAGACAGCCCTGAGTCGAGACTTTGCTAAGTTAAAAAATAAAAAACATGCTCACGTTATATATTATGAGCCTGAGTATTTATTTTATTTTATTTTATTGAATCCTAACTATTGAGTCCGAACATTTTTTTATTGTACAATAAAAAAACCTGATCTCATCTGGTTTCCTAAAGGTGCAAGCGCTTTACCCGGAATCCTCAACAGACTGAGGAACTGGATATCTAAACGTTTAAATGTCAGAACACAATTAAGAATTGCAGTTGCGGCAACAGACTTAGGTAAGACGGTAGTAGCTAGCCAGGCGGACTTAAACAAAGCCCTACCACCAACCAACAACTACTGTAGAAACCCAACTTTTCTGCATGGCATTTCACTGGAAATAAAATACGCCAAGAGCCTATGAGTAAGTTCTTGTTTTGTCACCAAAGTTACATCGTAAAGCAATTGCCGCTAAGTATACGTTGAACGCACGACCAAAAAAATAATATCTTATAAAATAGTAAGTTAATCATTTCTTTTCTCCGAAAATATTCCTGCCTACAAAGATGTTTTTCTTAGCTGGCATCATTTATTTCCCCTAGTCCGTTAGATCAAACCAAAAATGTGCGGGAATTTTTGCTCTTAAAGTATCATGTTCTCTAATTTCAAGCGAAAATGATACTGCAGAAAATAAAACATCACGTGACAAAACTCCGCACCATTTCAATATCGCTAAAAAACTTTATGAAATTTATGTATAAAATGGATGTTGACTGCAGTGACTGCAGTGACTCTAACGCACAGCCTAAACTGCTGATTGTACAGACAGGAAAGGGTTTCTATGTTTGTCTTGGTGTGTAGGTGTCCCCTAAGAACGGAATTTTGAAAGTTCGCACCCCAAGTGGTTCAAAATGGTTCAAAGCTCGGAGTGAAATGTTGCATTATTATCTCCGATACCGTGCATGATAAACGATTGAAAATAAGCGATGACATGTCTAAGGGCTTATAAAATAAAGAGTAGGGGTCCATTAATTCAGGAAAAAACCCTAAAAACAGCTTTATCATTTAAACTTTTTGAGCTGTAACAGGTTTACACTTCTTATTAATACTTTGGAATAATTAAATATTGAATATTACTGAATACGTTTCTTTATTGTACGACGGGGATCGATGATGGGGTTCCATGAATGCTTGACCGATCATCTCACCTGGTTTCTTGTTATGATATATCTGAAGGTGGAAGCGCACTCCACCCGGAATCCCCAATAGACTGAGGAACTGGCTATCTTACCTCTAAATATCTTAAACAGCAATTCAGAATTTGCTAAGATGAGGGTAGCTGTCCAAGCGGACTTAAACAAAATCCTATCACCTACCAAACCAAGCACAATATTGTTCCCCTGGGGATCGAACCTGGGACCTCTGAATCTGAAATCGGTGGGTTGAACCACTAGACCACAGAGGCGGTTTAAACCTAAACAAAGTCCTTCCTATAACCAACCAAAATGTTTTAAAATTATCTTATCCAATACATAAATTAAATACCCTTATTTGATTCATTATAAAGGAATGCGACCATGGAATTTTGCTTTCTGTTTCATGTTGGATTTTATATTTGCAAGTCAGCGAGGCCATCGCTTCAACGTTTAATTATAATTAATTAGGTACATATCTGTTGGAAAAGCATACGTAAAGGAAATCATATAAATCGAATTACATGCTGTTAAAAAAACTTATTAGCTTATACTGTTATTACTTTTTGACTGACTAGAACTAACCTAGGTAAGTACTCAAGTTAGCATATATGTCTGGCGACATTCGATTACTTAATTAAAACAATTTCAATGAATAATGTTGATTTTTGTGCACCACAATCTGCCGGAAGTAATTTCTTGCTTAAAGAGTACCATTTAATAATTTGGCATTTCATGTGTTTCAGCAGTACCTAGGTATAGGAAATGTCATCGGCCGGGTTTATACTTTTTGACATGATATACTTTTAGTTTTTGAACATTTTAATGAAACGTTCATTATATAATAAAAGTTCATTGAATCGTACTCGTTATATGACAAAGATAAACTAACTGTACGCAAAAATGACTCAATCAATATTAAAGCTATTGTGATTTAGTAGATTTTTCCGATGAAAATAATATAAATATTATTTTCTTCGGAAAAATCTACTCTTAATCTTCTCTTAGATTTTCCCATCTTGGAAAAATCGAGGCACTCTTCAAATATTATAGGCACACTTGAAGCGATTTGGGTGTATTACCTCAAAAGTAAAGAAAACACGAATCCCATATAGGATCACGCGTATGTTTGTCTGTCCGTCCATCTGTCATAAAAAAAAAACACGTCATCCAGGTAAATGAAAACGTAATTATATAAGTTCACCTTATTTAAACGTATCTTATATTATCTGAGTATTAGGTAGAACCCTTTTGCAATTAAGACTCTGGATCAGTTAGCTTTATATCAATAACTATGAAATTAGGATCGTTATTGCAAAATGTGAATTGTTATCATCTGTAACAAAAATCATTGACGCTGGGTATCAGTTGGATTTCCTATGGCACTACTAGTAGTGCCGTGTCCGTTTTCTTCCCTATGACTCTACTATGCTCATGGTTGATAGACTCATGTACTTACATTAGTAGTTCGCCCCGAACTGAGATGTGGTAATTTCTGGTTTGTGACGGAGATTATTTCTCAAATAAAGCTTAATTAACAAACGATAAAAGTGTACTTTCGTAACCCTCCAAGATATACAAAGCGGTTTAAATGTCAAAACTTCGCTGTCTCACTTACACACAACCCTATTTCTCAAAGATATAGGGTGTCAAAAAAATCCTCGTACCTCGTCGATTGATGAATATTTATATAATCATTCAAAAGATATGGGCGAAAAATTGTATTTCTGTCCACCCCAGTATCTCAAAAACCACCCCACTTAGGTATCAAAAATCCCCCGAGACAATATTTTTCTATTTGCGTTTTCTCCTAATCAGTTTAAATTTTATAAAAATCGGATATCCCGTTCGAGAGTTATGCCGTCACAAACATTGCCACATACATACCTACAGTGCCGGATTTCCTAACATAACTCGGAGATCTCTATCGCTGCGCTCACTCGATCATTTATCCCCGTGGATTAACTGAATATCAATGACACTACACAAGTAGATTGCAAGAGCATCGTCATTCTTGAGGACTTAAGACGTTGTTCTGGGGAAGTACCTCCGCCTTACAGAATATCGCAGACAAATAGCACTATATATATAAAGTGTTCCTGCGGTGAGCAAGGTAGCCAGAGCTTTTGCGCAACGTCCAAGTGATGATTCTCTAGTGTTGCTTCCATAGGCGACGTTAAACGCTGAAAACCGTATGCCTATATCCCACCTTGTAGTATAAAAAAAACATTGTATATTGATTTGAATTTTTGGCACAGGTACAGATACATAAACGTATTATTCTTCTGCTTCGACTGGCTGGCAATGAGCAACTCCTGCTACAACCCTTTCATCTACGCGATATACAACGTAAGTACCTAACTCATACCGTACTTAGAGATAAAATTATACGTTCTAAGTAGAACCTACTCAAGCAAAAGGGAGCTCGTCATAAAGGAGTACGTATAACTCTTGTTCACGCCTCATTCACTGTAAAGGGGTACGAGAAGGATTGTAATACCAGTACCTATTATAATTACCTGCAAATTTATATCGATGAAGTATCACCAACTCTACTAATTTGTAACACGAAAACCTGAAACTTGGCTACAAATACCTTTGTTATCAGATTACCAACATGCTACGGAACTAGTGGCGTTTTAGATTAAGATTGATTTTAAAATTATAAAGTGTAGGGTATTTTAAAAATTGTTGTGTCATTTAGAGATAAAATAGCCAGTTCCATTGTTGGGGATGTCTCCGGGTGAAGTGAGATTAAGGCCAAGCGCTTCCCCGTCGTACAATAATAAAAATATGCAGGTGACTCTACATATCCACACCATTCCCGTCACGATTTTTTCGGGTTTGTTGTAAAGTATGGCGCAGATAAAGGCTCAATCTGTGTCGAACAATGTCTTGTGTGTAATTTATCGGCCACAAACCCTCCCCGACGACTTACCGTGTATTGGCACGTGCCAGTACAAAATTACACCCGCCTCTAAAGTTGTAATTTGTTTTGGGTTCCGTCGAGTAATAAACGTTATTTATTGCAGGAAAAATTTAAGAAAGAATTCAAACAACGTTTCACTTTCGGAAAGAAGACAAACAGATTTGCTAATGATAGTTACGAGGTAAGAATATTAATCCACCTTTCCATTATTAACACAAACAAAAGGTGATTTGGATTAGAAAACAATACTGTACTAGTGATCAAGCTTGATTTATAGTGACTATGCGTAATGGAACTGAATCATAACCAATAATCTAGCCAAGTGCGAGCACGCACCGCATTGGAACCGACTTTAAATTTTAAATTTATTTTGATATTAATTATTTCAGTTATTGTTATAGGGGCAATAAAAATATACACTAGTAGTAGGTATTCACCGTTTCTGGCCCAAGGGGGTCGAAAAATTTTTTGGAAATTGGGCACCCTGGATTGGTCTGTCGCATGATTCAACGTACCTGCCTCAGGGGGTGCGAAAAGAAAAAATAAAATAATAATTTGAAAATTGGGCACCCTGGATCGGTCTACCCAATTCTTTTTAGGCTTTCTCAACGCTTAACCGAGATAGGAATTTTAATTGCATGCTCCTAGTATGTCTCATTAAGTCATTACTAATGACATACTCGGCACTAATCATCGTCGCTCTAATTATATTCATACCAATGAAACCACACTTTCTATTTTCACATTATTTTATTTCAACCAAAATAACATCTAAACATATTATATACCAATATATCATTTAAAATACTATTGCTCCTGAATAATCTCACAAATTCTGTTAAGGATAAACCATTGAATTTGTGGTAGATATACATCAGACTGTACTCGCCGCATACTGAGGTCCAATCATTTTGCAGTCGACATCTATTGTAATCCCATTTTCTTGCGTTTCTTTTTAAAAACCTTAGGTGATGGCCGGTAGGCGGTCTACCGTAAGAATCAAAGTATTCCCCGACGCTATTATCGTCAATGTGTATAGCAACCCAATGAGATCCAGGTTTTGAGTCAGGATCTAAATTGCTTATAAGGTATGTAGGGGCTTGTACGCGTATTGGCAATCTGTTAGCAGCATATACGTTGTATTGTAAGCGTGTATGAACATTATTTAAATGTTGCTGTATTTCCAAAGTATCCATCTTATGTCGTATCGATTGCAAGTGTCAGATACAAGTGACAAAATATTGATACTTACATTCTTTAAAAGTAGGATAAGATGGGTTTGATCAACGTAGAGGTAAATTATAAATGCATTTTTTGTAATTTTTAACTTTATTTCAATGTCTTATCTTTAACAAGAAATTATTAGCTAGATACAATCGATCTTAAAACTAATCATTATTAACTACTGTAATCTACATTTACATTACGGTTTTTATCAATTTCTATAACATTATCAAACTCTGCATACACAATACAGTTGATGGTTTGTGAAAGTGCTGATTCAAAACGAACTTCTAGTCTTACGCTACCATGTTTAATAAGATTCCAATGTGTCGAAGAATGAGCTGACAAATCAGATGTAAGATCAAACGCTAGTAGGCAAAAACCGTTAGCATAGTGTTCTCTAGATATCCCATTACCTTCATTAAGAAAATGTATACCTGTTCCAGAGAACAACGTGTGATAAGCTGAAGTATAAACATTATTTTGAAATGATGGTTGTAAAGCTTTTGAAGGTATTTGATGTCCGTCAATATACAAACAAAATGTATTTATATCATAATTTTCAAAGTTAAATGGATTTTTAGTGAGGCTACCATTGAATGCGGTATTATTAACAAAACCAACTATAACTCTCTTAGGCACTTGTCCCAAAAATATGTTATCCAACGTTTTTCCCTGTACCCCCGATGGAATCGTTAAAACTTTAACTTCAGCTCTAGTTATAGGGTATTTAGCTGTAGTAGAGGCTAACACTTTCTGATGTGCAAGTAAAACTGATGGATTGATTCGTGCTTTGCGAACAATAAGTGTGGCGTCTGTAATGCATGCTTTAAACTTTATATCATTCGAGGAAGCCATCAAATTAAATGATTCTCTAGAACGCACTAGTTTAACAGACATTTCAACACCGTTGATTAAAAATTTTTCTTGATTATAAATATCACCATGTAAATGTCCAATCATTTCTATTTCTTTACTCTCAAAAGCAAATTCTTGTCGTTTAGTGAACCCTCCATTTTTGTCATCTGTAGCATTCATTTTTCCAGCGGTATCTTCATACCAAAGACCACAAGTCAAATGAGATTTCTTAGCTGCTGAACCATAGTTCAATAGAGTTTCCAAATATGCGCGATAAGGGTAAGTGTTGTTCGGTGGTGATACAAGCTTTTGGTTCAAGTAAACATCAAGTTGGGAAAACAGAGAATGTAACCAATTATTAACAGGAGCTACTACTGTTGTAGAAGCAAGTTTCGTTGAGTCCTGGTTTAGTACTTTAGCTTTTATATGAAGCAAAGTGTGCGATAGATCAATATAATCCTCTCCAGTTCCTGGTACTTGAAATTCGATGGGGCCATCGTCAGCTAAAGATGAAATAGGTTTGTAATGTATCCACAATCCATTTTCTATACTTGTTTGTGTTGAGGGTAAGGCAAATAAGTCTAATTCTGATTTAATACACTCACACGAATGGCTATGTAAGAAAGACATTTTTAATTTAATATTATTTTTGTTATGAAAATATATCTTTGATATTATTACGATTCAATTTTTTTTTCTTATTTGTAGCTTTTACTTTAGCAGCTAATTGTGGAATGAACGAAGCTAGTTGTTTCCGTTTAGTTATATATCCTGATCCAGACATATTGATTCTATCAATTTTATCATCAGCTTTTCGCTTTAAATTTGCACCAACTTCTTTCAGCCGGTTTTTAATTGATTCTTCCATAGGTCGCGCGCTAACTAAATCCGACAGCAACCCCACACCAGCATTTAAAGCCTCTTTACCAATCACTCGCGCTCCACTGGAGAATAGAGGTAAAACTGATCGAAACAGCCCTCCTAAAAAGCTACCAATTCCATGCCCCCGTTGATATGGTGCACCTCTGTAGATTACTCCAATACCTGAACCCGCTTGGTGAGAGTAATAGTTTTCATAAGGACAAGATATTTTATTTTGTAAAGATTGCATTATATTTTTTTGAAATGTAGTTTAACACAGACTGTTCCAAACTGGAATGGTATTTTTTCACCTGTGTTTGATCTTATATCTATTTCAATAGTATCAAACTCTCTACGCATGACACGTAGGTAGTGAGGTGGTGAGAATACATGCATTTTATTAGCTCCATAAATATATTTTGAAGGGTCTAATGGTATGATTCTAAGTAAAGGTGTCATCACATCACCAACTATTTGTGGATCAATTACATCACAGTAAACTAATAATTGAGATGGTAGCCCTAAATGCAAATTCGCTGGACATTTCCCTATGCCCTTAGTTACCAAGTTTCTAGAAGGTTCAAACCCGAGTTGTAGACACAGCTTAGGTGATAACGTTATTGATGTTATTGATTCATCCATTACAGAAACGGAGACGAACTTTGATAACTCATCATAACGGAATTTGACATGTTCTTTTATGTTGTTTAATGCTGATAAGATATGATTGATATCATCATAGTTGGTGGCTGGTATGTGCGTTTTGTAGTACACTTTTGATGGTTTCTGTTCGTTAGGCATCAGCATCCACTTTGTTACATAAACTATGTTTTCATGTTCTTGAACAGTAAACATTGTGCTTGGATATTGAAATTCAACAATACCAACGGTCCATGATCCTTCCAAAATGATTGATTTTGGTAGTTTAGTAGAAAAAAGAGATGTAGTGTTTTGTGGAAAGTATTCCATAGAGCTGTTGCTTAGTAGAGTAATATAAAAACTTTCTTTCATTTTGTAGTTATTTTATGCTAGAAGCCAAAATCCAACTGTTAAATTTATTTGGATAACCTTTCCACTTCACAAACAATTGCTTTCTGTTCCCAGAGTAGCGCGTGCTTATGATTTTATCTATTTTGTAACTTGCAGTGGGGTTGTAATTTACTTTCTGTAGTTCTTTTTCATAAAATGTACCTGTTATTGGTTCATTTTGCAAATCATTCAATGTGTATACTACCCATGGTGTCCTCTCTATGATCGAAGATATAATAAAAATTTCATCACTCCAATTCGATTCATATCCTTTTTGAAATATATGTTTATATTTAGTTATTCGTACATGGTCACCAATATGAAATTTCGGTAAGGTGGTATCTGAGATTCTTGACTGATAATTTTTTCTTTCATAAAGGTTATTCCAGACAGTCATTATGTTGTTAAAATTTACATCACAAGGACACATTTTTATGCTGGAATGATAGCTGTGATTATATGCATAAACTAAATCTTGTAAAATATCTACATATCTGTGAGTATTTTTATGTGAAAAATAACGCCACATTTTCATCTTAAGTGTTCTTTGAAACCTTTCAACAATGCTAGCTTTAATATCGGGATTGTTTGTTGTGTAATAGTTGATATTTTTATTTCTTAAAAATGTTTGCACCTCCTTTGAAACAAACTCTGTTCCCTTATCTGATTGAATGTGTGTTGGAGTGATTTTAGCTTCATTAAAAATACTTTCAAAACATTGTTTAACTGTTTCAGAGTTTTTATTTTTCATAGGTCTAACAAACGCATATTTTGAAAACACATCGATCACACACAAAATGTAATTAAAACCATCATTTAGTTTAGAATACGTTCTCATATCACTTAAATCCGCTTGCCAAAGTTCATTTAGGTTTGATAATATATACTTATTACGAGGAAATTTCTTATGAACAGGTTTGTGGAGTGTGTATGCCTCTTGGTCCTGTAACCATTTTTTAATTTCTTTTATACTCATTTTACCTTTCATAGCTTTAGTTAATTTATGAATGCTTCCATATCCAGCAGGATGTGCAGGATCATAATATATTCTATTTATTTCTAATAAGGGGTCCATTTTTCCCAATCGATCTTTTTCCGTAGTTTTTTTACATATTCACTTGTGGGTGTTGAAAATATTTCCTTCTCTTTAGAGTGCTTACCGACATCTTTTAAGCGCAGTTCACTGATGTACTGATTTCTTTTGGGATTACCGATGTATGTAAGTGGTATTTTTATATCTTTCAATCCTTGAGAGAACTCTTTCCAGCCTATTGGATCACATTTCTTTAATGGTCTTAGTATATCGTTCACTAGATCTATAATATTGCTTCCAGGAATTGCTTTATTATCAATCACAACTGTGCCATCATTTCTCCAATGAACTTTGTTTCTATTTTTACTCAGAGATAGCGAACTTAACAATAACTCACCCTTTTTGTTATAAGTTTTAGGTATTAAACTTAATATTTGTTTTATTGAGTATGGAGTCTTCAAAGGGGATGGAACGCTTTCGTTGGGAGACTCAAATGAGGTGAGGAGACTTTCTTGATGATTACCTTCCTCGCTCGAAGTCGGAGAGTCAACTACGTGCTCGTTTTTTATGGTATTATTTATATTTGAATCTTTACTTATTACAGGTGAATGATTTGATGTTATTATCGGTAATTCAACAGGTCGACGATCTTCTTCAGTGAAATGTAGAAATCTTTGCAAAATTTGTAAGTACAGGATACATTTCTTTCTATCATCTATATTACTATTTAAAATATTCTGCATTTCTGTGTCCAATCGTGTTCTTGGATTGTCAACCCCATGTTGAGTGTTAATTCGGTTTAATTTATCAATCAAGCTGGGTTCCACGAGCACCATTTTTTTGGCATGTTCCATTTTTAAACAAGTGAACTTATCAATCCACTTAAAATAGAACCTAAAATGATTGGGAGGAAAGCTCCACCTTTTTGAATTAAAATTTTCTTTCTTTCTTTTTTTGATCCTTTTCTAACCAATTTCCGCAGTAAATATTTGAATTTATTCAATTTACTCTTTTGTTTTTTGTCGAGTGGAACTTTTCCCTGAAGAACGTTGTGAATACACTCACAGATACAATTTATTTCATCATCATCACATACCTTTAATATAACTTGTTGATATTTTGGTTTAAGTGTATTTAGTGCGTTTAATAAATTCTGATGCGTCTTGAGACTACGAGTCATTATTTAAAAGTGATCGGGATTTGTTGAGTCTTCGAATATTTAAAGTCCTTTGTTGGGACGTACACTATGCAATAACCATCTTCAGGGAATATTTTAGTTTTAATTCGACAAATATCATCTGTTCCTTGCTTAAGATCTATCATTATATATCCATGTGCTTCTGTGGTTGCATCCTTATAAGCATCTTGAATAAATTTGGTATTTTCTGGTGATACCTGACGAGCTAGGTATCGAATTTGTGTCTTATCACGTGGATTTTTAAAATAGATGATGTAGCTTGAATTTAATGAAATATCTCGTTGACCCCTTCCTTGATGAAACAAATTTTGCGTGATGTAAAAAACACTCAAGTTTCTATGATGACTTCCTTTGGTAAATATATCAACCACTCTACCATCAGATTCTCTCATAAGATCATCAATAATTACCAGGTTAGCATCCTTGCCATCAAACATACTTAAATCTGGTATCCCGTGAACGTAGTTTACATTTGGTAAGTTATACAAAGGTTGCATTTCATCAAAACACCAAGTTATTTGACTAAATTGCTTGTCACATATCTCTGTAATGTATTTTATAAAGTTTGTAACAAATTTTGATTTTCCACAACCACTTGGACCAGCAACAATTGCGGTAAATGGATGAAGAAATTGATTCATTTTATCTCTGTTTGACGTGTAGATTCTATGAGGGTATTGTAACAAATAACACATTCTCTGATAAAAATCATTTTTTATTTACACTCATTAAACATATTTATATAAAACTAATTAAACCATTCAACATTTATTACATATTACAACATGAATTTACAATACTAAAACTACCGTATTTACATAATTATTTATACACATTTTAGAAATACAACAACATTTAAATAATGTTCATACACGCTTACAATACAACGTATATGCTGCTAACAGATTGCCAATACGCGTACAAGCCCCTACATACCTTATAAGCAATTTAGATCCTGACTCAAAACCTGGATCTCATTGGGTTGCTATACACATTGACGATAATAGCGTCGGGGAATACTTTGATTCTTACGGTAGACCGCCTACCGGCCATCACCTAAGGTTTTTAAAAAGAAACGCAAGAAAATGGGATTACAATAGATGTCGACTGCAAAATGATTGGACCTCAGTATGCGGCGAGTACAGTCTGATGTATATCTACCACAAATTCAATGGTTTATCCTTAACAGAATTTGTGAGATTATTCAGGAGCAATAGTATTTTAAATGATATATTGGTATATAATATGTTTAGATGTTATTTTGGTTGAAATAAAATAATGTGAAAATAGAAAGTGTGGTTTCATTGGTATGAATATAATTAGAGCGACGATGATTAGTGCCGAGTATGTCATTAGTAATGACTTAATGAGACATACTAGGAGCATGCAATTAAAATTCCTATCTCGGTTAAGCGTTGAGAAAGCCTAAAAAGAATTGGGTAGACTGATCCAGGGTGCCCAATTTTCAAATTATTATTTTATTTTTTCTTTTCGCACCCCCTGAGGCAGGTACGTTGAATCATGCGACAGACCAATCCAGGGTGCCCAATTTCCAAAAAATTTTTCGACCCCCTTGAACCAGAAACGGTGAATACCTACTACTACGTTGAAATAGCGTAAAATGGATGCGCTACATCGATTCAGCGTGGTCGATATACTTTTTCTTCTTTTCTTTTTTTTTTTGGTGGGCGAAAACCGGTGAATCCCTACTACTTACACTGAAAATTAAAATTAATTATATATAGTAATAAGATGTAATATGGCTTATGAGATACAGCCCGCCGACTGACAGACAGATTTCAACCGCCTCTGTGGTCTAGTGATTCGAGTGAGGATTTTTAAGTCTGCCTGGCTAGCTACTACTATCTTACCTAATTCTATCGTCATAACAACAATTCTTAAATTGTTGTGTTGGTATTATGAGATAAGATACCCAGTTCCTCCGTTGGTTGGGGATTCCGGGTGAAGTGCGCCCACCTTCAGCCTAATCCTAACTTGTAACCAGGTGAGAGACAACGGTGGCTTATGGGTTCCGTCGGCAGCCCAAAAGTTGATGTGGATGCCGGCGTGGGTGTTAATATACATAATCTTTTCAGGATGGGCAGTCATACCGAACCAAAATACTATCGTTCCGTTCAACGAACGACAGAAGCACTTATTCAACAAGGAAATCAATCAACATGACTTCTTTAGACGGCATCAAGCTCGGAAATAGGAACATGTGCAATTGTTTAGCCGCTCAGGAAAACGGATTAGACTTCTCAAAACCAAATGACACAGATGCGCGAAACAGCAAACGCTACTTGAATGTGAGGATCGACAATGGCCCAAGGGTTAATAGGAAACCTAGATACTCAGAGGATGAACTACCGATAGGGGATGAAAGAGTCAGCGAGTTGTACATTTTCCCAAACAGCAATATTGTGGAATTTACCGACTCATCATTCAACGACAAAGTGTAAAGATCATTTTTGTAGTATTTATTATGTCTCGATATAAGTAGTCAATTTATTGTGATGTAGATTTTGTCGTTGTTTCTAAATAAATGAACAATATAATAAATGAAGTACTTACTTATTGTGGCAGTGGGCAGGCCACATAGCTTGCAGAGCCGATAACCGCTGGGAAGCAAAGATTCTCGCATTTAAACGCGAAACGGAGTATGGAGAAACCCCCCACTCGATGGACTTGGGCAGGTCACATCGAAGTCAAAGTCAAAATATCTTTATTCATTAAGATTTTTTAGGATCACTTTGAAACGTCAAATCTACCGCCCGTTCGGAATCGTGACCAGCACACAAGGAGAAAGGCAAGAACCTCGGGCTGGTTAATACAATGTCACATAGGTTCCCCTACACAGGATGGTAAATCATTGACATAGACTAGAGACAGAAAAGGCCCTAAGATCGATCCTTGTGGTACACCTATGTTAGTGGATGTTCCCGAAGATCTGCTACCGCTAATATCCACTTTTTGAATGCGATTCGATAGGTAACTATGCATGAGGTTTATTGCCTGATTCTGGACACCGTAGTGTTCAAGCTTTGAATCAGGGGTGTCATGATTTACGCAGTCAAAAGCCTTAGATAGAAGACAGAATACTCCAATGGCATTCTGTATGTCTTTGAAGCCTGGGAGGGAAGCCCAGGCTTCCAAGACGTACTTCAACAGCATAACACCAGCGTCGGTCGTTGAACGGCCTTTAGTAAACTCAAATTGTTTTTCATGCAATAGCCTGTTGCAGTTAAAATGTGAATGTATCTGATTAAGAATCAGTTTTTCAAATATTTTACTAGCTCGCAGAACCGATAATCGCTGGGGAGCAAAGGTTCTCCCAATCAATTCGCGAAGCTGAGCGTGGGTAGACCCCTCCCCCCACTCGATGGACTGACGACATTGTGGCGGTTGCGGGGAGTCTGTGGATGGAGGAGGCTCATGATCGCTATTTCTGGCGTCAATTTGGAGAGGCCTATGTTCAGCAGTGGACGTATATGGGCTGGAATGATAATAATAGTCGTATTAAGTATATAATGACTTATATACTTAATACGACCGACGACACGCAGCGTTGTTTGCTTATCACCAACCAACATTCTGATCTAATGATAGATTGGTAAATAACTTACTCTGTGTTGTACTACAAAGAAATAGACGGACCTAAAGTTACTGTGGTAGTTTTGTACTAGAAATAATCATGATCTTCCTGTTCTTAAAGTGGGATAAGAACAGGAAGATCATTCGGTGGGTACAGCATATTCTTTTCCTTCTCATTCACTTCTATCAGCCGCCAGCAAATCATCCCCTTCTTTCACAAGCATCTTTATGTTACGCAATCTATCCATCATATCCATTTATCTATCATCACATCATAATTGTGCATAGTTTTGTACCAGTAAAATGTTTACCTTCTCCTTGAAGAAGTAAATTGTTTACCTTTCTATACTGAGAAGCGAACCGAGCTATTTATTCTTCATCTTTAACGGTGCAGCCCTCGCGCTAGGCCAATATTTGCATAGTCAGTGAATATAACAATCGAGGCATTTTCTGGTGATCCCTAAAACCCACAAGAAATATCGCTATGTAGATTTTCATCTTGTGAGTCGTGAAAAATGGTGAGTCCATGCACCACTTGTAATAAATAAATATTACAGGACATTAATTTCACACAGCTTTAAATTTAATCTAGCCCCAAACTAAGCAAAGCCTGTATATGGGAACTAGATAACGGATATAATACTTAAAAACTTTTTGTTTTGTAAATATAAACGTAGGTACTATGATACAACACCCAAACACAGAACAAACATCTATATTCATCAGACAAATGTTTGTTGCTGGGTGGGAATCGAACCCACAAACTATAGCGCAGAAGGCAGAGTTACTACTAACTGAGCTATGAGGCTTGTTATCAAGACTCACAAGTATAATAAAATTATAATAATAGGTCACACATAGGTACTACGCACTATGCAACTTTCAACTAGTTATTTAAAACAATTTGATTCGACAAATTGACGAGAAACTATTCATAGTTTCATACTAAATTATGTTTTTTCCGTATAATCATCATCATCATATTATTCAGTACTGTCTACACTGGAATAAAAACAATCTTTTTTGATTTTGCTCTAAGAAATTTTCTATTAAAAATGTATGATGTGAGGATTTGAATAGAAGTAATCAAATTCTAATCAAGCTGCCCAAAAAGTTATCAAGGTTACCAAATCAGTCAAAGTTTATCATTTAGCCTTTATGCTATATTTATTTGTGCGTCATTTGAGGTACCTACCTGTCCTTTTATACTACTTTCTTTGTATAGACGAACCCCTGGTTTCTGACAGGCTTATCGTAATTATGTTTTCAAATAAAAGATTAAATTGTCAGACGTTCAAGAATATTTTTCCTTTGATAAATTAAATTGAATAGCGAATAAGTACATATATCTTTTATATTCGTGAACGCTATGCTACAACTTTGGGGTGTCTAGTTTACGAGCCGTCGCCATACGCGCGTCTGATAATAGACTTTGAAGATGGCTTTTCGTGGCCTCCAAACCACTAAAACATCTTGCTTACTTTAACAGAAAATCAGGTTTTTGAAGCCTACAGTGGCATATCCGAACTGCAAACTAACCTGACAAAGCCGCACACGGGAGATCCAGATCGATAGCCGAACTAATACAATAAGACACGGAGGTTTAAATCGTAGACCATGAGGTTATGAAGAAGCCTCTACTCTTCAGTGGGCCTATTATGAGACATCTAAGCCATTAAAACATCATTAGCAATTGCATTGATTAATTTTGAGGTATCGAAATTAAGCAACCACACACGACGAATGGTTGGTCAAACAAACGAACAACGGCTTTGAATTAAATAGACCTACATTGAACCACAATCTTATGATTGAAAGCGATGTGGTCTACAACGGAGCACCGATTTAGAAAAAAACCTAATCATCGATTTGAAAACCCTTATTTTTTTATTTGTAATAACTGCCGAAGGCAACATATTCCACTGCTTAACTAACTAGTTAGCATGAAAATGATAGGACGATAGTTTTATAACACGTTTATAAACTGAACAGCATTTTGATAACCTACAATTAAACTGTACACTTTGATGATGTTTATTCGTCAAACAGGCATGTTCTCAGCATAATACAGATGACTCTGTAAGGATCAGCGTTGGCCGCCGGACGGCGATCTTCAAGGTAGCCTTTCTTGTCTTCCGAGACTTGGCGAGGTATTCTCACAGCACAATTTCGGTTAGCCACCCCTGAAGGAAGAAGCAGAGTTTTAAAATAGGAAATAATACACAAAAACAATTTAGTCAAGAAAACCGATCGTTACATTGTACGTAACATTGAAAGACACATAATAAAAACATAATAAAATAACATTTAACCGCCTCTTTGGTCTAGTGGCTCAACCCACCGATTTCATATCCAGAGGTCCCGGGTTCCGATCCCCATGGGGAGTATCTACAGTATATTGTGCTTGGTTTGGTTGGTGGTAGGACTTTGTTTAAGTTCTCCTGGCTAGCTACCACCATCTTACCTGATTCTGTCGCCATAACAACAATTCTAAAATTGTTGTGTTCCGGCATATAGAGTAAGAGAGCCAGTTCCTCAGTTTGTTGAGGATTCCGGGTGAAGTGCGTCTCCACCTTCGGCCTTATCTTAACTTGTATAACCAGGTGAGATGAAAACCAAGAGCTTGACCGTCGTACAATAAAAAAAAATGTTACGTTAAAAGGGTCGCTGATTTTCACTCTCAATCAAAAAAAAATATCTGTCACTCATTTCAAAATAGTTTGTGCCATTTAAATAAAGTTTGGCAGATGAAATAAATAAGATCAGGATTCGGTTTGCTTGCATCATCATCTTAAGCGATATTAAGGCAAAATGATTTTGCCATAAACATCACTTATTTGTATTAATATGATTTTCATCATGATTTTAGAAAAAGTTATAGAAAACCAAAATTATTTCTATCCAACCTTGGATCGGTTGTGTAATTTTAAAATGAACGAAAAACTTATGTTTGTACTGAAGAGATAAATCAGCGGAACGTACCATTTCAGTTAATGTTACGTATGATCATGGACCAATCAACATAATGTAGACGTCTATTCCCACTATAGTTCAGTTGTACAGTTCAGTGAACTGAAAAAGTGATTTGACTTTTTTTTCTCACTAGGTCAGTCGTAAATGAAGAGACTTTTACACCTTGCTTAACCTGTGGATGCTCTATTTTAAGATGATAAAATTGGACTAAAAAGTAGGTGTCCAGATCATTTATTGAGATAGCTTTATTTGTTTGTTTAGTTGAAAATAAAAAATGCTAAGAGCACGCTGTCATTATGAATCCCATTTTATCATTAAGGTGACCCCATGATATCAATCAAACCGCCTCTGTGGTCTAATGGTTCGCTCTCAGTGGCAGATCCAGAGGGTCAGGGTTCGATCCCCAGGGAGTACAATATTGTGCTTGGTTTGTTTGGTGGCAGGACTTTATTTTTGTCCACATGGCTAGCTACCACCGCCTTACACAGCGCCATCTGGCCCCAAACTAAGCATAGCTTGTAATATGGGAATTAGATTACGGATAGAATACTTAAATACTTTGTAAATACATATCTATTATGTGATACAAGATACAACAACCAAACACAGAACAAACATCTATATTCATCACACAAGTGTTTGTCCTGGGTGGGAATCGAACCCACGACCTACAGCGCAGAAGGCAGAGTTACTACCAACTAAACTATGAGGCTTATTTACCTTGCTTCCTTAAATCTGTTGCCATAAACACAATTCTATAATAGTTGTTCCGACATTTAAAATTATATAATAGCCAGTTCCTCAGTTTATTGAGGATTCTGGAAAAACTGCGCCTCCACCTTAGGCCTTATTATAACTAGAAACCAAATATGAAAGCTAAGCGCTTCCCCGTGAACAATGATGACATATTAAAAAAAAATTAGTGTCACAGATTAGGACGTATAAAAACTTTCCCACTAATTGTTGACCTGATTGTCAAGAATAGTGATCATGGTTATTATATTAGGCTTTCAGCTGCTTTGTTTTGTTTGCCTTGCTCGCTAATTGCTTATACTTTGCTAATGTCGCCCTATAAATTATAGGGGATGTCCTGAAATTATAGGACAATCTACCAGGTGTACGAGTTATAACGTTTTTTTTAAAAAAAATCCTTTATAATAACGCTTTTAACCGCCTCTGTGGTCTTGTGGTTCCCACAGATTTCAGATCCAGAGGTCCCGGGTTCGATCCCTAGGGGAGTACAACATTGTGCTCGGTTTGGTTGGTGGTAGGACTTTGTTAAAGTCCGCCTGGCTAGCTACCACCATCTTAGCTAATTCTGTCGCCATAATAACAATAGTCTAAAATTGTTGTGTTCCGGCATTTAGAGGTAAGGTAGCCAGTTCCTCAGTTTGTTGAGGATTCCGGGTGAAGTGCGCCTGAGGCTTGTAAGTATTATCCCATCATAGTACATCAATATTATATCCGTAATCTAAGCTCGTTTCAAACAAACAGTGAACAAGGTTTACTTAGTTTGGGGCTAAATGATACTGTGTAAAAAAATCCTTCAATATTTAATTGTATAGGTACCTAATTAATTTTTACTTTGTATCTAGAGCCAAATGTCGAATTCGTAGGAAAATAAGGTTTCACAAAAGCAAAATCATTTACAACTGATTGATGAATTATATAATATTGCAATGAAGAAAATCAATTCACTTTACTAGACATTTTACCCTAAACTTTTTTTGACCGCTTCTGTAGTCAACCCACTGATTTCAGATACAGAAGTCCCGGGTTCGGTCCCCAGCCTCCTCAGCACGGGGAGGGGATAAAAATGTTGTCCTCTGTTTTTATCCACCGTCGGGAGCCAAATGCTCTCGAAGGTGGATAAAAACAGAGGAAAAAAATTTTATCCCCACCCCGTGCTGAGGGGGCTGGGGTAGTACAATATTGTTTATCCTGACAAACATTTGTGTGATGAACAAAGATGTTTGTTCTGTTTGGGTGTTTTATCATTACAGTACGTATATATTAACAAAAAAAAATGTATACCTTATTAGTATTATATCCGTAATCTAGTTCCCATATTACAAGCTATGCTTAGTTTGGGGCTAGTTGGCGCTGTGTGAAATTAAATGTCCTGTAATATTTATTGCTGCTGAAATACATGTATTCTAACTTTCCCTAAGCGAAAGCAAGCTAACACATAATGTATGGTTGAAGAATATCTGGAAAATCTTATCCTTAAAATACAAGATGCTACATATATTTTTCCAGACACACTGTATGTGTTTATATAATATGTGCTATATGACTATGCGTGTCTGAAGGTTGGAGTTTCAACGTTTAAATAGGTATCACCACACCGCGAGCTAACGAAGCTAAGCTATTCGGATCCTGGGAAGGGCGACAGTACTCAATGACCAGTACTGTCGCTGTGTGTGTATGATACACACATATACACTATATCATGTTCCATAGTACAAAATAAGAAAAATATATCGAATTCTGTCCTATGACTCCCGCGACGCAGGCGAGTCCCAGTGCGGGGTAACTTATAGTAATCCTACTGAAATGTTACACTTTTTTGGCTTTTTTTTATAAATATATTTGAATTTGTATGATGTCATGTTTCATGGAACAAATGGGACCATAAAAATGGGAAAAAAAAAGGTATAGCAAAGTAGGTTGCTTAGCTGTCAGTGTGCCCTGCACTTTACTAAGCGAGCTACGCTAAGAGATTCATATGTCAGCTCTGACTATAACGCCTGAGTGCATTGCAGGTTTGACAGCATGGAAATGTGAATAGAGCTGCAATAGGTAACAAAAAATATACAAACACAAAAGGATTGATGGAAAGTTCGGAACGTAAATGACGGGATAGCTATTGACCCTAGACTAGAGCTATCCAGCTATTGGATTGGATTATATATATAAACGCCTGTATGGTCTAGTGATTCAACCCAACGATTTCAGATCCAGAGGTCCCGGGTTCGATCCCCATGGGGAGTACAATATGTTGTGCTTGGTTTGGTTGGTGGTAAGACTTTATTTAAGTCCGCCTGGCTAGTTCCCACCATCTTACCTAATTATGTCGCCATAATAACAATTCTAAAATTATTGTGTTCCGGCATTTACGAGGTAAGATAGCCAGTTCCTTAGTCTGTTGAGGATTCCGGGTGAAGTGCGCCTCCACCTTCGGCCTTATCTCAACTTGTAACCAGGTGAGATGAAGGCCAAGTGCTTATCGTAGTTCAATAAAAAAAAAAATTGAACCTAGAGGTCAAAAGCTATCCCGTTATGGCTCGTCTGGTTCTAGGCCAGAGGGAGGTCAAGGTTTATATAGAGCGAGCTATCTCAGAAGCCAATAGTCCCGCGCACCGAGGGAACACGGCATACCGTTTGGCGCCGGACTTCGGCAGGAGCATGTTCGTTAGCTTAGTGGAGTTTTACAGGGCCTACCACCAGTGTAAAAGACTGACAATACCAAAGTACAAGAGCTTACCATTTTAAAATAAAAAAATAAATAAAGCTATTTTGTCTGAGGGAACGGTTTTCTACTACGGGATAGAGGTAAAAGTAGTAGATCCTCTGTTAAATGTTACTATTGTAGACAACAGTATCGAAATACCAAACACACTATCTATCATAATACATATATTTTGGTACTGATTTAAGAAAGTCAGAAACATTGATGCTGATGGGGTTTAATTCAACTACTACTAAGACTGCTAGAGGGAGGCGGGTATATCATGGCACTGATTTCCACTCACTACGCTCCTTGCAAACCTTTGCATTTTTTTTACAACGGGTAAGCACTTGCCCTTCATTTCACCTGGTTACAAGTTGAGATAAAGCCGAAGGTGGAGGCGCATTTCACCCAAAATCCTCAACAAACCGAGGAACTGACATCTATGTGCAAATGTATTATTATATTTAGTTTACGTCCAACCCATTATGAAGCATGCGCGGTTAGGTAGCTTCGTTTCTGATGTAATGGTCTGTCAGAAGTCTCAGACTATCCTCTAAACAATACCACTTGCTGTACATTTTCGAGAATGTACACTTTGACCAAAGATATGTGGCAAAACCTTAGAGGCAGTCACTTTTGTTAGATTTTCACCAAACAGATAGGTAGACAAAACATTACGTTGTTCGGATTTTAGGGTAGACAACATGTGCGTTTGACCACCAAAATGTGTCATTATGAGTGTAATCCCTTTGATGTTGCTTATGTCACACGAAACATTGTGAAATAACTCAGTACGTTGAAATTGTGTTTATGCTAATTTATACACAAAGCGCGATCAACTGTCTCTTGACAAAAGAAAAACATTGTATGTCATTGTATTTTACTGTATGTCAGCTCTTGACCTCAAAACTTGTCATGGCAAGGATGTAATTCACATTCGAATTCAAGAACAATGAGAGTCGAACGAAAAAAATGAGATGAAGAAGAAGAAATGTTTTAAACCTCTGCAGTTATATAAGTACAGGAGATAATAAATATGTTTTCTAGTACAAAATAAATTGAACAAAGAAATAACGCAAAAACAAATACTTCGAATTGTTTTTTATTTTATTTTCTTCACGGTAGCTAAAAGAAAAATCCGGCAATTTTATAGCCATTTAAAAAAACTACCATTGATAATACCAACATGAAGTAATTTTTAATGTAACCCTTATGTTTACAATTTTTATCTTTAAAGTCAAATCAAGGTTTACACCGTCAGAGCATGTGCATGTCTCAAATGTGCACATAACTTCCGGAAAACTGAAAATCCTCCGAATCGAAAGGCGGGCCCATACCCACTTGGCCACTCAGCAATTTATCTTGATTGAGGTGAAAAAACGATCATTTGATTTATAGCCTTCTAAAAGTAGCCAGGCATAACGCCTCTGTTTAGCAAAAAGATAATAATGTAAAATCCACACTATAAGCGTAGTAAAAGTTCAAGCACTCTTGTGGCATTGTACGTTCATGCCAAGAGTATTTGGAATTCCGATATCAGCTTAACGATCTTAAAACTCGAAAAGTAACAAACATCAAATAGCGATAGCCACCTCATGATTCGTATCTTTAGCCACGCAAAGTACTAAAGATACCGATCTAAAGAACGCGGGTGGTCGCTAAAAATAGTAGCAAAGCTTTGTGCTAAACACAAGTGAGCGGACAATTAGAGCGACTGCAAAGTAATCAAGATAGAAGTTATCGGTTAGACTAAGCTATTAAGGTACGTAACTGACACAGCTCTCAGTACTGGCAAGCTGAAGTGGCAGTTGCCAGGCCACATAGCTTGCAGAACCGAAGAACTGGAAGAGAACTGGGGACTAAAGGTTCTCGCATGGCGACCACGATTACACGCGAAACGGAATGTGGCTTCCCACACCCCACGCCCTACTCGATGGACTGACGACATTGTGGTGGTTGCGAGTCGATAGATAGAGGCAACTTAAGTTCGCTATCTGTTGAACAGTTGACAATTGTTAAGATTTCTTAAAAAATCGGTTTCAAGCTTTAGAAACAAAAGTGTAGTCATTTCTACATAATTAACATAGTGCCTCCTCATCAAGAGAAACTGTAAGAAACGTGACATTGGAAACATTTTCAAAATAATTTCACAAGAAAACAGAGTTGGTATAACATTACATAGGTACCTAACTACCCTATTCTACGCAGGCGGATTGTTAAAGAGTACATAGATTTAATGTGTAAAGAAATAAAAATAATGGACTATGGATTATCCTCCAGCTGATAAAGAGGTTTTGTCCAACAATGGACAACAATGAAAAAAAAACTACAAAGCAGCTTGCTGCGACTTTTAATAGATTGAGTTAGATTTAGAAAACTAGCAATTTGACATTGTTAACTTACTAGTTGCAGCAATCGGAAATTGATTTCGTCACCAATTTCGATATTTGTTGTCAATTACCAAATTTCGCAACCAGAATTGCTATGTCTGCACAGTCCTTCAATTTCAATGAAAAACAACATTAATACCTATTTGTGGGTTGCCAGTTTCCTGAACCTGGATATGAAAAATAATACGTGTGCACAGCGCCTTAGGGCTGTGCGAGGAAACCGAGTGTTGAGCGCGGGATACATTCACTAACAGAATTGTTACAGTTCCCAAGCTCAACGATGCTCAGGTGAAAAAAGGCTTGGCAACGTGGTCTTTGCTTTGGACATACTTTGTGAGTGAGAGATGTGTGGTTGCTACTCGTTCAGTCTCGTATAGAATACACATAGAAGTACATGCACCATCATAATGTTAAACTCAAGTATTGGAAATAAAGAAATCATTAGCAAATACCTTACTGCTATATATATTATATATATTTATCCTTTTTAACATTTCCAGTGATTCCTGAAGAGAACATAATTTTGAGACGATACAATGGATATTTATCTCGAATGTTATCAATATTTATCCCGAAGTTTCCGGCGGGGTAACATTTGTCGAGGTCGCTGGCAGACTCCAACGTAGGGTTAAATATAGGTAAAATACCCATAATAATACTTTTTAAATCAGTTATCGTCAAACTTAAATTTCATTCGGTCAAGGATGAAACATTATAATTTACAATGATCTTCGTTTCTGACGTATGTAATTTTGTCTTTATCAAACCAGTGACTCCATCAGATATCAAATAAATAATGATTTCTCTTAAGAGTCGATGATACCTGAAATGGCTTAGCTTCAGCGATAATAATATCTTCCACAATACTGATTTAATTTGAAATTAATTTATGTTAAAGTTTAGGATAGATGCTAGAACGCTAGTGTTACGAAAACACGACTACACAAAATTTTCTCTATAGAAAAACAACTCGGATTTGTACCAAATGTTCGCCATTCAATAAATTCGCCCAAGTAGGCTTTGACACTTCGTACAGTAAATAAACACAGTATACAGCAGACGCTCTGTTTTTTATATTTTCAAAATTAATATTTGTTTTACCGTAAAAAAATAAAACGTAGAAATTCGGAATTGTTACCGTCTGCCCCCACGAACGAACCCCACGTGGGGGCAGACGGTAACACTTATGGCTATCTGTCCCCACGTATGAACAGTGGGGCACACGGTAATACATTATTACCGTGTGCCCCCATTCCTCATTCCCATTCAAAGTCAAAGTCAATGGATGGAGGTGGCTCAGTTTATATTTGTGGCGTCAATAATAGTCAATAAAAATAAAAAAAATAGTCAATAATTAAAATTAAAAAAATAAATTAAAATATTGCGTTGTTATAAGATACATGTAGCCTGTAAGTAGTGGTGATTTTCTCAATTATGAACCCTTAAATTTTATTAAACATTAATATTTTGTGTAATGTTGTGGTGAGTGGCTAATCTGAGTTAGTATAGGCCGTTCTGAATACAAATAGCACGAGTTGTGACGAAATCGGTACACTTCTTGATATTTATTTGGCCATAATCCATTTATTATGTTATTTGATAAATACGTGTGTTCAGTAGGGAGCTTTTCCAGACAAGCTTGAAATAAACATAGTTTAAGAACAAAAACATAATTTAAGAAACAGAGTAAAGATGAAACTTACAGCTACAGGCCTATTATCACTCAAACCAATTTCTATTAAATAAACCACTTTTATGCTACCAGATAGTCGCAAATTAAGTTTAAAGTATGTCACTCGTACCTTGAATCTATTTAAATTATCGTTGAGAGATACAGGTCAAGCACCGCCACATTGTTCAATAATATCCATATATATATAATATAATATATACATATAAATAATAATATATAAATAATATTATTTAAAAATGTCCTATAATATTTATTTATTTTATTTATTTAATATTATATAATATATAATATTATTTACCAATTTATAATATATAAAATCTAGTATATAATGTATTAAATGTTACCTGCGGTAAAGTCACGTATGTGAGGCATTCCATTCTTTCCGTTGAGGCGCCGAGCATTGTCAGCACCGTTGTTAGCGTCGTACTCGTTAATGTGAGCGCCGTGTCTGCGCGCCAACTTATCTATGGCCCGCTCTATTACTCTGCGGACAAAGTCACTTCATGGGAGATTTTCGAAGAAGATGATTTACGCATATCTGATCGTTTTGTATGTATCAGAATGTTGGCCAGTAAAAGTGAATCTAATACCTTATTAGCCCGCAGGTTTAATTTTTTCGCCGCTCGACACGAAATATAAACTATTCACGAATTACGCAAACCTAGAACACCTAGTTCTGTAAGTTTGTCTTTTTTACTAACACCATACTTCCCACCCTAAGCCCAAAAGTATTATTAAAAGTATTTTCGCTGCTTGGCATGAAATATGAACTACACAAATTACGCAAATACACGAATTCTGCCTTGTCATGTTTTGTCGTGTTTGACACAGTATAATACTGTGTCAAACACAAAACATGACACGCTTATAATAAGCGTAAGCCTGAGTAGTCGCTTACGATACCTGACTGGAAAACAAGGGGCGCAATAATGTGCTCTATTTCCAGGGCCGCCATGGTTAATTAAATGTTCAAAATCCTTTTTTTATAGTACGACGGGGAAGCGTACTTCACCTAGAATCCACAGCAGACAGACTGAGAAATCACTAGTTCGCGATGTAGGGCATAGCAGGATTTTACCATTTGAGCAGTCCGTCTGGGAAGGTACCTCCAGAAAATCGCAGCCAAATAACACAATACCTATATATAATTCTGTGTTCCTGTAGTAAGTAAGGTCACTAGAGCTCTTTTAAAAGGCGCGAGTGGTTGATTCTGGTTGCAATGTCCATGGACGACGGTTGCCGCTTACAATCAGGCGAATACGCCTGTTTTTTTTTTTGAACTACGAGGAAGCGCTTGGCCTTCATCTTACCTGGTTACAAGTTAAGATAAGGCCGAAGGTGGTAGCCACTTCACCCGGAATCATCAACAAACTGAGGAACTGGCTACTTACATGTAAATGCCGGAACACAACAATATAAGAATTTCCGTTATATCGACAGAATTAGGTGAGATAGTGGTAGCTAGACAGACGGACTTAAATAAAGTTCTACCACCAACCAAACCATGCACAATATTTGTACTTCCCCTGGGGGATCGAACCTGGGATCTCTGGATCAGACGTCGATGGGCGAACCACGCAGACTACCGAGGCGGTTAAAGCTGTTTTAAGAAACGATAATTTCGCTTTTTTTCCGAAGAAACTGGCGCCCTCCTTTGCGTTGATTTTGACCCAACTCATGCTGTATGTAAAACTGCAGGCAAGTGCATAACTGGAACATTCTACGTCAATGCATTCAACGAGGTAAACAACGAGCCATCAGAACGATCATGTTCATGGGATTTGGATAATCCTTGGGTTTTATCTTATCCACTTTAATGACGTATTCCGATTCCGATTAGCTCAGTATGCAAAACATGAATCCGGTAATCTCCGGCCTATAAACTAAACTGCTATAAGTATACACGTATGCAGATAGCTAAACAATAAGAGTTGCGATTACATATTCACAACTCTCTTGCTGTGTGGGAAGTGACAATTTAATCTAAGCACGAGATTATTTTTGTATTATATTATTTATTAAGTACTATGTTTCCCGAATATAATAAAATAAAATATAAATAAATTATTTTTTTATGTCACCTATGTACTCAAAAAATTATTTTTTCATCCCATCTTTTTGAAAAAAACGACTTGGTTCACCTTTAAGTGCACTCAAAGGTAGTGATTTCTATGAGAAACTTTTAGCGGGCAGTAATGAGTTTTTAATCTTCCTTATAAGTGCCCCGCAATTAAATTCGCCGCGCACTTTTTGGATTTGGAACATCTTTGTGTTCAGCGCCAAAAAAATCGAACGCAAATATTGTTTGAATAAATACTGGCTGGTACGAGACGGCCCATAGTAGCGACGCCGCCGGCTGAATAAAAAGAAATCAAATTAAAAACGCGCGAAGAAATATATGGTTTTGTTTTAAAAAATGAATTCTTCAAACGACAGTGAAAGTATAGAATTAACTCCTGAAAGTATTAGAACTGACGCAAGAAATGTGATGGATAATCTATTACCTGAAAATCCCGGGAGAAATATATGAAAGCCTATGGTAATTTTATTGAACGGAGAAATGCAAGAAGCGCCAACAATTTTTCAGAATCTGTGTTTTTGGCCTACTTCCAGTACTTTGCCAAAACTAAACAACTTTCCACTCTTTGGAGTACCTACTCAATGCTAAAATATAGAATCAGCTCTAAAAACGACGTAAAACTAGACACATATTCGAAATTAATAGCGTATCTGAAGAGGATGTCTGATGGATTTAAACCTAAAAAATCCAAAGTGTTCTCAGTCAAAAACGTGGAGACTTACCTTAATAAGGCACCCGACAAAGTCTTTCTTGCCGTAAAAGTAAGTAACTATGTATATGGTGGATTAGTAAAGTATAACCATAGTGTTTTAAAATGCGCATTTTATTGTAACCTGTAGGTACTTCGATAGATACTTGCCTATCTTATTCACATTCGGTTATATTACAGGTGGCTTTAATTTTCGGAGTACGGGGGCTTCTCGTGGTGGAATGAACTTTTAAAAATAACTGTTGATGATGTCGAAAATCACTCGAATGATTTACTGATAGTAAAGCTGACAGACACAAAAAAATTGACCAATTTTCGTAATCCAAGGGGAATGCATAACTATTGTACAGAAATACCTGGACCTGCGTCCTTTTGATATGAAGACCGATAGGTTTTTCATCCGTGATCATGAAATGGCAAGTGCTCCAAACAATTTATGGGAAAATATAAAATTTCTAACATGCCACAAAAAATCGCTACTTGTATGAAGTTACCAGATATTAAGCTGTATACAGGAGATTGATTTCTGCTTACTTCTGCTACTCTCTTTCTTCTAAAGAATTCCTCGTTATGCTCGGGATTCTACTCTAAAAACCCTTGCTTCGCTCTAGATTCAAAAAAGCGCCCTCGTCGTAAAAACATTTTTTCGCTGCCTTTATTATACAATCTACTATTGTATGATAAATATTTCCTCCATTAGACCGAGAGTCTGGTTTAAGTCGTTTATTGTCGTCAGTCAGTCAATCAAGTTGGCGACGATTTTATTATACGAATATTTAAAATAAGACTTGGCTGAATTGTAGCCAAAAGTGTCTCATATCTTTTTATCATAGAGGGGAATGAAAAGTAGGGTACCGGCCACAAAATTATTTCTCCTTGGGCCACTTACATTGAATCCCTCGCTGCGGTCAGCATTCAAATAGCGACCTCGCCGTAAAAATATAGGTGATTTTGCTTCCGTGTAAAACAATTTACTATTTCACCCAAGTTTAGTCTGCCAGATCAACGTATTTCGCAAAAGGAATCTCATGGAGGCATGATTCAAAATTAAAATCTTCTTTAGCCATAAAACCCACTCTTTCGTTTCTAAGACTTATAACACGTCCCATTGTATAGGTGTATTAAGCCATACAGCTTTATGTATATGGTGTACAATAAAGCATTATAATTCATCAATTCATACGATTCATATTTTTGTTTCTATAAACACGCCCCGGAATACCGGCAATTCTCACTTTCCAATACAAACGAAGTGTGTCCTTTATTTAGAAATGGCAATTCCGATTCAAATGAAACCAAAGATATAATTGAATAGGTACAATCTGTATCTGTGGTGCGTTACTTTTGAAATAATCAATAAAACTGGGCCTTCTAAAACCAGTCATATAAGAGATATACATGCCGAAGATTTGTGTATTCAAACTCGAACCAATAATTGAACCAAAACATTACTACAGTTAACTTGAATTGGCAATGAGAGCAATTTCATTCCCTTTCAGTAGCTGATAGACTATCTATCGTATGTTTTGAAACGTTGTAGCCAATTAACTTACAGGATACCATCATCTTCTCTCATGTCCTTGGAGGAGAAGTAGCAGAAAGCCCCGTTGCCAGGCCAGTCGGGCACGGGCTGTGGTTCAAACGTAGCTACCGTTCCGTATTCCTCAGCGAGCCGAGCCAGAATATACCGAGCCATCCATAGGTCATCAGCTCCCCGTATTCCCGGACTAGGGCCAACCTTTAATGATACAATAAAACATTCCTCGTTACCTTAAAATTTAAGTGTCAAAGGCTACGATACAAACAAACACATTAAACGAAAATCTTTCATGTAAGTACAAACAAAATAAGCAAGACATTTTCTTTGACAAAAGTCTATGAACTCTATGAATGTAATTCGGAAATTATTTTCGGTACGACGGAGACAATTTCCACAAAGTCCGTGTGACATCTAAGGCTACCTGGAAGTTCCACTGCGACGGTGTGGTTCCGGGGTTAATTCCATTCAATTGAATACCCGCATAGAGGCAGCACCTGAAACGAACCTTGGATAAGTAAATTTGAATTATATAAGCGGAATAAGTAATGTTTGAAAATTTCGCTCTTGTTTTCCTTGTTTCCCTTACCTATGGCACGTGATAGAAAAATATACACTCATGAACTTATTTATAGGAACGCTTCATCGATCGAAAAATTGTTTGGAATTTAAGAAAAAAACTATACATGGGTACCAACATTTTAAATTTGAAAAAGGAATCGATTTGCATTTTGCTATTTTCCTTTATTTGTACAAACGTAAGTGAAGTCAAGGCCTTCTTAGGACTCGTTAATTACTACGGCAAATTCATTCAAAATCTGAGTAGTGTGCTTGAACCACTGTACGGATTGTTAAAATCGCACGTAAAATTTAAATGGTCCAACAGTTCGGAAAAGGCGTTCCAGCTTATAAAAAAATTTATTAAGTGAGGCCCCGGTTTTAGCAAATTGGGATCCCGCGTTGCCGACGCACGTGACGTGTGATGCGTCTCCGTACGGCGTCGCAGGCGTGTTGGTGCAGCGCGCTACGCCCGGCGGTGAGCTGCGGCCCGTGCTACACGTGTCGCGGACGCTGTCTCCGGCCGAGCGAAACTACCCACAGATTTGCCGTGAGGGATTAGCCATTATATTCGCGGTAAATAAATTTCATGTCTATTTATATGGCAAATTATATAGCTTCACGTTAGTCACAGATTGTAAACCATTAGCATCAATTTTTCATGAAAACAAAGCCATACCATCGATGGCAAGTAACAGATAACAAAGGTGGGCCGTGATTAATATAAATAAATAAATAATAAATATTACAGGACGTTAATTTCACACAGCGCCATCTAGCCCCAAACTAAGCATAGCTTGTAATATGGGAACTAGATTACGGATAGAATACTTAAATACTTTTGTAAATACATACGTACTATATGATACCACACCCAAACACAGAACAAACATTTATATTCATCACACAAATGTTTGTTCTGGGTGGGAATCGAACCCACAACCTACAGCGCAGAAGGCAAAGTTACTACCAACTGAGCTATGAGGCTTGTTGATTATGAAGCGCATATGATTGCAAAGTTAAATGTATAGGTTCTGAGCATAACTGTGTAGCGCATTCCTATGTCTTAAGAGAGCCGAGGACGATAATCATCAACACACACGTGTATCATACGACGTTTTTCAACACACTTGTGAATAAAATAACAATTTCAACAGTGAAAACGAGTTGTGAAAAATATTTCGTATTGGCGGGAAAAAATAATCAGTTTTCCTATGCGCGCGCATTGCGATCGGCCACAGACTAAAGGGATGAGGTATTTTTTTATTTTCGCGCATAGGGTTAGCTCTTATTCTGCCACGTACAAAATGGGGAATTTAACGTTTTCTTTTATTATAGAGAAAACAAAAGTTATATTTGAGTGAAAGTTTTATTTATTAAACACGTACGAGTAAAAATTTTCTATTTAAATAAGAAGTCGCTTGAAATGAGCAAGCATTAGGAACATTAATTTATTTGTTCTATTGAACACGATCTTTTTTTTGATTAAAAACTTTTTTAAGAACAAAGAAAATCAACCAATAAAATTAAAAAAAAATCTATAACTAACTAGTGAGTTATAGCAATTAAAAAGTCACAGTTTGATTATGGGTATCATTCTGTGCCTAATTGCGGTGGTTTGTTAAAAATCTACCCCTCCAGTCCACGGATGTCGTAAAGTCAACAAAAGGCAGCAGCTTTTTTCTTTATGAAGGTAAACAAAACTTGTGGAAACGTAACTGTGCGCACCAATCTGTCTGCTTAACGTGGTGATAATGGCCGTACCTTACAGTTATAGAGGAAGTTCTTTCCACATTGTAGTGGACAATAATGTACTGTTGTAATAGAACATGCGCAATACCCTTGCAGAGGAAGCGCTTGGCCTTCATCTCACCTGGCAACAAGTTGTGATAAGGCCGAAGATGGAGGCGCACTTCACCCGGAATCCTCAACAAACTGAGGAACTGGCTATCTTACCTCTGAATGCCGGAACACAACAATTATTTTTTTAAGAATTGTTATCATGGCGACAGAATTAGGTAAGATGGTGGTAGCTAGCCAGGCGGACTTAAACAAAATCCTACCACCAACCAAACCAAGCACAACATATTGTACTCCCCATGGGGATCGAACCCGAGACCTCTGGAGTTGAAATCGGTGGGTTGAACCATTAGACCACAGAGGCGGTTAAATTCTCGGATTTTATCGACTCTCTTTCCTATTGAGTGAATAACAATAGATAAATAGACCACTTTTAATGAAGTTTCGAATACCTTCTCTAATCTTAAAAGACCTGATGATGATCATTTGCCCCATCATCTTAAAAAGCACCCCTATTAAGGCCAAAAATAAACTTATTATGCAGTTTCAACTTCGATTGCATATGATATTTCATGTTTTAACAAATTTTCAAGACTTCGATCCTATTTATCCCTTTTGCAACCCTTAATTTAAATACATGGGTGGTTTCAGCAAATCAAAAGATACTTCATTAAACAAGACCCATAGCTCAGTTGGTAGTAACTCTGCCTTCTGCGCTGTAGGTTGTGGGTTCGATTCCCACCCAGGACAAACATTTGTGTGATGAATATAGATGTTTGTTCTGTGTTTGGGTGTTGTATTGTATGATAAGTATGTATTTACAAAAAAAAAATAGTATTTGAGTATTCTATCCGTATTCTAGTTCCCATATTACAAGCTATGCTTAGTTTGGGGCTAGATGGCGTTGTGTAAAAATGAATGTCCTGTAATATTTATTTATTCATTGTATGGTCAACTTCATTAAACAATCTATCTTACAAGACTTACCAAGCAATTTAACCCCTTAACGCGCCCCTTTGTTACGAAAACCCCTCCTAATAAAAAGTAAAATATATATTTTATCAATGTGCAGTCGATACTCTTTCAAATGACACCCCCAAGCCAAAAATCTTCTCGTCTTACTTAACACCCCAATTTCTCGAAAACTACTCTTGTGTCAAAAAAATCTACGTAACAATTGATGAGTACCATCTCTGCATGTTCGAAATTTTGAATTGATCGGATCAGCAATTCAAAAGATAAGGGCGAAAAATGAAATTTCTTTTCACCCCAATATCTCAAAAACTACTCCACTTATCAAAAATCCCCCGCGACAATCAATTTCTATTTAAGTTATTTCAATTCAGTTTAAATTTCATGAAAATTGGATAATCTGTTCGAGACTTATGCCGTCACAAACATTGCCACATACATCCATAGATACTCGTACATACATACATACAGTGCCAGATTTCCCAACTTAACTCAAAAATCTCGTTCGCTTCGCTTACTCGATCAACAAATAATACACAATATAGGCACAATATTGTGAGAAAACTGTCAATAAATATGTATGCAAAGTTGTATCGTCGTCAAATATAGGGTGACATCAATCGATCGAATTACCGGCTGAAATAGATTTAGTGAAACAGGAATCGTGTATCTCGTCCTTGCTGTTTTATTTCTATTTTTTGAATTCCTTGTTTTTCTGCGTTTGCTCCCTTACTACGTTCCAGAAACAAGTATTTATTACTAATACTTTATTTATTTCCATGTACTTCCTTGACTATCTCCATAAATGGGAAGAACTAACATTTGAGAGGAATTAATGAAAGGAGTTGCGGAAGGCCTTTGCTCGGCAGTGGGATAGTATTTTAAATGAATAAAAAAAACAATCCGGCCAAGAGCGGACACACATGCCTAGAGTTCCGATCCTCATTTTAAGACAAAAAATTACGTACCTTGTATTTCCCATTTATGTTTTATTTTTTGTTACAGCAGCCATATAAATAACATTCAGTTTCAACCTACATATTGAGGGTCATGAGATACAGTCCGAAGATAGACAGAAAGTCGGACGGACGGATAGCAGAGGCTCAGTAATAGGTTCCCTTTGACACCCTTTTGGTACGGAACTCTAAAAACATAATGTGATGGACATGCATTTCGAGAATACAAAACGTAGGTACCAAGCTGACGAGGTCTTTATCAAAACTCAAGGGTAAATCTTTTGTAAATAATTTTGTCTAATAATTGGCTATTCAAACTTGAAAAGACCTGAGTCAGACCTTATTAAATTAGAAAATCCTCGTATTCGACCACTCTAGTAATAATGGTTGTTTGAGAAAAACATTTGTCTAGGCACTAACCTGTAAAAAGCTTCCATAAGATCTCGAGCGACGATTTTATTTGCTCCTGTAGCGCAGTAGTAGGGGCCAGGCGGGGCGGGGAACCCTCCCTTAGGCCACCCCAGGGGACGATCGTCAGTGGTAGTCAGGAAAAACTCTTGATTGAAACCGAACCAAGGCTCTTCCACCTCTCCTTTTTCACATAACAATACGCAGCTCTTGCGGTAGTTGGACGCTACAAAAATTAATCATAAATTTCTATCACATGATGTGGTAAGCACATGATTTTGTGATTTACCACATCATGTCCCACCTGTAAGCGTGATTTTTATTTTACTTCTACTACCGCCTGGCTAGCTACCACCATCTTACCTAATTCTGTCGCCATAATAACAATTCTTAAAAAAAAAATTGTGTTCCAGCATTTTGTTGAGGATTTCAGGTGAAGTGCGTCTCAACCTTCGGCCTTATCGCAACTTGAGACCAGGTGAGATGAAGGCCAAGCGCTTCCCGTCGTACAATAAAAATAAATCACGATTATTTATAGATGGCAATGTGTCAATACAAAGTAATTAAAGAGAAATCTGGTCTAATTGATACTTATAAAAAAAAATCAAATGATAAATAAATATTACAGGACATTAATTTCACACAACGCCATCTAGCCCCAAACTAAGCATAGCTTGTAATATGGGAACTAAATTACGGATAGAATACTAAAATTTTTTTTTTTAAAACAAATAAAAAGTAGACAAATGAATGACATATGATTTTCATTATGTTATAAGAAAAAGTAAAGCAGTGAAAACCTAGAAATGCCATTTTTAAATAAACGACAAACTTATTTTTTTTGAAAGGACTTTACGCTGGCTTGGTTCTGAACCGCGCAGGGTGACAGCATTGCGTGGAAGCTTGCGCAGAAGACGGTAAGCTGAAAAGTGGGTTTACTTGTGACAATATGCGCAAATGCTACTCAGGTACGGAGCTTGGCTCTTGGGCTGCTCTAATGGTGCACGTCTTAACAGGATAGCACGCAAACTGTCTCATCTACACTAATTCTCGCGTGAGCGAACCACATGATTGACATCGAAGTCAATTAATCCTGCAGATAACTCACCAGTCGGTTGGTAATTATGTTGGTACGTGTCAGCCAGCACTAATATATGGCTGCCTCGCCGGAACGGATCATGGTAAATCACTTGCGGGAATATAAATGTGTCTGAGTTGTCAGGGTTAGCCTGCGAGGTGTTACTGCCGTCGAAATACCAAATCGGTAAGTCTGTAAAGATAAAACAACAATAACACAGCCACAATTGTTTTGATATGAGCTCTTTGAAGATTGTATTTGCGGATCGCAACTGCGGAAACGAACGATGTGGTCTCGATGAAACGTCTCCAGAAATAGACACGGTTACGGAAATAAACATATATTTTAAATCGAGTGAGCGAAGCGAACACACTAACGGATCCGAGACACAGTCTCGGATCTGTCAGTCGCTGTTAACTTATGAATAAGTTCAAAAAAGAAAATAGACTTTAAAATAAAATGTCTGCCTGTCTGTATCTTGAACGCACATCACGCTGAAACTTCTAGGTGGATTTTAATGAAACTTTGTAAAATTATTTCTAATTATTAAATAAAAAAATATAAAAAAACTTTGTATATTTTCTATCAGGGGTTTTTTTTTTATTGCTCGACATGTAATCGGAATACCTCACCCTCTCTGAACGGTTCAAAATGGGGTAGAAAAAACGATTGGTGGATAATACTTAAGACTCGCAGCATATTATACCATTTTAATACAATTTATCCATAAATATAGCCAGGGGGGTATCATAGACTCTTTGAGCGCTTTTTTATTGTACGCCGGGGAAGCGCTTGGCCTTCAGATGAAGGGGAAGCGCTTGGCCTTCAGATGAAGGGGAAGCGCTTGGCCTTCAGATGAAGGGGAAGCGCTTGGCCTTCAGATGAAGGGGAAGCGCTTGGCCTTCAGATGAAGGCCAACCTGAAGTCATGACTGATGCAAGTTATGATAAGGCCCAACGTGGAAGCGCACTTCACCCGAAATCCGCTTAGGAACTGGTTATCTTACCTCTAAATATCGAAACACAACAATTCAAGAATTGTTATTATGGCGACAGATTTTAGATAAGGTGGTGGTAGGTAGCCAGGCGGACTTTAACAAAATCCTACCACCACCCAAACCATGCACAATATTGCTCCCCCTGAGGATCAAACCCCGGACATCTGAATCTGAAATCAGTGTGTTGAACCATACTAGACCGTAGAGGTTAGAATTAACCTACTTTCCTGTCCGCTTGTCCGCTCTGCCCCTCTACCCAGGAAGACCCGATAGAGGCGACCAACAGAGCCGTGGAGGTTGCTCAGTACTGATCGAGGAAGATTTGATTCAATAAAAATAATAAATCTGTTTCGAAAAATTATTTATAAAAAGGTGTAAAGATTAAAAAAATATTAACCTACAATTACACTATCAGATACGCTTACACAATGTACCTCTATAATTAGAAATTTTGTTGAAATCGGTTCGGTACTTTTGCAGATTAGCGTGGTCAAAGAGACGTTTTCGGCGTGGGTGTGATGTAAATACATTAGAAACTTCTTAATTACGCTCCTGTAGGTACTTTCATAGATTAACTTTCTCAAAGAGACGTTTTCAGTGTGATAGGCTTCGGCGTAGGTGCCTAGAGGTATTATGAGCTATTTTGTAAACACACTAGAAAGAAGAAACTTGATTTTGCTCCAATGCAAAACAAAACGTTGATGACGAGTGACGGGTTCATAATTAGGTTGTATACTACTGAGATTTGAAGTTTGTGTTTTTTTTTAAATCCCACATGTAAGTTACAATTTATGATGATGAAGATGCTAACCCAGCATCACTATCATCATCATCATATGATATTAACGTATCGTACTTCTGTAAACATAAAATATAACATTACAAATAAAGATTGTTTGGGTGGCGTGGGTCGCTGCGTAGCGTGTAATGATTAGAAACACAGCTGTTGCACAAAAAATTCCTCAACACTTTTTAAAGAAATGCTCGAGTTCACAACAAACACCACGCCTACGTTCGCCATTATTTTGTTATGCTTATGCAAAGTAGGTGCTAAAGGGTGCTAACGCGACCATATTGCTGACATTTTGTTAATTGTAGCTTTGGACCGCAATAGGTCAGATGGGCCAGATGAAATAAAGGGGGGCTGATATAATAAACTTTTATTTGGTTCATGGTAAAGATGGTAATACCCTCAAAGGATCCATCTTAACGTCATACTCGCTCTAAGGCTCCAGAAGCTAATGCAAGAAACTCGCATTTCTTAATATTTGCGAGTCGGAACCCTCAGTGTGCGTTTCTAACTTCTACATTGAAATAGGTATAGTAAAGTAGGTACCTATGTCATTTTATTCATATGCTTGTAATGAAATTGAAATGAAAATATGATATTATTATTAACTTGAACTGGGACGGTTTATTTACCTTTATGTGTTTTGGGAACAAAAGCGAGGGTTCGGTCCTTCGATCGCAAGTGGATCCCACTACCATCCACCCAGACGTAGGTGCCGAGAATGTTGTCACACGGTACTTCTAAATCTTCGTACTTGCGCATAGCAGCTTTGTTCAAAGCAACTGGCGTGGAATTCATGGCTAGTCCTGCAGATATCATATAAGAAACGAAAAGAGTTATATTAAGGCTCTCACAACCTCACTGCTCAGTTGGTTAGCTCTGCCTTCTGCGTTTGTTACCTGATTACTATCCAGTACAAACATTGTGTGATGAATAGAGATGTTTGTTTTGTTTTTGGGTGTAATATTGTTTAGTTTGAATAACAAAAATTGTGTGAGTATTAATATTCTACATAATTTAATATCATTTTTGTTGTTGGTATATAACAAACTTTATTTGGCTTAGGGCTATGTGGTTGTGTAATAATGTTAAGTACCATTTTATTTATTTTATTGATTCATGAAAATAAAGAATATTTTTATTTCAATAGAAATACCTACTACCTATAAATATCACAAAGTACATTTAGTTCTTGATACGGTATTTGTATGAGGTATAATGCGATTTTCATCGAGACCCAAACTAAAAATATCATTCTGATAATCAGGTTTTTCTGGAAATAAACTATTTCGTAACGTAAAACTAAATTAGATGAGACTTGCAATATATCCGTCAATTGAAAAACGATTGTTTTAAAGGAATTCAGTCTAATAAACACGCGTCTAACCTGCTTATTAGTCGAGAGACAACAAAATCGTATGAACCATTACGGTAATAAAGTAAAAACTGGTTTATTTAAATGGACATTATTACAGTTTTTATTACCTATGGTCTACTGTTAATTGTCTTTTAAAAAACAAGGTACTCCAAGGTATTATCTTAGTTAGCTCTATTTTTGGTACCGCGCTGAAAGTTTCTTAAAAGCGCCCGGGGCTTTGTTCCTGGTATACGAGAATTTCTTAAAATCCTTTACACAACTAAGTACGGTTAAAAGTTTTTGTTATAGTTTTTGGTAAATTATAGCTTCAGCTTGAACAGGAACAGGATTTAAAAATTCACCATAACATGCAATAAAATCTTTAGATTTTCTTGCATGTAATTTCTGTATTGATTCACCAACTGAACACCAATCTTTGCTCGTAAAGAATACTAGAAAAATATTAAGATTTTATAAACAAATAAATATTACAGGTCATTAATTTTTACACAGCGCTATCTAGTCCCAAACTAAGCATAGCTTGTAATATGGGAACTAGATTACGGATAAAATACCTAAATACTTTTTGTAAATACATACGTACTATATGATATTAGATTAGATGTAGCCTATGAGTAGTGCTGGATTACACAATCTTTTTTTGAATGTATTTCAAGTGTATACAAGTATATACCAGAAACGAACTGCGCGAGGGTATATTGCCCTGAGGTACTACCTTATTTAACTTTATATATCTTAGCAGGGAAGAACCAGTACGCGTGGGTAAAATATATTCATAAATACGTTTTCGGTATAAAAAGTTTTTAAAAGCAGCCGTTGGAACATCTCTGATGCCTTGGTTTCACACATGAACACGCCAAGTCGGTCGGTATTGTCTGTATTTTTTCAAACATAGTCTCATCCTGCAAAACAACTAATTAATTTTGGTTTCACTTACCTTCTAGTGCGTATGGTGTAAGACGTAACACAGTAAATTTGTGTATCTGAAATACTTTCAAGCTTCAATATACTAACAAATTTCGAAATAGCCGAACGGAGAATTGTAAAATATTGAAAATTTTATTTGACACAAATGACAAAATAATTGTCAGTGTAAAAACCATAGATATCTTATATACTCAGAAAAAAACATAACAGTGGGAAATATTAAAAAGTTTTTGTTTGAAGTCAGTGTCAATATCATTAATAACATTGTCATTATCAATTATTTTTTATGTCATTTATCATTTATCAATTTCTTGTTGAGAAAATTTTATTGATATTTTCAAGGAAATGGTTTAGTGAAATTATTATAATATGCGTAAGGCTAAAACCATCTTGAAACTATGCACCTTCTTGTTTTAATTTTTCTTCACATTGTCAGCTGTTACAGTATTCGTGTATTAGTTCGCGATGTACGAGATCTCACAGATCTTGAGAAGCAAAAGGCTGATTCACCAAACAGAAGTTTAGTTTTTATAGGGCGTAACTCCTCATCGGCAAACACTTTTACTTTCACCTCCAATATGACGACAACAAGTGCAAGAAAACAGGCTTGGGTAGCAGGCCAAGTTGAACAACATGCTATGAACAATAGGCTGTGGAAAAAAACGGATACATCTGTGAACATAAAAAATAACACACTGAAACAAAATCAATCAAAACAATCAGAAATTCCAATCCATGTTTCTTCGAGCCATTCATATCTCCATTCCTCGACACCGAGCTCTATTGAATTTTATTACTCGTATGAAACTGATGAACAGCCAAAGCCAAGTTGTGTAAATGCAAACTGCTACTTAAATAACAGTAAAACTATGAACGTAGATCTGATTAGTTCTCCAAACACATCATTTGTGTTATTCCATATATCAGGTCCCAAATTCAAAAATAAATTCTTTTTAAATCCGCCGACACCAATTAACGAGCTTAGTATGAAAAACCCAGATTTCAGTAGTAAATCTGTAGCAAAGCCGGATAATAATCTGCACAAAAAATTTCTTAAAAATACAAATTATTTCGCATCACTGAACGGTGACTTGCAGAATACTGGCATAGCGGAACTCCAAAACAAAATTCTAAAATCTAAACCTAATGTAACTATTTCACATGTCGTAACTAAACACCACACAGAATCTGCAACTGAATATGACAAAATTAAGTTTTTTGAGATGTATGACAAGCTGACTCCTGTTCCATTCTCTCAGAAATCAATTAAGTATGATAACGATCAGCATAAATATGACAAAGATGACGAAATCGTCCAAAAGATCATATTAGACCATGTAGATCAAAGCAGCCATGAGCACAATGTGACAAAGTTTTCAAAGAAACACATCGAGAAACTTGACAGAGACTCAACTGGAACGAGTTTTAACGATATTATTTCAAACAAAAAGCAAAATTTCTCCATACATACTACAGAACGGCAATTCAGTAAGATTTCATACGTGACAAATAGAAGCCCGGCAATATCAAAGCCATTGGAGTATAGAAATTATTCTTATGAGAACAAGATTGTTTTATGGTCCGAGTACCCGTTTGCAGCCGTTTATATTTATGAACCTTCGCAGGTAATTTTCCTCTTAATATAACCCGCCCATTCTAACATGCGAGGTCGAATAATATTTACCTCCGAAAAGCATTTTGGCCTGAGATGCAAAGTAATGTTCTACGTCGTAGTACGGCGTAGCGCCTTGTAGCTACCCTGCTACGAGATGCTACGCTTCTTGAAAGCTTGGAGGTTTAAGGTTTCACTGGTCATTTCAATATAATTATTTGTAATCATTTTCTATGGGGGTTAAGAATTGACGCTTCCAACTCGGTCCATGGATGTCGTAAAAGCCGACTAAGTACCTCACGAGAAGAAGGGAAGCAGCTTCCTAATGTAGTATTATTAGTTACAAATTTACTGTGATCACCAATGCGCCTGCCAAGGGTAGTGATCGTAGTACAAACCCTCCGGCAGTGGACGCTAATAGGCTGTTGATGATTCTATGGAATGTTTCAAAATTTTATCGTGGTATCAAACTAGAGGACAAGTCGTTTGTTATGTATAGCAAATTAGGTATAATTTACTTAGTTTTGCATTGTTAATTAGCATCAGTACAAATGCAAAATATGTTGTTTGTACTTAAAGAATACCAACCGATTCCATGACAACTAATGTACTTACGCTGTGTCTGTCTGTCTGTGTTAATTTTCAGCAATATTTGTAAACGCTTAAACAAACTTAAAAGGCATTGGCATTTTAAACTGATGAGTTAGACCTCATCACCTTATCCCCAAAATAGAACAAAGCCAACTCGGTGGAAAAACGAAGGAGTAAATTTTTTTATCCGTGCAAAGTACATGTTGCTGTCATCTTAAAAAGTATGACGTATGTTGGCTTTGTAAAGCTTCCCATATACTATTTTTATATTAAAAATTTTCGCATCATGCATATATTTTGAGCCAAGATATCATGCCATATAATTTTATTCTTGTAATCTCGTTATGAAAATTGCCTATAATATTTTGTTTGTGCACTACTATATAACGCTACATAAGGAAGCTGTCCTGAAAAGTTCAAGCCTCGAGAACCTCTGGTTCGGGCTGTGCGTTTATTGTCAGTCATTCTGTTCAGTTAACTTTACTGTGATATGTCACTGAATGTGGACTAAAATAAACATTGGTTCCATGCGTTTAAGGTACATTGCGATGCAGCAAGTATCAGCGCTCATTGGCTGGTGGCTTCGGGTTCTTGTTTGTCTCGCTTGAACTATAGAAGACCAGTGCTGGGCGAAGAGCAGTCTGCTTTCATTGCATATTGTGGAGACAGTTGGTGGCAGCCTGAGAGGATCGCATATGTCAAGGACAGCCTGGTTCATCCATCGTACCATCCTCAAGAGCGGACTAGAAAACATCTTTATAACATAGGTGAGGTTTATCTCTATATTCTAATTTGCTGTGGGTCAGTTAATGAGGATGAACCGTGTAGAAAGAGGTAAAAAGGTAAAAGTTAGAAGTTGAAGAGTAAGATGGAAGCAGTAAAATGACTTAATTACGAAGATTCCACCATCAGCCTTATCATAATCATGACATCAAGTGAGATGATAGCAAAGCTCTTCCCCGTAGTAAATTAACAAAAAAAAACATTTTATATCAGCTCTTTTTTTATTCATGAGGGCTTTGTACCATCCCTGGTACCTAACCTCACAAGCCGCGGCTATAGGCATGTAACATGGTTCTTTAATGTCTACTAATTTTATGCAGTGCCCGGGATGGGCTATATAGCGTGCCCTTCAAAGCACAAAACGGTCTTAAGTTATCGGTCAATTAGGTGATTTACGCCAATCAAAATCAACGCTTCACTGAATGGAATGGAATATATATCTACCCAGATCCTTCGGATCAAGAGTCACGAGCCCATTCACTAGACCACGGATGTGTAGCCATTTTTATTGTAACCGATTGAAACTCAAATGAAACAGAGTAAGGTAATATGCCAGCTGGAGTAAAATTGACTCAGTGAATTTAACTATAAGTCTAATAAGGTGATAAATAGGCCGTTTGTAACGGTCCTTAGGTAATCTGACTGATTCCTTTGTACATAGTTAGTTTAATTGTACTTTTTATTGAATAAAAACTAAATGAACTTAGGTAGATTAAAAAAAAATAAAAAAAAATAAGGTGAACATATATTAGCCATGAAATCATCTCCATACAAAGGTTGTCTGGAAGAAATCGTTCTTAGCGATAAGACCGCTCATTGTATAGGTATACATTTTTTTTGGTTATCTAGTTCTATTTTTAAGATGTGAAATAAAGTATATTCATTCATTCATTCATTAGGGTTTGTTATAGAGAAATATTCAGTTATGCTAATAAACAGAAAAAAACCAAACATACTTACGACTTAGGATTCCGTTCTGATCATTTCTGAAAGCATGTTTTGTTTAGGATCACCTACAAGGTGCAGAAATACGTCCCATTTTGCGCTCCAAAGATCTAGCTATCATACAAAACGTTTCAGGTTGACACTTAGCGTAGATTGAACAGAAAATATAGGTCCTCTCTAAAAGTTCAGATATCAAAAGAAAGCCGTATTTAGTTAGCAATTTAGGTAGCTGCAGCTGTCACGAATGCTGCCAAATAGGTGTACCTTTGTGTCAAAGGATATCAAAGGAGTTACTAAGTGCTTTGCCGAATATACCGGCGTTACACCTAACTTTACTATGAGAGGTATAGACTCATCAGCGATGGTTAGCATTATTCAATTAGTAACCTTTTAGTTACTGCAAATATCCACCTATACATTTTTTTTATTAACACACATGACAAAAGTGAAATTACTGGATAATATTTTAATTATCTCCCACTTTACCCGACACAGTGCTCCACCATTCTTCACACAAAAAGGTTGTGGATCAGAGTTTCAAAACTCTCCCATAAAAAGTTTCACTTCAAAATTGCAACCGCTCTTACCTATAAGTTTATCTACTGTTACGGACTAAACTCGCAGTAGCGTTTGAAATTTTTACTTACATATTTAAAAAATATACAGAAATGTTAATCTAATATAACCAATTATGTAAAATTGCTTGATTTACAACAGCCAAAGTTAGATTTTTTGACTCATTGTTTCGCTTATCTGATAAATAACTTCTTTTGATTATAATGTAAACATAACGTAAAACGAATAGGCTTCGCAAAAGCGCACTTTTTTAAAGACAATGACTTTAAGACAATGTACAAAAATATTTGCTATTTAATGACTTTTATATAATCTAATATGTGTAACTTCAGAAGAAATAGTAACAAATAATGAAGTCTGATATTATCAAACAACATATTCAATTTAACTAACTGTTGACAAGAGAAGCGGATGGCCTACTTAAGGACCGTTACTAATGGTCTACGGATCCAGACAATAATTGACCAACTAGTTATTAATTAGGTTATCAATTGATACGTTTAGCAAAAAATGGGGATTTATTGAATAAGTTAATAAATATAAGGTTTTACATAAAATGGTATAACCGAACAATGTTGATTAAAGCTTGACCTTGATATTGACAACAAAGCCAATAGAGTTAAATATAAATTTAAATTTAAGTTAACTATTTTTTAACGCCATAACGAGGTATATTAGCAACGGTAACACAGGTAGATTGGCCCTTTACATTCACGTATCTGTTTTATTGTACAAAGGAGAAACATCATCTCACCTGGTGTCCAGTTATGATAAGGCAAAAGGTGGAAGCGCACTCCACCCGGAATCTTCAACAGAGGAACTGCCTAGCTTACCACTAAAACATGACAGCATTGGTAAAATGGTGGTAGCTAGCCAAGTGGTCTTAAACAAAGTACTACCACTAACCAAAACAAGGACAAATTTGTACCACCCTAGGTATTGAACCGAGGCCTCAGGGTCTTACACCGGTTGGTTTACCAGTTAATTAATTAATTATTTAATAAGTGGTAAACCACTAGACAACTGAAATTGTTAATTAATGAAAATACTAGATTGCACACCTTATATACTAGTATTTTGCCCCAAACTGAAATATCGTGAAGTGATTTGTGTAAGGTATTTCACCATGGAAATTATTACACAAAAAACTGCACAATAATTGTGTTTTATCACACCATACTCTGAGCACACCTTTTCTCCTAAAACTGAAATTGAATTCACCTGAGTGTTCACCGCTCTGTACATTTCTAAATTCTTCTTTGCAAAGCCAGAATGAGATCAAAGCACCGACTCCAAAAAGTGGGTGGGCAGAACACAACAAGTGCATAAAAGTCAGCCTTGGCCGAGTTTCACAAAAAACAGTTTCTTCTGTGTATTTCCAAAACTTTAACTTCGAAACCAAAACTTCTAAAACATTCTGTTTCCCAATTAAGGTTGCGTGAAAGCTATAATTTTGGCGAAAAATCCGCTTAATGTATTTATACATTGTGTATGTTTAATTCGATGTTTCGTCATTTTGTTTACACTAGAGCGTTTTTCAAATCAATTCATTTCACCAATCTGTCTGATGCGTGGTAATTATGGCAATTAAATAAATAAATAAATAAATATTACAGGACATTAATTTCACACAGCGCCATCTAGCCCCAAACTAAGCATAGCTTGTAATATGGGAACTAGATTACGGATATAATACTTAAATACATTTTTTTTTTAATTTATAAATACATACTTATCATACAATACACACAATACAATAGTTTTTATACTTATGTCCATTATAATGTATAAAAACTTTCTCCATTACGATAATGGGCTATTAATGTGGGATGTGCGCGGTCAAATCCCATGCATGGCATCCCAAAACTTATCCTCATCTTTGGCTAGGCAACCCGATTGAGTAAAAAACATTGAAAAAAAGTTTCATTTTTATATAACCAAATACCCTCATAATATCTTGCAAGACCCGATGATAATCTACTGCAACCCTTTATCTTGAAAATTACCCGTATTAAGGACAATACAAACGACTTTGGAAATCAAATGTCTAGACCTTGTCATTATGACATTCCCTAATCCTTCAATCTTATGGAGGTACCTTTGCAGCCATTAAGGGGTGGTTTCAGTACATACATCACTAAATACTGAATGAAGTAACCTTTAAAATGGATTCTACAAGAGATACAAAGCGATTTAACCTCTAAATGCGCTTCTTGTAGCATGTGTACAAGAAGCACCCCTTGGATATGGTAAAATAACTTTTAATAAACGTGCAGTCGTTACTTTTTTAAATAACACTCCACAGAAATTATATCTTCTTGTCTCATTTAACACCCCTATTTATCAAAACTAGGGTACTAGTTAAAAAAATATTTTCCAACTAATAAGTATTTTTGTAATCTCTGCCAATTAAAATTCGAATTTATCGACCATTCAAATTATGTGGGCAAAATATTGTATTTATATCCATCACGATATCTCTAAAGCTACCCCAGTTTTAAAAATCCCTCGCGATTCTCAATTTATATTTACGGTATCACTTTGTCGTTTTAATTTCACTAAAATTGGATTACGCGTTTGAGAGTTAGGCCGTCACAAAAATTGCCACATTCATACATACATATCCAAATATATCACTCAGAAGTTATTTCTTCCAGAAAAACATTTGGACGCAAAAGATTATATTAGTACATAGGTGATATGTACATATTTTCTTACAAATAATATGTTAATTTTTTAAATCCTAGGAAAGGGTCTTTTCACACCATAATAGGGTTTCTAGACAAACTGTTGCAGTAACACAAAAACTACACTGCAAAGTGCAAGATGTGGCAACGGAACAGCTCATCTTAACCGCTTCTGTGGTCTAGTGGTTCAACCCACCGATTTCAGATCCAGAGGCCCTGGGTTCGATCTCCAGGGGGAGCAATATTGTGCTTGGTTTGGTTGGTGGTAAGATTTTGTTCAATTCCGCCTGGCTAGCTACCACCATCTTACCTAATTCTGTCGCCATAATAACAATTCTTAAAAAAATGTTGTGTTCTGGCATTTAGAGACAAGATAGCCAGTTCCTCGGTTTGTTGAGGATTCCGGGTGTAGTGCGCCTACACCTTAGGCCTAATCTCAACTTGTTATCAGGTGTGATGAAGGCCAAGCGTATCCCCGTCGTACAATAAAAAAAATACATGTGCTGCTTTACTCTCAACAGTTTGGCATAGTTTTTACAAGCGTGCATACATATTTGCACTAGGTAACAGCTTAAGTCTTGCAGGCCTCATTCGAGTGGTAACTTCCATGATGTCTGCCTGCAGTGGCTGGGCGCCAGTATCACTCATGTCCCATCAGTTTGCGGCCAGTCCGGGAGGCTCTGAGGCACTTGCTTTGGGATGGGGCTTGGACAGGTATGTAACTAAAGTAAACCCACCATTTTTTTTTTATATGTACGACGGGTAAGCACTTGGCCTTCATCTCACCTGGTAACAAGTTGAGATAAGGCCGAAGGTGGAGGCGCACTTCACCCGGAATCATCAACAATCTGAGGAACTGGCTATCTTACCTCTAAATGCCGGAACACAACAATTTTAGAATTGTTATCATGGCGACAGAATCAATTCATGATCATGCTTATTAACTGTAAAGACATTCCAGATGATGAAACCAAACCTACCTTATTTTATTCTAACCTAGGAAATTCCTTTTTTTTTATTGTATGATGGGGAAGCCTTCATCCTAATTTGTTTTGATAAGTCCGAAGTTGGAAGCACACTGCACCCGGAATCCTCAACTTCTGAGGAACTGGCTACCTCTAAATGACGGAATAAAACAATTTAGAATTGTTGTTAAGGCGATAGACTTAGGTGATACGGTGGTGCACAATATTGTTCTCCCTTGGGAATCGAACCCGGGACCACTGGATCTGACAGCCACCAGACCACAAAGGTGGTTAAAATCCGCAGCTTGATTGGTGAAAAGTTTTACAGATCCGTCCAGCCAGTTAGCGATCAAGGACAGAGATCTACCATCAGAGTTGAGCTTTGATATGTATACCAACATGTGGTGGTATATATACTTGTGGAAGGTCTCTTTTTATTTAATTTGCTAATATTTTAAAGAACGGGTTTCAGATAATTCTTAGTGTTACTTGTAGAAGCCAGTTAGTTAATAATGTTAATCATATAAACAAAACTTAAAAACAACAAAACTTATCGACGAAAAGGACATGGTAAGTCATAACAACACAGTGAAAAGTGTAAGACATCAATTAATACTCTTTTGCGTCATATAAGAAATGTAAATGTCCCATGAATAAAATTCCCCAACAGGAAATAGATGGATTTTATACCCGGTAGAGTGAGGTATAATAATAGCCATATTATACCAATAAATAAAAACATTCCCGTTCTTTTATACATTTCAAAGCGAGGCGGTTATATAACAGGATGATAAACGGTTGTTCGGTCTCGATTTCGTTCGCAATCGTATTATTAGGATTTTTAAAAACTTCAATGTTTCAAAGCCTCCTTGCTATATATAGCTTGCTATAATTATGGGCTCCTTGCATATTATAAATTAATATAATTCTATGCATGTTTATAAATTAAAATAATTCCTTAAATATTTATACATGACTACAATTCCTGGCAACTCCGAAAAAAATGAGCCCCTCCTTAATCTCAATTATTATTAATCCTTGCACGGTTATAAATTGAAATAAATTCTTACATAATTTATAAATTACTATAATACCTGGCTCCTTGTTCTCTTGTGGATATCGCAGGAAGCGACTACGGGATATAATCATGAAGAAGGGTAGTGGCATCCACCGGAGCCTTACAAACAATACTGTGAATATCCTACCCGTCTGCCGAATGTTTTTATATTTTTTACAACTAGGAGACGGGACAAGCAAGTAGCACACCTGGTGTAAAGTGCATCTCTTGCCTATAACAATGCCTTTCTGCATAGCTCACATCCACAAAGAACATAGCCTAAACGGCACTGCATTGCGCACGTAAACTTGAGGCATAAAGGTGTTGAGCCTCGCGTGCTCGTCATTTCATCGGCAACCATACCCGTCAAACCGAAACACAGCAATACTGCTTGGCGGTTGGAATAGGTATGGTGGTAGTAATACTCCGGACGAGCCCTTTCACAAGGGGCTTTTAGTACTCTTAATCTCTTAATGTCGTGATTGTGGTAAATCCTTCATTGCATTCTTTGGGGCAAGCCCATATCTTACACACATTTGAAGATTTGTCTTTTTATCTTGTGTGGGGTAAATAAATGTTAATTAACCGCCTCGGTCCAATGGTTCACCCACCAGCTTCAGATCCAGAGGTCCCGGGTTCAATCCCCAGGGGAAGCAATATTGTGTTTGGTTTGGTTGGTGGTTGGATTTTGTTTAAGTCCGCCTGGCTAGCTACCACCATCTTATCTAATCCTGTCGCCATAATAACAATTCTAAAATTGTTGTGTTCCGGCAATCAGAGGTAATTAGCCAGTTCCTCTGTTGAGGATTCATTCCGGGTGAAGTGCTCTTCCTCCTTCGGCCTTATCATAGCATGAAAATTAGGTGAGATGAAGGCCAAGCACAACATATATATATAGATGGTGGTATATATATATATATATTAAGTTTTGTGAACAACGATTTGGATTACCAAAAACTTGCAAGCCCGAGTTAGGAAGACTTGCAACTCCCTTAATGTGCAGGTCGCGAATGCGGACAGACGGAAGTTGACATTACAAAATTATATTAAAAAATATTAACTGAATGATTGAATTTGACTTTTACAGATATGATACTAGGTACGCATACATGGAATTGCCGAAGGCGGCTCTTATGGTTTACAAAGGATTAGTGTTCTCAGATTCTTGCCCGGGAAACATCGGATATAGGTACGGTAATATCACATAATTAATAATAGTTGACAGACCTCATAGCTCAGTTGGTAGTAACTCTGCCTTCTGCGCTGTTGGCTGTGGGTTTGATTCCCACCAAGGACAAACATTTGTGTTATGTAAGTATAAAGATGCTTGTTCTGTCTTTGAGTGTTTTTTTTTTTATACTACTATGAGACGGGACAAGCAAGTAGCGCAACTAAGCAGTTGCGCTACTTGCTTGTCCCAAAGTAAGAGTACACTTAAGCAAGTGTACTCTTGCCTATGACAACGTTTTACTGCATAGTTCACATCCACAAAGAACATAGCCTACACGGCACTGCATTGCACCCGTCAACTTGAGGCATATAAAGGTGTTAAGTCTCACGTACCCGTAATTTCACTGGCAACCATACCCTTCAAACCGAAACACAGCAATGCTGCTTTGCGGCTGAAATAAATATGATAGTAGTGATTCTCCGGACGAGACCTTTCACTAGGGGCTTCTACTACTCGTGTTTCATTATATAGTACGTATGTATTTACAAAAATAAAGTATATATATAAAAACTAGTTTACAATTATAATGAGCACCAGTTTAGCGTGGCGGTCGCGTCTTAAGAATCGACTTGCAACTTGACCTGCGAATGTCGTAAGGTCGACTCGGGAATTTCATCTGGAGAAAGTCATCAAAATACACGTTACTGCGATCACCAATCTGCCTGGTGTGAGGTGGATTATGGAAATACCCTAACATTTTTGTGTTCTTTCTTACTTTGTGTTGTAGTGGAACACAAATAGGCTGCTAAAGCATTAGGCTTACAGACAGTTCAATATGACAGCTATTTCAATACCAGCGAGTATTTGCAAATTGCCCCAGGCCTTGAGGACGCAAAATGTAGTTAGTCTGAAAAGAGGAATTTGTACCTTGGAACAAATCCCTCGTTTCATAAGAAGCAGCTTTGTTTCTAAATACCATTTAAATCTCACTTAGACTATTCTTAGTGAGCTTTGGATTTAAATGAGATAAATCATCATGGAAGTTTTGTTTAATTTTTCACGATTCTCTAATCGCCACAGCATATTAAAATTATAAACTTATTTTGTTTCCAAAATTATAAATACCATTATTATCTGTAAACATTTGGAAAGGATGTTATATTCCATTCACCTTCATCGATATCTCTTTGAGAAGCTAAAAATATCTTTCTATGAATAAAAACGTAATAATGATTTTCATATTACCGGTTCCTTTTTGCCATTCTTTTCAACGCAATATAAAAGTTTTCACAATGTTCGTTGGTTAATTGGCTTTGTTTTCTTCGCTGTAAGCAGGCTCAGTCTCGAGGAAGGGACCGGCAGCTTGAAATATGTTTATTGCCTGTCGTTGCCGCCGTATTTGGGAGAAGAGACAGACCCAGTACACGGCAGTTTACTTTTCGTGGGCGGCAAATTGATTGCTCTCTACTTACAGGTGAGAAATTACTTTATTTTGCAACGGTCTTTTTTTTTATTGTACGCCGGGGAATTTATTGTTGGCCTTCATCTCACCTGGTTCCAAGTTGAGATAAGGCCAAAGGTGGTAGCGCACTTCACCCGGAATCCTCCACAAACTGAGGAACTGGCCATCTTACCTCTGAATGCCGGAACACAACAATGTTTTAGAATTGTTATTATGGCGACAGAATTAGGTAAGATGGTGGTAGGCGGAAAACAAAGTCCTACCACCAACCAATCCAAGCACAATTAATTAAATTAACTCCCCATGGGGATCGAACCCAGGACCTCTGGATCTGAAATCGGTTGTTTGAACCACGAGACAAGCATTTCCCCGTTAAATAAGTGAAAAGGAACAGTCACACTACTTCCTAAACCTTTATGAATAACACCGTTTATAACTAGTAGTTCGCCCCGAACTGAGATCTCGTGATATCTAGTAACTTTTTCTGAACACACCTTTTCTAAATCTCTATTTATTCAATGGAGTTTTCGAGGCTCGCTCTCGATAAAGAATTATAGAATGTTTTGGTTACGTTCTGGCTTTGCCTTTAACGAAACTCTTGAAAGTAAGTATATTTTTTCGAAATGTGCGGTCAATTCTTTTTAAAATGACACCCCATTAGACATAGATCTTCTTATCCCACTTGACATCCCAATTTCTTATAAACTCTTAACCGAACATTGAGAAGGTATAAGTGTAATCACTGAAAATAAAAAAATAACAATATATTGGATCAACTATTTGAAAGAAATGGGCGAAGAACGAAGAAGTACACTCGTGAGCAAAAAAATCGACTCAGGACGCACGCTCATGGTTAAAAGTCTCTAGCAAAAAATCTGAAGCTTTCATTCTATTTCTGATTTTAACATAATAAAGCTAGTTTTAGCTTTAAAATGAGTGGTCTACGTTGTTGTTTAAAATTTTTTTTGGCAAAGAAAAAATATTAAATGAGAAGGAGTCTTAAACAATGAAAAACAGGTGATAATTAACAGTAAAGAAAATACAAGCTTAGATTCGTCAAAATATTAATTTAATTTTAATTAACTTATCAATATTTAGTGTTCCCTCCCCTGGCCCTAATAACAGCTTCCAATCGCTTCTTCATGGATCTAATAAGTTTCTTTACTCGATCTTGTTCGATGCTATCCAATTCTTCAACGAGAGCCGCTTGGAGGTCCGATTTTGTGGCTGGTGCAGGATTTCTAGCCCGAACTTTCCTTTTAAGTTCATCCCACAAATGCTCGATAGGATTTAAATCCGGGCTACGCGCTGGCCAGTCCATAGCGGCAATTTCGACCTCCTGTAAATACTGCCGGACGGCACCTGCAGTATGTGGATGGGCATTGTCGTGCATTAAGACGGGGAACAAAGTACGCCCTACGGCGCTTAAATCTCTTTGATGTATCAAAAAAGTTTCAATAAAAACCAACTCTGTTTTTGCCTCCATTGAAATGCCCGCCCACACCATCCAGGAATCTCCTCCAAAAGCCACATTTTCTTTGATGCAGCACTGCGCGAATCTTTCTACAGGTCTTCTCTAGACTCGTCCTCTTCTATCGCTACCATGTAAGCACACTCTGCTTTCGTCTGAGAAGAGAATGGAGCTCCATTGTTCGTCAGTCCAATCAACGTGATCTCTGGCAATTTGTAGGCGGGCTGGGGTTAATTTGGGGCCAGTAGCTGGCCTTTTTGGCTCAAGGTTAGCTGCCTTAAGTTGTCTTCTGACTGTCCAGCCACTCACAGCCACTCCTCGCGTTTCTCTGAGCTCTTGTTGGACTTGAACGCCAGTGAGGGCCCGATTTCTCAGCGATGTGCTGACAATGAATCGGTCATCTCTTTCCGATGTGCACTTTTTTCTTCCAGAACCGCGTTACCAAGAGACTGGTAACGACGGTAAACTCTGGAAACAGCAGACTGGCTCATGTTCAGCGCACGTGCCACTTCACGTTGACTCTGGCCTTGTCGCAATAGGGTGACCGCTTGAGCAGCTTCATCACTTGTTGTGTCCATTTTCAGGTAGAATTCTTGCTTGTTGATAACGGGGATGTGTATCGGTTGGAGTTTGACGGCTAACGGGTCAGGTAGATAACCTTTTATATGGGTCAGTAACCCTTAATTAGCACTATTGTAAACAAGCGTAAAAAGGGTGGTTACCGATCACATCATATTGTTGGGTTGTACGAGCAAGAAACATTACAATATTTTATATCATTTTGAAGCTTTGATATCAAATCAGCTTTAAGATATTATTAAGAAAAAAGTATTTTCGCGTTCAGTTTTTTTGCCAGTGACTTGCGAGTGCAGGTGTGTCGCCTGAGTCGATTTTTTTGCTTACGAGTGTAGTTCTTTATGATCCCCGATCGAAAATTCCCGACAACCAATTCATATTCATGTTATTTATAATGATATCGCTAAATCTAAGCAATCAATCCTGTAATAAAATACGTTTAAAAAAAAAGACCTGGAAAATGTGAGTCGGTCTCGCACACTAAGGGGTCCGACCCACTTTTCAAAGCAAAACATGTTGGTTTCTTGCTGTTTTTTTTCGATTTTCATTCTGAAGCATTCGTGTGTGTCCATCTCATGCTTAGGCCGATTTTTATCTATTACTGTTGTACAGCATAGTAAAAATCAAATTACTGCTTTTACAAAACAGCTACAACAAACATCTGTATAGAATCTTGTTAAAACACCTCTAAATTTCTTTGTTTTTTATTATATATTATAGCGGCAATAGACACCTACTGGCAGACAGATGGACAGACGGACAACCGAGGGTTAATAATAGGGCCCCGTTGGTACCCTTTCGGTACGAATCCCTTAAAACAACAGTAAGCTACGAAACAGTACTGTTTTCCGATATTTCAATGAACAATTTCTATGTCAAGCGAAATAAATTAACGGCTCTGAAGGATTACTGGGCATTAAATATCTAATCCTTATTTGATTTAACAGTGTAAACAGCTGAATTTAAACGAATATTGATATAAATGGAAAATCAGGACAATATCAATCGTATATACCAAATAATTATAGCGACCGCACAATTTTCTTAATAATATTATCCAGAAAATGGAGTGCGAAACAACGCAAGACTAGCTCAGGATCATTTGGAGTGGCACATAAAGAGGGGCATAAGCCTCGCTGCGTATGTGCCACTCCATAAATGTAAAATAAATAAATAAAAAAATACTAGAGGACATTAATTTGACACAGCGCCATCTAGCCCCAAACTAAGCATAGCTTGTAATATGGGAACTAGATTACGGATATAATACTTAAATACTTTTGTTTTTACATACTTATCATACAATACAACACCCAAGAACAGAACAAACATTCATCACACAAATATTTGTCCTGGGTGGGAATCGAACCCACAGCCAGCAGCGCAGAAGGCAGAGTTACTACCAACTGAGCTATGAGGCTTGTTAATATCACATCATACCCACAGATTTCACCCATGATATGATGATATGATACCCAGCAGATGGGTGAAATCTTCAATGATGATGATGATGATGGTGGTGAGCAGGTGCTGTTTTTTTTAATCAACGTAGTTGATTAAAAAGAATTGGTTCAAAATTTAATATTTTGCTAGGTACTTTTAGGGATAGATACACTTTTAAAGGGGGTACACACCGGGCAATAGAATCGTCGACCATTGGTCAACAGTCATGGCTTAATGATGGTAAAGCTGGGAGCAATCACCGTATTCGGGAAGGGCTCGAGCTTCTTACGTTTGACGCTCCCACCGTACGTACACGTTAGCTGTTCCACAAATTTCATATTACGGTAACTTGAAAGTTAAAATTGAACGTGAGAAACGCAACGTAAGCGTTGAACGTCTGTCTTTGCAACTTTTTGGAGATGAAGTCTAGAAACGTTCAGAGTTATTTGTGTTATCAAAAGCCAATAAAATGTTCAAACTTTAATTTTACCTACCTTCTATCAAAGGAAAAGAAAGGAAGCCTCATATATTTCCTTCCTAGTGCCAATCTCAACACTTACCAGAATGTGCTTACATATACCTTGTTTATACTGCTAACTTAAAAAAAAAAAAATAGCACATGAGGGCATCTGTCCCTACATACTATTCTTTTAACAAGCCTCATAGCTCAGTTAGTAGTAGCTCTAACTTCTGCGCTGTAGGCTGTGGGTTCGATTCCCACCCAGGACAAACATTTGTGTGATGAATATAGATGTTTGTTCTGTGTTTGGGTGTTATTCCACTACATCTTCAGCCTTGATGGAGTGGTGAAGTAAGAACACGTAGATACAGCGTCGTTGGCATCGCATATCGCCAGATCCGATCGGAGCAGAGCCGCACTGAATAGAGCTATCGGTTTTCCGTTTCATTAGCACCATTTAAATGAAACCCTCAGTATTGCAAGGCATTCTTTTGTAAAGCGACTAGGAAGCACTAGGAGTGTCCACAGCTCCGTTTATTTCCTCTTGTAGACGCAACTGGACGCAGCGGGGACGTGGTAGATTGCAGTGGCGACATAAGCGCGCGGGTTTATAGGCGTAGACGCATATTAATTATGAAACATAGGTAGACAAAAATTTGTAATTTCATGTAACAAATTTTGTTTTGATTCTTTATACATTTACACAAGCCACAGACACAGAGGATATATCAACTAGTCAGGCATAGAGAATATCTGCACACTGAATAATATATTTTTTTCAGTCTTGATACTGGTCCTTTTGACGAATCATATGAAAAAGGGCGAATGTCTACTACGTGAATGTCCCACATGGAATTAGAAATTATCCGGTGTACGTTTTTAAATAAAACTTACTTTTTAACAGACTTCTCTCAAATAGGGTCGTCAAAGACGTTAAATTTTCTTACAAGATAACCCACCGTATTTAAGGTGCAGTGCGTTAGGGGATTGATAGACAAAAAATGGTTATGTGAGGTTGTCAGGACTCCGATGACTCACTAAAACCCCCTCGGTGGCCGGCCTCGATACTTAGGCGGGCTCTGGGATGTTAGTTGAAACTTCTTCCAGTGCCCCCCCGTATATCGCCTGTAGCACTTTCTTTAGAGCTATCGGTACAAATTTACCTTTTAACTACGAGTATACTATGTATTAAGTAGAATATATTTTTATATCTTAATCAAAACCTCTTTTTCTCTGATCTCTTAGTACACCACCTTGTCTGCTTTTATCAATTATTTCTATCCAATCGGGATTTGATAGGAAGGCCGCCCATTGTAACTAGTTCAAGTAGGTATGGTTTTCTGTTTATTTTTTGTTTCTTAATATACTAATACTATAAAGAATTTAACTATTTACATTTATTTGTAAATAATGCCAAATAAGGCCCTTACCTGCAGATCACTTACCCAGCGTTCTTTATGAAATTATAGATTATCTGTTACGATGCCACCGTGGTGTCTTGGTTGAGACGTTTAAAGACATGACCGTAAAAGCAACATAAAGCCTATAATCGTTGAGGAAGTTCAAAGTTGCGACTCACGCTGATCACGTGATCATGTCGACAAATCGTCTATTCACGCATCGTCTGTGCACGCATCGTCTTGAAACGCTAGTTATACGGTAATTGAGGCGCTCCAAGTCCAAAGCCAAGCATTTGTAGATATCATCCACGCCCACGTCAACAGCTTAAGGTACCAGTTCAAAGATTTTTTATTTACTAGTGCATTTTTATAATCAAAGGATAATTAAAACCTCTTTTACCTTCAAAATTTAATTAAAATCATTGATACGAAAACAAAGCAATGGTTTTTAGTGGTTTTGTTGACCAAATTATCGTCAATCGCGATAATATGGTATTCAGTATTTCATTTGGTAAAAGCTTGCTGATTTCCTCTGCCGGCTCTGCCGAGACCGCCGACCCAAAACAATTTCATTTGCTGGTACTTACTTTCGGATTAACCGATTCCGCTTACGCTGGGCAAATACGTGCGGCTACTTACCAATAGATGAATCTGTTTAGCGATTCTCAAACATACGGAAAGTTTAAGGTTCGGAAACATCACTTTTTCCGATAGATTTCAACACAATTCTCTTTCTTTTTTACTTTTTTTTTACGACGGGGAAGCGCTTGGCCTTCATCTACCTGGTAACAAGTTAAGATAAAGCCGAAGGTGGAGGTGCACTTCACCCGGAGTCTTCAACAATCTGAGGAACTGGCTATCTTACCTCTGAAGGCCGGAACACAACAATGTTTTAGAATTGTTATTATGGCGACAGAATTAGGTAAGGTGGTGATAGCTAGCCAGGCGGACTTAAACAAAATCCTACCACCAACCAAACCAAGCAAACTTAGCACAATATTGTACTCCCCGTGAGGATTGAACCCGGGATCTGAATTCGGTGGGTTGAACCACTAGACCACAGAGGCGGTTAAATATTCTCATACCACTTTTGAAAATCTGCTATGGAAAGTGTCTAATACCAATGTCTAATAATTTTGTTTTATAGTTCAGAATAGCGTCCTTCAACTTCACCGGAAGCTGCCGTATCCAATCCGATAAGTCTTTCCAAATGTTTGAGAATATCTACACTGATAGTCTGTTCAGTCACACGTGTGCCATAATTTGATTAGGACATGATATATGCTATATTTTAACCAGTCGAAAATAACGCCAAAGGGTTTATTACCACATCGGTTGGTTCAAGATTCGACTCGCTATTTAGTGTAAAAGGTTCAAAAACTAAAAACCGACTACTGAAAAATCACGCTGTTAAAAGTAAAACACAAAACATTCTCATCTGAAATTGTCATGTCTAAAATATCAATATTTATCGTCTATTAAATAAACAACTGATGCCGTGGCAGTCGGTCGCGGCTTAAGAATCGATCCCTCCAATTCAGCTCTTGGATGTCGTAAAAACCGACAAAGGGATCTCACCAGAAGATGGGCAGCCACTTCCGTCTATGTATTATCTATACCTAAACTGCTATCGAAAATCCGCCTGCCAAGCCTGGTGGTTATGGAAAAAACAATCTAGCTTTTGAGGAGGCTTTGTCCAGCAGTGGATACTAATGGTCTGTTGATGATGATGTACTTAATAATGTATTTAATAGCCTTGGTCGAATGCCACCTACCCTACGTTAACAAAACAATACATTCTAACAGGAAAACGCAGTCATAAGCTTTTAGGTGAAATGGCGTTTAACCACGTCTTCCCTCTGAAAATCACTATGTATTAAATTTAAATATATATCGTTTGAGTTTTTAATGTTATGAAGTAAATAGGATTTTTAGCCAGTAATTGATAGAATGTGTGAAGCGAACGAGATACCCAATATATGTTAGGAAATGTATGTGCCCATGTTTGTTGTTTGCATAACTCTCGAACTCGTTATTATTATTATTATTATTTATTGTAAGACGGGGCAGCGCTTGGCCTTCATCTCACCTGGTAACAAGTTGAGATAAGGCCGAAGGTGGAGTCGCATTTCACCCGGAAACCTCAACAAACTGAGGAACTGGCTATCTTACCTCTAAATGCCGGAACACAATATTTTTTTTAGAATTGTTATTATGGCGACAGAATTAGGTAAGAAGTTATCCAGGCGGACTTAAATAAAATCCTAACACGAACCAAACCAAGCACAATATATTGCACTCCCCATGGGGATCGAACCCGAGACCTCTGGATCTGAAATTGTTGAACCACTAGACCACAGAGGCGGTTATCCGATTTTAATGACCTTTTAACCGACTCTGTGGTCAAGTAGTCCGCCCACTGGTGTCAGATCCAGAGGTCCCGGGTTCGATCCCCAGGGGTAGTTCAATATTGTGCATGGTTTGGTTGGTGGTAGGACTTAGTTTAAGTCCGGCTGCAACTTACTTAAGTCTGTCACAATAACAACAATTCTTAAAATTAAAATTCTTAAAATCGCATTCGAAATGTAAAAAAAACTAACGAAATTAACGGTATTTGATACCGTTAATTTCGTTAGTTTTTTTCACTACTTTTAACTGTTTTGAGAGCACTTTTATACAGATTTTAATCTTGTCATTTTCATAAGTGGTGACTTTACTACTTTGACGTATGGTCGGTACTTTGCTCTCATTCTGTTTTTTCAAAGAATGTGTGTTAGTAACGGATAGAGCCTTGTGACTATACAAACCAGACATCACCAGATCTCACGTTGGGGCGAACTCACAGTTATTATATTATATAAAAAATAATAATAAAAAGCTACTAATAAGTTAGAGAGTGAATATATCTGTAATTTTCTATAGAGGTAGAAGCATATAACGAACGTAATTCCGAGCTTTAGCCAGTGATTACCCAATTTGTGTTTAGGAAGAGCGCCGGCAAAGGGGAGAACAATCAGCACAATACACCGGAATCTGGCGCCTTATCCCGTGGGTGATGGAAGTGGCTAAGGAACCCGACGAAATGGAGGCACTCTTGCTCGAAATATAATGACAAATGTATAGATATTACAGACCGCTTTTATGATGGACGAAGTTTTTAAATAAATGTTCATGTTGGATGGAGTATTAGCCTTTATTATTTCAATGTTCCCTTAATGATCCCTTTACTTATTTTAAAACCTGCGATTGTTAAGATGTGGGACTTAGTTAAACAAGTTAATATATTTTAGATATTTTTTATTAAAACTTAAAACTAAGTGTCAAAATAGTCAAAAAATATAAGTGAAATAATAATACCAATGTAACCAATATAGGTACCATAAAACTAGTGGGAATCCACAAAAAAAATCTTGTGAATTGTCACACAGTGGGATATTTATCACACAGTGGGGTGGCTATAGTTTTGCCAATTAATAGAACGTATTTTATAAATAGCCCCCAACGTAAGTAAGTTAATATCTCACAATGCTGTAATATAAAATGAAGTTCATAAGATTTAATAACCATGTTAATCCGATGAGCTGGAAATTCTAATGCGGCGGTTTTTATGATAGTTTCAACTTATTCGACTTACTCGTAGAATGAAGGCTTCTAAAGTCTGACTCAAAACAAAAGGTACAGATAAACCTTAGGCGGGCATTAGAATTTCCAATTAATCGAATCTATCAATCTACAAACATTATTTACTCTTTAATTATGTAGACAAGCAATGATCTCTAATCAATAATCATTATATTGAGAGTTATATTGTATCATTTTGTATTCAATGCAATTTCTTGACTACTTCATTTTTTTTAAACATTAATAATGTTCACAGAATAAATACCCTTTCAGCTTTGTTCCACTCAGTGAAGCATAGCGAATGTTAAATTTACGTCCATCTTGTGTTCGAATAAGGAAGGGTCTTTTTATCGGAAAATATAAGCAGTACCTTATTTCCTCGAAAGGGTGTGGGTTATATTAGGAAATTACCTGACCACAATAAATATCACATATGCTTTGACGGTAGACGGCCGTATTTCATGGCGCCATTTAATTATTCCAAAATTGGAGGATTTAATTACTAGGTACCTTACGCGACCACAGACAAATTATAAGCTCAAAAGTAGATCAACTAAATGTACGTAAGGAGATAATCAGTATACCAAAGGTGAATCGCAAGGAATTCGACATATTTTTAATGACAGCCTATTTCATTCCACGTTATACTAGGCAGTACAGATTTTGGAGACTACATTTTCTAAAATAATAATATCTATTTAAGTAGGCAATGTAAGTAGGCTATATAGTAAGGCTAATTTACTTATGTATGTCTAAGATTCTTCTATCTGCAGTTTAGTTACCGTTCATTAAAAATAACGAATAATTATTAGGTCCTTACATATGAAATTGGCGTTTTGTCGTACTGGCCACTTTGATCTTAAATATCTCCTCTTTGGTTAGGAATTCCAAATTCAAATTTAAACAGCTATTTACTCATGCATTTTTGTTTCGAAAACCGTAATTCATTTGTTTTTTTCTCTTTTGCTTTTTTTTTCTGCGTCACTCATTTCACAAAATGGAAAACTTAAAATATCGCATTATTTACGAGTACGAGTTCCACCGTGGCACCAGTGCTACAGAAACGGCTCGAAGGATTAATGATGTGTATGGTGGTGGTGTCGCAAAAGAAAACACGGTGCGTTTTTGGTTTCAACGCTCTCGTTCTGGAAATTTCGACCTGCAGAACAAGCCCCGTGGACGGCCGGAGACCAAGGTCGATAATGATGAATTGAAGGCTATTGTGGAAGCAGATCCATCGCAAACCACATCACAGTTAGCTGCAGGCTGCGGTGTTAGTGACAAAACCGTTTTAATCCACTTGAAGCAAATTGGGAAGGTGAAAAAGCTTGAAAGGTGGGTACCTCATGAATTGAGTGAAGCAAACCGACAAACGCGCGTCGACTGCTGCGTAACATTACTCAATCGGCACAATAATGAAGGAATTTTAAATCGGATCCTGTACGATAATTGTAAACGCTCATCGCAATGGCTGAACCCTGGTGAACCAGCAAAATCTTGCCCCAAGCGAAAATTGACTCAAAAAAAGTTACTTGTAAGCGTTTGGTGGACTAGTGCCGGTGTCGTACACTATAGCTTTCTTAAATCTGGTCAGACGATTACGGCTGATGTCTATTGTCAGCAACTGCAAACCATGATGGAAAAGCTCGCTGTTAAACAACCGAGACTTTTCAATCGCTCTACGCCACTGCTGCTTCAAGACAACGCTAGACCACACACGGCCCAACAGACTACCAAATTAGAGGAGCTTCAATTGGAATGTCTAAGACATCCACCGTACTCTCCGGACCTTGCTCCAACAGATTACCATTTTTTCGAAATTTGGATAACTTCTTGCAAGGAAAAAAATTCAATTCCGATGAGGCAGTCCAAACCGCTTTCAAAGATTTCATTGATTCCCGTCCGAATGGTTTTTTTAGTAAAGGGATCAATGAACTACCTATAAGATGGCAAAAGTGTATAGATAGCAATGGTACATACTTTGATTAATAAAATATATTTTAATATGAAAAAATTGCCTTTATGTTCCTCCCATACAAAACGCCAATTTCATATGTAAGGACCTAATATAAAATAATAATAAATAACCACATCTAATCACCACTTCTCTTACACACATACCTCTTTCTTTCACACACTCACACACACACACACCATCTCTCTCTTCTTCACTCGATTTCGTTTTAAAACAAATAATATATATATATACAGTATTAGCATATATAAGTTATATGCTTTGTCTTCATCGCACATGAATTTTATGAGATACAAGCGTGGTCGCGTCAGAAAGCTTCCCGAGCACAAGACATTGGCTGTAATTCAAAAACTATTGACGTATGTACTCTTCATCATTGGTACATACTGAATAGAACACTGCACGTAAATTTAATCGATCTACCTTTGAACAGATAATTCAACCTTGGTCACGCCAGTAGATCACGATTTATTAGGCTGTTATATTATGAATGCCTATATTTTTTGGTACATATTTAAAATTGACGAATAGATGGTCATGCAATCCGTAAGTTAAATTAATACTGTCATTTGCTAGGACCTGTTTCTAAAATATCACTACTGCTTCAACTATTCATAATCTTAAAATAAATTATTTGAGTCGCGATGCGGTGGTCCTTTAGGTGGCTATTGCGTTTTGCACTGCTTTTGTAGATAGTTATTTGCTAGAAGTGGTTTCTGGTAAATAGAAGGCTCAGTAGTACCGTTCTCCCATACAAACACAGTTTTTCGCTCAATTAGATATGCATGAAGGAAGGAAGCGCACTTATCCCGAAATCCTCAACAAACTGAGGAACTGGCTATCTTACATCTGAATGTCAATTAGGCAATAGTAGGTGTGTTTTCAATCGAAATATAAGTTGTTCATGACACTTCTCATCCAGACCACGTAGCCTGATGTCCTCGTGTAGATGCCGTACTTGCCTCGCTTGCCGCAGCCGTCTCCGAAGCTCGTGATCCCCTGTGAAGACAGACCAATCGTAAATCACACTTCGTGCGTGTACGTGAGTAAGTTTCTCAAGGTACTTACGGATTAAATAATAAGAACCGTCACTCAAGAGCGAGTTTTATCCAACTACCAATATTACTGATAATAAAAATGCGAATTGTTTGTATGGGTGTATGGCGGTACTCCATTATACGCAAAAAATAAAGAACTGAGACTAATAGGCTTCTTTTTATGATACTATAATATTAATATACTATATGTTAAGTATTTATTATTTAAATTATGTAGCATATATTTAAACTCACATGTAAAATTTTCATGATTTTAAATTAATTGATTTTTGTTATTAAACAAATTCTTAATTTTATTTTTAATCCATGATATCTAAATTTTGCCAGGTGCGTGCATTCACTGTCTTGTTGTAGGTAAGTAGCTATGGTTGAGTCTTCTCAGATACATCAATACCTGCATTGAAATCATAGTATACCAGCTTAAATGTTTAATACGCACTTTCAATGCTGCCCTAACATCCCTTTAGATAAATAATATGTTAGAGAGCCATTTCCAAAAACAATGTAAACAGAATCCTTTCACATGAAATGAATAATTCTACACAAACCTCCCAACAAATTCGAAGCATAATTATTTATTATATTCCAAAAGACTTCATAACGTAGTTTAATTTATGCGAGGCTTTGACCTTTCTTCGAATAGCAGAATGTAAAAGGAATATTTTTTGAAAACAAAACAGGGTATTTCTGGAATAAGCCCACAAATACATATGGGAATATTATGACCTAAAGATGGTCCAGTCAGATAGATTTAAATATTATGTTTATGGTTTGGTAACAAGTGACCCACATTTGACCACAAGACCTTTTCGTTTCACAACTCACAGGTCTCCAAAACGGGTTATTAGATGGTTGTCGTGTTCGGTTTTAGTCATGTTCTGTTTTAGTCATATTCTGCTTTCGTCATGTTCTGATGTAGTCATGAATTAGTCAAGTTCTCTTTTTGTCATACTCTCCTTTTGTCATGTTTTGCCTTTGTCATATTCTGCTTGCGTCATATTCTGCGTTCGTCATATTCTGCTTCAGTCATATTTTATTTCCATCATATACAGTCAGCTTCATTCAAATATATCTTCCTAGGTTACGGGGCCTAGTACTAGGCAATAAAGTTTAGAAAGTATTTTTTGAGTTACATTATTTTGACTTAAATCGGCCTAGACGTTTTCGAGTAATCGGGGAGCATAGGAACATACGTCATGAGAACCTCCTCCTTTTTTTGAAAGTCGGTTAAAAAATCTTCTAAAGTATTTGAAAATCAGCCAGTTTAACACTTTTTGTTCATTGTTAGCAAAAAGGTTAAACTCTACATGATAAATTGTAGTCTAATCCCCAAAAACGTTTATTCAATGTCTTATATTTTTTGTTGATGTAATGAGTGTCTCCAATCAAGAGTTTAGATGTTACTATGACTAAACAAAAACATGACTAAAGGAGAACATGAACTAAAATAAAAAACTATGAACATCTGCCTAGCGCCGTGCCTCACATATGCTTACCAGACTTGGCCAATACCAAAAAAACAGCTAAATAAACTAAGAGAAGGCCAAGGAGCCATGGAAAGGAGCCTCATTGGTATTCAATTAAAAGATGGGATAAAAAATATTATGATTCGCTAAAAAACAAAAGATGTCGATATCGATGACACAAACTGGTCTCACGTAGGACGTGAGACAAATCGGACAAGAGGACGGCCAATAAAGAGATGGTGTGATGTCATCACGGCCACAGCAGAAAATACGCGGCCAACGATTGCAAGAGAAAGGAATAACGGGAAGCTCTTGTAAGGCTTTCACCGCTATAGGCGGTCCTTACAATGAGAAATAAATTCCTATTAGTTCTCATTCATTTGGTTAAAACATTAAAGTTGAAGTTATTTTAGATGTACGTATAAGTTACGTTATAGTACGTATAGTTATGTTTAAATTTTAAAATACTTATGTTGAAATCTATATATAAGGAATCATTTTATTTAATAATTATTTAATAACATTAATTTTCTTCTTGTTATGGTTGTACCTAAATTAGTTTAATCGTGATGTGTACACATGCTTTGGAATACCACCAAGTTTAAAATTTATATGTTTCCTTTTTTGTATCTGATTGTTTGGTTGTATTCTGTTTTGTGTGCCATATGTAATAAAAATAAAATAAAATAATACTAGCTGACCCTGCGCAGTAACACTTGCGCCAAGGTTCTAAAGTTCATCACTATAGTTTCGGGCCATGTAAGCCCTCAGCTAAACAAAGTATTATCTGGGAAGGCTACCGCCAATGTAGACCTCGTTCTTGCCCAGGCAAGCCTCAACATCCAGGGCTGACGCTACGTATAAAATGCATGAGCCGCCTCTATCCACGAACACAACTTGACCGCTGCCGGTCACTACACAGCCCCCGGAGAAGGTCGCGGCTAATTCGTATGCTAAGTATAGTGTTGGTAGTGAATAAGTACATACTTAGTTCAAGATATTATCCATTTCAAATGAAAAAAAAAATTTCATACCTCGTCACTGAATTTTAGGCGCCTATTCCACTAAGTTCAACTCAAATTTCAACTCGTTGAACTAATTGGATTCACAGGTTGTCATTTAAATAATTTGTTTTATGATATGAACCAACTAGTTCAAGTGGCTGCCTGACATTAATTTAAAAAGATTTTGTTACTTGACGGTTACAAGTATACAATAAGTTTAAACAATAAAAAATTGGTTCGTGACGCAAGCAGAATATGACAAAGACAAAAATTACAGAAAGGGAAGTTGACTAAACCAGCTCATGGCGACGCAATCAGAATAATATTCTGATTATGGCTTAAGCTAAAAAGAAAAGAAAGAAAAAAAAAAACTAAAGAGTAGTAGAAGCCCCTTGTGAAAGGGCTCCTCCGGAGAATTACTACCACCATACCTGTTTCGGCCGCCAAGAAGCATTGCTGTGTTTCGGTTTGAAGGGTATGGTTGCCGGTGAAATTACGGGTTCGTGAGGCTTAACACCTTTGTGCCTCAAGTTGACGGGCGCAATGCAGTGCCGTGTAGGCTATGTTCTTTGTGGATGGGACCTATGCAGTAAGGCTTTGTCATAGGCAAGAGATGCACTTAACACCAGGTGCGCTACTTGCTTGTCCCGTCTCCTAGTAGTATAAAAAAAATAAACCAACCATGACAACCGCGAAAACCCTCTTCAATCGGTAAAACAAATAACAATTTTTTTCTTCATTCTTGATGGGCTGACGGGTAAACAAGAACAAGAATTATAAGCAACGCGTAAATAAAATGCAGATCATCAATAAATAATGTTGTTGTCTACCTCGTTGTTGCTATCTTAGAGCTTAGGATAAAATTCACTTGAAATTCATTTCAATTCGATTGTTTACTCCAAAAAGTAGAATTATTTATTTCCTATCGTGTCATAGCAAGGCTAGATTCAATTCTCATACTCAGTTCAATAGGCTATTCTATTAGTTTTGTGCAAAGCAAAATAAAACGTTACTAAAGAAACGTTTTGGTGCAAACAATGCTTGTTTCCACAAAAAAAAATGCAAATAATTTCCTCAGACAATAATTTAAAGTTAGTGTTAAACATATTGATATTGCCAGTTCAATGAAGAGAATGACAGTGCTTACCATTATTATCAATCATATTGAGATTACAATATCGTAAAATGAAAACCAGACTTTATTTATGTAATTATTACGTACGTTCTCCGTACAAGGCCTTTGATATCCCAAAATTCCAGGCATGTTTAATATTAAATATGTTATAAACGTAAATTGATCTATATAATATACGCAGGACGTAAAATTTATGTCAAGCACTTATTATAAAAAAAAACTACAGTTAAAACTTGAATTTTGAGATAGGTGTGTTCTTTGCGATTACGGCTAACACTGTAACACTAGTGGTAGGACCAGTAAAGTCCACCTGACTAGCGTCCACCCTCTTGCCGAAGTTTGCCGCCGCCATACGGTTTACTGTGTCTCTGTCTTTTCCGCGCCAGTTATTTCTGGAAAATCTTGCTCCATCGTAGTCCTTGTTGAGAGTTGTGTGTTTCATAGTAAAAACCTTACGTGAACATTTTTCTGTTTTCTTTAAGACGAGATAAGAAATAATAAAGCTGTTATATGTATGAAACATGATGCACTCACGACTACTTATTTAAGCAGTATGGTATTGTATTTTATCACCTTCAGTTACTGCACCTTTTACTCGGGTACTTGAAATTGAAAGGTTTTCAAAAGCATAGATTTACCTACGTTTAAATATGGCAATAGATGCACACAACAGCCTATTAGCTATTAGTGTCCACTACTGGACAAAGCATCTTCCAAAGCTGGAAGGTTTGCCATGCACCTTGCTTTCACCATGCTTGGCGGGCGGATCGGTTATCGCAGTAATAGATAGATAGATAAATAACTCTTTATTGTTCACCATTTACAAATAACATAACAAAATACAGATAGTGGAAACTTAATCTAAGCGGCGCTGGTAAAACAATGGGAGGCCTTATCGCTGAAAGCGATCTCTTCCATGAAACCGCTAGATGGACAGATAAGATAACGACTTTCAAGGATGGCGGAATATACGAATAACGAATATAAAATAAAATATACATACATAAAATTACATCAATAATAATCATGATAATAATAATAATGAAGGATAAAAATGATAATTTAAGAATAAACTGATAGATAATACTGATAAACTTTCAATTTAAAAGTGTGTTGCGATGTCGTCTTTTTAATATTATCAGGTAATGCGTTCCACAGCCTAACAGCTTCAGCTGTAAACGAACCACTATAAAAATAAGTTCTTTGCGTCGGGGTTTTTAACAACAGGGTGTCTGATGACCTGAGAGAAAAGTTGTGGGAAGAATACAGAAACTCGAATCTGTCCTTAAGATGGGAAGGTGAAAAGGGATTGAAAAGTATTGAATAAAGAAGACAAAGAATATGCAAATTCCGGCGCTGCCGAATAGGAACCCATTTAAGTCTGGCACGGAAAGGTGACACATGATCATATTTACGAAGGCCGAAAATAAAACAAGTAATGGTGTTAGATAATACACTGAAGGAAGCTCTTCTTCTGTTGAGATCCTTATTCGGATTTACGACTTCTATGGCTCTTTCAGAGCAAATTTAATTTATTAGAAAAACGTTCTATGATTTTAGCGGAAGTAAAATAAAATATAACTCGTATTTTAATGATCGTGAGAAAATCCATCTGTCGTCTACGGCGTGATTGGCTAAGATCGCGGTCCATCGATCCTCGTCGCCTGGGCACTTTGTAATTTAAAATAACATATTAATTATAACGTGTTTTTATGAACCGGCAAGAGATGCACATTGGTGATACGAAACTTTTATTTTTTAATTGTACGACAGGGAAGCGCTTGGCCTTCATCCTGGTTACAAGTTGAGATATGGCCGAAGGTGAAGGCGCAATTCACCCGAAATCCTCAACAAACTGAGGAACTGGCTATTTTACCTCTAAATGCTAGAACACAACAATCTTATAATTGTTTTTATGGCGACAGAATTAGGTAAGATGGAGGTTGCTAGCCAGGTGGACCCAAACAAAGTCCTACCACCAACCAAACCAAGCACAATATATTGTACTCCCCATAGGGATTGAACCCGGGACCTATGGATCTGAAATTGATGGGTTGAACCACTAGACCGCAGAGGCGGGTCTTCTGTATTTTACAGAAAAACTCGTTACATTTGTAATACCCGTGAGAAAAACCGTCTGTCGTCTACGGCGTGAATTGTTAAGATTAAAAACACTTTCCATGGATCTTCATCGCCTGAGGACTTAATTAGTTTATAAAATGTAAAAGTAGGTACCTGCTACAAAGTAAATACCAGCTGGGTAAGGCCGTAGATTTTGCCACTTTGTAACATAGAGTAACATAGGCACTTCTATGTTACGTAACGTAGAAGTAACCCGAAAGTAACATATAGATTTTGTAAGGGTGAGTACATAAAGTGCACATTTTTATGAAATTAAAAAAAAGGTATTTATGATATATTAATTAATAGTTTTTGATAAGAGATAACTGAGAGAAGAGATAAGAAAGAGAATTCAGTGATAGGATATATATTTTTTAAACTATATCCAATCACAAAGAAATTCAGCTGTCAGTTGAATTTCTTTAATACACAATCAAACCACTACAATCTGGCCATTTATCAAATTAATGCAGAAGGACAAGATAAATAAATAAATAATAATGGTTTCTTAAAATAAACAAATAAATAAAACTTGTCTTTTAAAAAATATATATTTATATTAAATAAGAAAGTCATAACAAAATCTTTCAATAAAAGTTCTTTTCAAACACTTGTTTTTAAAAAACACAATTATAATTCTACTTCAACTAAAGTAGGTACCTACTTAAAACTGAAACAAACAAGAAATCATCAGAGACAAACCCGTAAAGTGTCACATTTCGATTTGATGATAATATATTTAGCAACCGGAATTGGTAATCACAAATCAAAATCACATTGTGATCTGTCAAAAAAAGTACTCAAAAACGTGTTTTTTTTTATAATCACAAACATATTAAGATTCACAACAAAAGTCAAAAAAAAAGTACGTTGTACTATGAACATAACAAAATTAAATCAACGTAAGGTACGATCTTAATCTTAATATTTTTTTTACTTATTTTACGTGTATAAATGAAGAGCATTTTATTTACTGTGTACCTTTGAGTAAATATTATTTTTATTAAAAATATTGGACTATCAAGTTATACAATCTTGATAGTTTTTGATAAATATACAAGTATTGAATAAATCAATTTTATAAATCATGCAACCTGAAACAATGATAAAAAAATGGAATATTCACTTAATTCTATAATTCGATGAAGATTATGATGGTGATGATTATAATGATTTTACATTATGCACTAACCTTTACAACACTTTAACGTTACTACGAAACTATCAACGTTACCAGTAACCATGGACGAAGAAATTCGTCCATGCAGTAACATACAAGTCACATAAACTTTTATGTGACTTAAAAGCGTAAGTTTTGAAGTTATAAAATGGAATAATTTGAAAATGCAAGCAGTTTTTTTATCAAAAACACATCGCTATGCTTATGTATAAATGGTTAATAAACCATTTATACTACATAGTACTGTGTACGATGTGTGTAATAAAAACTGTTATTTAAATTTAAAATCGCCAAAATTCATAAAAAAAATCCGCTGACCACACGAGCAACACTTTGATAATCTCCACAGACTACAAAATTATGTTTTTTTTATTTTTTATTTCGTTGCCATAATTCTTAGTGCTGCCAGCGACATTATAAAATACTACCCTAATGAATTTTGAATATTTAGATGTTTAATATTTGAGTGTTCAATAGAACAAATAAATTAATGTTCCTATAGCTTGCTCATTTCAAGCAACTTCTTATTTAAATAGATAATTTTTACTCGTACGTGTTTAATAAATAAAACTTTCACTCAAATATAACTTTTGTTTTCTCTATAATAAAAGAAAACGTTAAATTCCCCATTTTGTACGTGGCAGAATAGGCGCAAACCCTATAGTCTGTGGCCGATTGCAATGCGCGCGCATAGGAAAACTGATTAATTTTTCCCGCCATAGCGAAACATTTTTCACAACTCGTGAAAAATGTTTTCAACAGTGAAATTATAGTTTTTATTGTTATTTTATTGATATGATACACGTGTGTATTCATGATTACCGTCCTCGACTCTCAATGGCACGTCGGCGGTAATCACCAATGTTACACACTTAGTACCATTATGTACTATTAAATAATTCAATAACAATATACGATGCACTTTATTTTTAATTTGCATTCAAACTTTATGCCATTTTTATTTTACAAAAAGTGGCAAAATCTACGGCCTTACCCAGCTACCGTGTCTGTCTATGTATTTCTTCTAGTTAGTTTTGTCAAGTAAACTTAAATGTTTTTATTCGTTTGAGTTAGTTTATTGCATGTACCTACTACTAAATATCTGTTCTAGTAAATATCTAGCGATATATGTTCTAGCGATATGAGTATAGGTGGGGATATGTTTAAAACACTGGATAGAGAGAGGGATAGAGTACATATTATATATATTTCACTTAAGTTAAGTTAAGCTATTTCACTTAATACGTCAATACTACTAAATGCTACTGTTCTGTAGCATTTACTTTGAAATTAATATATGTGATAGTTCAGGATTGATGCTAGAAAGCTCGATTACGTAAAATTTTGTTGACTCTAATTTGTACGGTCTGTGTTTTAGATTTTCAAAATTAATATTTGCTTTACCGAAAAAAAACAAAACGTAGAAATTCGCGCATATTTCAGTCATCTGGTGGTCATAAGCGCACAGAAATGTCACCTTTATTATTACTATGTATTAGTTCGAAACTAGAGTAAAGTTGCGTTGAGCTGCTAATCTGAGGTAGTATAGGCCGTTAAATGTGGATAGCGGACACAGGCTTCGGAGTGACTGCTAAATGCAAATACAGAAAAAACAGCTAAATGCAAAACTGCTTGCATTGCCAAACGTAAAAAGCTACAACTACTGTTATTGTACACAACTACTGTAATTATATATATCACCACACGTCGTTTAGCATAACAATGTAGTATCAAAGTTAAGATTTAGACATTATCGGGGGAAGAGGCATTAACATATTGAACCTCCCCTGCGGATCGAACCTGGGAGTATCTGGATCTGACACCGGTAGGCGAACCACTAGACCCCAGAGGCGGTAAGGTAACTCCTAGTTCCAAGAATAAAATCATAAGTTGAATTCATCATCATCACGCTTATCTCATAAGTCACAGGCTTACGGACCACTTGGAAAGCGGTTACCGTCGCCTATGCAACACCGCTTAGGAAAAGTAAATAATTCATTCTTAGGAAACTGTGTACGATTCTATAATAAGCTTCCTCAAAGCGCCACCAAACTCTCTGCTCGTAAATTCAAATTGTATATAAAGAATAATTTAATTAAAAGAGCCTACTACAAAATAAGTGACTATATCGACGATAAGAACGCGTGGCCCGATGTTGCTATACCAGTTGACAGTTAAATGGTGATTTCTCAATGTCAAGAAACTGCCCATTAGATAGTTATGTAGTAATCAATGTTTTAAGATAATATTAAGTTTTTAGTTTTATGATGTAGGTAACACTTGTAATGTTATTAAATTATTATAAACACTGTACCTAAATGTTAAATGGATCATCAAAAAATTAATCAGCCCGAGGTTCTTGCCTTTCTCCTTGTGTGCTGGTCGCGATTCCGAACAGGCGGTAGATTTGACGTTTCAAAATGATCCTAAAAATCTTAATGAATAAAAATATTTGACTTTGACTTTGACAGAAGTATTGCTCGCGCATGGCCGCCCCTAAAATGTCAACCTTTTGAATATGTCAATGAATCTTGTTGGTGGACTTACCTTCTCTTTTTTCTTCTCAAAGCCACCGCTTAGGTAGAACTCTGTTCCGTCTTACCTGTAAATAATATCGCATGCTGTGGTCTCGGCACAGCAAGGGCCCGCCCGAGTCGCCTGCGCAGGAGTCTCTGCGGCCGCGGCCGGCGCACACCATATCATCCGTAATGGCGTACTGCCAGTACGAACGGCGACAAACTCCTTGTTGTATCGTCGATACCTGCGAAACAAGATATCTTTTGATGATTATGTGTTTTACTTTAAAAAAACACACGGTATAATCATATTTCCCAGTAAAATCAACGCTCATAAAAGACAATTTTAGTAAATTGGTTTGGTATAGCCTGTATACACTATCAACGCAACTTAGCCTTTGTTTATACTCTATATCCATTGTCTCATAAGGTTATACGTAGACAGACATTGGCATGGCCAGGCTGATAACGTTTTAGGGGTATTTTATGGCAACAACACACTGAGCACTCAGCTGTCAATGTTATGCTAGAACCTTCACTTACGTACTCGTACATCAAAAAGTTTAAACGAACAGCTTTATATGATGACATCTAATGAATCTTTTTAACCAACTTTCAAAGAAAGGAAGAGGTTCTCAATCCGTCGAAATTCTTTTTTTTTTTTTATTCATGTTATAATTTTTTTTTTGTTTAAAAGGATTCACAAGTGGTCCCATTGGCATCAAGTCAGAATTTGATGATGGGATCCTGGGGAAATCGAGGGAACTCTTCAAATATTATATGCACACTTGAAGTGATTTTGGTATTTTTAGGGTCGGTATACCTCCCAGGCTATCCCATCGTCATCATGATAGGATCACGCGTCTATCTCTATGTCCGTCTGTCCGTCCATCTGTCATCAAAATAGCTGGAAAAAATACGTCATCCAGGTAATCGAAATTGTATCATATTCTTCATTGAAGTCTGTTCTTTTTAGTTTAAAAAACGTAATTATAATATCAAAACTTTCTTCATACCTCCTATACTCCTATATAGTACACTCCTATAGACTACTTCACCTACATCAAACTTTTCAGAGTTTTAACGTCTTTGTTCCATGGTGAACTATGGGATTATTACTCAATTAATAAGGGATTACTGAGGGGATTATGAGCTCTTCTACGCAAAAAACGAATTACGAATAGGTACGTTCACGTAATCGCTTTACAGATTACATTATAATTGTGAAAGTTTGTTAGAATATGAGGATGTGAAGATATTTGCTATTGTTCTCTTTCACGCAAAAACTACTGAACGGGCTTATGAACGATTACAATTTTCATTTGGTTGTATTTCAACCTTCGGCCTTATCATAACTTGAAACCAAAGTAGTGATTTTCAAACTCACGGGAGTTTCGGATCGGTAACATCACTTTTTCCAACCATTTCTGAAAATCTTCTCACGAAAGTCTCAAATTCGAATGTCAAAATGTTTATATTCCGGAGTTAAGAATAGCGTTTCCAGAATCTTCAAAATTTGATCCGATACGGCTTCATGTATGTCTGAAAATCGCCACACAGGTGAGATAAGGGTCAAGCGTTTCCGCGTCGTACAATAAAAATAAGTGTAGCTTAGGTACGAGTATAATAATATTATTATAGCTCGGTATACTCGTTTATTATGTATCATAGTGTACCTACATTGTAAAATTTGTGACGTGTCTTGTTTGAAAATTTGTTATATTTCGGCCTAAAAATTTGAAATTTGAATTGGCTTCAAAGCTCAGTTGGTAGCGCTTCTTTCTGCTCTGCAGTTTGATTCCCGGGATACACTTTTGTGTGAATTATGCATATAGATATTCAACGTGCGGATACTTTATTTATGTTCACTGTAATCTAGAATCTAGATCTTTAATATAAGCATTGCTTGGTTTGGGGCTAGATGGTGTTTAATGTTTGATATCTAACCAGCCCATTAGTGTCCACAGTTGGAAAAAGCCTCCTCCAAAGGCGGATAATTTTTGCAAAATAATCACACTTGGTAAAGGTGTAGATAATACACAGAAGGAAGCTGCTGCCCTTCTTCTGGTGAAATCTCTTAGTCGGCTTTTACGACATCAATATACTGAGATGGAGGGATCGATTCTTAAGCCGCGACCACCACAGCAATACTCGCGTGTGCCATAGCACGTGGTTGTGGAATGTTAAGTAATAGCTATTTATTTCCTATAATAGTTTATATACTTATGTTAGAGCAAACCTGTGCTTCGTGCAAGATCCTGGTGCCATGCACATCCGTGGCCCGTTTCTTGCCCCAGCCGAGGATAACGCAGGATGAGTGAGGAGCGAGGGTCTGATATGGCTGTGGAAGACACGCCACGCCGTGACCGAGATCTGACCGTGCGGCAAATGGAAGTCTGGAGACGGCAACTGATCATTATGCTACTATCATCTAAGTAATGGTTATAATTCTGCGTCATGCGTTGAATTCTTGCTCGTTAGTAACTACATATCTTTTTTTTGATGCATCGAAGAAGCGCTTGACCTTCGTTTCACATGTTTTCAAAATATGATACAGCCAAAGGTGGAAGTGTCTTCACCCGGAATCCTCAAACGTCTGAGGCTATCAACTGGAAATGCCGGAAGTTCTTATCTTAGTCGAGTCGTATATTATCACATCTCATCCAAAGCTGGAGGATTTTGCCATAGTCACTTCCTACGCTTGGCAGGTGGTTTGTGGATTGACATAAGATGATGTTGATGATGAAGATGAAGGTCGATTGCACTATTGAGTGAAAGAAGTCTTCTATGTTTGTGTACTTACTGTACCTGGAAATTACCTGGATGAATCGAGTCTGCTAAGTAGTGTACTCAGTTTACCAGGGTATGTATTCCAGGTGAGTTAGGTATACTTACCGTTCCGTATACTCTCACATTTAGACACATGAATACCATTTGAAGTAAAAATGTATTGTAAGATTCATGACTTTTTTTAGTAGATTCTCCTCTGGGGCACTTCTCAGGGCGAGGATTACTAAGGGGTAGTCAGAGGCACGTTTCAACTTACATTCGGCACATGCCCATGGTTTGCAATATATTGTGCTTGGTTTGGTTGGTGGTAGGACTTTAGTTAAGTCCGCCTGGCTAGTTACTACCATCTTACCTGATTTTGTCGCCATAATAACAATCTTAAAATTGTTGTGTTCCGGCATTTAGAGGTAAGATAGCCAGTTCCTCAGTTTGATGAGGATTCCGTGTGAAGTGCGCCTCCACCGTCAGCTTTATCTCAACTTTTAACCAGGTGTGATGAAGGCCTAGTACTTACCCGTCGTACAATAAAAAAAAAAGTAGCTAGTATTCAATACGTGACAAGTTGCAATCCTATCGCCGTTTTAACAAACCTCGCAGCTCAGTTGGTAGTAGCTCTGCCTTCTGCACTGTAGGTTGTGGGTTCGATTCCCACCCAGGACAAACATTTATGTGATGACTATAGATGTTTGTTCTGTGTTTGGGTGTTGTATTGTATGATAAGTATGTATTTACAAAAAAAAAGTATTTATGTATTCTATCCGTAATCTAGTTCCCATATTGAAAGCTATGCAGTTTGGGACTATAGATGGCGCTGTGTGAAATTAATGTCCCGTAATATTTATTTATTATTTAGCGGAATAGGTACTAGCCAGTGACATATGCCATTTGGATTGTTGGTCCTAGGGACATGCCAGTTCCCTATCAATATGACCTTCACCGTCAAACATGTGTCCACCAACAGTCCAACCGAAAAGTCCATTGTAATTATGTCCAAAGTAAGCCCATTAGAAGTGATGTGAAAGGAAATTATAATGGGTGATGAAAATCAAAAATCAAATGATGAATGAATATGATGATGTTTCGCACATACCTTAACAACGCGACATCATTGACCACAGTATCAGGGTCGTATCTGGGATGCACCACGGCCTCGGTGACCTTCATCTCGACCTCGCCTCGATTCCTCAGAAGCAGGTCGTGCTCTCCTAACCTCGCGTACAGCCGCCTTCGGACGCAATGCGCCGCGGTCACCACCCATCGGGCGGATACAAGGGTCCCGCCACAAAATGCTTCCTGCAATAGTTTAATAATTCAGGCGTTATCTTGTGGAGATCCAATATGTTTCTATGTCTATACAATAGAGCGAGCTTTCCAAAAGAGAACTGACTCTCCAGCGCACCGAGCGACGGAACACAGCAAGCCTTTACAGGTCCACCAGTGTTGTGATCATTCAGCAGTAACAGTTACCAGAACTATCGATTCCATTGCCCGGGGTAGACAACTAATAGGAGGTAAATTATACCTAGCCCTACTTTGATATTAACCTGAAAGGCTAAAGGTATAAAACATATGTATTTTTAACAGACTTAAAATAATAGAGGAGGGTTTTAATTCGGTTGCATTTTTTTAAATACAGGATAAAGTAAACAAATAATCGTTCCCATTATCCTAAGTGCACCCCTACACTGCACCATAGTAGAAACAGATTCTTAACATTTCTTTAGGTCATCTGTATTTATCTTCCTTACCAACATTGCGTAGATATTTCCCAGAATCCCGTATTAGTACTTTACACGACTCTTAAAAGGGTGTTGTTGGTTTAACAAAGAATAAAGCTAAAAATAAGTTATATTTGAAAAAAATGGAACTGACTTTGAATTATGTGAACTTACCCTTAGAGTTATTTTAAGTTTTTAGTGGTGAAGTCGGTTCCAATTTTTCGTTTTACAAATAACATGTTGAAATAATTCTTCATTAACACGTGTTTTGGCTCTACACGATACATCTTCAGTAAATTTATCCTGCTGCTAAGTTGACATGTTCGCCGGCCAACGTACTGTCGCTCCATTTGCAAAGCTGTTGCAAATGGTTGTGGCTTCCTTCAATATAACAACACAACAACGATTCGCTTCGTTCAATGGAAACGCCCCCTCAGGCTTCATTCATATCAACTTAGCTAGGAATATGTATGATGGAGGCCAATGGAATTTGCTTGTGATTAATTCACTAGAATTGTATTTGTATCCGGTATAACTTTTGTAATTGACTTACTTGTTGAACGAGGTACAGGTACTTTACTCAAGTTTCGTTACAAATACAGAGATATTACTTCTGCAAGAAGCTTGTTTCGTGATAGGTTCAAGTAGAACTACAATAAAAACTCTTTATTGGGAGCATGAAAAGTTACACAAACCATGGTATTTTTTTATACCAACAGTTACCATTTATATCCATGCAGTCAGAGCCACTACCATAAACGACGGACCTTATGCTTCTGATGGATAAACGACAAATATCGTTTCTTTCGAAAGGGGTTTTGTGTTAATAACACTCTCCAAGACTTTCGAGTAGATAGGTTATAACGACAGGCCTGTAATAAGATGGGTCTGATCTATCTCCCTTTTTGAGTACCGGGTGAACAAAAAGGAGAAAAGAGCTCGAAGAGCCTTGAGACAAGACAGATGGAATGCCACCTGGTCCATTCGACTTGTTAAAGTCCAGACAGAGTAACTCCCACCGGACCTCTAGCTGTGCGATGATGATTTCCGGTATGGAGATACCGTACCACGGAATGACAGTGGTACAGCTCCTCTGTCGTCCATAGTCGAGTTAGAGGCAAATCAATTTCTTAGAAGATCGCTTTTCTCTTTTGCCCTGTGGACCAAGCTGAAATCTGGTTTTTAATCGGTGGTAATGACGACTGACAAAAGTTTCCTTGGGCAGTCTTGGCGAGTGACCAGAAAGTTCGAATCTCTAAAGGGTATCTAGCTAGTTTCTCGCCAATTTTGCCAATGGAATTTAACTTTGGGTGCCGCTTTCTTGCTGAACTTCGAAGCAGCGACAAAGTTTCGTTTCACATTAGGAGAAATTAAGGTCTGTATTCTTACGGGCGGATGTCGAGTCTCGTAAGCAACCAGATTAAGAATCGTGTCTTTCCTGCAATGCCGATTAAACTACGGCCGTCTTTTGAAACCAATGACTGGTTGTGAATAAAACATTTCATGGGTGGAAGCGACCCGGCACCCCGCCACACCCCTGAAGAGATGGTTGGATCCTCTTCTTCAACAGCACGACCACTCTCATTGGGTGGAGATTTATTTAGTCCTTGGATTCTCGTCGCCGTTCGGCTTGCAAGTGACCGCCGCGCCCGCATGCCACGCAAACACTTTGACGGGTATGTGCCGTCTCAGATACACCATCTGTCACCCCTGCGTCTCCTGTGGAGCTCCGGCGACCTTGCTCGTCGCAGAAACACAACATTATAAAAAGAGTGCTATTTAGCTGCAATCTTCTTTAAGGCGGATGGACTTCCAGACACTTAAGGTAATTCTGACATTACTTTTCTATTTAAACCTGATAGATACTAAACTAGCACTCGAATCCTAAACGAGCAACATAAGAGTCATATTAATGCAGACGACTCTACTTGCAGCCTACATAGATACATGTACTTTCCGAGAGAATTTGCCGCCGCAATCTCATATATCCAGAGCCAGTCTCGAGTTAATTGGAAATTAAACTTTGATACCGCATGACGTCAATGAAGTAGGTAACTGAATCTACCGCCATTGCAATAAATTTTCCTTCATCCGCATCAAATAACGCTATATGAAGCTGTAAATATTATTGTCATGCACGTAGACCACATTTCCTGTAAATATCGAGCAGAATCCGGCATAATGTGTGTGAGTTTGAGAGGTGTATGTGTGTGGGGTGTGTGTGTGTGTGTGTGTGTGTGTGTTATAAAGTGTCTATGGATGAATTTAAGTCGTACTAATTTAAAAAGTGGCTTATATAGGTACTTGCATCATTATAGGTACAGTATAGATAAAATTGTAAAAAAGTCTTCATATCCCCATTATTATGGTATACAAGCCAAGCAAAAAATTATTCAAAAATAATAATCTAATAGCTCGACGATACAATTCACAAGTTACTTAGTTTTCACTTCTATCGGTAGTCCCCTAAGTCTGCCCCGCATGTTTTTTTTGTAGGCGGGAATTTGTTTGGCCTACATCTTACTCGATTTTCAGGTGGCCGAAGGTGGAAGCGCACTTCACCCGGAATCCTAAAGAGCACAACAATTATTGTTATAGCGACAGAATTAGATGAGATGGTTGTAGTTAGCCAGGCGGGCTTAAACAAAGTCCTACCACCAACCAAACCAAGCACAATATTGTCCTCCCCCTGGGAATGAAACCCGAGACCTCTGGATCTGACACCGGTAGGCTTAAAACTAGACCACAGAGGCGGTAAAAACGAAAAATAAACGGTATGTTTACTTTGTTATACAGCCATGGTTCAAGAAATTAAATAAATATTTGTGCAAATCTAGTGCGACTTTTTAAAAGTTTGTTTTCGTCTTGGTTTAAGCCCAATGGTATTAGCTGAAGTTTAGGGTAGAGTTTTGTTTGAGAATGACCTTTACAAACATGTAAGGGAAGCTGATTGGATGCCACTTACGATCAATAGTAATCGTGTAACATTTATCAGCATTAAATTCCATGTTATTGAGGAAACTCCATTCAAAAACTGTGTCAATGTCGGATTGCAGCACCCCAAAATCAGCTTCAGACCTAATCTCTAAATAGAGCTTCAGGTCATCAGCATAAAGCAAACGGCGCGCAAGTGACACAATTGATAGACTGTCATTGATCTTAATCAAAAATAACAGGGGCACTGCAATCGAGCCCTAACAAACCCCAGAACGCGTGTGTTAGGATCGTGACTCATATGTACAAAGAGAGCCAAAAAATTTCTGGCGTAGGTAATCTGAACAAAGCCGATGCAAGCAGATGGTGGATTAAGCAAATGGCATTTAGATTTTCCAGCAATATGTCGTTTTTGATCCTATCAAAGGCCTTCCGGAAATTAAAGTAAAGGACGTCCAAGATCCCCTGTCCATGCAGTGCCGTCGTAATCGGGAAACGTAACCGGTTGTTCTAAGTTATCATCAACTTTGAAAATATACGACGACTTACCTTATAGCGGTTCAAGATAGCGACTTGCCATGGCCACTTCCCTGGCGGCGCTGGTCTGCCGCCGATGATCCTGATCATCTCTCGCATGCGCCCGCGCAGCCGCGCCGCCGCCGATCCACGGAACCGACCTAGCTTTCCGCATGACGTCATCATGTCAAACGTTGTCTTCGTTGAGACGGTGCGAGTGTCTTCATAATGGATCGCAGGCTTTGGCGTTTCCATCGACTCCGACACTTTGAAGCCCGCTATAATAAACAAATATTAATTATCTTCTCTAGTCTGTAAATTCTAAAGCATGACTATATCGGCCTTTTCCTGTACACTTTTTTTTCTACCACTATGGTGGCATACTGGCATTCGGTGAACCTGGTGGAATGCGGTTACCATCGCCTATTGACGCTCGCAACACCATAAGCAAGCGCCCTCTTTGGGTGTAGGAGGGGAACCCTGGCAGGGAGAAAATTCCACAATGTTATGGGTCGAAGGATAATGTCACGTAGATGTCAAAAGAAGCGAATGAAGTGACTGAAAGCCGGTGGTGAAAAAAAGATCACAACTTTTTTCCTTTTTTAATCTTTGACCAATATTTAGAGCGTGGACCTTTTTGAGGATCACAAAAAATAAATTTCCCCTAAATTTTTTTTGGGACTTTTGCTCTGCCCCAAACTGAGCAAAGCTGGTCCAATGGACACTATTTAAGGTACGGATTAAATGAGATAAATAACCGCATCCACCATTAAACCTTGAAACTGTAACCTTCAACCCGCCTGCCAAGGAAGCACTGCCTCTCCGCATTACACATGAAGCTCTCTAGAAGAAAATCCATTCATAGTATTAATTTCGCCTATTTAGTTCTTTTTACATATTACTATAAATAAATAAAGTATCTATCAAGGGTACGGATTCTGGCACCTCCTTTAAAAAAAAAAAAAAAGACCGTAATAATTACGTTTGTTCTGAAATAGGTTTACCCAAGTTTACACAAGCAAACCGGGTGGTAACCTGTGTTAAGTCCTTAATTCGTAGATCACAATAAAAATATTGTGAGCTAAGAATTAAGCAACACGAAGTAAACGTATTCTAGTTTTTCCCTACATATGTGAAGTTATTGGTATTAAGCTGCCTTTTGCTAAAAATATATTTTTTTAATAGCACTTGCTAGGGAAAAAACGGGCCCTTTTCATAAATTCCTTACTAAGACCTCGCAAACTCACTGTTTCAGTGGTTTAGCTTTTCGCCCCCCGTCTAATAGTGGTCCCGAGTATTGTAGGTATGAAGTGCTTAACTTGATTGACATCAGGTGAGATGATAGTCAAACAGTTCCCCGTCGTATGATAAAACAATAAAAAAACACCTTTTACAACGCTCAACAATAGCTTCATATGCATAGTACCTCTCTATGCTTTTTTAGTATATAGGTATCTCATAGTAGGTAGCCTACATCAAACAACCAAACCAAACATAAATATGAACTTATAGTACCAAGTCTATGCAAATTTGAATTTCAGTACAGTCCCCTGAGGACACACACAGACCGCTTAAGCAATTTAAGGTGGAGCCCCAAGGGTGAGTACGCAGATGTTTTTTATAAGTTGTGACTTGAAATCCACTCCGTGGATTCAAAAACGTGTGAAGCGCTACTACCGCCACACCTGGTTACAAGTTGAGATTAGCTCAACTTGTAACCAGGTGAGATGAAGGCCAAAAGCTTACCCGTCGTACAAAAAAAAAATACGCTTTACTAATCTAACCCAACAACAAATATTTTTTAAATCAATACTTAGATTTTTCATAGCATTCTGTAACTGACTGTCTATTTTCAAGCAATGACTGCTTCAGGGATGTAATATGTAAAAACATAATATTTAATATAAAATTCTGTTGAAATTGAATTGTACATGCAGCATGTATAAATACATTTATTATTACGGCTACATGTTTTAAATCCATTATGTGTTTTAAAGCTACTATTGGTCAAAAATCATATAACGCGTACCTGAGGCTGAGGAACAAATTCCAACGCTCGCCAGTATTGGTTGCTAAAGTTAGGTAACAAACACATCCATGGAGTGATATTATTAAGTGACATAGATGGAGTGATATTATTAAGTGACATAGTGAAGGGGTATTATTAAGTGAATTACCTGTGTCTGTCGCTATACCAACAATTATAAACTATTGTCAGACAAGCCTCATAGCTCAGTTGGTAGTAACTCTGCCTTCGGCGCTGTAGGCTGTGGGTTCGATTCCCAACCAGGACAAACATTTGTGTGATGAATATAGATGTTTGTTCTGTGTTTGGGTGTTGTATCATATAGTACGTATGTATTTACAAAAAGTATTTAAGTATTTTATCCGTGATTTAGTTCCCATATTACAAGCTATGCTTAGTTTGGGGCTAGATGGGGCTGTGTAATATTTATTTATATTTATTGATTATTGTGTTCCGGCATTTAAATGTAAGGTAGCCAGTTCCTCAGGCTGTTTAGGATTCCGGGTGGAGTGCACTTTCACCTTCGGCCTTATCATAACTTGAAACTAAGTGAGATGAATGCCAAGCGCTTCTCCGTCGTACAATAAGACTTTTTTTTTTATTTTTTGTTATAGTGATAGACTTAGGTAAGATGGTGGTAGCTAGCTAAGTGGACTTAAACAAAGACCAACCACCAACCATGCCAAGTACAAATTTGTACCCTGGGGATCGACCTCGAGACCTTTGGTACCTTGTGAGCGAACTACTAGACCTTTAAGACATTCTTGTATGATAAGATCTTTGTGTTTTCAAAGTATGATTATACAATATTAATTGCAGGTCTTTCAAATTAAAATAATGAATATCTTCCATTATACTCGTATATAGGCTTCAGCCAAAAGGTCGTATTGCACTATTATATGTAATCTATGTTGAAAAGTGATGGTGAGATTTGGTCTCGTGAAGCTTTTAAAATAACTAAATTTATCGAAAATGAAAATAAATATCGAATGGATAGAATACCTAGACAGGAAAGAAAACTTCTGTGTAAATAAAAAATCTTTCAATGTAGCTTATGCAGATCTCTACCAGAAAACCAGGCTTTCTAGTCATTTTCAATTATAAACACAATTTTAAACAGTATGACCAGAAATGCTCGATATGTTATATTGCTATCTTAAATACCAACAATACCTATTAGGGTGCGAATTTTGAAATTTTATTACTTAGATCACTATTACAATACAGAAGAAAGTTATCCTGAAAATTTTAAGTCTCTAGGTCCTATAGTTTGGGCTGGTGCGTTGATTGTCTTAGCTTATCAGCAGACAATTTTATATATTTAGATATAATATCTGGTGATAGCATGATCACATTTAAAATGTATGTATTTATTCCATTCTGTCGCAATTTCTCATACGCTATTTAGAAACGAAAAGGAATTGCAAAATAATTGGACAAACTAGTTTACTATCATAGGTTTCGCCACAAATAGATTAGGTCGAGTTTCTAACGCGATCAAAACTTTGTTATTCGTTCTCGATATCCCGAGAACGCCAAGCAATTTAAATTACTTGCTAACCGTACCTAAGCTCTTAATATAATGCGTGGTGTTTACGGGTGAACAAAATGTAGGCGAACTTTGTTTAACGAATACCTAATGATAATATTCATGCATTTAAACCAGCCCTTAAATAGATATGGTAATGTGTGTTGGGACCTTTTCTCTCGTATGTTTTCTGAAACAAGATTACTTTGAGGCTCCCGCGAACGAAACCACATACGTGGTCCAGAGGAAGTAGGAGCTTTTAAGAATACCCAGTTGTACCGCTCACTCATACAAACGTGGCTTATCGTTCATTTCGAAGCAAAAAAAGTTTTTTTTTGAGCGACAGGTTTGCGTTCATCTATATATTTAAAATTTAAGCCTTGCCTGACTGACTGACTGACTGACCGATATATCACAGCACAGCCTAAATCGCCTGATTTTCGAGTTGTGATAAGGCCGAAGGTGGTAACGTACCGAACGTAAGTTTGGACTCTGACTACCCCCAAGTAGGTGATCCTCATAAGATCCACGCTCTGAGTACTGATGAAAGGTGAATCCTTGAAGGGGAAAAAGTCGTCTATTTATTATGAGAAGGGCATAGCAGGCTTAATTCAAATAACGAGCGATAAGGTGATTCCGAGCTTCACAGGGCAGGGCTGACAGTCCCGGGTACCTACTTTATGATTGATGCGTACTCCAGATGCTTACGACGGTAGCTCATACGTATCTCGTGATTGTTATCATCTACAAAACTCCAACAAATTCGCTCACCCCTTGTACCTACTACTTTTAATTTGACAGACGGGTTTGACGAAATGCTTTGGAAATTCCCATAGAATACAAATTATACGACATTATGTTCATTTAATATTAAAATCTCACTCGAGTAAGTTCATTTCATGACGAGTTCTACGAAATGGTTTGGAAATTCCCATAGAATACAAATTGTACGACATTATGTTCATTTAATATTAAAATCTCACTCGAGTAAGTTCGTTTCATAACGAGTTCTACGAAATGGTTTGGAAATTCCCATAGAATACAAATTGTACCTACGACATTATGTTTTTTTTATATTAAAATCTCACTCGAGTAAGTTCATTTCATAACGAGTTTAACGAAATTGTATGGAAATTCCCATAGAATACAAATTGTACGACATTATGTTAATTTAATATTAAAATCTCACTCAAGTAAGTTAATTTCATAACCACGTCACTATCGTCACTGAGGTGGTACAGGTATTATCGAGCTTTACAGAATACGAAACTTTAATTTCATCGCGGAAGCTCTATGAAGTTCAAATTATGTTGACAGAATTCTCCCACTGATCTGACACAAGTTTTTGCTTCGCAGCCTACATGAACTGTATATCCTATAAAACATTATGAATATTATTTCTAGGAATAGGCAGTCCTCTCCAAATTTATAAGGGTTATTATCCGTTTATAAATATGGAGTTATTTGATCCTCTAGAAGCTAAGTGGTCCATTGTAAATGTGCACATTTTTCATAGAAAGATAATGACATTTGATCTCCATTTTTAATTTATCTGTATAAAAAATGCTTGATAATACTAATGTTATGGCATAAAAGGTTTGTTATTTTTTGCACCCAAAAATGTCTTTATTTTAGATTTCCAATTGATAAAGAGAGACAATAAAGAGGATCAATCAATAAAAAAGAAGAACGTTTCAATTATTTGCTTGATGCTTATAATTAAAATTATCTCTTGATCAACATGTATGTATAATTTCTATTTTGTTATTCCATTTTTGAGAATCAAAAGTGAGTGTGATGTTTCTGCTTTTACCTTATCTTTAGTACTCTAGCAATACACAGAGTCATAAACTCGCTGACAACGTTGTTAGCATTTCTCTTCGAACGTAGAACAGTAGGTTAGTAGTACCTATGTGCAAGTTCACCTGGGTCCTTCCGTCGCTGCATCTTGCTGCGGATCCACTGCTGGCAGTAAGTGCCCTCCATGTAGCAGAACGCTGACTGCCTCACCACTTGGTGTCCGCATATATTGCGGTACACGCAATGTCTGAAATTCATTTAATTATGTAGGTACCTATATGTTTTCTTCCAAAACAGCATGACGTTGTTGATGATGTTGATGTGTCAGTTACTTATATCATAGTCTCTAAGAAATTGTAAAATTTATGACGTAGGTATGTATTAACCGCCTCTGTAGTCTAGTGGTTCAACCCACCGATTTCAGATGGGGAGTACAATATATTGTGCCTGGTTTGGTTGGTGGCAGGACTTTATTTAGTCCGCCTGGCTAGCTACCACCATCTTACCTAATTCTGTCGCCATAATAACGATTCTAAAATTGTTGTGTTCCGGCATTTAGAGGTAAGATAGCCAGTTCCCGAGTGTGTTGAGAATTTCGGGTGAAGCGCGCCGTAACCTTCGGGCTTATCTCAACTTATTACCAGGTGAGATGAAGCCCAAGAACTTCCCCATCGTACAATAAAAAATAAAAAATAAACTTATTTGGTATGTATAGTATGTAAGTGTTTGCATTAAAACTCGGAATGATTAAACTATCCGAGAAACTCATAGTAGCGTTTTTGAAACGCCGTAAAAAAAACGAAACAGCATGGTAATATCTATCGTGATTGATCTGTGATATCAATACAGAGCAAAACCAAAGCTTTGACACGCCCTCATTGATGTCCTTAAAAATACCTACCATCCTCTGTAAATAAGGTTCGCTCAGCAAACAAAGGATTAGGTTACCATTAACAAACCCGTTAGGCTATAGATCAATAAAACCAGCCAAGCGCACACACGCACAGCGAGGGTTCCGACCCAAATTTAAACTCCTACAATATTTTATATTATTTCATTTTTTGATCGAGCGAGTGAAAAGAGCAAGAACTCCGAGTAAAGTTGGGTGATCCGATCGATCCGGATTCCTATAACCATACATATAGTACCCATTATACGTATGATATAGGAAATGTTTGTGACGGCGTAACCCTCTAATGGGTTATCCAATTTTGATAAATTGTGAAAAATAAACATAACAGATAGAACATTTGAAGACTTCGTTGTCTGAGTGATTATCTTACAAACTGTACTAGGTATAATTTTCCGTAAGGAGTTATTGTAACGTATTATACGTAAATCATTCGAAAATACAAAATGGTAAAACGGAAGAGGAGTTTCATTCAATCATTTGATAGGTTTGACTTCGCTTAATACGAAAAAAAACGAGACTCACAGTCGAGAATTCATGAAGAGAGGAGATTTTATTTCTTTTCAGATTTATCACTTGAAGTATAGGTAAATATTAAAAAAAATACTATTGTAATGTACCTACCAAGTATTTGAGGTAAAATGAACAAGTGTGTAAGTGTATAAGAAGTGAGAGGAATGATGATGGTGTGTGTGTGTGTGTGTGTGTAAAGTATGACTGTAGAGTAGATTAGATTCACAAATACTAGGTGAAATAAAAAGAGACTGGAAAAAAGTGTGCATAGAATAGGTAAGGTGTAATGAAAGTACACTTTTATCGTTGTGTTAATAAATTTATGTTTGTATGATAATCTCCGTACAAACTTGACATTGCGAGATCTCAGTTCGGGCATTAGTATTGTTTGTTGCTGTAAGAAATAAATTAAAATAGATGGGTATACTGACGAAGGAGAAATTTCATGAGATACAGCCCGATGACAGAGAGTTGGACGGACAAACACCGAACTTAGTAATCTGTTACGGAACTCTAAAAATGAAACGAAATCGTATACTAATGATTATACAGCATCAGATTTTTTTGGGCTGAAACATAAACCTTTGCATAATTAAAATTCCGTTAACATTCGAGTTTGTCTGCTAATTCGTTCCATACCTCACATTCTAAAAACGCCAACACACGTGAAACCCTAGAAAGGTATGCTAATGACGAAGTTAAATATTTACAAATTTCAGAGTTTGTTGCAGAAATTACCTACCTACCTTCATTAATTCTTATTTGAAATGGGTTTTCCACCTAAATTAATTCCATTCCTCTAACAAGTTCTTGGATAAGTTGACCAAAAATAATATTTATTACAAGTAAAACATTCGGGATACTTTCCCGAAATTCCGTGGCGATTGTAACGCCATCTACCGGGTCCATCGAGGTACCCGCTCAAATAAACACAAAAAAATCATCAAAATCGTTCCATCCGTTTAGGAGGAGATTTGTGACAAACACACGGATAAACGAATGATAATTGTTAATAACATCAAGTTTATGTTGTGACATTGAGAATAGTGAAACAAGAAATAGAGCAATACAGCAAAAATCAAAACTGACTAAGCGCGAAATGAATTGGCCGCTCAACTGCAAGGGTCGGGGAGCCAGGTATAGATTTTTACGACATTGTAATAGTAAATTAATTAATCAATACCGGCTTGTATAAATATCGATAGAAATAAGTAAAACCTTGCTTCCAACAAGTAAAACCTTACTTGTAGACCGTTTGTAATGGTCCGTAGGTAACTCAACGAAACTTGTTTTTTTTTGTGAATTAAGTTTTTTTTATCTTTAAGATATTTAGTGTAATGGCCTTAAACTATATTACAATCTAGCCTGCGTAGGCCAATGAGTAGTTTTATGCTAACTTAGTATTATATTACGTTAATAAAGTAGTAAATAAATAAATAAATAGATAATTCAATAAATAACTGGTTATTGCTTACCGTCGTCGCACTGTTGAACATTTCCGCGAACAGTTGCTCCAGGCACTCCACGTGGAAAACCCTCGAAACCTTTTCTGCACGTCTACAGAATGCAATTGACGTTTTTGCGGCTAGAAAACAACAGGAACTATTTAAAAACGTGAAAACGGCGCGGCTGTAATGACTATTGACTCATAATAACCGTAGCAAATACTAGTTGTATAAAAATAAAAGTACCTATTTAGTAAGTAAGTACAATTGAATTATTTATTTTTATTATACGTACGTATTGTCATGAATTATTTGAATTAACAGTTTGCATATTTATTTGAGTTGACATTATTTTAGTTCCTCGCTTTTGTAAATTATTTTATAATGTGACTTATTTGCTTCATTTATATGTACCTAGTTAGGAATTTGTACTTGTTTGAATGGTGGATAGTTGTGAATTTATAAATCTGAAATACCTAAATGAATTTATAGTTTAAAATATTTGAGTTATTTTATAGGCTGTAAATTTTATACATTATACAAATATTGAAATAGCAGCCTAAATGGTCTTAAAAACCTCATACCTGTTTTTTGGCAGTTTTGTTTTTATCGCATCCATAAGATTTTGTCTCTGTTGAGATTTGCTTCCTATTAATGTATTTCCAACGAGGTCTCGTTGTGCCTTCGAATACCACAACGAGCTTTAGGAGCACGAATGCGAAAATAATATTAGAAGTGGTCGTATAGGTGTATTACGGAGAGCTACCACGTTCACAGTATACACCGATGTTTTATCATACAGAATGAACTAATAGCTCGCCCCAAACTGAGATTTTGTGAATTCTGGTCTGTGTTAAGTATTTAATCACGGAGATAATTTCTCAAAAATAAAGTTATTTACACTACGATTGAAGCGTGCATTCATTTTTTTTTATACAACTAGGAGATCGAACAAGCCAGTAGCCCACCTTACATTATGTGTATCTCTTGCTAATAACAATGTCTAACGTCATTGTTCACATCTACAAAGAACATAGCCTACACGGCACTACATTGCGCTCATCGACTTGAGGCGTATAGGCGTTATGCCTCGCGTGCCCATTATTTCACCGGTAACCATACACTGCTTGGTGGCTGAAATAGGCATGGTACTTCCCCGGATGAGACCTTTCACAAGGGGCTGCTACTCTCAAATACTCATTATACCTACCTCACTTACGCACACTTTTTATAAATCACTCTTTATTCACCTGAGTGGTCGAGACTCCATCTCATTGCTAACTATCATTCTATGCAAAGGCAGAATGTGAGCAAAGCACCGACCGTTCGTCCTAATAGGTGCGCAGAATACAATAAGAGAATAAGTCCTCCCCTAACTAACATGAAAAGGTTGATTTCTAATTTTTGAGAAGTGCTCACAAAATAGTTGCTTTGGTCGTGGTTCAAAAGCCTACCCCCTTCATCCCATTAATGTTGTAAAAGTCGACCAAGGCGTTTCACTAAAATGGCAGCAGTTTCCATGTGTGTAGAAACTATACATATTGTGTAATCACGGCAAATTAAAAATGTTGAATTGCTCGGATTCTTTACACTCCAATATCTCAAAAACTACCCCACTTATGAAACATCTCCCGTGACAATCAATTTCTATTTATTATCTCTAAACATTTTCCATTTTATTAAAACCCGATAAGCCGTTCGAGAGATATGCCGTCACAAACATTGCCACATACATACACACTTACTTACATACATATATACAGTGCTGGATTTCTCAACAATCAACGCAATGCTTAAAGCAGAGGTTCTAGAGACTTAAAATTATTATTGGATTTAGATAGCGGGAATGAAGTATTACTCCAGTGACTATTGCAATATAACTTTCAGACTGGAGTTGTTTCGTCGCATTTGTAATTGCATCATCTCATTATTTCAAGTAGAATATTTTCGAGTTTCTCTGCTAAAAAAATACAAAAACAGTTGCTGCGAAACCAACAATTATGGTTATACTAGCTTAGCTTCAGCCCACGGTTTCGCTCTTCTAGTGTCCAGACATACAACACTGACCTTGATGAATAAGATCATTTTAAGCGATGAAATATTTATGGACCAGCTGACCCGCACACAAAAAATATTGCTTGAAAATTTTCCCCCCGTTTCGGAGACAATAGTGAACATAATATATACATACACACATCGACTTTCATACTACCTACTATATTGAGTACCTACCTATACCAACTTAGGTACCTATACGAAAATGCGTTTTTTTTTATTGGCCTGCAAGTATATATGCAACCTATTTTATATAAAAATAAATATCAATTATCGTAAACAGATAAATTGATGAACTTGTTCCAAATCCTTGCAGTAAAAAGTGGCTTACGAACTCTTTCATCGATAATCTCGTTTCCGTTGTTTTTTTTTTATTATATTTGATGTATAGATTATGATCCATTACGGTCTCAGTGTAAGTAGTTGGTGAAACTAGTTTCACCACCACAAATGATGTATCAATTCACATCAGAAACCAGAAACTGAATCGGCGAAAGGTTTTTCAGTAAAAATAATCCATATTATCTGCATGGTCAACGCATCAACACTCCGAACGTCGGAACATGTTTATATTATAAACGCGCGGTGTGTAAACAGGAAAAGCCGATCACACCACAGTAATTTGCCTACTCGTAAATCGATAATCAATTACCTATTCTAAATTACGATCCAGTGAGTATCTTAATAATACGCTACCTGCGTCGACACCCTCCATCTCATATGCCTGATTCGGCCGAGGATCACAAGAGGCGCAAATGTAGTGGTCTCGACAGAGCTTACCCATTTGAGCCTTTTGGGGTCGAGACCTTGGGTCCGCGGGGAGCCGGTGCTTTCCGGGTTTTCAAAAATCTTGCGAGGCTTTTGATTGAGGCAACTCGTGACCCAAGGGCTGGCTTTTATTTAAAGCAGTAGAATGGCTATTCAGCGTGGAAATGGAGCCAGTGTCTTGGGCACGCTTCCGTCTTTTATTGGTCTGGAACAGTTGAGTTACCTATAGGCCATTTGTAAAGATCCTTAGGTAATCCGACTGCTTCATATGTACGTAGTTTACTGTACATATTATTTTAAATGTTTGTGTAGGAATAAGTAATGTATATTCATATATTTAATCTCCATAAAAACTGTGGAATGGTATCCCCGCCGAGGTTTTTCCTATTAGCTACAGTTTGTGGTTATGAAAAAAGGACGTTTTGAAATTTCTTAAAGACATTCCGCTCATTCATGACATCAGACATTCATGTGCTACGCGCGTTGAGATGCTTTTTTTTTAAACGTTTTTTATTGAGCCATTTATGATGTCTAATATACCTTTAAATATTTATAATAATATTCTTTATTATAGGTACCTAAATCATCTACATGATCTGTAAATTGTTTGTCGTGTCGTCGTCGTGACGCCACTTAAGGACCAGGGACGCTACCGCCGACGGCGAAGCCGATCTCCATTGGCTTAAAATTAGCTTCATGAGAACTAGAAACGATTTTTACTACCGGGTATGTGTCATATCCAAAATGGCGTTTCCCATCTCAAAAGTGTACACATGTTATGAAACCTATCCGTTCAGTACATTTGACGGTAAAAATCGTTTCTAGTTCTCATGAAGCTAATTTTAAGCCAATGGAGATCGGCTTCGCCGTCGGCGGTAGCGTCCCTGGCTGAAAATCATCGTTGCATTATGCTCGATGCTGCAATAAAGCTGAGTCAGAGTACTTTTTTTACACAATTTAAAATTTCGTTAGATATCAATTGAGTTCGGCATAGTGTAGCTTAGATTATGTTAGTTTAAGCTAAGTATAGTTTTATTATTTTTTGATTGGATTAATAAATCTCTTTTCTTTCCTTTCTTTCTACGTATGAAGTATTTTAATATTCGAATGAATTAATAGATAATGTGGTCTAATCAATCACATAACATCAACAGGGCATGTTGACAGCTAGACAGAGCCCCCTCTAAAGCTGGAGGGTTTTGCCATAATCACCATGTTTGGCAGGCGGATTGATGATCGCGGTAAAGGTAAGATACACAAGAAAGCGCCCTGCTTCTGGTGAGATCCCTTAGACGGCTTTTACAACATCCATGGGCTGATTTGGAGGGGTCGTCTATTAATTTAATTATTAGTGTGTTGAAATAATAAGTGGCTTTTAATAATAAATACCGTAAACTAAATACATAGAAGAAAGTCACGAAGAATTCTGGTTTTTGCAAATTGATGGTCAGTTAGTCATCAATTTTTTTTTGTTTTAAAGACGTCTGAACATTTTGGGTAATCATTAAATTATGCCTGTTAGTGTCAAAAATAAAGCAAGATTACAAGAAAATTCCAAGAACACGTCGCAATAAGGTACTTAATGATTTAACGTGAGAACTTGAAGTAGGGTAAGACCTAGCAGTTAAGTAGTTAATATAATAATAATAATAGACAGACAATTTCTCGATACTTACAGACTCTGAAACATTTTCTATTTCGGTATTCTTTAACGTCGCTGATTTCGATATTTTTTCGCCGTAGTCTTTGCAACTGGAAATAATTAAATTTATCAATGTTTTATTTGAAATTTATTTTAGATGGAAAACAATCAACTTAATACTATTACAACTATCCTAGTCAAATAATTATATAAGTTTCAAAATAAAGACAAATAAGAATACAGATTTGAAATTTGGGGAAAAAAAGGAGTTTTGTGCGCGTTTGAGCCGCGTGGTTTATCACTTCCACTTTAAATCATCTTCGATAAATGAGATAAGTGAGTGACTCGTCCAGCAGGCCTATGGCCCATTTTATTACATATATATTACATACATTATAATATATATACATATATCTTGTCCTTAACTTGGTTGTGAACGAGAAAGAGCTCTACAAGAGTGGCTTATTTTAATGTACAACACACTAACCTAGCTCTGAGCTCTGCAAACGGTACTGCTGCCGTTTGTTTCATCATGATATGTGCTACAAAATATAAGTGTGGACTAAGTAAGCTTCGGAGATCAATAAAACCTGTTAAATAAATTTTTCAGTGGTTATGTTTGTATATATTGCTTTATCAGCAATTGAATAAACGTTTTTACCAGATATATAATATCATCACCTAGACCCTAGACAGTCTCTGTAAGCCCGCAACACAGACTCTTTTAAGACCTAGTGCGAGAAACAGAGGTCATTTAGGTACGGCTTACCATTTACTAGTTTACTAGTTAGAGAGAGGAAAAGGATTTATTTAGGAGCCAATGCTGCGTATATCGTGGACTACATAGCGCACAAATGTGTCAATCGTCATGCAACTTAAGGTCAATTAACGGCTATCTACGATTTGCCTCCGTCGTATCCTATCCTGACACGGAAAATCTAACACGTAAAAGGGAAATAGACAAGCGGCAATCTCCAACCAGATGGTCTGACTACCACTACTCTGAATATTAAGAGAATTGTTACCGTCTGCCACCACGAACGACCCCCACGTTACGACATTTCACGAAGTGGTGCAAAGGTATCGTAGTGGCTGAAGACAGGGTCATCCATGCCTTTAAAATGAACCCCGGGTGATCACGATCTTCAATTATCAAGTACTGACCACAAAGAAAAGCATGTTATGAGAGATATCAATGGCCTAGTAATGAAAGGCGCGGCGCGGCGGCAACAAACAGGTTGTGTCACAAGAACCGCCTCTGTGGTGTTCAACCCACCGATTTCAGATCCAGAGGTCTCGGGATCGATCCCCAAGGGGAGCAATATTGTGCTTGGTTTGGTTGGTGGTAGGATTTTTTTTAAGTCTCCTGCCTAGCCACCACCATCTTACCTAAATCTCCTTAGTAACAATTCTTAAAAAATTGTTGCGTTCCGGCATTTAGATGTAAGATAGCCAGTTCCTCAATTTGTTGAAGATTCCGGGTGAAGTGCACCTCCACCATTCGCCTTATCTCAACTTTCTTTACGTCAAACTTTGCGCACGTACCGTCGTAAAAAACAAGATGTTAGAAACATAACCATCCTTCATTATGTAAGCTAAGGTACCTACCTCGCTATTTCCACTCGAAGGGAGTCTCCACAAATTTGCCGACGCAGGCAGTGCCGCCGCCGCGTTTTCCGCTGTCCTTCACACTCACTCCACGAGCTCCAAGCCGAAAATGCAGAACTTTTTACACCAGCTATAAAACACAAAAATACCGTACACAAGATAATAAAAAGGATCACAAGTAAGCTCTCTGTGAGTGGTAAAATATACGTTAACTTTTGTTTGATGTTGTTTGCAAAAAATATCGAATGTTTGCACACATTCATGGGTGAACCGAAATTGAAACATATATATACACGCGCTTTCTGTTATTTTTTTTTCACTATAGTTCAAATATCATTTATTTGACCAAGCGCTTTGAAAAACCATTTCAATCTTTTTCACAGAAAATTTAGAATCACACATACATCTCTCATATCAAAAACATGTGTTTTCAGTGTTCTCTCCTGGTTGGTTTTCCATTTATTACGACTGAGCGCTTTAAATATGTTATTGTGTTAGTTGGAATCAGCTTTCAGTGCCTGTATTTCCGCTGTGCGACAACCCAAATGTTTTCAAGAAGGGAGTTAATAGGCATCTTCTGGATAGGGTCGCTCGGGTCGTATCAAGGTGTCTTATTTAAAAAAGACCTAAATCTTGTACTACCTATACATGCAAAATCTCTTCTCTTACCTTGATTGATTTTGAAGCGCTCATGCTTCTCAACAACAATCATATTACTGTGACTCGTGTAGTCATGAGGAGATGCGGTTAATGACTCGTATTGGAACTGAAATCACAACAATAAAGAGCCGATATTGTAATCGTATAATAGAACAGACAAAAGCAATAAATTCTCCATTGACAAAACTAGGCCAAATCTTTTCAAAGAGTAAGTATTGCTTCCTCACAATGGGTGCAATCATTTTATAGCAAGATATTTTTCAATTTGGCTGATGGCCAGACGTTTTTGTGACGATGCATTGTGGCAACTTTGAATGGATGCTACCAAAAATCAAAAGGTCACGGCTGTTCAACTTCAACAACCAATCAATTTTGACTTAATTCATTAGGTTACAATGTTTTCAGAAAATCTTTTTTGGGCTTTCGATTGAGACGAGGCTTCTGATAAAATCGACATCTGACCTGGACTGGCTCTTCTAATTCAAAATGGGGGGGTTCTGCACTGACACGCCGCACGGGGCTGTATTGTGTATTGCCTGCTATCCTGAACCCAGCCAACCCAACTCCTGACCGTTTTTGCAGAATTACCCTGGGATGCTGACAGCACAGCATTGCTTCAGGTTAACAATATTAATGTACAGATTTTGACCCGCTACAGTTTTATTGTAGGTATAGATTAGGTTACTGGGTTGGTAACTTACATGAGGAACAGTTATTTCCACAATAATGCTAAAAATGCCGAGCAAGCATAGCCACTTCATATTCTTCAAACCTCAGCGGATATAGGATTCCACTAGAATTCGGCATCTGTAAATATTTTTATTGCATTTGGATTCAGATCCACATTTGGTACATGCAAAGGTACCAAATGAGGATCTGCAAGTCAGTTTATCAATTCCAATTACTTTAACAGGACCTTCATTATACATTAAGAGGCTAAAAAGACAACACATGGAGCTGGATGGAGATGATACATAATATATAATAAATATTTGTGGTGGGGTGGAAAGGGGAGAAGTTTGGAGTAGGTTTTTTTTTTTTTTCGGAAAAATTATACCTACGTTTACTAATCAAACTACTTAGTCCACTCCGCCTTTGCAAGACAAATCCGTAGACACCAGGTTCAATCTCCTCAGACTAAGGGAAAGCGAGTAATCGCAAAAACTTATATCCCTATTTGACTCAAAATTCTATTACGTAATTTTATTTTTCTTTTTAAGTTGTGTACAATAAAGAATAATATATTCATTTATTAGTCCTCTCCGTCTTTGCGAGACGAACTCGTAGACATTTTTAGTACTTAGTAGATTTGACCTCCTAGGACCAAGGGAACACGAGTAATCAATAAATCTTATACCTCTATTTGCTCAAAAGTCTATAAGGAAAAGTGAAAGAGGAAAACATCGGTTATTGCATGCATAAGGGCTCGCGAGGTCTATTGTCTAGTAATAAATATTACAGGACATTAATTTCACACAGCGGCATCTAGTCCCAAACTAAGCATAGCTTGTTTTATTTTTCTAATATGGGAACTAGATTGTGGTTAGAATAGATTTATACTTTTTTTTTGTAAATACATACCTTAACTTACATACTTAAATACATCATCCAAACACAGAACAAACATCTAAATTCATCACACAAATGTTTGTCCTGGGTGGGAATCGAACCTACAACCTACAGCGCAGAAGGCAGAGTTACTACCAACTGAGCTATGAGGCTTGTTGGGAAGAAATGGGAAGCTCTCTGAAACACCTCTCCTAAATGCCCAACTCCCTACAGAAAATCTACTTCTAAATAAATATTACAGGACATTAATTTCACACAGCGCCATAGTCAGAAAACTGATTGCAGATCAAACAACAAATAAATAAAAAACATGCGGGGCAGTCCCCAAGGACTGCCCCGCATGTTTTCCTATCCTGCCGATAGAAGTGAAAACTAAGTAACTTGTGAATTGTATCGTCGAGCTATTAGATTAATATTTTACGAAATATTTTTGCCTTGTAAAGAAGTATTAATGACCAATTTAAACTTGAATCCTTGATTATTAACACTTGTTTCAACCAAAAATGTATTTATTAAATATTTACATTGACATTACAGTATAAAACAAAAAAAACAATAATAATAATCTAATAGCTCGACGATATAATTTACAAGATGCGGTGACGATAACGCGTGTTTCACGCTTTTTGTTCATCCAAAAAGTGCTCATCGTGTCTAAAGAAGTTTCCCTTAAAAAACATTTGGCAAGGTACAATACATTCATGTTGAGTCATGTAACCCATATAATCAAGGTAGAAGTAAGACCAAATTTCACTGCCATTAGATATTGCTTAAAAGGCGCGTCTACATGAACAATGCTTCAAGAACAATGCACTTGTCACTCTTGTGCAAGAACTAACATCATGTTTCTAATACCTTCTATACACATCCACTCCTTTAAGAGACGGCTTGTATTTCATAGTCAACAATGTATCGAGCTATCTTGGGTTGAGATTCTTGGTACATTCTATACCAAGACAGATATGTCACTGAACACAATAGGTGCTAAGGAAGGTGGGACGATCTGCAATATGTTAAAATAGAAAAAAAAATACCATACTTTAAGCCAATGGAACACTAAGTATTGTAGTGAGCAGTTTTAGGGTTATCTGAAGGAAAAACCGGGACCTATTAATAAGAATACTGTCCGCGTAGTTTCAGTCGATATTTTAGGATGTATCTTGAGAACCGTGATATATATTTGTTGTGTACTTTCCATCCAAAGGTTGCCTGGAAGAGATCGCTTTTAGCGATAAGGCCGCCCATTGTACCTAGTTTAAGTGTATTTCTTGCTTGTCTGTTTATTTTTGTTTTTTGGTGTACAATAAAGAGTTTATCTATCTATCTATCTATCTATATTTGTCGTATGCAAAGTGGTGCCTTCATCAACTATGGTATACGTGGTTATAACCCGTGTTTAGATAAGTTTTATAATAAATTAAAAAAAACTCACTAAAACTAGTAAGAGCTTTTAAAGCTTAATAATTCATTTACTTATCTAGCAAACTGAGTATATTTGCAACAATCGGATTGCCTAAGTACCGTTATAAACGGTCTATAGCAAACTCAACTGTTCCAGACCAGTACCAGAAGGAAGCGTGCTCAAAACACTAGCTGCATTGCCACGCTGTTTCGCTATGCTAATGCACTGGTCTAAATAAGAGCCAGCACATGGATCACGTGTCGCTCAATTATTTAACTAATGCCACTGATAATGCATATAATATTTGTTGATCCACGTTAATATTTTCACATTCGCGACGGTTGCTCGTGGCTAATTGACTAATTTGGGCCAAATGGGAAGGTTTATTGGCACTATTATTTGGATCCTGTGGGTAACACGGTCCTATCTCCATCATTGAGGCAGCGCATTGTGGCCTTGATGAGTTCATCAGTCTACCAAAGAGGTCAGCGAATTAACGATGAGAATCTTCGTAAATTATATTGTAGTGGAGTTGTAGTATTATATTGTAGTCAACGCTGGCAACACAGCTCGCTTGCACAGTTGGTAGCTTTATCTTTTGTACTGTTGGTTGTGGGTTTGATTCCCACACGGGTTGAACATTTCTGTTGTTTTTTTTATCTTTGAGACATATAGTATAATGGCCTTAAACTATGTTACAATCTAGCCTGCATAGGCCAATGAGAATTACTATGCTAACTTAATAAAAAATTAATATTATAATAGTAATCATTTTAAAGAATGTTTCCAATGTCACGGGTTTTTAATTTTATATTTATGGGGAGATAATTTGTTGATGTGTTCTTCGAAGTAGCACTATCAATAACACTGACACTACATTATTATAGTTAAATAAAGAAATATTGCAGAACATTAATTTCACACAGCGCCAAAATATAAAAAATTGTACACTTTATTAACGCAAAAGATTTAGTTCTTTTCTAAATGTTTTTTTCATAATACATAACATAAATCGTTCTCATTATCCTGACAGCACCCCTACAGAGCACCATAGTTGGAACCGATTCTTAGCATTTGTCCCATCATTGCGAAGATATTTCCAAGAATCCCGTATTATTGCACCCTTTCACGACTCTTCAATAGGGTTTCGTAGACGTTGCGGTGGGTTTTACAAAAAATATATGAACTAACCCTCAGAGCTATTTTTAAGTTTTGAGTGGTGAAGTCGGTTAATTGTTTTTTTCAAAATTAACTTATTGATATCACATCAATTTGGAGCCGTCCTGTGTTGGACATGAGCCTTTGAGTCTCCTCCAAGATTGAATGATCAAAATCGGTTCAGTAGATCCAGAGGATACCCCTACAACCTCACAAACTCACAAACTTTACGTCTTTATAATATTAGTATAGATTATATACAGAATGTACCTACAATGAAACTAACTATGTACAAAGGAATCAGTCAGATTACCTAAGGACCGTTACAAACGGCCTATAGGTAACTCAATTGTTCCTGACCAGTACCAGACGGAAGCGTGCCCAAGACACTGGCTGCATTGCCACGCTGAATAGCTATGCTAATCCGCTGGCCTAAATAAGAACCAGCTTTTGAGTGACCCCAAGGGCTGGCTCGCCTGTCGCCTGAATCAAAAGCCCCGCAAGATTTTTGTATACCCGGAGGGCACCGGGTCCCCACGGACCCAAGCTCTCCACCCCAAAAGCCTCAAATAGGTAAGCTCTGTCGAAACCACTATATTTGCGCCTTTTGTGATCCTCGGCCGAATCAGCTATAACTATAATTGATAAGTCATCTTGTACGACACCCTTGATTTGAAGGGTTTCAGTGCCACACTTTATTGACTTATTTATTAAGCTCAAACTGATAAACTAATTAGTTTCGTCGGTCGACTTTTGGTTTGATATTCATTTTCATAATTGACTTTGCTACCTTAATATGGGATTCCAATCTTGTTTTACCACTCGCAGAAAACAATAGACAAGTCATCGTACCTAGACATATGAAGATGTCTTTGAAATTGAATTGCTATAACTCACTCAATATCTCTAAACACAAAATACGGTTTCGCGGAAACAATTTCTACGATTTCGTTTTATACGTTCACTGACTTATAAAACGAAACCGTATAAATTATTTGGAGCTATGGAGCTCCACTTATATTTAATTGTTAAGTTTTTTTAATGTGAAAATTTCAGCTCTCTCTTAGTCTACCTTTACGGTTCATAAAATACAGCCCGTTGAAAAACAGAAAATATGCGAAATTAGTTAACATAGCTCATACATCTTTTTACCTACCAAAATAGATGTAGTCAGCAAACAAATTGGTAAACGATAAATTAACTCAGCTTAGCTCTCGGTCTGCAACCAGCTTTATAAGCTTGTTTCTGTACAATACCTCTTAAAATGAGGTACTTGAGGTAATTTTATAGGTCTCTGCATGATTATAATGTAAATACAAAACATAATTCGTTCCGCATAACGACACGCCAATGCCGACGACGACGCGACGCAGAAATAACGACTTACATTGAGATATCGTGCTGCGGTGAATACTCAATCCACCGAGCTTAATGTTAACGCTTAAAGTAAACTTGATTCTAGTGTAGGCGTTTCAGGTTGCGGCCTTATCATGGGTTACTTCACCTTATGTTTTTGGTTCCCAAAACACAAGTGGTTCGAAATACTTTTCTGAGTATGGAAGCAAATAACTCCCGCTATTTTTATTTCTTTCCAATGTTTTCACGCACAACGGTAGTGGTTTAAATATAGGTAGAGGGCACTTATACAAAAAAAATAAGGTAATATGATATGAGGTAATCATCGCCATATGAGAACAATGACAAATTGAAAACGCAGTGGGTAATTACCTGTGTATATATTCAACAAGGCAGTACAATAAGTAGCAGGAAATAATCCGATTAAGCATGAGTTTGATTTAGTCGTAAACTAGCGAGTTTCTTAGTATATTGAGATTGTTGAGTAATCCGGGTGCGCTTCCAACTTTGACCTTATCATAACATGACATCTGGGCAAGGCCAAGCGCAATAAAAAAGAGGATTGTATAGGCTTTGCAGACGAGGGGTTGTTCTCAACACCGAGACAATTCCGTGCCTGTTACATTCGAGTAGGTACTTACCTTCTTACGATCGCGGAGTAAGCCGTCAAAGCTATTGTCAATTCTGTTTATTTGTTCCTACTATCCGCGAGGGGCGCCTACAAGCTGTCGCTAGCGAGAAAAGTTTGCAATTACCCATGGTAGGCATAATGTCTATGTAGCTGATGGTGAAATAGAGATAAAACTGCACGAATGGGGTGGTAAATTCCTACGGCAATTTTTACGATAGAGCTAAAATAACTATTAGTTCGCCCCGAACTGAGTTATCGCGATGTCTGTGTTAGGTATCTAATCGCTCACAAAAATATAGATATTAACGTTAAGAAAGAAGTTCCGTTCATTAGACCTTACTCAAAACCCACATGAACAGTAGGTAGGTTTTTTTTATATTAAAATGTTTCTTGTGTGTGAGGTTTTATTGTATTTCTGAATGTTTTTCCCAAATTTTATGTGTTTTATCACATACCTCTGTACTTTTACTTACTTTTAAATATATGATAATATAAAAAAGGAATCTTATGTTTTTATGTGCTGCCTACTTGTGTAAGTGTCAAATAAATGATTTTTCTTTCTTTCTTTCACTTTGTTAGACAGAATCAGATATATATTTTAAAGCTTGCTCTATAATAATTAATTTTAACAATTCGTGTACCTGCGGTTAGCCGATACGATATACGATGATATACGACGAGCCGTTTTACGATAGAACTAAATACAAAAACACGTTTCTTGAATAAAACCTCAATATATTATTACTATTAAGTAATCCGCTGCACTAATACCATTATGCTTAAAATTTGAACAGGCCACCTATTACGGATCAAAAAAGATACAGCGGGCAACGATGTCATAGAACATGATCCAGTTGGCAAGGGACCCTGAAAATTACACATTTAAGGTAAAAAAAAAACGACTTTACATTCTAAATTCACATAGATCTTATAGACCTCGTACACACAATTGTTAATAAAAAACTACTATGAATATAAAAAAAATCCTATTCACAATTAAATAATATGAATGAAAGCACTATTAGTTCTAAGTTTCGTATCGATCAAATTAGAGATTCAAAAGTTATTTTCGTAAATTTGTATTTCTTTTCACTCCAATATCTCATAAAATACCCCACTTATTATCCTCTACGAAAGGTCGTTTTTTTAATCAATTTCGTACCATTTGCCAAAAATGGCAAAATTAACCAATATGCCGGAGCAGCAGTTTTGATACAGTTGTCTGTCGAGGTTTTTACGAACAGTAGCTTACTTTGCATTGTATGTCCTAATTTCTTAAATAAGAATCTTTTTTTGTTTAAATCAATTTCTACAATTTCTTCAATCTTTTAATGTTTTTGTTTTCATAAAATCGGATAACCCGTTTGAGAGTTAAACGATCACAATATTTGCCACATAGGTAAGTACATACATACGGTTCCGGATCACCCAACGGAGATTTCACCCGCTTCTCTCACTCCATCAAAAAACTATACAAAAATTAGTTTTTGTACTTGGTACGGGTTCCTCCCTTATTTTATTTTATTGATTTTCATATATTACGCCATAACCAATTTCAACTATCTACTTACCTATTGTACCATCTATCTTTTGATTGGTAATAGCCAATCAAATGGGACAGTACTTTAAAGGTAGGACCGACAGACAGACAGCATATATTTAGTATTTGGGTCTCGTTGGCACCCTTCAGGTACGGAACTTTAAAAACTTCTGTATTTAAACTTACCCTCATCACCGAAACGCATGTCATAATATGTATTTATATGTCAATTAATATGTCATCTTTGTCGTAAGATGACAATAACTGATGACGTTTGTTTAGCATCATAGACCCATGAGGTTATTAAGCAGATGCTTTGTGGTGTAATGAGTTAACGTTTACCCACTTCAAGATGTACCTACACTGTTTTTTTAATTTAGGCAAATGAAAAAGGCAAGGAAGAAAAAACATTAATAACCTCCAAATAAAATATTACTTATGGACTTGGTAATATATAAAATAAACAACATAGTGTTAAAACAACTCACTTTAATCAAAAGAATAATATGCGCCGTTCGTTTAGTTTTAGAACTCCCTCGGCACTAAAATATTACAACTCCCAAAACTCTCGCTGTCGTCCTCTTTTTTTTCGAGAGTACGCCATCTTGACCGGTGGCGCCAGCGCCGCCGCATTGTTTTTGTTTCTTGTTTTCCCCAGTGTTGTCAGAATAGAATATTATGAATATATAGAATATTATCGGTTATGATAGCATAAAATCACGTCAGACTCTTTTAAAATTAAACTCAATTTCCTGCAAGCTAACAATAGTAGGCCTAATCTTCTCCATTTTCCTAGGGTAAACACGAACTACAGACAAAAATTGTTTATACCGAGGGTAAGCAGATGTTTCAATATTGTAACAAATGTTGGTGACAATGTTGAATTTGATTTATTTAATACAACTACCAAACGTATGAAACGCTTGATGAGCAACGCATTCTTTGATAGGTTAGTATAGTAATAAGTGGCTTTTTTTTTTGTAACTTGATAATTTTGTCTTAAAACCTTTATAATTATTTCTCATTGTTATTTATTACCGTCTACATCACCACAGTACTGTTTACTTTTATATCATAACTTCATATACCTATTTGTGGAAACTTAAAATTAGCCCTGAATTAACTTGTATTTATTTCTATGGTTTTATTGGCTGTTAGTTAGTTTTCCTAAAATTCTAAAATAAAATAAAACAAGTAAATATACAGGTATCTGTAGTAGTAAAACATACAGCAGTTGATGAAATAGGCTTACCGTTCTATTGGCAAGCCTACGTACCTCTCAGTTTTAACTTAGTCCATTCGAAGGGATAAAAACCTTAATACGTGTCGAACTTCTTCATGATGTATTTTACCATAAAGAACATGAGGATACTTGATCTGTGGGCGATGCCACAGAAAAAGATAAACAGTCATTCAAGATAGTATATTCCAGAAACATACTTAATATGAATCCAAGTAAACATAAATATATTAAGGTAACTTTTGACTATTTGACTTCAGACTTTTTTATCATTATGAATAATTTTGTACGGATGAAATTAAATTGAAATTAAAATTATTTATTGTTCACCAAAAATTGTACGGGATAATTTGTCAAGAAAAAGTTTACAGCACAGCGGTCTTGTTTTCGATGTGTGTTTGATTGATCTCTTCCTGACAATCTTAGGATGGTGATTATGACGGATGAAAGTCATGAAACGAAAAGAGTGTGGATGTGGACGGTAGAGGTAGACTGAAGAAGAGATGGATGGATTGTGTGAGTGCAATAGAGATGACGTCTGATAGAGAGGAAGAAGCCATTGGTGCCGACTCCACTTTTTTTTTTGATAGTATATGCTAAATAGATGCTAAGCTGGCTAACTAACGTTGATTGCTAGCTTGTAACTTGATGTGGGTATACGGGCAGAAGGATGATGGATGATAGATTCCTACTGCTAAGCCCTTTATGTATTTATTACATGATATGTATTTATAGATTAGAAGACTCATTAATTTAATCCGAGAAACGGGTATTTATCGCGTATTTTACCTATATTTATCGCGACGTTTTAGGTAAATTAAGCGATAAATACCCGTTTCTCGAATTAAAATATTGTGTTCCAATCGCGAAATTTAAAAAAAGACTATTATAAGACACAACACAAAGATCCTTAACACATGCGTATTTTTTTTCCAAACCCGAATTAAGTTCGGCGACATCATAAAGGTTTTTTTGATTTATTTACCGGAAGTATACAGCTATTTTCAACACACTACACATACACAACCAATGCCCTTCGGCATGGCCCATTGGCCACAAAACTATGCCAGCAAAAACGTTTTCATAGCTGCGTAGATATAGATAAGGCAATATAATAGACATCCAAGCTATACTCGTAAGTTATCACATCCCACATATTGTTAACCGCCACTGTGGATTAGTGGCCCACTGATATCTATAGGTCCCAGGTTCAAACCCCAGAGGGGTAAAAAAGTATGCTTGTTTGGGCGTTTGGACTTGTTTAAGTCTGTTTGGCTAGCAACCACCATCTCACCTAAGTCTGATGCCATAAAATCGATTATAAATTGTTGTGTTCCAGCATTTAGAGGTGATAAAATATAGCCAGTTCCTCAGTCCGTTGAGGATTCCAAATAAAGTGCGCTTCCACCTTCGGCCTTATTGAAGTGAGATGAAAGCCGGTCTGTCTGTCAGCGGGATAAAAACAAAGTACTACCACTAACCAAACCAAGCACAAAGGTGTACTCCCCTGGGGATTGAATCCTCATACCCTGTTGGTGGTTAACCCTTGCCGAAATCCAGGGCTTTTTGTACAACTCACCCCATCATAAACCCTTACGATGCCTGTTACTTGCCTGTGCACGTTTTGAGGTCAAGAACTTAAAAATACTCCCATGTTCTATATTGCAATTAATATACTGGTACCAGGAATAATACGATTGAAGATTAAAATCAACAAGTAATGTTTTCCTCCGTGATTTTGACAACTGCCTTTCAGCCAATTTTTTACTGAACATATTTCGACCTTGAATCTGAACAATTAACTTCCCATTGCGTGAATTACTTAAATTAATCGCCTTCAACGTTTACAGACTATAACGAGCCAAAATTAATTTATGCGCCATTAAATAATGGCCTATAGTTATCAAAGATTTTTATTCTTTAACCAATCTATTCGATTAAGTGGGGCTGTTGTATGTTGATGGGTCATAAAGGCATAAAAGTTTGTTGGAATGAAATTGCTTCGATACTTAAAAAAGACAAGTCCTTAGTATTAATCTTATTTTTTTCAAATTGTGATATGAGGAAGCGCGCTCAAATTTTCAAATACCTTTAGAAGTATTTTCATCAGATGCCTTACGCTGAGCCAGGTTTAGACATGAATCTTCTTCAGGGAATATAAGATACAGGGTGGTCAAGTACTTTCAACGCTGTAGGTACGGAAAACTTTCATAGCCTTTACTTTCCATTTACAGAATTTGGATGAAGTGTACAATACAATAAATCTTTTGCAATATATTTTTCCCAATTTTGGAGTCAAAGTCATAGTCGAAATACGTTTATACCTACGTCAAATCTTCTTTCATTACTACCTTTCAAATGTTTTAATAGTATAAATAAAGGTTAATGCTTATTATGATACAATACAACACCCAAACACAGAACAAGCATCCATATTCATCACACAAATGCTTATCCTGGATGAGAATCGAACCCACAACCTACAGCGTAGAAGGCAGACTACACAGCTGAGCTGTGACGCCAGTTAATTTATCCATATTCACGTTGACTATGTATTCTGTAAAAAAAAAAACTGTAAATACAGGTTTAAATATCACCGAAAATATATATAAAGCTGCATTTAATATGTAAAACCCGTGAATTAAGTTGTGAGTCATTTGTTTATCTTTGTTTTGTACAAGTTTACCTGTATAATGTATGCCTGTTTTTGTCCCAATTATAGAAAGTAAAAATGATAACTAGTGTCCTTTGATTCTTTTGTCTTAGCTGCGATATACCTGCCTGGAAAAGTCATACAAAAAATCAACCTGTATAAATCCTCGTGAATGGGCATAATTTTGGGTCAGAATAAATCAACCATCCATCTTGCGTAAAAGATCTTTTGAGTGTCGTTGGTATAAAAAGAGAGAATACTAGTATTTTAGTAGATTAAATAAACTACCCATGGCTCTTATGCCTACGTCATAGCATAGAATCATATTACTTAGCTATACCTACCTAAGAAAGAAAGAAAGAAAGAAAGAAAGAAAGAAAAGAGATTTATTCACCCAAACAGAATCTAAGCTACATTATGACGAACACAGATTTATATCTAATAAAATTTAAAATTGGGTAAAATGTCCTCTGACTAAGCTTTATTGTAGCATCGAGCATATTGCAACGATGATGCGCTGGTTTTCAGCCAGGGGCCCTACCGCCGACGGCGAAGCCGATCTCCATTGGCTTAAAATTAGCTTCATGAGAACTAGAAACGATTTTTACCGTCAAATGTACTGAACGGATAGGTTTCATAACATGTGTACACTTTTAAGATGGGAAACGCCATTTTGGATATGACACATACCCGGTAGTAAAAATCGTTTCTAGTTCTCATGAAGCTAATTTTAAGCCAATGGAGATCGGCTTCGCCGTCGGCGGTAGGGCCCCTGGTCCTTATTTGCAAGTGGCGTCACGACGACGACACAACAAACAATTTACAGATATGTAGATATAGTTATAAAATTTTTTGGTACTTAAAGTAAATAATTTATATACTTACTAGCTGAAAGTACCCGTGCTTCGCTACGGTGAAATAAGAAAATAGGAATGGCTGTATATTAGATACCTGGTATACAGCTTGTACTGAACGACAGGGTTCCTAGTTTCTACACGGCCCGTCCTCCTAATTCTGAAATCTCATGTCCAGATCCTTATTAAGTATACTATTTGATATAAAATATAGAAGAAAGAGAACCTGGTGCTTATTTGGTTGTTAGTAGGCATAAGTATCATTGAATTTCAAAAACATAACAAAACCTAAGGTATATCTAATGACGGTTCCTTAAATATTGGGTATGCAGACGACAGTATGCGTATAATAGTTGTCCGAGTTTCATTCAAATGGAAAGAAAAGAAATGCTACAGTATATCTGCTTTTAAGAGTAGTAGAGCTCCTTATGAAAGGGCTCGTCCGAGGAAAAATTATCGCCGTGCCGCCAAGCAGCATTACTGTGTTCCGGTTTGAAGGGTATGGTTACCGGTGAAATAATGGATATGCGAGGCTTAACACCTTCCAAGTTGACGGACGCATGTTCTTTTTTTTTGTATGGGTACCTGGTTACAAGTTGAGATAAGGCCGAAGGTGGAGGAGCACTTCAGAAGAACATTCCTTTTTTTGAAGTCGGTTAAAAGTATAGGCCTCTAAGGCGAGATAATATTATGTTGGTCTTCCAAATGAATGCAAGATATCTGGCACTTTTCGAGGTTGGCCTGGCCTTGACTCAGCTGGTATCTCCTGAACTGAACTATCAATATCAACCTAGATATTTACTGTACTCTTCCGACATTCAGCAGTATCGTATCTCAAGCGTATTAGTAGTGCTCATAAGGAAGTGACGTGTTCCTGTATAACACTATTGTGATGCGCCCATTTACGCAACCTTGACTTGAAATGAACCCACCGACTTATATTGTGCAATGTTACTACTGAGTGGATTTATTAGTTTAGTACCTAGTAACCTTTTTAGAACTCGATACACTCTTTTCAACACATTCTGTTTATTTTTAGGGTTCTCTACCTGAAGGGTGCCAACGGGACCTTATTAGCCTACGCTGTATGTCAGCGGGCTGTATTTCATGAACCGTAATAGTTGATATTTTCAATGAGTATGTTTTTCTATTGTTACTATGTCACAGACGTGAAATGCATTTATTTTTATATTAACAGCTCAAGGTGTTCGCAATGCCAAGTTTGGCCCGAGCGGTGAAGACCCTGAGCTGGGGCGGCGTGGCGACACGCTGTAGCATCATTCTGGGACCAGTTTCACCATTACAGATTTTATATTATTAGTATTACTCGGTAAGTTAATTTGGTGGTGGTAGATATGAATTCATTTCTTTCTTTCTTCTTTATTTCTTAAATATAATAAAAAAATCAAGATTTTACTTGATTTTGTGTCATGAAATGTGGAACGGAACCCACGGTGTGCGTGTCCGCACTTAGCCGTTTTAATTTTTGATAGGAGATAGTTAAAAGTTTGACCTCCAGCTCCCTTCGAAAAAAAAAAAGCAAAACAAGTTAAGATGTGGCCTACCATGGAGCACGCTTGTGATAAGAATCACTCTGGACTAGACTCTAAAGATAGTACTGATGCGGAAAAACGGACGAAGGCAACGAGTTCCATTCCTTTCCTTATGATAAAGGTAGAGGTGAATCTATGTGCTCGGGACAGTGGGACATCTAGACGGCCAACAGACTGCAACTGGACAGTAAACTAGTATAACACTGTTCAAATGTTAAATACCTGCTTTGGTTTCTCTGGATTACGCACGATATGGATATTTTTTTTATATAATATTACACATTATCCCTAGCTCCCAGACTCTTTAATTGTTAACTACTCATTTAAACATATATATATACTACTTCATTTACTAAATTACACTGTACTAACTACTTACTGGCTTTGTTTTGAAAATATGGAAGACTTCTAACACAAGTGTTGTTTACTTAAATGAAGACCCCTTTTACCTAAATATTGTCGAATTGGTTACTGCAATAAAAATCATTTTCTTTTACATATGGATTAGCATCTTAAACCAGTTTCACCGTTGCTAACAAACGCGATCAATTAAAGCTAAGCTCAGTTCTGGCGCTTGAACGAGAGATCAGAATAACAAAGCATATCGCACGCCTTACTGCGAAAATAGTGTCATATTTTGTCATGCGATGTTTGTAAAAGAAAGCACCATTTACAAATACTGCTGTACAAACAAAAAGTAAGTCTAACTGAAGAGTTTAGGGCTAAAAATGTAAAGTAAGCTACTGTTCGTTACGACCTTGACGAGCATATGACTGGAAAATGTTGCTCCGGTACGTTTTGGTGGGAAATTCGGGCGGATGGTGCGAAATCCTTTGTTTTATTGATTAAGATAAGCATGTAAAAGTAAGTTTAGTAACATATTGGAAGAGAAAGTCTAATATGTAATCGATGAATCAATGAATGATAGATATGAATGACATACACTTGATTTTATCTTTACAAGCTTATTTTTTTTGTAGGTACACTTTAAACTGTTTATCAACAGTTTTTATTATTAGATGTATGATATGTTTAGTTGAAATGTAATATTTGTGAGTTGTTTTAAGTAAGACTAGATATCTCTAGAAGATGATAGTACACACAGCCTTCAAATATATTAGGTATACAGGTGAGTTTTATTCCAGGGCCATTGAGGCCAAGTCTTAAACCGTGTGAGCTATCGAAAAGTCATATTTCATTTCATTTATTCCAAAAAAAAACAAAATACATTTTGTGTGTGGAGTTCATACAAATAAATTTTAAACATAGACATAAGTTCAATTAGGTAAGTATTTAAAATTATAAAATAAGTATCGGGTATTGGTATTTTAAGGTAGGTAGGTATTTTATACAATTATCACATATTATCACAAAAAAAATAATACAAATGTCACAAAAACTACATTTATAAATATAAAATGAATGTCAGAAAATATTTCCAAAGGAATCAGGTCAAAAGTATGATTACTTTTGACAGTATAGAGTTTTGATTACTCAAGTCAAATCCATATACATGTCGAATAGTTACACTTAATCACAATGATACATCAAAAAATCCTCAACTGAGTAAAACACTCCATCTAACAATATTTTGTTAAGCTTATTATGAAAAATTACGGGACTATCTATCATTTTTATTAGGAGTTACGTGCTCGATTTAAAATAAAATAAGTTCTGCATTTAAAAAAATCTAGTTTTTTTATAGTTTTTCTGGAAAAGTGAACTTTTGAAAAAAAAGTGTTTTGCATATTTAAGTTCTTTGCTTGATAATAAAAAAAATGTATGATGACTATGTGTCCAAAGTTGTTGGAACACTTTCAAAATTATAAAAATATCTTTATGCATTTAGTAAAGGTTGTACGATCAGACTATGCGTAAGAATTATATAACAAATATTTTAAAAGAACTAAAAAAATATCAGTATTACTTACTCTCTTTCTCAGTTTTGCACAATGGAGTCGCCATTGTGCAAAATTGGAGAATCCAGAAATTTGCTAAATGACATAAAACCAACTTTATTCTAATTTTGAAATTTATGACTAATTCTGTTTTCAAACGCTAAAATTGTAGGCTTTTTGAAGTGGTTCCGATATTCAAAAGTTCTACACGAACAGCAAAAGAGGATTTACTGGCTTCGCTTGCGCATTTCAGACTGTACGTAATACTATTACTAAATTAAAAAGTTGAATTTATACATTTTCAATTTTGAAAGTGTTCCAACAACTTTAGGCACATAGTCATCTGACATTATTTTTTTATTATCAAACAAGGAACTTAAAAATGCATTTTTTTTCTTTCAAACACTATAAAAAAAACTAGATTTTTTTTATGCAGAACTTATATTTTTTTAAATCGAGCACGTAACTCCTAACATGAATTTTCGATAACTCTCACGGTTTCAGACTTGGCCTCAGTGGCCCTGGAAAAAAAAACTCACTCTGTATATTCGAAAATTTGTTATATTTACATTTTTAATGTTAGAAGTATTTTGAATATACAATTTACCAGAAACTGTAAAACGCGCACCTATCTGAAGGCGAGGAATTACCTTTCGAACAGAAACGTAAATATCTACACCGAACTTTGTATATGATCATTCAGACTATGTTCAATAAACAAGTTTAATTTAATAGAAACTAACTGAAAGTTTTGTGAATACCCTGGGCTCAAAGTTATAACAATGAAATATTATTAACCAACAGTTCATATAGGGTGACTTATTAAAACAAACAGTATGTACAAAGATAGCTAATTGATTCAGACGTTATTTTGCGCCATTTTTCCGAAAATATTAAGTATCAAATACGCAAAATTGCTTTGAAAGCATCAAACTGTGACGAGGCGAAACATGTGTCGATTTGATTTTTTCAAAGAAATTTAGCGGACTTGTCACTAAATATTTTTCTGTTTTCAGGTTTACATTGAAATTGTGTACAATTAAACTATTTACAAGGGAAGCAGTCAGGTTACATTAGGACAACCGTTTACAGGTAACTCAACACTACACTGTATAGTAATACTAAGTCGCTGGCCTAAATAAGAGCCCTTGGGTGACGCGTTGCCTCAATCAAAATCATATGTATCGGTCTAATAAATAAAGTAATTAAATATGGCTCCGTATTTGTGAGGTTTATCTATACCTCACAAATACATAGCCATTCAATGAATATTCTATACAAAAGGTAGGTATTATGGTGTTGTATCTATCTGACCCTCAAAATATATTAAACATAAGTTATAGTTAAATATTTGATGCTAACATGTGTTTCTTTTCTTAGTTTACCATCTGTTAGGTTGATAGGTATTTTTACCTTACCTACTTACAGCACAGATATCAGAATATGAGCGTACTACCAAAAAATCTCGCTTATAAACTTCAAACAGTCATTATAGTCAAATTATAGACGTCGTAGACCATATCAAACTTATCATCATACTTTACTTCTTACTTTTTGACTTAAAAGGTCAAAAAGTACGACGACGGTAAGCGATTGGCGTTCATCTCACTTGATAAAAAATATGTTTGGGAAAAGCTTCGCAAAAAGCGCTTGGCCTTCATATCACCTGGATGTCTTCATATGATAAAGCCAAGGGTCGACACGCTCTTCCCTAGGGTCCAGGACAGTTCCTCTTCACCCCCCGTGTTACCATCGAGCCCGATTACCTGGGACGATGAACTGGGGGTGACCGTACAGGAGTTGGACCGAGCCGTGAAGCGCCTTAGGGCTCGTAACACGGCGCCAGGCCCGGATGGGATTCCGGGTCGGGCTTGGGTGCTGGCTTTATCCGCCGGGTTGGGGGACCGTCTGAGGCGGCTGTTTGACGGCTGTCTCCGTAATGGCGTGTTCCCCATGGAGTGGAAGGAGGCGAAATTGGTCCTCTTGAAGAAGGATGGAAGGTCCGCGGAATCTCCCTCTGCGTATCGTCCCATTTGCTTGCTGGACGAGGCCGGCAAATTGTTCGAAAGAATAATTGCCGGTCGTCTGTGCGCGCATCTCGGGCAGGTAGGCCCCGACCTGTCGGATGACCAGTTTGGTTTCCGGCGGGCCCGTTCGACGGTGGACGCGATTCTTAGAGTCCGTCTACTGTCGGACCAGGTAGTGTCCCGAGGCGGGAGGATGTTGGCGGTGTCTTTGGACATCGTCAACGCGTTCAACTCCTTGCCATGGAGGACGATAAGGGAGGCTCTCGTTTTTCACGGGGTCCCCCCCTACCTGCAGCGGATTGTTGGAGCCTACCTGCGCGACAGATGTGTCCAGTATGTGGGCAGGGATGGTACATTACACCAGAGGGAGGTGTGCTGTGGGGTTCCGCAGGGGTCCGTTTTGGGCCCGCTCTTGTGGAACCTTGCGTACGACGCGGTCCTGCGTGTCGATCTCCCCGTCGGCCTACACGTCGTCTGCTATGCGGATGACACTTTAGTGTTAGCCGGCGGAGACAACTTCGAGGGGACCAAGGGGCTCGCCGAGCTTGGGGTGGCTTGTGTCGTGGATAAGATCCACGAGCTGGGTCTGCGGACAGCGCCTCTCAAGACTGAGGCGCTGTGGTTCCATAAATTCCCGAGGGGAAGGGAACCACCTAGCTTGTCGGTTCGTGTCGGTGACGTCGACGTCCAGGTGGGGCGGTACCTCAAGTACCTGGGCCTTACCTTGGACAGTCGCTGGGACTTCGGGGAGCACTTCAGCCGCACCGTCCCCCGGATTCAGAAGGTAGTGGGTGCTCTGCATAGACTGCTACCAAATCTCGGGGGACCTAGGGAGGGAGTTCGCCGTCTCTACGGGGGAGTCGTGCGATCGATGGCACTCTACGGAGCGCCCGTTTGGTCTGGGAGACTGACGGGTGTTAGGCGCTATAGACTACTGTTTAATAGTCTACAGCGTACTATGGCCATTCGCATCGCACGAGGGTATCGTACGATATCTTTTGAGGCGGCAACGATCTTGGCGCGGTTTCCGCCCCTTGACATCTTAGCGGAGATGGATGCACGTGTGTATTTTCGTCTCCGCAGTGATGATGGGAGTGGAACCGCGCCCGCTGAAGTGCGTGTGCAGGAGCGCCGACGTGCGCTCGTGGAGTGGCACGAGCGGTTTGATGAACCGCGAAGCTCGCGCCAACGCGTCGTCGGCGCCATTGCGCCTAACTTCGAAGCCTGGCTGGGAAGGAGGCATGGGCACGTCACCTATCGCCTTACTCAGGTGCTTACCGGACATGGCTGCTTCGGGGAGTACCTGAGTAGGATTGGACGCGAACCGACACCACAATGCCACCATTGTGGGTGTGACCGGGACTCCGCGCAGCACACGCTTGAGCAGTGCTCAGCGTGGAGCGTGGAGCGCGGAATCCTGGTCAACAGGATCGGGCAGAACCTCTCTCTGCCAAGCGTAGTGGAAGCTATGGTGGCAGATGAGACGGCTTGGAAGGCCGTGGCCTCTTTCTGTGAGACCGTATTGGTTCGGAAAGAGGCCGCCGAGCGAGATCGGGAGAGGGCCGATCCCGCTCGGAGGAGGCGGCGGCGGGGCGCTGGCAACGGCCGCCCCGCACTGCCTGCCCCATGAGGGGCTTGGGCGGTACCCCCTGCCGAACAGGGGGCCTTTCGGGACTGCGTGAGCGGTTGGAGCGAGGGCTCCGGCTGGTCAGTAGCGGACCCCGGGAGGGCGGCTGACACATTGTGGCATGTGCAGCCGTAGCACCACGAGTGCTGGGGGCGACTGTGGGTGTAGTTCCCGGGACGTGCTTTAAAGGCGATATGCGAGGGGGGCACCGAAATGTTCTATAGAGAGTTGTCGGAGCCCCTCGACACGCATCGAGGCCGGCCACCGGGGTGGTTTTAGTGAGTCGACGAGTCCGTCATCCTCACACTACCCTTTCGCATCCCTCGGTGCGTTAGGGTGTCTGCAAACAGATTTCCCCCCGTTAAAAAAAAAAAAAAAAAAAAAAAAGGACAACCGTTTACAGGTAACTCAACACTACACTGTATAGTAATACTAAGTCGCTGGCCTAAATAAGAGCCCTTGGGTGACGCGTTGCCTCAATCAAAATCATATGTATCGGTCTAATAAATAAAGTAATTAAATATGGCTCCGTATTTGTGAGGTTTATCTATACCTCACAAATACATAGCCATTCAATGAATATTCTATACAAAAGGTAGGTATTATGGTGTTGTATCTATCTGACCCTCAAAATATATTAAACATAAGTTATAGTTAAATATTTGATGCTAACATGTGTTTCTTTTCTTAGTTTACCATCTGTTAGGTTGATAGGTATTTTTACCTTACCTACTTACAGCACAGATATCAGAATATGAGCGTACTACCAAAAAATCTCGCTTATAAACTTCAAACAGTCATTATAGTCAAATTATAGACGTCGTAGACCATATCAAACTTATCATCATACTTTACTTCTTACGACGGTAAGCGATTGGCGTTCATCTCACTTGATAAAAAATATGTTTGGGAAAAGCTTCGCAAAAAGCGCTTGGCCTTCATATCACCTGGATGTCTTCATATGATAAAGCCAAGGGTAGACAGAAAAATATTTATTTTATTATATATTTTTTTATTAAAAAAAAAAAAAAATTATCGTACGGCGGGTAAGCACTTGGCCTTTATCTCACCTGGTTACAAGTTGAGATAAGGCCGAAGGTGGAGGCGCTTAACCCGGAATCCTCAACAAACTGAGGAACTGGCTTACCTCTAAATGCCGGAACACAATATTTTTAGAATTGTTATTATGGCAACAGAATTAGGTGGTAGCTAGCCAGGCCGACTTAAACAAAGTCCTAGCACCAACCAAACGAAGCACAATATAGGATCGAACCCGGGACCTCTGGATCTGAAATCGGTGGGTTGTGGTCTAGTCCACAGTGGCAATTAAACTTATTCGAAACACTCCATACTCTGCTGCAGCTCGTGGCGCTACAAACGTTTAAAACATAATATGTTTTTTTCATAAAATAATTAAATAAATATTACGGGACATTAATTTTACACCATCTAGCCCCAAACCAAGCATAGCTTGTATGGGAACTAGATTACGGGTAGAACACTTTAATACTTTTTGTAAATACATACGTACTATATGATACAACACCCCAAACACAGAACAAACATCTATATTCATCATACAAATGTTTGCCTTGGGTGGGAATCGAACCCACAGCCTACAGCGCAGAAGGCAGAGTTAAAAGGCTTGTTAAAAGTTGTTTCGGTAAAATATATTTTACCGAAAATGTAGTTATATTTAAGGTCTCCTTAATATCGAGAATCACTTTAGATCAGCGACAATTCGATCTAAACTCACTATTGAAATTGAGGGACGGATCAAGGAGGATATTTTATTTGCTTGGGAGTCTCCTGTTTCCAATACTTTAATTAATTCTGAAAGGTGTCTCTGGCAGGATAACTGGAATCCGTTTAACCAACGTCGATACCAAAAATATCTTCATCAACCATATTTATTAGGTAAGAGATATCTCAGATCCAATAAAACTTTTCCTGAAATTCTCGCCTCCATAAATTTAATTAACAACCATTCCCAATAATATGAATAAAAATGACAAAGGGATAACCATCTGATGAGTTGATAACCCACTTGTACATACATTGGACAAAACACACACACAAAAAAAATAAGGACGGACAGCAGAGGCTCAGTAGCTCGATGTTGCTATACCTGTTAGGTGGTAATAAATGTTTTAAGATGGTTTTAAGTATTAAGGTTTAAGATACTTAAGATACTTACTCAGGTAAAAATATTATTTAAATTTCTATATATGTACCTAAGCTTTAAATGGATCACCCAAAAAATGACCAGCTCGATGTTCTTGCCTTTCTCCTTGTGTGCTGGTCTTGGTTCCGAACTGGTGGTTGCTTTGATTCAAAATGATATGAATAAAAAAAAAAAATATTACTGGACACTAATTTCACACAGCGCCATCTAGTCCCAAACTAAGCATAACTTGTAATATGGGAACTAGATTACGGATAGAATACATAAATACTTTTTTTTTGTAAATACATACTTATCATACAACACCCAAACACAGAACAAGCATCTATATTCATCACATAAAATGTTTGTCCTGGGTGGGAATCGAACCCACAACCTACAGCGCAGAAGGCAGAGCTACTACCAACTGAGCTGTGAGGCTTGTTAAATAAACGCACTTTCACTTGGACTTTGACAGTGTAAAAATATAAATTCTAAGTCGCTAAGATAAAAGTTCAGGCTCCTTTCTAAGCATAGGTACTGGTGCACGTGTAAGAGTGCAAGATATTGCTATTGAGAATAAGAATATAAAAACGCAGAACATAAATTTGTTTGATTTTACTGACATATTTCGACCATAGCATGAAAAAGTAAAATAAACAAATATTAAGCATATTTTTTACAGCGCTATTAGGTCCCAAACCAAGCATACTGTATATTGTATTAGTACAATATAGGGACACTGTACTAAAATGCGTTCTAATCCTTTAAAAAGACCAGTTATAGTGAGTAATGGATAACATCATTTTTATGTATTATTTCATTATAAGTGGTATTTTTAAACAATTAGACCATATTTATGTTAGATGAATAAACTATAATGTTTATCGGTTCACCGGCGCATGTACAATATCCTAAAATAATCTTGGATTTACTAAGCTACAACACGCAAGAGTCAATCTATAGCTATAAACAAGATAAGGCACCGAGCTATACAAACATTTAATACAAGACAGTAAATAGTTAAACAAGACTTACCTCAGACATGCAGATGTTTACCAATCAGCATGTGGATGCTCACTTGATTACGCGTTTTGAAGCGGGCCGTTGTGGCATGCTCCGCTGAAGTCCACTGGAGTCAAACTGAGTGCGCACGCGCCGATCTCGTAGGAGCTTGCGGGTACTGAGTACTGTACCATTCTCTATGGCCACGCGCCTTTCAGCGGTGATACCGGCTGGGGCTGAAACCAAAAACAGCAATGCTGTATTGAATTGCGAAAATGGGCAAACCGTGTAATGAAAAAAACAAACAAGGACATGATTTGTTTTGATTAAGATTTTGATTAAGTAAGCACCGCTGAAGGTGTCCACAATACGCGTTCTCGCCAACCACTGGCTTAACTTGGTTGACTAACTGTTTTCTCTTTTAAAATTGTTTTATATAAAATAAGTACTAAATTTTTCATATTCATTTATTCAATAAAAATAACAATTAAACTAACTATGTACAAAGGAATCAGTCAGATTACCGTTACAAACGGCCTAGTACTAAAATAACAAGCTTTTACTAGTTTCTATATGTAAAAACATGTTATCGGTCAATAGTTTATATAATCGTAATTTTATAAGTAACTTTGTACTGTTTGTTTTCCGATTACCTAAATAAATACCAAAAACTTTGGCTCGGCCGCATCGCGATGCGCGATTTTTTTTTCCGCGGAAATAATTTGCATGCAGTTTTTGGTTGAGCAGGACATTCGAAATGAATACCAAACTCATACTCTAAGTACGTGCAGTTGCGAAAACTGGCTTCACCCACTTACGGCCTTGAGACTTATGAAAGGATTTTCATAGACTTCGACGTATAATATATAAAACCTGCGAAAATACAGTAAACAGTCTTTCGAATACTACAGATTGTCTGAATAATCTTTCGATAACTTACTATTTGTAGGTTGGTTAAAGCAGGACCAGTTGCTTTAACCAATCAAGATACGATTTGGAAAAAGTAGGTACTTTATGTGAATTCTATTTTGCAACACGGTGAGCGTCATACTACTTCGAACAGCATTAAATATTCGCGCAAATAAAATCGGAACCGGACCGAGTCAAAATTGTGGCAATTCAAAGATTTTTACAGCGCGAATTTAAAATCGTGTGTGTATACGTGCATACAATTCCGATAGAACTGCGAAGTATTCATCGTGTTTTTTTTTTTCCGTAATGCGGCCGTTGCCTTAGGCTTGGGCCTAGTGTGGCGACACACTTTTACTGAGATTATGCTGAGCTATGACCAGTTTCACCGCAATAGAAACAGAAACATATTTTTTGTATTACGAGTACTTATTCAATATGTTGAAATTACAAAACACACTATGCGATTCTTACTTTCTAAGCAAACCGACCGGTCTTATCGCTAAAACAGATCTCTTCCAGACAATTTTTTTATGGACAGAACCAGGATAATGTAAATAGGGACTTAGAGGCGCACAATAAAAATGCAAAAAAAATAGGATCCAACACAGAATGTGTCTTATTTGCAGATGTTAGTGAGTTTAAGTGAAATAAATCACATAATAATACATTAGTTCAGCAATAAATTAACTAGCCCGAGGTGATTGCCTTTCTCCTTGTGCTGGTCGCGATTCCGAACAGGCGATAGATTTGATGTTTCAAAATAATCCTAAAAAATCTTAATTAATAAAATAAAACACCTTGTAACTATCCAGAGAGCAAGTCTGAGATACCGAACGTGACTTTAAGTTATTATATTTGTTTATTCATATTTATTACCAACTTTACCTGTATTTACATACTTTTACCAATTTACATTATGATATTTTATGTATAAAATTGATTTATTGAATTATTTGAATTGTTTTATAATTATGATATGACTAGGCACATTTGTGTGACATTCCCGTTTAATCATTATTATTACCATTATGTTAATGTTCCTAATTGGAGTTATTGGATGATTCCCTTCTAATTATAATTAAAATAACAGGTGTACACTTTCTTTATTAAATCTTATTCTATGAAATATAAAATATAATAAAAATTTATGAAGTTTTTATTTTTAAATATAGTAGAACCAGCAAATAAATATGGAAAATAATGTCAGTCGAATGTTGACCTCTAGCAGCATGGCAGATGAGAACCCCATTGCATTTTTCATTAATTTTTTACACATTTCCTGCGTTATCTCAGTGACTGTGCTTGGATATTTTGTTTAATTGTTGAAGGTTTATTGGCCTGTTAGCAAAGACGCGTCCCTTTATAAAGCCCCTCAAAAAATCAGGAATTAATAAATCTGAGGATCTTGACCATTCAATGTCACCGTTTCGTAATTAATCAACCCGGAATCGTTATTTTCAATATCTCGACTGTGGCTCGTGTTGAATGATATGTGGCGAGGCCACATCTTGTTGGAACCGCATGTTTTCTAAGCCCAACTGATTCACTTGAAAGAAGAAATGTTTATCACGGTACCGATTTCCAATCACAGCAACAGCAGCATCCATAGCATCTTCAAATAAATAAGGAGTACCTAATTGAGCTCCTCCTGACCATATCCCACGCCAAAATGTTACTCCACGTGGATGTACTGGTCGTTTGTGGATCAACAAAGGTTATTCTTCGCGCCAACAGCGAAAATTTTGTTTAATAATAAATCCAGGTCAATTTTTCGCGTAGTGGTCGAGCTTCGTCACTCATAATATTTTTTTGATGAAAATCTAGTATATTTCCAGCTTGGTTGGCATAACACTACAGAAATCACGACGCCGTCCGTGGTCTCGAGGCTGAAGTTTTTGAGTTTTTTTTTTTATACAATTAAAACGACGGGGAAGCGTTTGACCTTCATCTCACCTGGTAACACGTTGATATAAGGCCGAAGATAAAGGCGCACTTCACCCGGAATCCTCAACAAACTGAGGCACTGGCTATCTTACCTCTAAATGCCGGAACACAATATTTTTTTTTTTTAAATTGTTATTATGGCGACAGAATTAGGTAAGATGGTGGTAGCTAGCTACCTACCACCAAACCAAGCACAATATTGCTCTCACTGGGGATCAAGCCCGGAACCTCTGGATCTGAAATCGGTGGGTTGAACCACTAGACCACAGAGGGGGTTAAAAATACTAATAATAATAGTTATCTGAACCTTATATGGAAACACACCAAAGTCTCACTTCAATTTTGTCCGCAGAGAAATCCTCTTAATTTCGAGTTGTTGAAAACGTCGCCTGGTAGACATCGGGGTTCTTCGGCTATACTTTGACAAACTTTTTCAATATTCTGCTCCGTACGAGCCTTTATGACAAGAAACTGCTCTATCTGTTACAATGCCATGCTACTCACAATTTTTCACGAAACGAGTTTTTGTTAGCCGCGAAGGTAAGTGATTTCTACCAATAATTAGCAACAGTTTTGTCAAGAGTTTCAGCGATACATGATTTTGATGATGCACGCGTTCGATTTAAGGTGGGTGAAAGTTAACGATACAAATACTCGTGTCATTTTTATCAGTCACGAATAAATTATATGAAGCATCGTGGGTGAAACACAATTTTTCGTAAATGTATTCAAAAAAAATTCAACGTTTTTTTTCCGCATTTAAAATAAGTACGTACTTACATATATAATAATAATCATACAAAAAAATCATACCAACACTGAAAAAAATCATTGAATACATACAAAATTAAGTAACTGTTTTTATACTAGGAAATGATAACAGTCACCTAGTGTTATCATTCAAGAGCAATGACCGCTCGCGACCCCATTCAAATATTTACTCGCGAGATTAGTAAAACTAGACACATAGTTTATGTAAACGTATACTACGTCATTTTAGTACTTAGTAAGTAACATGTACCTACTACTAATGAGTACACCGTAAAAAAGATGATATTTCGTGGATCAGACGTTTTGATACGTTTTCAAATGAAAAAATAACGTTCCCATAACGTAATAAACCGGCCAAGTGCGGACACGCACGCGGGATGTGTTTCCGAACCATATTCCCAGACAAAAAACAACGTTTCATGTATCTCTATACAATTAGCTCCCTTTATTTTAGAATTTTATTATTTGTTGATAGAGCGGTAACAGAAATACACACTGAGAATTTCACCTGTCTACCTATTACGGTTTATGCGATATAGCCCGTTCACAGACAGATGACGGACGAAAAGATAACGGAGGCTTAGTAATAGGGTCCCGTTGACACTCTTTGCGTACGGAACCTTTTAAACTGAACGATTGATCGTGGCTATGAGCATTTTATACCAATACCATCAACGTGATATTTACCACTATTTGATGGTGAATGATTAATCCGATATTGTTGGTTGGATGTTTATAGGACTTTCAAGTCGCTAGCAACAACCATCTTAAATAAGTATTTACTTATACATCAATTCTAAATGGTTGTGGCATTTACGTAGATGGAAAGGTCTGTAGTTAAAAGAATTATAGGTTTTTCGTCGTGTAGCTGTAAAAGCCTGTTGTCGAAAAGCTCTGCTGGTGAAACGGAAATAAATAAATCGTCCTGTCGACGAACAGTCCAATGGCGAATCGGTCATATGAGAACGGTTGCGGTTTTTTTCTATTATAATATTATTGTAGGTAAGTATAAGTAAGAGTATGTTATGCATTAGTAATAAATTATGAAATCATTTTCTCCCGTTTAGCACTATCACCCACTCTATACTACACGAGGTTTATCTGGAAGAAAATGCTTCGTAGCATTAAGTTCGCCCATGTACTTTTATGTATCAGTGCAATAAAGTATGTTCTATCTATATATTTATTTACAGGTAAGATAGCCAGTTCCTCAATCCGTTCAGGATTCCGGGTGAAGTGCGCTTCCACCTTCGGCTTTACCCTAACTTGACACCATGTGAGGTGATAGCCAAGCGCTACCGCGTTGTACAATAAATAAAAAAACATTTCATGCAAAGGATTCATGCAAATGCACGGAGGAACGGAAACCAGCTTTAGAGAGACGGGTAAAATTGCAACGGTTATGCAAAAATATTCCGTATCTAAGTAGCTATATTTCTTATTCGTTTATAAAGATTACTCAGTACCTGCGCTCACCTAAAGATAGATTTCCGCTTGAAAAACCAGGATTGTACAAGATTGATTGCAGCTGTGGGAGTTCATATAGGCCAAACCAAGCGCACAATAGTCTACCGCATGAAAGAACACACTCGGTTTGTGAAAAATAAGCTTGATGTACTCGTACCTGGGTTTTGCTCATTATAATATAAGGTTTCGCTCAGAGAAATTAATTATCTAATTCATAGAAAACTGTACGATTCTGTAATAACCTGTAATAACCTTCCTCAGTGTTTTTAGAATTTTGGTTTCGTTGTTCGTAGTTTGTCGTTCGAAAAATAAAACGAGTCCTACATTTGTACAGAAGGGCGGAAAGATAACTTTAGTAGTCAGCGGTAATCTGGGACGGTTTCAAGCATTTTCAGCTTTTCGTATTACGCTTTTATTATTCGAAAAAGCGAACTCATTTTATTTTACCTCACACATCATACTGGACAAAGATAACGATATTCCAGACACCGCGTCATGAAATGTGAAATACGCCAATAACACCAAGTATCTTGCATTCGCACTTCAATTTTGTGTTCAGCATTTTTGCACCCAGTACCTAGTGCGAGTTGCAATCGATTCACGTTTGTGAATAGGTATTATTTTTCATACAAATCGTGCTAAACGTGAATACGTTGGAGCAGGTATGGAGCAAGTAGAAAACTCACACTAGACACATAAATACAATGGCAATTAGTTACAGGACCATAAATGAAATAGAACTAAAAGCTTCTGTTCTAGGCCTAACCTTAGACCAGAAAACATAAAATTAATTTTGCGTTATCTTGATCATTTTCAACACATAGATCTTATTGCCTGGCGTGGACAGAGACCATTCAGTTTTGGAATGGGCTCGTGTCAAATAGAAGACGGCTTGTATGTCGAACTAGCTTGTTTATCAAGATTTACCAAGATAATGTCTTCGTCTTTTTATCATCGTCATCACTTCAGCCAACATACATCTCCTGATCATAGGCGCCCCTCAACGCCAGAAATAGCGATCCTGAACTGCCACCATGTCGGGCCATCGAGTCACTTTCCACCGCCTCGCCTCTCCAACAGACGCGGTTGAACATCATAAAAAACTTTTTTTTTTATTTCAAGTTTACTTGTTACCAAGTGCAGTCACACTTGGTAACAAGATATACAAATGTTATAATGACACAAAAATTCGCAACCCGCGACGGGATTCGAACCCGGATCTTTTCCTAGAGCTGGAAACGCTCTAACCAACTGAGCCACGAAGGTCCTGACGCTGAATTTTTGTGTCATTATAACATTTGTAAATCATTAAAAACATCGATTCTCTACCTTTATCATTAGTACCTACCAACATTATCTTCTACCATCTTGGAGTCTTCAAGTTTAAGTTCAGAGTAAATAGGTTCCTTTTAGACAAACGTTCCATCTTAGGCCACATCTTTACTTGTTTTAAGTCAGCTTGTGGACAAGCGCTTGGCTAACAACACCAATAATAAAAATCGCCAAAACTATCGTTGTGTTTCGGCATTTACAGGTAAACTATCCATACAAAACTTATTGGTTCTTTGTTGCTCTAAGCAAAAACGTCGTAACGATTTGAGCTGAAATTTCGCAGAAAGATATATTATTATTGTATATTAAGTATATCTGCAATATATACCGGAAAAGAGCAGCGTTCTCAGGGGACGGCAAATAATTCAAATTTGACGCCGAAGCGGTTTAACGAATATGGACAACCATCCAAAATCGAAAGTTAATTTGCATATTTGTTCCTTCTTCTCAGCAAGACTACTGAATGGATTGAGATGAAACTTTGCAATGTTATGGTTTAGCAGCATTAACTAATAGGCTATTTATTACCAAAAAAATATTTATTAAAACCAGTTCCTGTGAGATTAATGAGATGTCGAACATCGCAAAATGGATACAAAACGGATTTGTCCTTTGTTGTTTTTTTTACGCAAAAACTACAGAACAGTTTAAGCTTACATTGTGTTTAGATATTGTTCTGAACCAGGAAAACCTTATACGCTACTTTATTACCGGGTACCAATAGAAAAGCAAAGCTATAATCGCTATTCGCTAGTAATGTCTAAGAAAAACAAACATCGATATTCATCACACAAATAGTTTGTCCTGGGTGGGAATTAAACCCACAACCTACAGCTCAAAAGGCAGAGCTACTACCAACTGAGCTGTAAGGCTTAGTAATAATAATCCTAACGATAGGTTATGTTATTTATTAATGTCGCACACTTTACCCATAACGTTTAAAATCTCGTTTCTGTCTCTACCTGGGTTTACTGGAAGAAAACTCTTATTACGGTTAAGCTCGCTTTTGCTATACTTTTTAATTTTAAGTTTACTTGTATGATTATTTCTATGTGTGTGTGCAATGAAGAAAATAAATAGATTTTACGCGCGTTCATATTATTTTCATAACTATATTGGCATTTAGATTAACCTCGTCAAAATACTTTTTTCCTTAGACTTATCTTTTAGTGAATCTCTGGGAACCATTTTATTAACAATGCTTATTCTGCCATACGAATATAGTGTATATATCTGCAGTACTTCCCCACAACATTATGCCTTTTAATTTTTTATTGTACAACGAGTCAGCTCTTGGCCTTCATCTCACCTGGTAACAAGTTGAGATACGGCCGTTGTGCTAGTGTTGCTGATTTTCCTTTTCCAGTCTCATTATTCATTATTTTCCATGTAGCTTTAATATTATATTTAGCGGCCACACAAACTTTCTGAAACATTTCACATATTTTTTTTTATTTTTTTAAATTTGTCATTAAACTCTTTACTAAAGTTGTAGGTACTGTTTTTCGCTATAAAGTTCATACAATTTTATTCTATTTTTAGGTATTACCGCTGTAGCCCACTCATTTTGATTTGATTTTATTTTATCACACTCGATCAGCTGTCAGTGGTATAAAAGCAATTCTTCTTTTCATATTAATTTTATAGTGGGTTTTGATCTAATGCCAACATTATTGATGGCATCTATAAATAGACTTCATAATACAATAGATTTATTTAGCTGAGGTTTCAGTTCTAATGCAGGTTCCGTAAACATGGGTTTTAGATTAAAGGTATTAATATTTTTTTGCTATATGTATCTATAATCAACACTTCAATATTAAAATCTCCACAAGTAGGTACTCTAATAGATTTTATGATTCAGACAATTTAAATAAAATGTCTTCCATTACATCTTCAAATTTAAAATATTTGGCACAATACTTATATACTTAATACTTATATACTTATACTTATATATTATATACTTACAAGATCTAGGAATAAGCTCCCAGCGTCTGTTTTTCCGATGTGTCCCTAACGACCCTAACATCTTCACGAAGAGAGTAAATAGGCACTTTCTGGGTAGGCTTGCTCCAGCGTAGATCTCATTCTTGCCTGTGTAAGTTTCGTGGTCAAGAGCCATGACACATCGTAAATAAAAAATTAATTACTTTGCTCCTATCTATACACACTATTTGTCAGGAGCCGATCTGACAGCATCTTCAGAGTCTAATGAGATGTAGAGAAACTGACTTCAAGCGTATAAGAGTTCCGTGTAAAAGGACTGGGACGCTACCGCCGACGGCGAAGCCGATCTCCATTGATGGCTTTAAATTAGCTTCATGAGAACTAGAAACGATTTTTACCGTCAAATGTACTGAACGGATAGGTTTCATAACATGTGTACACTTTTGAGATGGGAAACGCCATTTCGGATATAACACATACCTAAATCGGTAAAAATCGTTTCTAGTTCTCATGGAGCTAATTTAAAGCAATCAATGGAGATCGGCTTCGCCGTCGGCGGTAGCCTCCCTGGTCCGGGAAAGTACAACCACCATACCTACTTCGGTCGCCAAGCAACATTGCTGTGTTTCGCCTTGAAGAGCATGATTGCCGGTGAAATTACGGGCACACGGGGTTTTTAACACTTTTATGCTGAGCTGAACTTCTGGCCGGTTGGTATTAACATCTACAGACGCTCTAGGGAAGCGGTGCATAAGCGGAATCCTTCCGTAGATAATAAGAAGTTAAAAATATATAGTCATGTTTGTTAGGCTATAAGTTATTTATAGTAAGTATATGGTATAATAAAAGATGCTATCCCTTGTTACTCGAACATTACTAAGTTACATTCCCTTTTTTTTGTACGACGGGAAAGCGCTTGGCCTTCAACTCACCTGATAACAAGTTGAGATAAGGAAGAAGGTGGAGGCGCACTTCACCCGGAGTCCTCAACAAACTGAGGAGCTGGCTATCTAACCTCTAAATGCCGGAACTCATTTTTTTTTTAAGAATTGTTATTATGGCGAAAGTATTAGGTAAGATGGTGGTAACTAGCCAGGCGGACTTAAACAAAATCCTACCACCTAGCAAACCATGCACAATATTGCTCCCTCTGCCCCCTCAGCACGGGGTAGGGATATAATTTTGTCCTCTTTTTTTATCCACCTTCGAAAGCATTTTGTCTCCCGATGGTGGATAAAAACAGAGGACAACATTTTTATCCCGTCCCCGTGCTGAGGGGGCTGGGGATCGAACCCGGGACCTCGGGATCTGAAATCGGTGGGTTGAACCACTAGACTATAGAGGCAGTTGCTAGACCACAGAGGCGGTTACCCTGGTCTGAAATCAAAGTTTATTATTAGGTATTATCAAGTCTTATCTTGATTGGAGTACTGCTGCCATCTCTGGGATGGCTCAGCCAAGTATCAGCTCGAAGCTCTGGACTCGATTGAGCGTCGTGGTAGGTTCATCTTTGACCAAATCCCTCCATCCCCTTTCCATCACCGGACTAGTAGACGAACGGCAGGCTACAACACATACCTTGTAAATGTTCCATTGTCCGAACTCATCGTTTCGCCTCTACCTTTATCATTAATACTGGTGAGTAATGGTAGGTAATCCTTGGCCTCGTGTGTTTTTATGTACTAGAACAATCTTGGAGTATTTAAGTCCAGAGTGAACAGGTTTCTTTTAGACAAGCGTGCTCTATCTTAGGCTACATCTTTTCTTGTTTTTCAAGTAAGCTGATGGTCAAACGTTTGGCTATCATCGATAAAAAAACAATCTTCAGTCTTGTACCAAGTGCGACTACAGCTTCGGCCTTATCATAACTCGACACGGTAAGATGAAGGCCAAGCGCTTAAGCTAAATATTTGATTGATTTGATTGATAAGACACGTTACCACGTTCCAGGAAATTAAAAGTCAGGTTTACAATCAAGATATCCGAAATCTTTGAGCGTCGGCATATGATTGCTATATTTTATCACGTAGGCGCTGCTAAATATGATAAATGCAACCACAACACAACACAATACAAAATAGCTGGTAAATCACAATTGGTGGCTATTTATAACTTGGCTTCGATATAGGTAAATTGCACCCAAATTGCTACTGCGTAGCTTTCCATAAATTAGCAACTAATTATTCTGCTTCAATGAGCAATGAATTTGTTGTAAATTGACAGCTGGTAATTTCAATTTTATAACACCAGTAAATGTTTTGTCTGTTTTGTCTTCGCTAGTCTTTGCTAGTGGTTTCAGCTGAATGATTACAACACGGGTGGACGTGGCTAGCGACTGGACGACCCTCCTTACGAAGTCTGGCGCCAAACGGTTGTTCCGTTGGTGCTTTGGAGAGCCAGTGCTTTTCCATCTCGTAGACCTCATCCTTCCTCTGGTCTAGAGCAAGAGTCCTTAGAGGTCAACAGCCAACCTATTTTTGCTTGACTGCTTGTCTTTTTGCAGTCGTTCCATTTATAAGCATTTGTAGAAGTCATGGGTGTGTATTGATCGTAACACAGAGTCACCACATTTTAAATAGTGTAGTTTTACACAGATTCGGGAATATAAATGCTTAATAGTGCACACCTACCTACCAATAAAGCCAGACTAAGTTTAGGGTCGACTTCGTTCCTAAGGCTAGTCAGATGCATCGATAAAAACTTGCAAAAAGATTACTACAGTAAAAATGTATCGAATGAAATATTGACGTTAGAAAAGTCACGTGATTTTGCTTAAATCATTGTTCCGGCTTATTTTATTGCAACGCGGTAGCGCTTGGCCTTCATCTCACCTGGTTTCAAGTTATGATAAGGCCGAGAGTGGAAGCGCACTTCACCCATCCTCAACAGTCAGAAGAACTGGCTATGGCCATGAATGAGGCAAAGCGCTTGCTTGTCGTACAATAAAATAAATGATTTTTTTTTACTGTCGGAATTTATTCGGAAGTTTCAATCGTTTCGTGAGACTATTTTTTGGTTCTGATTAAGTATACCTCTTTCACTACTTGTCTTCTCATTCTGAGCTCGAATCAATCCACACAAAAAAAAAAAAAAAAAGAATCCACATGATTTTTATATCGAGAATTTTAATAATTATACTTGAATATACCAGAAGTCAAATAAATTAAGAGAATATAATAATTTTGATCGTCATCTTTATACAGGTAGCTACTTAACTCCCTATGCCTAAAGCTTGTAATATGCGAACTCTAGATAACAGGATATAATATGTTCATACAGAGTATATTTTATATAATTTCTTTTATTTCGTAAATATATACTTATGATACCATACAAACACAGAACAAACATCAACAATCATCTTACAAATATTAGTCCCGAGGGGGAGTCGAACCCACAACCTACAAGTGCAGATAGACAACAAAAAAAATATGTTAATCACAACTCTGTTTATCTTAATCATTCACAAAATTAACGTCCTTTGAAAGTATACTAGAACTATGCCCTCGATGCTCAAGCATTGATCTTATACAGATTTTAAAAGATAACTCCTATGAGCGGACCGTCTATAACGCAAAACCCCATACGCAAAATGCCTAAGCCATATAGCAAAACACTTACAACTTTCTCTAGACGCTGTGCAACATCTCAGGCGCATTATATATCCGTTTTTTGTGGGTTATTTGTATTTAAAAGCTTTTAATTGAAAGGAAAATAGAGTTCCTCGCCATCCAAAGGTTGTCTGGAAGAGATCTATCCAGCGATACAACCGTCCATTTTAAAATTAGCTTTAAGTTGTTAAATGTTAATAAATAAATTGTTACCTTGGTGTATAATAAATAATTTCCATTAATGCATACAATATTTGGTTCCGTAATTTCTAATACTCACATATTATACCTACCATTAAGTTCAATAAATGCATTAGGTAAAAGAGATAATATTTTGTCACACTTAGATACTTACCTAGAAATACCTAATCGCTGTAGAATACATAAGGAATAACAAATGTATGTACATACATACTAGAATAATAATAGTATTGACTCACGCCTTTCCTAGAAGGGTGATGACATAAATCCAAATTGTCCACGAATATTGTAATATTATTGCATGAAATGGCTTAGTTATTAAGTTAAGTTTCCATTAGTCACTATTCTTGAAAAATACCTTATATTAAAACAATTCGAAAATATGTTCTAAAAAAGTCCTCTTGTGACATCAAGTCTTATATCAAAAATTAATATCCAATCGATCATAATTATAATTACATAAAACAATATTCAGATCACGCTAGCCTTAATATCTAATAATACACAAAATAAATACAAATTGTGCTCTTTTCTACCCGTGAGATTAAATAAACAGGTGTAGAACCTATCATTATTGCTGTGAATAGATGAGTCATAGTGCTGCCCTCTATGTATAAAAACACTGAACAAACTAAGAAACGTAAAGCCGTGAAAAGTCTTATTCATAAAATGCGTCACATAGGTTAAAAGTTGATAGATTAAAAACTAAAACACGACTGCAAAATTTCAAACGTCATGATTTTGTGAGAACACTGCCTTAAAACATATTACAAAATATATGATTACACTTAGAATCAGCATGTAATTTTAGATTATGTTTTTGTAAACCTTTAATTGTATTTATAAGATATCGTTGTAATAAAACATTATAGTGTAGGTATATAAAACTTTGTAGGTATATTTTATATAGCCTATTGACACTCCTACAATTTAGAGGAACGAAACGACCTTACCTTACATGTCAAAATCCATCAAATCGGGCTGCAGAGCAATACAATGAAATAGACACATTACATGAACCTGAGAACCTGCTCTCGAAAAACAGTTCCCTCTTCTGAGGCAGTCGGGTAAAATAAACTATGTTCATCACAATGACAGGTGACGTTTTCAAATTGTTTATCAATAAAGCTATTTACATATAGATCATTCGAAATTAACCCAGAAAGTTTTCGGCACTCCAGGCTGTCTCAAGCACTCCTTCCAAGTATCACCGTACGAAGATTTCTCTTCAATCGTCGCCTTCCCTAATATCTCTTTCTTAGCCATCTTCGTCTTGCATCCGAGGCTTATGTAAATGCTGACTTTATCCAGGCTAGCTTTGAAAACTGTCAGTTTCACGGTGGAAGATTTCGGGTCCCATCTGGCGGAAATTGCAGGCACGAATCTGTCGCTTTTCCAGTAGCATTCGGATTTGTTCGCTTCCAAAATTGTCGCTTTCAGGTATAACGGGGCTGGAAATAACCAAAGGTTTAGATTAGTGATGGTCAAACATCCTGTAACGTATTTGTGCCTACCCTTCTGAGCAACAAACGTGAGTATATGTAATCTAGCCCCGGGTAAGGGAATAACTTTATTTAACCGCCTCCGTGGTCTAGTGGTTCACCTACCGACGTCAGATCCAGAAGTTCCGGGTTCGATCCCCAGGGGAGTACAATATATTGTGCTTTTGGTTTGGTTGATGGTTGGACTTTGTTAAAGTCCGCCTGGCTAGCTACCACCGTCTTACCTAATTCTGTCGCCATAATAACAATTCTAAAATTGTTGTGTTCCAGCATTCAGAGGTAAGATAACCAGTTCCTCAGTTTGTTGAGGATTCCGGGTGAAGTGCGCCTCTACCTTCGGCCTTGTCTTAACTTGTTACCAGGTGAGATGAACGCCAAGCGCTTACCCGTCGTACAATAAAAAAACCTGGCTTTTGCTAGAGGATACGGCTGGTAACTAATAACACTGGTGGTAGGACCTGTAAATGGTCCACCTAGCCAGCGACCACCGAAGTCCGGTGCCAAACGGTTTGCCTTGTTTTGTCACTTAGGCCTAGAGCTAAACAAACCAAGTAAAGTCATGTTAAAAAAATCATGCATTAATTGAGTAGCTTTGTCGTTTTGGAAGCACAAAGCTACCCCTAATTGACTCGTTATCATAATCTTAAAACTGAGTTTTAATCTATATGCCAAGGCTTCAGCCTATTTTTATCAATGGCCGAGGCATAATATTTACAATTCAGACGTTTTCCTTCCTCCTCTTTCGTGAATAACAAAAATCAAGATTGGTTCGGTAATCAACATTAAATGGCATATTTTGACAAGTAATATAATACAGGAAGTAGCTCTCAAAGCATTCCAACACACACAAAATGCAAATACCTAACTATTATGCATTCAACAAAAATATGCTTACAATGGCGAAACTAATTGAATATATTCAACGCTATTTTCACGGTCGACGTCGAGATAAATTGGTTGTCATCACAGAAATCTGACATAAGTCCAGTCGCCTGCATTTTAATGTATAGGTACAATTCATAATATTCAAAATGGTTTTGTTTTCACATGGTAGATAAATGTTGTCCATTTGGTATTCAAGTGTGGTATATCTATGACGTAATGACACAATTTAACAGACATAAAATATAAAAGTTGAGGCTTCATTTTAAGAATCGTTAAAATGAAGCCTCAACTTCATAAGAAATGTACCTTTTTTTATTGTACGACGGGTAAGCACTTGGCCTTCTCACCTGGTTCCACAAGTTGAGATAAGGCCGAAGGTGGAAGGAAGGAGGCGCACTTCACCCGGAATCCTCAACAAACTGAGGAATTGGCTATCTTACCTCTTAAATGCCGGAACACAACAAATTAGAATTGTTATTATGGCGACAGAATTAGGTAGGTAAAACGGCGGTAGCTAGAGCTAGGCGGACTTAAAAAAAGTCCTACCACCAACCAAACCAAGCACAATATATTGTACTCCCCATTGGGATCGAACCCGGGACCTCTGGATCTAAAATCGGTGGGTTGAACCACTAGACCACAAAATCGGTTCAAACCTTAATTAAATTAATTAATGCAGGTAACTTGTACCTACAAATTGATAAAAAGTTAAAACCGGATCGCATTCCTCTCCTAATATCGCTTGATAATGTATAAGACTTACAAGAGACACATTACAATATTCGTTTTTTTTTTCATAAGTATATGTTTTAACGTTATCATCGTCCACCTGGTGAGACCTGGGGGGGAGGGTACCACAACCTCTTATAGCATTCTTGTTTGATATTTTGTCACTATCTGTCCTGTGTTGTAACGAGACAAAAGTAATATAAGGTAAAAACGAGAACGCTATGAGACGTTGTGGTTAGGTCCCTGGTCGGTTCTGTTATGGCCTGCCCATTGTTACATCAACTTGAATTGAGAAGCTACAAGCAATGAGAGCTATGTCAAATTCCGGATTTTATCACATTGTGAAACTCCAAGTATAGCTCATAGCTCTCCCCATAGCTCGCTGAGTGAATAACTATAGAACCAACCTAATCGTAAAGCACAACGGGTATGCCTTTTTCGTTGGTAGAGAGCTCTCTCCTAATTAATAAGCAAAGAGTGTGGCCAGCCATGGACACCTATTCGTATATGTAGTAGGTAAGTGCTATGTAAATGAACTTGGCATGAAAGCGAGAGAGAAAAGAAACGTTGAACAAACAACGAAAAGGATGAATGGCAGATTCCCAGATTACTTATCTAACACCTCAGTATCCACACAAAAGAAAAATTCAAAAGGTCATAACAAGTACTGGTCCTTTCCTATGAATTATTACGTACCAGAGCATCACGTACCACTATAATGTAGGTCGTATTCTGTAGTCCTATCATCCTTAATGCAGTGTCGTATGAAAATTGCTCTGAGATATACCCGCGCCACAATTCATGAGCTCTCGAGCCGACCGCCTCATTATTATGTACCACTAGCATTTGCTCGCAGCTTCGCCCGCATGGAAACCAGACAATAAGTCCTCATAATATCCACGCTCTGAGTTGTGGTCAAAGGTGAATCCACGAATGGGAAAAGGTCGAGAGTTACTTTACTTTTTATACTTAGGTAATCATGTTTTTCTGCTCCAGAACAAATATCTGTGCCAAATTTTCGCCAAATCCAAGTCTAAGTTCAACTCAAATTTCAACTCGTTGAACTTATTGGATTACTTTTTTCAATTATTTCAACTTTGTAACTTATCTGTGAAAGTTGAAACAGAAGGAATGTTTTTATCCAGTAAGTTCAACTGAAATAAAATATTGTTAAATTGTGCATGTGTATCAAATGTTTGTATTTCAAGTGATTGCGCTTGGTCACAACATTTACAAATGTTATGTGACACAAAAAATCACAACCCGCGACGGGATTCGAACCCGCGTCTGTTCCTAAAGGCGGAAACGCTCTAACCAACTGAGCTACGGGAGTACCGACGCATGTTCCGATTTTTTGTGTCATATCTCTCAGCTAAAGCGCTGATAACGTCACCTAGCAGAGATTCACTGAACTCTGATCTGCCCTAGTTTGAAATTACACTCTATTACAAACATTAGGGCCTTAGAAAAGATGCGGGTTCGTATCCCGTCGTGGGTTGTGAATGTTTGTGACAAAGTCATTGTGTCATTTGTGAATGTGTATGTGTATGTTTGATCGGCCACCAAATTTGGAATGTATGCTATGCATACTTTTCTTTCTTGGACAAACATTGAACATTCAAACAAACTCTCGCTATTATTGACAATATTAGTGTGAATATTGCCTTGTAGATATTTCTGTAAAGGATCTTGTTTCAATTATTTTTTGATAACAAAAAATAATCTTAAAGTATTGGAGGGTTTCTTTCAGCTATATTTTTGATCTAGATGTGAAATAAAATATTATGCGGTAGAATTAATACACATAAATTACACCGAACGATACAAATACTAGGTGACACAGAGTATAATTAACAAGCCTCACAGACTCAGTTGGTAGTAGCTCTGCCTTCTGCGCTGTAGGTTATGGGTTCGATTCCTACCCAGGACAAACATTAATGTGATGAATATTGATGATTGTTGTGTTTAGTTGTATTGTATGATAAGTATGTATTTACATAAAAGAAGTATTATATCCGTAAATTGGGAATTAGACCCAAATTACCAGCTTTGCTTCAATTGGGACTAGGAGGCGCTGTGTGAAATTAATGTCCTGCATTATTTATATACTTACAATTTCTCAAATTTTTCAAATGGTAGCGTATAGATAAGGGGAAAGTATTAACACGTTCAGTGCTGAGTCTCTAGCTATCTCTTTTAATTTTATTCCGGTGAAGTGCGCCTCCACCTTCGGCCTTATCTTAACTTGGGTGAGATGAAGGCCAAGCGCTTCCCCGTCGTACAATAAAAAATTTAGCACCCCGTGTTTATTTCACAGCACCCAACGGGCTAACACGTTAAGTACTGAGTCTCTAGCCATCTAATAAAACGCCCTGTGTGTGATTCACAGCACTCAACAGGTTAGGAAATCACGTGAAATATTATCAAAATAATGTGATCTATCAGTACGATACCTTTAAACTGTTCTTGCTCTTGCATAGTTTGGACACTGCACCGGAATCTGTTGACTGTGAGTTGCACCACGTCGTTGAAACCATCTTCAGACGCCGTGTAGAGCAGAGTCACTTCCAGTTGACCCTTCTTATTCTCTCTCTGTAGACATTATGATAATCGATGTGTAAAGAGAAATAAAAATATCGGTTTCTTGACAAAGACTATATTTCAGATCTAGAGGTCCCGGGTTCGATCCCCATGGGGAGTACAATATATTGTGCTTGGTTTGGTTGGTGGTAGGATTTGTTTAAGTCCGCCTGGCTAGCTACCACCATCTTACCTTATTCAGTCGCCATAATAACAATTCTTAAAAAAAATGTTGTGTTCCGGCATTCAGAGGTAAGATAGCCAGTTCCTAAGTTAATTGAGGATTCCGGGTGAAGTGCGCCTCCATCTTCGGCCTTTTCTCAACTTGTTACCAGGTGAGATGAAGGCCAAGCGCTTCCTCGTCGTACAAATTTTTTTTTAATGGGTTTATGAACTGAAAGCAGCATTTACGTCACTTCAGAGCATCTTTACTAAATCGAGACGTCCTGAACTGACATATAAAACGCATCGTGTACCAATCGTGGAACATGCACCTTAAACATAAAATTTGATTGGTTCTAAAAATAAGGAATGACAGCCTTTGCCCGTAGAGGATCGGTCGAGGTCACACCTATTCTATTGTCGGCTGCACCTACAACGACGTTTGAATCAAGATTTCACACGTTCGCGATTTGGAATGCTTGTAAATGTGACTCATACATTTAATTGATGCTATTATCTATTACGTATGCTTTTTATAGCTTGCTGCCACTGACTTGCGTTTCGTACGTAGGTATCCGTACGAGGAACAAGTTGAGAGTCGAATAACTAAAGCCCGACTCCATAGTTGAATGGTAACGAAAGGCCATGAAAATTATTAAAAATCTGTGTATTTGAGAATTGGCAAGTTATTTACCTTTCACTTGGTCATTTGTTGTAATAAAAAAAATATTGTATCCTCCCATTGATTTTTTATATTAAAGTTATATGGGTAACCAATTATAATTATATGACACTTCCACAATTTAAAAGAACCAAAACACCACACATGTCAAAATCCATTAAGCCATCAATAAGTTCATCAAAAGTTGCAATGACAAAGACACAAACTCTCGAAAAACATTATTTACCCTTCATAAGCGTGCCAATGAAAAAGATGTACAATCTCTGTAACTTCAGGTGCAGTAGATCAAAAGCCAAATGATTCAGATTCTGGGACGCTGGTTTCAAATGTACTTAAATAAAATTTCATAAATTATTTATTTAAGAATCATCATTATCACCACACCTCGTAAAATTCAACTGCAGGATATGGGTCAAAGAATGCAATAGAGGGATTAACCGTAATCTCCTTGCGTACAGGCATATTGGTGATCGCAGGGTGTTATCCCTGAGACGCCACTTACGACCACGGAAAGTTTATGAACCTTATGTTTTTTCGCGCGTACATAATATTTTCATAAACTTGTCTCTTAATGAATCTCTGGGACCCATTTTGTAAACAGCGCGAACAGCACTCTTCTGAAATACGAGTATGGTATAGACACCATATTCTCTGCAGCACTTCCCCACAATATTATGCAAGTAACTGAAGTAAGCTAGTCTTGCTGTAGCAACGTCTAAGTCTCTTCGCCAGTTTATCTACATATGTACATCTTCTTAGACCTAGCCACAACCACAAGGCCTGCTGTATTTGTTTTTAAGTCAGCAAAAATAATCAGTTATCAAATTATTTTAACAGCATATAATTCGAACTCATAGCAAAAGCACACCAGTAGGTTTTTAGTATTTTTTTGCACCCAGAAAAAAACCTTGCTTTCTTATTATCTTTGCTTGCTGACAAAATACATTTCTGAGCTGATCAAAACCTCGTTAACTACCTGACCGTTTTAATGATAGTCTATTTCACTATCCTATTTATCGAAACATAAATTCCAAAGCAAATGAGGAGGTTCCATCAAACCCTACCAACGGCTGAGTTTAATATTTCAAACAGGATGTGCCAAGATTGGCTTTATCATTTATTAAGGAGATGGACGTCGAGTTAAGGCAGGTTGCCTTAACTCGACGTCCATAGTCCATAGTCCATATAACATGATAGAATTAGGTACAGGTACAACGTATCCTAATTAAATAAATGAAACGGTTATTACCACAAAATTTATACGTCGATTTGCTGACGTTTCGAGATCATTTCGGCCGCGCGACCGACGAACGTGCGCGCGGGCGAAGCTCGTGAAGAAGGGGTCTCAAAATGATCTCGAAACGTCAGCAAATCGACGTATAAATTTTGTGGTAATAACCGTTTCATTTATTTAATTATGTTGCATAGCCACACAAGTTTCAATTCTATGACAACGTATCCTATTAAACACTTTTGACATGGTTAGATTTCAAAATAAAATCTGAAAACAGAAAAAATATTTAGTTATAAATCCGCCAAATATCTCTGAAAAAATCAAATTGACACGTCTTTCGCCTCTACACGAGGCATCCTCAGGAAATATAGTCTTGCAGCGCAGAGCTCGGAGCGGCAACACGTTCACAGAGGGCTAGTCATTTAGCAGCAATACTATATTTCCTGAGGATGCCTCGTGTAGAGTCGAAACACGTGTCGATTTGATTTTTCCAGAGAGATTTGGCGGATTTATTACTAAATATTTTTTCTGTTTTCAGATTTTATTTTGAAATATGGATCTTCGCAAAATAACGCCTGAAACAATTAGCTATGGTTAGATTTCTTAAGTTAAATTATACTATTATGCCTACACTAACGCTGTAAAGGCATTGTCATACCTGAATGAATGATGAATCATAACAATGATTTCCCTATTTAGCTTTTCAATCGTAATTCAATTCAAATCATTTATTTTCAATCAACAGAGGATCATAGAAAATACAAAATTTACATAAAACAAAGCACAAAAATTGGGTAATGTAACGACAGTTTTACGTTCTGAAACAGAGCTTTTAAATTTAAACCCTTGCTTGAGTGATTTTTTCAAACAAAATCTACTATAATAAAGGTTCTTAAAATCGCTTTTCTTTTATTAAATAATGGAAGCCCTGTCTTATTTTTGTACGACGTGGAAGCGCTTGGCTTTCATATCACTTGGTTTCAAGTTTATGATAAGCCAATGGTGTAGGCGCCCTTCACCCGCAATCTTCAACAGTCTGATGATCTAGCTATCTTACATCTGAATGCATGCGAGAACACAACAATTTATAATTGTTGTTATGGCAACAGGCTTAGGCAGGATGGTGATAGCTAGCCGGGCGGACTTAAACTTAGTCCTACTACTAACCAAACCAAGCACAATTTTGTACTCCCATGGGGACGAACACGGGACTTCTGGATCTGTTACCGGTGGGCGAACCACTAGACCACAGAGGCGGTCCATCATTTGGAATGGGAACACAGAAAATCAAATTAGATTAACAGCATTGTAGCAACACAACACGAAAATATATTAAAAATAATACACCCAATATGGTAATACAAATTGCAGATTACCTGTAGAATAAGATCTAAATTTACAATTTCACAATGAATATGAAAATGCAAATATCAGAATACTAAGTTAAATTATAGCTAAAGAAAAAAATTTAGGTATGCACAACAGTTTTCTATGGTTATTTTCTGGGCTTCTACTAAACATAGACCCTCATTACTCTGATTTCTCAAAACAATGTAACAATTGCAGGAACCTGTTATCTGCCATAGCAAGTCCTTTGTTACACGCACAATATTTTTCATTATTATATATAGAGAAATCGTTTTATGGATTTGTACGGCGGTAAAATGAATCCCGTAATTACTACGACCCTAAAGTCCTCATGTAATTTTCACTGCCTTACCCTAATGTCATCAAGAAGAGAGTTTATAGGCCCCCTCTGAGTAGGCTCGCTCCAGCCTAGGCCATATCCTTACATGAGCAAGTTTCGAGATCAAGAGATAACATCCAAAAATGTGGTCACAATATTATTTGACACCAAAAGACAAAAAAAAACAGTCAACGATAAAACTCTTTTCTTATAGATATTAGAGTCATTATTAACCTATTGGAGTCCTTGGACGTAGTATAGAAGTGGTTAAGTTCCTGAGAAAACGTAAATGTAGACGCGGTAACTGACTCCAAGCTTCCCAATACTCAGCGATAGATAAACAGCGGTCTGTTATACGAAACTCCTTGTACTCGTACCTACTAGACATTTAAGCCTCGATACCAAAATGTGATGCATGCATGAAATGTAGATCTTAGAACGGGAGGCCATGGATTTGTAGTTATAGAGTATTGCGGTAAGATAGCATTCCGGTTCGAACAGAACACATTATGCCGAGTAATAAACCTTGCTCTTGCACTAATACTCCCGAGGGAAATCCCAGGCATTGAACCTTTACACGTTTCAAGACACTGTTTACGAGGACCCTATAAATGTGCCATGTAACAAAATCTCTTGTTTGATGTGTGAATTGTGTGAAATTCTCTGTTCCCTACACAACTTCTATTGAAAAAATAGGATACGTAACTAATTAATATGATATATTTCTTAATGTGTTATTCAAATAATCGCTGTGTATTTGAAATGTTCAGCATTGCTCTGCGTTGCTACTGCCTTCTCTACTATAGAATAATGTGAAGACAGCTATCACGCACTGCTTAGCTCTGCGAATTGACAATTATTATACATACCTACCTATAATAAGACATAACTACGTACGTGATTGTATACATACCCGCGAATCAGCACATGTGAGACCACTCGCAATAGCATTAATTGGCCTCCAAATATCCGGAGTGCCAATTTGACCGTTTTTGAGATCGTTTTGGAATAACTTCGAATCAAAATTCCACGTCGCCGCTCCAACCGTTCGTCTTTTCTCTAAAAGTGATTTCTGCGCAATGGCATCAGCCTTTGTAGTTTTAAAACTGCTGAGAGTCTTCTCGAAAAAGCCTGTTTTAGCTTTAGGTTCCTCCTGATCTGTTACTTTTGCGGTTTTCTTCGAGTCTAACGTCTTTGCGCTCCTTCTTTTGTCGAAATCTTTCGGAGGCTCTAGCAATGCGTAGATCGTTAGTGATAAAAAATGGCCGGCGAGTAGAGTTTGAAGGTCCACTTTACTTGATGATTTCACTGCATCTTTTTGTTTTATTATGAACTTGAATTCTTCATTCCATACAGGCCAAGAGGTCTCTTGTAACGTGGTCTCAAATTTGCTATCACCGGGGAATAATTTCACCTGAAAGTTGTAATGAAAAACTTTAATTTCCGGCTGCAAAAACACTAAAAGCCTATCTGGGTGCTTTTGTAAACATAAGTTTGAGACTTTGAGTGGGAAGTAGGATAAAGGTAAGTTTGTTTATCGGATATAATTTTACCAATTTAACTAATTAAGCTAATCTTCGTAATTTTATATAATGGACAGGTTAGATAATGGAGCATTTTAGCTTCAATAACTTTGTAAAGATATGAAATGGAAATAAATGACGGAAGATACAGATATTAAATAATGTGAAAATGATAAACATGCACAGAACAATAACCCAAGGTCATATCTTGGTACTTATAGGACCTAGTTAGTAGCACCTTAGTTACTTCCCTATTTCGATCTGAAAATTGGAGCATTAGTGTACGTACCTACTTGCCTATTAAGTACCGATAAAAAGCGATAGTGTTATCGTAAGCGTAAAAGATACGGAAATTTTTGATAACGTAAATAATGGACATAACTTGTGGGAATTATGACTGTGACTGCAACATGCCATGCTGCATGGCATGTCGCATTCACAGTTGCATGGCCCATGCACCGTCTGCATGCCATATGAATGTATGTAGAGGCATAGGATAGGTAGATGAGACTAGCAAATTCCCGGAACTTCGTACCCGTCACGTGGAAATTTCCCAAAATACTTAATTCTTGCACCCCTATAAAATAAAAATAAATAGTGGAAATTTCCCAAAATGCTTAATTTTTGATTCCCTATACAATAATGGAAATAAATAGTGGGAATATCCCAAAATCGTTAATTTTTGCTTCCCTATACAATAATGGAAGCTACTCTAAAAATTGTAGGTATTATTGAGGTTGGGATTATTGCATTTTTTTTGTATGGAAGCCTAATTATTTTGTTTTCGTTTTGGAGATTAGCCAAGAGAAAGATACCTACCCATACGAACAAAAAAAAATTCTTACAATGCAATTAAGCAAAAGCTGTTTTTTTATTGTACGACAACCTAGGTACCTAAGCGCTTGGCCTTCATCTCATCTGGTTTTTTAAGTTATGATAAGGCCGAAGGAGGAAGCACACCTGACCCAATTCCTTAACAGTCTGAGGAACTGGCTACCTTACTTCTTACTTCTAAATGCCGGAACACAACAGGTTTAGAATTGAATTGTTGTAAGAATGCTTGTAAGGACACCAGAATTAGGTAAGATATTGGTAGCTAGCCAGGCCCTACTACCAACCGAACTAAGCACAATATTGTACTTCCCTGGGTATCGAACCCGGTACCTCTGGACCTGAAACCGGTGGGCGAACTACTAGACCACAGAGGCGGTTAAAACATTACAAATACCTACCTACTTAGACACTTCAATTTTATCTATTTGGATAGAATATATTTTCTTGCCAGTAAGTAGCCGCGCAGTATCGGTCTAAACCTAGACCGTACCTAGTAACATACCTTACTTAGCTACCTAGGTACTTATACTTTATCCACAGGTACACCTACTTATCTAAATTTATACGAATGCGCAGATAGTTACCGACAATTACCAACACAGTCGGCCTCAATTAGGTAAACAATTAGACGGATGTTAAAAGGTAGGTACGTAGATGATGAATGTAGCTCTTACCAAGCTAGGTACATACCTACCAGATTCAAGGTAGGTAACACAGGCATGAGGTGTAAATAATCAAAGTCAGGGTAGGGTATATATATATATATATATATATATATATTGGACAATATTCATACACTGTATGGTTTTCTCCGATCAGTGACGATATGACGATGACGATTGTCAAAAACAGCCAAGGCTACCTAGTTACCTCAAGCTTAATGTGGGCACAGCAGGTACCTATGTAATACCTAGTAATAGCTTGGCAAAGGTAGGTAGGTAGCTATATTACATTTGTGTGTGCTATAAAGTATAAATAAAGCATGGATCAATTTTGTGTGTGCTAGAAGTACCTACCTACCTACCTACCATACCTTCCTACGTACCTATCTACGTATCTAAACAAATTATAGTTACTTAATACTGCTGAGTCGAGGCTGATACCTAAATTAGATTATCCCATTGACTTTTTCCTAGTCAGTCAGGAAATTGGGATGGATTGCTGTAGGTTTGTTGCTCATTGCTAAAAATGATATAAGATAAAATCGTGTTTGACACAGAGTAGCATAGCATGTTATGTAGTACCTACCTGTACTATTATTTATATTGTGGTTTAGGTAACAAGTTACCTACCTAACTCAGTGACGTATTTACAGCTGATATAAGCAGACAAAATTCCAACAGTTATAGATAGACAGTAGGTAGGTAGGTACACTTGTGCTAGAGGTTAAGTAGGTACTTCTAATGTCAATGGCGATCAATTCAATAGGTCTTTTTGTTAATAAGTACCTACCTTAACAAGATATCCATGGGCGCGACTCAGCCCAAACAAGGAAGGGAGATGCCGGGCGCCGATAACAGTCGCGTACAAATTCTTCGATACTGGGTGAAGCGCCAACTTAAACCCTATCTCAGGCTCCAGGCTCCCGGTCCCAGCCAACTGGCTGTCATTACCACGATTCAAGATATTTTTCAACTTGTTAAGTGAAAACGCCATTGTAAACAGTCTACGAAAACGCGCACTTAAAAACCGGTTTGTGTATAATTTATCACGCGATCCAACTTGATGCCATCGATTTCCATCCTCAGGTGATGTACTTCGCGGCAAGGTGAGGTAAATCCCACTGCGAACACTGAATTTATGGAATACTTTGTTTTATAAACTTTGTAGTTAGGTTTCACTCGCGTACAGGTTTGATCGCATCTGTTTTGTGACTACTTGTTTGGCATTCTTTCTATTATCAATGATGTAGTACTACAGTACAGTGTAAAACGAAACTTATTTCGAAAGGTATAGAGATATTCGTCGTCTCTGTCACGCAACCGGATAGTTGGCATGTGCGCAAGCGCTAGAGGAGCATTACATTACTCGTAGTTATATTTTAGTAACGTTATGTTCGGTTAACTAGATGTTAACTAGACGTTATTTCAACGGAGCTGCCATCTGTTGGAAAGTAACATAATGAAACATCAATTAAATTGACGTAAGGCGCTGAACAACGAGTGCCTATAGTATTAGGTACTCGTTGTTCAGCGTACCTGGTAAAAGGGAAACAATAAATGATATAGGTACTATGAACCAGCTCGGCCTTCTGCGCCGTAGGTGGGTTGGATTCCCACCCGAGACAAATAGTTGTGTCATGAATATCAGATGTCTGGGTGTTGTAGGTAACGAAATAAGCACAAGTATTATAACCGTTATCTAGCACCCATATTACAAGCTTTGATTGTTTGGGGCCAGATGGCGCTGTGTGAAATTAATGTTAGGGGTTTTTTTGAGATCCTTCCTTTGAATTAGACCAGACTATTTAAAACCGACTTCAAATAAGTTAAAGGAACGAAAAATCGTTACCATTATCCTGGCATACTACTACACGGCACCATAGTAGGAACCGATTCTAAACATTTGATTAGGTCATCTGTGAATACTTTATTTTAATCTTTGTTCCCATCACTGCTTAGATATTTCCCAGAATCCCGTGTTATTGCACACTTATTAGACTCTTAAATAGGGTGTCATAGACGTCGTGATGTCGTAGGTTTTTCAATGAAAAAAAATAACTTTTTTATAGTTTATAAAAAAGTTATTTTGAAAAAAAAGGAACCAGCTTCACCACTAAAATCTTAAAAATAGCTCTAAGGGTAAGTTCTTAAGTTATGCAATGATACCTAATGTGCCATACAATAAACATGTTTTTTTGCTTGGCAATGCGGCACCAACTTATTTTTACTCAAATAACTGATTCCCTAGCTGAATAAAGAGGTAATGTGGACCGTTTCGTCTCGTTTAGAATTTTTGCTCTGAGGTATTGTAAAAATAAGGCATCAAATCAGTAAAAAATAGTCATTTATTTAAAAGCTTCGATTAAATATTAGGTATAGTAATATTTAACACTGTACATCCTGCCTGTACGTACATTATACATAACATTATAATAATCGCGCATAAAATTTATAATGATAAAATACAACTTCTCTAACCTTTTCAAGAAACCTATAACCTATTTTAATATACGACAACACATTCAACATAAAACCGGACAGTGGAACATAATTATCTACCATCCGTTTTTACCTATTTTTCAATAATATGAATTAAATAATTGATTTTTAAATAGGTAATTGAAATCAAGCAAATCTTTCCAGCAGATCAAACATTTTAGAAATTATTTCATCAATTCGTTAATTTCCGTTCCAAGTAATCAAAAGTCGTTCATTCCTTATCTCAACTTGTGGAACCAGGTGAGATGAAGGCCAAGTGCTTACCCGTCGTACAATAAAAAATACAAAATAAACTTTTACCCGCCCCATTTTGTAAGCAAATGGTTCTATTTTTAAAATGCAAAGAAATCCAACAAAAAACGTGACCTGATTATCTATAAGCACTAAACTCCATGACAGCTTCTCGAAGTGATTAATTAGATAACAAGGTGTCACGTTTACAGACACATTTCTTTCTAGACACCACAATCCTTCTAAATTCACCTACATATAGCAGTCTCCCATCTATTTTACTTGGTTTGCTTCATTCCTGTCCTACTAAAAGTTCGATTTTCTAACTGTTAGGACATATATATATTCCTAACTGTAACACTGATTAATCGAACATTTTGGATACGCTGTTTCTGGTACAAACAGAATGAAGTACAGTGAAATATAATAGAACCTCCATCGCAGTCTATTTTCATACTATATCAGTACAATAAAATAAATAACTCAATGAAAAGCGACACAAATATGTCTTGGTCTAATATTGTCTATAAATAATATTAATAAAATGAAAGTGTCTTGAAATAGGGATCGCAATATATAGACAGCCCATTCACCTGAGAACTTGACACCAACCACTACGATCGCCAACTCACCTTCCAAGCATGGTGATTAAGACTTCCACGTATCGCAGTGGATTTTTAAGAACTGTGATCATAATACTCTCAAACAGTGTATTTTATACTCATTATATATTAACAAACGAAATCCAAATATGAAAAAAAAACAAAGCTTAAACCGTTAGGGACTTATTTATATTGGAATGGTTTAGTAAAATCAATATTGCGTGTTTTCAAGGTTTGCCGTGACCTTGCATTGCACTCGAACATAGAAGCAAGAAAGTTAGCTACGTTTTAGAGCGCCCTTCCAGTTATGCTAACGTTCCTTACCTTTTCAGGGATAGGCTTTAAATAGCCATATTTAGCGGCGGCTTCCAAGTCTGACACGAAAGAGGCTACTGGCAGCTGAGACCAATCCACTTTCTTTTGGTTTTTACGCCTGCAGAAAGATCAAATAGTATAGATTTGACATGAGAATCAGAGTGTCACGTGATAATGACGTTGTAGTAAGAGACTAGACAGCAAGAGTTCGCTCTAGGTCTAGGCCTTGGAGAAAACCTTGACCATGACCGTGAGAATGGAGTAGTAGAAGGGGCTAGACAGCAAGTGGTCACTCTAGGCCTTGGAGAAAACCTTGGACATGACCGTGAGAAAGGCGTCGTAGCAGGGGACTGGACTGCAAGTGGTCGCTCTAGGCCTTGGAGAAACTCCTGGCTATGATCGCGAGAATGGCATCGTAGTAGGGGGCTAGACAGCAAATGGTCGCTCTAGGCCTTATGAAACCTTGGCCATTGCCGTGAGTATGGCGTCGTAGTAGTGTTCTGGACAGCAAATGGTCGCTCTAGGCCTTATGAAACCTTGGCCATTGCCGTGAGTATGGCGTCGTAGTAGTGAACTGGACAGCAAGTGGTCGTTCTAGGCCTTGGAGAAAACCTTGGCCATGACCGCGAGAATGGCGTCGTAGTAGTGTATAAGAATAGACACGATAAGGACAAGCATGGCGAAGCATATCCCGGTGATGTACATGAACTGGCTGGCTTCCTGCGGCGTGGCGAGCAGCTCTTCGCTACTGGTGTCGCGGTCCAGGGCGTCGAATTCTGATGTATCTGAGGAATACATTATATTTCAGGCTAGTAGCTGCTCAAAAAAAAAACATATGTGGGAGATGATCGCAATACCTGGAAACCTATTGTAGTGGCACAGTAGAGGTAAAAACATAATCCAGTTTCCATATTACTAGCGCTGTGTAAAATTTATGTCCTGTAACATGTTTTTTTTTTTTTTTTTTTTTTATCGTTTACCTGCAGGAGTCTCCACGTCACACACAACGTCGGCCTCCGTGATCTGCAGGTCTAGCAGCTCCCTCACCGAGAGCAGGGCTTCGGCCGGCGCCTCCCCGGGGAACAGGTAGTCGCACAGGTACAGAGACCCCACCGGTACTAGAACTCGGCGAGGCGGCTCGTTGAAACAAACTTTTTCTGCAACATAGTATAACTTGTAACCAGGTGAGATGAAGGCCAAGCGCTTCCTCATCGTACGAAAAAAAAACATTTGGTTTGTGGAAGTGGTAGGACTTTGTTTAAGTCCGCCTGGCTAACAACCACCATCTTACCTAATTCTGTCGCCATAATAACAATTCTTAAAAAAAATGTTGTGTTCTGGTATCCTAGGTAAGATAGCCAGTTCCTCAGTTTGTTGAGGATTCCGGGTGAATGCGCCTCCACTTTCGGGTTTATCTTAACTTGTAACCAATGAAAGCCACGCGCTTCCTCGTCGTACAATAAAATATATATATATATATATATATATATCCTATCAGTGTTATGATCATTCAGCCGTAACCGCTAGCGAAAGCCAACGCGACTCCGTTATCACTAGGACATAGATTACACCTACCAAGCAAGAGGCAATGGGGGCTTTTTTGATACGACTTACCCAAACTTCTAAATTTCAGGAAAACAAGCATGAACAATCAACGTAGCGTACCTTCACACCTACCGCAATTTAATAACATTTTTTTTGAGAATTGTTATTATGGCGACAGAATTAGGTAAGATGGTAGCTAGCCAGGCGGACTTAAACAAAATCCTACCACTAACCAAACCAAGCACAATATATTGTACTCCCCATGGGGATCGAACCCGGGACCTCTGGATCTGAAATCGGTGGGTTGAACCATTAGACCACAGAAGGCGGTTAAAACGCTACCTGCGTAGCGTACCTTCACACCTACCCCAAATTTAATCTCAAACAAGAGGCAACGGGGGCTATATGATGCGCCTTACCCAAGCTTCTAAAAATTCAGGAAAACAAGCATGAACAACCAGCGTAGCGTACCTTCAGGCAGTAGATTGTCATCGATCAGCGCGTCGCAATGCATAGTGAACCGCGATGCGAGAGAGCGGACTATGTCCTGTTTGACGGCGTCTATCGCCTCGCTGACCGTCGCCTTAGGATATATGAACACGCTGGAGGCTACCACACCGCTGAAGTGTATGCTGCCATCGCATTCTAGGTACTCTACTGCTTCGGGAAGGGAGTTTTCCTGTGAATAGTGAAATCCATAATTCATTTATCGTTTGTGCACCTATGTATACAAATGTGGAAAAGCTTGGTCTATCTGCTAGGTCCTGCTAATTAGCATACATTTTTTATTCACTCCAGCATTTTATTCAATCCAGCCCCAAACTAAGCATAGCTTGTAATATGGGAACTAGATTACGGATAGAATACTCAAATAAATTTTGTAAATACATACGTACTATATGATACAACACCCAAACACAGAACAAGCTTCTATATTCATCACACAAATGTTTCTTCTGGGTGGGATTCGAACCTACAGCGCAGAAGGCAGATTTACTACCAACTGAGCTATGAGGCTTGTTATAATAATACATTACATATGTATCTCATTTTAAATGAATGAAATGTCAAAACATAATATTGAGATTAATATAATGTTGAGAAATAATGTCAAATTCAAATGACAGTAACTTCTAGAAACGTTTGTTAAGAAACTCATTCCAAGGTTTGCGGTTGTACAGTGTCTGCTCTATGCAAGTTTAATCACATTACTATGTTTTTATCAGCCTCAGGATAGATAAACACGCTAGAGGCTACTACACAGCTGAAGTGTATGCTGCCATCGCATTCTAGGTACTCTACTGCTTCGGGAAGGGAGTTTTCATGTGAATAGTGAAAGCCGAGGTTTGAGCTTGTACAGTGTGTAATCTATGCCAGCTTTAATATGTTTTTATCACCATCTTTTTTTTACTGTACAATGGGAAAGTTCTTGGTCTTCATCATCATCTGATTTACAAGTTATAAGGCTGAAGGAGGAAGCACACTTTACCCAGAATCCTCAACAATCTGAGGAGCTGGCTATCTTACCTCTGAATGCCGGAACGCAAAAAATATATAATTGTTGTTATGGCGACATAATTTGGTAAGATGGTGGTAGCTAGCCAGGCGCACTTTATCAAAGTTCTACCACCAACCAAACTAAGGACAATATTGTACTCCCTGGGGATCGCAAACAATTTGTTTTACATTGAAAACTGTGTGAGTTGTTTTCACATTACGAAATCTAGCCAGAAAACAAGCCAACCTAAAAAGTACTTACAAAAGGCACAAACAGTGACACTTGCATTGATTTTGGAGTTTCGTTCTGGGTTGGTTTCGCATTTGATTTTGATTTCTTCTTCTTTGTGACCTGTTCCAGAGGTTCTGAGCCATCCTTCAACTCTCCATCTATGAACATCACACTTGATTCTATGGTTTTCTGGGCAGACTCCAGAATTGCCTGAAATAAATTTAAATGTGTTAGATTATTTTTTAGTATGTATGTCTATTTCCACTTCTTTTAACAACAAATAATAGATTTAATTTCATAAAATACTTTACAACTAAGTGGATATAAAATAACACAGTGCCTGCTATCAACATTGGTAATACAAAAATATGTTGGACATTTATGCAGGAATTATATTGTATTGTAATATAACTGTAAACTCTTTCTTAGCTTTATAATAAGTAACAATAATATATTCTATTTATTCAGACAACATGATCGTTAGTAATTACTTATATCTAAAAAACTTAGGCATAATGTCAGTAGGAAAAATGAAATTAATAAAATAAAAAGAATGAAGTATAAGTAATATTTTTTACATTACTTGCTTTTGCTTGTCTGATACTTTGCCTAGATAAGAAGAAGCCTGTCTTTTCTATGTTTAATTAATATCATTTAAAAAAAAAGCCTATCTTTACCACATTCCAATAAGATCCCTTCAAGGCCTGAAAATGGAAGGAAATAAACAAACAAAGTTAACCTCAGACAAAGTTAACAACAATGGTAAGCAGTTGACCACAGTTTTTTTTTTATTTATTATTTTATTGTTATTGAATAATTCTATAATTCTTCATCTAATGTACTAATTGTAAAAAAACTTTTAGGTTGCTCAACAAAGTTTGTGCAGATTTGTAATATGTTTGTATTATAACACCCAGGACTCTACTCTCATCCCATGGAAGTATCTTAAAATAACTTTATAGTGCACCCCTATACTGTGGTAGAAAACTGGACAGCCTAGAAATTTTCAAGCCTCTTCCTCTTGGTTGCTGGGTTGTTATTCTGCTACACTTTTTTTTTTAAACTGGATTTTAAAGAGAAATGGGATAATCTTTTACCTGAAACTGTTGCTTGACAGATATAGCGCTTTTCTTCACAACAACTGGATAGATCTCATCAAATTCATAGTAACAGTCTAGCCGCTGCCACTGATGCGCTTTAGGCACAAACTTCCAATCCACAGGCTTTATCACTGTGCTTCTGCTTCCAGAGCCAACTTCCACACTCTTGCATGTGAGAACCTTTGTGTTTGTCGACATGTGAAGCACAAGCCTCTCATTAGTGTTAGGGCAGTTTCCATACATATGCTGGTTGACATTCAAGGCCTTGTATATGTGGTTCAGAACTGCTTTCACTTTGCTGAAGCTGTTGGGCTCTTCAAATATGTCTTCATCACTTGTGATAAATATGCCTGCAATTTTATCATAAAATCAGGGTATTACATAGGTATGTAATACACAAAGGTTCATGATTAATATTTTTTTACAGTGTAGTATCATGATCAAATTTTGATGTTGAAGACATCAATATGGCATAAAGAACATAAGCGTTCCAGCATTTAAGAGGTAAGCCATTTCCTCAGTTCAAAGGAAACCTCAACAGGTTTATTTTGAAAGCTTTTCAAACATGGTACAGAAAATATCTTATCTATTGTCAGAAATTTACAAACAATTAAAAATAATATATGTACAATTAAACAAAAGCTTTTCAAGGATCATGGTACAGTAAATATCTTATCTATTATGAGAAATTTACAAACAATTAAAAAGAATATATGTACAATTAAACAAAGTATGTTATAGATAGATAAGATAGATAATTTATTTCTCTTAACTTAAGTCTACATATACAGTACTTATCTATAATTCAACACATGTTCTTTTCAACCTAACTTATTTAAACTAAGAAATTAAAATTAACATTGAGTAGCCTCAATAGGCATATTGTAGGTACTAAATAAGGGGTTTTGTTATGTGGGTAAGTTAGATAAGTATGTACTTATTAGATATGTAATGGGTTAGGGTAGGATGAATCAAATTAGGGGTTCTTCGCTAACTTTGGTCTTCACACTAGGATTCCCTGTGTTGTGAAGACCAACATTGAGTTACATAGTTATGTACCAGGTTCGGTTATGGATTTCTAGTGGTTTCATAGGATAACTTATCACCATTGCCTTGCCATTGGTATGTGTGGTAAAGTAAAGGATGGAGTGTAAAGCAAAGGTTTTTTTTTTTAAGTTTAAATGTGAATAACAAAAGTAGGTTGATAATTAAAATACATATGTATATATACTAATTACTAAATTTTCATCTATTATATAGCATGTACAAAGGAAGCAGTTGGATTACCTAAGGACCTTTAAAAGCAGTCTATAGGTAGCTAACTGTTCCAGACCAGTACCAGAAGGAAGAGTGGCCAAGACACTGGCTAAATTGCCACACTTAATAGCTATGCTAATTCACCATCCTAAATAGCCCTTGGGTCACATATCAGCTCAATGAAAATATCTCAATTTATCACAGTAAATAAATATTTTTAGCGCAGAACTGTAGTCTTTTTAAGCACCTCTGTGGGCTAGCAATTCAACCCACCGATTTCAGATCCAGAGGTCCCGGTTTTGATCCCCAGATGGAGTACAATATTGTGCTTGGTGGTAGGACTTTTTTTAAGTTCACCTGGCTAGCTACCACCATCTTACCTAATACTGTCACCATAACCACAATTCTAAAAATTGGTGTGCTCCAGCACTCAGAGGTAAGATAGCCAGTTCCTCAGTTGGTTGAGGATTTCGGGTGAAGTGCATCTCTACCTTCAGCCTTATCTCAACTTGTGACCAGGTGAGGTGAGATGAAGGCCAAGCTCTTCCCCATTGTTCGATACAAAAAAATCATTTTTATCATTATTTTATACAAAAACTAAATAAAGGGTAGTTGTGTGACCTGTAAGTACTCAAACTTCCTTTGAAAACTTGTTGTAGCCAGGCATAAAACTCGTGAACCATGAGTTTTATGCCTGGCTGGTAATACATATGGTTTGTTAGTAATATAAAATCTATGATAAGTAGTAAGTACCACAATCTAGGATAGCTATCCAGGTAAGGTAGGCCTTACCTGGATGGCTATCCTAGATTGTGGAGTAGGTTTTAAATAATTCAATATAAATTCTGTTTACCTTGTACGAACATGCCACCAGGCAACATGCGGGTGACATGCTTTGCATGATCAGCAACCCACGCTTCTGAAACTCCTAGAAGTGTTTTCACAGGCTCCAAATTCTCAAGAGGATAACTACTCTCTGAGACATTATCTGAGCTTTTCTCCTCTGGTGTACGCGCCAGATGGATAACATTCTCTCTCGCATTTGTTGTCTGCAAATCAAGAAGCGGTAAGATGCAAATGCAGCGGCTACTATCGTACTTGGTAGGTGCATGAGCATTATGAGATTCGGTAAATTGAATTGTACACAAACCTGGCCGAGAATAAGTCCGATGACGAAAATTTCATCTGTGGCATACTGTTCCAGATACTGTAGGCAATATTCGGGAGAATGCACAGTTCTAACCATTGTAACTAATATTTAATTTCTATATGTAAATAACATTGAGAATCTAGCATATATTTCAAGGCAAGGATTTAGATTTCTAAGAATTTATGATGAAATTAAATCAGTCTGGTCAGCTGTTTGATAAATACTAAGTAAGAAGAGCCGGGACTTCTTATTCTTAATAAAAAAAGTTAACCAAACGTCGCAGCTAACTTCAGCTTCTTTGATACGGCGTGTAATGCAACCGTTTCATCGATTCTGCCGTGTCGAGTATTTTAAGTGTCTATGATTGCATACCTACTACAGTAGGAATGAACAATATAATAATTAAACGGTAGGTTACTAAGAGAACCTAGCGCCACTAGTTTAATTGTGGCAACCAACTTTTATTTTTCTCAAAACCAGTGGCGCAAGTTTCATAAAAAAACACATTAATTGAACCGGACAATTTCCAAAATTGATTTTCTTTTCAACTTCTTGTATCGCTGAGAACTTCAGTAAATATGAAGTTTAAGCAACCTGAAATTATTTTGAATAGACTTTAATACTTCGAGGGTAAATAGTTATAGATATAAAGAAACTTAAACACTTGAAATAAAAAAAATCTATGATATATAGAAATAAAAATATGCAAAAAATATTGTAACGAATTATTAAAATATGGAACACTGTTTTGATATTTTGCATTGCGCGTTATCCTCGGCGTTAAAAGATAGCAGGCTAGAAAATATATTAGACCATTTTCACACCTAAATAAGTACAAATGTCGATATCGATACATCTTCTAGATTCGGAAAAAAATAAAAAAGCTTTTTTGCTCAAAAAATCTCCCCAAAGACAGATAACAGATAGTGAATATCTTTTAACATTATAATTGGGAAAAAAATGGCAGAAGAAGATAGCACCTAATGATGATGGTTGTGAAAAAAGTACCTATTGATATCTTTTTCGATTAATTAATAATTCATGCACAATTTTTTAGTTTAACTCCATGAAACAATAATAAAATATTTGATATTTTGTATAGAAGGACAAGGTCACGTGACTTTCGAAACCCAAAAAAAAATGAAAAGTCTTTTTGCCTGTTATTGTTTTTATAACTGCAACGTTTTTAAGATACAATTCTGACGTCTGACTCTGACTCTGGCGACCACAGTCACCAACACGAACAACTGATTTCCAGGGCTAATTTACACATAATCACATAGAGAATAAGAAAATGTTATTGTAATTGGGCATTGTTTATATCCTCAATAATAGATTGATGCTTCAATCTTTTTACGAAATTTCATACTACAATCACCATATAATCACAATTGAACTCATACCCACCGGTACGCACCGGCAACGAAAGTAGTTTACAGAACGACGGGGAACGGGGGATTTAAGTTAGTTTTTTGTCAAACCCATAGACTTTGTCAACAAATAATAAAACGAAATATATCAATCTCTCACATCAAATCGCAAGCACTAAACCACAGATATAACAGACAGATGCATTCGAGCATTTATTGGAGTTGGCTTCGCCGAATATCGTATCGTAACGAACTCGGGACAAGTTTGACACAACGCGAATCGACGACAGTAATTGTTCGTGGAGAAGCTTGAATCTACGACTATGTTCAGTTGTTGTTTACTTCGTCTTATGTTTCATCGGGCCCATTGCGAGCCTAAAATAACGCGCAATGAAAAAAATTAAATTATTACATAATATACATAATAAGTTCATATTAAAATATATTTTTTTAAATGACTATACTAGCCTATTTCTTTTTGATTTCAGGTTACATAAGCTTTATTACTACAATTCTCAGTGATATAAGGAGCAATAAAAAACCGATTTTGGATGTATGGTATTGAATGCCGGGTTTATTTATGGTGCTTTATAATGTTTATAATTTTTCATGTCCACTTCTGTCAAGTTTGATTAACTTGAAAGCTCTGTTTTGACGTTAAGTAAATATTTTTGTGACTAAGGAGTCCCGTCCCTTCTTACGTTGTATTGTATTCTCTCTGAGTATGATAATCCCCATAGCCAACCGACGAGTTGTCTCGTCAATCCGTAGTCGTGTTGGTCGTGTCACGCTGGGGTGTTGTGTCAATGTTAAAGTTCAGGTCGTTCCTTGTCTGCAAGATAGCTGCGGGTAAGGCCGTTCAGCTGGCGCTATTTACGTAGCATCGACACGATGCTACGATATTATTCATTCCATCGATATTTACTACTACGAGACTATTTCCAGGAGATTGTGAGCATTGCTAAGGTCTTACCTATCTACCTGTGTAGGTAGCTAAGACCTTCTGTAGCATTTTAGAGAGCCAATTCATTTAGGTTGCTCCCTCCAACTGCAATCCTATCAGCATTTCACAGTTCAGGTACCGCGCCTCCAGGGTCTCCGATCATCCGGTAGTCGCGATTTCATGTTATTTCTTTGCTATCTTCTAGTTAATTAAAGCCAAGTTTCTGTTGGTCTTTCGTTTATTAATCATGTATCATATAATCATAATCATAGATCTTAAGAGACTTCTAATGTTAAAAATTCCAAATTGACCTCCGTAACAAGTTGGCGTATTTACATGAGTCCATGACCTGTATAGCTTATTCTCAAGCATTGGGGATGATAATTCCACAGAAAATGTTCATAAATGGTAGCGTTGAAATTTAAGGCCCTGTCATTAGACGTTTCCTCTTTTTCCAAAGGAAAATTATAGTACTTCTGAACAAGTCACGAGTCTATTGTTTTATAAATGTATTACTTCAGGTACCTATCTATATTAAAGGTAAGCTGAAAACATCATAGCTGAAAATTTTCTCTATATTTTTTTTTATAAAAAATGGTACGTTTCAAAATTTACAAGAGAAATATTGTGATACCTACAATGAATATTGACTTACGATTTATTTTAAATGATAGGTTACATGTTCATCTACATTAAAGGTAAGCTAGTTTTTTGATACCAATTCAAATTTAATTTTAATCATGAATTATTTGAAAAACGACAGGCGCACCGCGCGCCCGCCTTACAATTAGTAGCTCTGTGACCACTGTCAATGTCGGACGTGTGCTTGTCGTCCTCGCAGCGGTCAGACAACACCTAGACTCAGAATAAATATTAGCACCAATTTAAATTTTGTTCTGTGCCAGTAAAGGTATCTTCATATAGTCACATTACCTACCTACTAATAAGAATTATCAAAAGGTTTTATTTACGATACGCCTGCGCCACCTACAGCTTGCCGTTGTCAACTCTCATAATCGTTTCTGCCGCGATTTAAGCTGCGTAGCGCGCCTTAAGTCGAATCGGAAAAAAATGATTGTTCTGATCCAAATACTTTCCATGTTTGAGAATCGCTAAACAGGTCTCCGTCTCAGATCGTGGTAAAGAAACTTTACTACGGCATAAATCCTTACTTTATCCAGGCTCAGTATGCGTTTTTATTAGAATAAGAAATACTGTTTTAGTGTAACACTTTTATTTCCTACACCAATATTATTACTATTACAGTGCGGATTCAATATAGAAACAAACAAAGCAGGCATACAGTGAAACTCGTTACAAATGTGCTTTTATAAAAAACTGCTTATCCTACCTTCATCAATGCTATGTTCGAAGATAAAATAACATACTAGTACACTTACACATATTGGAATACATTACAAAGCACCTTAAAAGTATCGGTGATGAAATTAAAACAAGTCTGCGACAAATAAAATAACACTCTAACATAGTGAGATGGATTCAGTTGAATTTGCACTTAGAGAAATCCATTTCGGGGTGCTGTTCCATGAACCTGTGAACAAAACATGTATTAGTTTAATGTATTATCAGCTATCAGTTATCACTTACTTTTTATATAAACTACTTTCTTTCAATTTGTTCCATTTTTATAAAACCATATTATTTGATTGTTATTGCCTTTCTAGTTCCTTTTGATACCAATAAGCACGTATCTAACATGTGAATAACGTCGTGGATTATGCTAATAATACCTCGTTGTTATTAACTATTTATTTTGTAACATACATTAATGTTTAAAAATGTTTTAGCATAGTTGTTTGTTGTTCCAAATAAATAAATATTAGGTACTGACGGTCCCTCAGTCTTGACCAATTAACGCTGTATTAGTGCTTGATCGCGCGATTGGAGGGGAAATCAAGCTACATCCTTGCACAAGCAAGTTTCTAATCTAATGGCGGAGTAGGGGACTATGTTTTTGTTGCACCAAAAAACACCTTGTTTTTTTCGATACATTATTTTCATGTGTTGATATTGCACAACCAGATTATACACGGGCTGGTACTGTAAAAATAATACGAAGCCAATCAACTAGAAAAAAAGTGGATTCAAATTATTTGGCCGTGCATTATCAGTCCAATTCATAAGGACCAATAAAATAATAATAATAATAAAATAAAGAATATCCTGAAGTTGAAAAGCACTGTGCTAATAGTTGGTGGAATACTATAAACTAAAATAAATAACTAAAACATATATCTGATGCATGCCAGTTGTATTTTGAAATCAAAGAAGGAAATCTTCTTGATAGTTGAATTTAACTATACGTATGGTATACGTAGAACCAAAATTAGAAGTAAATTATGGAGGGTTTTAAGATAAAAGAGATTGTAGAGCATCTGTGACATTGTGATACAATGTACAGGAATACAACCAGTTGACATTCAGAGGCACTTTCCAATTTCGTCCTTGAGTTTATTAATTTACGGTTTTCCCATAGCAAAATAACCGTTGAACCTCACTCTTAAATAACCATTGCTTCATACCTTATTACTAAAATTACAATTATTTACTCATATAAAAGGGTAAGCGTGAGAGCGGCGCCAGTAGAAAAGGATTTTTTTTATTGTACGACGGGGAAGCGCTGGGCCTTCGCCTCACCTGGTTTTAAGTTATGATAAGGCGGAAGGTGGTAGCGCACTTCACACGGAATCCTCAACAGTCTGAGGAACTGGCTATCATACCTCTAACAACAATACAGAATTGTGGTTATGGCTTAGGTAGGATGGTGGTAGCTAGGCGCGCACTTAAACAAAAACTACCACTAACCAAAAAACAAGCACAATATTGTACTCCCCTGGTGATCGAACCCGGGGCTTCTGGATCTGACACCGGTGGACGAACCTCTAGACTAAGGCGGTTAAAATGCTAATCAGATGAGTCCTAGGTTAGCATGGTAAGTAACAAAGGATGATCTAATGATGAAGGAAGCTATCTCAACTTGTAATATGGTGAGATGAAGGCCAAGTGCTTACCCGTCACACAATAAAAAAAAAAGATGATAGCCATGTGACTAAAAGGGTAATGAATATGAGCGTGGCTGGACATGGAAGCAGAGGAAGGCCGAAGAAGAGAAGGACGGATTGTGTGAAAGAGCCAGGGGTATGAAAATGCAGAGTTGACTGCGGTTAGAGTGAGTGGAAAAATAGAACATGATATGCGGATTGCGGATCCCACCTAGCGTGGAATTAGAAAAGGAGAATGATACTCATTAAAAGGTTAAGATTTCTTACGCTAGGTCAACCAAATATTCCATCAATGTAAAACATAAGATAAGTAGATAAAACGAAGACAAATGTTCCTTTATACAAGGGATCTTCAAGTATCTATAAAAACCGGGTACACGTATAAAAATCTATTACTGCCGTGAAACCAGGTTAATACTGAATTGCATTTTTTTTATTTAGCTTATTTCACGTCATAGCTACTGATCCGATGAAGCTGAAATATTTTGAAGATATTGTTTTCTAGACCAGGATAACATATAGGCTTTTATCTGGATGCCACGCCAGCGAAGCCGCGAGGAGAAGCAAGTGCGTAATGAGTAAGTAGTTAAAGAGTAGTAGAGCTACTTGTGAAAGGGCTCGCCCGGGGAAGTACTACCACCATACCTATTTCAGCCACCAAGCAACATTGCTGTGTTCCGGTTTTAAAGGTATTGTTGCCGGTGAAATTAAGGGCACGCGAGGCTCAAAACCTTTATGCCTCAAGTTGACGGGCCCAATGCAGTGCCGTGTAGGCTATGTTCTTTGTGGATGTGACATACGCAGTAAGGCATTGTGCACTGAACATCAGGTGGGCTACTTGTCTGTTCAGTCTCCTAGTTGTATAAAAAAAAAGGTAATGTATCTTACTTTTTGAGCACATCCTGTTTCTTCTGCTCCTCGCTGGTCGGGAGGCCCATCTCTTTCTGCCTCTGATCGTACATCATCTTCTCGACGAGTCCGCGCGTTTCTCCGTCCAAATCCGATAGCTTCGATGGTTCTGGAATAAATGTACACATAATCAGATACTTTTTTAAGATTTGTTAGCTTTGTTAAGATCTATACCTCTGGGCTAAATAATGAGGTAGGTACTCCATTGAGGGGAAAAAAATCAGAAGGTATAAATAAAATATGGTAGTCATTCAAATTCAAATTCATTTATTCAGACGTCTTGGACGCTCTCACTTTGGACTCCAAAGTGTTAGTAAAACTTAGAATTAGAGAGGTTAGTACCTACTTAATAACTAAGAGAGATTTGGTCCTCTGAGTGTGCTGCCACAGCAGCGGACATTCATAGTTATTAGCAATCACTTCAGAATACTGTTACATATGATTTTTACACAGCGCCATCTAGCCCTAAACTAAACAGAACTTGTAATATGGGAACTTGATTACGGATAGAATACACACATAATTTTTTTTGCATCCCAAACACAGAACAAACATTTATAATTTTATATTCATCACACAAATGTTTGTCCCGGGTGGGAATCGAACCCATAACCTACAGCGTAGAAGGCAGAGCTTCTACCAACTGCGCTGTGAAGTTCCCAGATCAAATAATCAGAAACAAATTACAAATGCTAGATAATAGTGCTGCCAATCGATTTGCTTCTAATAGCATAGCAGGTACGTTTTCCAAGGTACCTATAATTTTAGCGTTGCTATTATGCTTTGACTTTGTCTATTATTATAAAATAATGAATAGGTGAACAACTCGGCATCGCCACAGATATCAGAAGCGTATCACTAAGGAAGCGTAGACCACATTTACAAGCTGTATTCCGTGACAATATATATTTTTTTCTAATTGTTTACAGGACATAAATTGTCACACAGCCTATCAAACAAAGCAAAACTTGTAATATGGTAACTAGATTACGAATAGAATTCTTATCATAAAATAAAAAAAACCACATAAAAAACATTTACATCCAGCACACAAAGTTTGTAACGCAGAAGCAGAAGGCAGAGCCACTATCAACTTAAACTTCTTTGTTTTATGGCAATTAGTGATAGGGGTCACTTATCTACCGTGCATGTCATGATAGCGTCATATACAAATAAAGGGGAGTATATGGCCGGTATTATAAAATGGGATCATTAAATTGATTTTCTAAAACATGGACATAACAAATAATATATAAGTCAATGTTAGTAAGTACCTATACTAAGCCGTTGTGGCTTGTCAAATCTATCTTGTCACTAGGACATGACGTAAAACTTCAATAAAATGATTTTAGGAGTCCGACTATGTGACATAAATGCAAACTTCTCAATGACTATTACATGCACAGTGCGCCCGCATGCATTAACCTTGGAGTAATAGAAGATTTACGACAGAACTTACCCGGGTTAATTTTCTTCGTAGATATCTCGGGGTCAGTTGAAACCAGACGACCCCACCAATTCATTTTATTTACCTGCAATTATAAAGTAAGATTTGTAAACAAGCTTTGCAAATGCAATAGGTATACTGTTTAATGTTCGAACTATGGAACTGACCATTACTTAAATTGGTACCCAACAAAATCGTCTTATTCTGCGCAGTAATGAATTTACGTTTAAAATAATTAGTTAGGTACACAAAAGCAATTTTAGAAGTGTTACAAGGTTCCCCTATGACATTTAACATTTTTGTTGTATGTATTTTAGTTGCTTTTCAGAGATTAGTTCGTATATTATTTGTAGACTGTACAAGAGCTAGTATTGTGTGATGATTAGCACAACCGCAACCGTTTACATATAGACATAAGCCTCCTCCAAGTCGGTACATTTGATGATTCAAAATGAAGCTAAAACTTTACTGAATTAAATGATTTTTATTTAAGGTTCAGGTTCATTGGTCTATAACTCGGTCGATACAAAGCGATCAATGAAACTGAGGTTTTTGATATTGAGATTGGTCAGTTTCAAGGCTCACCTTCAGATAGAAATAGACAATACTTAATTGTACACACACTAGGTAAGAACTTAGAAGCTAAGAACACGCAAAACAAAACAAACTTACATGTTACAATTGGCGGTCATATCTCTAAAGCAGCTGTCTTTACCAGACAACTAGGTACTTATAATATATTAACAGTAGGGGGAGTCCTGGAGACTGGGCCAGTGAGGAGACTTGAGCCACTTTGAATATACGCGCCAATGGTTCGTATACCTGCCATTGGATGCTGTCTGACAGTTCTTGACGTATGCGGCGCCATATTTGACATAATCAATTCGGCTCGCCAGTAAGCCTAAAAACTTATTTCGTGTGCCAAAAAGTGAAAACAAATATTTTGCGGAAATAAGTGTTTTTTTTATACTACTAGGAGACGGGACAAGCAAGTAGCGCACCTGGTGTTAAGTGAACTCTTGTCTATGACAAAGTCTTACTACATAGGTCACATCCACAAAGAACATAGCCTACACGACACTGCATTGCGCCAGTCAACTTGAGGCATAAAGGTGTTAAGCCTCACGTACCCGTAATTTCACCGGCAACCATACCCTTCAAACCGAAACACAGCAATGCTGCTTGGCGGCTGAAATACGTATGGTGGTAGTAATACTCCGGACGAGCCCTTTCACGCAGCTAAATATTCTGGTACGTCCTATCTGTATACCTTGTTGGATAGTGTAATTCATATATATAACTGCTTAAACAATCGGTAATGATGTTGTAAACAAAACAATCGACGAGATAAAATATGGGAGCTGCGGGAACTTGAACCATGCAGTTGGTGTATGTACAGTGGTTCTTCCTCCATATTGATCAGAGACATATTGGGAGAGTTGAACCATTTTCCATCTAAAAAAACAGCAATATTATTTGATGTTGTATGAAGCAACTAGTTAGGATTACTCATAATAAATAATATTTCATTACTTCGTTTTTATTGTATATAGCCTAAAAGGCCTATGATCAGTTCTCCCTCCATGTATGGTCGACTGTCCCGCCTATCGGGGAGACTTGTGCCAAATCCCATTTTTGATAAAAAATAGCACAGATCAAATTACGCAGTTTGATCAATAATTAGAATTTTGGTGTTTGCCATGTTGTAGCTATTGAAATTCACTATCCATAGGTACTAAAACAAATTCGCTACATATCTTAGGTACATTGCTATACGAGTTTGTGTTGGGGGGTTCAAGTCTCCCGGACTCCCCCTACATATAATTACATTTATTTTGTTTTTTAGTTTGTCATATTATTCCTAGAAGTAGGTATGTTGTACCCTTTTCCCATAATATTTAAAATCTTGTTTCTCTCTCTACCTAGGTTGGCTGGAGGAAAACTCTTGATGAAAACATCGTATTGCTGTTATCACGTAGATAATGTCACTGTACTTTACATAACTTTAAGGTGACAGCTGTCAGATGTATATCTGCCCTTCTATCATGGCCGACCCTTCAAACAGGTATCAACTATCCATTGCTGTGCTTATTGCACAGCAATTGATCCATCTGCTACCTCCGCGTCTTTGTTTGATTCCATAACCTTCAAGCAACTTCTGCACATTTTTTAGCGGACTTACCCGTTTAGACTAGCAATAAGAATGGACTCACCTTCTCCAGGTTGATGAGCAGATTGCGTCCGTCTTGCAGCACCCACGTGGACTCTTCCATTTTGACGTCAGCGTCTAGCTCGCCGTCGATGATGAGCGGCTGGCCGTTGATGCCGACCTTCAGATGCCGCTTCGTTATCGCCACGGTCAAGTCACGCGGCCGCAGCGTCTGACGCAGCGGCACTCGCACCTGGTAAAAACGATGGACGCGTGAGGAAGTAGCCACGTGACAAATTGATAATTGTCAGGGATTATTTTCAAAGTGTTTATGGTATGGTAGTTTTGTAAGGCCGTAATAAATTTAATTGCCCTCCTTGTTGTTAAACAATTTAAATGAAGAGAGAACGGATGCGCTCAAGTCAAATTTTGAGATATTTTATAATTATTTATGGCAAAACAGCATTTGATTCGAACTGATGGCGGTAGGTCAGTATGTTGCTAGGTTTTATTTTTAACCTGAGAAGAGAAGAGAAAAACATCTCGCTTTTTAAATTGACAAACTACATTTTGGATATTACTAAAACATCTTTAATAAGCGGACCATTTATTTCCATTGTTTTTTCTACACGACTAGTTTGAGCTGGTGGCGCTGTATAAATGTAATATATCGTTTTTTTCATTTATTACCCGAATCACCTACATATTTGTATAGCTACCTACATACAAGCCACACCGTGCTCTGCATATGAAGACAAAAACAAGAAAATATAATACAGGTTATTGAATAAAATCGTTTGAAATGGTAAAAATAAACACGGTTCGAGATTTGAGATTGCTCTTTGAACGATTTCTAGTTATACCTACCTACCTCTTGACATTTGAATCGCCATGATCAACGCGATAGCAGGTAAATTCAAATAACCTCAACGTTTATGTAGGAACTATAATCGAGATAATTAAACATTTGCGTAGCTTGTAATCGAGTCAACAAGGCTTTGAAACTAGAAAGCACTCTAAAGGTTGAGAATTACACCATTTAACATTTCGAAAAGGAATTGAAACAACATGAGTGACGTCAAGCCTTAATTTGGGTCGACGTTGAATAAAATATTCATTGACATCATAATCACAGCCATTTGCAACTCATAAGAATGCGTGCAGAACAATCCAATTATGATAATAACATCTCATTATAACTATGGTACTCATGATAGAGATTAAACTATTTCACCTCCAAAATGATTTGGCGTTGAAGAGTTGAAGTGTTAATGACCAGTGGAGCTAATTCGAATAGGTACTGTTTGAGTACAAGAGCAGTGTCAAGCAAGACCCAACTGACAGCAGAATCATGGATATAATAAATTCAATTCAATTGTTGGTGGTCAAACGACTAACATCAATAAAAAATAGAAAAAAAAAGTGTCGGTATATTAACCATATACGGCAATGAGTGAATGAACATATTATTGTACTTACACAAAAATTACATCGAACAATACATTATGTCACCTGACTCAGGATACATATATGAAGGCGGCTTTATTTCTTAAAAAGTAAAAAATTGCATATCAATTTAAGGGACAAATTAAATCAATTACAAATGCATTCATAAATTATAAAATAACATGAACTAGGTAATACAGACAAAAACAATTATTTCACATATAGGTAGTGCTATTGTTGATATTAATATTAACATGACAGCGACATTTTTAAATAGACGCAATGTAGTGTTTCAACCCATTCACAAAAAAAAACCGAGTTGCAGTGTCACATGTTGACGCGACTAATACCTATCTAGTACCGGCATTTGTGTTCAGTCTAGTGTCAGTGTCGTCATATAGATAATCCATAACATTAGGTCGTTTTTTTTATTGTACGACGGGGAAGCGCTTGGCCTTCATCTCACCTGGTAACAAGTTGAGATAAGGCCGAAGGTGAAGCGCACTTCACCCGGAATCCTCAACAAACTGAGAAACTAGCTATCTTACCTCTGAATGCCGGAACACAACATTTTTTTTAAGAATTGTTATTATGGCGACAGAATTAGGTAAGATGGTGGTGGCTAGCCAGGCGGACTTAAACAAAGTTCTACCACCAACCAAACTAAGCACAATATATTGTACTTCCCATGGGGATCGAACTCGGGACCTCAGGATCTGAAATCGGTGGGTTGAACTACACCACAGAGACGGTTAAAAATATTTGAATTGAGAGAAACAGGCTACTCAGCTTGTTCCACGAACCACGGTGGCGGCGGCGCGGCGCGATGTCCTCGCATTCCATGCAAGGACGATCCGTATGACTGTAGGAGTCTACGCTACCTGACTGGACAGCCGCGATCCGCGATATTACTCATCTTAACTAAATATTCAATAATCGATCGATTCTCTAGAATTTTATACAGCAGGATCTAAATATTTGAATTAAAACATTTGAGCATTGTTGACGCAGACGTGACTATAATACCTACTGAATTATATTTTTGTCCAATTCAGTACTGGCAAGCGGACCTCACAACCAACTCAAAAATAGCTCCAAGTCAGCCCATGGATGTCGCTAAGGCGGGCTTGAACAAAGTCATACCACCAACCAAACCAGGCATAATATTGTACTCCCTCGGGGATCGAATCCGGGACCTCTAGAGTACCTTGTGTGAGTTGCAATTGAAGTTCACTCAATTCGCGTTTGCTCACCGCGAATGGTAAACAGGTATTAATTTTCATACATATCATGTTAAACGCAAACGCGTTCAAGCCGGTATGTAAGCAAGTAGAAAACTCGCACTAGACACACTGCATCTGATAGTGGGCGAACCACTAGACCACAATTAATATACTGACTTCGTACTTCCGGCATTAGAGGTATGATCGCCAGTTCCTCAGAATGTTGAGGATTCCGTTTGAAGTGCGCTTCCACCTTCGGCCATATCTTAACTTTTAACCAAGTGAGATGAAGGCCAAACTCTTCCCCGTCATAAAAAAAAGAAGTCATTACAACGTATATAATATGCAAAGGTAATTTGAGTAACATGATGAAGGTTATTTATACGCTTTATATAACTGTTTACACGACCAGTAACTAAGAAGTCCTACTATAACACACTGATCTGTGTAAATAACGTGATTGAGCAAACAAAATAATATGTCATTAGACTATAAATATACACAATCACGGCAAATTCTAGCGAGATGACATCCGAGTTATTGACCTTCATGGTTGTAACAAAAACTGTTTTGATTTTATTATTAGTTTACTAATGTAGCCGCAATCAACACAATACTGACCATGATCAGTATTCAGGTATGCAAAGACGATAAAAATTGACTGAGATGAAGCATACGGAATGCTTGCTACCTGCTTCTCGATTTGCACCAAACGAAGGTACTTATTTTTACCCTCCTGCCACAAGAGAGTATTGTTTTTCGAAAGTATATCAAATTTATTGTTAAGTAATTTAGACGACTTGATGGATTTTAAAATGTCAGGTGTCGTTTGGTTCCTCTGAATTGTACGAGTGTCATAAATTAAGAGGTAACTTACTTACCTCTTTTTTTTATAATTACAAAATTTTAATATGGGGATGCGAATAAAAAAGTAATAGGGAAAGGATACAATTATATGTTTTGATATAAAAATTTTGTATATCAAATTAATAACATGCCGATTCTATTCTATAAATGTACATTTATCCACTTTATGGAAAATGTGTGTATTTTTACCGGCTTTCAAAAAAGGAGGAGGTTCTCAATTCGTCGGAATCTTTTTTAGGTATGTTCCCCGATTACTCGAAGACACCATGGCCGATTTGGAAAATTATATTTTTATTTGAAAGTATATACCATACTTCACAGGACGTCCCATTGACATCATTTCAGGATCTGTAATGTGATCCTGGAAAAATCGAGGGAACTCTTCAAATCCATCCATTTCCATTCATTTCATATTCGGGATCCAGAGGTCCCGGGTTCGATCCCCATGGGGAGTACAACATATTGTGCATGATTTGGTTGGTGGTAGGACTTTATTTAAGTCCGCCTGGCTAGCTACCACCATCTTACCTAAGTCTGTAGCCATAATAACAATTCTAAAAATTGTTGTGTTCCGACATTTACAGGTAAGATAGCCAGTTCCTCAGTTTGTTGAGGCCTTATTTCAACTTGTAACCAGGTGAGATGAAGGCCAAGTGCTTACCTGTCGTGCAATAAAATACATAATATATATTTATATTTGTATATATATATATATAGATAATATAGGCACACTTGAAGCGATTTTGGAGTATTACTTCAAAAGTAAGGAAAAAACGGACCCCATATAGGACGCACGCGTCTGTCTGTCTGTCTATTTGTCCGTCCATCTGTCATCAAAATAATTGGAAAAAACACGCCATCCAGGTAAATAAAATTGTATCATATTCTTCATTGAAGTCAGTTTTCTTTTTAGTTTTTAAAACGTAATTATATGAATGTTTATTTTTATTTTGTTTTGAATATTTAATTTGTTTGATTTAATTTGACTAGATTTAATTTTGATTTATATGTGACATTTTTCTTAATTCCTGCCTATTTACTTGTTATATGGATAATTTAATCTGAAATAAATGAATTAATAATAAATAATAAATAAATATATTATTTCATTGTCGGGTTTTAGTTTTCAACTGTCAACTTGATTTTGATTGTGTTACGCTATTGCAACGGTGGCGGTGCTATGCAACATTGATGATATTTTTTTACGATTGACTGGCAAATGCTCGGAACTACGTTCCCACCAACCCGTGGGAATTTCTCAAAACATTTTCTTATTCCCATGAAAGGAACCTACGCAAAAAAAAATGTTTTTATAGACACACACACACACACACCCCCCTTTTCACTGTCATACTCAGTAATTCTGTTTTTTGTTTTTAATTTAATTTGGTTTTGCCCTGTTAGTAGCACAAGTCTTTTGGTAATTCTTTAAATAGACTCCCGCGGCACAGGCTAGCCCTAGTGTGGGGTCCTCTAGTAATAGTATAATTAATTTAAACTTATTGGCAATAAATGAATTTGATTTGATTTTGATTTGATTTGACATATATAGATAAATCATGGTTTGACCACAATCTCACATGACGTCCAGTTAGACTACTATTACTAACAAATTTCTTTTAAACATGAAGTTTTGCAGAAACTCGCAGAAACAAGCCTCATAGCTCAGTTGGTAGTAACTCTGCCTTCTGCGCTGTAGGTTGTGGGTTCGATTCCCACCCAGGACAAACATTTGTGTGATGAATATAGATGTTTGTTCTGTGTTTGGGTGTGTATTGTATGATAAGTATGTATTTACAAATAAAAAAAAAAATGTATTTAAGTATTATATCCGTATTCTAGTTCCCATATTACAAGCTATGCTTAGTTTGGGGCTAGATGGCGCTGTGTGAAATTAATGTCCTGTAATATTTATTTATTTATTTATATGAAAACGAAACGAGCTTGAAAAGTGAGTAGACGAACATAAGAAAACGAGAGTTATTTCAATCGCTTTCCGCATTCTTTACTACCATCACGGCTATGCTCATATAATCCTACCTATTATCCCACTAGCAACAACGCTAACGAAAATTTCGAGGTCTATTAAATAACGGTACAAGATCCTGGTGCTAAGCCTGTTGTACAAATTGACGGATTGATGATATTAATAATCCCATGAGGAATGTATGTTTTATTCCTCTTAATTACTAGACAAATTACTCAAACAGATTCTAGCGGTAAAGTCATAGTATCAATTGGTCGGCAATTCGCTGAATCGTAAAGTCATGTTAATCTGGGTGACATCAGCTTCTTTTTGTTTATATGACGAGTAAATCGATAAATCTATAAATAAATGCCCTCAATAAAACTACTCCCTGGAAATTGGAATTGGGACTCCTTTACTAAACCATCGCTGTCCGTTCGTCCATCTGTCTGACAGCAGGCTGTATCTCATGAACCGTTTAGGTAGACTTTTGACACGAGATATACCTACACTCAGAGTGTGCACTTTTATTGCCCGCTAAAGCAACAAAAAAACTAATTAAAAGGACTATACTAGAAACTTGATTTCTGCCTCTCGGTTTGCGTTGTGCGTGTCCGCATTTGTCTGGTTTTATTTACTACTAGATTTTACTCGCGACTTCGTCCGCGTATTGGTTTTTTGAAATAGGCAAGTATTATATTATAAATATATATATTTGTTGGATGTCTGGATAAATTGGACCGATTAGCTCCTACATGTTGTGCAGAAACGCCACTCAGGGTTCTGACCCACATTCCCAGACAAAAAATGCAGGCTTTTTGAAGACTTAGTGCCGGTCCGACTCACGTTTGGCCAGATTTTATTATTCATTTCTTTATTTACCACAAAGTAAGCACTATACTCACACCAACTTTGTAATTATCAGGTCGAAAATAACAATTTATAAAAACGTTTCATGTATGGGAACCCCTAATTTTTTTTTGTTTATTATTAGTCAGGTCTGAATATTAGACACCCCACCCTTTATTTCTGAAAATTATTGAAAACCGAACTTTGAACCCTAAGGGTGCGAAATTTCAAAATTCCTTTCTTAGCAGGCGTTTACACACCTAGACAAACATGCCCCTGAAATTTCAAGTCTCTACGCCCAGCGGCTTAGCCTGTGCGTTGTATCTAGTTGTATCAGTCAGTCAGTCGCTTAGGACTTGTCCTTTTATGCATTAGAAGATTATTGTGTATCAAGTAGTCAAGTTACATTAGTCAAGGGTCATAATGCAGTCACGTCAACAGCCCATTTATGTAGTGGTTAATTGGATGTTGGACAGAGCCTCCTCCAAAAACGGGAGGGTTTTGTCATAATCACCACACTTGGCAGGCGGGTTGGTAATCACAGTAAAAGTGTTATGTAACAAACAGCAGGAAGCTGCCGCTTCCTCTGGTGAGATCCCTTAAATCGGCTTTTAAAGATAAAGATAAAGATAAAGATTTATTTTGCAGGCACACACATATGGGAAAGTAAAATAGGTATAGATTAAATAACAGATTGTAGGTACACAGAAAAGAAGATGAAGATATAAAACATAGAAAGCACAAACATTATAGTACACAGATGAATTTAAAACAACTGTAGCCTACAGAGAGCATAGTGGAACTTTCCCTAAATGCGCGACCAAACAGGTCCAGCCTCAGCTTTATGCCGCTAACGTACCTGGAACGATAGTGACGCTGTTTTCAGTCTGAACCCTTACTGAGTGACGACACGCAACAAGGACACAGTCATACACAAAAAATACATAAACATTGTGATGAAGAATAACATATTATAATTAAACATATTATGTAGGTATATATTATGGACAGATGCATATTAAATATACGTAAGTGATAAGATATAAATAGATACGATATATGTTTAAGCGATAAAGATATTTTTTGAGTAGCTACAAAAGTATAATTAGCAGAAGAGCAGAAGGTCGGTAGGGTAAACAAAGCGAGTTAAGAAAAATTACGGCGAAGAACGATTATGTAGAAAAAGTAGTAAAATAAACAATTTTACGACATCCGCGGGCTGAGTTGGAGGGGGTCGATTCTTAAGACGTGACTGCTACGTCTAGGTAAATAAAAAAAAACATTTGTCGTTGAATGCCTCGTTATACCGTTTTCAAAAAGTATAAGCACGACTATTATACCATACATTATTCAGGAGTTCCGCTGTCATCATCGTAAGACCCTGGAACCCTAGAAGACCCCTAGAAGATACCCACCCTAGAAGAGTATCACACATACAATCATTTTTATAACGCTCTTAATATGTATTACTATTATTTACTGAAAAAAACCCTTTATATTGATTTCACTCCATCATCAGACCTTGGTTAGTTTTGACATTCATCTATTGAATAAAGAGCACTCAAAATACACCTGTTTATTATAGAAACCATGTGTACATCGCGATTTTTCTGTTAAATAACAATGTTTTTTGATTTTTTTTCAAATAAAAGGACCCCCTGCCCTTCAATTAGTAAAAAAACAAAAAACCATGAATCACGTTCTTATCTATTTCATATGGGGAATCTATAATGATATTTTTGACCTTTTATCATGCACGATTTCAGAGTTAGGGCAAACTTTTAATGAAAACTTTCAACCCCTTTTTGAAACCCTTAGGGTACGAATTTTCAAAATCCCCTTCTTAGCACTCATTTTCGCATCAAGACAAACATACCCTCCAAATTTCATGTCTCTACGAATAGCCGTTTAGGCTGTGCGTTGTTATCAGTGAGTCAGTTAGCATTTTATATTAGTATAATATAAAGTTTTTTTAAGAAGATTGCAAAGTATTTTTTCTCGATCTTAAAAGGTCCAGTACATATGTACACGATGAAGAAAGTTGTTGACAGCTGCCTGCTGCCTACACTTAATAATTAACAAATAAATAAATATTACAGGACATTAATTTTTACACAGCGCTATCTAGCCCTAAACTAAGCATAGCTTGTAATATGGGAACTATATTACGGAGAGAATACTTAAATACTTTTGTATATACATACGTACTATATGATACATCGCCCAAACACCGTACAAACATCTACATTCATCACACAAATGTTTGTCCTGGGTGGGAATCGAACAAACAGACTACAGCGCAGAAGTCAGAGTTACTATCAACTTAGCTATGAGGCTTACCTATGGATGTCAAACCTGGACATACACTTGTGCCAAATATAAAATAGCAACAAGAAGAAAATCAATCATAAGATATCCTAAATATAAGAGCCAAAAGACAAAATAAATCACACTGAAATCATAAATACAACAAGTGGACAAAAAGTCCCACAGGAACAAGGAGGCCAGGCAAAGGTCAAAAGGTCATCAGACTTAATTCAGAATATGACTAAAAAAAGTGGTCCGAAGTAGCAGCAGATCGACACATGGAAAAGATTGGAGGAGGCCCATACCCAAATCTGAACTAAGAAAAAGTTTTTATGACATTCATATAAGGTATATCTGAAAAAAAAAATTGGGCTGGACACAAAAAATAATGATGCAATGTTACAATATAGTTACGAGTAGCTAAGAAGGAAATAATATTTGTTTGTCAATAACAATTATATGAGATAATCCGTAGGTATGTAATAAGTACGTTTATTGCTTATAAATTAATCATAAAAAAAAAACGCCCACCAAATGCTCAATACCTATAATCTATCGGTACAGTACCTCTAAGAAAATACTCACCGGAATTACCAATGTAAAGAGGGTTTTCCGGTACAGGTTTTTAAAAGTGTAATGTTTGGACATTATACTTACAATTTACAACGCTAATTTTCATAATTGTATTGATACTCGTAAACTATACTGCAATATTAGACAAGTGTATGCTGAGTTTACGGGGAAAGAGCAAGATGAAAATGTTATGTGCCGATGCCGACCCTGCCTTAGTGTGGCACACAACGGCAGGCAAAAGTATTGTAAGTAAAGTAATTTAAAATTATACCTACGCAGAGCAACCGCATCCATATATATATATATATATATAGCTTTCCATCTTAAGGTTGCCTGGAAGAGATCGCTTTTAAGCGATAAGACCGCCCATTGTACTGTTTACTGTAGTTTTAAGTTGAAAATTGTTCTATATGTTTTTTGTGTGCAACAAAGAATTTTCATTCATTCGCACTATGTTTACCTACTTAGTTTGTTTGATAGTTTAACTTTAAATATCTGTATCTTCTAAACTAGACGTCGGTCAAACTTTACGAAGTACTGCCTTTTTTATTGTACGACAGTGAAAAGCTTTGGTAACATTTACCTTACAAATGAAAATTTTCTAGTAAAAGTTTCAAGTGCGCTGACACCTTCGGCCGTATCATAACTTGAAACCACCTAAAAACATTAGTTTTCGATATATCATTTTGAATCCCAATACATGATATGGCACTGTACCTACCTTTAGCAATCTCATTATTGCCTAAGATAGAACTTAACTTCCCTCTCAGTTAAAAAACCCAAAAGCATTCAGTTTAATTATGTAGACGCCTACTTGAACAGAATTCCAATGATAATGAGAATATAGTTTTTGGCGCCACATGTCAGATCTCTAAATGTCACAGATACTAAACGATTCGCAGGCCTTGTTTACATTCAATAAGTGACTACTTATGGTGATAAAAAAAAACTTATGGCTTAACTAGCGGTAACCCGCTGGTTCGCAAATGTTTTCTTTGGATTTTTAAGACTATAAAACCATCTGACTTATCATTTTAGAACTGGCCACAATGCTATGCGGACCTTTCCAAAAAAATTTGGGGTTATACAAGAAACAAATTTTTTATACAATTATTATTTTATGACAATCGTAAAAACGTTATAAAACCAACAGAACCCAAAATTATTGTGATTTAAGCTCTCACTTTATGTATGCTAATAAATTCTAAAACTGGCCAAGCGTGAGTCGGACCCGCAATAAGGCTCCAGAACTAAACGAAAAAAGCGCGTGTGTCCCGTTTAACCCGTCAAAAAATGAAGACTCGCAGCTTTTAGAAGTAGGGCTTGTAAAAATAACGGTAATAATAAATACGGTGAAAATAATTTATTATTTTTTTGCAATATTTGTATTTATTTTTATATTTTATTTTTAACAATACTTTTATTTGTAAAAATAAATACGGTAAAAATAAGAAATAAACTCATTTTAGGCAAAAATTAACATTTTCAAAAAAACAAAAATACTTGAAAAATGTATTTGTTTATTTCCTAGGGGCAATAAGGCTATACTTAACGCAATGAAAACTAATAAACACAACAAGAAGCAATCTTGAAATGCGGTAAAACTATCCTTTTATTATTTCGAAGATTGTATATGTGCTTCGGAATTCACAAAAAAAAATGAAGCTAAATATGAATACTTTTTCTTCTAGGCAAGTAAAGCTGCGTGGTTTTGTCTAGGACATCAATTTGTCGATATTTGCACAAAAGTCAGTGGGTGGACCGCAAACTAATGTTTATCGTGATGCTAGACTATAGACAAAGTACTAATAATGAGCTAGATGCCAACATAAAGGAGGAAAGGGAGACCTTCGCCCTGCACCCCAGGCTAATAATAATACTAATAATATCGTGATGGTTTAATAGCAACTTCGCAGATCAAATGGTATCGTGCGTGCGCCTGAGAAATTAAGCAAGCCTTCAATCTTTTGTTACTTTACGAATAACTTCTTATAAGAACCTTGTAGTAACTACTCTATAGCGAAGTGGCGCATACCTTCACACGATTGAACACGATTATACGTTCATAGTCCAGTACCTGTACTTATGAGCATAATACTTTGAATGACAAAAAAAAACTACGAAAAATAGTACTCTACATTATTCCATTATTACCAATCTTATTTTTAAATTTCCGTACCCTAAAGGCCAACGGGCTCTGTTAGTAAAACTTCGTTGTCCGTCCGTTTGTCTGCCTGACCTGTCTTTTGAACCGTAATAGACAACTAGTTGAAATTTAAGATTCAATTTTTTGTTCATTACCTATAAGTGTCAAACTTGATATAATTATACTGTAGTAAGGTGTGTTCATCATACTAAAAAAACCATCAAAAAACTCAATCCGACTCACACTTGACCGGTTTTTTTTAAGTCGTAATATTTTTTTATATTTTTTTTAATTGTAAGACGGGAAGCAGTTGGCCTTCATCTCACCTGGTTACAAGTTGGTGGAGGCGCACTTAACCCGGAATCCTCAACTAACTGAGCAACTGGCTATCTTACCTCTAAATGCCGGAACACAACAATTTTAGAATTGTTGTTATGGCGACAGAATTAGGTAAGATGGTGGTTGCTAGCCAGGCGAACCCAAACAAGGTCCTACCACCAACCAAACCAAGCACAATATACTAAACCCCCCATGGGGACCTCTGGATTAGAAATCGGTGGGTTGAACCACTAGACCACAGAGGCGGTTAAAACTTACTCAGTTTTAGCTATTATAAAAACTCACATTTCAAAAACGTTTCTTGTATGAGGACTCTAATTATTTATATCAGTTTATATCTGGGAAATTATACATTATGGAAATTCAACTTTATGAGAATTCAAATTTCAGATCCTAAAGGATAATTTGTTGTTCTAGCGGAAATAAAAACTGTGAATATTGTCTACCTATACAGTTCATGAAATACAGTCCCCCGACAGACAAACATACAAGGGCAGCGTATGCTTAGTACTAGGGTTCCGTTAGCAACCTAAAAAACGTATAGGTACCTAGCTACTCTTTTACTTCACGTATTGAAATGTATTACTGGCTACTTGCAAACCGTGTGCTACGTAAGTTTGGACGTGTCATTGACTACTCTCAAGTATATGATCTACACAAGATCCACGTTCTGAGTAGTGATCAGAGGTGAATCCTTAAAGGACAAAAAGTCGTGAGTCGTACTTTTATTATGATTTACTAAGAACAATAAACCTGTAATGAAATAGGCCGCCACCGCAAGGCTTTTCCTTGCAAAAGATTTAAACGCGCTCCCACTTCATACGCGATCTATCCTAATATTATTATGGTATTATAACCGTAATAGTGAGATAGAATCCCTATTACGGTTTATGAAATACAGCCCGCTGAGACCGACGGACGGACGGCGGATGCTTATTATAGGGCTCCGTTGGCATCCTATATACGGAACCCTAAAAAAACGTATCTCATCATATTTTAAAGAGAGCAAGAAAACCTGTCTTGAAATAGGCCGCCACCGCAAGGAATAAGTTCCTATAAATATATTTAATCGCGCGATTCTAACGTGATCTATCCTAGCAGTATTGTTTGATTTTAAAACCACAAGAATCGTGACTGCCTAAATATAAAAGCATCGTGCCGAACACGGCAACGGTTACAATCAAACGCTCAAATACCCCAAAGCACGGAAACCACCATCATTATGCGCGTAATAAAATCATTGAACTCTTCAATACGGAGACGCCGCCGTCATGGTCATGGCAATCGAGTAAATTACACACACATCAAGTTACTTTTAGAGGCAACTTTGCAACAATAAATGTCGAAATAACTGTTGTGTCAAAGATTCGTTGAAGTCTGATTGGCGACAGTTCATTCATTCAGACAAGACTTTTGGTCTTATTTATTCTTATCATGCATCAGTACACGGGGCAGTTGAACTCGGCTCTTGACTGATTATAACCATGTACGATGAGAATATGGGTCAGGCTACCGGGTTCAGACCCAGAGGTCCCGGGTGGTTTTTATACATACACCTTGGAGACGGAACATATCTAAAGCCAAATTGTTGGTATATCACCATAACAACAATTCTAAAATGTTGTGTTCCGGCATTTAGAGGCAAAATAGCCAGTTCCCCCGTATGTTAAAAATTCCGAGTGAAGTGCGCTTGCACCACTTTTCATAACTTGACACCAGGTGAAATGAAGGCCAAGCGCTTCCCCGTGGTACAAGAAAAAAGGCTTTTGAAATCTTACTTAATTACTCAAACACATTAAATAATTGTGCCTTTGGATCAAAACCTTTGTCTTTGAGTTTATTTGTATTGACAATAGAAACAAGATTTGAACAAGTAGAAGTTGGCGTACGTTTTATCGGTCACGTAGAAATGTTAAGCATTCAAATCTCGTTTCGGCGTTATCCGGTGGTGCATGTCATGTGAATCGGAACATCAAGGCAAGGTAACGAATGTCATCAGCATTGTGTCCTGCAGTGAGTCCAGCGGCCGCGTCCTCGCGAGTTGCGCAACTCCTGGCGGCAAAGGGTGACACGTCATACGAGGACCCAAAGCAGAACGTGATGTAGCCTCTGTATTACCATATTATGATTTTCCTGTGGGCTAAGGCTGGCTAAGCCTTTGCCAGTCGCTTACTCGGCAGCGTACGCGTCTACATTACTACTGTCGATTTTAGGTCCAAATAGAACTGAATTTAAATATTATTTTCTTTCAACAGCATTTAATGTTTGAAGCTCATTTAAATTGATAACAATTTAAGATGGTAACATCTTTATAAGCCAAGTCTTCAGTTTGGTATTTCGACATAGCGGTACGTATACGTCATTCAAATTATGTATTCAAATCTTTTGCATCAAGTCTGTGAACATTATATATTTTGTTACACTAACCAAAATAAAAAAAATGCTGAGTGAATCCAGATTTTTTTTGTTACAACCTAAGTCGGAATTATCATTATTGTAAAAATACAGTTTTGTACTGTAAAACTGTGTGTAAACTGTATTTTAATTTGTAGTATTACTTGATTATAATTGTAATGAAGGACAATTATTGACCGTTAAAAATCTTAAGTTAACAGCACCATTTTTCACTCGATCATAATTTATTTTTATCTACATATGCTTGAAAGATTGATTGCATTGTCTGTTGACTGTTAAATGAAAGTAAAATTTAAATTCAAATTCATTTTAACAAGAAATTTGTATTATTTTGTCAATAATATTGCAAATTTTGTGTAAGAGCCACGACGTCGTGCAACCTCATATATAAACCTTGAGGAGTGTTGCAATACTCTCAGTACGACTCTAGTCGCTTTGCCGCTTGGTACAGGCGCGTCTAACGACGCCGCGCGCCGGCCACACGGAGAGGGCGAGAGAGGATTCGAAACAGCTGACGAGCCATAGTAAACACGAGACATGTGGACCCAGTGAATGCAGTGCAAAGTGACGTAACATCAGTGAACCTATTAGACAACAATACACTGGAGGTGGCACACATCACAATGGATTCCAAAAGTTCGGTGAGTGAAGCATGCGATCTATGAAACAATGGAGAAGTTCTTTAGCAAGACCTTGTGGCCGGTGTGAATGCTGCAGCCACCGACCAGTGCGCTTCAATTCGGACATTAGCGAGGCTGCGAGTAAGTGAGTGTCTTCAGTAAGTAATATCGGGTTAGAGGATAATAAATACATTTATTGTAAGTGTGGTGTTACAATACTATTACGCAAATTAAGTTCCGCAACTCAGCACAGCTAACGAAGCTTCTACATCAATGGTACATTTATTTCTCCTACTATGAGGACGTCTTTGTAAATTCTAACTGCAAGTTAATAAAATACCATACACCAAACTCCTATCGTATTTCAGTTATCCGCAAGAATACTTCTATAAAACATTTTACATTTGGTATGAATTACATTTTCTTATAGTCTCTCTCCAAAGAGAACAGAGTATGGTCGCTAAAAAGTGTAAGTCCTGGTGTTGAGTACACAGGCAAATGCTGCTGCCGAACTCCTATTATCCTTAATCATACAACTTCTTTCTAACTTTTCATGCGAGGATAGGAACGGGATATTTTGTTTTTTATCGAGACCACCACGGTCAAAAACGGCAAGAACTGCTCATTTACTTGTAAAGTAAAATACCTTTTGGAAAAGACACATATACATTTAAAATAGCGTACAGCCCAAACCAGAGGCTCTAGAGACTTAAAAGTCAGTAACTTCCTTTTGTTGAATGACAAGAACTAACTAATATACATAAATAGATGTGTGTATGTGTGTGTGTTCCCTATATACTCTAAAATAGCTGGAGCAATTTTTACGGGACTTTCACTGGCAGAGAGCTGTAATTAAGAATAACTTAGGTTCCTATTTTAAAGAAAAAACAGAGGCTCTGCGAAAAAAATAAAAACCCATGAAATCCATCCAGATTTTTTAGAACCTTTCGTAGCATAGGGGTGCAATATGATGGGGATGTCAGGTCCCGAGGGATTCGCTTGTAATTATTTATAATTCTTTAAGATTAGAATAAACTTTGAAGTGTTCAAAGTGTTTAACGTTCTTAATGCGTACAAAATGACATTTGATAGGCACTGAATCAGATCCGTATTGATACCAGTATGATGTGGTATTCTCGTATTGCAGATTTGATATTCATAAATTAAACATGAGAGCTAATATGATACGCGTAGCAGACAGAGTTTCTTCTAATACAGATTTTTATGTACCAGAAGTATTAGCTTTAAGTACTGTCGCCTTTATAAAACAAATTATATCAAATAAAAAGGATTCTTGAGTTTAGAGAGGGATAAAATATACCTCTCTAAACTCAAGAAACTCTAAACGCTTTCTAGTACAAACGTAGTTTGCCGTTGATATTGAAATGACTGATTCCATTGAAATAAAAAAAAAACAAGCCTGTTGGTAGTCATTCTGCGTTCTGTAGAACGCTGTAGGTTGTGGGTTCGATTCCCACCCAGGACAAACTTTTGAGTGATGAATATTGATGTTTGTTCTGTGTTTGGGTATTGATTGTATGATAAATATTTAAAATAAAAAAAAACATTGAAGTATTGTATAATATCCGTTATCTAGTTTCAATATTACAAGCTTTGCTTAGTTTGGGACTAGAGAGACTATATTTTTTATTTATATCATTAAATTAAATTTTGCAAGTATAATTGGATAGGTATAATCTGTCTATGTCTGTGGTGCGTTACTTATCCCAAAAAACACAATAGAAATAAAATTATATAGAAAAGAGTGGTTGAATAGGAAAGTTATTTCTCATATTATTATTTTTAATATACTGGTTATATGTATCTAGCTATATCTGCATATAATTTCATTTGAATCAGACATGCCACTAAAAAATGAACGAGAAACTACGTTTGTATGGGAGAGAGCGGTACTGCTGGCCCTTCTTAAAGGAACTAAGCGACGACAAAGAATCGCGTCACCTCAGAGAGAGGCATGTGAATGTGCATACTTACGCCCCATATTCAAGGATGCTTCGTAACGAATGTGCAAATAAGGTTCAATCAATGTCGCGATCCACATAATGGCTATTATAGTATGTGACAAGATTCTTGGCATAAGTATCGTTTCCTTTAAAACTACCACTATCCTATAAGAGAGACAGATATCGACTATACTCGCGATCGTGTGGGCGCTGAGCCCCTAGCAAACTATGAAGAACCGTGTGTAATTTACACCTCCTAACGAGCGGAAGTATGTTACAAATTACAGGACATTAATTTCACACAGCGCCATCCAGCCCCAAACTAAGCATAGCTTGTAACATGGGAGCTAGATTACGGATATAATACTTAAAACTTTTTTTTGTAAATACATATGTATCATAAAATACAACACCCAAACACAGAACAATCATCTACATTTATCACACAAATGTTTGTTCTGGTTGGGAATCGAAACCATAACCTACAGCGCAGAAGGCAGAGTTACTACCAACTGAGCTGTGAGGCTTGTTAAATGATAAAATGTATGTTTGTTCGCCAAAACTTCTAAGTGGATTAAGTTGCAATTTTGCAAAGATAGGTATATCCAGTTCTTCTTAGACTGAAATAACACAACGGCTACTTTTTATCTGGGTACCACGCCGGCAAAGCCGTGAGCAGAACTAGCTTCAATAAAAACTGAATTTAAACTTTAAAAATGCACAAACAAAAAACTTGTGTAAGTAAGAGAGGTTATTGATTTATTGACGTCACATATAAAAATCCGGATTTCACGCCAAGGCGCCAAGTAAAATATATTCAGAGCCCAAAATTATTCCGGACCTGCCGTAAATATCGAAATGAGATCAAGATTGTTAGGAATGTAGACATTTTTGCATATCTTATAAATTGAGCAACAACGGTCAGGGTATTTCGCACTACAATAATATACTATTCAAAATATATATAAGATATCTAATTATGTATTACCTATGTTGAGGCATGAAACGTGCAGGTTTTTTAGGTTACTAGGATTACCTATTCGCCTGAAAAATGTCTAATGCAGAACATAGGTCTACCCTAAAGTATTCCGCAGAGTACAATTGGGTGTGCCATTTAGATTGCATTTAACATAAAAAATCTATGATAACAAGCACATTATTAGGAAATTCAAAGGAAAGATCTTATCAATATCCAAGTCAGTCGTAATACCTTGTCTTGACATTTAGATCCACAGCGAAGGAGTAGAGTCAAAAGTATCGCAATCCGTACAAGTGGTCTATCAATATTTGAGGCATTAAGGCTACATAATACTATTCATACGTCCCATGCAAAAAAAAACAGTAATGTCGTCAATATTGTTAGGAAAGCCACATCGGGTTTACTCACAATATTGACTACATTACTTTTTTTTGGAGAAATATTGTTTGAGATGATAGAGCTAAATTTTTTGAAGACTATCTATATTTTTTGTATATATATTTCTGGTTTTTGAAACATGGTTAAATGTATGCTCAAACATAATTTTTAAATAAACGAACAACCTCTATACTGTATAAAACCTGAACCATACTGCCACCGAGAGTAATTTAACGCTGTCGATATTATAAGTAGATAAGATGGACTGCGTGAAGGCTTATTTGAAAATGAATGCGTACTCTGGATGTCGCCTTGACGAGAACAGAAGGCCAAACATGTGGTGCCGACTCTAACTAGTATGGGGAGATGCCTTTCATCTTCATAATCTCTCTAAATAAGGATACATTTGCCACCAACGGCGTATTTATAGAAAGAGAAGAGTGGACCCGTTTAGTGTAACGGAAGGAAGTTGGTGGAAGTTGATGTCGCATTCTATTTTTTTTTTTATTGTACTACGGGGAAGTGCTTGGCCTTCATCTCGCCTGATTTTTTAAAGTTATGATAAGGCCGAAGGTGGAAGCGCACTTCAACCGGAAGACTCAACAATCTGAGGAACTGGTTATCTTACCTCTAAATGCCGGAACACAATAATTTTAGAATTGTTATTATGGCGACAGAATTAGGTAAGATGGTGGTAGCTAGCCAGGCGGACTTAAACAAAGTCCTACCACTAACTAAATATAATAGCTCAATTGATTACTGCCTTTTTTTAAGCAACTGAGTTTTACAAGACATTGGTACCTATTCTTTACTCTAATCTCATTACTTACCCGGTAGATCAATTTATAGAAAAGACTTCGAATGGCTTTCTTTCAAAATGGTTTACATATTTAATCATGTAAGTGATTTTCCGTCAACCGTGTTCAAAAGATGAAGACAAACTTGTGACATTTACTATATCCCATATCGAAAGCGGAGTCTGTAACGGCTCAGGCGAGTGTAACTAGCACGAGTAAATGGCACAGGGACAGGCAACTAAAACTGCCCTCGAGTGTGGCCTTCACATTTTACAACACCCGGACTTAGCGAGGATCCAGTCCGGCTAGGCGGCTGCTGCAAATGCGTCCGCATCAGACCTATGACGTTTTCCTACACTACATAGATCAGATAAAGATACCGTGCACAAATCCTTCGATGAGATTCATTCGAATCTAATCTAATGCGTATGAGCAATAACAATGCGACCCTGACAAAGTTTTTAATTGTTTTCTATTATAATATAAAACATGTCGTATGCGGAAATTTCCGATATGATAATGTTTCATAAATTCTCAGTGTCAAATTATAAATTTAAAATATAATAATTTAAAGAAAAAAATAGGATAAATGTATTCATGGTCAGAACAACGCAAACGTTAACCACTAAACCACTTGAAATCAAGTGAAGATGTAGCTAAAGATTGAGAACACTGCCAAGAATTGAACTATGAATAAATAAATATTACGGACAATCATTTCACACAGCGCCATCTAGCCCCAAACTAAGCATAACAGGTAATATGGGAACTAGATTACGGATAACTATGTGTGCTATCAGGTGCTTTCGCTGTGCGCGGTCGCAGAATTTATGTTGTCTATGTTAGTACCTAACTTTCAATTAAAACTTGTATTCAGTCATACTTTAAATAGGCTTAAAAACACTACAGATCAATGTGTTAATCTTGTGAATAAATCGATCTATCAATCTATTGATTCTTAACTTTATACTTGAAATAAAGACTACATTGTAATGTTCCTGGAATTCAAAGTCTAGTAAAAGTTTCACTAAATATTCAGATCGACATCGTATAAATTAAAGATTTCATCTGTCTACATTAAAAACCCATCATAGACATGCGTGACCTTGACCAAAGATGAGTATTTGAATTTATGAGTTTGCTTTGAATAAATCGTACACTCACCTCTAGCAGTCGCGGTTACGTCACAGCATATTGCACAAAACGTCATTGGAACATTGTCACACTTGCGAGTAGGTCATGCCTAATGCCGCCTTCACTATCATTTTAACCCCTGCTAAGAACGGGTGTTTTAAGTTTGATGCCTCAGTACGTCTGTGTTTGTGTTGCCTATGTATGTAAAGCTGTAAAGCCTCGTAGCCGTAACCTCAGATTCGAATACGGGAGTTCGTGGAAATCAGTGCAGCCGTTTACATGCTAATATAATATCTTTAATAAATAATATCTTTATTCAAAATGTACAATTAAACTAACTAACTTTTACCACCTCTGTTGTCTAGTGGTTCAACCCACCGATTTCAGATCACGAGGTCCCGGATTCGATCCCCATGGGGAGTACAATATATTGGTTTGGTTGGTGGTAAGATTTTGTTTAAGTCCGCCTGGCTAGCTACCACCATCTTACCTAATTCTGTCGCCATAATAACAATTCTAAAAATTGTTGTGTTCCGGCATTTAGAGGTAAGATAGATAGTTCCTCAGTTTGTTGAGGATTCCGGGTGAAGTACGCCTCCCTCTTTGGCCTTACCTCAAGATTCAGTAGCAGTTCAGATGCCCTTTTGAGGCTTGTGATGTCCTTTTGAGGTGTAGCCACTAAATAAAGATTTCGAGAAATTCAAATGTGATGATAGGCAAGTCCCAAGCGATTCATGAGTGCGAGTATCAAACGCAAAGACACATGTCATGTGATCTTACCCCAAGTTTTCCTTGAAACAGTTGAGAAATTTCGTTTAAGGAATGTCGTTTTTTATTTACTGAATGCTAAATATTGCTAACACGTTTGAGAAGCCTTGGCATTGTGTCACCTTCACCTATCAATTATCTCGAAAATGTATGGAATCAAGAATAAAAATAAGGTATATTGAGAAATGTATAAACCCAAACAGACATTATTTCGTGAATGTTCAGAAATCCTATGTATAATGTGTCTTGCAAAACTATGTCATTGATATTCAAATGGCTATCATTTAAACGATCTGCTAATAAATAAAAGAAACGATTAATTATTATATATAAAAATCAGGTAACGAAAGATGTTTGAGTAAGCTCCAAAATAAATTTTGTCAGCAAACATAGTGAATTAAAAATGTAAGGTGTCAGCAATGTTTCTCACCCCGCTATAAGTATGTATCCGTTCGAGATACATGTTGTCAGAATTACTTTTTATGTTTTTTTTTTAATTGTATGACAGGGAAGCGCTTGTCCTTCATCTCACCTGGTATCAAGTTAAGATAAGTTCGAAGGTGTATTATTAACTGATGATTATTAACCATTATAGCTTGTTGTATAATACTTTAGAGAAATAAATGAATTGAAGTGAATTAGTGTCCCAATGCTGGGCAAAGGCCTCCCCTACTCTTTCCAGACAGTCATATTGCTTTACTTCTCCAAGTCTCGAGGAACTGGTCTCTAGCTCGATCCACAACCTGCATTAAGGTCTGTCGCGACACCTACTCACTGGATCGGAACGCCACGCGGTGATCACCCTTGCTCAATGGCTTGGCATGCGACAGACGTGGCCAGTTCCACTTTACCGTAGCGGATATGTGATAGTTATAATAATAATAACCGGCTGTGGTCTTGTGCGGTCGCCCACCGATATCAAACCCCTCTGGGTTCGATCCTCAGCGGTACAAATTTGTGGTTGGTTTGGTTGGTGGTAGGACTTGTTTTAAGTCCGCCTGGCTAGTTTGCACGTTCTAGTTTAAGTCTGTCGCCGTAGCAACGATTCTAAATTGTTGTGATCCGGCATTTAGAGGGAAGAAAGCATCATGACAGTCCGTTGGGAATTCTGGATGAAGTGCGCTTCCACCTTTAGCCTTATCGTAACTTGATATCAGATAAGGTGAAGGGACAGTGCTTCCCCGTCGTACAATAAATCAATGAAATAGTAACAGCTATAACACTATCATAGCTATTAGTCTTATTTCAGTATGAATAAGCCTGTGTTTTCCAACAGTTTTTATCATGCTTTGATTCCGAAAATAGTATGTCATTGACATTATTGGAATCTGCCATTAAAGCAGCACATAAACGTGCGAAATCCTGGTAGCTAAGATCGTAAGCACGATATACCTTTGGATTTCCCATCAGTAAACGGAACTGAAACAAAGTCACGAATGATGTAACGAGACAAAATGATAAATATTCTAAAAATACTTACCTAAACGACTTTGTGATTTATGTCCGTTCAAAGACTCGTTTTGTTTAATTATTGGTACAAATATGCAGCTAGTTACTAGGTATTGTGCTGAGTATTCAGAAGTCAGATCCATTTTTTTTTAATTAACTTATTTTACTCTTTTTATTACTCGTCTCTGTGTCGTGGAAAAAAAAGTCATTGGTGTCCGGAATCTAACCCAACGACCACCAGATTTTTGTAATTTATTGATATTAATGCAAAACGGACCTCAATTCGCGGAGATATCTAGTATTTGCTGTTGTCTGCTGAGTTTTGGTCTTCAGGTCGGAATTTTGCTAATTTAAAATGGAACAAACTTTATCTAACATATTTTTGGACAATGGTTTTTCTATCAAAAAAGAATTTGGCAAGTCGGTTAAGAACTCGCGAAGAAATCGGTGGACATAGATCCGAATCGATAAAAAAAAACGGTTTTTTTTTATCTAACCTAGTCCTTTTTTGGGAAGTCGCTTAGAAAATAAAGTCAGATACAAAAATATTGAGATGACGAAACAATTGGTAAGTAAACATAAACATTTTCGCACCACTAAACGAGCTTCACACGACGACGAATATAAAGGTCATTTCATTTACCTCGTTCAATTACCAAACAAACCGTAGTGACACATTTTCAAATTTCAATATTTTTTCTGAGTCACCTTAATCGTAGCCAAAACTTCTGCTAGTAGCTTCTTGAACTTGAACTTAACAGTTCTGTTTTTCCACGCTCGAAATAAATGACAGTTACATCGAACCGGACAAAAATAACGAGTGAAGTTGTTGAGAGTTGTTTTAGCAAAAATTTAAACAACTAAAACCCGACTGCGATATATTCATATGCACGCATGCTTTCCATATATTTTGAATCACCTTTCATTAGATACCCATATTGTTCTAATGAATTACTTTATTGTATCCTCCCTTTTATATGTTTATTCGCGCACCCCCCAATATATATATATATATATATATTTATATACTTTTATTTGGGACAACGGGAAGCGTTTGGACTTCAACTGACTTGATCAAAGTTATCAAATATTTTAGAACACCTATTTTTGTTGTTTTCTTTTTAAATAAATCTATTTGAAAAAAAAATGTTTTTTTTGTTACACATACAACTTTATAGTCAAACTCCAAAAACTATTTTTTTTGTAATTTTTTATTTGTTGTGATGGTTTTGTTTTTTTTTTATTATTACTATAAGAAATAAATGATTTAATAAACTATGAAAAAAAATATTATTAGCTTATGACACTCATTTCAATTTAGAGGAACTAAACGACCACAGCAAGCCGCACCTGGATGAGATTGGCTCAAGATCGTTCGGAGTCTCACATACATAAGCACTTACCCAGCAATGAGTGAAATCTGGCTGAGGGCAACACCTAACATTAAGCTGAGTGTTACAATGGAAAAAACACACATACTCTCGAAAACGATTACCCTCCTTCTGAAACAGTCGGGTGATACGATATATCTTGTCAAGAGAAAAATGCAAGTAGCAATAAAGATAACATTTCATTGGCATTATAAGACCTGGGGTTTCTCCAAAGTTTGCTTGACCCGGCCAGTGGATTTCATATGAGGCTGCATCACAGTAACCTCTTAATCCACTTTCATACAATTATAGCAGCTAATGTTAAGATATTATCTTCATTATAGAATATTTCGATTTACATATTTTAGGGCCACTTTCATCTTCATATAATCGAATTTCTAAGTTATGTATACAGGTACTAAAATAGATCGTGGGATTCATAAACATCGCTCGTTTGTATGACCTTTGTGTATTCATTGACGCAGCTGTCGATCTGATATTTGCTATTCAGTTAACATGAGAGCCAGGAAGCTTGATTTGTACTATTTCACAAAGACTCCGTACTCGTCAAGGCAACAAGCTTTATACGAATGTCATCCGCTCCGTTCTATAATCAATTACTTAAACAGACGCGATTCGCGGTTCCTAAGATGTCAGAAACATTAACATACAATAAGAATGATAAAATATGATAACTATGGTTCTCAGTGTTTCCACAACAACAGCCTATTAGTGTCCACTACAAAACAGAGGCATAGTATAAAAACAAGCTGGAGTGTTTTGGCATAATCACCGCGCTTGGCAGGCTGATTGGTGATCCCAAAGGTGTAAATAATACACAGAAGAAAGCAGCTGCCCTATTTCTGTTGAGATCCCGAAGTTGGCTTTTACGGCATCCATGGGCAGAGTTGGCGGTGTCGATTCTTAATCCGCCACGGCATAGCCACGATGGACTCGTTGGTGGATCATACAATGGATGGATGGCACAATTTACATTTTTTTAATATATCTTAACCGAAATCTATATGTAAATGTAAACTAATGTAAAAGTTTTCGGTAAATTGTATCTTCTAAACATTTGACATGATTAAATTTTCCATACAGGTTTCTTAATTACTGAATCATTGAATATCAAAAATATAATTGTTTTCAGTTACATGTGAAGGCCAAGCACCCCCCGTCGTACAATAACAAAAAAAAGAACTTAGCAGGGTATGTAGTAGGCGATTTCACATTTTTGAATTCACTATGTGTTTTGAAGCTACAATAAACCAAAAACGCGTACAAGCCGAGGAACCAACTGAATGGTTGCTACGTAATACTATAACAGTACAAAACGAGCGTCAGCTGATGATGTCATAACCAAGTACTTACAACGTAAACAGGAGAAGAATCCGGCTAAGTAACCCAGCTCAATGCCACTTTTTCTACAATATATCGTCGGAGCATCCCACTCGCGGTATGGGCGGAGATAAAAAGATAATCGCTTTTAAGTATGCGATGATCGAATCGAATAGGGAAGAACTCGTAAGCATAAATTAGATAATTATGATAAATGGTTACCAGAACCTTTACTTAAACATCATCGACTTGACTGACAACCAGTTATCTTAGTTTGATATTGCAACATGGAGGAAATTCAGTGAATTATTTACCATTATTAAACGATAATTCTTTAACGAGGCTGTTCTATGTTAAATAGGTCTTTAAACACAGATAATTCGCGGTGCTTACTCTTGCTACGAATACTTAGGAACATAAAACTTTTGTGATTAGTCTTCCATTTGGGTTTTCAAAAATACGATTGGTGAAAATTTTCTCGATAAAAAATAATTTTGAAAATACCGTGTTTTGCTGATATTTCCAAATTTATCTCTGAAATGGCGCGATACTTTTGACAAGTGATTAGTTTAATAAGTAGCTAGTATGTGTATTTGGATTCTGGGTTTATGAATTTTCGATATATTTTGTAGTTATCACGTTATTAACATAAGTGTTGTTGCGGCAATTAAATTCCGCTCATCCGTTTCGCTCAGCTACGTGAGAGTACGTATAGCGACATCCCTCTCATTTTTCTCATAATAAGCCAGCCTCTTAAGAAGAACCTGTTACTTATTAGGCTAATACTATGGTTTATAGTGACTCAATCATCATTAGATCAACCAGACGCTATACTTATAGTATAAAATATGCGAATAATATTATAAAAACGAGTGTCGAGATTTCATTGTCAGCCAGTAGTCGAGCGGCTTCCACGGCGATTTGCATTGACACGATTCCTGTTAGCTTCATAAATACTGCCAATTGAGTTCAAGGACGAGAATAAGCATCATGCTGGTTTGTGACCGGCGTGAACAATGAGTAAAGTTGCGGTGTCCTCATGCAATCGCGTATAAAATATGATAATTGGACTCTTAAAGAACACGTTTCGCTGTTGTCAGTTGCAGTCTAGGTTAAACATCAAATTACTACGTCCCCAGCAAGGATAATCCATCATTACATATTTATTGTGTAGGAAAATAAAGCTCATCCATTTTGCTTGTCATATTTCGTTTGAATATTATTGTGCGGAGTGAAATCAAAAGTAATTGAAATCGCCGGCCGAAATCCATTAGTCCGTTAGCCATTGTAGCATTTGCAATACAGCGATCATTCCAAGAAGTGACATGCAACAGGAATTCACGCTTTCTCTTGTAAAGGAGAACAGTCAAGTTAGCCGGTAAACAATTATCATAGTAAGTGTAGCAACCATTGTTTGGGATTATGAAAGTCGAACTGAGACTCCGCTGAAATTACAATTCGAAAGAACTCGCTTTCTAGACTCGATAGACAACGAAGACAGCCTTTAGTTATTATTATCATTAAAAAATCAATGGAAGATGCGCCCTAAGACTACAAATGACTTTGTTTCAGCCATCCTGTGGGAATGGCTTAAAACTCAAATCCGATAGAAGCTCCTTAACTGCCTCTGTGGTCTAGTGGTTCGCACACCAGTGTCAGATCCAGAGGTCCCGGGTTCGATCCCCAGGGGGGGAGTATAATATTATGCTTTGTTTTCTTTGGTGGTAGAACATTGTTTAAGCCCGCCTGGCTAGCTACTACCATCTTACCTAATTCTGTCGCTATAACAACAATTCTAAAATTTTTGTGTTCCGGAATTTCGAGGTAAGATAGCCAGTTCCTCAGACCATTGAGGATTTCAGGCTGCGCTTCCACCTTTCCCGTCTTACAATAAAAATAAGCTACTCTGAAAAGTTGAATAAGCTCTAGGATTTCTGGTTAAGGCCGTGCGATTCTGTCAATCAGCACAATTACGATTCAACATTTAGATAAGCCTCATAGCTCAGTTGGTAGTAACTCTGCCTTCGGCGCTGTAGGCTATGGGTTCGATTCCCACCCAGGACAAACATTTGTGTGATGAATATAGATGTTTGTTCTGTGTTTGGGTGTTGTATCATATAGTACGTATGTATTTACAAAAAGTATTTAAGTATTTTATCCGTAATCTAGTTCCCATATTACAAGCTATGCTTAGTTTGGGGCTAGATGGCGCTGTGTAAAATGAATGTCCTGTAATATTTGTAATATTTAGATAGGACTTTTTGGGTTATTAGGGTTTCGTACCCAAACGGTGTCAAAGGGACCCCACTACTCAGCCTCCATTGTCCGTTCATCATCATCATAATCCGTCCGTCTGTCCGTAGTAGTAAGACAGTTGCAAATTTCACACGTGTATTTCTATTGCAGCTACAACAAATAATAAAATAACGCGACTTTTTTGCCTTCAAATGTGCGTTCCTCGGTACGCGTGTTCGCACTTGGCCGATCTTATTTAATACAGACGATAAACATGCTGTTAATAAACGATTGTATTGGAATAGCAATATCTTTTCCGCCTCTAGGTGATGAAGTTGACGAGATGGATGTTGTTCTGCGACATAATAGTTGGCACAGTTGCCTAGTCTTGTTACATGAAGTCGCATCTACCGGAGGTACAGTCGCATGCAAGAATATGTATACACTTCATTTTTTTCAAAATGGTTCCGAAATAATATGTACACACTTAATAAGTTTCAAAATGGGTTTGTATCTACATCTGGTACGTTATTAATTTGGTATACGTGTGTGATATTTCTATCAGGTTTGAATAAATAATTATATTACTCCTAATTCTTCTTCTTCTCAGTCGGGCACACTTGGCTTAGCAACTCAGCTGAGTTTAGCTTAAGCGCTGACAATTGGTTAGCGCTATTCCGGCTTGAGGAAAAGATGCTGGTCTCAGCATCGTTTGCCTTGCCAGCATCCCTTCGCGGGTTATGAATTTTTGTGTCATTTTTTTACACTATGATATTTGTAAATATTGTGGTCAATTGCGATCACTTGAAAGAGAAATAAAAAGATATATACATATTATTGCAGGCGACTATACATATAATGTTTAATGATTTCCGTGATTACAATGCACCGTTATGGGCACGCGGCGCAAAGCACGCATTGACTGTTGATTCGTGAAGATTACAAAAGTTGCATAACTAGACCTGGTTGAACTAACGTGTTTCACAACTATGCACTTGCTGTTATGGAGTTAACTGGTTCGTCACCAATAGCGGTGCTCATCAAGCAGACGAATGCACTCTGTGTTCACATCACTGCTCGACCGTTTCGATTCGATCATTACAGCAGCAATTAGTAGAATAATAAGCCGGCCAAGCGCGGACACGCACACCGAGGATTCCGACCCACATTTCAAGGAAAAATCAAGCCTCATAGGTTGTTGGGTTCGATTCCCACCCAGGACAAACATTATTGTGATGAATATAGATGTTTGTTGTGTGTCTGGGTGTTGTTTTGTAAGATAAGTACCTATGTATTTACAAAAAATAAGAATTCTATCCGTAATCTAATTCCCATATTACGAGCTATGCTTAGTTTGGGTCTAGATGGCGCTGTGTGAAATAATGTCCTGTCATATTTATTTACTTATAAATCGGAATTCTTATATAGGGGGCGCCTTTTCATTTTTTGTTGTTATAGCGGCTATAGTTCACAGCGGCAACACTGAAAATTTCAACTGTCTACCTATTATGGTTCACGAGCTGGCCTACGACATACATGACGGACGAACGGACTTAGTATTAGGGTCCCGTTGGCACCATTTGTACACGGAAGTGTCAACCCTAAAAATTTGAAAACCAATTTTAGTTTTTTTTAGACCATCGTCATCATCAATCTCTTTCATGCCTTAATCCCACGCCAGATGGGGCTGTACCATACAGTATGTACACATATTCTTCTCTGGCAACAACTTCTGGCTGACAACTTTGTATCCCCGCCATTCATACCCATGTCCTCTTTCACACGATCCACCCATCTCTTCTTCGGCCTTCCTCTGTTTACATGTCCAACCACGCTCATATTCATAACACTTTTGCTGAAACGGCTATCATCTCTTCACCCCTGGCATATAAAGAGAAGAAATGATAGCCATTACTTTGGCTAGACCATAACTATTCGGGCATGTCAGCAAGTATGTAAAAATTAGAGCAATAAATAATCTTCTCAAGTTGACTAAACTTACTATCATAATAATACATGATCGCATAAATGGCATATCAAATTACTTACCTATTTTGAAAGTGAATTGTGCTCAAGGTTGTTTGTTACGTCTATGATTCTACTCCATTGTCTTCACTTTACGAAGCCAAAAACATGTTACTCCCGCAATTTCGTATAGCGTTCCCAAGTAACGTAATAATTTCGTTACAATTTCTCATTATATAATACTCCAATTTCATCCAAAAACGTATGCATAATCTTTTGTTCGCACTATCGCAAATGGTGATCATGATTTACACGGTAGACAACGTAAACTACAAAAGTAAATTACGATAAGTATACAACCTGAGAGCAGGTAGAGCAGGAGATACGCACCGATACACGTGCTCGGCCGCATGTGAAGCCGCCTCGTAAACCCCAGTGCTTAAGGCTCTATCAACATTAGTTCTCACGGTATCGTACGTGTCTGCTCCACGTGCCAATATCAATTAAATCCAATCATGTGGATACACATCCGTAAAGCACGTGTCATTCAGGAACTGCAGTTGTGATACAAATCGAAGAATATCAAACACCTGCTAGTAATCGTCATTGGTCTACCGTTGATAGCATTTTGTTTAAAACAAAGAGATCTTTAACAGACAAACTGGGACACGAGCACGTACCTTTAATCTTTCAATAAAACCGACCAAGTGCGTACAAATCACAGTTCTTGTATTATTCTTTTTTATAGTACGACGGGGAAGCGCTTAGCCTTCATCTCACCTGATTACAAGTTGAAATAAGGCCGAAGGTGGAAGCGCACTTCACCCGGAATCCTCAACAAACTGAGGACCTGGCTTTCTTACCTGTAAATGCCGGAACACAACAATTTTAGAATTGTTGTTATGGCGACCGAATTAGGTAAGACGGTGGTAGCTAGTGTACAAAATCCTACCACCAACCAAAGTAAGCTCAATATATTGTACACCCCATGGGGATCGAACCCGGGACCTCTGGATCTGAAACCTGTGGGTTGAACCACTAGACCAGAGGCGGTAAATACCCTTTTTTAATATTAAAGTATTTGTTGTTATAGCGGCAATAGAAAACACACCGTGAACATTTGTAATAGGGTCCCGTTGGCACGTATGAGGACGGAACCATAAAAATGAAGGACAGATATGCTTAAACAGAAACGACTCGTAGCGGGGCAATCTCACGTTGACTAATACTTGGCAACACTATTAGCGATGTTTCTTCATCACAACAATGCTCGGATAAATCGACCGAGTTCTCACTTGCCGTGTCAGCGGTCTGGTATGGCCGGAATTTGCTCTCATACAAATAGCGAAAGTCCTGACGCATGCATTGAATGCCGAGACATTGCTCTCGGGTAACAACGAAACTCCGGAACCGGTTTCCTGCGTTTGGCGAAACATTTTGCAACAATTGCGCACCGCACCTCCAGCTAAACACGAATAAGCACATGCAAAGTTTGCTTGATCTATCCAAGTACCTGAATACGTAAGTCATCGGCATAAAAATTGTTTTAGCTACATCACGTGCGGCATGGCATTTTAATGGTATTTCACAATGCATGCTTATTACTAATTTTATGTACGACGGGGAAGCACTCGGCTTTCATCTCAACTGGTGTCAAGTTATAATAAAACCGAAGGTGGAAGCGCACTTCATACGGAATCCAAAACAGACTGAGGAACTGGCCATCATTCATAGCTCTAAATTCCGGAACACAGCAATAGAAAATTTTTGTTATGGCGACAGACTTAGTTAAGATGGTGGTAGCTAAGCAGGCCAACCAAAACATGCACACAGTACGTCCATGGGGATCGAACCCGAGACCTCTGGGTCTATGCGTGGTTATTACTAATAATGAACGGCCGTTAGCGGTAACCTCGCCATATAAAACCACAAACTTAGAATGCATTAATGATCTGCAGCCCCAAAATGCTTATCTATCACGTTATCAAAGCAACAAAGAGGACCATGAAGCCGAAAGCAAAGCTAAGATTTATTGCATCAGAGGCCGACGAAACGAGACCGCAAATAAAGAGAACACAAACCTTGAACACCGTATCTGACAAAATCAATCGGGCACTCAACAAAACTTGACCTAAAATTGCCATTAGTAACTACCAGTAAATGTTACTATACCAAAATATAGGCCATATACTAGGCCTAAACCTCAGGCCTTGCTCATCTGTGAACGACCCTGCTGGAAATAGCACTCATTATTACGATAATCGGGACGTTGCGTAGCTGTGTAGGTCCGACTTAGCGCGCTAATTTTACATTAGCATTTGACGGTATTTTATGACAAATCAAAGAAAGACCTTCATGCTATTTTAGAAAAGTCCAACGTCCCCATAACCCTCCCCATTGACTTTTTTTTATTTAAAAAAGATGTAGGAATATTAAATCTCATTGTCTGTACTATGCGTGCTGAGCATTTCTAATCAAATTGAGTGGTGACATTTGAAGCGTATAGTTTGATGGCATTTGGCGCTAAATCCTAATGTAGCCACTCTGTATAATCGATGCTTTTGACAGTTTTTTCACGCAATAATTATCGCATTGATGGACGCTTGGTGTAAATGTGGCCGTAGCGTAGCATATAAAAGATTATAAATCACCGTCCGTTAGAGGTACGAAACTTACGCGTATGGCTGGTAAGGGCCATACCTACATCCTACCTACGTCAAGCCAAGCCCGAGTTGGATACGCAACCAAGGGTTCAGACCCCGCCGTAAATTTTTATTCTCGCTTTGCCAGTTTATTAGGATTAGTCATTGTCAGGTAATCCGCTATAATAACAGTCATTCTCTTAAAATTAAATAAGCAGCCTATAACGAACAATACAAACGGCTCTTTAGGTTACAGACAGCGTAAGATTAGTAATAGGGTCTCGGCGGCACCATTTGGATACGGAACCCAAATGAAAAAAAAATATTTTTGAGCTTGTCGTTTAATTTGGTGACTAGGCAGAAAGCAGTCAATTAAAAACTCAGATGTATTGAAACGTAACCAATCATCTCAAGTTTCTGTGCGCAGTCAGTGCATACGAGTATTACCATGTCATAGGAGCATCAAATGAAGTTGCATAATAATAAAGAAAAGTTGACAAAGATCATACGAAAGCAAATATCTGAAGACAAGGAAGACCTATGCAATGTATGCAATGATTTCCGCAAACATTCAGTGACACCTACTCACTCGCCGCTCCTATTACTCAATACCATACAAATGTGTTCATTTTAGTGCGTGTTTAACTTGAAGCTTTTGTCTGAGCGCTGGGCACGGAGGCACGAAAGAGTTAACTCTTTGAAAAACAAATTCAAGCGTGAAGATATTTCGCAACACTGACCTGACCTACAAACGATATAGGTACAATTCTGAATGTGACTTCTCAATTACATGAACGGATTGTTTTATATATTAAAATCATAAAATATTAAATAACGTATTTTTATTTATGTTTTAGCCGTGATTTTTTATATTGTGAAAGCAAATGGATAAATTAATCTTCAAGATAAGTCAAGTCATACACATGCATATAAGAGATTGCATTTATATGACAAAAGAAAACAGATACATAATCCTTTTACATAGGCAACCTTAGTCTGCTCAAATTTACTTTGATGCACTTAAACAGTTGAGTGCTTAGGTACCTACCTTGTTACATTTAACGAGCAACTATGACCTCACTCAGAAAGATTTTTGGAACAAGATTTCAATCAAATATAATTAAATCCGTGTAGTAACCGCACATGGTTTTTGTCCTCACTAGAGATTAAACCCGGCACATTTTATTACTTCGAATCCTGTCAGTAATCAAGTCTTATTACGGACTATTTTAAATATGCCTTGAAGTCACGTCGCGCCTTCGCGGCATGTTAGACCAAACATGGCAAACAAGACTAGCTATCCTTTATATTATATTTGTCCGAGCATTGACCGTCACTATCATTGAGATGTAAGGAGAAGACAGCTCGAACTAGTATTTCGATCAAAAAGCTGTAACCCTACGTGCATTACACAAAGTTCGGCAAAGCTGAAATATTTTGATTAACGCGTCTTGTTTATACGTTAGAAATATTAAATCAATGGTCATCAAATATTATTTTAATTGTTACAGATAACATCCCACGAGTGGCATATACCTCGGCCATCTCTAGGCGGTAGCAGCGCTAGCGGCAGCCTGAGCGATGGACGCTCCAGGGGCGGGTCTGCTTCGAGCCAAGGCTCGGCCAGCAACCACAGCACACACGTAAGTAGCCGTTTGATACTGTGATAACACCGTGTCAGCCAACCACAGCACACACGTAAGGTGCCGTTTGATACTGTGACAACACTGAGCCAGCCAACTAAAGCACACACGTAAGTTGCCGTTTGATACTGTGATAACACTGTATTAGCCAACCACAGCACACACGTAAGAGGTGCCGCTTGATACTGTGACTACACTGAGCCAGCCAACCAAAGCCCACACGTAAGTAGCCGTTTGATACTGTGATAACACCGTGTCAGCCAACCACAGCACACACGTAAGTAGCCGTTTGATACTGTGATAACATCGTGTCAGCCAACCACAGCACACACGTAAGGTGCCGTTTGATACTGTGACAACACTGAGCCAGCCAACTAAAGCACACACGTAAGTTGCCGTTTGATACTGTGATAACACTGTATTAGCCAACCACAGCACACACGTAAGAGGTGCCGTTTGATACTGTGACTACACTGAGCCAGCCAACCAAAGCCCACACGTAAGTAGCCGTTTGATACTGTGATAACACCGTGTCAGCCAACCACAGCACACACGTAAGTAGCCGTTTGATACTGTGATAACACCGTGTCAGCCAACCACAGCACACACGTAAGGTGCCGTTTGATACTGTGACAACACTGAGCCAGCCAACTAAAGCACACACGTAAGTTGCCGTTTGATACTGTGATAACACTGTATTAGCCAACCACAGCACACACGTAAGAGGTGCCGTTTGATACTGTGACTACACTGAGCCAGCCAACCAAAGCCCACACGTAAGTTGCCGTTTGATACTGTGAAACACTGTGTCAGCCAACCACAGCACACACGTAAGTAGTCGTTTGATACTGTGATAACACTGTGTCAGCCAACCACAGCACACACTTAAGGTGCCGTTTGCTACTGTGATAACACTGATTCAGCCAACGTTAACACATACGTAAGTTGCCGTTTGTTACTGTGACAACACTGATTCAGTATCAGGAGTCTCGCAAAAGTTCTATTACCTAACTCTATTTCTTTTGGATTTCAATCGGATTCAATATAAAAAAAAAACAAAGTTTAAAATTAAGTACTTTTTTACGCGACTTAATTAATGTCATGTAAAGGTCTGACACGCTTTTAATATTATCTATAATTGATGTTATTTCTCTAAAGTCCATTTTAACAAGTATGAAGTGATCGCAGATGTGAAGTATTGATTTAGCTCTTTGCCAACCAATAGGTACTTAACTAGCTGCAGGTCGTTTTTCTACTTGACGATTTTGCAATGATCTCGCTGTGCCACACGCACCATGACACTTTTACGCCATACGGCCACAGGCCACACACAGCGTTCAGTTAATATTGGTCGTTCCATCTTTAACGACGGTACTCTCACATTGTAATATCATGTAGCAAAAAACCTCCTAACTAATCAGCCATCAAATCTGTTTTTATTCTGTTCATTCATTTACACCTCCGGTCAATTAGCTCGCAAAAAGCGGACATTATCCACCCCAAACCATAAAACTCCTTAATGGCAAAAGCAAATTGCCTGGCGGTTGCAAAAAAGAGGTTTTTTGTACTGATCATGTGGACGCTGTTTTTGTACAAGTATTATGTAATCCTAATAATTGACGAGGGGGTCAAGAAACTGGTTGATATTGCCGTGTCCGGTACAGGATCTTCTTTGAATATGCATTTAACGATTGCTTGTATTTTGTGTATCTTATTATAATGTCATGCCACCAATATGGCACAACAATATTATTTCCACGAGTGGAAACCTTCAGTTTTGTTAAGTTTATTTATATCATTAGACAACAATCTGTGATCGTCACATTTGGTCGCGAACTGATCCATTAGACCTGCCTACGACAAATCCCTGACCTTTTCGGTAAAAGTGTTGACCTAAAGAAAACTTATTGCACGTGACGTAACAAGCGTGACGCACGTTACATTGCGTGTGCTCACGTTCGAATCTCAATAAAATAATAAGATTCTTCTGCTGTGACACGGTTGAGATCAAAACTTTTACTTCCACAAACCGTTATCGTTATCGTACTTCATAACTAGTTTTATTTACGAGCTTATGCATTTTCAGAGCGTATCATCGGGCTCTTTGTTGCTGAGCGCGGCGCACCTAGCGCGCATGAACGGCAGGAATGCAGAGCAAGACAGCCTCGGCAAACCAAACAAGTTGAGCGGCTACGCGCGTAAGAGTGCTTTAGCCGACGCGGTAGTGGCCATTCCTGAGGAGACGCTCGATCCATTGGACTCGATGTGGAACGGTGTCAAGCGAAGCTCCGCGTCAGCGCGCGACGCGACGTCGACCGCTAGCTCTACGCACTTCACGGTGGTCAACGGGTACACCAAACACCGCACCGACAAGGAGTCCTCGTCGTGTTGCTGTAGCCACTCGCACCAGATCACAGTGCTCGTCATTTCGATGACCATACTCTTCTCTGCGTGCATACTGGCAGCAATATGCTTCGTTGAAAGTATGTATATCAGCAATTAAAAAAAAAAACTCACTACCGCACGGCAGATTTTTTTATTGTACGACGGGGAAGCGCTTGGCCCCGATATTACTAAGCCAATAATTTCACTATGACAATGGTATCGTCGCAGAATTGCCACTACAGGTGCCTTTTGGTATTCTAATAGCCATTCCGCGATGATAACAATGCCATTGTGAAGCGATTGGTTTAGTTGAATCGGAGCCCTGGTTTCAAGTTACGATAAAGCCGAACGTGGAAGCGCACTTCACCCGGAATCCTCAACAGTCTGAGGAACTGGCTATCATAACTCTAAAAGCCGGAACATAACAATTTAGAATTATTGTTATGGGCATAGACTCAGGTAAGATGGCGGTAGGTAGCCAGGTGACAAAGTTCAATCACCAACCAAACCAACTACAATGATGTACTCCCATGGGGATCGAGCTCGAAATCTCTGATCTGACACCGGTGGGTGAACCAGAGATATACATAGAAAAAATACTACAGCGTGGCCGTTTTTTTTTTGTACGACGGGGAAGCGCTTTGCCTTCATCTCACCTGGTTTCAAGTTATGATAAGGTCGAAGGTGGACGCGCCCCTCATATGGATCCTCATCAATCTGGGGAACTTTGTAACGGTCCTTAGATAACCCGATTGCTTGCCTTATAAACAGTTAGTTTAATTCCACGATACGACGATGCATAGTTTGGGACAATTCAGACAGCTACATATGTAGCTGTCTGAATTGTCCTGTAATGTCTTGTTCCATTTATTGGGCTTTCAACAAAAGCGTTATGCGACCGCCTTTTGACGACACTTTTTGCTTCGAGTAAACGAGCAAAAATTGCACACAATAGGTTTAACTTTTTGCAATTCGTCGCAACTTATCAAAGTCGCTAAATTGAGTTGGGTACTATGCTGATGTGTTTTTATTTTTTATTTCAGTGCGAATGCGCAAGGAGACCGGAATATACAAATACTCCTAAGCTCGAAGGAAAATGTTATCTCCAAACGAAATACAAGTATTAATATTGCTAGCTAAGGACTATTGTATGAGGTAGTTAATTTAATGTAAGTAGCTGAAATATTATATTTCGGTTATATAGCCAATATACAAAATGAAGTTTTAACAAGTATGTATGTACATATTTACGATCTTTAAGTGCAATATCCAATATGTATAAAGCTGTAGTTATTGCTTTCCTATTTATTTTTAATGATAGAAAGTTAGGTCCTATTTTGGTTAAAAATAATGAGGTCCAGCGTTCAAAAAACCACCGGACGTGATGTGTATGTCACCTACAATATTTACAATAGCAATTGATATTGGAAGGTTTTTTAAATTGCCAAATACTTTGCTCATTGATGATGTACTTATTATGTAAGCCCATAGCAATTATGATATGGAATTAATATTATATACCCTATCATACATTATTTTAAGACAATGTATAAATTAGGCCCCTATCAACGGTTGCAAATTTTTGTCAATATTACGAAAATATGCATCCTTTGTGACGAACTACTCTGTATGTAAGGCTATTTTAAATTAGTTAATTGTTTAAAAAGCAATAACATTTAAAGCTATTGCAAGTTTAATGTATTGTTGTAGGTTCCGAATTATAGAAAAATAACGACGCGTAGTAAATTTGTTATAAAAACTGTGATAATTATAAAATATTATGCTATAAGAAATTAGTTTTTTATTTCTTATGAATTTACAACACATAATTTTATTATTATGTTGTAAATTCGAAATTCTCTCGCTAATAAATAAAAGAGGCCAAGAGCGGACACGCATACCAAGGGTTCGATAGCCAATATTTCACATTCCAACCCATATTTCAAGACAAATCAACTTTCTCTTCTTTTTTTTATTTTAGTTTATTTTAATTTGTAACAGTATTTTTTTTATTGTACGACGGGGAAGCGCCTAGGCCTTCATCTCACCTGGTTACAAGTTGAGATAAGGCCGAAGGTAGAAGCCTACTTCACCCGGAATCCTCAACAAACTGAGGAACTGGATATCTTACCTCTCAATGCCGGTACACCACAAATTAAGAATTGCTTTTATGGCGACAGAATTAGGTAAGATGGTGGTAGCTAGCCAGGCGGACTTAAACAAAGTCCTACTACCAACTAAACCAAGCACAATATAGTACTCCCCCTGGGGATCGAGCCAGGGACTGGATCTGACACCGGGAGGCGAACCACTGGACCGCAGAGGCGATTACAATGACCGAATGAAGGATTTCTCTCAATGTGGGGAACGAATACACTAGAACACATAATAACTATTTTTTTATTAGAATGGCTCAGCTCTTAACCTCTTCAACTTGCAAAGGCAGCGATGGAGCGTACCTACCCAGAAGGTGCAAGTTTTTGTAGTGTGCATAGTCAAATATTTTTTGAAAGCGTGCTTCTCAGTCAATTCGCCGGCCAATATCAGCCAAACACGGTCGTCAAGAGAAAAAAAAATTACATACCTCTATCTCCTCTAAGGTCTGGGTCCATCTGTAGTTTTCGAGGTCGCATCCGTTGCCGTTATTGGGTTTCAGCTTGCCTTTCTCCTTGGGATCATCATCTTCATCGTCTTTTGAGGTTGATGCTTCATCTGCGTTGTTCGCACCATCGCCGCTACCGTCCTCCGATTCTATAGATAGTTACAATCATCAAAATATCGTTTACAACCTGGTCGCTTATGTTTAAGTTATGAAGAGAGGTTGTTTAAATTCGGGGTACAATCATTGGAAACTAGGCGTCATTATTTTGATTTACTTTATCTCTACAAAATAATTCATTCCTTAATTGATTCTCCAAGTTTGTTATCTGTAATATCATTTAAAATTAAATTTAGGGCACGTAACTCCAATAAAGCTAATATATTTGCTCTTCAAATATACATGAATAATATTTCATTCTATAATCCATTAACTAGAATGGCTCGTCAATACAATGACTTAGCTAGTAATAACATCGAACTTGATATATTCGTTCCAAAACTAAGTCAATTCATTAAAATTGTTAGGACTATCCTCTATCCCAATAATGCTATTAACTAGGCCACTCTATTGCTCAAAGTGATTTAGTTGGTAGATAAAAATCTAATATCCTAATCATTAAAGATATACATGGGACAAATTTGTGAAATTACATTTGTCTCATTTTATTTAAATTTAATTTATTTTTAACTGTATAAGCCTTAAGCGAATTTATATATTTTGTTTAGATATCCCGGAACTTATTTTAAGTTAGGTTTTAAGTATAGTTAATTCTGCTCGATATTATATGTTTTGCTTAGATGTTCGTGCATATGTTTATGTCGCAATCAAGATCAGAACTATACAATCTTTGTTGAACTATAATTTTATTGTGGTTGTGATGTGTTTTGTGCGTTTAAATAAATAAATAAAATAAATTAAAAAAAAAATCTAAATGTATAAATAATCTTGGACCTGACTCTCTGACCGGCAATCAATGCACAGCTTAAACTAGAGAGGTCATTATAGACTAGAAATTTTCAGGGTAGCATCCTTTATTGTGTAAAGGTGTTCAAAAAAAGGATTATAAGACATTTTCATGTGATGATGGGAACAAAGACCCTGGGCTTTTCGCTAGTATAATTTATACTAGTTTATTTTACATAGATTGAAATTTTCCACTTTTCCCGTTTCAGCTGTATAGTACTGAGAGAAATAAAAAAAACAAAGCATATCGCATGCCCTTGCATGATATTAAGAAATTTGGGCGTTTTTTTTTTGGACGGGAAGAGCTATATACACATATAGCATTATCCACAAACATCCATCCTATCAATCTTTCCCTTTATTATTAATCATGTGATAAGGCCTTAAAACTAGCGTTGTATTATGTTTGAAGGAGCGCAATTATTTAATAACTAACCTGATTATATTAAAACCTGTGACTTTTTCTAACTTTAATCAAAAAGAAACTAAAGGAATATAAAGGTGTCTCATTGATAAAATATTTATCATAAAATATTAGAAAACCCTAAGACCTCTGGAGCAATAAATACTAATTCAAGCATAATTAATAATTTAACTTTAATTAGTTATAGCAAATAGCCTTAAGCTAATGTTAAGTGAACTTCTTCTTCTTCTTTTTTGAGTATTATTCTTTAAACCGACTTCGCAAAGTAAACAAACAGTAAGAAGGAGATGTTTTCAGATTTTCAATATTACTACTTAAATGTTTAACCGTAAAAAAATACTTGTGCGTAGCTGAGCGCACAGCAATATCAACTTGGTTGCGTTGTGTTGCTAATCTGAGATAGGCAGTCTGGTTAATTAAAGCCATAATTAGGTATTGAATTAAAACCTTCGAATACCACATTAAAATAATTATGAACCAATAAATGTCTTCCTATTGGATCATCTGACAATCCTCTAACAGTGACTCATGAAACCAAATGAGATCATGAAGTCACAAAACCACTAGTAACGCCATCTGTGAAGATGAGATGGATTTACATCAAGCACTGAATAACGGTCAATAAACATTTAGTTGTTTGTAAATTGTTGCGCAATAAATCCTTACCCAGCTTTTTTTCCCCATAATTTGATTGTCTTTAAGAAGATGCATATAGTGAACATATACTTAGTACATAGTACAAAGACATTGTGGTTATTAAATTACTTAACCATCTGAAAATCAGTACATGGAGAAAGTTTCTAAGGAGTCTCTATAGATATACATGTGCAACCTTGCAAACAATATAGATCAAGGATTTTTAAGCGGAGGTAGATAGATTTACATATACAGATATACAGTTCAGTTGACTGCATTTTTCTACTTTTAAGGCACTGTTGTTTTTTTTTTTTATTGTACGGTGGGTAAGCACTTGGCCTTCATCTCACCTGGTTACAAGTTGAGATAAGGCCGAAGGTGGAGGCGCACTTCACCTGGAATCCTCAACAAACTGAGGAACTGGCTAACTTACCTCTAAATGCCGGAATACAACAATTTTAGAATTGTTATTATGGCGACAGAATTAGGTAAGATGGTGGTAGCTAGCCAGGCGAACTTAAACAAAGTCCTACCACCAACCAAACCAAGCACAATATTTTGTATTCCCCATGGGGATCAAACCCTGGACCTCTGGATCTGAAATTGCTGGATCTGAAACCACTAGACCACAGAGGCGGTTAAAAGTTTAATGTAATGTTATATAAGTATAATGTGGAAATAGAGCACTATGCAGCCTTTTTTTTTCAACAGCTTATTTAAGACCACTGCAGGACTTCTTACAAAATTTTATTAAAACTATCTATCATTCTAGTTTTGGCAGTAGTTCCGTGGTAATACCTGCAGAACAGCTAAGTCTCTTTGTTGCTATCTATTGTGGTTAATTTAAAGTGAACTCAGTCATCAAGAGCAGAGTCAAAGAGCAGTACCTCTCCACATAGATAAAAAAACGTTTATTTCGAGCAATTTTAAGAGATTTTAACACACAAGAAAATACATTAAAAACAAATACACAAAAACAATTTAGTGTATATGTATATATGTATTGTATGTATATAGGTATTTGTATTAGGCATGTATTATATTACATTCTATGTATGTTTAATTATAGCTGAATGTACTTAAATCATATTAACAGTATAATTATATTTTGTAGTTTCTCTTATTATTATTATACAAGTGTCAACATTTGTATTGGTTATGTTATTGATTAATATTGTACACTATTCCCATAATATTTTAAATCTTGTCTCTGCCCCTACATAGGTTTGCTAGAAAAAAAAACTCTTAATAGGGTTAAGCTCGCCTTTGCCATACTTTTTAATTTTATGTCAACTTATACCATTATTTCTATGTTTGTGCAATAAAGTATAAGGTAAACTACTTTGACTACCTAACCCTACATTAATAGTTTCATGGTAACTAGACCTACATTTAGAGTTTCAACTAAGTATTTTTTTTTTATTGGAGTTATTCCAATACATAATATAATTTTAGACAAGCGCGTGTGTCCACCTTAGGCCACACTGTTATTATTATTTTAATTGCTATTGTTATTTGAGTGAAAAAAAAAGATAATCAAAAGTCTACACTCTTCTTTTTTTATTGTGTTTTCAGAAAAAGCAACAGTCACAAATTATTTCTACAGATTATACCTGCTGTAGTGTTGTAGAACCATACATTAAATAATTGGATCTGTGATCTGCGGTAATGCCTTTGTTTGGACAAACTTTGCTATTCTAACCCAATTTTCTTCTTTTCAGCTAAATAAGCGCCCTCTAGCCAGGATAACAATTTGTAGCCGGCATTACAGTCTATGGCCCGGATTACTCATTCTTTAGCCAGTACCAAACGCGTTCGAAGCTTTTGTCCCGATTTTCAAGCGTTGGGCATTAATTAGAAAACACCTTGTTTCACACATGAATATATATTTCACCACGTGGATTTGTGTGGACAATTCTCAAATTTGAAATTCGCAAACTTACACAATAGCCTACTTTGATATTCATAATTAGGAAAAACAACAAATATATATAAATTTATTGTGTATTAGACTGGACAGACAAATTAAAACTTTATAGGCTTATGATGAATTAAATACTAACACTGTCACAAATTAGTCCATAGAAGATGCAACTTGTCTGCAGCTCCACCAACTAGTAATGTATATATATATATATATATATATCTATAAGTACTAACAATAGAATAATTTGGATTTGAATCTCACTGTAAAATTTGAAACATAAGTCTCTAGGATTAATAAAGTAAGCCCTTAGACCTTAAATATCCGTGGTATCTTTTAACTTACAACTTACAGCTTGGAGATTTGTTTAAGATTAAGGTTTTCTTATGTGCTTGTCTGGCACCTGAATCCTTTAAGTTTGTATTTAAATCTTTTTGACGACACTAGCCATCAGACCATTTTCAAGGTGTTCAATCTTAACCTCTAGCTTGCTAAAAATTATTATTCAACCATAATTTACCAATTTTATTATTCAATACATTTTTATTTGGGAATTTGGATTTATATTTACTTGCTATCTTGACAACCACAATTATATTTTAATCAAACATGCCATTTCGTAATGAACAACAAACTACATCTATACTGGACAACGAGAATCAGTTCTCATTGGCTAAAATTCTTTTTCTCAACCTTTATTATAATTTTTACTGGGTATTCAGTGATAGGTATAGATAGTCTTTTACTGCCTGTTTTTTAGTGGTTTGCCCACCAAGGTCAAATCCCGGCTTTGATCAGGGAGTACAATATTTTGCCTAGTTTGGTTGGCGCTAGGACTTTGTTTAAGTCTACCTGGCTAGCTTCTTACCAATCTTATATAATTATATAAATTATTATATATCTTATGCCATTTTACCAAATTCTTTCATCATAACGAGAATTTAAGAATTGTAGTATTCCGTCTTTTAGAGATAAGATAGCCAGTTTCCTAGTTTGTTGATGATTCCTGGTGAAGCGCGCTTCCACCTTTGGCCTTATCATCATCAAAAACAGGTGAGATGAATATCATGTACCAAAAAAAAAGATAACTTACTAGTCTGTTTGTCAATATCCTCTTGCAATGTTTCAGCTTCCTGATCAGTGAGCTCAGTGACTGACGCAGGAACAAAGTCCTGGGCAAGCCTTTCCTGTTTTTTCTTCTCTTGGATTTCTTTCAGTCTTTTCTCTGATTCCTCCCTTTGCTTCTTTAACTTCATTGCTTCATTAAAAGCCTTTGTTGAGTGGACATAGAATGTATCCTTTACAACCTGTTAATGACATTATAGACATTAAGTGGAGGGAAAATTTTCAAAGGGAGTAAGGGGTAAAAAGTTATATTCATACGCTTTTACCCCTTTTTATGGGTCTATTTGTAAACTTAACCCCTCAGAAGTAATGAAAAGATGTAAAACATATGAGTGTAACTTTTCACTAGAAAAGATTTAGAACTTGGTGTCTACCTAGAGGGCTGTCCATTATTTCTGTTTTTATATCCATAGCTGAAAAGGCCCCCCGCCGACCATGTCCATACAAGGATTCCGGGCCACCTGCATCCATCAACTCCCTGTCACTGCTGTTACCGTTGAAATAGTTCATACTCAAACGATACCTACCTACGTACATTAGTGTAGTACTCTATGCATGTTGCTTAGCAACAGGAATGTTTGTACCACTTCTTAGCTTTTACACATACAGAGAGATTCTCCTGAAACAACTGCTACAATGTTCTCCGCCCATGATGAGCTAGGAGATGATAGTTAACAGTTTTTTAGTATCCAATTCATTGGAACTTAAAAATAAGTTATAAAAGCATACCTGTTCCCATTCCCCCTCTGCACCACCAACAAAGAAATCAGTTTTTCTTGCAAGGAAACTGACTATTGTATTGAGGAGCTGGAAAACATAATTTGGTATTTAATTTTAGAGCAAATATTACATAAAATCATAATAACAAAAGTCTACCGTCTCCAGGCAAATCTTCAGCATGTGCATTTTGATTTGTCATTACTACCACACTTCCACCTAAGAGCTTGTATTCTTGGATGGACCATTGAAGTAGGTATTACTTACAAATAATAAACTTGGGACCTAAGTACCTACCAAGTGTCATATGTATATGGGTACCTTACCTAGCACCTACCAATAATGAATATCAAAAATATAAATTTGATAGGTAGGTACATAAAAACATTATACCAGGCCCACCCAAGCAATAAGCTAACTCCCAATTCGGAGGATGAGGGAAATAGTTGATTTAATTTGACGGTGTCTGTAAAACTTTGCTTAGTGAGTCGGTGAGTACATGTTTCAAGTTTGTCAGAAAAAAAATATTTTTAGACAAAATTGTTGAATCAACATATCCAAAGCTAAAAGTTAGTAGGTACAAAATCATGGTAATCCAAGTAGCTGGCTAATATTGGTCAACCGAGAACAAAGAGACACACTGCTGAATTATACCTACGAAAAAATCCCACACCTCACCAGGTTAGTTTGCTGTGGAGACTTACATCTTTTACTCCTCCATCGTGTTGTTGTGCCATTGCAAGCAGCATTGCATCAAATCTTTCATCATCATGATCGATGGCCATTGCAATAAACAGTTATTTTCAGATTTCTCGACAATACACCTATGAATAGCAAACAAAACAAAGAAATTTGCAAATCGATCAAATTCAAAACAAGACAGCACCGCCAGCGCCAGCCGCCAGCCGGGACCAAAGAGTATATATAGAATTAGAATCATGATCATGGCTTACTTTGGGTGCGTTCCGTTACTCGACCACGAAGCCCACGATCGCGACGACGACGACGTCAGCGACGACGACGACGACGCCACGACGACTACCCGTTTCGCTTGCTTGAGATCGTCGCAGTCGAAAACGGAACGATTGAAACGGTTCGTGTTCGTGGAAGAATAAGGGAAAAACAAAACAGACAGCGGGAACGCGTCCTGCGTCCGCCTAACGTAGAAACAAAGACTAGTTCGTAACTTACGACTAATACCAACAACTAAAATCCTAACTATATCCAAAATTAGGTACCTTCCTAAGTGCCTAGTAACTATGCCTGATGTTTCCGTCGGTATTCAGTGAATTTCATACGTAATCCATCGGAATCAGAAAGTTCGAGCAGTGGTTGGAGGGTAACAGGAAATAAGAAAACGGGAACTTGGTCTGCACATTACCACGTACAGAGATCTTATTTCCCACTATGCGGACAATGATTATAAAAGTCATTTTAGACTGGAACCAATTGAATTAACTTTGTACCTAAACCTAACTACTGCAGTACCTACCCATAGTATTCGGAGCAAGGTAGCCCTCGCCTCGCCTCTACACACAAGTTCTAACTTGGCAAGAGCACGGAACGAATGTTGCCTCTAGGTCTTATATTTGTAAATACAGACTTTGTCTAGCTAAGAAATCACTGAAATGTGTAACTGTGATACCTACCTGTAAAACTACAGTAACTCCTACTTATATGTAGGTACTAGAATATTTAGTACTTAATTAAGGAAATAAAACAGCATTGTTTTGGTTTATTTATTATGTTTTACACTTGGTACATACTTAAGTTATACTGTAAGAAAAAGAAAATATTCATAGTTCACGTCTTTATCTAGTACTTAAGTATAAGGTCTTTGCCAGAGACAGAGACACGGATGTCCAGTTTGTGGTCCAATTATATATAATCTAACCACGTACTACTACCCATGGAATTAGAACGTAAATATACTAGTGGTTCGGTAAGAACAGTAAACCTCACGAGCCCTTAGAACCATGCAATAACCGATGCTTTCCTCTTTCACTTTTCCTTTCAAACTTTTGAGCAAATAGGGGTAGGTAGGTATAAGTTATAGCGATTATTCGCGTTCCCCTGGTCTGAGGAGATTGAACCTGGTGTCTTGCAAAGGCAGAGAGGACTGCGTAGTCTGATTAGTAAACGTAGGTAAGTATACATTTTCCAAAAAAAATGTAATCCTTCTCCCCTAATCCCCCTCCACTCCCCGTTTTTAGAATTACGGTTATGATCATGACAGGAACAGCTACGGCTATGGCGAATCTCCATTGACTTTACCGATGATCAGTGACGAACCTAACAAAACTTACACTACCTCACGTGCCCAAGCCTTCGGATTTTCCCGAAGCAGACTCCAAAAAAGAAAAAATCATAGAAATAAATTATGACCCGAATTTTAAACTTCGTTACATCTACTTACCGGAAACTGACGCAAAAATAATGATTGATACCGGAAGTATGATATCATTCATAAGCCCTCAAAAGCTCATGAATATTTTTCTGAATTTATTCAAATATAATAATCTATAGTGGTCATCATCCACGCATCAGGTTATCATGACGAGGTGATAGAGATCCACCTCTTTCCATCCTTTCAAATTTAAGATGGCATAAATTATATATATACGATGTCGACGATATGACGGACTGATAGGAAATGATATTCTATTGCAATTAGGCGCATTCATTGACTCTAAGGAACAACTACTAAAAACAAGTCACATTTGTATCACAACCATCAACGTTATACCATCATCGATATCCCACCGCGATCAGAAAAACGAGTAAATTTACAAATTAACCAATATTCTAGTGAAGCAAACAAATGCACGGAAATGTCATAATGAAGATGAAAGAGGACAAAAAGCAGCTAAAGTAAAACATCACGAAGGAAAAACATGCCATCGTGGCATAAAGCAATTAATTTACTTAGGATTCTCAGAAATGATTATCTATTTTAATATTTATTTTAATAGTGAGTGTGTTACAACATGTTTTACCGATATCGTCGGTGAACAAATTGAGAGAGATTGGCATGCATTAATTATCAAATATTTTCGATTCAACATAATAATAACATTAAAAAAAAGAAAACATTTACAGTTAGGTACTTAATTCTAATAATATCATTAAAATATTATCACAATCAAATAAGCATTAAAGATGTCATTATTAATCATTATACAAAACAAATTAAAATGTATAATTTAAGAATTCATCAATGGTATAATAGTAGCACTTTTCTGTTAGGGTTTTTTTTAATTTAGCTTTAAATAAATTGGTGCCCAGTTCTTTGTTTACCTTTGGTATTTTATTGAAAATTTTGGGAGCCATGCAGACTACACTTTTGTTCAACAATTCTGTCTTTGCGGCATGTAAACATAATCTATCCTCGCGTCTGTTTCTAATAACTGAGTCAGATAAACGTGGAAATAAGTGAATCAAACCTGTAATAAAGATAACAGTTTGAAGGACAATCTTATCTGACACTTATTGACGCAGCAGCTTCAGCAAATTAGGACAAGCCATTAGTATTCAAAGTAAATCCACACCCGAGGTGATCAGAGCGTTATTATACTTTGGTTGGTGGTAGGATTTTGTTAAAGTCCGCCTGACCAACTACTACTATCTTACCAATTTCTGACGCCACAATAACAATTCTTAAAAAAAAAATGTGTACCGGATTTTTTCGTATGATAGCCAGTTCCTCAGTTTGTTGAGGATTCTGGGTGAAGTGCGCCTCCACCTTCGGTCTTATCTCAACTTGTAACCAGGTGAGATGAAGGCCAAAAGCTAACCCGGCGTATTGAAAAAAAAAGGATTTATCTTTTTACGGCATTCCAAAAAAGATTCGTTCAGATCCGGGAAGCGAATTTAATAACGAGTTAATGAAAGAGTTTTTAAGTTTACATTAAGTAGAGCTCATATTGGAACGCCCAATAACCCTAACTCAATGGGTCATAGTGAACGACAAATTATTGAAATTTATAGATTGGCAAAATACGAATAACGATGTACCGACGCTGTATCTACAATGACATATTCTTTCATGGCGTACAATCATATTATTCATTGTGTTAACAAACGGAAGAGTTAAGATAAACCCCGATATGTTAAAGCAAAAGTTATAAATGAAGCAAAAGAAATGCTTTACCTATCCAGGTAGGAGAAAGGATAATTGACGAATTTGATACGAAGGTCCCGGTGGAAGTCGTCATTCCAGTACCACGGTGCATTCACAATGTCTCAGAGTTCCTTGTTTTGGAAGCATTGTATTATTTTAATGTTAGTTTGTTTGGTACAGCCCCACAGCTGAATACCTTATTTTTCTTTTTTTTTCTTGACGTGGGCTTTCGTAGTTTTTCCGGCCATTTATGTTATAGGCTTGTTGTTGATATATATCGGGTAGTACTGATCCTTATTGTTAGAAAAGTTAATTTGCACCGATCACATCACCAGTCACAGATTTTATTGACAGCATCCTGGGCAAACTAAAAAGTGGGTATATTCAGCAAACGTCGCAATGGTGTTGTTTTTTAGTTTGGGGATGTCACTGTTGTATAATAGGATATAGGCCCTATATCCAATAGACCCAAAACACTTCCACAGGTATTCAATTTTATCGCTACCGACCTGTTCAGTTGATCCGGGCGGTTTGAGACGGAGGTAAATGAAACGGTGGTAGGTGTAGGTACTTTTTATCTATTCAATTATCAATCGAATCTTATTTAAAAACGAATGAAATAAGAAAATCTTCATAAATAAGTACCTAGGAAGGTAAAAAACGATTACTACGTAGATAGGCACCTAAATAATAAGATTTTACACAATTATTAATTCTTTCTTTTCCATCCTAAAATGTCTATCTAGATAATATACCTACAGGTATATGATATACCACTCGAATACCTATAAAAATGGCTTAGGTACCTTTCAATATCTATCGAAATTTTTCAAAATGATAGGCACTAGATTCATAGTTTTTTATTATATATGAACACTTGTCTAAATCACAATATCTTCTAGACGATTTATTATGTTACGAAGTCATAATAATTGTTCGATCCAAAAATCACAAAAATAACGCACGATGACGACGCTATTAGAATGAGACCCGAAACGAGAGCCGAGTGGCAGCTTGCGGTCGTCATTCTCCCCGGGAGGAGGTCAAACGAACCTAAGTTTTGGACTCTTCGGAGTGACACCCATAGAATACTATTATTCATAAGGTGACACTACCCTGGTAAATATTTCCGAGATAGTTTGGAGGAGTTGAAGTAGGTTGCCTGGGTACTCCAGTGACTCATCATCATCATCATTATCTTCGGTATTCAACACCTTTACCGTTTCTGGGAAGTAGCGGGTAAGAAGCGAGCTTTGACTCTATTTCTAGCGTCAACATTAGCAGTAACGACTGCTGAGTCATTCGTTTTGCCAAGTTTTGTAAACCTTTCAGCGGCTTACAATGCGCTTGGCATATAGTTACGTTGTCTATAGAGTGGTTAAATCAATGTCATGTCATGTCATGTCATTCACTCTGTCACTCATAGCACAGACAAGACGTCACATCACAGATCTGTCTGACAGCTATCATATCACTAGTTGGATTGGAGAATGGGGTCATGATGCATGGCATTTTTATGTAGTTTTTTTAGTTGAATTTTAATTTTATCTAACATAAAAGTCATAAAAACAAAAGATTTGTGATGAAAGAATCTAGCCAGGTATGTTGATATTAATGTAGATCTAACAATATTTTAGGTTACGAACACTGGCATGGTGTCAACTCAACACAAGAAGTCAGCAAAACTGCATAATTTTGTTTTTTTTTGCAGCGTTATTATTTTGTACTGTAGGCATGGCCGACCAATTCTGTTTACGTTGGAACAACTTTCAATCGAACATCGTCAGCGCATTGGATTCGTTAAAATGCTCCGAAGACTTGGTAGATGTGACACTCACTTGTGAAGGCAAAAACATCAAGGCCCATAAAGTTATATTGTCAGCTTGCAGTCCGTACTTCAGGAATGTGTTCAAGGTGAATGACTTAGAATAGTAGTAACCTTCATATTTATAAACAAATATATAGGCATTATACCTATTCCCTAGTAAGGGAATATATTGTGTTTACATAGAGACACAAGTTTCCATGGGCTAAAATGATATGATATTTAATCTACCCTCATAGCACTTTTTTAACATGACAAAAATTAGTAGGTTTATCTACCAATACCAACCTAAATCATGTAAGCATTTGTCTTAAAAGTTGATTGACCTTTTCAGGAGAATCCTTGTCAGCACCCTGTAATTATTCTGAAAGATGTGTCAGCTGATGATATTGTTAGTCTGTTGTCATACATGTACCAAGGAGAAGTATTTATAGAAGAGAGCAAGCTTTCTTCATTCTTACACACAGCTGCTTTGCTGCAAGTAAAAGGACTTACTGGAGTTACTCAACAGGTAATATATTTTTAAGTATAAAAAGTGTACCAATGCATTATAAAACACATTGGTCTTTTCCTATGTTAATTAAAGAAAGTCAAAAAAGGTAAGTGACCACTTAAAAAAAAAAACTGACTTTTTTTACAATCCCTTTTTGTTTTCAGAAGGAAACTATAACTGCTCAGAATTCTTCAAACAAATTGTATACACAACTAACAATATCAGCTAAGACCCATCAAAATTCCACCCACAAAGAAACCAAGGTGCCAGCTCTCAAAAAAAGACGCAGTAGTACCTCAGACAAACCTAATGATGTCACCATCACTGATGCACCTAAAAAGTCAAAAATTTCAGAAACATGTGACATTTATAACAGAAACAGTGTATCACATACTAAAGTAAATTGTCCTTTTATGCCTCATGAAAATTATGAAGAAAAAAATAATGATACGAAAAATGAGCAACCTGTGACCACTAATGGAAAAACTACCAATTCAAACCAGGTAAGACAACAATATAATTCTGAAAAAGAATCAATCAATGTTCATTAACTGCTATATAACAACATTTTATAATACCAACAATTCATTTTGAATTAGAATTATATGATACAGAGTACCTGATAAATGATAAGAATCCTTGTTTTAGGTACCTACCAGTAGTAAAATTAAAGCGTAACTACCTTAACCTTTATTCTGTGTGCACTATTGGTTGATAATGTGATTTGTGAAGAGTTGCCAGTAGATATATTTCTTTTAATATTTCTAATGATACCTATCAATAATACTTGTCAAGTAGGTAGTTTATCCTACCATCAACAAAAATTGTACTATCATCTCTAAGGTCCTAAGGTTGCCTGGCAGAGATTGTTCTTAAGCGATAAGACTGCCCACTGTACTTTATTTGTTTAAATTGACAATTGTCCTATTTTATATTGGTTCACATTAAAGATTGTTTCATACATTCATTAACCCGCCAGAGTTAAAGAATGAAAGAGTTAATAAGCACTGACATCCCACTGTGGGGTGTAATGAGTAAAGAGTTGATGCTTAGTATTCAAATTCAGGCTCAGCTTTAAAACTATAATTGAACAAATCCTAACTTGTATATACAACCTCACACTGTCTATGAAGAATACTGTATGTTTCTCAGCACCCAATGAGCTAACAGACTATTTTTTTTTCAGGCGACTCTACACTCTGAACTGCCGGTGATCATTAAAACAGAAAGGATTGAAGAAAGACATTCACCTGCTCTATCAATGACCACTACCTCTGAAAATGATGACAGTCTTCCAACAGATTATGAAAACAGCATGTTAGCTCGGTCCTTGCTTTCTGGTGAGTGAACAACAACAGTCATTATTATAACCCACAAGTCTGACTGTGAACTTTTTATTGTTGAATATATTGCTCACCTTGGAGGATGTAACGTACGGTATCTCTTTCCTATATTACTGAAGTGGAGCAGCTAATTACTTGTTAGTTGGCTACCAATACATCTCTGTACAATGCAAAAATGTTAAAGTGGTTATCATACCTATACCGGGAGAACCAGCCAAAATTTCCCAACCTTAGCACCATCATTACCAAGCTACAGGGCTTCCGATGATTTGCAAGCTTCACCATAACAGTCAAAAACCGGTGCCACTCTAGAAATGATATATACTGGACCTAGCGTCTCTAGACCTACACATACAACAGGAAGCGACAATGTCCAAAATCAGATTTAAACACATAGGACTCCGAGGAAACACTATTAGTCCACAGACACTAATTCTGGACCATTGACACTAAAAAAAAACTAAAATGGAAAAGCTGCAAAAGCGATAGCAGATTGCTGACTACACATATTCCTTTCTTTTTTTTATTTTTTACACAGAAAACAAACATACCACTCAACTGAGTATGAGCAGTTACCATACCATATGGATGCTTGTAACGCAAAAGGTTTTTCACTAAGTGTGTGGCGACCCTTGTTAGAAATTTTTAGCCCCCTTTTTTAATGCAGTCTCGAGGGAATACATTGGCAGGGAGATCATTCACCTTGAGCATTGCCGGCCGGTAATTTCTCTTGAACCAGTGATGTTCAATTGGTTCAGTGGTCAGCTGAGCCAATGGTGAGTGGTGCAATAATTAAAGTTGGCTGCTGGCACCAAATAGATATTTTTTCCAAACCGCCCCATTGAGTAAGATTTTAAACACACTCAGAAAAAAATCTTATGGGTCAAGTACTGCTTGTGATCACGAGATCACCAACAATTTCTCACATCTCGCCTTTGCAATGAGTCAAAAGATCCTAGTTGGTTTCCTGGTGCACCTGCCCAAAGGTTGTAGCAAAACTCCATGAGTGCCTGGACTTGTATAGTAGTAGTGTTTGTGCAGCACGAAAGAACCACATATCCTTATTGAGTGTACTGAGCTTTCTTTACAGCATGATTACATGCAAAGCCTAGGAAAGCTAAAACTCTAACTCAAAGCTCATCCTTGATGCCGCTTGTTCTTAGCAGGTGGGTCAAGTAGCTTTTGTAGACCAGATTTCTCTCTGGCTTCCCTTGTGGCGGCGCAGTGATTAACCACTTGCTCCACCGTTTCTACCGCGACACAAGCCACTGTCTGTGGCACCGGTCTTGCCAAGTATTAGTTCGTTGATTTCTCAATGTCCTGTGATAATGCTGACCTTCGTGCGTCGATCTTCACGTCTCGTTTTCAACATAGTATTTGATATCATCCTGTCTATCTTAACAGACTTAAAAAAAAAGGAGGAGGTTCTCAATTCGTCGGAAACTTTTTTTTTTAAATGAATGCTCCCCGATTATTTGAAGACGCCTGGACCGATTTCGAAAATGTTTTTTTTGTTTGAAAGGGTGATTATACTACACAGGTGGTCCCATTGTCATCAGGTCAGGATCTGATGATGAAATCCTGGAAAATCGAGGGAACTCTTCAAATATTATATGCACACTTGAAGTGATTTGGGTGTTTTTAGGGTCGGTATACTTCCCAGGTGATCCCATCGTCATCAGGTCAGGTTTTTTTTTTATTTTATTTTATTTTACGACGGGGAAGCGCTTGGTCTTCATCTCACCTGGTAACAAGTTAAGATAAGTCCGAAGGTGGAGGCGCACTTCACCCGGAATCCTCAACAAACTGAGGAACTGGCTATCTTACCTCTGAATGCCGGAACACAACAATTTTAGAATTGTTATTATGGCGACAGAATTAGGTAAGATGGTGGTAGCTAGCCAGGCGGACTAAACTAAGTCCAACCACCAACCAAACCAAGCACAATATATTTTACTCCCCTTGGGGATCGAACCCGGGACCTTTGGATCTTAAATCGGTGGGTTGAACCACTAGACCACAGAGGCGGATCTGATGATGGGATTCTGAAAAAATCGAGAGAACTCTTCAAATATTATAGGCACTGAAGCGATTTAGGTGTATTACCTCAAAAGTTAAGAAAACACGGACCCCGTATAGGATCGCGCGTATATCAGTCTGTCTGTCCGTCCACCTGTCATCAAAATAATTGGAAAAAATACGTCATCCAGGTAAACGAAATTGTATCATATTCTTCATTGAAATCGGTTTCTTTTTAGTTTTTTTAAACGTAATTATAGCATCATTTGTATGTGTAGCCTTGACTCTTTCCCACAATTTCTGATGTTCTCATTTCTATAACATTTCGATTTTCATTACTATATGAGCTCCTGAAATATGTTTGTTGTAAATCCTTGAATTACATGAAAAAAAAGCTTGTGATAAAAAAAATGGCAAATTGACATTAAAATATTTAAACACACACCATCCATGGGGCTGATATTAATTACCTATATGTAAAAAAAAAACAAACAAGGTATCATTTTAATTTATTATTAGTTCCCCAATAATAAATTAAAATGAAACCTTGCTTGTTTGCTAATCTTTCACAATGAATTGACTAAATGTGTAGGTTTTTTCGAAACATCTTCACTCTTCCTTCTTCTTTTTCGACACACCACGCAATTTTATTTGAATCGGCCATGCCATTTCGAATTGGCAGTTCATCCCAGTTTCGTATTCCTCCATAACATTATGTAAAAAAAATGATAATATAATGATAAAGGTTTATATTTTTTCTTATTAAATTTAGGGACTTTAAAATCTATATCGAATATGTCAGTCCCATCGGTCTCACAATATACAATCACTCATTCACCCTTCAAGCTTGAGAGCGTAAATTAGCGGTACTTCAGGGCCTATAAGTAATCTCTGGTGAGTCAGTTTTTGGGACTTCCATGGCCCGAGTTGGAGGGGTTGATTCTTGAGCTGCGACCGCCACGGCAAATAAATAAAAAAACAATTCTAGTGGAACACCCAGGACTTCGTACCCGTCATTATTTTTATTTTTTTTATTTGACTAGCTTTTGCTCGCGGCTTCGCTCGCGTTAAGAAGTATTATTATTAATTAGGTATAGTTTTTGCGGCTTTACTTTGTTTAGCGTGTGTAAAAAATTAGGGCCTGCAAAACTTAAAAACGACAGTACATTCTTCAACTTCTCCATTAACGTTCAGATTTTGTTTAGCCATTTAAAAAAGTCTAACCGACAAAACCTATACTTAAACCAAACGAAAACAAAACAAATGCCAAATACAAAGCAGAGTCTATAACCAAAACTACTAAACCGAAACAAAACAAATGCAAAATCTCAAAATCCTTTCTTAGGGATGCCTACTTCATAGTAGCTTTATGCATGCAAAATCTCAGCCCGATCGGTTTTAAAATTGACAAAGTTTCATACAAACTTTCATCCCCTATTTTATCCCCTTGGGGGTAGAATTAATCAAAATCCTTTCAAAGCGGATGCCTACGTCATAACATCTACCTGCATGCCAAATTTCAGCCCGATTCGTCCAGTGGTTTGGGCTGTGCGTGATCACTATGTCAGTCAGTCAGTCACCTTTGAGTTATATATATTTAGATGGATTTGAAGTTTTTTGCGCAGAACCTTATTTCAAAAATAATTACAGCCTTAGTTACTCCTCATAACATTAGCTATTTGCCGGTGAAAGCCCCGGCAAAATAGGTCCAGGCGTTTTGGAGTCAATAGGGAACATTACACTTTCATACATCAAATGTTAGCACACCAACCTTTTTATCGTAACATTCATAGATTGGGTGGCAAATAGTACAAAAGCAGTAAATAATAATAATGGTTTTTACTTTAAATGGTGTTTATGGTAGTTACATTAAAATTTGAAAACTTTTGTTTCCATTTTCAGGTATTAATCCGTGCAGACCTGATGTCAGCCCCAACACAACGAAAAAGACAAACATGACCGATCACAATGTCAGACAGAAAGAAGGAAACATAGACTCGATCAACTTCCCCACTACATCGAAAAGCCCATTAAAAACCCAGCCCGATGATGCACAAGTCAAACCAGAAAAGCTATCCCCTAAACCTGACAATGACTATGAACCTGAAATTTTATTATCTGAACAGCAAGATAGCACAGAGTCTGAAATATATGCACAGGATCAGTCCCAGGCTTTGCTACTTCTTGCTGGGATGTCATCGGTATCGGTGATGGGAAGTGGAGCTTCCACATCGCAAGGCGTCTCTCACCAGCAATCGAACCATGCGGCGATCTGCGGCGACTGTCCCCATTGCGGTATGAAATATTCCAACCAATCGGCTCTCAAGTACCACGTAAGATTAATGCATTCCGACCTCACGAACAGACTGTGCTGCTATCTGTGTCCTAGGTCGTTCACAATGCGCGAAACATTCAAGGAGCATATGTGGGCAAGTCACGGCCAGCGGAATTAGTTATAGCGCCACGAAATTGTGCCTTACAAATCCCTTGTCAATTTTACTAGACAAGATTATTTGGAAATCAAAATTGTGCCTTGAAGGTTTGTTATCGTTGTAAATTCAATGAATTCGACTTGGAGTTAGACTGAATTGCTGAAATTTTGAGTGCCTGGATTGTTGGGAAGTAAAAATTTATACATTTTATTATGATAGGATATTTTTGTTATAGGTATATTATTTAAGTGGTGTTTCTTTATATAATAAAATCACTGTTTTACATTGAATGTTTCTTGTTCATAATGAGGTGCGACAAAGTGTTCAATTTTAGGTCAAATTTACACAGCTATTGGTGCTAAAATGTAGTTTTCTTTTAAACTAGAATGGTGTAATATTAAGCAAACATTGTGATTGGCTCCAGTCAAGGCCAAGCCTGTGTATTTGCGTCCTTCAGCCAATATTTGGAAAGTTGTAGTTTAACAAAAATGTATCCAATTACATTGTCTTCCTTCATTACTCTCCAGTTAGTTTTGAAATCAGACATTGATCTGTACACCTACCCACTGCGAAAGATTTTGTGATTTGGTTGTAAAATAGCAAGCAAAATTATTCGAAGAATATTATATTTACAGGTGTTGTAAAAAAATAATTACATATATTTATTATAGTGCGCTTTTAAATTTTTATATTTTATTGAGAATCTATGGGATAAAGACAATCTCAGAAAGTGACACTATACAAATGATATAAGAAATTGTTATGTTTGGAAATGTTTTGATATTTGAGATGTTGGATTGGATCAGTATTTGAATGAAAGTATACAAAAATATGTTTCTTTTATTAGATTAGTCTATTGCTTATATTTAAGGTTTTTGTGAAGTTAAGAAAGGATGATACATTATGTTACATTAATACCTAAATATAGATTTTTGTAAGTTATGGAAGCCCAGTACCGTTCACCCATGCAAACACTTTTGCATTATCATTTTGATTTTAAAGTTAAAAAAAAGGATTTCATACATAGATTATCCCAATCGAATTAGAGGATTCCGGGTGAAGTGCGCTTCCACCTTTAACCTTATTATATCTTGAAACCAGGTAAAATGAAGGCCAAGCACTTCCCCATACAATAAAAAAATCGGACCTGCCGTTTCGAAATGTACGGTAACCTACTTTTCTGTAGAAATCCCAAAATTAGCGGTACTACAGGGCCTGCCTGACAGTTGATATTATATTTTGTATTTATTCAACTAAATTTATTTGCGAATTATGCTTAGGAGCCTACAAAAAGATTTAATTATGTTGAAAATTTTGGTTTATTGTGCCAAAATTTTTATTTTATAAATTGAGGTAGACAATGTATTATTATGAAATTTGATAAGTTACCATTATAGTTTTACTCTGGATCTAAGTACCCTATATCTACCATTATTTTGTGACCACAATTAGTCGCAACCTAATAGATTGTAAAGCTTAAGAGCTTGTAGGAGCGCATTTCACCCGGCATTCTCAATAGACTGAGGAACTGGCTATCTTACCCCCGAATGCCGTAACACAACAGTTAAAATGGTTGTTATGCCGTCAGATTTATACGGCGATATTGACCGGGATGTCAGCAACAGAATGTATGCAAGGTGGATGAACAACTTGTGACCCAAGGAAGCCGCTTAAGCTTTTAATCGAAACTTTGCGATTTTATTGTATCGATTCCAGTTTAGTCTATCGTGTATCGACTCCCACAACTTACTAACTAGAATCCTAAACACATTGTTGTCATATAAAAATAGTACAAAATCGATGTTTTTTTGTCAAAAAATTGATTTTCCGTACAGTCAAAACGCGGTTTTTTGGTCTCATTTCACCTGAAGGCGAAAATCTATAAGATAGTTATCAAACCTATCGTTAAGAGGAGATCATGATGTGCCGATCGCGCCTAGGTGTGGGATAAGGGCAGGAAGAAGAAGGAAGTTATGGCGACAGATGGTAAGATGGTGTTTTTGCCTTCCATCAACCAAACCGAGCACAAAATAACTGGGGATCGAACCCGGGACCTCTGGGTCTGATACCGGTGGGTGAACCAGACCACAGGCAATGAGAGGTTCAAACTTCTGGTCAAAACCAAATGCTTGCCAACATTGCTTGGTCACAACCACAGCCTAATTTGGTACAGGTTTGTTTTATTGGTAGTTTTCACAACGAATGGTTACGGTTAGGTACGTATACGTACTACTACAAAATGCCATTAGTACCGACTAGTACATAGGTGAATCTGGTTTCTAGTTTTGTTTTCTATTGTGTTGTGTAAGTACAGAATAGATTTATAGATTAGCATTTTAGTAATATCCTAGTTGATATAATGATCGAATATTTAGATATTAAGTGAGTAAATTATATTGATGTCTTAAATGCTGTGTGGTTTCAAAATAATATTATTAGCTAGTATTTTGTTTTGAAACGATACAACAAAAGCATGACACAAATTGTTAAATATTTTATTCAGAATTTTACAAGATTTACATGTTATCAATAAACTTATGCTTCTAAATTTTTTTTTATGATTTATAGCTATTAGTAGTCCGATGGTCCAAAAGGTTCTAAGCCAACATTTTAATGGTATGGCTCCTGCATAGTGTTTTGACTGGCAAGAATTTAATGTAACAAATTTATGCCGTCAAGTTATCTCGGCATCATACGATCCCATGATAAAGGTAACTTAAATGCTTATGTACGTAAACGAAACTTTTTTCGCGCTGTAGGTAATTAGCAGACGTATTGCTATCTCAGCGTTCCCTGCAGCCGCCTTATGCGTCCGACAGAGACAGTTGCTGCGTGTACTCGTATTGCAACAGTATTATATTGATAGTTGCTGCTATTACGTACATTTTTTGATATAATTCACGTTTTGAGGCAAAGCTCTTTTCACCCACCAAATGGTAACAATATGTTTGGAAATTGGTGTTTATCGCTTGAACATAAAGGTTGAAACGTTTTATTATTTTCGAAAAAAAAATGGTTTTGGAGACCTAAATATTTACTTTTAGTAGTCATAGTTTCAGTGCAAAAACATGAGTAGTTAAGATATTTGTACGTCTTTCCTCGGTATGTATCGTAAGCGTCATTAATTGGTAACCTCGAGCAACGCTACGGGCAGAGAAAGATGGTACCTAACTGTAGCAACTCATTATCAAGAGGTAAAGTTTGTTCGTTTGGATCTAGGAGGAAATCTTCGAAACTACTTGTCTGATTTCACAAATCCATTAATGAATATTTAGAATGGATTTTCAGGGCTATGTTCTTAATTATAAGGGCTTTCCGTGGCAATCCATTTTACAACTAAAGTCCGAGCGAATGCTTTTTACACGTACGCGGGCACAGCTAATATCAAATATTTTGGACAATCTCTGCTAGAATTCTCATTTCACTCAAGCTTCTTTCTGTCTACAAAAAAAACATTGAAAGATCTGTAAGATGTAGGGCTGGCTAGTCCACGTCGGTGGGTAGGTACGCCGCACCCGCTATATTTTCCTCTTTCTAGTCCACACCACAGCAATCAATAGCTTAGGTACGGTGTCGTATGGACCCAATTAGCGTAGTTGGGAACAGAAGGTAGGTAGGTATGTCGTATTGTTGATTACGCTTCAACTTGTGTAAATGAATACGTAGGTAGGTACATATATGGTATGGAGACTAAGCTTAAACATAATGGAGTGTTGGATCGACAATAAATAAATAAATATATGACAGGACATTAATTTCACACAGCGCCATCCAGCCCCAAACTAAGCATAGCTTGTAATATGGGAACTAGATTACGGGTACAATACTTTTTTTTTGTAAATACATACTTATCATACAATACAACACCCAAACACAGAACAAACATCCATATTCATCATAAAAATGTTTGTCCTTGATGGGAATCGAACCAGCAAACTACAGCGCAGAAGGCAGAGTTACTACCAACTTAGCTAGGAGTGTGGGGTTAGCGGGGAGGTCGATAGGCGGAGGCGGCTCAGGACGCTATTTGAGGCTATAGTGAAATCTGAAAATTGTACCTTCTAACCACTATACCGCGTTTGACTATAATATAACCCACACCATTTTGATCACCACTCATCATGGTCTCTTAAAATATCCAGGTACGGCAAAAGATGAAATTTGAGTAAAACTTGTCTTTTAAAGAGCTTTTTAACCTTCATACGATGACAGAACATTGTTGTCTATAGGTACACTGGTACGTCTGTAGATAGCATAGCGCTGCATCTAGCGTACATACGGAGCTATGGTAGAGGGTAGGTGTAAGGGCGTCGAGGAAGCCCCTTAATGCGGAGACAGCTAGCGGGACGCAGCTATTGATCGTCATCCGTCAGTGGCCGGCGCCCTATTGATTTGCCGCAATCTGCATGATAACCCGCGCTGGCTTCTCAGATATAACACTCATAAATGTAGGTACTTTTCCTAGGTAGCTCGTTGGCAAATATTTTAGGGTGTATTGTGGTTTAGGTACAGGTATTCCATTGTAGTTCACCATAAGGATATTTTTTCAACTTTTTTCGCTCGTTTTCTTCAACCGCTATGAATGTATATTATCTTCCGTAAAAGTCACATAGTACCTACTTGAGTATGTATCAGTTGGTAAAACGATTTGTGTTTCGAAATATTATTCCGCTATTATCACAGATAGTACCAACCTACTTATTAGTAAGCTTCTTTTGTAGAAACCTAGGAACTAACTACCTACCTACTAATATAAAGTAGGTATCTACAGCTATACGTATACGTGGGTATACCTTTGTAGCTAATGCAACAACGTCATAGGCATAATAGGGTGCATTTTCCTTTAATACCTGGGACTTATTACCTTCAGAACATTAGGCAGGTTGGTACCTAGTGTTCTGAAGGTAAGAATTAAGTCCCTATGTTTGTAACGTTGCATTCCATAGTACGTAGCTGTGTTATAAGCTTCCCTTCCTTTACGTCGTTGTCGTCCTTTGCCTTAACGGTTCTTTATAGTCCTGTGAATATATAGGCTTAAGAATGAAAGAAGGCCTGAAGTTAGTCACAAACGCGGTCTGGTGCGCCAACGAAATTTGAAATTTCATAGTGATAACAATTTTTTCAGGCAGTTAGAAAGAACACAAAACTAAAAACAGATTCGTAATTCCAAAACGTGAACAAGATAATATAGAATTTGTACGTAGTACCTGTGGTACTACTAGTGGTATGGAAATTCATGACAACTATTTTCTCAGGCAGTTGTTTTAGGTAATATTAGGTTATTCAAGGAACACAAAACAAAAGACGGTAAAAAATCTAAAACGTGAACAAAATATGGAACTTGTACCTAGTACCTATACCTATATAGGTACTTATTTCTGGAGAAACTTATTGTAGGGTAGGTTACTCTACTAAGTAGTAGGTAAGTAGGTATTATTTGTTCTGATTTAATTTTTTTTTGAAAAATAATTCAAACGTGATAATACCTTGTGGATTGCGACATTGAAATGTTCTCTATGGGTGTCATTTACAAGCTCCGTATTGATTAACGGGTTTATCCGCGCTACCCTCCCAACTAACAAGCGTAGTCTAGCTACACCCTACGCTGCTCTACCTACCTACTTGCATGATCAGTGGTTCAGTCTGAGAGACAAATAAAAAGGGTTAGGTAAATGCAGACATGTTTTGGGAAACTCTATAAACTCAACCATTAAAAGGACACTCGTATTATTCTTTCAAAAACACCCTGTAATTTTTTTTTTAAGAATCTTTGCTAAGCAAATATTAAGGTAACTAAACAAGATGTGTACCTACTATGTAGATAATAACATACGGTGCAGGTAAGTTCATACTTTTCTTCATGAAACCTCTTTCCTCAGTTATCTTATGTTCTCGTTTCGAATAACCAATAGGTAGGTATACAATATGCAATTTTTCAAGGACACAACTCATATCCTTAGTGAGATAATCCTTTACTGTTCATAATTATATACTGCTTATTGGACGCCTGGGATTTCGTTCCCGTTATCCCGAGGGAATTCTAAAAGCCATACAAAATAAGTCTCAACATGTGACCTTGTCTAGGTTACCACAGGCAGTTCTCACTCAGGTACGAGTGCGGGGGTCGAACCTGCTACCAAGAAGAATCCCTACATCCGCTCCGCGCCACAACCGCACGAGTCGTAGTGACTTGCGAAACTCTCAAAGCGGACCTATAAAGCTTATCAGTGTCACTTACTTTTTCCTATTCATATTAGGAACAGTACAAAGTAATAATTTGATAGCTTCGTAACGAAGTTATTGAATTCGAACTTGGTTTATGGTTATTACTTTACCAACAGAGGCCTAATTACCGTGCTATCCAGTGATTAAATGGAATTATTACCGGATAGGTTTAGTGTACAAATACCTATACGTGTTGTGAGTGCGAAGGGCGAGAGAGATACCTACGAGTACAAATGTGGGTCACTGCCGCCTACGCGCAATTCGATAAAACTTTGCAACTATCTGCCACCTGGATACAATGCGCGCCATTCGAATCTTCGGCCAAATGTTTCGAAGCTAAGAAACACCGCCTCACTACCGACCAAATTGCGTTTTTATATCTAACTCGTAAATCACGTGTAATACTTACATAAGTTTTGAAATAGTTTTGGATAGATCTAGGTTGAAAAGGTATTGCGTTGACATTTTTTTTTACCTCAATAAGTAGGTAGGTCGATAAATACCTAGGGTCGGTGCTCGCAATAAAACGGGAATAGACCAACGATTATAGCCAAAACTGTGTTTATTTATTATATTATAATCTCTAAATGATGTGTTACGGTGAAAGTATAGTAATTAGTAGTGCAAAGTATTGATCAATCGTTTCACCATGGTTCTAAATATAAAATGTCCGTTGGGGAAGACAAAGTTCGCGCGCAATACGGGCTGTGGGCGCAGGCAGGCGCTAGGCGGCGGCGGCGGGTGACGGGGCTCGGTGCGGGCGGCGCGAGGCGTATCGATTCCGAGGTGCCTTCAGTCGGCGTCCGTCGAGCGCCGCGCTGCGCCGAGCCGCCGCCGCCGGCGAGCGGGCGTCGCCCCTCCCTGCGGCCCGCGTGCCCCCTTCCACCCCCCACCGCCGCGCCGCCGCCGCCGATCGCGCGCACCCGGCAAACGAGAACGACCTCCTTTTGCTAACCAACGTCGCAGCCGCGTCCGGTTCCGCCGCGAAACTCGCGCGATCTCGCAAACATCACTTCTTGACTCGCCGAATCGGTCTGACTCTCTGTACTTGCATAAAGTTTTAGGGTGATTCCGTAGACTATGTTGGAATGTTGTAGAAAGATGAGTTCAGAGTAGCAGGGTGCGCAAGAGTGGTGTGATGCGGGCGGGGTGCTTGCGGCGAGCATGGCGCTGGCGGGCCGCGTGAGCCATGGATTGCTGCAACTACGGGCAGTACGGCGCGGGCGCCGCGTGGGAGGGCTACGGCGCCGGCGGCGGAGGCTACCCCGCGCCCTACGCGCCATACGCTCACGGCTACTATGCGCCGCACGCGCACGACCCCTACCACCGCTACTACCGCTACGACTACCAGCCTCACCACATGCACAACGCTGAACACTCTATGCCGATGGGTGTGTATGAAAGAAAAAGTATTATTGCATCGCAGTCGTCACTGACAATTAATGCTCATCTTGATATTAGGCTCATACCTTTATTTTACCTCATTTACCTTTTGTTTAATATAAAGAAAACGAGCAAATGAAAAAAAAAAGGGACTTTACATAGAAAAGTCACAACGCAGCGTTCGCCGCAACGTTTAGTGTGGTGTTGATCTTACGCCGAGTTTACCAAAGTAAAACTAAGATGCTGATACTGCTACGAGTGCAACGATGCTACGCGATCCACAACTGCTACGAAATTATATTGACAATTCATTCATATTCATTTATTGCATTCCATAAGTAATTCTTCCTTTCTTTATAACCAAAATTTGTGCGTACCTCGTGCAAGTTAATTAGTTGCATATCATTGTTTATTGCACGGGATTGTTTGCTACAAAATCCTACCACGTCGAAAGTTATCAAAAGTAAAAGTTATTTATATTAAGTTTGGCGGGTGATCTGAAAACTTTATCTCTCAGTGGCCGCTGAGATAACGGCTTTCTTATCGTATATCTTTTTGGCTTACGTTATAGAAGTTAAGTCATTTGAAAGTGGTATTGAGTTTAAGTTGTTATTTTATTGTTTTTCAACGACTCCGCTTCAGGCTATAAGGCCAATAAATATCGGCATTGAATGAAACCGTGACTCACAGCTCAGGCCAAGGGGTGTATACGTCAAAATTGTCAGCTCTACACATCACCGCCTCTGTGGTCTAGAAGTTTACACACCGGTGCCAGATCCAGAGGTCCCAGGTTCGATCCCCAGGGGAACATAATATTGTGCATGGTTTCGGTTGTAGGACTTATGTTAAGACCGCCTGGCTAGCTACCACCATCACACCTAACTCTGTCGCCATAACAACTATTTTATATAGTTGTGTTCCGTCCTTTAGCTATACATAGTTAGTTCCATAGTCTATTGAGGATTCCGGGTGCTGGTTTCTACTTCCGGCCTTATCATAGAATATCTCTCTGAATTGAAACTAGTACTAGTAACTAGTAAATAAAAAAGTACCCATTAAATCCAGCCTATCTTATCCCACAACTGGACATAGGCGTCTCCTTCCTTTGCTCACCCCACATCTTTATATATATTGTATATATTACATTATACCTGCCTCACTGACAAATAATCGATACAGAAAAGTAGTCCAATACTTTGTTCCCAACATCCGATAGGAAATTCAAAAATTTCTTAAAATCAATTCCTAATACGCAAGTACAACTTTTATACTCTGATAATTTAAAGTGATTGGGACCTCTGGTTTGGGCTTGACTTTGAGTCAATCAGTAAGCTATGTGACGATTTTGTATATTTAGATAAGTAGGTTTCTATTATATGCGAGTACTTACTTAGTCGCGTTATTACTACATTTACTTTTTACATATATTTATATATATTGATACATTTATTTTTTTGGGTATTTATCGTGTATTTTACCTTTAATTAACTAAATAATATGCTCTTATCGCGAAAGATTAAAAAAAGTATAACAGGATCAGGTATTAAATCGTCTGGGCTATGTAAGCGAGACGGTTAGTGGTAAATTCTTTACAACACCTCGTGGATTCAAAAACTGCTGGATTTGCCACTATAATTAATTATAAATATTACAGGACAGTAATTTCACACAGCGCCATCTAGTCCCGAACTAAGCAAAACATGTAATATGGGAACAAGATGAGGGATATAAAACTTACATGCTTTTTTTTTTTGTAAATACATACCTACTTATCATACAATACAACACAGAACAAATGGTATAGTATAATAGTATCAATATTCATCACACAAATGTTTGTCCTGGGTGGGAATTTAACTACATATATATTACATGCAAACAAAAACAACATTATTGATAATGTTTATGTTTTAACCCAATGGAAAATAACAACTTTCAATATCAAATATACCTATTGGCAAATTTCACTTTTATGAATCTTGCGTTTTAAGCGAAGCTATAATACTTCCTTGTGTTTTATTAAATTGTACTACGGGAAAGCGTAAACATCCATTTGGTACATTTTCGTAACTGACATTTCGTAACCAGCTACAAAAAAAATATTTTACTCTTCTTTTCGTACCCGGTAATAATAATGCAGTACGTAATAATGAGAAAGAATCGTCTTCTTTTGTAACTGTGTTACTACTAGTAACTATTACGAATTAACTTTTATTTTAATTATACATTGACCAGGAACGAAAAAGGTTATTTATTTTTAATTCTAGCTACTAATTCTAGCTCTTCTTTATCATATTAACCGATAATCAGTTTTATTTTAATGTTTTACGGGAAGATGCTTTGCTTCATCTCACCTGATATCACTAAATTATGATAAGACCAAAGGTCTGGGTGAAGTGTGCTTCCTCTATAAACTGAGGAAATAGCTATGATGCAGGAACACAATGTAAGAATTGCTGCTATGGCGAAATAATTATGGGAGATGGTTGTAGCTAGCAAGACAAAGTCCTACCACCAACCAAACCAAGCACAATATTGTAAGTACTCCCCCTGAGGATCGAGCCCGAGACCTCTGGATTTCTCACCAGTATGCCAACCACTAGACCACAAAGGCGGTTAAAAAGCTACGAAAATTAAAAGGTTTCCCTTTAGTGGATAAACGATTATACCTCTACTTGATGGTCCTGTAGCTATAATGTAGTGCAAACCTTGTCAAGAGTTTAAATCAAGAGTTTCAACACCTCCTATGATATCAGTATTAAAAATTGATACGGTTCTCCGAGTTTGGTAGACGGGGAGAGAACGAGGCTTCACATTGGTAATTTTGCCTGCGCTCCATCGGGACTACATCTTTGATACCCGACTACGGCGCTACCTACGTTGGTACTACCTACGTAGGTGTGTAGCGACGTAGTATACAGTATAGCGTAGTATAGTGAGTAAAACGTAGAAGCCAAATTCCATATGAATTACAAGAGATGCAGTCGGTGACCTAAGAACCGTTACAAAAGGTCTATAGGTAACACTGTTTCAGACCGTACCAGATTAAAGCATACCCAAGACAGTGGCGATCCTTATTCGCTGGCCTAAATAAGAGGCTCTTAGGTCACGTGTCAATCAAAAGCGCTGCAAGATAATATATCTTTGTATGATGCCTCGTAAAACATTATTATCAATTTAATTAATAACTATTACATAAAATTGCAGTGTCTGTTTGTTCCGTCTAATCTTCAAAACGGCTGGGCCGATTTTGACGGGACTTTATTTGGCAGACATCAGCTGTCTGGATGTGATGATAAGGAGCTTAGGCTACTTCGGCGATATTGCGGTTCGCGAAAAAATAACCCCATGAAATTCAATACATGTACTAGATTTTTAGGAAGCTTCCTTTCATGGGGGTGCAATAAGAAAGGATTACGGAAAATATCTAAAAGATGACGGGTAAGCAGTTACGGTTGCTTATCAGCTAATAAAGTAACGAAATGCGAATTTAAATTCCAATCGGACGAGCTGCTTATTAGACCGACAGCTTACAAATCAACAAAAGTACCTAAAAATAATAAAGCCTTTAGATCTGCTCATCAATAGATGGATATAAAATTATTTATTGTTCATGAATATAGCACAATAAAAATCAAGGAAAGAACATTCCAAATAGTGTAACAATGGGCGGTCTTATCGCTTAAAAAGCGATCTCTACCAGACAACCTATGGATTAAATAGACCGTTAGAAACAAGATAACTTTTACCTACATATACGAATTTATGTGTACATAAATACGATGTGATAACTTGAAGTAAACCTCAAAAGAAAGCACATAGCAACATTGAGCCGTTCGCTAGGAGTCCTAATTCCGCGAACATACTTGTAATTGAATTACAGGCGAGGCGACGTACAGTTATTAGTAGCGGTAATCATAACATGATACTACCAAGTAGCTGGTGCACTGCGCATCAGTAATTTGTTTACCAATACTCTGAGATTGGAATTCGACATGACGCGACAATCTACGTTGAAGAATGAACTAAGAATTAATGTTTACGTTTGGGTGGATTTCTCAGTGTCTACGTCACGTGTCGATGCCAGGCTGAGGGCGGAAGGGGACGCTACAGGTGGTCGCCCCCCTGCCTCCTCCTGACCAGGGCGGGGGCGCAGGGGGGCGGGGGGGTGTGAGAGGAGCTCCCCTCCCGCGCCGCAGCGCGATTGATCGCTTGCAGGGCACAGCCACTCTACATATTGACCGGGGTACTAACGCCCGCGTCGTGTTTCAGTGCGAACTTTCTATACTCTACGTAAATATGTAGACTGAAGCTGAATTATGAAACCTTCTATAAGTGCTACAAGTATAATATATCATTATAATATTACAGGTCAATAATTACACACAGCGCCATCTAGCCCCAAACTAAGCATAGCGTGTAATGTTATAAACAAATAATAATAAATACGTACTTATCATACAATACCAAACCCAAACACAGAACAATATCATCTATATTAATCACAAAAATGTTTGTCCTGGTTGGGAATCGAACCCACAACCTACAGCGCAGAAGACAGAGCTACTACCATCTTAGCAATAAGGCTTTTTATATTATAATAAAGTGCAGATAGGAATATCCAGGGCTAGAGAACCTACCTACATTTAAAAAAAAAATGTTTCTTGTATAGGGCCCCTATAATATTTATTTTTGATTATCTGATCCTATAGCGGTAGACAAATACAAACTTTGTGCAAATTTTGACTGTCCATTATAGTTCATGAAATACAGCCCGCTGAACTAGAATTTTGATTTGAGTCAATAAGCAGATCTGAGATATATGGTACGGTAATACCCGTACCATATGTGTCAAATAAAAAAAGATATTCTCGTTATTATCGGTTTAGTAGTGTCCACGCTCTGAGAAATGAGAGGTGAAAAAGAAAGAAAAAGAGGGGAAAGAGAGGTGAATCTGTAAATTTTTACATTGTAATCTTTTTTTTTGGGTTGTGTTTTTTTTTTTCAGTTTGGTGCGATCCAATTCTTTTCACATATAATTATTTCAAGTTCTTTAAGGCTTATTATAGAAAAATAGATAAACAACATTTATTTACGCTTTACAAATACAATACAAAATACCACACAATAGCACACTACTCATCATGACTAAACAATAAAAAAACATATTTTATTCATCAAACCATAATTATAAGCTACAAGAAAGAAAGTACTAGAAAATAAATGATACGCATAATAGGGTTGTGTGTGCTACAATAGTAAAAATATGACTTTAAAGGGTCCAAACATAAAATATAAAAAAAGCTAATCGAAAAATGTGTAGCTCGTTGGGTGCTGAGAAACACACACACACTGTGGTTAAGAGTGCGCAGCGACAAACACCTACTTCATTGTAAAATGCCTCTTTATGTTATGGCTGTTAAAAGCTTTAAATAAATAATATTTCAAGACATTAATTTCACACAGCGCCATCTAGTCACAAGCAAAGCAAAGCTTGTAATATGGAAACTAGATTACGGATACTTACATACTTTATAGTGTTGTGGTATGAACGCAAAAACTAACCGATTTGCTGACTTGCAAATAAAACTATTAAAATATTGTCGTCAGGTCAACGTCACATGAATATTCAAGCAACCAGTATCCTCGATTTAACACGTTATTAAACGATTAGTATTTTAATTTTAGAATCAGCGTTCCCCAAGATGGAATTAAATTATAATGATGCCGACATTTTCATTTACATAATGATTTCAGGGAGACATTTCTTACAATTACACATTTCCGACTTGGTTTTTTTAGAAAGAGATATTATTTTGTGTGAATTATCATAACTGAGAAAGTTGTACGAAAACATTGATTCAGCTGAGGCAATAAGTTGAACCACTAGGTGTAAGCAGTTAGTGTACTTATATTTACCTACTTGATTGTTTTTTGAAGGGGAATAGCCCATTGGATAGTTATGTGTGGGTTCAAATAGTCAACTGAAAAAATAGTTTTGAAATTCCGCCTGGCTTGCTACCACCTAACCTGAGTCTGTTGTCCAAGGAACTGGCTATCTTACCTCTACATTGCGGAACACAACAAATTTAGTCTTTTTGTTATGGAGATAGAATTAGGTAAGTTAGTGGTACCTAGCCAGGCGGACTTCAACAAAGCCCTACCAACAACCAAACCAAGCACAATATTGTACTCCTCTCATTGATCCCGGGACCTCTGGATCAGAAACCGGTGGGTGAACCACTAGGCCACAGAGGCGGTTAAAATTTTAAAAGCAGGACATGGCAATAGCTTTTGTTAGGTATAACAAAATACCTAAAAGAGATATTCAACTGAAATCAACTCAAAAGAATCGCGACATTTCATAGATAATATTGAAAATAGTAGCTATTATAAGCACAGAGCATTATTTTACATTGAACAGCCTCTTAATAATCACAGCACTGTAAAAGTCCACCAGGCTATCGATCGACCCAAGTCTAGCGCCAAATGGTTTGCTATGTTCCGTCGTTGCGCAGGAGAGCCATCATATACTCGTACCTCATCTTTGCTAGAGCAAGATATTATTCTACTCTCTCTAGGCTGTATCTTGCTGAGGATCCAAAGATGTTTTGAGATAATGTCAGAGCCAAAAGGCACTTCAAATTACAAAATGATCACCCACGATGGAAATACTCTGTGTATACTCTATGTGTTGAAGAATTTGCTAAATATGGGGAATATTCGGTGTTCAGCACGTTGACGGCAACTCTGAACGTGTTGGCGGCGGACGGCTACGAGCGTAGGAGTCGGGGCTCGCATGTGCCACGGCTCACGTTGGCTAAAAAGTGCGCAAGCCACTTGTGGTGCTCAAGCTTAAACGCTCCGCAGCCTCCTAAGAACGGGGCGGGGATAAAATTTTTGTCCTCTGTTTTTATCCACCATCGGGAGACAAAATGCTCTGACAAGGTGGATAAAAACAGAGGACAAACATTTTATTTCCTACCCGTGCTGAGGGGGCAGGTCCGGATGTCATTCCAGTGATTATAATGAGACACTACCGCATGGTCATTGCATCTCACCTCTGGTATCTTATGGTACTACTTATGTTTGGAGAAGTCATCTGGTACCAGAACGTTAAAAGTCCAAGCGAGCTGTTTTGATACCAACGGCCCTTTCGTGTCCCGGGACAGATGTAAGCGGATTCAGAACAGTAACAATTATTTAATCTCAAGAAAAACCTTTGAATTGGCGATACAACGCAATATTAAGAAGTAGATTTTAGAAGCGCAGCTAGATTCCAAACGGCATGAAGCATGACCAGCAGCTTGATACGCTGCATGGCCTACGTGCTGCAGCTCTGGTGCAAGTCGGTGCCGCCTACATTGAGTTTAAAGAAGGATTCTATCGACTGCACTACTAAGCTACTGTAGTTCAATTCTTCAAGAGCTATAATGTCAGACAGGCAGCAAAATGTAGAGCATGCATGTTGCAAATCGGATTTCACCGAAACAGGTGTGAGCCAAGAGAGAAACTTGGCCGCAAGAGTCTATCATCATGATAAATAATTCTGTCTGGTCTGTAGGAAACTGCAAATGCCAAAAACAAGATGTGGATAAAGTGGTGGGATGAAGCTGGAAGAACAAGCTGCAATTTAATGCACAGTAATATTTAGCAGGGCAAAGTCACCATTCTTCCACAACTACCATGTAGATGGTTCGAATTTGAAGCGTATGGACTCTGTCAAGTATCTAGGACTTTACTTGGAGAATGAACTAATAAATAAATTGTTTTATTTATCTTTGGGTACATACAATTATTTGGCTGAGGCTTAGAGTGCACGTTGGAAATGTCTGTAAAGCTGACAAGACAAGGCTTCTTTCATTGCTAAGCAAACTGCTTTACAAACATTATGGCACTAAAATCATTGTAAAAACGCTTTAGTAAGAAGTGATATATAATTTAGCTCTGCAACTTGGACTCCACATGAAGCTTTATACAGCCCCAAGATACAGCACAAGTTCACTCGTTTTTTGTACCAGAAATTGTGCAGTGTCGATCTTATGTATCCTTTACCCACCTTTTAAGTTCTGGATATGGTTGGGTACATCCAACTATGGAGATAAAACTTGCTCTTTTTGTGCTGGAGGTATTCCGGGGTATAATCTACAAGTAGAGTATCCTGGAATTACTGTTTGAGTGGGTCGGAGGAATACATGCACCGCCAGAGGATGCCGAGATGCCTGTTCGCCGAGACTGGCCGGAACGTGGAAGACCAATTTCCTCCGAGAAGCGCCGCTGACGCGCACCTTGCACACGCTCAATCTAGTGGCGGAGAATGTATACCTTTTAAATTATTGTCGAATGAATTCACAAAATGACTTCGCTTACGTTATGTTATAACAGATTAAAATATACGGGTTCTATCTCCAGGGTAGGCCTGTAGTAATCGTAGTAATATTGACAAATAAATAAACTAAAAGTTAAGTCCTAAAGGCCCGTTGTCCAACTCGTTGGACAGAGCAGTTGAACCTATTGTTAAAATATTTGAAATGTTACACAAAGTTATGTTTATGAATGTCGATAAAGAAAAATATAAATACAGGTTGTAAGTATTATATAGATGAAAAATTGAAATTTAACATTATGGGATCTATTCTGTGCCAAGTCTGTCAAAAAGGTCCTGTCTCAGATTAATGCCGAAACAGTGAAGAACAGTAACTATGAGAAACCTATTAAGTTCCGTCAGCTCACAAGGGCAACTCTACGTTTGTTGATACTAAAAGTAATGGAAAACGTGGCCTCAGCCATCTCACGTACGATAATAGAAAGATCCATAAAATCAGAATAAACCTCTCAACTTCACTTTCCCGAGCTACAAATAGACGGCCCGGTCCCGGTCCATTGTAATGATGCTATTTACATTCGGAGACGAATAAATTAAACATCGTTATCTTATGATGTAGTTATAACCTTTTTGTTTGCAAACTAAAATATAGTATTACTACCTACTTATATATGTAATAAATACGGTTTTGTGATGATGTGATGAATACTGTTACTTTTTGGATTTAGTGAAATTTTACCTGTATGTAAAATTTTTGGATGTACTGGAAAATGCGATCCTTAAACTTAGGGTTACAATGAGGAGAATTCCTAGAATGAGCTATAAATTCAAAGTCTTTTCTCGCATTTATTTACTATGTTGTCTCGACAACAGCCAGCATCTGTTCTTGACTTCTCCAATCATTTATGTTTCGTAAGTTTCTCGTGTATTTTTTTTATGCAACTAGGAAACGGAACGAGCAAGTAGCCAACCTGGTGTTAAGTGCATCTCTTGCCCATAACAATGCCTTACTGCATAGGTCACATCCACAAAGAACATAGCCTACACAGCATTGCATTGCTCCCGTCAATTTGAGGCATAAAGGTGTTAAGCCTCGCGTGCCCGTAATTTCACCGGCAACCGGAAATAGGTATGGTGGTAGGAATTCTCCGGACGAGGTTTCACAAGGGGCTTCTACTACTCTTTTATGATTTGCTTCAATTTTTTAAATATCTCTTTTCCTTCCAAGGTTGCCTGGAGGTGTCACCTTATGTTTGTATTGTTCGATATTATTTATTATGTACGATAAAGTGTTCATTCATTTCTAATTTTGCATTGCTAAAAATTAATGACAGAACACTGCTACTTTTGGTCTCTTTAAAGACCTAGATCTAGTGTTAGTTGAGACAGTCCGTCTTCAAGACATTATTAAACTTGTATGACATCCGTGAGTAGAAAGCTAGATATTAGAAGATAAGATAAGATACGATAAATTTATTTTTATCAATTTACGTCTACATATACACTTCTTACCTACAATTCAACATGTTCTTTACAATAGAAAAACCAAGCTTATTTAAACCAAGAAATTAAAATTAAAATTTGAGTAGTCTCAAATAGACATATTGTAGGTACTAAACAATGGTTTTTGTTAAGTGGATAAGTTAGATAAGTATGTAATCATTAGATATGTAATGGGTTAGGGTAGGATGAATGAGATTAGGGTTTCTCCGCTAACTTTGGTTTTAACACTAGGATTCCCTGTGTTGTGAAGACCAACATTGAGTTACATAGTTATGTATCAACATTTAGTTACATAATTATGTACCAACATTGAGTTACATAGTTATGTAACTCAATGTTGGTATGATATAGTGGTATGATATTAAGATGATAGATATTAATTTTAGAAATTTAACTTTCTGTTCCTGAAGTGTTATTTTAATACTACATGGCTTAAAGATAAAACTCATATTATACCTAAGATTATGTGTGCTGAGATCACGTGGTTATTCAATTTATTTTTAGCACTCACTTGAACTATTGTCCTTGCTTCTTTAGAACGATTCTATCTATTGTCCGTTTGTTCTATTGTACTAGATATTCATAAGGATTCACGTTGTCAGACCTTCAAGAGTGCTATAAGATTCCGTTGCCTTGGTCGAATACTAACTTACCAAGGACGACGAGTTCCAATAGCGAAATCCTAGATTCAATGTCAGGTTCTTCTCTATGTTAGTGGCCACACATGCGCACAATCTAAGTTGCAAGGTTGAGTGCGATGAGGTAAAAATCGATCATTTGCTGTGTGGAAACTATAATTAGGTTTAAGCCGGTGCCCTCCGGGTTTTCAAAAATCTTGCGGGGCTTTTGATTGAGGCGACACGTGACCCAAGGGCTGGCTCTTATTTAGGCCAGCGAATTAGCAAAGCTATTCAGCGTGGCAATGCAGCCAGTGTCTTGGGCATGCTTCTGTCTGGTACTGGTCTGGAACAGTTGAGTTAACTATAGGCCGTTTGTAACGGTCCTTAGGTAATCTGACTGATCCCTTTGTACATAGTTAGTTTAATTGTACTTTTTATTGATTAAAAATTATATTGCACAAAATAAGTTAAACGATAAGTAATATTAACATTACTTACTTCAGAAGGCTGTATATTCAAAGAAATCTTGAGTCTAAAAGACTTGAAATTTGGAGACTGTGTTCGTTTTATATTGTGAGGGTTATAGGAAAGGATTTTGGGTAATTCACACGGGATACCGGGAAACGGTTCAGAAAAATACTAGTAGCTGACATAAAACTAAATTTATAAGTTTTTAGAATTTTATGATATATATGTACTACATAAATGATTGAATCTGTTATTCCTTTTATATTGTGAGTGTTATAGGACGGGATTTTGGGTAATTCACACGGAATACCAGGAGAGAAAGTTTAGGAAAATACTAGTAGCTGGCATAAAACTATTTTTTTTTAAGTTTTTTGAATTTTATTATATATATGTACCCATGATTGAATCTATTATGTTTGTTTGTCGTAGAATATGGTGCATATGCAGCGAAGGAAGTGCGGGCACGGCGAGCGATTGCGCGGAGAGAGCAGCGCTCGCATACTCCTGCGCAGCACCTGCCGCTGCCACCGACGGTAAGTCTACCTTCAGAGTCTATGATATGTAAAATGGCTTAGCTTCAGCGATCATATCTTCCACAATTCTGTAGCATTTACTTTGAAATTAATATATGTTATATACTGGTCTGGAACAGTTGAGTTACCTATAGGCCGTTTGTAACGGTCCTTAGGTAATCTGACTCTCCTTTTTACATAGTTAGTTTAATTGTACTTTTTATTGAATAAAGAATGTAAATCATATATGTTATAGTTCAGGATTAACGCTAGAATGCTTGTGTTTTGAAAACACGATAACATAAAATTTTCTCGATAGAAAAAAAATCCAAAGTTGACTCTAATTTGTACCAAAAATGTTCACTATTCCATAAATACGCCCAATTGGTGCTTAAAACTTGTACAGTAAATGAACACAGTATACAGCAGACAGCCTGTGCTCAAGATATTTGAACACGCAGCAAAACGCATAATGCTTTGCAAGCACTCACTTCGGCAGTTTTACTGCGATTCACATTTCTCTCGCCAGCTCGCGTTCAACCATCAACCACGTAGCGACTCATCTCATGCATTTTATCTTAATTCAATTAGTTACTAAGTGAATTAAATAAAAATATAAATGTCAAGAATAACCAGGCTTTTATAAACTCGCAACTCAACCACATATCAAATTAACTCAGAGGAATTGTAGGGATCTCAGTCACCATAGTATTGAGAAGCTATAATCCTTTTCAGCCTGTGTTTTCGATTTTCAAAATTAATATTTTGTTTTACCGTAAAAAATCACAACGTATGCGTAAACATACGCGCATATTTCTGTCATTTGGTGGTCATAAGCGCCGTGGTTAAGCGCACAGCAATGTCACCTTTATTATTACTATATCTTTGTTCGAAACTAGAATAAATATGCGTTGAGTTGCTAATCCGAGGTACTATAGCCTGTTAAAACATGTGTAATGTGCTGGCACGTTGGCTTGTTCGATGCTGTAGGTTAGTGAAAATTACTATCCTCAAAGCCTACTGGCAATCGTTTTATACGAGCAGCCTATGGTTCAGATATACCGAAAAGTCGTAGAATGCTCTACGAGTCCACTATAATAATGGCTTTAGGATGTTGATGGGCCTGCCTCGCTTCTGCAGCGCTTCTACCATGTTTGCTCAGGCGCGAGTTGATGGATTTCACGCGATAATTCGAAAGAAAACAGCCTCATTGCTCAGCAGATTGCGGGGCAGCAACAACACCATCCTGCAAATCATACGGTAGACATGACTCGCCTGTAATGAAGTTTTTTTTCGGATCCTGATCTGATGGATTGTTAAGGACTTTATTCCAATAAGTATTTTCAATTTAAACTTCATTAAAATTGTATTTACCTAACATTAAGTTTTAAAGTATTTCAGATATAAGTACTAACAAATGGAACTTTGTAATCCGATTAAATAAATTATTATTATTATTAAATCTACTGACAAAATTATAAGGACCCGCGGACTTCTTTAACTGGAAAAAAACCTCGCGTTTACCGCGCATGCGATGAAGCTTATGATGCTGGCTTTAACTTAAGCCCATTAATTTCATAAAAAAAGCACCGTCAGGTAATAAATACTAACCTAAGGCACCAAGAAAGTCATAGTCCCTTTGTGTGTCACCGTTAGTTTTAAGAGATAAGGCCGCCCATTGTAAAACTATCGTTTGTATTCATAAATAAATAAATATAACAGGACAGTTTTTTTTACACAGCGCCATCTAGCCCTAAACTAAGCATAGCTTGTAATATGGGAACTAGATTACGGATAGATACTTAAACACTTTTTGTAAATACATACGTACTACTAGTTTATTATACAACACCCAAACACAACAAACATGTATATTCATCACACAAATGTTTGTTCTGTGTGGGAATTGAACCCACAGCCTACAGCGCAGAGGGCAGAGTTACTACCAACTGAGCTATGAGGCTTGTTAAAAATTGTTCAAAGGGTATTGTTCAAAGCAAGTTCTGTGTCCAATAAAGTAATCTTTTTTTCATTCATCTACAAATAAAAAATTCAAAAAAGTTCCATTAAATCTATCAATAACTTGTTATTTAATTATTATTTTTCAAATTAAGAACCGTTTTGTGAAACCTTTGATACGGCAGGAGCATTGCTAATATTCATGGGTTCATCAGATTTAACTGCAGTTAGGTGTGAAACCACATCCACATGATACCCGCGACACCCATACAAATAAGCATTTACCGTACTTAATAACCAAAGTCATATTCAGTGGTTTCATTTACATATATCTAAACATATTTGTTGCATAACTGGATATAACATGAAACGTAATCATATAAATGAAATGTAATCGACCATGAAATAAATGTACCCACTATGATCAGTGAAAGGAGAATTTCTTACGGAATAAGGCATTATAACCTACAGTAAAAAAAAATATATAGTAATAATGTAAATACACCTTATTATATCAATACCTTTTTGCAATGATTTTCCAGAAAATAATAATAGTCTGTGATAATGATAGACAAACATTATGTTTAGATAATCGTGGTAAAACTGCTACGGATTATGATTATTTATGACCTATAAAACATTTTTTTTCGACAATAGTCCAATATCGACTTTTTTGTTTTCATATATTTCTTTATTATTTTCACAGTATAATAACTAGTGTAGTAGTACTATAACGCGAATATAAAATGAAAGCGAATATGATTGCCCGCCGGTTTGCTTGTTGCTCAGTGCGTGTAAAAATCTGTTTATTCCGAGCCTACTGTACTAGTTTCTACACGAGCAGCCTGTGGGTAAGTCATACGCAAAAACAGTTCAGCGCCCTGCGCGTCCAGTATAATAACGCATTTAGGGTGCTAGTGGGGCTGCCAAGGTTCTGCAGCGCGTCGGGGATGTTTGTCGAAGCGCGTGTGGACTGTTTTTACAGCACGATACGCAAGCGGTGCATATCCCTGGGGCGCAATCCGGACCAACGGCATACTGAGCATGTTTTCTACCAGGTTCGACTGCGAGTACTTAAACCACTGTGGTATGGTGCATGCGCAGTATATAAAATAGATACCTACCTGGTCTACCTACTTACCAGCCATTTCTGCCTATCTATCCTATTTGTCTTAGTATCTATGTGTAATTGTAATGTGTGTTTTTCTTATTTTATTATTTTTATTTTATATTTACGTGTAAATCTAATCGAACTATGGACTAAGTTGTCTGAAATAAATGAATTTATTTATTTATATAACTAGATCACGAGTCATAAAAAAAAACTTGAGAACCCACGTTTTTAGTCTGTCTGGGTTTTTAGTAAGTATTCTGTGAATAAAAACAGGATAGCAGTAATTTTAATAAATACGAATTACAAATTAAAACTTTAAAATCAAGTATGGTCAGTAATTCCCTGAATGTTATTTTTATACATATACAGTATATCAATATATATTTTACGACGGGTTAGCACTTGGCCTTCATCTCACCTGATTAAAAGTTAAGATAAGGCCAAAGGTGGAGGGGCATCGTCAACAAACTGAGGAACTGGCTATCTTACCTCTGAAAGCCGGAACGCAACAATTTTTTAGAATTGTTATTATGGCGACAGAATTAGGTAAGATGGTGGTAGCTAGCCAGGCGGACTTAAACAAAGTCCTACCACCAACCAAACCATGCACAATATATGGGGAGTATCCATCGGGATCGAACCCGGGATCTCTGGATCTAAAATCGGTGGGTTGAACATTTACTTTTAATTGAACGACCACGCGTGCCGTAAGCAAAAGCTAGTATTTAAATGCGAAAGTTTGGATGGTTGTAACTCACTCGCGCAGAAACTTTGGAATGGATTGGGCACAACATTTAAATGTGGTTGTTCTACACATATAAGGTAGTTTTGATATCATGCGGACGAACCCGTGATCAGAAGCTAATAGTACAGACATACGACATTTCTCCTTTGAAATTATGCTTTGATCACTTTTCAGATAGTGGATCTTATAGATAGATTTCAAATTCTTTATTGTTCACTAAAAACAAACAAGGAGAACAAGCAGCAATGTGCGGTCTTATCGGTTAAAATTTATCTCTACCAGATGATTCCATACAACTTTTGGATGGAATCGACTCTTAGAAATACGATCTTATTTACGTTTGGCATATGTCCTTTTTCTATTTTTAATTAAATAAAAGATTTTAAGATTAAATTAAATAAAACATGACATAACTAGTTTAATATAATACATAAAGCCACCTCTTAGAACATATTAGTATTCATACGTATTTAATACACGACAAGCACATCATTAGCGGAATACTATCCAGTGGCACAAGACTTGCCAGTTTTCTCACGATGTGACTTTTAACACCAGAGACTTCATTGAAAACAAATTCGCAAATAAAAAGTCGAAAAGTCCATTGGTGCACGACTGGTTTTGAACCCACATCCTCCAAACCAGAGAGCGGGTTCATATCCACTTGGCCACAAAGCTCACCAGTAAAGCGTAACCAAGTGTGAATGAAATTCAGATAGTGAAAATCGGTTCAAAAGTTACTCATCAGATTTATATACGTACTTATTTCGTATAAAGCTTGAATTAAACTAGGTCAGTGTCAAAGGACAGCAGACGCGCTCGTTTGGCTATCATTTTTCTCTACATTTAATGTATTATCAATCAAATCCAGAGCACATAAAGCACAAATTCATTTGATGCCAGAAATTGGGGTATCCCCAAACTTCTGCGCCGCCAACATACCTCACATAACTCATTTAAAAGTTTAATTCCTTATTTAAATTGATAACATTGATACGTAAATCGTCACGCGTCATTCAATCAACAGACTATTTCCTTTCATTGACGTCAATTCGTTTCATTCATGGCTGTTACTTTGATTGATAACTTGGATAGGTATGCCCAAAGTTTGAAACTTATGAAAAAACTTTGTGTCACGTGTTTACGTACAACATACGTTATTCTGACCGTTGACCTTTTTACATCTCAAGATGATCTAGGGAGATGATGATCATGAAAATACTTTATCGGACATGACATGAAACTGGATAAATTGAAACATATATGTTAGCAGGGCAGTTTTATCGCTTAGGACCGACCTTTGGATGGTGTGGATTTATGACTAAAAAGGTGGTTGGCGGTACACATGATAAGGAGTCTAGCTTAATTTACTATGGTGATTATTCCTTGGAATAATTATCAGTGTGGAATGTCAGTTTAACATTAAATGTTTTCAATATTTTCGAATCTTTGAAGTCATTGATCTAAAAAGTTGGTAACGGATTTACAAGTTACTGAACTGAATTATCCAGTTGAAAGTAGTATCATTATAGCGTCATATTACGAGACAAGTGAGCGTCACAAAGGCGCTAATGAGGACGTAGGGCTAGGCGCAGGGTCGTGCGGGGGTAGGACTCGGGTGGAAAGGGGGTGGGGGGGTATGAAAGCTGTCAGCGGTTGATTTTTCCGAGTGTCGTGAGCGCTGATCGATAAGTCACGTGGTTCGCGCCAACGGCCTGCCGCTCGATAGTTAGCCTCCGCAAATCTCCCGTCCCTAGTCTACGTGTGTTAGAAAACTTGTGAAGGAATGTTTCCACGGGAATTATGTACTTGATTTACTATTTATTTTGTACACGTGTCATTACAATACAAAACCAACATAACTTGATAAATGATAATTAACATTACAGGACATTAATTTCACACAGCACCATCTAGTCCCATACTAAGCAAAGCTTATAATATGGGAACTAGATGACGGATATATTACTGTTTTTTTTTAATATATACTTATTAAACAGTAAAACATTCAAACACAGAACATCATGTAATAAAAGATGACAACAAATATTTACTAGACTGCCTAAAAATATGAAAACAACATAAACTTTTTATAAAATTGTAATTTTAACAAAATTAATTGGTACCAAGCGTATCAGAGTTCGAACCAGGCCACGTAGCACGTAGCAGTAACATAGCGTCGTTGGCGCGTAGCAACCTCGTAATACTACTTCGGTGTTATTGTGACATGCCAGAAATATTTTTTTTAAATTGAAACGTTGGCGCGTAGCATCCACGTAGCACTGCTCTGGTGATATTGTGACATGCCAGGAATGTTGTTTAAAATAGCGTCGTAGGCGCGTAGCAACCACGTAGCACTGCTCAGTTCGTATTGCGACATGCTAGGAATATTGTTTAAAATTACGTTGTAGACGTGTAAAAGCTCCGTAGAACTATTCTGGTGATATTGTAACATGCCAGAAGTATTGTTTAAAATAGCGTCGTTGGCGCGTAGCAACCACGTAGCACTGCTCAGGTCATATTTAGACATGCCAGGAATACTGTTTAAAATATCTTTGAAGACGCGTATCAACCTCGTAGCACTACTCTGGTGATATTGTGACATGCCAGGAATGTTGTTTAAAATAGCGTCGTAGGCGCGTAGCAACCACGTAGCACTGCTCAGTTCGTATTGCGACATGCCAGGAATATTGTTTAAAACTACGTTGTAGACGTGTAGAAGCTCCGTAGAACTATTCTAGTGATATTGTAACATGCCAGAAGTATTGTTTAAAATAGCGTCGTTGGCGCGTAGCAACCACGTAGCACTGCTCAGGTCATATTTAGACATGCCAGGAATACTGTTTAAAATATCTTTGAAGACGCGTATCAACCTCGTAGCACTACTCTGTTGATATTGTGACATGCCAGGAATGTTTTTTAAAATAGCGTCGTAGGCGCGTAGCAACCACGTAGCACTACTCTGTTCGTATTGTGACATGCCAGGAATTGTTTAAAATTACGTCGTAGTCGTGTAGAAGCCTCGTAAAACTATTCTGGTGATATTGTAACATGCCAGAAGTATTGTTTAAAATAGCGTCGTTGGCGCGTAGCAACCACGTAGCACTGCTCAGGTCATATTTAGACATGCCAGGAATATTGTTTAAAATAACGTAGAAGGAAACGTGTAGCAGTCTCGGAGCCACTCTGATTAAATTTTTACAAGGTAGTAATCTGATTGAGATTTTGTAGCAAGTCTTCAAAAATAGTGTAGTATTATCAGTATGGCTATATAAAACTCGATACTCCTTTTTCTTTGATTTAGAAGGGACAGTAATACAATTCCATCAAAAATCGATAGAAAGTGAAATGAGACCATTGTTTATGAGCTATGTAGTATACATGGCGTGCTATGAATGCAGTTGGTGCAGCGGCCCCGAGTGGAGCCAGCAACGGACATCGATCGCGACGCGCGCTTGCCCCCACCCCCACATTCCTCGCGTGAAGCATTATCTCCTGAACCGATAGTACATACATCGGCCATACATACTGCTGATACTATGTGCTGTCTTAATTAATAATTGATACAAATCTCTTCTTCAATTCAAGACTTTCTCGATAACATTTTAAGTACATTAATCATAATTAACTTTATTGATCGTATAATAAGATACCGCTTTAAAATGAACATTTTTATAAATCTTAAAAATTATAATTTGTTTCGGCGTGATCGGTTAAATAGCATTAAATTTTCAATAAAAGACATCTTAGAAAAGTGGTTGAAAACTTTCAAATGCCTTAGCTCGTTGGTAGACTGTTTTTAAATTCTTCAGTTTTGAAGGGTAATATTTCTTATTCGGTTTTTTTATTATAAAAGATATGTATAAAAAAGTTAACTACGTAGTAGTTTGTTTTAGCTTCTGTATATTGGCCACTATTAAATTTACACCTGCACTTCCTGCACTACTTTACAGAGCAGTATTTTACTTTTGTTATGGCAATAAGTAGGTTACATTATCAATAACTCATTGGACATTCTGAAATTCATCAGATTTTTTTGTGTTACCTATAATGTTCCACTTAAAAGTCGCGGTTATTTTAGTAGATTTTCAGTAATTTCAGTATCTATATTTTTGTTATTATTGTACGACGGGGAAGCGCTTGACCTTCATCTCACCTGGTAACAAGTTAAGATAAGGCCGAGGATGGAGGCGCACTTCACCCGGAATCCTCAACAAACTGAGGAACTGGCTATCTTACCTCTGAATGCCGGAACACAACAATTTTTTTAGAATTGTTTTTGACAAATTCAGGTATCTACCTAATATAAATAAAAATTATAACAAATGTTATAGTGACACTAAATGTTATGTGATAGATAGATTAGTCATCTTTCATACCATTTCTCATAGAAGTGGTCGATGACATCCCGCCAACGTCACCGTCGGCAACGTCTTAACAAAAAAAACATGAGATTAAGCTGCGGAATCTCATTGGTAGCATCGAGCAGCGGCTTTCTGTGTATTATCAGCACCTGTGATCACCAATCCGCTTGCCAAGCGTAGTTATGGAGAAACCCACCAGCTTTTGAGGAGGCTCTGAGCAGCAGTGGGCACTAACGGGTTGTTGATGAACGGGTTTAGCTACGGAAAAGCTAAACCAAGCAATTGATAATCATAATTAAATCATAATGTGAAAAACGTATGTTTTTACTCTATAAGAAAAATAACAGCTGTCATCTGATTTTGTGTTAAAATAACAAATGAATTAAAAAATATCACAAGCTGTGTTACTTTATTTACTATTTGGTTTTCATTACTTTGATTGAATTATGTTGGTGTGAAAAATTACCTCTCTAAAGATTCCGGAAAACACTACACAAAACGGCTCTGTATTGCTTTAAATGAAGTTATATGTGAATGTTTATATTTTCAGCCTCCTCTGGAGATTGGAATGAATGGCCGAGGACCGGCATACGGCGAACAGCAGATGTGGCCACATTATCAGGTAGTTCACCATACTAACTATAGCGTTATGTAACTTATTCTGTACCGACTTTAAGGCACTGTAGAACCATAAATGATACCATAACTGTATGATATTGTAACCGCCTCTGTGATCTAGTAGTTCTACCCACGATTTCAGATTCAGAGGTGCCGGGTTCGATCCCCAGTGGGAGTACAATATATTGTGCTTAATTTGGTTGGTGGTAGGACTTTGTTTAAGTCCTACCACCAACCAAAGCATTAGGATTAGGTAAGATGGTGGTACCATCTTACCTAATTCTGTCACCATAACAACAATTCTAAAAAAAATGTTGTGTTCCGGCATTTAGAGGTAAAGTAGCCAGTTCTTCAGTTTGTTGAGGATCCCGGATGAAGTGCGCCTCCACCTTCGGCCTTATCTTAACTTGTAACCAGGTGAGATGAATGCCAAGCATAACCCGTCGTACAATAAAAAAAAAAATTGAATGATTTGGTCTGCGTATTCTATGTATTGCCTACTGTCATAGTCTGTGCATTTATTTAAGACTAATTTGTAAGTTTACCTGCTCTTAGATTTTTATTCTTACTGTATTCTTTAAATAGGCAATACGTTTTATGTGAATAAATATTATTATTATTATACCACACGGGACACGTATACCAAGGGCTCCTATCCACATATCAAGGCAAATCTCTATTCTCTTGGATGTTTTCTTTTAACAATATACTATATAAAAGTACATAAAGGTGCCCTCCGGGGTTTCAAAAAACTTGCGGGGCTTTTGATTGAGGCGACCCGTGACCCAAGGGCTCTTATTTAGGCCAGCGAATTAGCATAGCTATTCAGCGTGGCAATGCAGCCAGTGTCTTGGGCACGCTACCGTCTGGTACTGGTCTGGAACAGTTGAGTTACCAATAGGCCGTTTGTAACGGTCCTTAGGTAATATGACTGATTCCTTGGTAGATATTTAGTCGTTTAATTGTACATTTTATTGAATAAAGTATATATAGTACTTACATAAGTATACAAGAATTGAGCTCACATCTTTTTCCTTTCCTGGATTGAATGTAAGGTCTGAATGGAATTCCGTTATTTTCAGATGGGTGCCATGAACGGTGGTTGGAATGGAGCTCACGCACCTGTCAACAATGGATGGTCACGAGGCTCTTGTTCTCGAGAGCACATGCGTTACCCCACTGACTGTCGCCTGATGAAGGTCAGTTATAAAATATCGATGTATCCCCCCGCAACGTTTGTGTGTATGTCTTATAGAGTCAATTTCTCCGTTTCAGGGCCTGCAAGTGCCATCCCATAACGCTGTTTGCCATCAGGATGGAAAGTCAACACCTTATCCTATCTACGATGAGACGCCAGCTAACTACAACCGGGAAAACTCAGCACGACACGGTAATATTAACGAGTTCCCTGCAGCGGGGCTGCATGAGAACGCAAGGAATAGCAGAGACCAAGCCCATGCAGAGCCACGGCCGGCTCCTCCAGCTGTAAAACGCCCCCCTGTCGTACCGCTGCCCGCTTTCCAGCAGGCTTTCGGCTCTACGGAAATCGGCAAGTTTGCGGAGGCATTCAGCCGCACAGAAGTAGCGCAAGACGACACTTCCTCAGATAACTTCTTGTACGACTCTTACTCGGAGTGGGACGGTCCAACCGAACCACAGTGGTCCACGCAGCCCGCGGCTCGCGAGATCAAGTGCGAAGACAACTATTAACGTTGTCTTTAATCTAGACATAATTGTAGGCGATATCCGCCTTCTAGCAAATTAGTTTTTTTAGTTTCACCACCATGTTGCCAAATGTGTAGCGACGACTAGTTCGTTGTAGTAGAGTACCTATAGGATGTGATGTCACAAATACCAAAGTTTACGAAAATATGCTATCGTATTATAGTTGTGTGTTTAATTCATTATTAAAGTAGCATAATATAATTAGCTAGACCCTTTGACTAGTTTTAGGATTAATGATAAAGAAGAGGAAATACATGTTGTTGACAAGATGTTGCGTGTAAGGTACTGCATGTATATTATCTAATGAATCACGACTAAATGTGCCTTTACTCGGAGAGGCCGACCGCGCGTCGTCCCGCCCCGCCCGCTCGCCCCGCCACGCCGCCGCTACGTAGGGATGTCACAAAATTACAATAGCAATCATAGGGACCAACGTTTAGACAAATATATACACAACCCTATCGCGTGTACGATCGACGCGCAATTAATTCAATGAAACCTTTTCGGCGTTTGGGATGATAAGAACCTACCTAAATCGAAAGTTATAAAGGACAGATAGTTAGACAAATTCATGAATTCGTAATAATAGGGCATTACTAAGAATAATATTTAATGTGTATAAAACACAGGTAATATACCTTATGCCTTTATACGATTTAGATAATAACTGAACATTGTATTATGATAAATGTAAGTAATCAGACGCTAGCTTTGTATTTTTTTCAGTGTGCCCCATTTAATTGCGGATATTCTGCGTTAAAATTGTGTAATCAATATTCTGTTTCGCGCAAAACTGTTCATACCATAAAAAAACGTAGATGAAAAATCTATATTTTGGCGACCAAGCAAAACATGCTGATCATTAAAAAAATATAATAATATTATACTCTGAATAAAAAAAAATGGAAGTAGAAATTGTTATCAAATATTAGGACATTTATTTATTTATACCAATAGTAGGACTTAAGAATCATCCAGAAATATTTGAAACCAGATTGGAAAAGCAGCATCAATATTGAAACGCATAGGTGTGTACAAAAAAGGGGCATAATAGACGCCGCGCGGACATTATATTCAAGAAATAAACAGAATCTATGAAGAATGTCATGTAACTTATTATTAGGTAGTTAAATTTGATAAATTTTTTAAAGAAGTTATCTTATGAACAAAATGGCTTTTTATTCCAATAATTAGGGTCCAAAAACATTGAAGTTTGCTGTTAGATGTGATTTTAAATTTATTTTGGATTCACAGCAGCGGGTAACAAACGGCAGTGAGTATCAAAATTTCACACTGTACAAGGCTAGACTTGGATTTAAAATTCACTAACTTCTCTTCAAAAATGTGTCTCATTTACGTTGTGTAGATGCGACTTAAATTCAATATAATAAAGTACTTCGGTAGACTTTCTACTTTAAGGTCGCGTCTTCTGCAGATAAAAATGTCTTCGCGTGATATATACATTATTTTAATTACGTATTATTTAGTGTCTGTGATAATGTGTTTGTGTGCAATATAATTTATTAGACGTATTACTAAAATAAAATACTGTAAAGGAAATCGATTTATAAGTTTTATCATCTTAATGTAATTTTATAAAAATGCACTTTCTTTACTGAGTACACTTTAGATAATTAAGATTTACATCAAATTGCTAAATACAAAACCGTTCATTTCTTAAGCATGTTATTCATCAGCGTGTTGATGATGATTTTATTGATGGCACTGATGACACAACACACATTTACATGAAATTAAACCAACCCATGAGTACCCATACATATTTTAGCCCAACAGGCTGTGTACGCGCGAAACCGATATTGGTAAATTGTAGTCTATATAACCTGTGTGGCTATATAGCTAATTCTACTTGCATACTATGCATACTATATACATACTAGCTACCACCACCTTACCTAATTCTGTCGCCATAATGACAATTCTTAAAAAAAATGTTGTGTTTCGGCATTCAGAGGTAAGATAGCCAGTTCCTCACTTTGTTGAGGATTCCGGGTGAAGTGCGCCTCCATCTTCGGCCTTATCTCAACTTGTTACCAGGTGAGATGAAGGTAAAGCGCTTCCTCGTCGTACAATAAAAAAAAAATTCTTTGTGTAGGTGACCTACGCAGTAAGGCATTAAGGCATAGGCAAGAGATGCACTTAATATCAGATGGATTGCACGCTTATTCCGTCTCCTAGTTGTGTAAAAAAAGAAAATTTACCAAAATCTGTTAAACGCGTACCCAAAGCTAGATTGCACATCTTTTGACATACAATTTACCGTCGCTGTTATTTATGTGCAATATTTATTTAATTCAACTGTATTTATTACCTATCGTTGTATATGTATGCTTCGGTTTCATAATTAATTCAGGACATTTATTAACAAAAAATCATGTATTACAGCAGTTGGGTCAAATGTCGTACTAAACACCGTTTAAGAATTTCAAATAATTGATTAATACCTACACAAAATTAATCATGTAGTGTGTTGTTGGTATCGTCATAAGAAATTGTTGATTTATTTCGAGCTTACAATTTAAAATATCTTATAATGCGCGGTGCATCGGTAACCTTAACTTCCAATGGTCTTCATTTTTTAGAGAAAATCTTGTGTCAGTATTTTTGATCACTTTCGACAAAACAGCAAAAATTAATGGAGTGCCTTACGTAATATAAATGAAATTAGGATGAATGAATTTTATTCTAGCATAATTTGAGGAAACACCATTATAATAGATATAAATAGCATAATTAATACAATCATTAAATAAATCAAGATCTGAAAATTCCATATATTGTATATTAGATAACATGAATATTGATGTAATTTAAATTATTATCTAAGTCATATTTGATAGATCTTACTTATATTACGGATTTATTTACATTTAACCGTTAAACGCTCTTTATGACCTACTTACGTGAGTACTTATGTTATCGTCATGTACCCTTTTCTTTTATTAAAAACGTTTTAAGTTTTGTATTAATTTATCTAGAAAGTGTTATCTAATTATTTTCAGTCATATTTTTTTATTTTACATTGACATAAAAATAAACATTAGTTGATAGTCATTCAACTGTCACTTCAAAATATTATAAAATATAAAACTTGATGATATTTTAAATCTTAATAGCATAGATTTGACATTTCGTTTAGTCATGTTTTTCTTGTAGACTCTTATTGGGTTCAGGTATAACATAGATATTTTTAAGAGTAATCACAGAATTTAGAGCGATAATGTTACTTTTACTATTGTAGCCTGTGCCACATTATTGTGTAGTTATATTTATTCTAAATAGAAGTATAAACTAACCATCAATTCCAGAATGTCTCCTTAGATAATATTCTTATATATTTTAGTTGAGGACTTTTATTGTAAGGCCATTGCAATTGTACCAAGTAAAAAAATCATAGGCTATAGTTAAAATAGAGCTTCCTAGTTGACTATAATTTATGTTTAACAACTGTGGCAAAAAATAGGCAGTCTTGTGGACAGAAAAAAGTGAAAACCTAAAATAATGTAGTAAATCATATACCACCGTCTTTCTTTTCACCTTTTCAAGAATGGAAATTTAAATATAAAAATTATATTACAATATTTTTTTGTACAGTTCTTATGGTGAAATTGAATTATGTAAGTTTATTATTATTTATAAACTCACAACAATTTACAGTTCACAATTTCTTATTTTTTCTAAAAGTAGAAAAACACGATGTTTTATTAAATGTAATTTTGAGAAATAACATTTACTACGTAAAACGCGGTATTAAAAAAAAGTCTAAATCGTTTAAATATTTTTCATTTGTAAACCGCGACACCTAGATTCTTTTTTATCGCTGATCTGATCCAGACTGACGCTAAACGTCACATTAGTTTGTCGATGACGCGAATCTCAACGCGGAAAGTTTTACCCTTGCGGCGTTGAGAGCTATCACTTTAATAATGATCCGGGTGGAATAGGTACCTAAAATAATGTGTAGACTTTTATGCTAACGTCTACGTCTAAACATTGATGAAAACTCCGAACAACCGGAGCAGCCGTTTTCATTCAGTTATTCGTTGTCAGCCAGAGTTGTTACGAACTTACTTCCCAATTCTTAAGCTTAGTATCTATTTGATTGAAAAGTATTTTTATATGTTGCCATCTTTTACTCGCATCGCGTGACAAAATATGCCACTAATTTTGCAGTGCATTAGTAAATCGAGCGATAATCTTTGTTTTTTGATCTAAGGTTTATAATATTATTTATATATTAATATCTTATATTTGTATTAGGTAATTAGTTTTTGAATATAAAATGACATACCCTATAGCTTTGATTTTTGATCTCAAATACTTCCATTAGAAAAGTGTGTAAACTTGTTTTGAGTTGTTTTGCTTTTGTATATTTATGTCTTATCCTAGTTTTATGTTACGCGTTCACCTTAGTATTATGGGCATACACATATAAACACTATGTGTTGCTCGAAATATATTGGTTTTTGGTCTTCTTTTTTATAAATGAGTATATTCATGACTGCAAAAGTATTTATACATTTTTTTATAAATAGGTATAATAGAAACAGATTATGAGCCGTTTACTTTATCAAGAAACATTTGCAAAGATGAATTATAATATAAAAATTTACTTTTTTAAAAGATTAGTGAATTATCAATTGACATGATTTTGTTTTCATCCAATAAAAGTTGAATCTAAGCGATACAATATCTTCTAAAATGGTTTTATTAGTCTCAAATTTGAAGTTTGCCTTTTATTTTGATGCTTAAGTGAATTGACAAAAAGTTGTCAAAAGCGCAGCTATGTATGTTGTTTTACATTAATTGCGTTTCTGATAAACATTAAAATTATATAATTTTATGATTTGAACCTTTTCAATCGAATGTAAAAACTTCTACATTATTAAAATTTCTATCAAATGACTTTTCAATACTACCTACTTTATCTACCTATCTTTGTAGTTGTAAGTATCATTAACGGTGTAAATAGGTACCTTAACTATATTTTAAAAGTTTCATTCATATCAAACTAGAAAAACCAGTTTAAAAAATTGTAAATTTGAAATCCGACTAATCTCGTTTGATTTACGTCATTGTACGATTCAATAAACACAATAAAATACTGATTCAGTTTTTCATTTACAAGGGGCGTATTCATCTTGAATTTTTCGAATTAATTCGACCACTCGATGGACCGACGATATTGTGGCGGTCGCGTGGTGTCGATGGAAGAAGGAGACTAAGGTTGCAATTCGTGGTGTTGATTGTGGGAAGCTTATGTTCAGCAGTGAACGTGTTACGCTGAATCAGCAGTAGACTGGGTATAGTAACCGCATAACCGACAATCGCTGTAGTAGACGGTGGGGGAGAGCAGACGACCGGGCTCAATTGTTAAGCTTGAGTAAGACAGCATTGGTGAAATGAATCTTCATTCATACCCTTCGGTATGTTCACGAAAAAAGCAGGAAGTTCTGATAAGGTGACCCACAGCCGATCTTCTAGTACCTGTCGGTATCAGTTCGCGCAGGAAGCTGGTGCAGGAGGCCGGTACCGAGTCTCTATACGTTGTGCTTAACTTGTTGCTCTGCACAAAGCCACCACCGATACGTTGTACGTAGCCTACAAGTACCAGCTCTCCAGATCAGCGTTGATAGAGCTATACATCGTACGATTGTATGAGTACAGCCAGTCCTACTTAGACCCGCTCGTTTTGCGTTTGCGGCTATCTGAGCTAACTGCACTGGTAGATTTGCGCAGGCTTTCTTCATTTAATTGCTCTATTTTTTTTAATTTCGTTTGCTATGAAGTAGCTGTAGTTTTAAAAGTTATACTGTAACGAAACAGGATCCGTATAATTTTACAAATATCAAAAGTTACAATATCAAAATGAATGAGAAATGGCTGATTATAACTGTGAATTATTAGCATTCACGAAACCAAAAACCCAATAAAGCAGATCGCACAAGAAACCAGTAAATCTTTATTAAAATAATGGTGGTTAGAAAAAAAAAGTTACAATACTGATATGATGATATAGTATGATCAACAAGAAACGATGGTCTTATACAGAAATTAATAATTAATGACACAGTTTTATTTCTTTATACGTGTGGGCTGCAGACTTTACGAGCCGTCGTTATACATGTCCGACATAGCTCATCAGCGATCACGATCCGGAACTGATAGCTTAGCCTGGCAGACCAGCTTGTCTGATTAGTTTTTTTTATTGTACGATGGGGAAGCGCTTGGTCTTCGTTTCACCTGGTTACAAGTTGAGATAAGGCCGAAAGGTGGAAGCGCCTTTCACTCGGAATCCTCAGCAAAATGAGGAACTGGCCATCTTACCCCTTAATGCCTTAAGGCAACAGAATTAGGTAAGATAGTGTTAGATAGCCAGATGGATTTTAAAATCCTACCACCAACCAAACCAAGCACAATATCGCTCCCCCTGGGGATCGAACCAGGGACCTCTGGATCTGAAAACGGTGGGTTGACCGACTAGACCACAGAGGCAGTTAAAAAATGAGACTTAACCAGAAAACATAATGGATGTGTCCCAGCTATGTGAGCCCAGGACCTCGTAATCAAGAGCCACACGTCCAATAGGCCACAGAAATGTACAGCAGATTAGAATGGCACGAACCCCTTTACGGGTGTCATAGGCGTCTAATGATTTAGAGTGTGATTTATATACATATATCATAGAGATGTGATTTAGGACCTCTACATAATCAGGAAATTAAAACACGCTGGTATGTTTATTTATAATTGTATTCGTAAGCAATAAAAAGTATTTTTTTATATGTGTTCATACACACGAAACAAGTACATACAAACTAACGAAATCATACATCAACAAAGTTTAACGTCAAAAGATACCACAACATTATAAAAACGATCAGTATGGTATAATATTCAGTTTTAAAACATTCTATTGACAGTCTAAAAATCAAGTCAACTAGGGAATTTTTATTGCATGCTTTTGGTAACCAGTCTAGTTTAGAGAAATCATTGACCGTCTTTAAAAATAATAATTCAAATCAGAATGTAGTCCACTTGTACACTATTATTGAAATCTTATAGAACATAATAAGTAAACTTTAGTAAGTTATTACAAGGTTGTTGGATTTTGTATGTTTAATAAATTTAATTATTTAAATTGTAATAGGTATTGTTAATGCTTTAATTTACCTGAGTCAAGACAATTTTACTTAGTACGGGTTACCTATAGTCTTGACTCAGGTAAATTAAAATATTTATAATACTTGATTTATTTCATACACAAAATATGTTAATAGTGAAGAGTAATTAGTTTTATAAAGTGTAAACAGTGCATGAGGGTAACATTCTAAGTAAAATTATTATTTGATAGAAGTTTCAACACATTTTTTTTCTCTTAAAACATACATTTTAGAAACAAGTCATAACAATATATATGGTATTTTTTCTCTTCCCGTTAATGACGAAGTATATAATAAAAAAAGATTAATTATAACGCAACAGGGAATAAAAAATAAATACACTTTTAAATATTATTTCCGCATTTTAATTCAATAAGTCTTTCTAAATATTCATTCATTTCCTACATTACTTTTTCAAATGTCATTGAAGTATGAAATACAATCGTGATTAACGAGCTCATCCTTCATTTCATGTTTTGTTTAATCGTTTTTATTAATTATGTCTTAGTATTATAATAATCTATAAATTGATGTATAAGTTCGTAATTATTAAATTCGAATATTTTAACATATGTATATTAATAAACAAGTTTTAATTTAATAAATAATAAACTAAAATCGAAACTAAACATATTATGCATTCATGAAAATATTACGAAAAGATAGATATTCTAGCAACATAATTTGATGTATTCATTTATAATTAAACTAATTTACAACAAAAGTTATTATGGAAAATCTATGAGCTATCCCAAGTTTTCCAAGGGTGCAGTTTATAGCAGTGTAAACCACTTTTACAGATTTAATAATCGTTCACGCAATTTTCTAATTAGGTTTTTTTTATATTATTACTTCACAGTTAAACCTTATTTTTGATCGAGACATTTAAACTAATTATGGATTTTGTTTATATGAAATAAATTAATAATAATAATTATAAAATCTCAGTTTATTTCTACTAAAACATTGCAAATATTTGAAATTACCAATGTAACAATCATTCAACACATTTTACTAACAACCATTCAACACATTTTATTTCAATTTGTGCCGGATCGAATTATTTTACATGATAATATTTTACACAGAAAAATCACCAGTGGAACCATCATCAACTTTTAACTAAATTGTTTGAGGAAACCCTAGTGATAGGCTATTTTTACAGATATTGCCTCCGAAAAAAAAGCTTAATATCAATTATAAAACTAAGGACAGCTCAAAGTTTTCCTTCTTGCGACTCAACAATTTTATATCATTCAGAATTAAAACAGAACATCAATTCAAGTAAATTACAATTTTCTATAAATATTTGTATTTTAATATCACTAAAATTATAAAAACACAATGATGTAGGATACTCATGTCATGTTATTCACCTAGCCTATGATACCGATTTCGAATTTGATTATGAAGAAAAACACATTATCATAATATCTAATGTTTTATTGTGTGAGTGCAATTAATCTATACGGGAGTGAGTATTGCATTGCCAATTATACCAAATCTAAACACAAGAATTATAGCTACCTACTCTCAAGATAAATTTATTCCGACCTATTTCATAAGTACTATTAATTAATTGAAGCATAACATTTGTGTTAGGTGTAGGAGATCTCATTTGGCACAGAGGTAAAAAATATCCCTACCTAAATATAAACTAAAGTATCATTTTGTATAAATGATTATTATTCACTAAAACCGTTGTAATAATAACACTTAGGTATTGAAGATTTTTATGAAAACAAGACGAGGATAGTCATTTGCAGGTATCAACATTTATTTATCTACTAGTACATTAATTTTTAATAATTATTATTCATTTTATTCGTATTACATAGTATATGCTTGCACAAGATAATTATTTAACTGTAATGAGGCCTACCATATACTTTACCCTCCTACTGAGGAGGTCACCTCACCAACATGCACTCCATTAGTTACGTTATATTTTATAATATGTGAATAAATTGAGCGACTTCCCTCCGATTGCGTTTTGATAAATAAGCTTCAATATATGATAATTTAGTATTATTCTTCATAAGACTTGTTTTGTACAATATATTTTTGCATATGTTGCTAAATAAATAAAATCTGGTTTTTATATTTGCATCTCTTTCATCCTAGGGCTTGAGCCACGAGTACGCATGTGGCTCTAATAAGTGCGTTTCCATAAATGACATCGGAGGGTCCTCCATATTTTATAAGTGGAAGCAACGTTACCTCAATGACATCCTCGACTTACTAGGTACAAGTTCTGTCGTTTATCTCTAACACGTATTGTAAATAATGTCGTATTTTCTATGTATATTAAGTTTACTTTTTAAACATCTTAAAACCAACAAAGGTTAAAAACCCATACGAATATTCAACTATATTTTTAGTAGATATTTCTAATCACGAGGAAAGTGCTCATTTGCACTGTGGCACAAGTGGAATTTAGATTTGGACAATATTTACACACATAAGCAGATCCAAATCATCGGTTTATTATTAATAAGTGAACAAAATTTAGTCAAATTATACTATTCTACTGTTTATACATCATTTTATTTGGGACACGGGTTAACTGCCTACAACAATTTATAAATTTGGTATCATTATGTTTGGAATTGGGTGCCTAATATCTAGATACATCGTGTTAAACTATTTAAAGTTTACCTGTAGGAATGTACCTCACACGGTACCAGCTCGCAGTCTTAATAATGTATTGATAATTAGTGATTTTGCTACAAACCAACACGGGATCATTTACACTCAAACGACTTTAAGCATTCCTTTCATGTGATGTTAATGTTTTTCATAACTCTGACAGTTAGATTAGATGCATTGATCAATGTAAAAAAAAGCCTGCGATAGGTAGTCGTAGTTGACAGTTCTGGCGTCATTTTAAGAGTTCTATTTCAATAGAAAAAGAAACATATTTCAACAAATCTGCACGGTTTCTTTGAAAAAATCGACACTTATTTTGCCTGCACGAGGCATCTTCAAGGGAAGTCTTGCTGCTTTGAGATGATGAGTTGAGCTGGGATTTGTTACTAAATATCTTTCTGTTTTCATAGGCGTAGTTGATTTAGTTATTGGATCCACTGTTTGGTAATTAGCTTGTGAATAAAAAAAAATCAAAGTCATCAAGTTCTAACGCATTAAAAACATGATTAGGAACGTTTGGATGTAAAGCTACCCAGTCAATCACCGAACCAACAAAATAAATTTAAATGAGATATAGATATGATAAACAAGTTGATCCTTAAGATTCTTCTGTAGAATTATAATTTGCGCAATCTAACACACATATCAATAAAACAACTAGATAAATTAATATTAGTTAAACAATCTTTATAAATTTACACTATGTATTATTACATCGTCAGTCAGTGTTATAGCAACATGATTTTTTCCAAGACTCGTTGAACTAACGACACCTTAACGCTCGCGCAGGAATAACACTATCAAAGGCATTGAAGTTCTGTTGACGCAAAACGAGAACACTGAGATGCTCGGTTATTGTTTGGGGCCTCGCAGTAATAGATAATGAGGGTACTGTTCTGGGGAGTTAGTGGCGGTGGTCGGGGGCAAGTGACTTGCGACTGGCGGAGAGGTGGTGCGCGCGTGGCGCGGGTCGCTGCGAGCGAGGCAGCGTGGTCGGCACGGCGGGCGAAGCCCCCGGGCTCGCACCCGAGCCCCCGACGCCGCTGCCACTTGCACCCGGCTCGTCGCGCGGTTTCCACACGGGCGATCCTACAACACACCAAACACCAAACTCTTTACACCCTCGAAATTTTCTATTGATGCGACAATTTTGTGCGACGAGTATAAACATCGAATCTTGGCCAGTTGTTCGCGGAAAGAGTTGAATGTTTGATGAATGTCGAAGGCAACGACGTACCGTGGAAAGCGGGCGAGCGGCGGCGGCGACACGGTTCAGCGAAACGGAAAATGATATAGCAATCGAGCCGGTGAAGGGATTTAACTACGTCGGTCAACATTATCATCGAACATTCAAGCGGTAGCGTCAAGGTTATTAGCATTTCAGTGACTATCTACTTAATAGGTAGGTATTTGATTACATATAGAAGTTTAATATAGTCTTAGTACTACCTAAGTCTCCTCAATCTGGGGTGCGCCAGCGGACGAAATTCTTCACTCGTTAACTCAATAAAGGTTTTGTGATACACAAACGCGATACAACGGTTTGCAAGGCTGAAAATGTTACTTTATGAGGAAGTACATAAATGCTAGAGCTTGATTGAGATGTTTTAATGAAATAAGTAGATGTGAAGATTTCGTCTCAGTGCATGATCTACAAAATCGACAGGGTGCAAAGCTACGGTAAAGCTCTACGTGAACTGATTAATTATAATGTATTAATCTATTACCTTATCGAATAGAATGTATTATTGTTATGAGATATATTGTAATGATAGTATTGTAATATTTTAAAATAGTTTTATCAATTTTTAATTTTATAATGTTATTAATAATATCTTAGCTTAATATATCCATGATACAAATCTGTAGGATATTCTATGTTGGTATATTCGTATATTTCATGGACACTATTTTTATGTTTTCAGTAAAACAACCACTTGAGACAACCACATTTAAGCTTTAATACGTATAGTCTAGCATTTAAGTGATTTGGGTAAGCTCTTTATTTCAACGTGTAGTGGTTGCAATGCTGCTAAGAACTATTTAAATTGATACTTGTTGTCTCTGTTGTCATATTTAAATTGTTGAATAATACACATAGTACCTATACGACGACACAGCCAGATAATATTTTACTATAATAAAGGTATTACGTTTTTGTTGAGTACATATACATAGTTATCTAAAAGATCAATATTTAATCTGAACGTTTTATATTACAGACAAACATTAGAAATTATTACTTTTACGACATGGCGTTTATTTTATTTTATGCAGCTGCAGTATTAATAAATGAGGAATAACACAACTCATAGGGTACACAATTTATAAAAATATGTTATTATGAGTAAAGTCATGAAAAAAGATGCATAATATAATATAAAATGACAACCACTTGAAGGATACATTGTAACAGAATGGAAGACCATCAATATAAGTATAAACTAGAAGAAAATAAGTTTATAGCTTCCAAAATATTATCAAAAGTGCCTCAATATTTTTTCGAAAATTAACCTACAAAATAAGAACATCTAAATATGTTAGCGTATAGAAAATGAACACCGTAAATTAATGCGATTTACTTATGCAAAATTAACAATTCATGTTTGATAAGTAAAAATAAAAACTCATAAATAATAACCGTTTCAATCGCCTCTGTGGTCTGTGAGTTTGCCTTGTGGTATCAGATTCAGAGGTTTTGGTTCGATCCCTAGGAGGGGTACACATATGTGCATGATTTAGTTGGTGGTCTTTGTATAAGTCCACCTGGCTAGCTACCACCATCTCACCTTAATCTACGCCATAAAAACAATAGTAAATTGTCATTACCAGTTTATCAGTCTGTTGAGGATTCCGGATGTAGTGCGCCGGCTTTTATGGGTCTTGTGAGATGCCAATGTGAGAAGACAAAGCGCTTCCAAGTCGATACAATAAAATAAAATAATGAATAGCTATGAATATTAAAAAAGTTACAATTAATTTAAATTGTTAATAAAATAATAAAATATGCTACAATTATTGCAAAACAAGTTAGAACTAATACAAAATATTGATGCAATTTGCAATTAGCATTTTAGCTATGATTCAAATGAACACTTAAAACTAAATTATAATCTAAAATGAAGTGTAGACGTGATAAAAGTGATCATAGGGTTAATCAGTACAATACCACAGCCATTATTATAAAGTACTTAGCACGATTCTTTATTTAACTTACGTTAGGGATGTGATTAGTATCTAACATAAACGTGTATAATACCTATTTTAGGTTGTTTTTGCTTCTAAACTTCTAAATTTAAGTAGTAAATAAGTACATCACCACATCTACAAAAAAGGTTTTGGAGCTACTACACATACATTCTACTACCAATTATTATTAATATTGTTTTCAAATCTTTTCCATGCTGATTTAGAGCTTCAGTTTTGTTAGCCCAGAAAGTCAGATCATAGACCTTTTCAAACACCTCCTTTTTTAAAAAATAAGGGATGGATCTATCACGTTTTCTAATTTCCATATTGAACTAGTGTGTATGTCTATTCTAATACATTAAAGTATTTATTTATTGTGTCATTTTGGGAGTATCGATCTAAAATTTTGACAAGGCAAAAACCTCCTTTTTTGAGACATATGGAATGGTCTACCGGGTAGACCATCCCATAAGATCCAAACTCCCAAAGTGACACAATACATATATGTTCTAATACACTAAAATATATATATTGTGTCACTTTGGGAGTATGGACCTAAGATTTTGACCAGTCGAACACCTTCTTTTATGAGACATGGTATGGTATATTCAACTAGATGTGTATGTCTATTCTAATACATTAAAATATATATGTATTGAGTCACTTTGGGAGTATCGAACTCAGATTTTGCCCAGGAAAACACACCCTTTTTTGTGACATATGGGATGGTCTACCCCATATTCAACTAGTGAGTGCGTCTATTCTAATACATTATAATATTGATTTATTTTGTCATATTGGGAGTATCGATCTAAGATTTTGACAGGGCAAACACCGCCTTTTTTGAGAAATGTTATGGTCTACTCCATATTCAACTAGAGTGTGTATGTATATATATTCTAATACATTCAAATATATATGTATTGAGTCACTTTGAGAGTATCGATCTAAGATTTTGCCCAGCCAAATACCTCCTTTTTTGAGACATGTTATGGTCTACCCCATATTCGACTACAGTGTGTATGTCTATTCTAATACATTAAAATATATATATACTGAGTCACTTTGGGAGTATCGATCTAAGATTTTGACCAGGCAAACACCTCCTTTTTTTGTGACATATGGGATGGTCTACCTCATATTCAACTGGTGAGTACGTCTAATCTAACACATTAAAATATTGATTTATTTTGTCACATTGGGAGTTTCGATCCACGCTTTTGACCAGGCAATGTTTAGTCAATTTTGTTAGTATCTACGTTAATGCCTAACTACTCCTATCAGGATTGGTGTTACTCACACTCCAATTTTTGTATTATTTTCTAGAATGTTATTTTTTTTGTTAAATTTTACATGGGTAGAAAGAAGGGTATAAGGAGAGCTTTGCTGACTAAACCATTAAGTGATTACTTTCGCTAAAGCTACCAACGGGTAAGGTACCTCGTTAACCCCTTTCTTGTTTATATTTATATGTTTATATATATATATGTAGATTATGATGTATGTGGTCAATAAATAATCTAGAAAGGTGGTATACTAAGAAGTATTAAAGTTAGTTTTTAATAATACATAAATAATATCTTGTTATAATTTGATGACTAACTGATATTTAATATGATTTGTAAATAAATATGTATTCAGTTATAATGTACGCCTACCAGCACCGATACGTTTCGATTAGTAGGTATATCAAACACTATCTATTGCTTGATTCTAATCAATTCCTTTTTAAAGATATATCAAGCACCACAGAATAGTTTGACTTATTTAAAAAGGTGATCGCAAACAGTATAGGGTGTCTGAAAGAGCCTTATAATTTCCATATTCCTTCATTCATTCCAGTATGGTAGAAGCTGTTATTCTTCTAAGTCGGGCATTCTTGGCAGAGTGGTCGTGGTCATGGGTGGGTCTTGATGAATGACGGCTCTTGCTATGCGTCTCCATTCTGCTCTATCGGAGGCATTATACATTAGCATTTTGATTTAGTTTATTTTTTGACAATGCTCATTAAATCTGTCCTTAAAAATCACTTGTTAAGTTATATGACACCCTGTACTGTTAGAAATAAACGTTTAATATACATAAATAATTGTTGGTAGGAATAAAATAGCGTAAATTATTTACCTACTCAGGTACATGTACAACACATAAATGATCTAAACATGTATTTGATCAAACTCATCAACGTCATCATAGCGCGCCACGGGGCAATAAGCACGTTCGGTGGGATCGTCCAAGGTCTCTATGCTGCTCCTGTCAGATGAAATAAGGATAGATTGCGCCACAAGAGTTCTCCTGCGGGACTTAGGGGACTTGCCCCTCCCCTTATGCTAGGAGGTTTTACTCTGTTTCTTTCCAGAAAGGTAGCACTGGACGCAGGTCGGGTGCTCGAGCGCGCGGGCGATTGATTCAGTGGACTTGGAAACGACGATACCCATCTTCATAGCCTTGTCCTCGGCCTTGACAAGCTGCGAATAGTGCTGCATGCGGTCAAGCGAGTTGGTTCCTAAGCGCGCCAACTTTTCTGGTGCGGGCGGCGCGGGTGAGCGCGACGCGCGGCGACTGGCGGCCGGTGACTTGCACGGCGACCGGTCAAAACTCGCTTGCGGTGTGCGCATGATACCCTTCTTTGGTACTGGTTTCGGGGAGCGCGCACGATCCACACTGTTCTCGCGTGACTTCATAATGCTGCCGCGCGGCGATCGCGACCCGTCAAAGCTCTGCTGCGGGGAGCGTGACTTGTCGATCGAGCCGCGCGGAGACTTCGTCTGGTCGAAACTACCGCGGGGCGAGCGGTGCAGCGTCTTGGTCTGCTTGAGACTCGACTTGTTGGGAGACTTGCAGACGAAGACCTTGGTAACGCGGTCGCGATCGGGGTCGGGCGAGGCGCGGTCGGCGGCGCGGCTCGGTGACCGCTCGCGGTTGATGCTGCCGCCGCTGCACGAGCGGATTACCTTGATGCGCTTCTCGGGCGGGGCCTTCCTCTCGGGGGAGGATTTGAGGGACTGTGACTCCTGCTTACCTAGCTCTTTGACCATGGTCGGCTGGTACTGCGTTGGCTGGTGTGAGGACTGGATGAGGCGAGCCTGGCTGCCGGTGCTGCCGGCACTCAGAGTCGAAGTCGTGCTGTAAACGGGAGAATGGTTGCTACATGTAAATATTTGTTTTTACAAATAATAAGTAGGGAGTAATGGTTGGTGATTAAGAGTGTGGTATACCTGAGAGTGAGGTGGTTGGGCGTGCGGCCGAGCGAGCGCTTGACGGGCGGCGGCGGAGGCTCGTCCTCGCCCTCCGACTTGGAGCCCCCTGCGTCACCCCTGTCGTCGACAGGCGGCGCCACCGGCGGTGGTGGCACCATGCGCTTGGCACTACACTCTGTTAGTTCACAGGCATGTTAGTCACGGACAAACAAAGCTTAAATTAGTTATGATATTATTATTTTTAGCCTTTGACACACAAAAGTGCATCCAATAATTAATACACTTTTAAGAAATATAATTAATATGCAAGTTATAACGCATTAGATTTTTTTAATTTGTTAACAGTATAACGTAAATTAAAAATAGCGAATGCGTACCATAATGATTTCATGAATTGAATATGGCTGATATGCAATTGTGAGTATTTACGAGATTGTGATACCTTGGATTTTGAGTTTATTTTGTGCCCGCAATTTTGTCTCAGTTCCTGGGCTCTTGACGAATGCGACTGCAAAACATTGGAATAACACTCAAATAAGATCAAGGTTATCTTGTAAATACCAAAACACGAACAAAATGTAACTGTGTAAACCAAATGTTCAATTTATATAAATGATTAAAAAAATACTATGAGTGTACAAAACTGACATAGCATTTCGTAAAAAGATAAATCGTGATGTATTTTTTCAATACTAAAAGAACCGTGAGGTGATAGTTGAGTGAAACTATCTTCATCTTTGTTTTACTGATAGGTAAGCCACTATAGTGCGATACATCAGCTCATCAGCTTACCTATCGTGTCTCCGAGGGTTTTGCTTCGATGCCTGAATGCCGGTTCCTCTAAATTCAGTTCCAGGGTAGCCTCATCTGCATCCTGGGAGTTTTCACGCGAGAGATCACTTATCTGAAAGTATTTTATTGAAAATTATTATCACATATCACTCGACTCCAACGAACTATCAATATCGCATATGTGTATATTATTTGTACCTACGCCCTTCTAGAAGTAATTAAATGAATTTCAATATATATAGATAAATTTAATAAACATTTAAAATAATAGATACAATTAAACTAACTATGTACAAAGAAAACAGTCGGAATACCTACAAACATTTTATTTCAATTTATTTTACCACATTATAAATAAGTAATCAATTTGAACGCAAGATAATATGAAAAGACCTGCCTACAACATATTAATTTAAGCTGCCATTAAACTCATACATTTGTTTGAATTATACTAAATTCACAACCCGACATGGAGCTTGAGCCCGTATATTTGATTCAAACCGGAAACGCTCTAACCAATTGAGCAACGACTTTATTCCGTATTGGTCTGATTCTTTGGACCTCTGACAAAGAGATTCTCAGATCCTCTGACAGAGAGTCTTCACGTCTGACAGATGCAAACAAAAAATATCAATAATAATCATCTACTATCCTAAGAATCTAGGAGTTTAATTTGTAAGGAGGTCCATACCACAACGAAACCGCCGCCGTCACAATAATTATTCATAAAAATACGAGTATATTCATGAAATATCATTACCGTTGAAGATGTTTAGGTTTTACGAGATAAAAAAAAGCTGTGTAAAGCTTACCTCTATATTTCCTGCTGATAGTCGTTGTCCGCTTGTTTTAGGTTTCTTTGTCTTGCCAAGTGTTTGAGAACCTTGCATCACTTGGACCTTAAATAAAATAATATCAGAATGTGCATTATTCAGTTTATTACCGATTGTATTCTGGCATGATGCAAGTTTAAGTTCCGACGTGAGTAGTACATTTTTGTTTCATGATATACTAATGAATTATGGTCTATATCTTTTTTTTGTACATCGGGGAAGCGCTTGACCTACATCTCACCTGGTTACATGTTTAGATAAGGCCGAAGGTATAGAGGCGGATTTCACCCGGAGTCCTCAACAAACAATTTTTAGAATTGTTGTTATGCGACAGTAAGGTAAGATGGTGGTAGCTAGGCAGGCGGACTTAGACAAAGTCCTACCACCAACCAAACCATAATATTGTACTCCCCTGGGCATCGAACTCGGGACCTCTGGATCTAACACCAGCAAGCGAAACACTTGACCACAGAGGTGGTAATTTTTTTTTTATCGCTATTTTTATCTCTGGTTATTCGATATCATGAAATAAAATACCAGACCAATTTAGGATACAAGAAAACGCAAAAATGTGGAATCCTGTTTAACGCGAAACCTTTGAAAGTATGAGCAGTAGGTATCTGTTTGCAAAGAAACGGAATATTTATTAAATTTATTAAAAGCCATCGGATTTGAGCCCATGATACGTCAATTATTTTTTTTATTTATTACTTGTCTGTCGTTAACAAGTATAAATAAAAAAAAATGGCAGTCATGGGACCGCCGACATAAGTAAAAAATTAAAACTTTGGAAAATATATCAAACCATTTTTTTTAACTTAGTTCGAGGATCCTAATAAATATAATAAATAGATATAAGTCATATTTAGTCATTAAGAAAAAATATAACAAATCACGTATTTGATTGCTGTCAATTTTAAACAATAAAAATATTTTTTACAAATTAAATTTATATATTTTATTAATTTTATAATAGGCAATAAAATGCACTATGGCAGGTTGAATGGTCGTGAAGCGATTGATTTAGTAGAATATGGACCCTGTTTTACAACGCTTGCCGCTAATCTGGCGCAACACGTCACATTAGCATGTCGAGACGCGAAGTTTTTGCCCCTATTAAATCTCACTCAACACAGCTAAAGAAGTTTTCACTTCAAAAATACAGACAAAATAAATGAAATATAACAGGACATTCATTTCACATAGCCCCAAACTAAGCATAGTAAATATGGAAACTTTTTTTTGTAAATACATACATACTATAATGATACAACACCCAAACACAGAACAAACATCACACAATAGTTTGTCCTGAGAATCGTACCCACAACCTACAACGCAGAAAGCATGCATAAAAAGAAAGCATGAAGGTGTAATTACCTGGTGTTTTGGTCGGTCTAGAGTGTGGGGCGCGCGCGGAGGCGCCGGCGCAGGCCTCATCGCTGGCAACGACATGTTGCGCACAGACTCGCGGATAATCTGGCGGATCGTCTTCAAGAACGCGTTGCGGAAGTCACCCGTGCTACAACCACAAAAATAATCACGTTTTTAGGGTTGAGCTACCCCAAATATTTTGTCCATTCGTTTGCTTACCCTTAAAATAGCTTAAATTAAAACAGGGAAGTGCTTGGCCTTCATTTCATTTTGCGATAAGGCCGAAGGTGGAAGTGCACTTCACCTGGAATCTTTAACAGTTCCTTAACAGACAGGAACTGGCTACCTTACCTCTTAATTCCGGAACACATCAATTTTTAGGATTGTTGGCATGGTGACAGAATTAAGTAAAATGGTGGTAGCCAGGTGGATTAAAAAGTACAATATTGTATTCCCCCTGGTGATTGAACCCGGATTTGACATCGGTGGGCGATGCATTAGACCACAGAGGTGATTAAAACCCGTTTTTGAACCGAAATAGGTAGCCAGTGGAAGTAATCAGAATACCCTACTTACATAAAATTTAATGACTTGTTTACAAGACAAATAAATCATAAAAATAACGTAAAAATTAAAAGGTATTCTCATTTACGTAACGGATTATTATATCTATGTATCAAAATAACAAACAGTCAGTAGGACTATGTAGGTTACATGAATGGTTTTACTGAGTAATGGAACCTGTTACATTTATTACCATTTTTATTAAATTAAAAGTACAATTAAACTAACTATGTACAAAGGAATCAGTCAGATTACCTAAGGACCGTTACAAACGGCCTATAGGTAACTCAACTTTTCCAGACCAGTACCAGACGGAAGCGTGCCCAAGACACTGGCTGCATTGCCACGCTGAATAGCTATGCTAATTTCGCTGGCCTAAATAAGAGCTAGCCCTTGGGTCACGTGTCATCTCAATATTACATTTATCTGTGTGATTAATTCTTTGATCAATAAATACAATAAATATCACACGCCTTACTGCACTGCGAAAATATTGGCACATTTTGTCATGCGATAAAAAACCCAACAACTAACTCAAGAAGCGAAATCCTTTGTTTTTTTATCTAAGGATGTATTCGATAGACAACAATAATAAGCATTTATAATAAAACATTTATCACAACTTCAAAACTTTAGAAGTTTTTTTCACAAGTATTTTTAGATATCACCGAGTTGATTTAAATGAACACGGATGTTTTACCGTAATTTACTGAGAGATTGAACAGCTTATCTGATCAGCTTGCCGACACCAAGTAGCTATACTATGGTGATTATGTTAATAATTGTCAGAACTGAGTTGCCATGTCAAGTTTAACTCAATCGGCTTGTTTACTTATGAGTTCAAGAGCTCCTGATTCCATCATCTGATCAGTTTGTTGTTACCATACATTAAAGTTACATATGTGTTCTAAATTTCAGCTCAATCAGCTAGAGAAAATGGTCCAAAATTCAGTTGCACGACTTTACGCCGGTTTAAATCAAAGCTTGTATAAAAAAAATAACCATGTTTTCTTAACAGCTTAGAGAAAACACCAACTGCTTACCTGTTAGACAAAACGTAGACCTTTTCAGAGCGCCTTTGTAGCTGGCTCCTCAAATGTATTAGCTCCCACAGGAAGTGACTATCCATATCTTTGGCTGATGAAGCACGGACTTGCACTTCAGTCACCGGTATCAACACTTGATATCTTATTATTTCTACTTCGTTCGAGTTGTTCTTAGAAGAAACACCCTGTAAATATGTTTACAATCAGAACTAGTTATCTCTACGTCGTAGCAACTGCTACGGGCGTAGCGTTGGTGCAGATCATTGCTACGAATTCGTAGTAAATGCTACGCTTTTACGAGCTACGGAGTAGTAGCTGCTACGATTATAGATTTATAGTAGCAACATTCGTTTCTAAGCTATACATTGTTTTATAATTGAAAGCTCAGTAAGATATATAACATTATGACGTAGCTTCTTACCATCAACTTTTTTTTCTGTCTCAGTCTTTCTTTGCAGAGGAAGACAACGGCGGATTTAAATACAAAGCACATAGCATGCAATTCCAGTCCTTTTTTAATTTTTCCTAAGAAGTCAGAGATATTTAACCATTCTACGCCACCATAATACAACAAATCACCTGAAACAACAATATATATATAGATAATTTCATTAAAATATTGATGATAATGCTGATTTTAAGTTTTAAGGCACTCACCGGGACTTAGATCTATAGGTTGCTTGCAAGACTTTTGATGTTGTCTATACAAGTGATCAAATATAGCACCATATTCTTCATGTATTCGTTGCATTTCGTTTATGTGTTCCGCAACTTTCTCCATTCCCTTTAATGCCTCTGAAATTATTTAACGAAATTAGATTCCAATTAAATGCCTTTATGCCTTAATTTGCGGGATTAATACGGGAGCAATGCAGTGCCATGCAGGCTACGTTCTTTGTGGAGGTGACCTACGCAGTAAGACATTGTTATAGGCAAGATATGCACTTACATACTTACGAAACTTGGAGACGGAACAGTACAACAAGACTATAAAAACCGTGCACGCTATTGGCTCGGCCAGGTGGTCTACTACGAAGAACAAAACATGACGGATCCGATGACGGATTGCACGTTTTTCAATACAAAAATGATCGGAGTTCTTTCAAATTCGACGTCTTTTGATTTTCATAGTAGGGTATCAGGGTCGTGCCAGCCGTCGAAGAGTGAACAACGCGCTATTTTGTAACATTTTGTGATAATAAGTCGTTACTATGCCCTAATCGGTATCGACGTCGCTATTTTTCTTACTTTTAAAAACAAGTCAAGCAATTATATCTATTATGATTAATTTCAAGATTCAGCTAATCATATTGAATAATGTGATATAAAGAATTGAAAATGAATAGAGCATTTATAGATTTAAAAAGTCTGCTTTCACTCCACGGATTAGTGATTCCCTATATCTATACCTACTATAGCAACTACTATAAGCAAAGCAAATGAACAAAAACTTACGAAAATAATGTTATTTGTTAGTATAATTAACGGGTATTTTTCCTTACCAACTAAATGAAGGTGCTCTTCTGAATTAACATCAGTCAAATTCCTCAATTGTTGAAGTAGCAGCGGATACTTGAGTATCCGTTGTATTGGCTTAATTAAGTAGGACTCTAGTGTTGATGAGTGTTGTTGTTTCGGATTCCTCGCTGCCAGGAACTCTTGTAAAGCTTGATTGCCTTCATCTAAATCAACAGAATAATTGTATAATATCGTCCATTAAATACAAGAGGTGTAAAAACTCTGTTAAATATTACGGCACAAAAGAAAAAAAGTCAAAACCATGTTACTTCATCATTTCAGCCTACATACGTCTACTACTAAACATAAGCCTCCCCCAATGGCCACCCAAATAGTGATCTGAGCCGCCTCTATCGATGGACCATCACAGGAGTAAACAGCCACAATGTCGTCAATCCATCGAGTCTTCCCACACTTCGTTTCGCATTTAATCGTGGCCGCGATGCGAGAACCTTTACTCCCAGGCGGTTATCGTATAATATAATATAAAAGTCACTTACTCGGATGTAAAACTTTTTGTGCTTTGCTGTGGCTGGCACAGAATGAGCTGTACAGTTTGAAATGATTGACGTAATATAGAAAAGCATTTCCCACAGCAAAGAGCGCGTTCTGTAAACAAACACGTTTGTTTTTAAATAACATTGATCAGCAAAGATAAACAAACAAACAATAATTGAGCTTTGGGGCGCGTGTACCTTAAACTGGTTGGAGAATTCAAAGTGATGGAAGTTGGGCTCAGCCTCGAGCGCTTCCTCTAAGTTTTGCAAGAATTGTCTCTGGAACGTCACTATCTCTTGGATATTCCCAAACAACGCGTTGATCTCGGCGTTTGATAAAAAAGTTTCTCTCTTCAAAGGCTCCAGGTAATTTTCCAGTAAATTATTGAGATGCTGAAAGGACGAAACTTCGTGTATAAAATGTTATTATATCTGGATCTTAAGTACATATTCTTTTTAGGGATTCGGTTCCTAAACGTTGCCACCGGGACCCTATTACTAAAACTTAGTAATAGGGTCCCGGTTCCTTATTTTATGTTTGGATTGGACAGTGGGAACTAAGTCCCCACTGTCCAATCCATCCATCCGTCTATCTGTCAGCGGGCTATATCTCAAGAATCGTAATAGGTAGATAGTTGAAATGTACACAAGGTGTGTATTTTTACTGCCGCTATAATCAAATAATAATAATTAAAAAAAGGGGACCAACCTACCTACCCTACAAGAAAGTCTTTTTTAGCTTCATCCTAAAAACAGTACAGCACAGATAGTTTAATCTTGGTATGATATTATTCATTATTTTATTAATAACACCTACTACTTAAAATAGATATGCATCAGTCGGACCGAACATAATGCTTTAAAACATAATGTTGAATACAAGCACGTTTTGCACTTGGCCAGTTTATTTCACAAAAGCAAACTTACAAGGACGAAAAAGGTATACTTTTGATTCTTATTGATAAACAGAAAGTAGTTAATAGATAAGTAATTTCCATTGAAATATAAGCCTAGCCAGAGTTTTTGTGTCGATGAATATTATTACAGTTATCATAACGGAATAATGTCCGCTGACTTCACGATGTTTTTCAATCGTTGTTATTGCTATGGCAAAGTTCCAGCTGAATATCAATACAAGATATCTTTAATTGGGTAAATACTGCCGATGTGATTGCATCGCTGCAACGCGGTAGTTATGTAGCTCGAACTTCCCAATCAACTATTCGCAGAAGTGTCGCAAAGTTTCCGCACTACGTTACGTTCTTGTTAGTTGTTGATTTATTTCCAAGTTAAATAACGTCCTAATTATACTGAACATGGTATTACTAGTTAGATTACAGAAACGTTAATCTAACAGGTCATGATACCAAAAGGTTTTTGTGTCAAGGTTTAGCGAACGATTAACTTTTTGTGGATCATTTTAACGAAGTGAAATATGTATACAATGTGAACGGAATCTGTGCCATCGAAAGGCATTTTACACTAACGATTTTCGGATAAAAATCTCAACATAAAGCACTTCTTTTATCATAGAATACGAAAGTTCTATTCACCCTTGAATCAGTAAAATTTAACGAGCCAATTATTGTAATTTAACTTCGTTTACCATCTTCGTTTGATGTCAGCAGCTGACCTAGATCTGCGTTTGATGTCGACTTGATTTAGTAGCATATTTATTTCTGAGCGTTCGTCTGGTCGTAAGCGCACTTAACCATCGTTTTACTGTGCCTAACCTTAAGTACTTTGCTCATAATACCGAGATAATTGTTTCTTAAACTGTGATACTTAAGCAGAATGGGCCTATTTCTGAAGGCTACACAGTCGGTTTAACCCTTTTTTGTGCAAATAATGGCGGAACTGTATAACGCAATGAATATTATCTTCTACTTATTTACTCATAGGACTGGTACCGCAGTCGTTTACATTGATTTTTTAATTGGAGTATATGCATTCTACTGTCAAGTATGTTCAAGCTATCAGTGTGCATTACCAATTTATATCGAGATTGCACTCAGCTTCAACAACTGCGAGCCCCTAAATGTTGTAAATTTTACAAGAGGTATTTGGTAATCTTTGTTACAATACATTTAAATATTTTCCATAAATTGTATTATTCACATAATCATATAATATTTTACCACTTTGCAAATTATAGGCAACAAGAGAATGTATCATTTATTATACCTGCATTATTTTGCTCAAATCAGAACGCGTTTGCATTTACGACGATTTAAATGGAAAATAATTTCCTATTCACCATTCACAGTGAGCAAACGTGAATCGATTGCTACTAGCACTAGGCACTAGGACTGAATGTTGATCGCCAACACATAACCAACAGCCAACGGCGTACAAATGGAAGATGTACTTACTTTGACATAAGCCCGTTCAGTGTCGACCAGCTCTAGCAGCACCTTCCTGAGTTTGTCTGCGTCGGAGAGATGGCGTGAGGGTGTGCCGGCGGCGGCGCTGACTACACTGCCTGTGGGGCTCCCGCGGCGAGTCTCCGCCGGGGACCGGCACCAACCCGTCACCTGTTCCGCGCTCTTACACACAACATCATCATCAGTATCATTTATCGCAATGTTTGTGTACTAGATATTATAATTTGGTCAAATAAACAGGATTGACTTGAATAACCTTTGAAACTATCACGGTCAAGGCACCATAAAATAGTTACGGAATCAATATTTTGCGAATTTTGACTTACTCGCAAATATATGAGTGTATCCTTAATAAAACATTGAACTGTTGGTATATATCCCGTTATGTCATGGTGACTTGAATCAAGTCTATTAATCCGAGGGGCGGAAATTTCGCGGGTAAAAGTAAGTTTCTATATAAGCCCTATAGCACAGATAATAAAATACTACCTATAGTATCATTTGGCGCGTTCTATTTGTAACGTCACATACAACAAACATCATAGTTAGTTTATTGCTTTAGGCGCTACTTTGAGGAAAACCATTCTACCAAAGGTGTTTGTTAAAATTAATACAGTGTACGTACAGAAATCAGTACACTCTCCCAATTATTTTTATGTAGGTTCATTATCTTGACGACATTTTACATTTCTGAACAAAACCTTCACAGACATGAAATGTTACCTATAACCAAGATGTACATTTTACCCATATTAAAAATGCCCGCCCCATTCCTATCGTTAAAAAGACCCTTTCACATTACTAGGGCGCGCATTGTTACTTATTAACCCGAACAATAATGTCATATAAACATCCCAAATTAGGACTTCAGGGTCTTTTATTTGAAAAAATATACGAATTATGTTACCTCCGAGTTTATATGGATAAGTAAAAGGGTAACAAGGAAATTATAATAATAAAAAAATGGTCTTGAGAAATAGCAGTTTTTCTGACAGCATATCATTCGAACTTATGGTGGAGTACTTACGTCTATAGGTTTTTTGAACCCTGAACTGTGGGCCGTATACGACATACAAAGCTGGACGAAAGCAGATTTTTTTATGTGAGCCGAACTTCCACGGGACCAATATGTCATAAATCGAAATACCTTGCATTTTTAATATAAATTTCCTTACGTTTGCTGACAAAATCCATTTTGGAGCTGACCAAAATCCCTTTAATTAGCTGAAAATCTTTGCTTTTTATAAGTAAGTCAAAAAACTCTTTCACTCGTAATTATTTTTCTTTTTATTTTATGGTAATACTTAGTACAAACAATTGGGATGCACTTTGAGTATTCAAAAAACTCTTTCACTCGTAATTATTTTTCTTTTTATTTTATGGTAATACTTAGTACAAACAATTGGGATGCACTTTGAGTATGTATGGAGTTCATTAGTACATAATTATGAATGCTCATAAAAACGAATAAAATTCGAGCTCCGCTGTCTGTATCAGACAGATGGAATCAAAATTCTACACTTTCCGTAAAGAAATAACGAGAAATACTTCACGAAAAAAACGCAAAATTAATGAAAGATGACTTAATGCTCTAGGGAGTAATAGTACTCAATGCTCTATGTACATGAAATAACGGGATATTAAAGTACTTACCTTAAGTAGATTTTCAATCTCAAAGGAATTCGTCCGGGAGCTGACTTTTGGTGGGCCGCTGATAGTGTCATTCCCAAGTGCGTCTGTTTCTGGGCTGTACAGTTCTTTGCCTGCACATAAGGTTCAATTTAGTCAAAGTCAAAATCAAAGTTAGTCAAGGTCAAAGTAAAAGTCAAAATAGAAAAGAAAACGGTGTCAGACTATCCACCTGAATGCTGGTGAATGTATGTTTACGTAAAAAGTTTTGTATTCAAAACCAACAGCGTATTGTAATTTCGAAACCCTCAAAATTTCGATATATGTGCGTATGTGAAGGCGCGGGACAAACGCGGCCGTATAATTGTCAGCTGACATAGATTGGGTCTGATTGGAGCAGCGGTAATTTATTTTAGGTGCGTGAGTAAGCTACAAATTTTAAACAAAGCTTTTCATAATGGAAATGTATACGAGGTGAAATTTATTCTAATAAAATCGTACATATTTGAGATTTTATAAATTCAACTCAACTCAAGAAAATCGTTACCACCAATTCAGTCCAAAACATTCAATTCACTTAGCAGATCAAGCACGTTAATTTTATTATGTACCCGCGCCATTCAAACAAACAAAAGTTTTGCAAAATTTGAAACAAGTACGCTTCAAGAGAGCAAGATTATTCCCAAGATGGCGGTGGCGTGTAACGGAAAGGATCACGAAATCTCTTACTCAGTGGGCAAGGTGGGCTATATCTACCGCATAATCAGCGAGTTGCGGGCGTCGCAAAATGGATCCCAATTACCGCGTAACGATGCCGCCGTAACCATTCCGGAAATGGCCCGACAACCTGCCCCGCGCCGCAACGATAGCCCGGAAACGGAACAACAATTCGCAAATTTTATAAAATATACTAACCCATAAAATGAAGTTTCACTATTTATTTTTTTACAAAGGAGAAAAGCATATAAATATTAGTATTACTATTTATTTCTAACACACACCGTTAAAACCGTAACCATCACGGCAATTATTATTAATTATGTACTTACTCAAACACTATTTATACCCTGTATTTTGTGTACATTTAAACTTTTGATTCAATTCCGAGTATATTTATCTGTCTAAAATAAAAAATGAAAACATTGTGAGATTCATATGTCACGTTCTTTTATGTTAAAAATCATTTACGACGTTTTATGATAGGCGCTATAAATATCAGAATTCCAATAAAAACCGTTTGAATTAACCACCGTATTTGTACAAATCTCAATAAAATGTAGATAATAACAAGAACGGATGCGAAATGTCGAAAAGATATTTTCAATTCAATACGCTTAACCTTTTGAGGTCTAACCGTTGTCAAAAGATGGCGAGTTTCAATCATGAGAGGAAATTACAATGCTCGAGATGAAAGTTTCACGTGAAGCTCGCTTTATGACAAGAATTCTCACAATGAGTTTTTGGTCACAGTGCGTCAACATTGGGCACAAGCAAACAGCTTGCGGTGAGGTCACGGCCTTTTAGGATACTGCCTTTAAGTTTTTGATGGATGGATTTGCCAATGTTACTGTCTCAGGATACTGAGGTACTTCCGGCGTTTTCGAGGCGACACAATGAACGGGATGTAGTGGTACCTTTTTTAAAATTTATGGGTTGGCTCTTGACCTCTAGGTTTGTTTAGCTCTAGGCCAGAGCAAGGCGAGATCTTGAGATCTTCGGTGAAACGAGCATACCCAGAGGGTACTGGATAACTACGCACCAATGGAATACGGCAAACCGTTTGTGCACTGGACTTCTACAGGAATGTGACTAGCCCGGTGAACTTTATAGGTCCTACCCCACCTGTGTTGTGATCATTCTGCCGTAACCACTAGCATATGTCAGGGATTCCGTTCCCCGGAGTAGATAGAGTAAATAGATCACACCTATCCAAAACTCTGAGAAGTTTGTAGATATAAGGAAGTCTGAATCTGTCTGTTTCCGTCTGTTTGAGAATTGAAAGTTATCCTCAAACATGCTTGAACCCAGTTCACATCGAGCTGGCTCGCTCCAGCACACTTGTATCAATACAGTTCAGACCTACAGTTCTGTGAATACGACTAACGCAATAACAAAACAAACAAGGCGAATCAATATGTCGTCATAATTGCCTCTTGTATTGCAGAGTGAAATGAGATTCTCGCTGCAGTAGGAATTGAGGACACTGCAAAACCAATTTATCACCAGTGACACAGTGAGGAAGTAATGAAGAAAAAAAGTGTTGAACGTTGAAGCAAGTAAATAGCATAATATTTCAAGATTTATATTTCCTTTTAGGGATTTTTTGTTCGAAAAATGATGAGATCGATAACATTGTCTTTTAAAGCTTATTTTATTTGTATAATATTGTAAGATATGAATTGAGGTTACATAAACAACCTATAAAACCGCTCCTGGCTTCAGGGTATAGTGCCAGCCCTCGCGCAGTCAGTCAAAGTCAACGTTTTTTTTATAGCACTCTCTAGACAATTTTTTTTTTACATATACTTTATAACATAACCAAACGTATAAAAGCTTGGCTCAGTATGGGGCTAGATGGCACTGTGTTAATATAAATACTAAATTATATTTATTTATTGATTTATTATTATTTTTATTGTAATCACAGTAGATTCACCGTATTGGTAGTTAACGATAGTCGTTATTATTTTTCTCGTGTTTCTATATCTAATCGTTATTTCCAACAAAACTAAGTTTGAGATAATGGCTTGAATAATTAGTGAAGTGAAGCTTAAGCTTATGTTGAATTTACATTATGTTACATTGCTCACGTTATACGGTGCTTCACAAATTTGTAATAGCGTATTTAAACCAGCGGTTTCCATGATATAAGTATATTTTTAATACAAATAATTTATTCTTGAACAAAATGTACCTACAATTTAACTATCTACAAGGAAATTAGTCGGATTACGTAAGGAGCATCCAAACGGTCTTAAGGTAACTGGTCCAAACCCGTCTTTTAATTTATATGGTTGTTCGGTTATTGTGTAATATGAATATGTATCATCCTATTGATCTCAGGAAGGTATAGTAATATTTAGATTTTCATCGTCTGTTGTGATAACTTAGCGGACGTGCATTTACTTTAAATTAGAATATATTTTAGAATATATGTGTACAACTAAGGTTGAAGATCTACATTGAGTTTTGAGCAAAGTAAATTGCATATTTTGTGATGCACAAAGTATTGCTGGCTGCCAGCCACAATACAAATACGTAAACTTGGGTTTGCTCAGAAGTGATGCCAAGAAATATTATGGAAATATATCACAATGAGGGAAGAGAAAGTAAATTTATTTTTAAACTATTTGTACAGCATTATATTGGTCAATGTAAAACAGTTTAAATGCTATAAATAAAAATATGACTGAGCCTCCACTGCCGTCCGACCATCCATCCGTCTGTCTGTCAGATTGTATCTCATAAACCGTAATAGGTTGACAGTTGATTTTTATACAGTCTGTATTTCTATTGCCAATATAACATCAAGTAATGAACATAAAATATCATTAGAAAGAGACACGCACACTGATGTGCGTGTCCGCACTTGGCCAGTTTTTTTTATCAGAAAGACCATCGGCAAATAACAACATTGTTGGCACTTAATATAGAAAACAAAGATCCATTTAATTTCTCCACAAATAGAAACAGAATTAATAATGTTAATAGAAACAAACAAAAAAAACATTTAATATCTATGCACTTTTAGTTAAAACAAAACTGATAAAAAGTAGAAACTGAATAAATTTAATTTAATTTAAATTGGCGATCAGAATAATTATTATTTTTAAGTAATCTTCATCTTCATGAGATGATGCGATCATGGCGATAGTAGCAACTGAAACAAAATATAACATCCACCTCATTTGCTAAAATACTCTCATTTGGTTAATATCAATAAAACGATACGGGAACCCTACCAGTTTAATTAAAACCGGGCCATCCTTTAGGCATCATGTCAGAAAGGTTATAGTTACGTAGCATTTTGCGGAAGGGTTGTGAAGGTTACAATGATGACGAGGCGCGGGCGGGTCCCGGCTGTGGGATGAAATGCGATACGAAAGCAAAACAGAGCGTAAGCTAAAAGCTCCCCGGTAAATAATAATCAGCTGAGTCACCGCTGCAACGACCCGTGACATAGATGGATAATGAAAAATGTCAAAGAGGCTCAGCACAAATATATTTCAGACCTTATGTAACAAGTTGACGAAGCTTAACGTGATGTATTACGCGTCTAAAAAGAACGTTTTACATAAAATATAAATAGGCCACCAAAACAAGCAAAGCTTGTACTTTATGACACCTGAGTAACTTTGTTAGACATAGAGAAATGATTATATTCTTGTTGATCGATATCTAGATGATTGAAACTCATCACGAAACAAGCACAAAGGGCTTGCAAGACAGCTGCTTAGCTGCTTTTGAATATGTTTCTCCGGAGTTTGTTATTTTTTTTGAATGTGAAAGCCTTTGAAACTCGAGGTTTGCCTGGGTATTATCTAGGCAAGTAAGAAGTCTACGATGGAGCGAGCTTTCCTAAAAGCTGCGTATTAAAGGTTTAACGCTCCCGCGTAGTCGAGTGTCGTGAAAATTCAACCAAGGGATCTCACTAGAAGAGCAACAGCATTTTCAAATCTAAATTTTTGTCACACTGCCTGCCTAAATTATTTGTCAGCTGTTGGTTATGATGATGTAATAGAATTTTACATGCATTAAAATACAAAAAGTAAAAAAACTTTACGTATAAAGAAGATAGTGAAACGCTTTTCCTCAAATATAATCAATACATACAAAATAATCGTATTGCTGACGATTGGCTAACTGACTGAAAATCAACGGACAATCCAATTGAGATATCCGAAACTTTTTAAATTTGTCAAGTTTGTTTGGAAATAGTTTTTTGTGTTTAAGCAAGTTTGTTTTGTCAATCAGTGTAAATTCCATTTGTTGGTTCAGTGTCAATAAGTATATTAAAATATCCTTCGGGATAACGGGAACAGGTTCCCGGGCACTCTCGAAATTTTATAGATGATTGCTAACACTACATTTAGTGTGATGTCACAGAGACGGCCATTTTGAAATTATTCGAATGTTTAACATATGCATATCGGAAAAATCCGGGTCAATATGGGCCCTCAGATCTATAACAGATTACCAAAGAAATTAATAGATGCAGTTTTCATCACCGTTTAAAAAAAAACTTGGTCTTTTTAGTTAGTTCAGTTCTCTGTCTTCTTCTTCTTGTCTTGGTTTAGTTTTGTTTTAACTACAGTTCGCCTTCGCTTTAATGTCACCCCAAGCGGTCTACACTTACATACCAAAGATTGTTTTTTTTAATATTTATATATATTTTTATTTATATTTATTTACCAAAATAAACTGAAATAATAAACATAGCTTTAAAAAACCAAGGAGGTTTGTCCTAAAACTAGCTTATTTACAGAAATAGCTGCCAACAGCAAAACAGAATTTGTTTAATGTTGAACAAAAGGTTCTCTACTTGCTACGTTACATCATTATAAAATGTAGGTACAAATAGAGATTCAATATTATTTCTATTGTTTACATATAAATCAATGTTATTTATGAAAAAGTTTTTAATTTATATTTAATATTTATTGGTGTAATATTATTCAATAAATCCCTAGGTAAGTCATTAAAAATCCGAGGAACCAAGTAACTCGCTGTCCTCTCGCTGTAAACATTGTTGGAAGTTAAGTTAACAACCGGTTTTGAGTAATTCATAGTTATAATATAGTGAGTCTGTTTTATTAATTAGTATATGTTTTATATATTAGTTATACTCTTTTTATGACTTGTAAAATCTAATTTTAATACCAATAAATATCTTGTATCTTGTTTGTTAGTTCTAGTGACAACCATTCTCTTTTGACTTGTTAAATAATTTATATTACCGATAAATATCTTGTATCTGGTATTGTCACCAGAACGAACCGTGTATTCAGCTTAATCGAATGTCAAGAAATGGTTCTTATTCAGGTTAAGATTTATTCAATTGATTTAAGTGACCAGTGGTCAGGAGGTGCAACAATCCAAGGGTTAACAAACAAACATAACATACATTGCGAGTGTTATGATGACACAAAAAATCACAACTCGTGACGGGAATTTAACCCGCATGTTTTCCTAGAGCATAGCAAAGTTTGGATATGACACAATCTGCGTGAAGACCCTCGTTGCTCAATTGGTTAGAGCGTTTCCGGACAAGATGTGGGTTCGAGTTCGCGGGTTGTAAATTATTGTGTCATTATAACGTTTGTGAATGTTGTGATTAAGTGCTTTAAATATAATAATAACGTTTTAAAAACTAAAAATAAAACCGACTTCAATGAAGAATATGATACAATTTCGTTGTCCTGGATGACGTGTTTTTTCCAATTATTTTGATGACAGATGGACGGACAGACATACAGACGCGTGATCCTATAAGGGGTTCGTTTTTTAATACACCCAAAAAATACCCAAATCGCTTCAACTGCGCTGATAAAACTTGAAGAGTTCGATTTCTGCAGGATCCATTATCAGATCCTGAACTGATGACGACGGGACCACCTGTGACACCCTTTCAAACAAAAAAAAAATTTCCAAATCGCTCCAGGCGTCTTCGAGTAATTGGGGAACTGGATCAAAATAAAAGATTCCGACGAATTGAGAACCTCCTTCATTTTTTGAAGTCGGTTAAAAAGTGTTGTACTCACTCCAAGCGGGCGCCGGCACAATGAGCCCGGAGATCATGTCGTCAGAGATGACGGGTGGGTCGGTGGGAGGCGGTGGACACACCAGCGAGTCGATGATATCGTCGGTGGCCGCCCGCATCGCGCCCGACAGCTCGGGTGGTTCCGTGCGCGATGATCTGTTCCAAACAAAACAAACATTTCGCGTCTCTTTCACATAATAACTTATAGGACCATGAGCCCGAGAGCTCGGATGGCTCTGTGCGCGATGATCTGTTCCAAACACAAAAAAAACATTTCGTGTCTCTTTCACATACTAACTTATAGGACCATGAGCCCGACAGCTTGGGTGGCTCAGTGCACGATGATTTGTTCCAAACACAACAAACATTTCGTGTCTCTTTCACATACTAACTTATAGGACCATGAGCCCGAGAGCTCGGATGGCTCTGTGCGCGATGATCTGTTCCAAACACAACAAACATTTCGTGTCTCTTTCACATAATAACTTATAGGATCATGAAAATGTGGAATCATCTCCGTGCCGAGGTTTATCCTATTAGCTACATATCAACAGCCCAACAGTGTTCACAGCTGGACAGCGCCTCCTTTACTGCCCTTTTTTATTATGTTTTAAAACACTTTTTTTTTCATTGGTGAAAGTCAAGTGTTTGACCACCAGCTTACATGTAAAACAAATAAAGATCTGGCCTAAGATGGAGCACGCTTACCTAAAAGGAACCTATTTACTCTGGACTTGAAGACTCCAAGATTGTACTCATACCACTAAGATGGTAAGCAAGAATATGGCCCACCTCGCAACACCACAACCAATAATGGCACGCCGCTGCCCTACCCTTAAAAAAAAACTAAAAACCCTATTGAAAAACCCCATACCGTAATACATATGCTCTAACTCAGTCCATGGATGTCAAAAAAGACGACTTAGAGATCTCACCAGAAGGAAGGCAGCAGTTTCCTTCTGTGTATTATCTACACCTTTACTGCTATCATAAATCCGCCTGCCGAGCGTAGTGATTATGGCAAAATTCCAGCAATGGATACTAATGGCCTTTTTATGTGTGGTATTGCATATCAACGTGTATAAATAAAGTTGTATAATTTACATAATATTTTATTAAATTTTAAATAAAATATAAATATTTAAATACATTTTATTAAATATTTTATTAAATTTTAAATAAAATATTATGTAAATTATACAACTTGAATAATATACACAAATAAATATGGTCATAACAGTGAGTGAGCTAAAACACAATTTTTTTGGACATATTCAACATCAATAATTACTTTGTTTAGTAACTATTGATGTTGAATCGGAGTCATAGTAGAAAGAAACGTCTTGAAATATTAAGGTTTAATGATAAGTGAAGTAGCTTACCTTAGCTTTAACGACTCATCTACAATACTAAAACATTTGCTTTTATTTTGAACCGACGCGTCTAACTAAGAAATGTCGAATAAATATTTTCCGAGGAAGCAAATCATGAACATTTATGTTGTCAGCGATTACGCAAAACTGTCGATGCCTAGATAGTTTCCTGTGGGACTTTGCTAGTTCCGCATGAACATATTGATTTGACGCTTTTCCCAGATACCAGATAGAAAGATTTCTAGGAAAAAGTTCTTTGTAATTTATATTAAAAACTTTATAGGTGTGATTCTATTTTTGAACTCCTTAGCAACACTATGAATCCACTGTTAATGTATTTCTGTTTTTTTTAAAAGTATCTGAACTGATCCAAATCCAACCCTTTCAAGCGTAGTTATAATAATGAAGATGAAACGAATTCGAGTACTGAACGAACGTAACTGATTTTTTTGCTAAAAATATCTGTAAACCATTTTGTGCTCTATTTTTAGCATTATTTTGAAGTCGATGATAAAAAAGATTACGTGGAACATTGAATAGGAATCGAGAGCAAACGGTACCTAATTCAGAAAACATTTTATTCAACACACGTTGCGTGAGTTTTGCACAGAATACAAAATCAGTGTTAAAGTTGAATTGTTTTCGAGGACCCACAAAAGAGGAAAGGAAAGAACTTTGAAGCATTTACTTCGTAATTTCTTAATTATACAAGCCGCAAACTTCACCGCGTTATACGAGACATTACGGTGGTGGCCGACCGCCGCCGCTCTGAGACCGGAACCGCTTTATGTAAGCCGAGCGAGATGAAACCAGTCACAACAATAATAACATCGCATGACGGGCGCTCGTTTCGAGATGACATTTTGTTCGGAAACATTATTTGAGGCGGTGTAGTGCAGTTGAGAGGCTCAATTGCGGTCGCTCACAATGGGTAGCGTCATAGCGTGTAGTGGAGAGTGGAGGCAGGTGAGGTGCTGCAGGCGGTGCGGTAGCGGTGAATGTAGGTCGCAGCCTCCGCGCACTAAACTTGTCGCGCCCCCGAAAGGTCAGGTGTATGAGGGCGGGAAACGCCGATGAACGGGCCTCGCATAGCCCCAGGGCGGCCTCCGCTTCCCTGCCGGCTCTAACTTCCGTTTATTAGGTGCTTGGCGTTCGACTTCCCGTGCCTTCGCGACTCGCGAGTGCTTCAACCTTCCGTTGAATAGAAACGGACGGCCTGACCTTTTTACGCTGGTAAAAGTCTAACCGGCGTGCAGCAATTTATTTAAATTCAATGTTAACGAATACATTTAGGCGAGACGTTGATTAATAAGCGGATTCACGCTTACTTGTTAGAAGATTGAATGGATTCCATTTACATGATAAATTTGCTAGAAAATTGACTTGATTTATTTTTTGTTACATTAGGTCAGTTACATAGTGGTATAATGATGAAGAAGATGAATGAAGACTCAAATATGTACCTATGTATAGATGTCAGTGATAGGTAAAGTGACTTTGACTTACCTCATCATCATAACCAAGGACAGTTCTTCTTGTAGCACGCTCTCCAGATACATCATATCCAGGTCGGAAACGATTGCTCCGTTGATCACCATTATCTCGTCGCCTTTGATTATGCCTGACACAGAAAACAGGCATATCTGCTGTAATTGTTTTTACCCTTTCTAATCAAATCATTAGAAAGAGACACAATGCCTAGTACCTGCGATAAGTAAACTCCTACTTTGTAAGGAATCGATTGGCATTATGAATGCGAAACTGATTAAAAAGCAACTTCTTTGTTGTTACACTTTGAAAAAGTAAGCTGAGATCGTAGAACAAAGGCATAAGTACAAAACAACTTGGAAGCGCTGTTTTTCAATAAAAACCAATTGTGTCAAGTTGACAAGGCTTGTATAAAATATGTAAGAATATGAACAGCGAGGTTTGTTTGTGTAAGAAGATGAGTTATTTGTGTTTGTGTGGATTACCTACCGTTTTGCATAGCAACGCTCTTATCTTCGACGCGACTCACGTAGCAGCATAGTTCATCCTGCCGCTCAGCGTTTTCCATAAGATCGGCTTCGACACTGAATCCCCACATTTGCTCTAGAGTATTGCGTTGTAATTCCACTTGATATAGGATCTTGGCGCACACTTCTACCACTTCATGTGTGTTTAACTATTTTAATGAAAGAGAAAAGTTTTTTTTTATAATAACAGATACTTATCCTGAGAGAAGTTTTAGGAAAAATATTGCACATCTTTCTCATCGAAGCCATTCAAAGTCGATTCAAAAGACTTTTGAATAAAATTACTCTAACATTTTCCACCACCAAGTTTCAGCGGTTGTAACTCGGCATAACTCCAACAAAGTTTTCTATGCAAGATTTACTGACACCTAGAGATTTTATGTATGCTATAGAATAAAAGCTATAGAATATTTTAGAAAGTTAAGAAATATTAATTGAAATTACGCATAGATATTGCGAGTACGCGAGTACAAAAAAGAGAAACCCCAATCAGTAAGGAGCATGTTAAGTCCCCACAAAAACGTTTAGGGGTTAAAACGCAATTAGATTGATCAGGAAGTAACATTTCCTCAGCTCAACTATCTACCCGTATCTAATTGCCAATCCCTGTTAACTGCTAGATATGGCTTCGTGTGTTTTATCACATTTTTTTTGACAGCAAAATTGTATTTGAGTTTTAAAATACTGGCCACGTGCAGACACGCATTCAAAGAGTTCCGACCTACATTTGAAGTGAAAAAATCACGTTTCTTATTTGTGGCTTTTTTTTTGTAAACCATACTGTCCCCCTTCAGGGCAAATCCCGTTTACTTTTTGATTTTATATTTATTAGATGTTGTTATACACACACTATGAAAAATTCTGGTCGACCTATTACGGTTCATGATATACAGCCCGCTGAAAGACAGACAGACGGACGGGCAAATGAAAAGTGAACGCTAAATAATAAGGCATTGGCATAAAAACAGCCATTCTTACTAACATGGCTACAAGTTAGATAACTAATGAATTCCAGCAGCAAAAATATGCTGCTTTCTAATCTTTAAAGCGAAGCCCTTACAATCTCCAGAGTTAATACAACTTTGAAACGGATGCTTGGTTAGCATAATAAGAATATGACATGAAAGTTGTAATGAAAGAGGATTAAACTTTATAAAGTTACTTTGCATTTTCTGATCCTAAAGTGATATAACTTTATGATAACAATCTTGAGCGTGTGACAGTACAACGCTGTCACACCCTACTCTGGTAAAGGTTTTTTTCGCATGCAACATGTTCGTTTGGCTTACCAGAGAATTTAATTTAGAATGTACATGTTAATCGCAGTGTTTTTTAAGCGCAGGCTAAGCCGGATGTCTCATATGTTATTCGGTAATAGGAATCATTTACTTTTGTTTTTATATTTTGTGAAACATATCATATAACATATTCATTCCATACACTTTCTTATATGCTGTCTTATAAGCAAAAAACCATTAACTGTATGGCCATTACAATAATTTTGTATTGTTCTTCTTCAGGGAGCAAAATAAACTGAAAATCTAATCTATATTGGAAATATAACGTAATAACAAATATTTATTCACAAACATTAAAAATAATGTGTACAATTGAAATATCTATGTTCAAAGGAAGCAGTCGGACTAAGGACCGTAACAAACGACCTATAGTAAACTCAACTTTTCCAGACCAGTACCAGACGGAAGCGTACCCAAGACACTGGCTGCATTGCCACGCTGAATAGCTATGTTCATTCGCTGGCCTAAATAAGAGCCAGCATAGGTCACATGTCGATTGGAAAGTGCTTTGGTACTTACGTATGTATCGATGAGGTCAGTGCGATGCGGTACGAAGTAATTGTGATCTTCCATGTCGCGGCGTTTCTTAACGCGCACGAAGTGTTCGAGCGCGTTGAGTGAGCGACGCGCGCACGCGCCGGCGAGGAACTCCTCCACAGTCATCCCATCGCGCACACTCACCGTGGCCGTGGTACCTTCCGGCAGCGAAACCCGCACGTTCGATTCGCCTTCATCGCGGGACATCTGAACCACAGAACAACAACATTTGTGTCGCCATCTTTGCTTTCTTTTAGTCGATGATACCTGATGGCTTAGCTTCAGCGATCATATATTCCATGATACTGAAGCATTTACTTTGAGTTTAGTATTATGTTATTGTTCAGGATTGACGATAGAACGAAATCGCGATTACATAAAATTTTCTCTAGAGAAAAAAAAACAAAGAAGACTCAAATACAAAAAAATAAATCGATACAAATCATGTATCAAAAATATTCGCCTTCAATAAATAAGCCCAATTAGACATTGAAACTTTGTATAGTTTATAAAAACAGTAGATAGCAGATGATCTGCGTTATCGATTTCTAAAATGAATAATACCGTAAAAAAACAAAATGTAGATTCGGGCATAGTTCTGTCATCTGGTTGTCATAAGCGCTTAATGTAACTATATGTTAGATCTAAACATGAGTAAAGTAGCGTCGAGTTGCTAGTATGAGATAGTATCGGCCCTTGTTTAACGAATGAAAATACTTTGGTTTATTCTGTGGTAAATGACGCTGGTCTGTTTTCTTTTAGTTGAAAACAGTGGCAGAGCAAGCCCCCAAACTAAGCATAGCTTGTAATATGGATACTTATTACGGATAGAATACTTCTTTAGTTTTTTTTTGTAATTACATACGTATAGTATCATATAGTGATACAACACCCAAACACAGAACATCACAAACATCTATAATCATCACGCAAATGTTTGTCCTGAGTGGGAATCGAATCCACAACCTACAGCGCAGAAGGCAGAGTTACTACCAACTGAGCTATGAGACTTGTTTAACACAGTATAGAGACACTGCAGTATTTGGTAACGGGGTCACAAATAGTATCTACAAACAGCACAGCTAAACACATACACTGAAACACTTACACTAATGTGAATCAGTGTGAAATGTTTTGTTTAGCTTTAGCCCATTATTATACAACTAGCAAAACAGCCCGAGGTTGTGCCGCCTAATGTAGGCTGCGGTGGGTTTGTGTACAGCGATCCTCTGAAAACAATTACCACACTCCCAGAGATAGGTTTCATAACGTGACTTCTTACGGCACTTACGGTAGTTTTCAAAACATCTGTTCAAGGAAAATTTGACATTCTATTAACATATACCACGAGAAGAAATGGACTTGGTGTCAAGCTTAAAATTGCGTTTGAGCACCTGCTTGTCCACTCTTTCTCTGCCTAGAATTACTTTGTTCTGTCGCCCAACGGTACGTGGGATCAAAAAGCCTCTCGAATCAGTTAGTAATTATAAATACATTACTATTTGGCAATTATTATCTCATCAGCCTTAAGTAAATAAACGCCGAGTGCTTTGTGGTGAAGCAATCAGTCGCTGTATGCGACGATGAGCTAGGAGGTTCATACACTTCATTTTACATATAATACGTATAAGGATAGGCCCGTGCAACATAAATACCATCTATTCCACTAAGTTCAATTCGTATTTATTTCCAATTATTTCAACTTTGTAACTACTCTGTGAAAGTTGAAATAAAATGTTGTTAAATTACAGACTGTGCTTTTTAATAAACTCGTAATTGTTTAATGTTCTGTGTTAACTCGTTTGGTGCTTAGTACACACAAGTTTAGTTAAAACGAGCAGTTTTAGATTTGGCATTCTTAAAGTTTATACAGAAAGCCTAATTTTTTTGCAGTCAAATTTAGAATACTTCATGACTACTAGTTACATGACTACTCCCTAGAAAGCGAGCTTCAAAAGATCCACTCTTTTGAATAATCAGAATCAATCAATCGAGTAGTGATCCGAAGTGAATCCTCGAAGGTAAAAGTCGTGAGTCTGTTTATTTTCTAGTTCCAATTAATTTGCAAATATTTTGAACCCTCTGAGTCAAGTGTTCTATAACTAAAATGGCATAATTTTATTCATGTGAATCAAACAGGATTAATAAAACAATTTTAAGTAAACAATTGCTAAATGAATTGTTTAATATAATTACTAAACGAAACAAATGACAAGCGTTACTGGAACCAACACGAATAATAGTCTCCTTTCGTGCCGACCTGTATTTCGAATCGTTGAGGATTAGGGGCACAACGCCACCTTATGCCTTGATCACACGTACCGAGTAGAGAGCGACACATAAACATTATACTAGGCCGAGAGAGTTGGGTGGACGACTAGGTCGTGTAATTTTTAACCTGACACAATTTTCTTTTTATATAATGTCTAATACATAAATAAAATTACCTAAAACATTTTTATTGTGTTTCGGTTTCAATTCGGGAATTACCATTCATGCCTCAAGTTGATGCAGTGTAGCGTAGGTCACTGGTGGATATGATCACCTTTTTTTTTGTACAACGGGAAAGTGCTTCGCCTTCATATCACCTGGTTTCCAAGTTATTTTAAGGCCAAAGGTGGAAGCGCACTTCACCCAGAATCCTCAACGGTCCGAGGAACTGGCTATTGTACCTCTAAATGCCGGAACACAACAATTTTAGAATTGTTACATATAAAAAAAGAGTCGTGGAGGGTGTAAAAAAGAGGGTGGGCGTGGGTACTCTATGTAATTATAAGAAAAGAGTCCAAGTGACTGTCACGCCGAAAACTCAGTGATGTGTTTACACGTTCCGAGTACCTACTCGGTCGAAAGCACTGTTCGCCCATCTACTCGGTACGTACGATCAAGGCATAACCTTCAGAAGCGATGTAATTTATAGCCTTAACCTGCTGATAAAACACGTAGACCCAATGCTACCAAAAGGCAAGTTGAATAAATGAAATAATACAGTATTTCACAAACACTTGACTCGAGTTGCCTAACTCCATTTACTAGTATGATTGAGCTCAGAGATTTCGCGAAGTTTTTGGTAATTTGGGTAGGAACATATCAAGAGCTATGTATTGGCCCGTTTTTTGATCCGGAGGTTGTGGGTTCAAATCCAACTGTGCACCAATGAACTTTTGAGTTTTTTTTAAGTTTATGTGCGCACTTAACATACTCTGGCTGTAAACATCACATCGTGAGGAAACCGGCATGTCTCTAGGACCAAAAGATATTCCGCTAAGCGGCGATGGGTTCGCAACCAGTCACTTATTGAATGCTACTTAGCTACTGGCAACCCGTGGACAAGTGTCGAATGTAAATTTGGGTGTACCTCTGACTACCCCCTATAGGTGATCCTTATAAGATTCACGCTCTGAGCAGTGACCAGAGGTGAATCCTCGAATGTGGGAAAAGTCGTGAGTCTACTTGAGTACTTATTAGGTACTTACCATTGACTCCTTTAACACTCATATCATATAAAATTTGCCTTATTTTGCATCAGTATAATAACTTGCCATACAGATACATATATAACGAAATGTTTAGCTTTAGCAAAACAACAAAACAGTCGGCATGATTTATAGGCGAGCTAAAATATTACAAGTTGTGTTAACTAACTAAATCATGTCTCAAGTTACCCACTTCAGTAAAGGCTACCGCGACATTGAAATGGGTGTATGTCATTTTAGTTTTGGGTTGGCTCAACCATGAATATAATATAATAAATATGTGTGAAGTGATAATAAAAAAACTGGGTTGACATGTGTCCAGAAGAAAACGAATTTCATCTATCATACTGTATTACTCGTCTAATTTACTGAACTGTATAGTACCTTTATATATGTCGAGTATGAATGGTACATTTGGGAGGTGAAGACCTCGGCTAATGTTTTCTGAGATATCGATGGCGGAGTCAAAAGGCCAGGTTTAAAGTACGCCAAACCGACAAGAATGTATGGAGAACTTTATGATTATTTGTTTTTAGTATTTTTTTCACAAACGTTGGTTTCTCCCTTTTAATGCCGGAACACAACAATTTAGAATTGTTGCTATGGCGATAGGTCTAGGTAAGATGGTGGCTAGCTACCACCACTGTACTTAATACGATCTCCACGCGGGCTAAATACTTTGACCTAAATACTCACTTGACGAATATACACGAATAATAATAATAATAACGACTTATGCTAACAACGTTACAAATTCTTACTTAAAATTAACTCCTCTGCATCTAAAAAGTTAAAAGGCAGGTAAATTTAACAAAAACAAAACAAAAATATCTTGATTAAAACTACAACCACTGATCGTTTTTTTCATACGATATGAGCTGAGTAATAGACTGACTCTCTTCAAGACATTAGGAAACTAGGGTTGCCAACGTGTTGAAAACAGTATTGTACTGTTTTTCACTACGTTATACTTTTTACTGTTGAACAAATATAAAGTATACTAAATACTGTTGTCAACGCATCACTGGTATATATAGACCTGTTCAAAAAGTAAACGTAAATGGTGTACGTGCGAGGAAGAAGTTTTTAATAGAACTGTTATTAACTTCATACTTTTCATTAATAAGGCTAATTTATATCGAGAGAAATGGTTCGATTACAATCAGTCTAATTGGCATTCTCTGATCAGCTGTTTTTCCTTAACGTTTTTGTTCACATTTGATCATTTTGAAAATATTATTTATTGTATAAGTTATACTAAGGCTGAGTATTGATATAGATGATTAACATTCAGAATTAATAAAATTTAAAGTAATTCATTCAAATCCATTGGAACAAAGAGATTTTTTCGAAATGAGAACTGGCCTAAAGTGGAGACATTTATTATTACACTTCAGAAAAAATGAAAAAATATGTGTTAAAAACGTAAAAAATATAAAAATAAACCCATTTCCCTCCCAGACCTCAATATAATTTATTTCTAGTAAAAAAAGTTGGCAACCTTATGTGAAACTGACCTGCATAGATCGCCTGCTGGAGCCGGAATTGGAGCGAGAGAGATTGGGTGCGCGCCGCTTGGTGGCGCCGCGGCCGGCCAGCAAGTTGTTGAGCAGGGACGGCGAGCGCGCGCAGATAAACGCGTGAAACGACGACACCGTAAACACCCCTAGCTTGTTCAGAGTACTCTTCGTGCCACGCGATACGTGCGTCAGAAGAGCCTGAACAAAACACAACTGGTTTAGGTCCAACCATCCAAGATCCTGACACCCTAGACAAAATATTTTAACTTGCAGGGTACCTCTACATTCGCAAATATGTTTGATATTTTACGAAAAAAAGTTAAAAGTTGTTATCAGTCTCTCACAATGCAAGTACCTACCATAATGTCTGTACCTCTTAGACCAGAGAGTATATTTTAGTGTCTATTGTGAGAGAAAATAAATAAATATGTTTTGCACTTACTTAGATAATTAATTGAACAAATTCAAATTTCGATCCATTTCGATCCTAATATTTTAATTGAAACTTATCTGCTTCGCATCCCTCAATCATTGACAATTTGTTATATCGAGATCTTTTATAATTATCAAACTCGGGTTCATTAGGAACGTCAAAATAAAAGCATATTTTATCGGTTTAAATTTATATTTAGGCCCATTACGCCTAAATATCCAGAAATAGGATATTGGAATTTCCGATGATCAGTCCCAATTCCTTTTGGATATTGTGATCAATTTTATTATCCGCGAGTTGGGTAGTCGTAATAATGCGCCGTGACATGGGTCGCGGCGTCACTGATTCAAACCTCGCTCCGGTCAACAGACCTGTCAATTGAATAGCAAAGCCAAGAGCAGAGCTAACAAATTCTTTTCCCTGTCACCTCGATATAATCACTTCAGTGACCCTACCTTGTCATACGATGCTTTATCTTTAAACAGAAATCCAACAAAACAATGGAAGAGGTACCGTAGAAGTTCAGCCGGCCATCAAATAAATTATAGCTTTATCCCAAAATAGATATATCTACGTATTTTGGGCTGCCGGTAAGGATCGGGGATAATTCATTCAAAGGCCAAAAGGAAATCAAGGAAATAAATCCGAACTAAGATCGTACTCAATCATTTATAAAACATGGATGATTTTTTTGCTGTATTTACGATTGGACGGGCTTTAGAGGAATTGGTGAACCAGAAAGGAGGGTAAGTGTAGTTAACTATGGCAACTTAATAGTAGTATCAGAAACGATATTTGGTTACATCATACCTTCGGATTGGGTAGTTCACCGCTCTGAAGACTGGCCATGTAGCACCGAAGACGGAACTGCTCACAATGTAGTCGCTCCAAATTTTCTTCCCATTGCAACATCTGAACTACCAGCTGCGCGCGAATTTCTGGGTCTGTTACCACCGATTGTTGAAGATCCGACATATGCTTTAATTTATGATCCTGTTAAATACAAATCGAATCGTAACATAGGTGAACTTTGAGTGCACAGATTCTCTAGTTGATTTTGATATCTGTATTTCCTTAAGTGCATAAGCGATAGGTTTCGAACCAATTACGCTTTTGAAGAACTAAATATGGTTAAGTGTTTAAAATCTGGGGATTGTTAATTTTTAAAATGAAATACCCGTGCAAAGAAATGAGAATCATAATTCAAAGCGACAGCAAAATGCCGGCGGCTTGCCTACTAGCAAGAAGCAACCGCCAGCTGACCTCGACGGCCTGATGCCCTCTTTAAGAGAGTGCCCTTAGCCTGTTTTGCTTCAAAGCTAGCAAAGGTTAAAGCTTTAAATACCTACAGGTATCATTGAGGTATGGAGACGGCATCTTGATAAATATTTTGCGCTTTTTCTGCTGTGATTTCACAGCAGTTTATCACGCACCGAAAGGGTGCTATAATCAAACATTTACTTAATAAAACAGCAATGGGCGGACAAGCACACCGAGAGTTCCGATCCACATTTCATAGCTAAACCTCACGTTTATTGTATGGAGGCCCCCTTTATTTTGTATATAATTTTATTTTTGTTATCTGTTTTTTTTATTTATTGCACGACGGGTAGATGGTTGGCCTTCATCTCACTTAACTTTCAAGTTATGGTAAGGCTGAAAGTGGAAACGCACTTCATCCGGAATCCTCAACAAACTGAGGAACTGGCTATCTTACCTCTAAATACCGGAACACAAAAATTTAAGAACTGTTGTTATGGCGACATAAATAGGCTAGATAGTGGTAGCTAGCCAGGCGGGCTTAAACAAAGTCCAATATTATACTCTCCTTGCGGCCCAAACCCGGGACCTCTGGATCTGACACCGTTGGCCGAACCACTAGACCACAGAGGCGGTTAAAGTAAATACATACTCTGTGAAAGCTTCAGCCGGCTGCCCATAACGGTTCATGAGATACAGCCCGCTGACATTTAAACAGATGTCCGGATGGACGGATAGCGGAGGCTTAGTAATAGGGTCCCATTGGAACCCTTTAGTATCGGGACCCTAAAAATGTTTAACTGAATTTATTGCAGACGTGTAAGAATAAAACAAAAATCTATATAAACGGCAGTGGCTATATTTTTTTCCGCCTGGCCAGGTGTAAAAATCATGATTACTGTGTCGCGTTCACACGTAAACAATAATAGGTCTATGAACGGAATAAGATGGCTTTTGTTTTTACGTTACTACGTAAGGTAAAGACAACAAAAAATCATAGAGGCAGGTCCTCAATGCGCACCGAGGTAGACGTGTGCAATGAATATTAATGAAAGCGTGCTCCCTCTAGCCGTGATAACCATCGCGAAGATATAATAGAGTGTTTCTAACTACAGGCATGTTGTACCTGGCCTTAACTACGGTTTCCATCCAACTTTGAATATTTCGCATCGTAATGGATGCATAAAAAGTTCAAAAAGCTACAAAACTGAGCAACATTTACAAAAACTGTAAGTGCCTTACTACAGAAATGCTTGTGCGTTGCCGCTTCTTTAACCAGTAGCCAGTTTTTGCTTGCTTTATGTTTGCATATGAAGGATAAAGAAAATAATAGTCTAATCTGCATTAACACCTAAAACACAATCAGTAATAAATATTCAACAGAGATGCAAATCAGTCAACAGTTAAGTGTACAGTATTTTGTTTGTAAAACCCAAATAACTCGTTAACCAAAGCGCTTTGTGAATTAATTCAAATCTTCATTTTGAGTATTTACATCGCAGCTAATAGCAAGTATGCAGAAGTGTGAAGCAGCCACAAAGGCTTTGATGCGTGTAACTGTTGCGGTCACTCGATGCGGGTCAGACATTGGCGTGATTACGCTGAAACGCTGAAAACACACTACAATTCCTCTGCCTACGTTCGACGATACATCTACGTACAAATACAATACTCAGTGTATTTGGAACACACTAAACATGATTTGACATGATACAAAACGTCGATACCCAACGTTTGTTGAACGTATAAGATAAGCGTAGCGCTTGTTGATATACCATCACATTGTCACTTTTCTTCAGTATTCGGTTGATATTATATAATTTTACATAATATTTTCAGTTTTTTTCATTTATATGACTGATAGACTGTTGCATATTTTTTCACTTTTATACATTCGAGTATCTATCAAGATGCGGTTAGGTGGTGTATGATATTATTGGCAGAGTAGAATATTGATAAATCTTTCAAATTAAGGATTCATCTTTTCTGTTGTATGCTTTTAACCTCGATATCCATTCTCCAACAAAAGTCTTGAAAGAAATCAACTCACATCCCACTTTTTGTGGCCTTTTTGTAATAAGAAAATAAAGGTATTCGAAAATTAAGTTGAATCAGTAACTTAAGCATTGCAATGAAACATATTGTTTTTAGTGAGGTAGAGTAGTCGTAGGTTCAGTACTCTTTAACATTTTTATGTTATTCAACTAAAGTTCAGATAAGCCATAATTTGCATCAATAAAGAATGTATTAGACATGTCCCATACTTGCACATTCGGCTCTAATGTATTTATTACAGAAAGCGAGGCGTTGATTTAGAGATTAAAACGTTGTAGACTAGCCCCTATGTCATTGCAGTAAGGTTGAACTAACCTAACCTACTAGTTACTTAATTCACGAAAGTAGTTAGAGCTTCGTGGTATTAAAACAATGCTTGTGTTGGTTCAGGCCGATGCGATGCGCAGTTAAGGGCGAACGGTGCATAATTTTACGGAGCCCACTTAACTTTCCAGAACATTTTCATTTCGTAGAATTACATGGTTTGTTTTGCGCTCACAGAGCAGTGTGAGATTGGCGTTGCGGAAATTAATACGGAGGAGAAGTGCAGAAAGCTCTTATATGACTACAATTTTTTTTTTACAACTGACTGTCGAAATGACGACGTAGTTACTATAAAAACGCTGTAAGATAATTATTATGTAAAGTAGAGATGGTACAATAGTGTAATTGGAGCTACATACCGATTCGATGGCTTTCTCGAGGCGGTAGATTTCCTCCTGGAGCAGGTGGAGGGTTCCAGTCTTGCCACGGTGCCTCGCAAATGCCGCAGCACAGGCGCTGTGTATGCTATTTACCCAGTTCTCAAGCTCAACCTAAACATTATTGCAAGGGTTCAATCAAGCTTTAACCCTAATCAGTAAAATTGCACTTAGTAAAACAATATACAGACGATTTCAGATTTTTTTGTGGGCTCAGTTATTGCATTGGTTACTTATAAAAATAAATATCAAATCTAACAGACTTCCTTCCGCAAGTTTTATAAGTATTTAAATATCTTATTGACATCATACGATCCTAAGATTGAATATAGGAACATCCTTACACACGTCAAAAACACGCGCATACTTTAATGTTTATTACTCACTTGACATGGCGCTTGGAACAAGTACGCGTCACCGAATGCTGTGCTCAGACAAAATATGTAATCTCGTTTTGGGTGTTCTGGAATTGGCTGCATGATAGCTCCGTCCACGATGATGAGATGCTTCGGCGCAGCTTCTACAGAACGACCTTCACGAGAGTCGCAAGGATAGAACAGCAGCGTGGTGCCTTTCAGGCAAACCCAATATCCTTTCCAGCCACGTTTGCGAGCCAATTCAATTTGATGCTTCTTGCGCAGGAGCCATTTCTTTACGCTTAAAAATCTGTGCAAGAGTATTCAATATGACAAGCTTATACTTAGAGCATTTACTGGCAATCGTTCGAATATCGACATATAAATAAGAATTCTTTACAACTACCAAGTGAAACTCATAACAATTAAAGCCTTACAATACATTTGTAGTGTTTAACTGTATAAGTATTGTTTGGAAAATTGTGTGACAATAATATATATATAGGTATCTACAGTTTCTGCAAACAATCAACACCTCTGTCAGAGGTGGAAAAGGGTGAACATAGTTCCTATCTTGACATTCTACATGGTAAATATTTCAAAGTACCTATATATAGTTATAGATATACGTACCGTACGTAAATCTATAACGTATATCTATAACGTACGTATATACGTACCGTCTATCGTACTGTAGCTATTTTTATAAGCATTATTTATCCAAATGCTTCCCCCTAACTCTGTTTGTAATTATCAGGTTTTACTATTTCAGGGAAACGACCTGCATAAATGGATTCTTATTTTCGTTGTATTTGCAAATGGTTTTAGAACCATACTCTTCTGTACGATTCTTTACGAAACATTTCTAAAGCAATCTTTGTCGCCAAAGAAAATCTGCTTCTAATAATCTGCTAGAAATCTAAGCAAAGTGAAGCGTCTTCATATTGTCTCTAAGTACCGTACGTTTTACAACCACATTGAATGGGTCACGGCTAAGATTTCCCTCCGGTCATTTGGGATTCATGGAAGAGGAATTGTTGCCTCAAGGAACATAAAGGACGCCGTAGGCTTTCCTTAATAGAACGCTGCGCCGCGCTGTTCTAAAAAAAGCATACGACATCCTTTTTACTTCAGTACTTGTTTTACTTACTTTTATTAAAGCTTTACAAAGGCACGGTGAAGGGGGAAGGTGGTGTATATTTATTAAGCTCTTTGTTTCTCACCGGAAGCTTTGGGAGCGTCGATTCCAACTAATGCATAGTCAATATGAACTTTGTTTAAAAACTCGGAGACATATTAAGCAGGTATTTTACAAAATTGTACATCGATAAAATCTTTAGTATAGCCGATTGGTAAACGTGTGTACTCCAATATGCACTTTGTTAGTTTGTTTTTGAGCAGGATTAAAAAACCAATCCCTTTTGTCTGAAGTAGGTACCTATCTATTCTAAGTTTATCAACTCGAGAACCAGGTGTTATCCGCACCCTCATCCTTAAAAGTACACAAAGATTGATGCGATCCATGTGAGACTTTGTATATCTGTGTCCTATAATGCATGACATGGATTGGTTTTATTTATAAGGTTTTATTTATAAATACAAAGTGATGATAAAATAATATCACGTAAACTCTTTAATAAATGACTGAATGAAAATGGCAGCAGACTGTAAAGAGGCACGCTTAACAGTCCGCCGGCATTCTCATTCAGTTAATAATTGATGATGAATAAATGATGACCATGACCACTCTGCCAAGAGTGATAAAGACAAAGAAGAAGACACTATTTATATGAAATTGAGAGGCACAATTGATAATTACCCAGCTTTCCGAACTGCTCCAGTGCAGTTGAAAGACGCAGCTGCAGCACCTGTCTGCTTGCCTTTGTATGGAGAATTCATAGCGCTTTCTCCAGGGTCGTCCTCGTCTGAAACTGCGGTCGTCAGCGACATGCGGTCATCATCCGATATCTGCCAAATATACATTTATATCTTAGATATAAAGATATGTTTTTATCTCCTTACTCGCCGCTTTACACAAAACTGTGGCATGAAAAATTACATATAGGTACACATAGAATCACGCCTGTTTCCCAGAGGTAGGCAGAGACAACGGATATCCAGTTACTACCCGCCGTTTGCACATTTTTTATGTCTCATTCAATCTAATCACGTTCTTCATATTATATGCGCGTCCGTTTAAAATACTTTTAATCTGACCTTTCTCAAGAATATCTCCGACTTGGTCAGAGAAATTTTGATCTTTCCTTCCCAGTTGTACCATTCACAAAAAACATGAATATTTGCTTGCTTGAACCTGAACGTTATCAAAAAGACGAGTTTACTTGCATGAGAAATTACCACTATAAATTACGGAAATCTTTGATAAATGCTATCATTATTACACTGGTTAGCTTAAGCACAGATTATATTAAATAACTTTGGCAGCAGGTCGGTATACCTACCATAATTACTAAAGTTTTTCAGTAATTATGCAAATAAAGAGGCTTTATATTCATCTTATCCCGGTATGTATTTAAAGCTTAAATTTACGGCACAGATAGCTTCTACCTGTTCATGTGGAACCACCATTACATAGACGCAACAACGGATATATATGTAATATATGACAATGTAACGCAGTTTCCACCCCCTGCCATACCACCCTCGTTTCCACCTTTGAAAATTGTTACTCGCCTCTTACGTATGCAGCTGGGTGAGCGCAAAGCACAAGAACAAGTGTTAAACGAGACCATTTTATTACTTTTGCTGAATTTATTTAGCCTTTCACTTACTCGCTCTGTTTATGATAATGCGTGTAATTAAAATACTGTACCAAATTAAAGATGGAGCAAGGGAGCTGGTAGTTGTGAAATACAGAAATGAATGTATTCGTTTATAAATACGATATTTGACGCTTTTTCACATAACCCAATTGGTATGTGATAAGGTTGAAAGGTAAAGGAGTAGGTACCTCGATAGGTCCAATCCAATGTTGACTCGTAATGTCACCGATAGAGGTGTGTTTGTTTTTTTATCATATTAAATATACTCTGTTTATCTCGTACCATCCTCAGATCTAGCTTTTGCCTGAATTAAAAGCTCATAGCCCATATTTTTTAACACAATCTCTGCTAAATTTTATTGAGATTCGTTTTGTCAGTCTTCAACAAATAAACAGAGTAATTTTTAAAGTCATAATATTGCCCATTGTAGGTACTGTTTACTTCAGTTTTAAAATTGACAATTATTGTTCTATATGCTTTTGGTGTGCAGTAAAGAATTTTCATTCATTCAATTATTTTCATTCATTAGTATGGAAATATCTGTAACACTAAAGACTTTCATTTTGACTTGGATTTTGATTAAGACGCTTTTGAGATTTCTGAAGAAAAATTGTGATTGTGAGCAAATTCACAAACAATTCCGTAACTCAAAACTACAATGTCAAAAAGTGATCAAAAACTTCGTGAAAAGGGTAAAAGTTTGCCAACAAAGCCAAGTGGGGATTTGTAAAACTGACTTGGAAAGTTCACAATATAAAGAACGCACGCATCCTCAAAATTTGACTGCATTATGTGTTTCATAAAACAAAGCAAGAAGACTTTGAGACACCCTTTTTAGCCGAGTAAATATGTAATATACATCACTGTGTATCTTAGTTATTTTATAATTTAACATGATTACGAGGCAGTCATCTCTTGCGCTTTTGATCCTGATACAATAAAACAGGAAAGGGTTGCTTTGAGGCGCTCACAGGCTGTGGTGCTCGGCTCAATTGCTCTTGACTTCACCGCGTTCTTATCCAGCCTTTCACTAGAAAACACCTTATACAACCAAAAACCTGACGCTATATTAATTATTAAATTAAAATTACTTTGTGCAAACACTATGTAGGTACAATATGTATTTCAGAATAGTAGAGCCCCTTGTGAAACGACTCGTCCGGGGAAGTACTACCACCATATCTATGTCAGCCGCCAAGTTGCTTGCTGTGTTCTGGTTCGAAAAGTATGGTTGCCGATGAAATTACGGGCACACGAGGCTTATCAACTTAATGCCTCAAGTTGACGGGCGCAATGCAGTGCCGTGTAGGATATGTTCTTTGTGAATGTGATCTACGCTGTAAGGCATTTTTATAGGCAAGAGGTGCACTTAACACCAGGAGCTCTACTTGCGTGTCCCATCTCCTAGTAGTATAAAAAAAATACATAGATACCACAAAAACATCTCTTCTCAAAACTCCTTCTGAGGGAGTCGGGTAAAAAGATAACTCACTGGAGATGTGATGAGTATGTGTCACATTGACCTACCCAATAGGTGTTGGTAGGCACCCGGACAATAACATAAAACAATCTGGAGTCTTGTTTATGTTATGCGTATTTATTCTAGGAACAATCAATCTTTTTTATCAAGTGAGCGAAGCAAACGAGATCTCTGAGTTAAGTTGGGAAATCCGGCACTGTATGTATTTGGAAATGTTTGTGACGGCATAACTCTCGAACGGATTATTCGATTTTCATGAAATTTTAACTTAATAGAGATAACGTAAATATAATTTGATGGTCGCGGGATTTTCGATCAGAGGTGTAGTTTTTGAGACACCAATAGTGAAAGGAAATACAATTTTTCGTCCATATCTTTTGAATAGCTGATCCGATCAATTCAAAATTTTGAACATGCAAAGATTATATTAATACTCATCAATCGGAACGAGGATTTTTTGGACACTAGGGTTTCTTTTAAGAAATAGGGGTGTTAAGTGAGACGAGAAGATTTTTGGCTTGTGGGGTGTCACTTGAAAGAGTATCGGCTGCACATTCATAACATATGTATTTTACTTTTAAATAGGGGTAGTTTTCGAACAAAGGGGTGCATTAAGAGGTCAAAACGATAGGTAGGTCTGTAGGATGTCTTGTAGGATATACTGTTAAAAGGGATTAACTTCACAATTAACTTTCTTTTGATTTGCTGAAACAACCTCTGTATTTACATTAGTGTTGCAAAAGGGATACATATGATTGAAGTCTTGAAAATGTGTTAAAACATGAAATCTCATATGTTATAGGGGTTGAGACTGATTTCAAAATAAGATTATTTTGTCCTTATTAGGGGTGGTTTTTAAAATGAAGAGGGCAAAGGATGATCGTCAGTTCTTGTAAGTTAAGAGAGAGTATTCGAAATTTCATTAAAACTGGTCTATTTATCTATTGTTATTCACTTAATACGGTACGGTACGGCCATTATCATGCTCACAGTAAAAGTTTTGTTTGCCCAAAGAAAAAATCTGCTGCCTTATTGGTTGACTTGACGGCATCCGTAGGCTGAAGGGGTAGATTTTTAAACCACAACTACTTAGGCCACAGTTTTGAGTACTTTTCACAACGACATCAACCTTTTTTTCATGTTAGTAAGGATACATTACGTTAGCAACAAGAAAGAGCCTCGAACACTCAGATGAATCGCCACAAACCAGACGTCACGAGATCTTAGTTCGGGGCGAACTACTAGTTATAATAAGTTAAACTGAAGAGTAAACTGATTTTTTACAGGACATTAATTTTATACAGAGCCATCTAGTCCCAAACAAAGCAAAGCTTGTAATATATGAACTAGATATGGATATAATACTCAATTTTTTTTATATCTACATAACATACAATACAACACCCAAACATAGAAACAACATCAATATTCATCACACAAGTGTTTTGTCCTGGGTAGGATCGAACCTACAACCTACAGCGCAGAAGACAGAGCTACAATTGAGCTGTGAGGTTTGTACTACTATATAATTATATATTATATATACTATTGATATAAATAATATTTATTTACACCAATAAAAAAGAAGTGGACGACAGCCCATGATTTTACAATCTGGAGTCTGGAAAGCTTTCAATGACGTTGTTAGTAAACACATCCTTTAGATATATTCCTCATATTTGGTAACTTATGTTACAACTTGTGTTATAATTTCATCCAAACTATATAATCCGGAACTTAGGTGTTGCTGGCTGAAACTAAATTGCATTTAATATTAATTCCTCTTGGCACTCCAAAGCCGGCCGTAGCGAAACTCTCTCTAAGCAGATAATTGCGCACCTCGTATTTAGTTAGTTAGCTGGACATTTCGAGTTTGTAACAAACTTTCGCTCCAAATAGTAGACCGCTATTTTATAAGCTGGGTCGAAGCTAGCTGTATTACTTTATTCAGATTTTTTAGATAAGAACTTATTTATAGCAATTCAAATCGGTACTCAAAACACCAAGGCATTCCTCGTAGCACACCCAGATGAAGGACACCAAAGTACTTCCGCATAACGCACCCGTTCTGGTGCGCTTTATTCAGTAGGTATAGTTAAGTTTTTATTCCTCAATGCGCCCAAATGATAATCTAGGGTCTAGACCCTACTATTTGACCCTACTAGTGATGGGGTTGTTTTTCATCTAAACCACCATCACATTCAATGAAGTATTTTAGTCTTGTAATTATAGTACCTAAATCATTATCTTCTTGCCCGTTTTCCAACAAATAACAAGTAACAAGTTTGTGATTTTTTCAACATGAGTGTGATCCCCATAAGATTCTCGTTTTGAGTTGTGATCAGAGGTGAATCCTCGAAAATGTCGTAGGAAGTAGTCGTGAGTTACTTTTTACTTTTTTCTCAATATGTTTTGGTTTTATCCGCTTATAAGTTTAGCTTATAAGTATTATAACTTTAAAAGTAGGTATTCAATGAATAGTCCATTAAGAGAAGCAAGCATTCGAAACACAAGTCTTCGCAATTAAAAGTGAGCCTAAATACCACTAAGCTAGCAGTCATTTTAACTTATTGGCTAATGGAGCACATATGTCAAGGCTCTCTTACCAACAGTAGACGAGCTAAAAAACCTAACCCAATAGCTTAAAGTCCCATTATTCATTGTTGTATGTACATACATAACAAAGTAGATTGTGGAAAATAAAAAGACCTCATTAGCAAAAAGGAAATTGCAGCTTCCACGAGGAGGATACTGAAATAAGGCCAAAATATTATCTTTCTCCCCGGGTCATTTCCCTACCTTATTGTTACGATTTAGCTGGCCATCATCGGGCATCACAATAACGCTAAAGAATAATAGGCTTCTACGCTCCCTACAGCCCTGGCATAGCTTAAGGTACGCGTATAACAGTTTATGGTAAATCGTATTCAAGAGAAAAAATCGCCACTGCAAATAGGCTACATGTTGCTATTAATAACAACATTTTTAAAATGTTTCATACCTACATTTTTACAATATTGAATTTAAAAACATTGTTGTTACTAGTTCGGTATAGCCAAGGAAGAAGCAAATCTGACTTTTTTACATCCACGATGTGTTTTAAGCTCGAATTTTATACGCTAAGAGAAAACTTTGGATCCTGTTTAAGAATATTACATACACAGGGGTGTGTGATTTGGCAAGATGCAACTGCATGGCTTCTAGAAACAATAGTTTCGCTAGCTAGATGTCTAATAATTATTTATTGACTCTGATACATATAATATATTATGTACCTGTAATACAATATTGATTACTTTAGTATCTCTGCGTATATTATTTATGTATATTTTCAATTACTATCTATTATTTTACTTTCTATTTTATGTTGATTTTAATGTGCTTATTTTTTTTATATTTTATAGATTTTCCCCTCATACATTTTTTTACTATGATTTAATAGATATTAAATGTTCTATCACTTCATAAGGTCGATTGACTGGGCTGGGTCACAACAGAATATCAGCGCTGACCTGTGTTGCAGTGAGGCATACCCGAGTTGTGTCCCATTTGCTGCTGTAGCACACAGCACAAACTGTATTCACTTATTACTCGTGGTTTCTGTTTGACAATTTCATTGTGTTATAATAGTAAATAAATGAATGTCTATGTCTATGTCTATGTCTAGCTTTAGTATTACGTGCAATCGTAGGTAAGCTACTATAATACTCTTTGAGTTTAGCCCACAAGCTAATTTGGTAAATGGCAAATATATTTATTATCTCACCTTTCTGAGAAAAGCTTCGTTGCAGGTTTGTGCAGTCCCTTTCCAGTGGTAATGGCGGTATCTCACATTTCCTAATAGTTTAGTGCCGTGTAACATGGATACTTCGTAAACTATGCGCCGTATGTTCAGGACATCTGTGCGTTTCTTGTATTTGTTTAGCTTGCGCCTCCTGACCACCCTTTCATCCGGTTCCGAATATTCCCCCGTGCTCGTCAGTCCCTCCTCCGCTGCCCAAGCACTTAGTACGCTCTCGATAAAACTAAATAATTGTTGGACATTTGGCTCTAGCTTACTGGGTATATAAAGATAAGGAGAGACCGTTTTTTTTGGTACAATTGCTTTGTCTTCAGGTTCATCATCTGGAGGGGGAGCAACGTCGTGATGAGGGCAGTTATGTACTTTATGGTGGTGATGATGATGGTGATGCTTGTGTTTACGTTTTGGCTCCTTGACAGTCATATTTCCGTTTTCACCTTTATCAACATTTTCACCACCACTCGAATGCGAGTCTCCGCTGCGTTCTCTACGAGGCTTAGGCCTGCCATTCGACGTGAATGCTGCGAGAGCTCCCGCCGCGAGGCAGCAATGGTGCGCCACGCAACAGAATCGAGGGTCTCCTTTCCGTAAGCCAGTTTGATCTTTATGGCAGAATGATACATCGGGTACTCTCGCTCCGAGGGCCGCTAAGTGAGCGCGGTCAGCACATACTTGCATGAGAAGGTTCTCTCCAAAGTGCACGGTCTTGTGTCGCCGGCGGCGCAGATGCATGACAGTGCCGCTGCCCGCGAGCGAAGGAGGCGCCGAGGCCGAGGCGGGCTTGGCTCGAGACTCTGGCGCGCGCGCACATCGAGGCGGCGGCGCATGATGCGTCTCCACCATCATTGGCGAGTAGCGGCGTCGGTGACCGGCGCGTGGCGCGATCTACTCCTTACCGACGCATTCTAAGTCTCCACTTCCTCTGCCAACTCCTGCTTCTGCCTAGACACCTCCCTCAACTTCGTTATCGTTTTACACTGAACATTGCTGGCTTCCGTTTAAGCTTATAACAGGGAATATTAATATTATTGCCGGACAAAGTAGCACTGAATATTTTAATTAATGTTTTTCTTTTAAAAGGCAACACATATTACTTGTTGAAGTCAATTTATGCATAATTTTCCTATATTTGACAGGTTTATAGTTCACATTAATATAGTTCTCTATCAAATACTTTGAAAATATAGGTATTCCATTGTTCAATATTGCTACTCTAGCTAGATCGTTAAAAAGATTAAGACCGGCACTAACAACAAAGCCTTGAGCAAAGCCACCTCATAAGTGGAAAGATTCTTGTTATTTTGAAACTAGAAATTCATAGAGCTTTCTAATTACGGTAATAGCTAGAACGAACTTTTCCAAGTGAAGTAGGGCATGACACACCAAGGCATAGTGACTAGCGACATCGTATAAGCTCGCACAGAAACGGGCTCAGGTAAGATTACAAGTTATTTATCGTGTCATAAACAGGTTTACTTCACCAAATTCTAATACATTAATATGAAATGCCCATATGTGTTAGTTTGGGTGATGGTTAAGTTATTTCGAAAATTATTCTAAAACCCCTAGTCCCCAATAACTATCTCCACCAAGTGGAGACTTAGTTTTATTAAGTTATTTGTCAGTCATAGAGGGTGAACAAAATATTATTGCTAGAGCACATTAAAATATTTTATGATTTTAAATGGTTCAATAAACTAGTTAGGTACTGGCGAACACAACCCAAAACCATTTGAATAAATACCAGATTTCTACTTTTAAGTTGCACGTATCGAAAATTAATTGAAATGTTTGGTATAACAACTGTTTAACAGAATGTTTTAGTTATGGTCATCAAAGGCGTTGCAGTTTGAAATATAATTATTGAAACTTTAAGGAATTACTATGTTGAAACGGCGTGAACCTGTAATAGATACCTTATGCAAGAATTAAAAACACTGCAAAGTATTAATGCCAGGTGATGTAATTAGTGCAACATAAAAAACATTAACCACACGCGGATTTTCTAGCGAATGCAGAATTGACAAAGCAATGACAGATGTGAAATGAGTCCGCCTCTATTAACGTCTCTATTCAAGCGCCCTGCATTGCGCCAAATTCCCATCGTTCCATTCTATTTGTTCTTTTAATTTGGACAACAACAGCAACCGTGATCCATCATCAATAAAAATATAGATCATTTAATGTAATTTTTTGTTGAATAAACATAATTGAATAATTTGAAGAACTAACGTGATTTTCTAAATGTGAGAATGATTGTAGTAGAACTTATTTATCTTCGTCATGACTTTTTACATTGCAGTAATTTTTATTTACTTTGAAGCTTAGGTTGGTAAAGATTTATTTTAATGATTTTATTTCACACACTATCTGTGATCATGTCTCATTAACCAAACAGTATTGTATATTAATGTATACTATAAACCTGTTCTTTCGTACAATCATCACTAGAAGGCACACATCACTACACAAAAACGCAATGCAAGTTAACCCTGGGTTGGTGACCTATCGGTTATCGACGCGTCGGCAATCGAGGCACAAGCCGACCGTTTGAGTTATTAAATAAATAAGTTTTTTTGAATTACATAACCATACACAGATACACAGAACCGATCTAACGCCCAGGAGGTCCCGCTGCGACTGAAAGCAGCACGCGTCGACGGAGGGTGGCTGTGATCGTCGAACTTCGTTACGAATCGGACTGAAACGATCGTGGCTCCTCGGGCGCTTCGGAACAAGTGCGCCTGCGGGCGGGCGGCGCCCGTGTGCCCGCTCTACCCGCCACACTCAACTCACTATAACAATGCACGCTTTTCATTTATCTTTGCTGATATAAAACGTTTATAAACGTCTATCATGAAAGGATATATCTTCATCGTCACCTGTCGTTAGGTGTTGCTGCTAATGCAAAAGGGTAGTGGAAAACTACGCATACTACACACGTTTTGCATAACTGACTGTTGAAAATGTGTATGGGTGTTGTGTTGTATGATAAGTATGTAGTTACAAAAAAATATATACAAGTATTATATATCCGTACAAGCTTTACAAGCATTACAAGCTTTGCTCAGTTTATGTCTCGAGTGTAGGAGATGGCGCTGTGTGAAATTAATGTCTCGTAATATTTATTTATTTATTTGAAAATACCGTGGTTTTGCATAACAAGTTTTTTTTTTTTTATCAAATCCTTATTTTAATTAAAATATTTAATTAAGAAAGCTTTCAGCTTGCTTTCTCTGCATCGAAAAGTTGGTTTTATCACTTAAAATCTTGTTATTTGAATGGGTGAATTCAAGGAAAATTGCAGCAAAGTTTTGCTCAAAGCTGGAATAATCTAATTAGAGGTACATGGCAGAGCGACGTTATCGCGCTGTCACACTTGGGTACTGAATTTTTCCAGGCGGAAAGTACTCTTTCCATCTCCATGTAACGATGAAAACGTAAAAAATCATAAAATGTTTGCATTTACTTCACTTCTGTGCGCATGCCGCTCGGGGTGAATGCACTTTACTATTTACCAGTACATTGGCTTAGATTTTATAGGGCAAGCCATGTTATTGATTGATATATTTTTTCCGTCTCATGTCCCGAATGTGCCTTTTTGGTTTGTTAACAACCGCTAGGGAGACATGTCATTGTACATCATATTTTATGGGCCCTGTGTTATGAGCTCGGAAGATATAGTGGCTATACAGATACGCGTATCCTCAGAATTATTTATTGGCGTATAGCAGAAAACGGAATATTGTAATCGTTGTTAATACACGGCTAAGTACGGACACGCAACACAGACCCATATTTCAAGACAAAAATTCCTTTTTTTTTACTGTACTACGGAATCACTTGGCCTTCATCTCACCTAGATACAAGTTGAGATGTATGAAGGCCCAATTTGTTATTAAAATTGATATAGAAATATACATGTATGATGAACGTATGTTTGTTCTGCGTTTGGGTGTTGTATCATATAGTATGTAAGTATTTACAAAAAAAATAAGAAAAGTATTTAAGTATTCTATCCGTAATTTAGTTCCCATATTACAAGCTACGCTTAGTTATGTTAATGTGCGTGAAATTAATGTCCTAAAAAAATAAAAAATGTACTCCGTAACAATGGTTGAAATTTCATTTCAACTATTACCTATTACGGTTAACATGCAGACGGACAGACGAATGGACGAACAGATTAGGCTCGAATAATGAATGAAATGAATGACACCGAAATGAATAGGTAACGAAAATAAGAAAGGACTCTAATTGGCACCCTTCGGGTACGGAACGTAAAAATGTTATACCATGAGAAATATTGAATTTCTCATGCCTTCGATTATTGAAACCTTCCACCCAATTATCATAATGTGATATCATGACTCGTGTCGATTTACTTCAAGAATAGAGAGCGACAAGCTCTTGCGTACACACATTTCATAAGTAAATCACACATATCAGTTAGTCGGGAATACGGTAGGGTTTATAAGGCCAATAAAAACGTTTTTTTGTTTATTGAAAATGGCTATATATATAGATATATATAGCCGGCTCTATAGCCGTTTGTAACGGTTCTTAGGTAATGACTGATTCCTTTGTACATAGTAAGTATGTAATGCGAGAGTTTATGTTACAATTATAACGGACCAAGATTGTGATTTAGGTACGTTTTGTTGATGTAATTAGTTCATCTATATTGTCACATGTCGCCATGGAAGTAATTGTGTAGGTACTACGTTACAAATTCACACATCCAGAACAAAAATGTGTGGGAAGCGCCTGGCCTTCAACTCACCTGGTTACAAGTTGAGATAAGACCGAAAGTGGAGGCGCACTTCACCCGGAATCCTCAACAAACTGAGGAACAGGCTATCTAACCTCTAAATGCCGGAACACCATTTTTTTAAGGATTTGTTATTATTTCGACAGAATTAGGTAATATGGTGGTAGGGCGGACTTAAATAAAATCCTACCACCAACCAAAATATTGAAACCAAATATTGATCTAAACTAGCTTGTAATAATTTAAAGTTAACAATATAAAATACCTAACTCTTGAGCTCGAGGCTCGCCTGGGCATTTCCTGGGTGTCGGCTTCACCCCAGGTCTAGTGGACTGAGTTAGAATCAAAAGCAATATGTTTGATAAAATTATTCCGCACATATGTTCGCCACCAAACTCCTCCAAAACGACTCGACTAATTTTGATGAAATTCTTTGTGTGTATTTGAGTTTAGATTTACAATTGGAACTGATAGGCGGCACTGCAATGAAATCCCTGGCGTTCCATTAGGTTATAACTAATGTAAAGGTAGGTACAAATATCTTCTACTACTTCGTGGAGTTATGTAAGCCCCGGTTATCATGGTCCTTAGAACCAAAAAGGTAGGGCATAGGATTACTACTCTTTTGAGCAGATGGGCATCTGGGGAAGTATTATTATTACATGGCATTAATTTTTACACAGCGCCATCTATTCTCAAACTAAGCAAAGCTTATAATCCGGTAACTAGATTAAGGATATAATACTTAACATACATTAATATTTTTTGTAAATACATACATAGCATACAATACAATACGCAAACACTGAACAAACATCAAGATTCATCATACAAATGTAGGTAGGAATCGAACCCACAATCTACAGCGCAGAAGGCAGAGCTTCTAATTGAGCTTGTTAGTACCAACCGCTTCTTAGAATATCGCAACCAAATAGCACTATATCTTTATAGTGCTGTGTTCCTGCAGTTCGTAAGGTCGCCAGAGCTCATTTAATCGTGAGGATATTCATAATTGCATGGTTAGATTTCCTACTCTCTATTTTAGCAGACCAACTGGGGTATATTAAAGGTGTAGTGTTCCTCTAAAAAGGTCGACAAAGCGCACGCGAGATTTGCTTCTGGTATCTGTTTGCCACCGTAGTTGTAAAAAATATATATAAAAATATATGTAGCATAAAAAAGAAAAAGAAGTAGGTAGTTATACTTAAACATTCAGTAGTGTATCTATTGTTTTTCAAATGTATTGTTTCATTTTCGAGCAACAAAATCGTTCGGTTTTTCGGTACTGGTGGTAGGACCTGAAAGGTCCTCCTGGCTATCAATAACACTCTTGCCGAAGTCCGGCGCAAAGCGGATTGCCGTGTACCGTCGCCGGGCAAGCGAGCCAGTGCAGGGAAAGCTCGTTACGTAGACCTCATCTATGCTCAGGCAAAGCCTGAGGCCAAGAGCTAACCTTTACAGAGAAAATATGTAAAATTATACATTAAAAAGAATTTGTTTTTGATCGGTGTTGGATTGTACTGGCGATCAATCAAGTGACAAACAAAATGTCATTATACAACCCCGCCACCCCCGACCGGGCGATGGTCATCACGTGTCACCCCCATCCCCTCACACACCCGTGACGTGACTCTGTCAATGTGAATACGTAATAAAGATATATTCAATTTGATGGTATCATAGAATCCTCACGTAGACAAAATTCAAACGAGTTTTGAGTACTGGAGTAAGTACAATAAAGGTAACTTAACTAAGTTAATGGCATCAGGGCACATTATTTCATAATCAAGTAGTGTTATTTGGCATGTTTTCTAAAAAAAGTTTATTGTTGGCTATGTACTCCACAAGAATAAAAAAAATGTTTGTTTGACATTATTGACATTATGTATCTTGATCTTATAACCTTAATTTTAAATGTAAAATAACGCCGCGCTATCTCAATTGTTTTATGTGAAACGTGCATAAAACATTATTTAACCATACATGATGACACAGATTAGTTTAATTCCATTAGATTTATCAATTGTGCTTTAAAATAGATACATGACAGATTACAAGCTTATCACCGCTTAGCAGCGTTGAGTCCTATTCCTTACAATCCTTAATATTCATCTGAAATCGTATCTGCAATTCGTCAAATGCGCACATAAAACTTCTAGAAAACCGAAAAAATCATTGACCTACAACCTTCTGTATCGAACCTGTTTGACCACAAAGCTCTTAACAATAATTAATGTAAGTCTTAGGTAGTTAAATTATGTTTCACTATAAAACGTAACTATTTTAATGTTCAATACATCAATGATACGTTGAGCCGAGCAAACGAACCAAGTAAGTTGAAGGGATGATAAAGCAGAGTGTGCTAGACGCAGGCGCGAGGTTTTGACGATATACAGGGGAGCGAGAAAATACCGTCATAGCTTCGTTCGTTGCGCTGCACACAACTCATCAGACGACAGAGGGGACTCATAGGAATGAGCCACCTCTGTAGTCCAATTCACACTTTGCACTGCGTTCCGGTACGAGTGGACAGAACTCGATGCCGCATCGTTGGGATGGACAGCACTGTTCTGACATCTAATCACTGTTAGGGCGGATGGTAACAGCGGCGAAGTATGTGCTTCAAAATGTAATATCAAAGGAACTAGATTTAAACTGAGCTCTATTCCTAACGCACTGGGCGTCTCTTTTTAATTAACATGTGGACTCTACCTTCCTACTCTACCCCTAAGAGCCAGTTCACATGGGGAATGCATTTGGTCAGAACCGTTGCTAGTTTATAGTTATTTTTTGCATTAATTACGTAGAGGTACAATGGTTTTATGATTGAAAAAGTGATTACATAATAGCCCTATACAATATACAATAGAGAAAGTGTTGTAATATCAATAAAAAAGTCGTAATACATAGCTTTTCATATTAAGTACGTATTTCAATTTATTTTCGAAGGTGTTCAGGTAATTTTTTATAAATGTTTGATTGTCATTGAATTGGGCGCAGAGCTGTGTCTGTAGTTTAGACTTCAGAGGATCTATTTTGTTTTTATATTTACAAGGATAGCGTCGTTATGTATCACCTTTTTTTACTTCTACGTGTGAGACTAGTGGTAAAGTGAGACAATGCTATCGTCTACTGTATAAATTTGTATGTCACTTGTGCTCGCGGCTACGCCACATCAATACATTTTATTATTTTAAATTATTTTCTGGTTCAGTCTCCATGTAGTCCAAGCCTAACTGCATTCTATTTCCTAGTATAATTTTATCAGAGCAAAAGTTTATTAAGGTGTTTGGCCAAATGATTATTTTGGATTAAGCTGAAATTTAGAACAGGTTTTTAAACCAGGAACAAACGGATACTTTTTATCTGGGTTTGTCTGATGCTAGTTAGAGAAGTACGTTAAAGATAATTACAGAAAACTATATCGATTTTTCCTCTACTAATGATACTCATAGGAGTTCGCGTATCCAAGAAATAATAGTGTCGTTAGCAAATAAAGTAGTAGCTTTTTCGTAATGAGAAAAGTAAAAACAAGAGTAACTTAGTAGCAATGTAGCAAGTAGTTTATGGCTTCAGAATCCACCCATCCTACAACTCAACCCGCAGATGTCGTAAAAGACTACATAGAGTAAGTAACTACGATTACCAATCCACCATGGTGATAATTGCAAACCCTACAGCTTTGGAGGAGTCCCTGTCTCATAGTGGACATCACTTGGCTGTTGATGGTTGTAGCAAGTTGAGTGTTCATCACTTTCAGTTACGCTTACTGTCAAGGGAGAATGTAGTCGTATGTGTCTAAGTGATTGGTACCTATACCTATTTCTTATCTCAAAAACCGATTAGAGTCCCGTGGGATATGCGATAGTGGCTTAAGAAAACATATTGTCTACACGAAGCTGTTTTTTTGTGTGTAACAACATTGGTCTCAAACTATATTTGATTGTATACTCTTTGAATATCTCTGTGGGAAAATTCTGCTTCAAGTTTTCAGTTAGACTGAAAAGTGCGAAAAGACAGAAAAACAACATCAACACTAAAATGTAATAATATTTCAAAGATCCAAGTAAATAATGGGCACGCTTTCGTCTGGTACTGGTCTAGAACAGTTGAGTGACCTATAAATAATAAATAATAAAAATTACAGGACATTATGACAGATTTATGACAGTCCTTAGGTAATCCGACTGCTTCCTTTGTACGTAGCTAGTTTAAATGTACATTTAATTTTTAATAAATATTATCCTATGATTAAAAGGTATATTTTTTTTAACAGAATTAAAATATCGTTGTACTTCAAAAATTCTGAAATCTCGACCACATTTATTTTATGAAACAAAACGGGCTCCAAATTTACATCTGAGAAAAAACGTCAGTATACTCTGTATGTAAATTAAAGTATTTAATTTACACAGCCATATTTTAATCAAATTGAATATTCTTCGTTACAGAATCTGTGGGCTCAATAAAAACCATCGATATGGACCGAGTTAGACATACATGGTGAAAGAATTAGAAATCGAATGTAATTTTGCAAAGATCCAAATAAATAATAATTCAAGGAACGTTGTTCTCAACAAACTGAGGAACTGGCTATCTTACCTCTGAATGAAAGAACACAACAATTTATGAATTGTTATTACGGCGATACCACATATAAGTAATGTTTAAAAGGGCTTACTTGGCTGCTCTACAAAAATGATGATTTGTAACGGGCTGTTGACGTTGTGGCTGGATATATAACCAATGCAATTGAGTGCGTGTAGGTACCTAAAATCTTCACGACCATATTCCGCTTTCACCGACCTTTAGTATAAATTACAGATGCCCAGCTAATTATCATCCCCACCTGGTGGAGATTACACTTGTTTAGAAAAAAATCTTTTATTATGCTCACTGCAAAAATTTGACCCAGCGTTTGTATTTCCTCTGTGCTATGACCCTATTTTTTCAAGAAGAAAAATAATAGGCACGTTGTGGATATGCTCACTCCTTCGTAATCTTATCCTAGACTATGCATTATTCGAGGTCTAAAGCGGACCCATTAAAAAAACAATTAAATCAAGAAACACGAGAGGCCATTAGGCTTTTTTCTTTTTTTGATTTTATCTCACTTGATGTCAAGTTGTGATAAGACTGAAAGTAGAAGCCTACTTCACCACCTCCAAATACCGGAATATACCTACTAACTAAGAGGATCTTTGTACGCTATCTTCTAGCCTTCGTTCTGCATCCAGCTTACTTTGAGACACCTTTAGGTAAATGAACAAGATGTCCAGTCCCAGAATGAGATTTAGCGATAAAAAAAATTAAAAACGATTGACACAATACCACAATCCCATTCTAAACAGCTGGCAACCTCAAACTATACGCATACAAATACACATACATACATTGCCGGATCACACTTCTGTCTGTGCCTTGAATATCAATTACAGGGAAAACGAGTTGAATTTATATGATTATCTACCACTTACCTTTCTGCCGAAGATCTGAGCATAATTTCATAACTGCAACTTACCTGTAACAAGAATGAACAGTTTGAGATCGGCATATTCGATATTGAATCAAGCAATATTGTTTTGTAAATCCTCAGTGGTTTTAGTGGAAAACTATTTTATTAATCATGCATATGACGAATTATATTTAGGTAACCGCCTCTGTGGGCTAGTGGTTTGCCCACCGTTGTCAGATTCAGTCCCCAGGGGGATTACAATATTGATCTTGGTTTGGTTGGTGGTAGGACTTAGTTTAAGTCCGCCTGGCTAGCTACCACCATCTTACCCAATTCTGTCGCCATGAAAATAATTTTAAAATTGTTGTGTTACAGTATCTAGACGTAAGATAGCTAGTTCTAAGATAGCTTTATCTCGCTCTTTACTATTTCTGTGGATAAAAAGTAAATTAATCATCTTGTCACGTTTCATTAGCATTCATTCAGTGAATGCAACGATTTCAGCATTTACCCTGTAGCTAATAAACTAAGCACCCACACAAAAAGTATAGTCGTTAATTGAGCGTGAAGAGTATTTGCCGTCCCATTTCCGAAAAGAAAAACAGTGTTAGTTTATAGCTGCCTCTAAAAGCTTTTGCCGCGAACAGCCTTTATATTACCTCCAATATATTACATGCTTCAACATATTACATGCTTCCTGCGGATATATCATGTTGAGCTATTTTCTTAGCGATTTATTTAGACAGTCGTTGAGAAATGTAGAAGGCAATACGAGTCCAAAATAAAAGCAATGTACAAAGTTGCCCTGTTATATGACTAACAATGTAAATATAGGTCGCGCTATGTAAAAATAACGTCGACTGTTAAACATGCTTTAATTATATTTACTGATATTCTATCTAATATTATTTTCAATGTACCTAATAATAATCAATATAGAACCAATATAGGCTTAGTTCAAACATAAACCAATAGGCCTTGGACCTACTTTCGTGCGCGAATGTACCCATGCGCAAAAAACACCCCCTCCACTTTTTTTCAGCATTAATTTTGGGTCGAGCGTATTGAACTAACGTACTACTAGTACAATACGTACTATGTATAGTACTACCTGCTAGTCTACGCTAGTATATAGTATAGAAGGCAAGTTGTTAAATGTTTTTTCTTTTTTATATTCGTTCAGCATAATCAGCTAAATTTAATGGAATATGTCGGCTACCAACCAGAACACAGGAATGCCCTGAGTTCTGGTTTGAAGCGTATGGGTGCCGGTGAAATTACGGGCACGCGAAGCTTAAGACCTGTATGCCGCGTAGGATATGTTCTTTGTGGATTTGACCTTCGCCGAATAGCATTGTTAAAGGCAATGCATTTAACAGCAGATGGGCTGGGCTGCTTGCTGGTGGGCCCATCTCCAAGTTGTATAATAAATAATATGCATACAACATTTCCAAATTTTGTAGTCGCGATAATGCTGCCGTAAGTAGTTCAAAGGTTTTTTGTTGCACACCTAGCTTTTTTAAGTTACTTCTGTTGCTGACAAAATTCATTTCTCAAAATAGCTTTTAGTTGCTGACCTTTATTTCATTAGATGATGGTTTTATGATATTCATACTAGAACGACGGAAAAGTGTATGGGTGACGTAGTTATAGGTGAAGTTGAAGGTTTCGATCGGGGAATCGAATAGTGTATCGTAAATGTACATTATTACGCCCCAATAAAAGTACCGAACTTCCGAAACCGAGCCCTCGACGGGCAAGTAGTTATACGTGACTGTTATCTGTTATGCCGCAGCCTTGGAGATAAATTATATTTATTTCCCCAAATAATTCTGCTGCGCGAAGAAATTACAGATACTACCGTCTTATTGGTAACGAAATATATATTGAAGTAGGCAACAAAAACATACGTGAACCCCCGTGTTTTAAAATGTATAAGTTTGAAAATAGTTATGTATCACAAAAAATGTGGACTAACATTTGTATGATGAATGTATGATTGTCCTATGTCTTGTGTCCCATAATAGAAGCTATGCTTAGTTTAGGGCTAGATGGCGTTGGCGCTGATTAATTTATGATTAAAAAATAATAAATATTACAGGACGTTAATTTCACAATTAACGTCCTGTAATATTTATTATTTTTTAATCATGCCTAACCTACCTTGAAAACTTAAAATCCAGTCAAAGCAAATCTGTTCCATTTCCGGCAAAATCTTATTCAAATCCAATGACAATTTCCAGTTATAGTACACTAGCCGACTCCGCGCAGTTACCAGTTACCAAGGTTCTAAGTTCATCACTATCATATCATCGTATGTAAATCCACGCTGAATACAGAATTTTCTGGGAAAGCACGCTACATTATAGTTTTTAAAACAATACAGTAAAAATATCCATAGCACTATAGGGGAAACTCATTTAAGACGACAGCAGTGGACTTTTCTTATGCATACATTAATTTGTTACAATCACAGTAAACCTAGGTTTATTGCAGCCCTAGACGTATGTCAGAAAAAAAAGAACAGAAACAGCGGTAGGATAGGTAGGTTGTATCACCTACCTATCCTACCGCTGTTTCTGTTTTTATTCAAAATATTGTTATTCTATCCTAAAAATACTTTAGAGTAAACAAATTGCCTATATTATTGTAATCAGGAATATTGTTTAGAATCAGTTTAGTAGTTTCTGAGATTGCCCATATCAAACAAACAAACTTTGCCTCATAATAATAACATAGATTTTATTAGCAATTTAAATGAGATAATAACGTTTTAAAAACTAAAAAGACCATCGACTTCAATGAAGAATATGATACAATTTACTTTACCTGGATGACGAATTTATTCCAATTATTTTGATGAAATATGGACGGACAGACAGACAGACGGTGATCCTATATGGGGTCCGTTATTACCTTACTTTTGAGGTAATACACCCAAATTGCTTCAAGTGTGCCTTTCATATTTAAAGGTATCCCTCAATTATTCCAGGATCCTATCATCAGATCCTGACCTGATGACGATGGGACCACTTGGGAAGTATACTGACCCTAAAAATACCCAAATCCCTTCAAGTGTGCATATAATATTGAAAGAGTACCCTTGATTTTTCCAGGATCCCATCACCAGATCCTGACCTGATGACAATGGGACCACCTGTGAAGTATAACTCTTTAAAACAAAATAAGAATTTTCCAAATCGGTCCAGGCGTCTTCGAGTCATCGGGGAACATACATAAAAAAAACCAGATTCCGAGGAATAAAGAACCTCCTTTTTTGAAGTCGGTTGAAAATAGGTTAGATCAACAAAAACCCGATGTCAGTCCACGCGAGGTCCAATTAACTAGCAACATTGCAAGCTTGTCGGATTCAGATAAATAGCCGTCGTTACTGAGCCAACATACTCGGGTACAACTCGGGAAACACATAGGATGGGTTGACTTGTAGTGAAAGAACCTAAGATCAATAAGAACTCGACCCTGACACAATTTACAGAAGCCCAACCTTCAACGACGCTTGGCGGCCGCGTAATAATAAATAACCTCTACATTACCAGGAGCCACTCTAAAAATACACCACCTTCGATCATTTCCATGTCAGGATTATTACTTTATATGGGTTATCGTATGAACGGTCAGCTAATTAAAAAGGTTTTGGCCATCAAACAGAGTGATTAAAATAGCAGTGTTTCTGGGTCCAAAAAAAAACCTGCTGAGGTATTATCATCTTATTATTATTATTATTTTATATATGACGGAGATAAATTCGAAATAACTGTTTAGCTGATTTTTATTGCTAAACCTTTTTTTTTTTGTACGACGGTGCAGTGCTTGGCCTTCATCTCACCTAGTTACAAGTTGAGATAAGGCCGAAGGTTTGACCTTGACCGAACACTAAAACAAAAATACCATTTAATTACTTGACATTCGAAGAAATCTGTTTATTAGATTTTGCTAACTTATCACGACTTAACGCTGAGCTGATTTAATAACATTTATGGATGATGGATAGAATATGCCATGGGAAACAACATAGTATACTTTTGAGTACCACGTGTACTAAGCCTAAATGAGTCAAATGTCTCATAAAAAAAAACTCGGAGGCCTGATTAACTAAGAATCAACGCACTAAAACCAAAAAAACCTAAACCTATCTAAAGTAGACGAAATTTTGATTTGTAATTTTTGTTGCGCATTGATGTTTTATTCTTTTGTGAACAAGGATATGGAAATGCAGTGAAAACATTGTGGAAGATCACATACGCTACCAGTCGCCAATACCGCAAAAGAAAACATGCTGTGCTGACCAAATGTGGGATAGGAGAATGTTGAGCTGTGTTCCAGGAATAAATCAAATCAAATCAATATTACATGACGTTAATTTTGCTCAGCGCCATCATACAAATGAAGCATAGCTTGTAATATGGGAACTATATTACGGATAGAATTCTTACATTACATTACTTTTTTCTTTTTTTTTGTAAATACGTACTTACTGTATGAAACACAACCCAAACACAGAACAAACATGTATATTCATAGCACAAATGTTTGTCGAACACACAATATACAGCGCAGAAGGCAGAGTTACTACCAACTGAGCTATGAGGCTTTTCATATCTTATGGGACACCAAAAACGAGTTTTATAATGGATTCCTTCCGTTAATAATAGTCTTGCATTGGGTAGTTCAATAAAAGCTCAATTCAAATAACTGTCGTAACTAGTGAGTTACATCTTATCATTTATTATTTAACAAGCCAAGTTTATTTTGTGTGAACGAACTTTGGTTCTGATTTTCGAGTGCTAATGTGGCTAGGATTAAACAGAGTTTTTAAATAGTTTAAGGGTCTCTATGGACTGGGATTTAGAATCTCTTGTCCGTAACTCAGGGAAACAAAATAAGAATTATTTAATTACCTTTTACTTACCTAGTTATAATACATATTTATTTTATGTATCCTAATGTTTTTAAGAAACAAAACATTCAATATTTAAAATAGGTTAAACAATATGTAATACCAATTATCGCTTTTATTCGACTACCACTGAAGGATGGGAGGGTTATTAGATCATAAATTGTAATTTATTGATGCTTCGTGAATGATTAATTGTATTGTTATTATGCTTTTTCAATATAATTGAGTTTGAATTGAAAATGTATTTCATCAGATGACGTTGTGTAACTAGGTACAAATTAACATAATGGTTCCTTAGCATTAGAGTTCTATTATTGTATTCTTTGATTGTAAGTACTTTAGTTGGCTTCACACGTATCCGCCAAACAATACTTATGTTATTAAAATTAGTTCTCGAAAAGAGTATAGGTAACTAAGCTAAGTAAGTTACTTTTTCTATAAACAAATCAATGTGATAGAACTTTCACCAATACAATAAGTACCTACACAAGAGTGGATGATGTCAAGATTCTTTACCCTAACTATTTACTAAAAGTACCAAAAATAAATCGCGAACAAAATGCTTAAAACTCACCTTTAAGATTCCATTTTTCGATTTGATGCCCCCCATACAATAGTTTGGTACAAAATATCAATCTCGGTATTTCACTTATATTATTCACACTTGAAAGTCAATATTGTATACTAACAGATTTAAAAAACTTTGTTTTAGCACTCTAAGAGTTTCAGTAGAATTATTTTAACATTGGCAGCTTAAGAATATACACGAAGATAACATCAACAAAATAAGTATCACAGGTGGTTTAAGCGATATACAGGCAGGAACTATACTACATAGTAACACTTAGTTTCTCTAGTTAACGTTTATATAAGTAGCTAATTATAGTGGAAGATGATTGATAATTATTGTTTTGTCCATGTATCAACAACAGGCACTCACTACTAGATTATAGGCCTAGAATTGACTTCACTTTCACTTGAAAGATATGTTATTTTAACATTAACAATTTCACAACAGATTCAGTCAATCTAAGGATTAGATGAACAACCACGGGTTTTTAATCAGTAGCACACCAATACGTAGCAAGGACACAAATTTTCTTTGTCCGTGCACTTGACAGTAACAGTTTCGTATTTACACAAACAAATCGCCTGAGTTTCCGATTTAAGCTTCTCTTCCGCGACATTCGACTCGGTTATTTTGCGTATGTTGTATGGTTTTGGTTTGGATGTTCTGTCTATGTCAAGTTTTCATTTAGATGGAGCTAACCTCAAAATAATATTTTTAATGCTACGTTCAGGTTACGATTGGTGGAGGTTGGGGGCACGTACTGCGCAGCCGAGTGCGCAGACTCGGCCGAGCGCCCCCGAGCGCGCCCGAGCGCCCAGCCATCCCTACCTGGATGGACCACCATTACTCTCTTCAATATTCCACGATACATGTACTATACAATGCCCCGCTACTGGATAGGTGTCAGCCTGAACTAATTATTGGCTTATCACTTAGGATGTACCATGTATGCAAATTATTCTTTTTATTTCGGTTAGGTATTTAGCGTTGGTTTTGCAACAACTCGTACTACTGAGCCCTTACTCTGTATGACCAATCGTGTCTTAACGCGCCCGCGTTACGATATGTCAATACGATAATTACATGCAAATATCGTAACGCGGGCGCGTCAAGACACGATTGGTCATACAGAATAAGGGCTCTGACCGACCCAGCGTTTTCTAGTATTGATTTGAATTCCTTATAACCCTACTTATCAGCTTGACAAAGCTAATGGCTCTCTGCGACCGTACTAGGCGAATTAGGGGAGCCGAGTATAATTGAGAGCAGCTTACGAATTCTCAGCAATTAGATTTTTGATTGGATCGATACTCAATACCGGTTGCTGAAAACCGCTCACCTGAATACCGCTCTTGATTTTTCTGAACATACCGCTCATTACAGTAAATTAGATGATACCACAATATTTAGATGGGCAAATTTTATTTATACGTTGAGCAGCGTAATAGAGGAATTTGTTGAAGAATTTTCGTTATCATCGTCATAATTATCATCGATGCAAAAAAAAGGACATGAGCCATATGAATAAATCTATTATGAATTACATACGTAGCATTTCAAACCATAAAACGATACTTGAACCATGAGATACAAATTGGTAAGTAATTCAATGGCATTATTTTTTGTATTTGATAAGAAAATCAACTAAAAAGTTATTTTGACAGCATGTAATTCGAACTTATGGCGGAGTGCGTCAGTAGGTTGTTAAGTTTAAAAACCCAGAAAAATCTAGCTTCTTTAATTCAATTTGTTAACACAAAATTCATTTAGTATGTAGCTGACAGAAACCTCTTTATTTAGCTAATCGTTGAATGATACACGTCCTAGCGTTTTACAAGGCAAGACAAATAAAAATCTAATGAAACGTTCAGGGCCTTCCCTGGACTAAATTCTATGTTACTTTGAAATGATTTGAAACTAATTTAAAAAAGAGCAGGTTAAAAGGACGGTGAGATAATGACATGCTCAAAGTTCACAATATATGCCAAAACTTCAAGGATTACGTCTTTAAACCTTGCTGTGTATGGATAAACGTTATTAGGGGATTAAATTCGTGATTCAACTTTGCAACTGCTTTACGGAGTGTAATTTAACCCTCAGCCCGTAGCCAAGGGGCAGAGCTCAGTCAACTCATGCATCAATAAGGGTTAGCTGCCCGTTGGATTTTGGCAAGGCTTTGTGTACTATCGAGATATTTTAGTTTGACCTCGTTTTTGATAGCGGTCTCCAACTCTATAATCTATGAGTTAATTATATCTGACAGGATTTAATGGAGCTAGAATCGAGAATAATGAATACTCTTTGGGGTCGGATGATTATGATTTGTGAATGGAACTTCTTAATGATTAGGGTTCAATGGTAATAAAGAGCGAATATAGACAAAATATCCTAGGTTAATAAAATATATTTCGTAAAACCATAGTTAAGTTGGACAAAACTACGTTAATTAACATTTATTGTTGTAATTTGCGTAGATTTGTCCAACTTAATAACCTATATTTGTAGTAAATTTGGAGTTAGGTATGAACCATCTCTTCACATTTTTTTTATCTATTCGTGAATTTTAAGCACTTCATCCATTACAGAGTCCCGAGATAGAAAAAAAACAGTCAAGTGCCAGTTGGAGTCACGTAATGTGTATTCGGATCATAAATTATGATAATCTAAATATATAAACACGTCGTGTAGCTATCTTACTGACCAACTGACTGACTGATAATCAACACACAGCCCAAGACAGAGGTCCTAGTGACCTGGAATGTTCAGGGTAGCACCATTCGCAACCTTTTGTAGAGCTCCTACACTGAAAGAGTATGCTACCCTAAATATTACAAGTAGAGCAGTAAGAAAGAGTCAGTCAGTCCCAGGACTTCGTTCTTATAATCCCGTGGGAATTATATAAAGATCTAAAGATTATATAAAACAGATAATCCATTTTAGTCGTTATAAATCTTAGCAGCGATCGTGGTCATCTTTCAGGATTTTCTGATTAGTGGTACGCTTCACAATCTTTAATATATAATAACGTCATATTTATTCCACTGCCTATTATTTAGTGTATTCAATTTGTAATGTGTTTTTACATGATCGTATTCAGAGTTACCTTATTTACGCCACAAATTAAGGTTTGGTTAGCTTAGCTGTAGCGTGTTAACGTTGCCATAATATGCCTGAATAAACTTCATTAAGAATCGCCACATATCGGTGATTTGAAAAAAAAGCAGACAAGAGGAAATGGGTTTCGTTATCATCATCCTATATACGAAACCATTAGAATGAGGAAATAGGTTCCAGTGATTGTGGTGTGTTTTTAACGATTCAGCGATATGTACGGTTCTTTTTTTGTCCATCGGATAGAGAAATATTGACAAAGGTCAAAAATAATTCATGTGTCAAATGTCTTGACGATTGGTAGGCGATTCGATAAAACGTTTGTCAAAACTGATGAATTTTAATCTCTCTCACAAAGTTTGTTCGACAGCAAGAGAACCGTGCTTGAACTGCAGACGCTAAGCTTCATATAAAAAAAAACAAAGAGATAGTTACCTCACTCGACGTCAGGTAGCAGATCCTGGAGTCGGTGCTGTCTATGGAGGCTTGCTGCACGATTCCGTAGCGAGAGGACTCACGGTCACTCGTATATTCCGACCGCACACTGTCTTGCCGGTCGAACGTACCCCTAAACAAACATATTTATTCATTTTTGGACATACGGGAATTTCCACGAACCTTATTATTGATGACCCGCGCGGAAAGAGCGCTGGTCCGGAGTGCTCGCAAGGACGCGGAACGCGTGCGTCGTGAACCGTACTCACCCTGATGATGTCCTTCGGTCAAGGACGAAACGTTGATGTTTTACATCAATAATAAGGTTCGTGGAAATTCCCGTATGTCCAAAAATGAATTCGTTGATCCACGATAGTTATAAAACATATTTATTATTTACCCCAGAACTCTGTTTTTTTTTCCCAATCTGTTTTTGTACTTAAAAACTAGTGACAACGATGCTGACCGCAAATAGTATTATACTATGTCGCGGCCAGTATCGCCCTCTTTTTGACATGTTAGTAGTAATATTCCTAAAAAAAATAAAAAGAAAAGTTAAAAGGTACAAATTGTTGGAAATGTGTGAAAGTTCATTATACTGCATATCTGTAAAGATACCTATATGAAGTAAATGAGTAGGGTATACTCCGACCGCACACTGTCTTGCCGGTCGAATGTTCCCCTAAAAACAAACATATTCATATGTACCCCAGAAATATGAAATCTATTTTGATAGGACATCAATTACATCTCCAATATTGACAGAGGTCTATTGGCAGGTCATATCGCGTATATATTTAAACAGCTACCCACTTCAATCTCCAAATATTATTTTCGTATTACACTCGATAAATTATTAAAAGTAGGTCTGTCAATGAACATCAATCCGCCATTCTCATTTCGCTGCTCTGATAGACAGCCAGTAATGAGAACTTCATAGGCTTGGATTTCTCTGCCGATCCCTTTTCAGTGGCACAAATAGCAAATGAACATTGAATTCCACGGATCCGGATATTTAATAACAAAGTTGCGAATAATAATAACAACAAAGCCAGTTTTTAACTTTCTATGTTACTGAATAAATTTGTAAAGTTAGGAAATTATAATTCACGTTATTTGCGTAGGTGTTATAAAGTTAGAGAGTTGCAGACTTTGTGGGTTTTTCGAATGGTTGAAAATCACTGCGGTTATATCATAAGACTAATGGCCGGGCGGTTCTTCTTTAGTTTCAACCATCCCGTGGGAATTTCCCAAAATCCTTCTTCAGTGAGCCCCAACACTATTAAAGTCGGTAAGTTGGTCAGCCACATTACATATTACATATTACACATGATATTTAGATGATGAAATCCAACTCAACTCTTCATTACATCAATCATATTTTGAATTGAGAACACAAATTAAACTTATTCAAAACATATATAAGTTAAGTAACGTCTGTGCGTGAGATATGAATGATATTGAAAATAGCCTGATACTCTATTTATATTAGTTATCAATTGACCGCTTACCACATCCTATCATTTTGCAATCAAGAATTGTTACCATACGATTGACGGCATTATATTTATGAGTTTGTTGTACCATGGTTTCCGTGAAGGTTTTGGAAGGTACCTAGTTGTGATTTTGGTGACATATTATCTGGTACGTAGCTTGTATTTATTTTTCTTTCAGACCTTTGCAAATAGTTCCAAAACTGGAACTGTTTAGTGTTTGTTCGAGTTTTAAACGACACCTCGCTGATATATTATTCTTTAGAATAGAACCCTGGTAGGAACAACAAAGGTAAGAAAAGTTGTGATAGTGGATTTTGTCTTATTAATGTCCTAATAATTGATAACCACAGGGGTTTCAGTTTAGTGCGGGTCTCGATTGAGTGTCATTGTGGCAAGCGTAATTTAATTTGCAAGTTACATATTACAGTAAAAATTTATGAAAATGTTGACACGTATTTGAAGGTACAAATACGAGCTCAAGTGAACATGAATATGTGAGCATGTCTAAAACGCGGACAGATTTACCTTTGCTCGAAACTGTCCGCTCTGTTGCTTCTGTAGCCGGAGTCGTTGAGGCTTCCCTCGTGGCGGAGGCTAGGCAGGGAGTCCCAGGGGGAGCGACGAGGGCCGGACGGGGGGGCGCCGCGCCACCCGTCCGAATGCCGGTACCATGCGGCTCGCGCAGACTCCCCGATGCATGACGCACATCGCGATGCGCTCACGAAACTGTTTGACGTATGTTCGTGTTATATTTCGAGCTACTTTTATACAAACTGAAACATTTATAACAATCACAGTACCCGAAAGGGTATGCGAAATATCCGTTTGGGATATATATAGAAAAATGAAATGAAATGAAATTATTTATTTCTCTCACAAAAAAACAAAGAATTGAAATGCTCAAGTAGACATGATGTGGGAGAGCTGGTGCCTGCAAAGTTGTCTAAAAACGCCTGTTTGGCTAGTCAGCATGCCCTTCGCGATAATGGAATATACATTTCAACAATCAATGATTAAAGTAATTTATTGTGCACAGGAACAATACAAGACTATCGATCATAAATCGCTAAAAGTACAAAGGGCGCTTGAGAGCGATCTCTTCCAAATAACCTTTAGTTGGATAGGTTAGTTCAAGTTAGGTATGTACAAAAGATTCATAAGCGCTTTACATATTGGAAGTGATAGCTGAACTGCTAAATAATAAAATTCGAAACAAGGTCTCATCCTTTTTATTAGAAACTAGGTATAGAACTTTATTTAAGAACAAGGAAACGATTCAAGTCATGCATCATAAACTAGCATTCATGGTTTCCGAGATATTCTTTTTAACTGACCCGGATTTTTTGTTTTCAAGTGTATTGGTGATTATTTTTTTGAATACTTATGAGCGATACCAAAAGATATAAGAACTGTATGGCGGGAATTGAATTTGAAATGAAAATTGCGTAGCATAAATAAAATTGTTAATGCTACGACCGCTACAGTGCTACGAGCTACGCGACCTGTAATGTAGAGGCTGCGTAGCCATATTAATAACTAGCTCACGGCTTGCGGATTGGATTACGTTATATCTGGATAAAAAACATGACCCGAATGAAAATTAACCTGTATCCTATTCATGGTCTTGAACAATATGTGACCGAAAATTTAAACTAATTATTATTTTCATTGTGATACAGTTCATAGCAAAGAATACATATCATAAAGATCTCCTTGCAATGTATAGCATATCTACTTATCTGATAATTGTAGCTTTAACAAAGTATTTTAGTACAAGGCACGCAGAATTTGCGTCATAAGTATTTACAACTTAGTTAAGGTGATGTGACTCTTAAATCTTATTATACAAGCCATTAAATATAATAGGTATCAGGTTAACTCTCTGAAAATATTATGTGTCAGTAATTTAATGTTATGCATACTTGGAATTTTATTTTATTTTCTAATGTAATATGCTTAAAATTACAAAATATAAATTGTCTGCCCGAAACCACGGCTGGTGCAACCCTGCCGAAACGTCGGGATAAATATTGGTAAAATACGCGATAAATACCCGTTTCTCGAATTAAAATTAAAATATAAATTGATTATTATCATGTTTTTTTCCATTCTGTAGTTTTGGCGTGCAAAAGCAACAAATATCCATACAACTTTCGTATTTACATTATGAATCGGATGGAAGTGAAATAAAAAAAGTTTTATTTTATCATACAAGTCTTTTCCACACAATCCGGCGATTTTAAGATATAAGTTTATTTACTTATTTTCCATTCACTGGTTTCTTTTTTATTTAACTTCAGTAAAACTACAAAAGCTAAAAAAAAGCTAGAAAAACAAGAAACCGTAAGAATTAATAGAAATTACTCAAGTTTACAGGTTAATCGTTATGAATTGAAAAAATATTACTCTACCGGCGATGAGCTACTTTGAAAGGAACATTGGACTTCCCTCGGGAAATAACATTTTTTTTATTATACGATGGGAAGCGCTCGGCCGTCATCTCACCTGGTTTAATGTATAAGGCTGAAAGTAGAAATGCACTTCACCCGAATCTTCAAAAGTCTGAGGAGCTGGCTATGTTTCCTTACACTTCCTTACTCCTCCTTACCTTCCGTGATTTAGGCTGTTTTTATGGTTACAGGCTTAGGTAAGATGATAGGCAGGTAGACTTAAATAAAGTTCGACCACCAACCAAGTACAATATTGTACTTCAGTTATTCAGAGATTTGCGAAAGATCGAATATTTACCCGATATTTTTATTATCAACATAAACGTACCTATAGTGTGAGCCTGTTTTCAAGGAAAACAGTTGGGTTCCCTAAGGACCGTTACAAGCGGTCTATAAATAATTCAACTGATCCAACCCATGGGTGGAAGTATGCTCAAGATATGGGATGCATAGCCACGCTGAATCTCAATGCCGATTCGCTAGCACTAATAAGATAACCCTTTATCAACATTTAAATCGCAATTTGTTAATTCAGTTAACAGCAGACCCTTTAAAAAATATGCAAAAAGCTTATACATACACGATAATATTATACTGAATTAAGATATTTTAGAATTCATGGACTTCTACAGCTAATTTAGAGAGGGAATATATTACAAGAACAAATAGTCATACAAGAAATAATATATGAATTCTTCGTAAAAAATAAAGCTTTAAATAAGTCTGAACACGCTATGTCCATTACCCTCTCCGGTTCACATTGTTTTCTAAATTGTTTTCCTTAAAATCCAATTTTGGGAAATCGTTAACCGCCCTATGTAAATGGCTTCTTATTTGTTTCGTATCTACCTGATTAGGTAGAGTACTTTTTCGGATTATTGGGTTTATATAGGAGGATGATAGTCCGCCACCGTTTTCCATACAAACATAAAAGAACCTATGAAGATGATTGAAAATATTCATCATCATATATACATACTCATGTCTGTTTTTAGAGGGGTAGGCAGAGACATCGAATCTTCACTTACTACGCTTCTTGTAGACCTTTTTTGCCTCATTCACTCTCATCACGTTCTTCACATATGCTCATCTCGCTCTTCACACATGCTCATCACGTTCTTCACATATCCTCATCACGTTCTTCACACATGCTCATCATGTTTTTCATGCTCGGTGGTTTAAGGTACTTGTGATACCTTTCTCGAGAACATCTCCAACTTGGTCAGAGAACGATCGCCGAGTTCTTCCCTTCCCAACTGTGCCACTCATCATCAATATATATATAGGTAGATATATGAATAAATAAATAATACAGGACATTCATTTCACACAGTGCCATCTAGCAAACAAATCCCAGGAAACAAAGCAAAGCTTGTAAAGTGGGATCTAGTTAATAAATATAACAAGACATTAACTTCTCACATCGCCATCTAGACCCAAACTAATCAAAGCTTGTAATATGGGAGCTAGATTACGGAAATATTACTTTTTTTTGTATTTATATACTTATCATACTGTACAACACCCAAACAATATTCGTCACACAAATGTTTGTCCTGGGTGGGAATCAAACCCACAACCTACAGCTCAGATGGCAGGGCTACTACCAAGTTAGCTGTTTTGTTAGCGGTTTGTGAAAGCACCCATTGTGGTAATGGATATAATACTAACATCCTTTTTTTTTCTTACTTATGATACAATACAACATTTTTATTCAATGCCTTTTTTAACCTTCATCAAGAAATTACAATTATCTACATTAAACATATTCGTTTACTGCAATGCCGCATTTGCAGTTGTAGGATGTATTATAACAAGATATATTTTATTCTACGAATGGGAAGAGCGAAAATAAAAGGTACCTACGTTTTACAAAAGCTCAGGCATCGCGTCGATAAAGTAATGTGCGGTGCGCCATCTATGAATTCAGCGTGAACTTAAAACGAAGGACGTTGAACCTCGGCGCAAAGGGAGCTTCGGCCTTTCGGGCCCAGCCCTTGTACCTCATGGACTATAATGCGTAAAATCAACTACAGTAGCGACACCTAGCGCCGAAGCTTTGTACAAAATGGAAAAGTTTTCTGTTTTACAGTACCACTGTACTTTTGTATTTTGTTTTGAAATTTGAAAAATCTTACTTTACACCATTTAGCATTTTAACAGGCATTAGCTAAACTACATGCTACGGGTCTTCTTTTATTGGTACTATTAGTCGCAATATTAATTTGACTAATTTATATTTTTTATAAGTGATGGGGTAGCTCTTTTTTATTGTTTGAAGTATGCGCTTGGCCTTTATCTCACCTTGTTACAAGATAAGAAAAGGCCGAAAGTGGAGGCGCACTTCACTTGGAATCCTCACCAAACAGTGGCTATCTTAACACTAAATGCCAGAACACAACAAATCTTAACCTTTAGGCTTGGCCATCTCTAAGGCAGTGTAAGGTCTACGAGGAAGCGAGCTATTCTAGAAAGCTCTGGCTTTCTCTCGCACCAACGGAACACAGCAAACCGTTTGGCGTCGGATTTCGACAGGAGGGTGGCCGCAAACCAGGTTGACCTAAATAGGTCATACTACCGGTGGCATTATAGTAGAAATCTACATTCAACCACATATTTTAATAAATAATGGGTTTGATTTAAATCTTGAGAGATTGGTGGCAAGTTTTGTTCCTTTGTCCAATTGTTTCTTATAAACGAAGTGACAATATTACTGCTCCGTCCTTCTCAACTAAACACATTAAATTTTGGCATTGTCTTGTGCACCCTACATGTCCATGCCGCCTCGAGATCTTCATCTAAATCACTACATTCAACTCGCTGCTTTTCGACCTCTTGTCGTAGATGAAAGATACTTCCAGCTATGTAAATATTTTATTAGTTAGGTATGGCAATTAGTGTATACAATTATTGTTGATGAAAATGGCAATAATTCAAAAACTTGCTTTATTAACTGGATTACAAACGGTAATTCTTCTGTTCTAGACCGGTATCAAACGGAAGCGTGCCTAAGACACTGGCTGCACTGCCACGCTAAATAGCTATGCTAATTTGCTAGCCCAAATAATAGCCAGCCCTAGGTCATATTGAAAATTGAAAATTTACATTGAGTAGTCGCTATTAGACATTTTGTGCTCAAATCAAGATTTACTACTGAGTGGTAAAATAATCGTAGCAATGAAGGTTAGATAATTATTGTGTAATGGGCTAGGGCAAATTAGATTAAGTAAGTTTCTTCGCTTACTTTGGTTTCGCTGTGATGCAAACGATTTGAGTGTAGTAGATAAATAGGTACTACCTACTGATGCAGTGTTCAACAATTAATAATAATAAATTCTTTATTGCAGAAAACTAAAGTTCATAATGTTACAATCACAAAGTTTTTAAATGGCAATTTACATAACAGAAAATAAAGGTACTAAGAATAAAAGTAGGACAAAAAATAGCTATTAACAAGCCTGACATCTCAGTTGATAGTAGCTCTGCTTTCTGCAGTGTATGTCGTAGGTTCGATTTACATCCGGGAAAAATATGTGTATGATTAACCTAGATGTTTCTTCTGTGTTTGGGTGTTACACGACGTACCTATGTACGAACCTTTTTTTTAAAAAAAAAACAAACTCCACTACTAAACATAGGTATGCTTTTAATGACGCCACAAATAATAATCAACGAAAATAATAATAAACTAATATTTCGTGGAAAGTTCATGAAAGTTTTCGCAGCAGATAAGAAGGATGATATTTACGGTTATAACCCTCGGGGCTTGAAACTATTTTTTTCACTGGCAGTACTTTTATGCAATTACAATTATAACGTACCTTGATTGGTGATCGCTGAGATATCCTTGATCTCGCTCGCGGACTCGGTCTCTGCAACACATTACTATGAAGACCACATACAACCCCGACTACCCACTTCAAATCAAAGACATTAGAAGGCCTAGTAGTCTCACTTTCCCATACAAACGTAGTTCCATTTTCATTTCGAAATGGCAAGTCTGATTCAAGTGATTTTTTGCAAGTATGACTGGATAGTGTGTCAGTGTTGTGTACTTTTTCTAAAAAACTAATTAAAAACAAAATATATATAATTGTTATTGCGTTTTCACAGACACAAAGTCAAAGTCAAATATTTTTATTCATTAAGATTTTTATGATCATTTTGAAACGTCAAATCTACCGCCTGTTCGGAATCGCGACCAGCACACAAGGAGAAAGGCAAGAACCTCGGGCTGATTAATTTTTTGATGATCCATTTAACATTTAGGTACAGTGTTTATAATAATTTAATAACATTACAAGTGTTACCTACATCATAAAACTAAAAACTTAATATTATCTTAAAACATTGATTATTACATAACTATCTAATGGGCAGTTTCTTAACATTGAGAAATCACCATTTAACTGTCAACTGGTATAGCAACATCGGGCCACGCGTTCTTATCGTCGATATAGTCGACACAGATCTCTTTCTGATTATACCTGAAAATTTTCATGTGAATCGGACTTACCACTTCGAAATGAAAAAGGAACTACGTTTGTACTGGAGAGCGACAATCAGCTCTTAAGTGTACGTTTTACTTGAAACGGCCCAATTTAGAAAAATATCGTCGCAGTAAATTAATCGACATAGTGGAAATAATTCACTAAAAACGATTTCTACGCTTTTTTTATAAATAGCTTTGTATACTTAGTACTTCATAATTATCTTTTTTTATTTGTTCTCTGTTGAAAATAAAATGAGATAATAATAAAAAAAATAAAGTTTTATTAATTTTTTAGAAAAGCCTAACTTTGTTGCAAGGTGTTGATAGCTTTTCAATATCAACAATTTATTTTAAATATATATTTTTATTCAAATAAAAAACACAAATTCTTATTATTAATTGAGCATGGCAAAGGTGAGATTAATCTTACTATGAGTTTTCTTCCATCAAACTTTGATGCAAGTGAGAATAAAATACGTGGGTACGTGCAAATAGCTGAGATTGGAAACAACAATAAATTACCAAAAGACAAAAGTTAACTGTATAAGAAAACTGAAGACATAGATTATCATAAATACAATAATTATGTATCAGAACACTTTACCATACTAACAAAACTGATTATTTGAACTGTAGATGTAGCCACAGAATGGGTTCTATGTGAAAAAAACAATCGTAATCTCAAAAAAATATAATGTCTGGAACCTACCTCGGTTTTTGTAATCCAGACATTATATATTTTTTTAAAAGCTACAGAGTTTCAGTTTGATTCGGCTATAATATTACATTATACAGTATATAGGTCTCGCTAACAAGCGACTCGCTATAGGTACAGAGGCCTTAGCACCTCTTGATCAGAGGCCTTAGTATGAGTTTCTGACAGCTTAACTGAAACTATTTTCGTTTTCGTATTGGCGCTTATTTCCGAAAACGAAAATAGTTTCAGTTAGCTGTCAGAAACTCATACTAAGGCCTCTGATCAAGAGGTGCTACGCGAACCATTCATCGTAATTTACCTGGTATTGTGGTCACTCAGGTAGCCTCGTTCGCGCTCCCTTTCTCGTTCCCGCATCAATTCATTGCGATCACTACATCACAACAAAAATCATACGTGTTATTCCTTTTATTAACTGCTGCAAACCAACCTATCACTGAATTCACGGACTGAAAACCTTGGCAACTTTGTTTTTTTTTTAATTGTATGACGTAAAGCACTTTATCTCACCGGGTTACACAAGTTGAGAAAAGGCCGAAGGTGGAGGCGCACATCACCCGGAATCCTCAACAAACTGAGGACTTTGATAGTATCAATAGAAGTTTAGCAATTTAAAGCACTTAGTACCTAGTTACCGCTATAAAATACTATGCTTACTGCATGTACGTGAACCTTATAATACTTGTACGTGCCGACTTAATTTGTATAAAGTTGGTTTTAGCTTCACAATGTTTGAGTATCACAATTTACGCATAATTGTGATACTCAAACAATTCTCACGAAAAACAAAGTAATATTCAGATTATAAGATAAATTTAGGATCTTAGAACTTAGGATCAGGATGAGATATCTATACTTTTTTTGCAACCCGTCCTCATCAACTTAATTGTCAATCTGTTGTTTATAGATTGTTTTTTGTATTTAATAGGCTGTATCCGAAACTACAACGCGTGGAATCTTCTAACGAATCTGACAAATGCGTAATTCTAGCTTGCTGAAGTAAACAAACTGTAATATTTTTTTATTGATTATAACTATCGAAAGCAAGACCTCCGAATTGACAGCTGAGCTATATGTAGACTGTTTGCGATCAGTGGGCCTGTAATGAACCACCGTGACAAATCTCATGTCATATCATGTCGTTAGCACTAAGTTTGCGGTTCGCCGTCAAGGTGAGATTTCATTTGAGACCGCTAGCTCACACTGAAAACCTTTCGGAGGGACTACATAATAGGCCACGTCGGATTAACATGAAACAAAAGGCACCTTTCACTCTGGGCTTGAAGACTAAAATTTTAAACAGACTAGGGCAAGGAGTTCCATTCGATACCAATATTAATGATAAAAGTACAGACAAATCGATGTGAACATCTTATAATTACATTTTAAAAACTAAGAAGAAAACCGACTTCAATGAAGAGAATGATACAATTTCGTTTACCTGGATGATGTATTTGTCCAATTATTTTGATGACAGATGGAAGGACAAACAGACATACGCTTGATCTTATATGGGGTTTTTCCTAACTTGCGATGTAATACACCCAAATCGCTTCAAGTGTGTGCCTATAATACTTGAAGAGTTCCCTCGATTTTTCCAGGATCCCATCAACAGATCGTAACCTGATGACGATGGGATCTGTGAAGTATAACCTTTCAAACAAAAAAATAAATTTCTAAATCGGTCTAGGCGTCTTCGAGTAATCAAGGAACATACATAAAAAAAAGTTGCCGCCGAATCGAGAACCTCCTCTTTTTTTGAAAGTCGGTTAGAAAGTACGGGTTGTGATACGCCGTACGTCCGCTAGTCCGCTAGTCCACTAGTAAAAAGTGGTTGGCAGGATTAGGTCAAAGATATCGTGCGCACACTTTAATTAATACTCACCTATAGTAGCCATCACGATCTGATCTCGCACTGTTTTGCCTCTCAACGCCCAGCCGATGTGGCAGTGGTAACGTTGAAGAACGGCTGCCTCCACCAGAACATTGAGATGCCGTTCCTGTCAATACGAACATGTCTTTATAACGCGAAAATGTATTTTTTCTGAAAATCTTCAAGGATACAATGTTTATGGTTTTAGCAGACGGTTTAAAAGTAATTTAAGGTTAAGGGTATTGGAATTTTGGATCATAGGAGTCAGTAAATGTAAATAGATGCTACTTTCATACATACATACATTTGTATAGAATGACAATCAACTTCTCGAAAACTGATAATCCGGCATGCTTCTTCAATTATTTTAAGTGAATTGAATATGAAGGTACATGCCCTTAATGACCTAAAGCTAAAGAAGGTAGTATGTAAAATGATGCAAGGCAGTTAGTCTCGTGCACTTGAGGCTTTTTCTTGTCATCAAATCAAATGTTAACCTCTTCTCAAATATTGTTGCTCAAATAGTTAAAATTTGTGTTGGAGCAGAAATTTGTTGATATTAACTGATACCGCCACTCTCTGTTTTTTTTGCATGGAATCATTCCAAAGTGTTGTAACTTCTTGAAACTTCACCACTCACTAGAATTGGTATCAAAAATGTTATGTTTTATCAACAGATAAGGACTATAAACACACAGCAGTAAAATAATACACATGAGCGAACAAAACATATAAAAACTACATCATAACTTCATTACTTGGAATATACTCATGAACTGCAATTATAAACAGTAACAGTTATACATCTGCAGCGGCACTATTGATAAAATAAATAAAACAATAGGCAACGAAAGACATCAAACATGAAGATACATATAAGGGACAACACCATTGTTTTATTAATAAAAAGCTTCACCTCTATCTCTATCCCTTAAAGCAGCTTCCTTTATAGATTGCCGCAAGGATTGTAGGATGGATTCTTGGGTCGGTCCTCAAAGAAACAAACAGGGTACAATTATTATAATATGCCAAAAATGTCCAGTGTAAATGTGTTGTATAACTTTTTAATCTGTTACTAAAAGTTGTCAGCAAGCTACGAGCGTTAGACCCATCTCCCTGTATGCTCAATTATATTATGCTTGGTGGCATTAAAAACATTCAATAGCTTTGTTACATATTATTTAAAGATTATTTTATTTTGTTACCTAGCTATAAAGAAAATACATATCTAAATATTAAGTACTTACGTCTTCTAGGTGGGTATGGACTTCGTTGATTTGATGCTTGCAAATTTTCAGTGTATTCCGCTAAAGAGTAAACATAGCTATTAGGATTTTGTATACGTTGTAAATTTATATTCTATCTAAGCCGTAATTTTATCAAAATTTTGGGTTACTAAAATTTCAGAGACTGCCATTTTCTTCTAAAAAGTTTCTGGCAAGTCAGACTTAAAGATATAAAATGCTTTTTCGTTTAGGGATTTCGATCCCGTCATCTCTTAGTGCACCCCTACACTTTTTTATTGTCTTCATCTAGGTATGATAAGGCCTTATTCACTACAAATTCTGTCATTTTTAGGGATGCTACCCTAAAAATGTCAAGCCTCAACCGTCGACCTCTAGATTGACAGCTGTTGACAGTTGACTTTCAGTCATTCAATCAGCTACAAGATTTTATATATTTATATTCTTCACGAATATAAATTTGCATCAATCCTGTGTTTAAGATAAATTTCAGCTTAAATAACTATAAGAAAGTTACTATGATATTAAACTTTAATCTTGTGCTCAGAGATGTAGGTATATTGCATCTCGAATATGTATAAAAGCTATTTTGACTATAATTTTAATTCAGAACTGTGTGATATTAAAACTATGTTTTTCTGAGAAAACAGACGTTTAGGACCGCAGCCAAAAGGGACCGTTCATATCGCCTGTCTTACTGGACTTGAGTACCTACTAGCACTAACATACCGAGATCCTCCATGCTTTGACTGATTAAAGCTTCGAATGTATGCAGGCTGCAGCTCTCAGCATCCATCCCTTTCGCCAGGGTATTCCTCAGGTGCATTTCGTACTCCAGCAACAGCCTTGAGGTTGGCGAGCCAGAGCCAGGCGCCGGCGTCGCACTCGACTGAGAAGCCTGACGGGCTAGGCAGGGCTACTGACGACAAGGGTTCACAGTTAGTAAATTAAACGATAGTCAAATTAATTTTCCCCTTCTGCTGAATAATAATACCTACCTAGGATTAAATTATCATACAAATACAGTATCATCACAATACCATGATAGTTGAACAATAAATAGCAGCTGAGATATGGAATGTATAATAATTCACTTTACAAACTCACACTAATCTAGGTAACGAAACAATCTAATAATTTAATATATAATAATACGACCGATCGATCGATCGATCCGAACGTGTAAGAATTATTTGAAATTGCAGTTCAAGAGAAACGTCAAATTTTAATTTTGTTTTTCAATTGCAGTACATATTATTAAGTTTTTTTTTTCTTTTATTAAAGTTGAGATAAGGCCGAAGATGGAGGCGCACTTCACCCGGAATCCTCAACAAAGTGAGGAACTGGCTATCTTACCTCTGAATGCCGGAACACAATTTTTTTTTTAAGAATTGTTATTATGGCGACAGATTTAGGTAAGATGGTGGTAGCTAGCCAGGCGGACTTAAACAAGATCCTACCACCAACCAAACCAAGCACAATAATTATTATATATTGTACTCCCCATGGGGATCGAATCCGGGACCTCTGGATCTGAAATCGGTGGGTTGAACCACTAGACCACAGAGGCGGTTAAGTTTATGATTTTGCGATAACGCCGCCTTACAATGTATTACAATCGAATTAATTAATTAGTAATTTAATTAGAATCCGCACTTTGATTTGATACCCATGCCTATTGTTCAAATGAAATATGTTATAAAATACAATTACCGTCCTGAAGCAGTCGGGTAAAGAATATAAACACTAAGGATTTGAGAGCGACTATGTACCCTCGCTTGGGTTTCTTCACTACTCCAGTTTGCAACGTTCCTACTTTTTCTAGAAATGCAGGTTATTATGCTAATTTGTACAGACCATGTTCATATCAAAGTCAAATTATGGTCATAATTGTCTACATTATCACACAAATGTTTGTTTCGAGTTGTCGTGATTCCTCGTCGTACAAAAAAAATCCGTTAGGTCTAACGGATTTTTTTTTTTGTACGACGAGGAAGCATTTGGCTTTCATCTCCTGATGTCAATTTATGATAAGGCCGAAGCTGGAAGCGCACTTCACCCATGATCCTCATCGGACTGACCTAAAGAACAGACTGTCTTACCTCTGAATGCCGAAACAACTAAGTTAAATCGTTGTAATAGCAACAGATAAAGGTAAGATAGCGGAAGCTAGCCAGGTGCATTTAAAACAAGTACTGCCAACCCAACTAAGCACAATCTGGAAACGAGGTTCTGGGTGAAGTTTGATTCAATAATCCCGTGAATTGTTGTCCTCGATATGCAATGCACTGACCGTGTGATGATGCTGCCTCGGGTCCCGGAGCACGCACGTATCCTGGTCGGAGTTCCCGGTGGAAGACGAGGGAGTGGTTGCATAACATTGGTTATCGAACATCACGTTGTCAGATGGAGGCGACATATTTTCGCGCTCTCCACCACCCAACTCTAAGTAAAGACCGCGGCCGGGGTAGCCGTTAGGTGCGGCGCCGACGCCCACGCCACGTCTGCAAGTAAACATTCAACACATGCAGATAGTTGTAATTTGGCCATATAAATGATATCTGAAACTCTTTAGCTATTTTAAAATGTTTGGAAAGCCTTATCGGATAGAATTCGGAGATTCTAGAAACTTCCGGAAACTTGCACAGAAAATATTCAGAGATGGTTTGAGACGAGAGATGAAATCTATCGGATTCTAAGTGGAATCCATCAATACATGATGTTTCCAAACCGAAAACATTCTTTGTGTTCGAGAACAACAAAACACAACCATTATTTTATGGTAACTCATTCAATGTTTGGGCGCTGGCCGGTTCAACTTTAGAATAGTTTGCCTACTAAAATTAGACTAGCTCGTTGCTAACCAAACAAACAAAAATAAGTTTTAAGAAGAGTTCCAAAATAAGAGAATATCTTTTTAAAACATATCCAAGCAAATTAAAATTAGGTACCTCTGTGAACTTTGTCTACTGTTGTTGTTGTTGACGACATGCGTGTAGTGTCCGTGTTGAGCCGCCATTTGCTGAGGATGGTGGCCATGCGCGGCACAAGATGTCGGACACGGTGCGGTACCGCCGTACCGCCGGCGGCCCATCTCTGGTGACGTCACCGGACTTTCCGTTGATGGCATTGGCTTCAGCATGCGTTTCAGTGTGTTTGGATCTGTCAAAAGACCACAGTTAAACCATTATCGTCTTCATTCTTATTTTATTTGGTTTACAAAGCAATTTGCAATCACTCATCAATGTACTACACTACAAATAGTTTAGTTGTAGATTGAAGCCCTATATGTATATGTAGTAAGATTATATAATGTTAAATAGTGTAGAAGGTACAATTTTTCCCTAGATAAAATACATTATGTAGGAACATGATCAGATGTAGCCTCAAAGGCGAAAAAGTAGTGAGTCTGATTATTTTTTGCTTAACTTGAAACGAAATAAGTTCAATTTAAATTTTGTATCCTTGGAACAATAATTCGCAAACAGTCCCAAATCACATTTGATCCCAAATTTGCCGATACAAAACGTAGATCTGGCATTGTGTGCTCAACAGAGTTTTGCAGAACGGTTGTTGCACGCAGACATTTTTGCTACCTAAGTAATTCCTTGTATAAGTAACAAAATTACCAAAGTCCATAACATATATCGCCTCCCCATGAACAAATGCAAATTATCATGCATATGCATAGCTTGGCTTCTTTCTCTAACTTACGAAAAAACGGATCGATAACACAGCAAAAAAGTTTACCAAATTAATAACTAAACATTTTTCCTCCCACTCCTCTCCCCATTATAATTATTGTATTTTATGTACATTTATTTACATTAAGAACCTTTGTTTCTATATAAATTATCAATTATCTATTATCAAATATATTATCATTTTTATTAAGGTTTGGATCAAATATGTCAATGAATTTATCTGTGGAAGTTAACTGTAAAGTCAACATATTCTAGTTTTCCTGGTTGTATATAGTTGTTATATATAGACATAACAACTGTTACTGTTATGTCTATATACTCGAAGTGTGAATTACTTTCAACGGAGTAGCTTACTTTGTGAGCTTAGAGGTAGGTATTTCTATTACTAGTCCTAGACTCTCCGTTTTTAGTTCAAATAAAAGCTTTGACTAAGATCTACATTTTCAATGACAGCTGTCAAACTTCAAACGGCCATATAATTGAAACTACTCATCCTAGACTCTCCGTTCTATGGTGTAGTCGTAAAAATAAATGTTTCTGCGACAGAACTTAATGTTTGATTTTGAGAAAATACTTTAATTTTATCTTTAACTTACGGTGTGATAAAATAAATTAAAAACAAGTAGTCAGATCTCTCTCTGTAGTTAAAAGAGTTATAGGTTTATCGTCGTGTAGCTGTAAAGGCCTGTAGTCGAAAAGTTCTGCTGGTGAAACGGAAATAAGTGAATCGTCCTGTAAACGAACACAACGTGGGAAACACCTTCATCTCATCTGGTAACAAGTTAAGAGAAGGCCGAAGGTAGAGACGCACTTCACCCGAAATCCTCAACCAAGTGAGGAACTAGCTATCTTCCCGCTATAAATGCCGGAACACAACAATTTTAGAATTGTTGTTATGGTGACAGAATCAGGTAAGATGGTGGTAGCTGGCCAGGCGGACTTAAACAAAATCCTACCACCAACCAAAGCACAATATTGTGCTCCCCGTCCTCTGGATCTGAAATAGGTGGGTTGAACCACTAGACCACAGAGGCGTTAGATTAGTATAAGAATAATATATGCAAACGATAAAACAACACAGAAGACCAATACAGCAATAAAAGCCCTGCGCACCATACCTACCTAAAGAGTACCTATTCACTAATTTTCTATTTAATTTATTTACCCATATTCATATCCTCGGTGCTCTTGGACTTGGCTCGACGCGACCCTGATGTGTTATTGTTGATCACATTATGTCGGTGAGCGGAATGCCTCTCCGATTCTCGACCCTGTAAAAAATAGAGTTTACTTTTTTCAGAAAGCAAGTAAGTATCTACGTTGTTTATATGTTGTATGACGTAAAAAAAAAAAACATTTTGGTTTGAAGCCTGTAAAATCGCTGGTCTATGTCATTTTTAGCATTCTTATATAAATGAATATCTCTTATAAGTTTATACGATTATAAGTACATAATAATTTATAAAAAAATATATAATTATTATAAAAAAAAGCCAAAGTCAAAGACAAAATTACTTAATTCATTAAGATTTTTTAGGATCATTTTGTCAAATTTACCACCTGAACGGAATCGCGAGACACAACGAGAAAGGCAAGCAACTCGGGCTGGTTAATTTTTGATGATCCATTCAACATTTGGATATACAGTTTTAAATTGCATTGTATACATCATAAACCTAAATACTTAATACTATCTGAAAGATTTGCTGTGAGTGTCGTCGTTGGGACGTAATCCCGTTAGGATATAAGTCTTCTGTGATAAAAACTAAATTTACGTTTTGTAAATTACAAACCCGGCTGCATTGCGTGGTGCTTATGGCAAATTATCCTTTAGTGAGCTTTGAAAACCGTAATCATAAAATAAACGCGCCTTGTCTCTTAATTTCTAAATTAAATGAAAATAATCCCAATGCTTTTTTCTAAATATGTGTGTCAAAAACTATTTCTTACAGAGTCATTCCCATCTCCGTAGTCTACACTTTTCCCGTGTTTCAAGTGTCCTGGTCTTGTTGATGTTGAAGAAGATTTGGAAGTGGTGAGAGTGCCACCTGCTTGAACCCCTTCAGACTTCAAGTCCTGATTGTGTTGACTGGTAGAGCCAGTACCTCTCTGTACGTCATTAGTCTGGGACTCTTCGTTAGTCTGAAATCAGGTATTCTCATCATACACAATCAGAAAAAGGAATAAATATTTGACAAAGGTTGTGTGGTTATGCATTGCAGGAAAATCTAAAATATAAATATGAAAACTACGGACCCCTTCATAAGCATACGCAAGGCACAGGGTAGTCTGGGATTTTGCGTAGTTTATAAAGAGAAAAAGTGCATAAAGCTAAAAAATATTTTCTCTGTAGAATTTTGACCACGGCACTACATCTAGTAATAATAATTCTTCTGCCTAAATCCTTCTTTACTCAATTTTTGTTATAATTATCCAGATATAGAACTCGTGAAATCTAATTTGGGCTGTAGAATCTCATTTAGCTGTAACTCGCAGTCCCTTAACCCGTGGGCAATTTGGAGCAATGTTGTTATCAGCTTATAGTCGTGTCACTTTAAGGAGCTGAGCTGGGACTAAGGTCAGGGGATCTGAACAGCACGCTTTTCCCCACCCCCTATATAAGTAAAAGAACTTACGCCAGCGATATGGGTACCAACGGAGGCGGTAACAGTCTTGGGTGCAGTGGAAGTATTTGTCGTCATCGTGGAAGTCTCTTGGGACTTTGGAGGCCTCGTTGGAGGCTGAGATTCAGCTTGTCGAGCCGCCGCTGAAATTAGAACAAACATTCGTCAGACAAGTTCAAAACTAGCGTGCGAACAACGGTTGATGGTGGTTCACATGTTCAACTTTTTCTGGGTGTTGTGTATGGTAAGTACTTATGTATTTAATAAAAAAAAAGTATACAAGTATCCGTAATGTAGTTCCCATATCATAGCTATGCTAGGTTTGGGGTTAAATGACGCTGAGCGGAAAAAAAAAACGAAAGTTGGTGGATCCATCAACATAAACCTTTTTGTTTTTAATAGAAGCATATGGTTCACACCATCCAATTAAGCTAACAAGATACTGTTTTCTTTAACTAGTGTTATAAGATATTGTTTGTGTGTGGTAAGATATGCCCAGAAGCAGGCTATTAAAGGCAGAAGGTTTCCCGTGCACCACATGAACGCAGCAAACTGCTTGGCGCCTGGCATCGCAGGAGGTTCAGATTCAGATTCTTTATTAGTAACACAAGTTACAGGTCATTATGCATTTGAAAATAATAAAAAGGTACTTAGTACCATTTAGTTAATCAATTATAAAACAAGAAAATAAATAAAATTGTACATCACAAATATAAATTACGACTTATGAGGGTTGATATATGTGGTTTTTTGTTGCTGAGAGCTGTGGCTAGGAGTAGGCTACTTACGTTTTGGCGGAGGTTGATGTACAGGCTGGGAGTTGGCGACGTTGTCGTAGAGAGAGGTCGAGGAGGTTGCTGCGGGGACCTTTTCGGAGCGAGTGGTAGTGCCGGCCGCGGCAGCAGCGTCCGCTTCCATAGCACGGGTGGATGTACGAGGCAAAGTCGATGATCCTGTATAAAATACAAGTTAATAAGAAACATTTGGTCGAGCTTGTTTCCTAAGATATATGTTTGATAGGATATTACACTCACCTCATATTATTTACACTGTACTTTTGAAGAAAGTTGATTCTACAAAAACACCCGGCTACACTTAAAAACTGGCATCGCTGATGTGGGCTAACAGGTGATCAAGCTTAAATGAGATTGGGACGAGCTCTCTAGGTGCATCCCGAAAGGTAACAAGGCCGATCCCACAAAGCGTAAAGAAAGCGTTTGAAATACATTAGCTGGAAGATCTTACATCCAAGAAGAAATAATGGAATGAAAGGAGGAGGTCTTTGCACAGCAGCAGGATGTTGTAGACTAATAAAAAATATTAACACTGCACGAAAAGGAAAACGTTCGTTGTGTATTCCGTTGTCGTTAGAACGTCAGAACATCAGAAATAGACACATTTTGTTTGTTTACTTATAAAATCAGAGAAAAACAAAAGACAATCTTTTTAATAATATCCTCTAAATGAGGAAGCAGAAATTTGAAGGAAAAAGGTTGAATATGCGCGTCTTATTTGCAATTGAATACCTAAATTCATGTTAATACTTGATTGACATACAATGATTTATTAACAAAACACTAAGCTAATTGCGTGGTAATTCTCAATTTCGTGTATAGTGAATTAATAAACCAATGATGGCCTGAGAATCAGCTTTTGTTAGAGTAATTCCTCGAACACCTTGCATTATGATAATCACAACTAGAGCACTTACGGTATCGTGGATCCTGATTGGCTTTCAACCGAGTAATCTGATCTTGAGACATGCACGTGCATTGCGGCTCCCGTCCATAGGTCAAACTGTAAATCAACGATATATTTTAGTACAACTAGGCAGCTCAGTCAGTAGGCTAGTGTTTCAACTTGGAACTAGTTTGGTTAGGAGGATGTTTGCAATTTATGAATCCCTAGTTATTAAAAAAAAAACCTTGAATTTTCTTGGTAACCAAATATAACCTCCATTTCTTTTACCCAACGCGACCAAGCAAAGCTTTAAATTGGGAAATAGGCTACTGTGAATGTGTGTACTTGTGTGTACGTAACATACTTTAAAACTCCCAAACACAGAACAAACGTCTATTTTCATCACAACATTTTGCCCCGGGTGGGAATCAAACCCTCAATAGCACAGAAGGCAGAGGCAGAGGTTCTACGAACTAAACCGTGAGTCCAGTTATTAAGAGGGTGGCAAGTAATATCATAGTCAGAAAAATACTTATATAAATGCTAATACTATGTAGTTTTGTGGTCCATACGGAAGCTACGGTTTTCTAAATGTATTTACGTGATGTAAAAAAATGCTTATTTTCTCATTATATAGCTTATATGTTATACATATATAGCTTATATAGCTTATGTTTCTCAGCTTTAGCATTTTAATTTTGACGAGGAAGCTCTTGGCTTCATTTCACCTGGTAACAAGTTGAGATAACGCCGAAGATGGAGGCTCACTTCACTCGGAATCCTCAATTAACTGAGGAACTGGCTATCTTACCTCTGAATGCCGGAACACAACATTTTTTTTTAAGAATTGTTGGCGACAGAATTAGGTGGTAGCTTCTTCTAGCCAGGCGGACTTAAACAAAATCCTACCAACAACCAAACCAAGCACAATATATTGTACTCTCCTTGGGGATCGAACCCGAGACCTCTGGATCTGAAATCGGTGGGTTGAACCACTAGACCACAGAGGCGGTCCATAAAAGAAACGTGAATTTTCCATGAAATTTGTTAGAACCCTCGGTTGCACATGGCCGGTTTTATTTAAAGCAGTCGTTTCGAATGTTTGAGTGTGAGACGCGAAACCGAGCGAGAGGTCTGCGCGCGCCGCAATCACACCTGGTGAGTCACATTCACCCTGATGATGATTCACCTGTTGAATCGAAACTGTGAGTGCCTACGTCAACATACGTGAGTAAACTCGTGTTATAAAATGTACAGTCGTTTCATTTTCGAATGGGAATCAATGTTGATACTTTTAAGAAAATCAAACATAATCATACCTTGAACGGTTGGGGCTTGCTGGCGTAGACAGAGGTTTCCTCTTGGTTTTGAATTTCTGCTTGCTCCCCGGAGGCTCCAGCTTCAGGCTGTAGCTCGACGAAGCCTTACGTGAGAATTTGAATGATGGTGACTAAAATCACAAAATGACTGATGAATGATTTTCGTTGCATGGATTAGTGTGGTGTCCGTCAGGTATGAAAAAAATAGGGTGTGTCGTACAGACACACGATAGAAGTGAAACTTTTGTATAACAGTGAAACATTTTAAGTCTATCCCACTCTACCCGACATAGTGCCCCACCACTTTTCGTCACACAGAAAGGCTACCGATCAAAACCCTCCCATAAAAAATATTCACTTCAAATACTGTTGTTACAGGCAGCAGACTCCATAAATATTCATTTTCAATTTATCATACAATATGAAATTCAAAAGGATGGTTACTTAATTCATGAAAACAAAATTTCAATCCATTCAGTGCATGTGCTGAGGATGATCACAAATGAGGAGTTCCCGTGATCACTCTCCTCACAATACTAACACATTGGTGGCGTGAAGCGGTCAGCAATGGTCATCAGGATTGTGTTACGATTGAAATCTTAAAATCTTATGTCAAGTCAGTACTATAATAAAAAAATATAGTAAGGATATTATTTCTATAACAAAAAAATATTTGCAGGTTAAAATTTGCCAATCGTGACAAGAAACCGGAAAATGATAGGCATTTTTACCACAGACATGATCTTGAAAGAAAATTTAAATATTAACATATAAAAATGTCTATTTATTGAGCTAACTCTGCCCAAGGGAAGCAGTCGGTTTACCGAATGACCGTTTCAAACGGTATGTAGCTAACTCAACTGTTCTAGACCAGTACCAGACGGAAGCGTGCCCATGACGTTAGCTGCATTGCCACGCTGAAAAGCCATACTAATTTGCTGGCCTAAATAATAGCCAGGCCTGGGATCACGTGTCGCCTCCATCAAAAGCCCCGCAAGAATTTAGTAAACCCGGGGGCATCGGCTCCCCACGAACCCAAGGTCCCCAAAAGGCTCTAGTAAGTAAGCTCTGTTGAGACTATATTTGCACCACGGCGGAATCAGACGTCACACCAGCCCTAACTGATGTCCCAGGCAGATGAGATGGCAAGGGTGGGGCGACGCAGGTAGCGTCAAATATTGAACAAAATTTGTCCTTGTTACTCGTACATTACCGAGCTACATTACCAGCAATACAAGTAAAAAATATTCTACCCACGAAAACGGGTAATGTACTAAGAAGCATACGTTCTTTGTACATGACCAATTACATTGCCAGATGTTTATATGGTTGTAACTTACGCAACACTCTCTGAACTGCTTAGCATCGATGGGCGAGGTGAAGTTCAGCCCCCAGGTGTCGTTTGTCATCGGATCCTTCCAGTAGATGAAACATTCCGATGCTTGACCTATGCGAGTGCCTGTAGAATTACACACCTTAAGTACCTTACAACCTTACAATTTAACATAAAAGCAGATTGGTGGCAGACAGTTGTTAATAATGTGAAATTTTTCCAAATCAAATATTCAAGAAGGAAATTATATCAGATAAATATTAACATTTGCTCTAAATTAATAGAAGTTAGACTACGTCTTCCCCTAGAAATAATCCACTTTAGACAAGAAAATGTAAGCTAAATTTAATTTGTTTGCTTTCTTACAACTAACAAACTTAACTAAAACTAACAAGACCAGAAGACAATTCTTGATCGATTATAAAATTTATTTTTCTCTTTGACACAACTCGTATTATGTATTGTACCTATATATCAGTTTATGTATATATCTATAATAACTTCGTTAGACACTACCAGCAAGACTTGTAGGTACCTAGTACGAGTTACCAGTACCTAAGTAAATTTTACTATATGCATTTGCTGCCTAATCACACTAATATTATTAAATTGAAAGTTTGTGTGATTGTGTGTATGTTTGTTACTCCTTCACGCTTAAACGGCTAAACGGATTTGGATTAAATTTAGTATGATGATAGTTTAAGCCCTGGTAATCCAGGTTATTTACAAATAGTCTATATTTTCTCCCATAATTCATTTCCAATGAGATGTCAAGCATCGCAAAGCGAATCCAAAACGGATTTGTCCTTTTGTGGCTCCTTCACGCAAAAACTACAGAACAGATTGAACTGAAACTTTACAGAGATATTGTTCTGGATCATGAAAACATAATACATTACTTTTTATCCGGGTATCACGCGGGCGAAGCAAGTAATTAAATAAATATCTAAAACAAAAAACAATATCTGTTTTTTTTTTCATCTGTACATTCTATTAAATAATTTTCTTGATTTCCACTCTTATTCCTTTCATTCTTATTACATTTATTGCTTACCTATTAAGGATAAGGTATTTTGGTATGCATTTCATATTTTGCTGTTACAAAAATATAAATCAATGTTTATTTTAGTTCTTCAGTACAGCGCCTGCTCTTATCTATTATTTCAATACGAAGGTTGGATGGAAGAGATCGCTTTTAGCGATAAGGTCGCCCATTGAACTATATATAGTTGTTCTTAGCTTGTTTATTATTTTTGTTTATTGTTGCACAGTAAATAATATATATCTATATTTATTCTTACAACCATAACAATACCCCATACAGTAGCTTATACAATTTGAAATGTAAATCTTAATCTTAATATATCTTCATATTCATTTGAAAATATTATTTTCTTTTATTATCATCTCGACATTACCAAGTGTTTGATATGTTCCAACTTCTCCAAACGAAGCATAGCTTGTAAGGAACTATGATTATGGATAGAATCATTGTGTACTTTTTTTTAACCGCCTCTGTGGCCTAGAGATTCGCCCATCCTCAGTTCAATATTGTGCTTTGTTTTTGTGTTAGGATTGGTGGAGGGTTGGTGTTAGGATTTCGTTTAAGGCCGTCTGGGTACCACCATATTTCCTAAATCTGTCACCATTACAACCATTCCTAAATTGTACCAGTATTTAGAGGAAAGATAGCCAGTTCCTCGATTTTTTGAGGATTCCGGCTGAAGTGCGCATCCACCTACGGCCTTATCAGAACTTGAAAAATTAGGTGAGATGAAGACCAAGCACATCCCCGTAGTACAATATAAAAAAAAACATTATTATCTCTGGAACTAGATCACGGATACGATACTTAAATTCTTTATAAATACATACGTACTATATGATACAACACCCAGAACAAACATCTATATTCATCACACAAATGTTTGTCCTGGGTGGGAATAGCACCCACAACCTACAGCGCTTGTTAAAAAAAATACATTTCCTGTAACTATTTTAAAATTAGAACAGTAGGAGCAAATGTTTGCAACTAGTTATCTTAACGGTTTTCATAACCTATTTTCTCGTGCTATTTCGTATGCCCGTATGCAAGCTGCAAGCCGAAATACGGTCAATTACGTACTGCCGTATAAATTTAAAACTAGGTTACAGTGTCTACTGGTTTATCTTGGGAATGGATCTCATCTCTAATAGTAAAAGCTACTTTGAACAATTGTAAACAACATTTTATACAAGCTTTCCTTTAGGAATCATGTTCAGTCATCATAGTTTTCCTTAACAAATTGATTATTTTTTGGACAGTATTTAAAAACTCAGTTTTCAGTACATTGTTGTCCTTAAGAACAAGTTTTAGAAATTAGCTTTTAACAGTAAAACTTAAATAAAAAAAAAAGTTAAAATAGTTCATTACCGGTAAATTATGTAATTTCAAAGGACATAAAAGATTCTTATGGGTACTGACATTTAATAATATAATAACATAAATATTTAACAGACAGCAAAAACTACAGCATATCTTTCAGTTTACGCACTAGGCTAAGCCTGTGTTGGGAAAAATGGTTATCGACATTTTGGGTACATTTTTATCCCCGGGTCCTAATATAATAAATTAATATATAGTGTTAATAATCACAAAAAAAAAAAAAATATTGAAGACGTGGTTTGCCGCATGAAACATTTGTTTTTTTTACTGGCCGGCACTTTTTTGTGCGTAAGTTTTGTTCGATACGAGAATGATCTCCTTTGTCATCCATCTACTATTTGAAAACACACACTTCAAAGAACGCTTTACATCTAAAACACAAGTAATTCACGTTAAACTATCAGAGAAGAGATCCAGCTACCCACACCTTATTTGTAACACAAATTTTGTGTAGGCCTTATACTGCGATAATAGTAAATAAATATAAATAAATAAATAAATATTACAGGACATTATTTTTTTTACACAGCGCAATCTAGCCCCAAACTAAGCATAGCTTGTAATATGGGAACTAGATTACGGATACACTACTTAAATACTTTTTTTTTTTTTTTTTGTACATACTTATATACAACACCCAAACACAGAACAAACATCTATATTCATCACACAAATGTTTGCCCTGGGTGGGAATCGAACCCACAGCCTACAGCGCAGAAGGCAGAGTTACTACCAACTGAGCTATGAGGCTTGTCAAATCATGTAAATAGATAAAAAGGATTAGTAGTAAATGAATAATATACATACAAACATAGGTAAATAGAAAACTAGAACAAAAACATTTAAGATTTCTTCTGTTTGATCATAAGTTAATGTTTCCAGCCATCTTTGTAAAATGAGTTAAGATTGTCGCATTGATTTTTTTTGATGAAAACAATTACGTGACCGCGACTCTGAGGTTAAGTTAAGGCTCTCTATCTCGTAGATAGACTTTATGCTTCAACCGATAACGATACGATACGATATCGATTGAGCGTCGTGCTGCTAGGCTCATTGGTGATGATTCGCTTGTTGAAGCCAATTTTCAGAGCCTAAAACACAGACGACGGGATGCCAGTCTGCGTTCTATAAATTCCTCTTAACAGACGTACGGCATGCTACAACCCGTCCCTTATAGATATTCCATTGTGCCGAATACATAAATTCACCTCTACCTTAATTATTAGTACAGGTAAGGAATGTAACTCCAATCTAGGAGCCTTCAAGTCCAGAGTGAATAGATTCCTTTCAGAAAAATGTGCTCCACCTTAGGCCATATCTTTACTTGTTTTTCATGTAAGTTGCTAGCCAAACCCTTAGCAACTTAGCAAAACTAATTAAAAAATTGCTAGTAAATCATCATTTGCGTGATTTGTTTTCATTGTTATTTTATTTCATTTTGAATAAACAAACAACTACGCTTAAAATATGTTAAATTAACGATACAAATTGGGTCATAGCTGGAGCAGTTAATGGAGAATGAAAATTAGCAAATAATCCACTGAGTTTTTCTCAAATTAAATCTATACGTGATAGATTTATTTCTTTCTAATTAGTTTAATTTTAGATCATTTTATCCTAGTAATGGAAAAGTAATTTGACATTATAAAGATAAAATAAAGGCAGTTCAGCTGCATGTATCTAAATCTAATTGTAAAAGCGCTTCACAAGTAAAGTTTCTAAATAATATAGAGGTACCTATAAGTATTGTTTGAGAAAATATCTGAGGATACAAAATTGAAGTCGTATGACTCGGTCATGCGACGAATAGGATTCCGGAGTCCTGAGTTAGTGCAACAAGGCTTTAAGACAAAAAGTGGCCTTGAGCATGTTGCACTAATATGAAAAGATCTTGGAACTGCTTATCAAAGACTATTGACTAGATCCATACTGTCTCTATTGTTGAGTATAATCCTATGTAAGGTCATGGCTTCAAGGTATTTTCGTTTGGATTCAAGAGTAAGGAGGTTGTATTTAGAGAGTAAATCAGACTTACTATATATACAAAGCGTTTAGAGCTTTTGAAATTATGTAAGGTTTTGTAATTAAACCTCCTTTTTGATTGCATCAATATATTTTTGTAGAAGGTGGACCAAACCGGTACCGCGTATCGAGATGTGACCTGACCTATATCTACAAATATCTACAAATAAAGGAATGTGGATACTCTTTTGAAATCCTAAGATGTCATTATGAATCTGTACATTTTAGAAGCCTTGCCGATAACATAATCTAAATGCGGATTCAAGCACAGTTGATTTTCAAGTAGGATACCTAGATCCTATAACTGTATCAATTTGCATAGAGGTGCGACACAGATATTGTATGTTTCAGAGATCATGTCGAAAAGTTGATGAAGCTACGTTTAGGCATTATGTTGTCAGTCTCTCTAGGTCTTGTTGCAATTAAGATAAAGTCAAGCAGTAAATTAGAATACATAATAGTTTATTAAAGTGTTTGATGAAAAAAAAGGGGTCCGAATCCAGGATGACCGACGTAACCTGTGCATAGTTAGAATGATATCCATAAATTATGATTGTTTGTATTTAATATACGATATGAAGGCAACCTTCTGCTCTGGAGCAACCTTTTGCTCTGAAGCAAAAAGTTGCCTCGGATTCCATTGTACGCTATTTCATATAGTAGCAATTCATGATCTACTTTATCGAATGTTTTTATTAAATCAACTTATTATCATTAACTTGTACGTGTTTATCAAGCTTATCGAATAAGGAATTAGAGAATACGATGAGATTGGATTTTGTGGATCCTTGATTAACAAACCCATGTTGCTCACTGAGAGTGAGTTGTAGAGAAGTGGATAGCGCTTCACAAGTAAAGTTTCTAAATAATATAGAGGTACCTATAAGTATTGTTTGAGAAAATATCTGAGGATACAAAATTGAAGTCGTATGACTCGGTCATGCGACGAATAGGATTCCGGAGTCCTGAGTTAGTGCAACAAGGCTTTAAGACAAAAAGTGGCCTTGAGCATGTTGCACTAATATGAAAAGATCTTGGAACTGCTTATCAAAGACTATTGACTAGATCCATACTGTCTCTATTGTTGAGTATAATCCTATGTAAGGTCATGGCTTCAAGGTATTTTCGTTTGGATTCAAGAGTAAGGAGGTTGTATTTAGAGAGTAAATCAGACTTACTATATATACAAAGCGTTTAGAGCTTTTGAAATTATGTAAGGTTTTGTAATTAAACCTCCTTTTTGATTGCATCAATATATTTTTGTAGAAGGTGGACCAAACCGGTACCGCGTATCGAGATGTGACCTGACCTATATCTACAAATATCTACAAATAAAGGAATGTGGATACTCTTTTGAAATCCTAAGATGTCATTATGAATCTGTACATTTTAGAAGCCTTGCCGATAACATAATCTAAATGCGGATTCAAGCACAGTTGATTTTCAAGTAGGATACCTAGATCCTATAACTGTATCAATTTGCATAGAGGTGCGACACAGATATTGTATGTTTCAGAGATCATGTCGAAAAGTTGATGAAGCTACGTTTAGGCATTATGTTGTCAGTCTCTCTAGGTCTTGTTGCAATTAAGATAAAGTCAAGCAGTAAATTAGAATACATAATAGTTTATTAAAGTGTTTGATGAAAAAAAAGGGGTCCGAATCCAGGATGACCGACGTAACCTGTGCATAGTTAGAATGATATCCATAAATTATGATTGTTTGTATTTAATATACGATATGAAGGCAACCTTCTGCTCTGGAGCAACCTTCTGCTCTGAAGCAAAAAGTTGCCTCGGATTCCATTGTACGCTATTTCATATAGTAGCAATTCATGATCTACTTTATCGAATGTTTTTATTAAATCAACTTATTATCATTAACTTGTACGTGTTTATCAAGCTTATCGAATAAGGAATTAGAGAATACGATGAGATTGGATTTTGTGGATCCTTGATTAACAAACCCATGTTGCTCACTGAGAGTGAGTTGTAGAGAAGTGGATATATGCTATTGTGTACTACTCATTCAAAAAGCTTAGACAGTGTCAATAGGATGTGATGATTGGACGATACTGTTATTCTCGTATGTCGTGCTTAGAGCTGTTTTTGTAAATAGGAGTGATATAGGCGTGATTCCAGATCTCTGGAATGACTTCCTGACCAAGACATTTGCTATAAATTACTGGCTATGGTTCGAAAATAGAATTAGCAGTGTATTTCAAAAAACTAGACAGTATTTTGTCAGGGCCAGGACATTTATACCATCATCGTCCTATTTCTATCCTATCGCTGCTGTCGGAGAGAATATCAACTCTTAATTCTTTGACGTAAAAATCTGTTACATAAACATTGTTGTCCGAAAGAAGAAGAAGACGACGTATGAGGTGGTTTCCAGTTTTATTCACAATGGGTCAGCTCTTGACCCCGAAACATGCACAGGCAAGAATGAGATCTACGATGGAGTGGTTCTAGCCAGAAGGTGCATATTATTTCTCTTCTTGAAGACATACGCCTAACGGAAGATCTCACTTTTTCGTTAGATGACGTTATTTCATAATATTTGTGATAAAGGGATAATTATTTTGTGAACCACTTTGAAGCATTTTCATTCAGCTTGTTTTTTTTTCAATCAATAAATATTTCATATTGGATGTGGAGTTCCCCTATCACTAATAGGGGAACTCTTCATTTACTTAAAATATGTTTAGTCGTGTATCTGTCTACCCACTAATTCGTTGATAATTCCTTGAAGGGACAAAAGTCGAAGAAACTGGTCTTTACGATTTTACCCGAATACTTCAGAAGGAGTTTTTATGCATTAAATATATTGTTAAACAAAAAAGGGGGGAGTAAAACATGTTTCAACCTCCCCGTCTGTAGTATGTTGTAATTCTTAACATATGTAGTTTGTGTAATTTTTAGGCCGATGGCTCTACGAATACAAGCTATAGGTACAGCATAGCATTTTGCATTTGGATTTTAGGTATTACAATTTTTTACTCACCTGGTTGTATCAGCCTGACGTCGAGTATCTTGTCGACTTGCGAGTTGTATGCAGTGATGTGGAACACACACTCGGGCGAGTCTTGGATGCAGGTGATGTTCACGGGAACCAGGTCCTCTGAAACCTGCTGCCACTTCACGGTGCCGGCACCGCTGGCCGACACGTGGAACACCTCCGCCCATAGTCTGTGAATGGTATGTACAGTCAAAATCGTATCCATCATCATCACAGTCCGTTACACGCTCACTCTATACTACTTTAGTGACCCATGAACTCATGTAGACTTAGTGACCCATGGGTTTCCATAGAAGCATCTAAAAGAGTTAATTGGAGATTTGCTACAATCAACACACTGGCAGGTGGGAAGGTGTCACATTACTGAGGATAAGGAGTATTTATTCACATGAAGAAATTGTGTATTCCACTTGCGCGATAAAAGCCATATGTTAAATAGTTCAGTATTGAGTAATGATCTTAATAGTTAGCTAAGAAAATTACATCAAAAAATCATTATTGAAATTACATTTCGTTTTCGGTAAATTTGACTATTCGAAATACAAAATCGTACTGAATTAACGATATTTGTTTTTTAACTATGGTTTTTGGGCTCCTAAACATGAATAGTGCAGGCATTACATTAATAAACTGGCATTCTAGTTTCCAAAAAAAAAACAAAGTTCTTCTGCCTATCCCCTATTGTAAATGCGTGGTGTTGTACGAAGAGAGGGGAGTGACTTGTGACAGGCATATAATATAGTGTACTGGCCGGGTAATTGTGGTTTCAAAACATCGCAATAGGTAAGAATTTTTCGTTTAAACTAATGCTAACTAACTTTTTAGTTTAACCTAACCTCTCGCAAAACCTACTGAAAACAGCAATCAGGGCCTAATTATAAAAAAATGATAATATCGAAAAGTAAGAAGCAGTTTGGTCTAAAACACATATAGATTATTAGGACTAAGCGCTTTCAAAAATCTTTAATGATGCGCACTGCAAAAACTTAGAATCAGCTGTTGCGGGGAGACGATGGATGGAGGTAACTCAGGATCGCTATATGTGGCATCGGGAGAGGCCTAAGTTCAATAGTGGACGTATGTGAGCTGAAGTTTGATAACCTTGACCTGAGCCATCACACACACTTACACTACTTACACTTACTATTAGAGCACTGTGGTATCAAGGGTGTTGCACTAGACTTACTAACGTCTTACTTATGTGATCGCATACAGCGAGTTGACGTGAACGGCCAGCGTTCGTCAGGATCTTTGGTAACCATGGCATGCCGCAGGGTTCAATATTGGGGCCTTTCTTATTCTTAGTATATATTAATGATCTGCCCCAAATAGTTAAGGATGACCATGAGATTGTAGTGTTTGCAGATGATACGTCACTTCTATTTAGATTGAAGCGACAAATGACTAACTTTGTCAAAGTTAGTCAGTTGTACATAAACAACGCAATCTTAAAAATTTTTAACTGGTTTAATGTAAATAACTTAGTACTTAATCAGAAAAAGACCAAATGTATTCGATTTATTTTACTGATTATGTAACTGAAGTTGAAGCCAATTTAAAAGTTAAAGAGGAAAACATAGAATTAGTCAATACCACTGTATTTTTGGGATTAACCTTCGATAATAAACTTCAATGGGGCCCACACAGAGATAAACTGGCCGAGAGACTTAGTTCTGCAGCATATGCTGTAAAGAAGATACGTCTTCTCACAGACGTTGCTGAAGACTATGCAAAGAGACATGGGCACAAATACAATAGCAAAAGAGCGAGATGATGGTCTTTGCGGCTGGTGGTCGTCTCCTTAGTCTTATAATGTCGGTTTGTTTAACAAGCCTCATAGCTCAGTTGGTAGTACCTTCTGCGCTGTAGGGTTTGGGTTCGATTCCAACCCAAGACAAACATTTGTGTGATGAATATAGATTTGTTCAGTGTTTGGGTTACTACACCCAAACTCATATAGTACGTATGTATTTACAAGGAGTATTTAAGTATTATATCCGTAATCTAGTTACCATATTACAAGCTATGCTTAGTTTGGGGCTAATGGCGCTGTGTAAAAAATAATGTCCTGTAAAATTTATTTATTAATTTATTTGTCTTGATGGTAGCGAGCTAGCCATAGTATCCAGGCAATTAAATATTCAGGTCATGTGGTCACTACTTATCTAAAAGATGAAAGTGACGATGAAAGAGAGCGTAAGGCACTGGCGGTAAGAAGAAATATGCTGATTCGCAGGTTCGCACAGTGCTCAGTAGAGATCAAGGTGATACTGTTTAAATCGTATTGTCAATCCTCCAGTGGCTTGTGGATCAAGTATACCAAAAAGTCCATCAGTGTCCTACGTGTCCTGTATAATAACTTGTTCAGGGCTATGGTGGGGTAACCTTGGTTCTACAGTGCCTCCGGTATGTTTGCTGACGCTCATGTTAACGATTTTTATGCGGTCATGAGACATAAAATTACTTCAATACACCAAGAATTGTGGGTAGCCCCAACAGGATAGTTAAGGCCCTTACAGGTAGATGGGACAGTGCTTTGCAAAGTTACTGGGTCACAGCCCTTATGATCCCATTTGCTAAGCAATCTGCTTTATAAATTAAATCTATGCTGGTGTTTTGCGTATCAATTTTTGAGGCTGTTTATTTTATCTATATCATTTGTACTATTTGTGACTTTATTTTTATAAAGAATGGATCTATAAGTTTATATATAAATTGAATTGAATTGAATTGAATAGTGTCTACCTTGTGATTGGGTTCATTCTAGTGAAGACGGTCATTTTCTACAGGTTCTCTAAATGTAAACATGTTTCGCTCGCGTGTCTGTATGTTGCACAACATTTTCTCCGAAACTACAACCATCGAATCTCCTCATATCATCATAATATAAGTTACCGTCTAACGATTTCGATCAGTGAAAAATTGAAACTTATCAGAAATAATGCAATCTCGAACTGCAGCTAGTATGTTCCTTCATCAAATCCTGGGAGGGTGCCAACTCGCAATCGGCAGCATTAAATGGGAGCTGCTAACTGAACGTTAATCTCCTTTTGTGTGCTACTTATTGGCAGGATAAGTTGGAACTTACCCTGTTAATCTATGTTCTGACAAGACATAAGAAATATTCCTACCAGTATTTTACTTCACGCTGCTTTATACAAAACTCTATATAGAATATTTACGAGACTGACAGTCAATGAAATGATAAAACTATAGACCTAATGATAAGGCAAAGCTTTTAACCGCTTCTGTGGTCTAGTGGTTTGCCGACTGGTGTCAGATCTAGAGATCCCGGGTTCGATCCCCAGGGGGAGTACAATATTGTGCTTGGTTCGGTTGGTGGTAGCACTTTGTTTAAGTTCTACCACCATCTTACCTAAGTCTGTCCCATAACAACAATTCTTAAATTGTTGTGTTCCGAAATTTAGAGGTAAGATAGCCAGTTCCTCAGTTTGATAGGACTCCGGGTGAAGTGCGCTTCCACATTCGACCTTATCATAACTTAAAAAATCAATTGATTTGATTTTTCGAGATGAAGGCCAAGCAGCTCCCCGTCGTACAATAAAAAAAAAGTCACTCCATGTGAAATGCTTAGAAATTTTCAAAGCAAGTTCCGACTATTAACATAAAATTACAGCAACAGACCGCACGCTCCACATATTTTTTATCTTATTATTGTACACTGCTATCATAAACTCTTTATCAGCCAATAAATGTCAATTATTGGACAGGGTTTCCTTCAGAACTGGACTGGAATCCCACTCGACAGACGAATGAAAGATCGTAGTGAAGTTGTTAGACAACAGACAGATGGAATCTGCTGCCTATCTTCTGTCCATGGGATTGTTGGAGGAGTTAACTTCATAAGCGTTCACCACGGCAATGTTATACATCACCTAACATAACCATCAAGCTATTTCTTGGTAATCTTAATTGAAATGATGCGAATCAATTATTTGTTATTTAGCTGATAAAAGCTGCGACGATACTAAAACGCTCACTTACTCACTTCTGCATAATAATAGCCATAATTGTGAAAATCTTTGTTGCACCGAAAAGCTCTCGAGATACGAATGTAATTATGTAGGTACAGCAATCGGAATATTATAAAAGTCCCCAAGGGGAAGGTGTGATACACCTCCTAGTAGACTACCTTGGGCAATAGAATCGGTGGCTTTTGCGGTTACGGCTTCGACTGATCTTCAACTGATGGTAGGCATCATACTGCGATCTGAACTGAACCTGTTCAAAACTGGAGTCACGGATAGCGCTCTGTGACGAGGCTGCTCGGCTACAGAATCGGCAAGGGAGAAGACGGGCCTTAGGGAAATGCTTGGTCCCGACTTGGAGCAAGCATCATCGCCCACAACACCACTGTCACTTTCATTGTCGCTTTCGCGTACTCATGTGCTCAATAAGTGTCACCAACAACCCAAAGTCTTACTCCGGTATTTCAAGGAGCTGGGCTGGCTGGGTTAGAGTTAGTTAGTATATTAAAGTCATGGGGGACAATGCACAATTCACCCCACAGCGGGACGTCAGTGCAGGCCTTGGTCACCCCCACTCAGAATAAGAATAGTGGTTACGGCTGAATGGTGGCAACACTAGTGGTAGGACCTGTAAAAGCCCACCTGGCTAGCGATGACCTTCCTGCTGCAATCCGGCGACAAACGGTTTGCCATATTGGGAGAGCTAGTGCTTTCTGGGAATGACGCTCCATCGTAGACCTCATCATTGCTTGTCTAAACTAGACAAGTGGCATTTTTTTTATTGTATTACGGGGAAGCGCTTGGCCTTCATTTTACCTGGTTACAAGTTAAGATAAGGCCGAAGGTGGAGGCGCACTTCACCCGGAATCCTCAACAAACTGAGGAACTGGCTTTTTTACCCTAAATGCCGGAACACAACAATTTTAGAATTTATCACTTTTAAAACTTGCCTAAGTGGTACTATACATTTTATACGTAGTGTGAGACGCGAAACCAAACGAGAGGGCGCCGCAATTGCAACCTACCTGGCGAGTCACACTCACCTTGATGATGATTCATCTGTTGAATCGAAACCGTTGGTGCCTACATCAATATAATTTTAGAATTGTTAATATGGCATAGAATGTCTAGAATTTACCTTAGTAAATGGCCATCACGTCGGCGCGAGTTCTGCCACGGGCTGTCTTCATAGCGGTACGCCTTCCGGAGGATGGGCGCGCATGAGCACGATAGCTTGTTGCCCATCGTACGCGAGCCACAATCGGCGCACTGCACTATGCCGCCTGGAAATTGTCGAAATTGTTGCAAATGTGTGTGAATATATAGCATGATGACTTTATTAGAAGATACAGGTGCAAGTCCCAAAGAGAAGTATATTTTATTTAACATTTATAACATCCCATATTATTCTTAAGTATAGCTCAGTAGAGGCCATTTTTGCTGCTACTTGCTATTAATCAATTTTTGTATTTAAATTTTTATCGTAGGTATTTTTTATCTGTATTAAGCTTGTATATTTTGTGAAGATTTTTAATTAGGAAATTTAATTCTCAATACTCAAACTCTATATTTTTATTGTTATACTTGAGTTACATTATAATCTTATTATTATATATATTACATTAATAAAACACTGTACATGTACCCTATAAGGGCATTGCAACATTTTTGAAAGAAGGGTTATTGTGGAGGGAGGGAATATTTTGATTCTGATTCTGAAGTGGCAAGATCAACTATTTCTTGCGGTTTTGCCAACATATATGGTCAGGAAACCGTTCTTGTATAGTAATAACTCGCAGGTTGCGTCACTAACTCAAAACATACCCGATGCTATTAATAAAGATACTGGTTTTAATTTTTAAAAAAGTCAGGGTTCACTCACAGCGAGTAGCAAAGTCCTCGTACCGCGATGAAATATTTTGATGGAAACACCAATTTAATATCGGGTTCAAAGACGCTGTGAGTCTACAGCCATCTTCGGGTTCAATTTAGAAAAATCCAAAAATCGTCAAAAAATATTAATTTGGATTAAAACAATAACAAAAAAAAAACATTAACGCCCTTTTCCGAAATAACTGTTTTCAAAAGTCCAGGTACCTACTTCTTTATTTTTTTGGCATGTTTACAAGATTAAATGCAGCTGCAACTGCATTTTTCATGTTTTAATCAAACTAAACTAAGCTTTTAACACTTTAGCCGAACGAGTATAACAACACATTGCATCTGCCTAAAATTACGAGATAAATTAGTCAGTAAATAAACTAGCCATGTACGGTCGACACACCAAAGGTTCCAATTCATATTTCAAGGCAAAATCTCACGTTTCTTGAATGGTGGTCCCTTTTTATTATTTGTTGACAGAGCGGCAATTCACACTCTGTGAAAATTTCAACTTTCTACCTTTTACGGTTCAAGACATGCAGCCCACTGAGAGATGGACGGACACCACTATCCGTCCATCTGTCAGAACTTGAAAGTGAGGTAGAAGAGTGTGTATTTCTAAAAAATTAGGTCCCGTTGGGTACGGAATACTTTTGGAAATGTAACTCACCCGCGGTCCCGTGATGTCACCAGGTGCCATCGGTTCGCGATAAAGAGTGTCCGCGGTTGAGGCTCTGCGACCGCTGTGTGCCGTGGCGGCTCGGGTGTTTCACAACCCCATGCTGCAATCAACACTCATACTTACATGTTCGATCACTTACCACATACATACAAACATTTCAAATCCATTTTTATTTATTCCATGGTTTAAATATATAAAGGAATTGCATTATTAACAGCTACTAGTTTTATTTAGATAGAAATACAATGAAAGTGATCGACAGTGCAATGGAAGCATGCAAGGAAAGCTTATGTAACTACAATACATACAGGTGGACCGTTTTGTACAAATAGTTTTAAATTACGGATTCCGGATCGCTTTCAATTTATTCACGAAATTGAATTGGACGATGCAAACGCAGCATTTATGTTAGTGTTTAGACTACAGAGGAATATTTCAACCTCAATGCTCAGATTAAGTAAACACCTTCACATTTTGATCACTTAGCAAAAATTTGTAGTTTTTGTATCGCAACATTTGTGTATGCTTATCTAAATGTTATCTTTAGAACTGCAAACGCTTTTGCAAGATGTGTGAAGTAGACATGACTCATAATCAAGTTTTTCCTACATTGGCACGCTACTCAGGTTCAACCTAAATGTCAATTTGCACGCACCATCTATGAGCAAATTCGTCACAGCGATTTAAAAACATTCATCGTTAATTTATCGCATTGATTCAGTACTCTGTTCAATATTTGATAACGATTAAGAAGCCGTACGAGTTTAAGCGTTGCGCACTAACACTGCGGCGTCAAGGATTAATCACTAGTTTAGTTCGTGGTCGTGTCAAGCATAAGGGAAAGGGGCAATAACCTCGTTTTTCCAATTACAATATAGCTAGGTACTAACTAAAGTATTTTCTCACCACTGAACAACAGATTCACGACTTTTCCCCTGCGAAAATTCACCGATAACCGGGGGTAGTCAGAGACACGTCCTAACATACGTTCGGCACATGCCCAACGTTTGCAAATAGCTAGTATTCAATAAGTGACGGATTGCAAGCATCACAGATCTTCTAACCACAGACTAAGCTTGAAATATCACTTACTTACTTACTTACACATTAATATGCTAAACTTGCTTAACCTTTATGCTAAAGGAAAAGTCGCAAGATAAATGCTAATTAAATATACCTTAAAATAAATTTGTGAAATTTGTGGCTAAAATAACTTTCAATACATTGGCAAATAGGTTTCGGCGCTTAGCCTATCCTATCAAATAGCAATTAAAATTTCTAACGCCGCATTTAGATCTTGTTGGTCGGCAGCGCTCCAGATCATGCTAGATTAGTTTAACAGAATGTGGGTCAGAGTTTGGTTGCATATTTCATACCTACACCAGGTACATTCATCATTTCTGGCCATTTTACTGATCGTTTTCTTTATTTTCTTCTTGTTTTATTTGATCGTATTACTGTTTATTTGCTCATTGCATTTGCATTATTTGTAAGTAATTTTTTACGCCATTTTTATTTTTATCAGAAGATCTTTGAATCTGAAAACTTCGGCTGAAAACGAAGCTTTGACGAAGATGAAATTTTGAGTTGAATTGACAGATTACTATTGACAGACAATTTGCGATTCATTTGAGCTTTATTCATTGCTTACAAATGAACTGTTTAAAATACAAGGTCGAATTATTTCTTATTAATTTTATTTGTAAATGTAATTAAGTGTAGACTGGGATACGAATACATCATGTGTGTATTGTTATTGATCTGCCGTCTATTTTTAAGTAAATGGAGAGGTACATACATTTCTAGGTTATTCTACAGATTATTTAAATATCACTTTGATTTTTGTGCCTAATTAAGAAACGCATGTGCAAGGGTTTTATCATATGCTCACAACATTTTAAGGGATTTATAATACTAATATAACCAATCATGGATAAGCTCAATATAAACTAGAATATATCTACTAAATAAATACTTATGTACATACATAATTTATAAAATGCTTTATTCACGACACGACACACACTGTTCTAATGTAATTATTTTAATCGGGCAGTACAAAATATTAGTAATTTATTAAATTTTGCAAACATTTTACAATCATTTGTGAACATGCAAAATATAATTTGCTCGTTAATTATAATTTTACTGTGTGTAAATTATCTTAACTTGCGAAATTTATTATTGTTTTTAAGGTTTAAAAATAGGTATGGCTTAAAAATGGCCACACAGACATTCACGAGGAGGGGTCAAACACTTGATGTGCAGTAGTTAATCTATACGTTTTTACGAACCTCGAAATTGTTCCAATTTTGCGCAGAAAATTTAGCAGCCTCCACGCTCTCTTTAGCACCCATATTTACGAACCCGTGAATTCACTCGAATGAACTATGACAATCTATGTCGATGCGTATGTTCTGAGCTCGTGATTCTTGTGCACTACGCCGTACTCTTATGCTTATGAGTCGGTTTTGATAAGCATTAAAATACCTCTATCTTCGGTCGTTCGCTATGTTAAAAATTCAGTGTTGAATAGTAAATTAGGGGTGGTGTAGGTTGCACGGAGTAGGTAGCGATGCAGGCGCGGAGCGGTGACGGCGGCTCGGCGCGAGATAGCGGCGCGGTGCGGCTGTGCGCGTGTAAACACGGCCAGCTGCGGGCCCGGCTGCGGCGCTCACCACCCGCCCGGTCAGCGCCGCTCCAAGCCACCGCTCCACAGCCTCCGTGCAACCAACACCTCCACAACACGCACGCACACAACCAAATCGCTACCAAATCAAAATATTACGGCTAAATGCACGGTTGCTAACTGTACGGCAGGGTGACACCGGCAGCTCGGCCAAATGTCAGAGCAGACTGGGTCGCGATCTAAGCGTGGCTGTGTGCGCACAGTCGCGGCTGCTGTCACCGCGCACCAACATCCGCCGAAAGCCGAGACGCAGCGACGCCCAAATCTAGCGGACTCTACGGTAGCCTGCGCCCTCGATCTCCAAAATTTAGCACACGTATACTATTTCAAAATACTATACTCATTTTAAATTAACTATTAAGCTGGATAATTCACTTTTTTTCATGTAATAAGATCCTGCGCGTTTCAAGGATCCGCATAGGAAAGGTATGAAATAATTGTATTGAGACTAAGAAGATCATCAATGGAGGTTCGTGCGGTGCGGTGCGGCGAGGGGCGGGGGTGCGCGCGCACGCTGTCCGAGACAACATTCGATTTTGGTCCATGACTGTTGGATGCTTACAGTGGCCCACCAAAAGCTTTAATAGTTCATTCTAGGCTTTCGAGAAAGTATGGTTACATATCTGTCCAGAATATGACAAACTGGTTTAGGTGCCTACCTTTTTTAGACTACAACTCATTTATTTGCAAGTAAATTTTTTGTCAATAAACATATCAGTTGATAAGCATATTAGAAGTTGTACTAACCATCATAACCTATATGTCCTAGATCATAAAGTCAAGATGTCCATTAGCCACTGCGTATTCATTGAGGCAGACATTTCGATGCATACGATGCCTAATGTATTTATTAATGTCTGACAAGGACGCAATGGCGATTCAAGAACCACATAAAAACGGTTAAAAAATGTTTCTTGCACATCAAACACAAAATACTTGTAACCAGGTGAGATGAAGGCCAAGTGGTTCAATGTCGTACAACAACAAAAAAACTGAAAAAGATACAAATCCAAAAATAAAATAATCTCATTAAAATGTGTATCATTACATCACATGCTGATCAGCATGTGGATATCTACACTAAAAAGTAGAGTAAGTTCGGGAAGATGGCTATTTTCAATACGTTGTATACGCATACAATAAAATATCAGGTAGTTACAAATTTAAAAAAGGCTAGAAATATTCATTTAATTAAACTAAATAAAACTTTTCTATGCATTTTCAATGGAAACCATTGACCGTAACTTTGAGACTGAATATGTCGTCTGAAGATTTACAGGACAGCATTATGTTCTACGTATTAGGCCTTGGGAGGAATCCAATAGTTACCCATAAAAAATCATATTAAGAACTTCATATTAAATAGTCCACTACTAGCACTAGCAAGTCTTCATTTATACTTTAACTGGACACATTTTAACTATTCTTTATTTCTCTCTTTTGTTTGTTCTGTGTTCGGGTATTGTATCATATAGTACGTATGTATTTACAAAAAGTATTAAAGCATTCTATCCGTAATCTAGTTTATATATTACAAGCTTTGTACAAGTATAAAGAAGGTACAAACTCAATGACACATACAGCCTGATAGGTATTTTTTAAGTTTTCATAAAAACTTAGCATATTTCTTGGTACTATAAAATGAGCGTTCCTGGCGTTGAGTCGATTAAGACCAATATTTTTTAGATAAATGTCGCTTCAGATATAATGTACATTTCATTTGAAATCTAGAAACGCAATATTTAATCAAAAGTTTTAATAAAAATGTAACTTTCTTACAAAAAATAATTTTAAGTAAAATACGACAAAAAATTAAAAATTGGTATCCACAAATTAGGGGTTTGAGTTTCCAGACAAAAATAACCTATTTCAGTCCGCTGTATAGTAACACATCGATACACCATACCTTACACTGAGGAACGCCCTTGAGTTGTACAAATGGGTATAACACTTGTGTATCAAGTATAGCTGCAATCTCTTGGATGGCACGGCTATCCACCTCAATGTACTGTATCACTACTCACTACTGGATACCTCCCAGGTAGATATTCCATTAAAACCGATTCGCTGCTACTCTCTTCAGATACTAGGTACTACGAAAAACTACTACATGCTCATTTTGATACATGTCTCATGTCTACGACTTCCTTGGGGAGACTGTCTTTTTTTTATTGTACGACGGCGAAGCGCTTGTCCTTCATCTCACCTGGTTACAAGTCAGGATAAGGCCGAAGGTGGAGGCGCACTGCACCCCGAATCCTCAACAAACTGAGGAACTGGCTATCTTACTTCTAAATGCCGGAACGAACAGGTAGGAAAGTAGATACACTATAGGTACAGTTAGGTAACGTACATATTTAAATCTTGAACGTAAAGGAAAACATACCTAAAAATAAATGTACCTACCTAACATGATTACATACACATTAGTCATAAAAAATGACGTCTGATTAAAGATGGTGGTAGCTAGCCGGGCAGACTTAAACAAAGTCCTACCACCAACCAAACCGAGCACAATATTGTACTCCCCTGGGGATCGAATCCGGAACCTCTGGATCTGAAATCGGTGGGTTAAACCACTAGACCACAGAAGCGGCAAAACTCAGAAATTGATCGCCTTGTCTGACATCCACAAGTTTTTTTTTTTAGGTACACAGACATTAAATTTACACAGCGCCATCTAGCCCTAAACTAAGCATAGTAATTTGTAATTGTAATATGGGAACTAGATTACGGATAGAATACTTTAATACTTTTTGTAAATATAGGTATTAAAAAATATAATTTTATTTTGATTGAATCAACACAGCACAATTTACAAGATGAATCACACTTTCTAGTGATTGTGTGTGATGTGACTGATTCCAGGTTCTGATTTGCGTGTTTGATCAGTCACAGTAAGTAATGAATTTTGCCTTATGAGTATTACATCACACTAATATTATAAAAAAACAAAAGTTTGTTTGGATGTCTGAATGGATGTTTGTTCTCCTTTACGCCGAAACAGCTAAACGGATAGAGCTGAAACTTTGTACATGTGCTGCTCTTGAATAGGACAGTGATGGAAATGAAAATATCTCATACATAGCCAAATTATAAACATTGTTTCCTTGGTACTTCACGCTAAAAGTACTGAATGTACCGAGATGAAACTGCGCATAGGTTGTTCTTGATCGGGAAAAATATAAAAGCTACTATTTATACGCGAACGAAACCGAAAGCAGAAACTAGTGAATAATAGTACTCATGAGGGAGAATTGTGCGAAGTTAATAACGGGGGCAAGGCACACTACTGTGGTAGGTAGCGCCTTAGTATGGCAAACTCAGTTTAGATACTTAGTAATGAGTTCATTGCAGTGTCCCAGTTTGTAAAGCGAATGCACCGTGAAATCCTAGCGAGATGAGATTTTATACATAACAAATGCATCGTGTCACGTGAATTTTGAAACAACTGAAGACTTTTAATGTGACGACACGATTCATGAATTACAGGGATCATCGGTGGGCGAAATAAAAAAATGTAATAGGCAACATAATCTTGACCTGCTCAACTTTTGGTTCGTACACTATTTTGATACTACTAAGCTTTTCCAACGTGAATCGGTATCCATTTATCTTCTATAAAGGTGGATAAACTAGTTAAATTCTTGATTTTGCGATTCAATGCATAGATTTCATAATTATATTTGTTCTCAAATCTTAACGATCGAAATTTGATTGTTCCAAGATGTATGAACACAAAAAAAAACTTTGTATGCAATAAAGTAGTTTTTTTGTACGACGGGGAAGCGCATGGCCTTTATCTCACCTGGTTACGTTGAGATAAGGCTGAAGGAAGCGCATTTCACCCGGAATCCCCAACAAACTGAGGAACTGGCTATCTTACCTCTAAATGCCGGAGCACAACAATTTTTAGAATTGTTGTTATGGCCACAGAATTTGGTAAGATCTTGGTAGTACGGACTTAAACGAAGTCCTACCACCAACCAAAATGATCAATATAATCGCTTTTCCTTTTTGTTTTTCAGCATAGGATGTGTTACCAAATATTTTTCATTCACAATAAAAAATAATATGCACAATCAAACTATGTGCAAGGGAAGCAGGCTACCTATGGATTGATACAAATGATATTTAGGTTAGGTACTGTTCTAGACCGGTACCAGACGGAAGCGTGCCCAAGAAACTGGGTGCATTGCCATTGCGCTGAATAGCTATGTAAATTCGCTGGCCCAAATAAGAGCCAGCCTTGGGGTCACGTGTCACCTCAATAAAAAGCCCCGCAAGATTGTTGAAAACTCAGAGGGCACTTGCGAACTCAATTATGTAAATATTTTTCCATCTTCATAATTATTCGGTATTTTTTTTCATTAGCTATGAAGTGACTATAGAAACTCACTAAACTATCAGAGATACCAGCTACTAACGGAAAGTTCCACTCGCGAGAAAGGAGCAACTGAGAATGAGATAAAAGTATCAACTTATTAAAACTAACGCAAGGAAACCCAGTGAGGGAATGAAGGGCTTTTCCTGTAATATTACTTGTTATTACAATAAAAGTACGGTAGTAACAAGCCTCACAGCTCAGTTACCAGTACCTCTGCCTTCTGCTCGTAGATAATAATAATAATAAATATGACAGGCAATTAATTTTACACAGCGCCACCTAGCCTCAAGCTAAGCATTGCTTGTAATATGGGAAACTAGATTAGGGATATAATACTTTTTGTAAATACATACGTACTATATGATACAACACCCAAACACAGAACAAACATCTACATTCATCACACAAATGTTTGTCCAGGGTGGGAATCGAACCCACAGCCTATAGCGCAGAAGGCAGAGCTACTACCAACTGAGCTATGAGGCTTGTTATACAGAGGTGAAATTTATTAAATTAATAGAAATTGATTTTTGCTGGGATTTTAAATAACTTTATAAGACGGGGATTTTGTCAATATCTTTCGAAAAATTGATCCGTATGATTAGCTATTTTTTAATTTGCACTTACACTCATTAATCGGTAAAAGGTTTTTGTAACGCGCCACTATAAGGGTAAAATTCTTGGTATGGCTTGTAGTATATAATGTTAAAAGGGGTTTCATTATTCACTATTTGATTTTTATTTACTGAAACCCCCTGTATTGACATTGAGGGTTGCAAAGGGGGTAAATAAGATAATAATATTGGGAAATGTCATGTGACAGGGCTTAGTCAGTAGATTTCCTGATTAGTTTATTCTTGTCCTTTATATTAAATTCATACTACATTAGTTTGTATTAATTTTTAAGATCAAGTTTAAAAGAAGGATCGTCGAGTCTTGCAAGATATTGACGTGATGATTTTTGTCTTCTTATTAAACAAAAACAGTTATTTTTAATTTAATATTTTTTTCATTCAATAGGGTTGCCAAGCCAAGGGTAAAAAAGGGGTATAAGATCTATGCATTACTTTTGGAATGTCATGCAAGGGGCTTAACTGCGCACATCGCAGCGGAAAGCCCATTTTTTAAATTAAGCATAGCTTGTAATATGCGGGAACTAGATTACGGATAGAATACTTTAATACTTATCGTAAACACATACGTACTATATACTATATGATACAACACCCAAACACAGAACAAACATCTAAATTTGTCATAAAAATGTTTGCCCTGGGTAGGAAACGAACCCACTGCCTACAGCGGAAAAGGCAGAGTTATTACCAACTGAGCTATGAGGCTGGTTTATTTATTGTCCACAACTAAGTAGAAAAGTCTTTCTCCAAAACTATAATTGTTATAATCAACACGCTTGGCAGTCATAATGATAAAAATCGAATAGAATTAAATTATGCTTTATTGCTCACAAATAGTGTGTAAGTATAATGTAAGGTATTGTCGCTAAAAGCGATTTCTTCTAGGCTAATGTAGAATGTTTTGGATGTTTTGGTGTTTAACTCATCAAAATCCTACCACCAACTAAGTCAAGCACAATATTGTACTCCTTTGGAATCGATCCCGGGACCTCTGGATCTGACACCGATGGGCAAACCAATAGACCACGCAGGTGGTTAAATCCACAAGCTTTAATTTGCTGAAAACTGTAAAATGCGTACACCTTCATGTAACCTTTGATGAGCCCCCAGAATCGGAATCCGCCCCTGCTCAAACCAATAGGTACACAAGAACGCTTTTACCCGAAGAATTCTCAACCTACATCTGAGAACTTTAGATAAATCACGGATTTTCTGCTGGTCGTGTAACCAGTGTGCATTTAATGAATGACCCAGTTTATTCCCGGCGCTTACCTCGGTGCTACTAGCGCGGGCTACTTAGGCTAGCTTGATATTAAATAGAAATATCCGCTTTAGGTAGGAACGTACTTAATAAATACGTAGTTATATATCATCATCATAATCAGCTATTAGGTAACCCACTGCAGGGCATAAGCTTCACTAACCTGTTAAGAGCCATTTGCATCCAGGTTTTACCCTGCACAGTAGCAATGTCGTCACTCCACCTGGCTGGTGGTCTGCAACGGTCTCTAATTAATCGTCACCACTCCATTAAGACCTTACTCGACCTGCCACCACCAAAACTTGCCAGGTGTCATGCCTAGCTCCATTTGAGTACAGTAATACGGACACCTGTCAACTACCTTCGTCCTACGCTGGATTTTTGTACCACGCACTCTGTATAAATAATTCAACATTTATAGTAGTATAAAATGTGTGTCAACTTTAAAGTTAAATGCCGTTTTTATAAAAAAAAAATCTACTGGCGTCTTGCAATACAAATAGTTCAACATTTGAATAGAATACGCTGGGCAGACGGGTTGAATCGCAGTGTAGAAAATATACAACAGAAAATGTTGCTAGCCATTATTCAGGTTCCAGGATGAAAAGTATCCTATATGTTATGCATGTATTTATGTTTTTAGGTAACTAATAGTTCACCCCATACTGAAATCTCGTGATATCTGATTAATATTAGGTATTCAACCACGAAAATTATTTCTCAAGAAGAAAGTTATTAACACTTCGATAAAAGTGTGCTACATCTTTACTACATCTTCCTCTCAGTACACTTTTTCTTAATCTCTCTCTTATGTCACCTGAGTGTTCGAGGCTCTCTCTAGTTGCTAACTCTCATTCATGCATCGCCAGAATGAGAGCAAAGCACCATAACACCGAGCGTGGGTGGGCAATAAGTGAATAAGTCACTCCTTACTAATATGAAAAGGTTGATATCTTCTTGTTTTGTTTTTGAAAAGTTCTCTCAAAACCATTGCTGTGATAGTCGTGATTTAAAAATCTACCCCTACAGCCCACTAAAGTGACAGTTGACAGACTAGGCTATGTTTAAAAATGAAGTTTATGTTCATTACCAGTTGACTTACACAATAAGGCAACCGGTTTCTTCTGTATATATGCAATAATTTAACTGTGAACACCAATATATAAATAATATGTCTGCGAAGCTTGGTGATTATGGCCGAACCTAATAGTTTTGGAGAAAGTTCTTTCTACATTGTGATGTATAATAACGAGCTGTTACCGTGGGTACCTAGTCAAACCTATAACATTCCAAAAGTTATCCATTTGCTTGGCAACCCTGGTGAGTCAAAAACAATAAATGTATTCATATTCTAATTCAAAAATATTTATTGGGATCTATAAATTTTAGGGTACATACGTTATAATTGAAACGATGACACTGCAAAAGTTTTATAAAATCTGAGTAGCAGAGTCAGCGCCCTCCACCGAAAACAAATCAAATAGTTCCATTAATTAACTATGATCCATAATAGAAGAAATAATATTAAATCTTAAGAAATCAAACTAAGCCTAAGAATATATATAGAAACAAAGGTTCCTATTATAATTAGTTATACATAAAATATGTAATGTACATGTATATGTAATTATATAATAATACAATTATATAATTATAAAAAAATATACACCATACTGTTTCAATAACGCAGTGTGGAGTGGGAAGGATAGGAAGGGAGAGGAGTGGGAGGAAAAGGTATAATTATTAATTTGGTAAACTTTATTGCTGGGTTATCAGGAGTTCTTCCGTTTCTTCGTAAGTTAAAGAAAGAAGCCAAGTTATGCATATAGTAAGTATTACATTTGCTCAAGGGGAGGTGGTATAATATGTTAAGGACTTTGTTAATTTTGTTATACAAGGAATTACTTAGGTAGTAAAAATGTCTGCGTGCAACAACCGTTCTGCAAAACTCTGTTGAGCACACAATGTCAGATCTACGTTTTGTATCGGCAATTTTGGGATTAAATGTGATTTGGGACTGTTTGCGAATTACTGTTCCAAGGATAAATAATTTCCGCACTCAGAGGACGCCACAAAGAGAATACAAGGCAGTTGAGGAGAAACGTCTTGGCTTGAAGGTCATTACTTTAAGGACAGCTTTTGTGATCTCTCTACTCTTAGCATTTGGGTCTTAGCGGAACCTCCCCAAGCAGTAATACAATAAGAAAAGACAGATTGTGCGTGGGCATAATAGACGGTTTTGAGGCAAGAAAAGTCACCACTGTTCCTAAAATTTTTTTAAATGTAAATTAACTAATTTTCTAGTTCTAGAAACTGTACATTCGTCGAGTCGTAGTTCGTACAATGTCAAGGAAAAGCAGGAATGGGCAATTAGAGAAAATTATTGGGTTTTTAAGTGTGGAAAAAAATCAATAAATATAGTTTTTTCAACATTCAAAGTTAATAGGTTATTCGAAACCACGCAAGGACAGAATTAAGGGCTGATTGAGCATAAGACTTGGTCTCAGTCCAGTCTCTTCCACTAACGAGGAGAGCTGTGTCATCGGCATAGGTAAAAATGCTGCAGCTGGGTAGAGACATATTGACTAGATCATTTATGTAGACGAGGAAGTGGGTTGGTCCGATTATACTTCCTTGCGGGACACCAAATGAGGAAGAAGAGCTGTCTCGCTAAAAAAGTGATTAATAACCACAACCTGACGTCGACCTCATAAGTAACTATTGAACAAGTTATTGACACCACCTCTGATGCCAATGTCAGTGAGTTTGTTCAGTAAAATGGGCACAGAAACGGTGTCAAATGCTTTAGATAAATCGAGTAATATATCAATAGTTTTCAGTTTCTTTTCAAAGTTTTTTGCGATAGAGGAGGTTAGTTCAGTAACCACGTTTTCCGTAGAACGACTACTTCTGAAGTCATACTGATTGTTGGCTAAAATATTATTATTATTAAGGAATGCAATGAGTCGATTATTCAGATTTTTTTCAAATATTTTGAATATTACACTGCGTCCAGATAAAGGACGGTAGTTATTAATACAACTCTTGCCAACCTCCCTTGTGTACTGGGTTAAGTAATGCTTTTTTCAAAACGGAGGGAAAAATACCGGATGACATACACATGTTAAATATAATAAGTTAGGATAGGAATGAGAATATGTCTTGAGTTTTTTATGACTGAGGTAGGTATTTTATCGCAGCTGACCGCCGATTTTTCTTTTAGGCTTAGTATAATGTATTCGATTTCTACATTGTCTTACTGATAATGTGGAAATCGAATACAAAGTAGCAGAATAGTAAGAGGGCCATCGAGTTAAGAGGAAGAGATTTATTGGTTAAAGCTAAACAAGAGGGTTGGATTATTTTAGAGGCAAGATTTAGTCCAACATTGGCGAAGAACCTGTTTTCTGAATTAACTGAGGAGGCAGGATCTGAAGAAAGATTAATCAGACCATGAAAGCTAGGCTTAAATTTGCCATTTTCATCAATCATAATTTTTCAAGTTGCTTTTGTATTGCCCGTGGCCTTTTGGAGTTCATTGCGCTCAAAGTCGCGCTTAACTTTTTATAGTAGGTTGTTGCAAAAATTTCGATATCGTGTGAAAGAGAGCTTGAGAATACAATTATTTTTACTTTTGCAATATTTTCTATATAAACTATCACGGTGGCGATTGCACCTAAGAGGGCCAGGAGTAATCCAGGGCTTGAAGATACGTTTACGACTAAAAGTTGCAGGAACTTGTAAGTGTTTAAGTATAATGGTAGAAAGAAGATGGACAAAGGTCTCCGAAATAAATTCAGCATCCGTTGAGGACAGAAGAAGAGAGAAAACTGTGGTATCAATTTCTTTAGACATAGCATGGAGATCTAATTTTGGTGTTACTTTATTTAAACTTTTACCTGGAATTGTAGATCAATAGAGAATATAATGGGTGCATGGTCAGTAAAACGCGAGTTGAGAATCAGGTTAATTGCATATCCAGGAGATTTAAAAATAATGTGAACAATATAGTTACTATGTCTGGTTGGCAGAACATACGCTGGAAACATCCCATGAGACGCAACCAGGTTAAGGTAGTCATCATAATAATTGTCATCTGAGCTAGCAATGATGTTTATTTTAATGTGAAAATGTGAAAATGACTGTAGAAAAGTTTCGAAGTTAAGATAGGTTATGGTATAGGCTTTCAAGAAATGGTTCTAGTTTAGTGGTGGAGGGCGATCGATAAATAGCCAGTATTGCAGTTCTTTCATAAAGTTTCAGTACAAGGCAATTTGAATCTGTAAAGGATATGGAGACTACGCTACAGTTTAAAGTACCATGAACGAAAGCCACAACGCCTTCATTTTGTGACCCGAAGTCAGATGCGAATGAGTTAAATCTTGAAATTGTTGGAAGATAGGGGCATTTGTTTAACCAGCACTCAGTAAGGATGATGATGTCAGATTCAAGATTAATCCTAAGAAATACTATCAAGAGTTCATCGAAGTTACAGTTAATACTTATGATATTTACATTAAAACTTTTTAGTGCGTTAGAAGAAGGTGGGATGTACTGAACCTGAAACCACTCCTTTGAAACTACAAAGGGAAAGAGGGCAGTAAAGGGTATAAATAAGTAGAAATAATATCGAAGATTTGGCCAAAATCACCACGCTTGGCAGACATATTGGTGTTGTCAGTTAAAGTTTGATTTATACACAGAAGGAAGCTGCTGCTTTTTTGGTGAAACCCCTTGGTCGACTTTTACGACAACCTTGGGCTGTACGGGTAGATTTTTAAAGCACATCTACCACAAGAACGGGTTTGAGAGCACATTTAAAAAAAAAACAACCTTTTCATATTAGTAAGTGGTAAGTCAAAGTCGGTATTTGTATGTCATTTCGCGTCGGAACTTACAACTTGCGTATGTCATTATGCGTAGACATCATGTGTCATTGTGCGTTTGACTGCCTGAATGTGTTACTATGCGAGTAATTCATTTTCTCTTATTGTATTCTAACCACCCACTATGGCAGACGTTAAACTCTAGTGTTTTGCATGGAATGCGAATAAGACTGAGGAGGGAGAGTCTCAAACACTTAGGTGATCTAGAGTTCGTCCCGAACTGAGATTTCTTGGTGTTTTGTTTGTATTAGGTAATTAACGGAACTCTTTCTCAAAAAGAACCTTGCTTACCTCACTTAAGCACAATTTTTCTGAATCTCTCTTTATTTACCTCAGTATTCGAGGCCCTCACTTGTTGCTTACTCACATTCTATGCAAAGCCAGAATGAGAGCAAAGCACCGACCGTTTGTCATAGTCGTGGGCAGAATACAATTCGAATTCAAATTACAAGTGAATAAGTGACCCCTTACTAACACTAAAATATTGATATATTTTTGAAAAGTGCTCTCAAAACCGTTGCCTTCGTAAGTTCGTAGTCGTGATTTAAAAATCTACCCGTCGTGTACCCACGGATGTAAACGGTTAAGGTTGACAAGGGGCCACCAAGAAGGCAGCAGATATTTTTTGTTAACAAAGATTGAACTGTGAGCACCAATCAGTCTGCCAAGTGTGGTGATTACGGCACAACCTTACAGTTTTGGAGGAAGTTATTTCCACATTGTGTTGGACAGTAATGTGCTACATCACAAAAGAAATCTTTGGATTTTATCCACTCCCTTGGTTTGCTTGAGTGTATAACAAAAAAATATTTTACCAGTTTTAATGAGATTCCGAATACCGTCTCATATCTTGCAAAACCTGATGATCATCCTTTGCCCCTTCATCTTAAAAACACATTTTCACAAATTTTCAAGACTAGATTTTGATACCCCTTTCGCAACCCTTGTTACGGGGGTGGTTTCAGAACATAAAATAAAGTTAGTTGTGAAGACAATCCTTTGCGTTACGTGTGAACAGCATATTTTACAAGTCACAAAAACGTTTGCAAACGTTTTAACCTCCAAACGCGTCCCTTTATTACATAAAGCACCCTTATTCAAAGTGTAACAAATATTTTTTGTTGTTTATTTTTAAATTCAATCTCCACATTTTCAACTTAATCAAAAACGGATAAACCGTTCGACAGTTATGCCGTCACAAACATTACCACATACATACATACATACATAGGTGCCGGATTTCCCAACTTAACTCGGTAATCTCCTTCGCTTCGCTCACTCGACCAATAAAGAGAGATTGTGAAAGAGTGTGCTTATAGTCATGTTCAATAAAAGCACACTTATACAGTGGTGCTATTTATTTTCGTTATTTTCGATAAATAATCTCCGTGGTTAAATACCTAAAACGAACCAGACATCTCGAGATCTCAGTTTGAGGCGAAGTACTAGCATAATACAGACTAAAAACAAGACAACCACGACACAGGAAATATTGCAATGATGCAAAACAGTGAATGCGATACAACCACTCCGTAGGAGTTATTGCATCGATGTAAGCGTGACACAACCGCGAAAGAGGAAATATTGCAATGATGCAAAATATCGAATGAGATACAATATATTAAGCACGAGCTCGCGTAATTCATGGGCAAATGTATCACCTGTACGCACACCCCATTATTTAATCTGTTATTATTAATATTAGTCCTTTATACTTAAATATTTCAGTACCTACATGCATTAATTTAAAAACTGTTGAAAATATGAAAAAAATAGCATGGAACAGGCGAGCTAAACCCGAAAGAGTTCTTTTGCAACAAACCAAAAACCAATTATGACTACCTAACGACTGACTAACGATGACTTATATATTAACTTTTCATATTATTTGAACGTTTACACCAGCCATTGTCTGCCATATAGTATGTTTTTTAATCGTTTATAAATTAAATATTTTAATGCCCCAAACATCAAAAGCTGTTGATAACTGTATGCATCCTCTAGTCATGATGGGAATGTTGTCTTATACGGTAATGGACACCGAATATAACACGTTTCTGTTTTACGTATATGCACTTGCAATACCTATTTATTGCATTGAAGAGAAGAACAAGTATCTGACATGTACTTAGTATGTGTATAGTACCGTCGACGTCGTGATGTTCCTCTTTACTTGCGACGTAAATTATTGATTAGTGTATACCGAATTGTTCAATCGCTATCGCTAATCTAAAAGAAACAATTCATCTAATTTCAAGGCCGCTGCAATGCTGCTGGTTTGAAATCTACAATGATAATGGATGATATGCTCGAGGTACCAGAAGACTCAGTCTGGTTAGCTCGGAAGTTGGAATACATATATAAGATAAATGATGCTTCTAAGGTCTAAAAGCTTATGTTCACACTACGTACGCTTCGCTGAGTCATCTAACTTACCCGAGTGTCATTGCAATGTTAACTATCACAAAATTTTAAGGTTTTAACTGATTGAAAGTTCAATGTTGTTTCACATTTCGGTAAATAGCACAACCAACTATTGTTTTTACAAGATAATCTATTATTGGATGTCACTTAACATACCTACTAGTAAAGTAAACGGATGGTATAGGGCCCATTATATATATATATTTTTTGAAATAACATAATAAAACGGTATAAACGGTATCTATATCAGAAACGTACCGCTATATACATTGCTGTATGATTTCGTTATTACAAGATGTACGAATAGGTACTTCAAGATCAATATTATCATACCAATGTTTAGACGTCTTATTTCTGCTCCACGTAGCTCTAAAGCCAATTATAAGAATTATGTTCCTAAAAAAGTATTTTTTAGATTTATAAGATTATAAAGTTATTGGAGAAATGTTTTCAAATCAAAAATCTATTTCAGAATGACACCAATGCATGTGGACGTCGGGGGCGGTGTCAGATGTGTACCAAAAACATTAGTTACACTCATTTAGTGTATAGAATTACGTCTGCGAAGGTAATCGTATACACTGTTAGAGAAAGCACCTCATACACTGGTTCGTTCGATATCAGAGAGCAAAATCTGGAAACGTCAAGTGATTTTCACTGATAGAGATACAGGGCGCGGCGTGCGTGATGGCCCGGTCGGAGCGCGGCGCGGGACTCACTAGGGCGGGCGGCGGACGCGGCAGCAACGTTACGTCAGCGCGGGGGGAGGTGCGGGGCGCCCCGCACCACTGCATCCTCCGAGCGCCGTCTTCGCCCAGCTTCGCTGAAAAACGTAACGTCTCTTTCCCCGCAGCGCGCCGATCCCCGCTGTTACAGAGCCACCTACTATCACTCATTCGTGGTCATTTTCAAGCTCATTATCATGATGTACAAAAGGCTGGCTGATATAAAGCCTGTATCAAATTAAGCGCCTAATTTACCGGTTGAGTTTAGAATATTTTAATTTGTGAGTGCAGTCACTTAAAAGCAGGTAGTAGGATGATTGGTGTTTTAGAAGATTGCTGCTTTTCAGCCATATAAAAAAAAGTCGAAGTTTTAGGATGTACAAAAAAACCGAAATCTTCACCTTTTTTGGGAAGTCGGTTAAAATGCATGGAACCACGGTATCTTTGGTGTGTCCGGAGTGTCCCCACGTTATTTTTTTTGCGCAGCTCTCCCGCGCATGTCAATCTGTTTTCCAAAGATATAAACCCGATATATGTACAATGCCGTACGATATGAACGTTTAGGTATGAGCACGAACACTAATATATGTTTAGTAATCTAAAAAAAAAGTTACAATATCAAAAGATGCGGGTAGTTGCCTCTGGTGTCAACCGCCTCTGTGGTCTAGACCACAGAGGCGGTTGACACCAGAGGCAAGTGGCAAGTTTTAGTGGTTCAACACACCGATCCTCAGGGGAAGTACAAAATTGTGTTTGGTTTGGTTGGTGGTAGGACTTCGTTTAAGTCTGCCTGGCTAGCTACCACCATCATACCTACTTCTGTCGTCATAAAAACAATCCATTTTTTTTTGTGTCCTGGCATTCAGAGGTAAGATAGCCAGTTCCTCGGTTTGTTGAGGATTCCGGGTGAAGTGCGCCTCCAACTTCAGCCTTATCTTAACTTGTAACCAGTTGAGATGAAGGCCAAGTGCTTCTCAGCTTGTAACCAATTAATTTCCGAATCAGAGCCTAACTGACAGGTAGGTACCACTAGCTCACGGTGGTGGAAGTTGAAATGTGAACTAGATAATAAAAATAATAAAGAATCTAATAAATAGAGACAAAAAATAAAAATGAAAATTAAATAGTTAACTCGCTTAGAATTGCAAAAATGTTACTCGCAGCTCCGTGAATCAAACTCTAATAATAACGGGATTTTATAAGAATGAACAACATAATATCCAACCATCCTGACAAACTTTCGTTTTCACAATATTAAATAAAAATATATAACAGAATTGAGAACCTCCTCCTTTTTTGTAAGGCCGAAGGTGGATGCGCACTTCACACAGAATCCTCAACACACAGAATACCTCTAAATGCCGGAATACATAAATTATAAATTTAAGATATGTTGTTATGTTTATTTAACAGGTATATTTTGGAAGCGAAGTTCCAAGCTACTTGGATTCATCTCAAGATCCACCAATTTTAGATTTTAAGAACCCAGAATACTAGTGCACCTTTACTGTTCACTGATTTGCAGTATGGAATGTAAATCACAATGTGCTCTCTGTCTATATAAAATCCGTATAGACCAAATCGAAAAGATTCTAAATATTTCTTTTAAACATTATGCGATCCCGATGTGGTACGAATACGAAGCAGTCAGTCCCTTGTTATTAATTATTCAGACTTACTTTTTGCCACAATCTTGCCTGATGGGAAGTGACGCCGTGGCCTCCGATGTAGCACGCTGGTCTAGAAGACACCAATTTACCTTGAAAAATCCCATTTTGTTCCAAATTTTCAGGAAAACCAGACGCAGGCAACGTATTCCACTCCTTAGCCGTTTGCGTGATGCAAGTGAAACCATAGCTACCAAACGCTAACATGGAAGGGATGATAATGCTCTGTGCGTCTGCTATTCCTGTAGTGGAACGGAGATAGTTAATATCATGAAACTCCTCGGAAACAGATCATGAAACTCCGAAGTAAAAACTGAAAGGCTGTTAACCTTTCGACGGTGCTCAATGTTGGTCTTGGCAATAAAGTCCTCTCCGACAAGTTTGAATGCTCTACGCTCAACCGAATCCAAGGCGGCAAGCTGATATATAGCCTAGCCTAGATATGATTACAATACTCCATTCCTTATCGGACTTGTGCTTTATAAAGGGAAATAAGCTATCCTGGAGTGAAGTACCTTATTGAGAATGCACAGTTTCATCAAAAACAAACAACGAAAAGCAGTTTTGGCTCTAGAATGTAATGTATGAACCAAAGTTGAGATCTGGTAATAGTGAAACACCCAGTAGATCAAGGTGATCCCCTATGGTAATGGGCACAACACGGAAAACAGGGATGTTAATATTGAAGCTATAGAAACCTAGATAATCATGAGAAAACAATTTTAGTGACATTGAGTTTTATGACAATTCTCAGAAACTTTTTATTCTTTGATCACTGAATGATGAAACATCACACATAAATCACTAAACACTAAGCACATTTTCAAAGAATGTTATCAAAATGGCACTGGTCACACCACACGCACACATAATCAAGGTGTTTACGAGTTCCCAGCTCGTAAACACCTAGCAGCATCCATTTAGAGGTGAATCCCATATGACTGGACGTGACACATGCCGTTTGGATTTTAGGTCCTAGAGATCTGCCGGTAATCTCACGATGTGACATTCACCGTCAGAGTATGTGCATATATCAAAGGTTTTTCGGAAGATATACATAGACACGTACATATGTGCGCATATATACACGAATGAATTTTAACCCCTCTGGCGGGCCCATACCCACTTTCAAATCAAAATCAAATCAAATCAAATTATTTATTTGGGATATTACAAAACACAAAATAGGTAGGTACAATAAAATTTTTAAAGGCGGGTTATCCCAGAAAGGTCCCAACTCAGCATTAATGCAGGCTGTGAAGCCTGCGCTGGTCTTCCGTTGGGGCCTGTGAGAACCCGGTTGGGCGTGCTTAGACACAATAAATTATACACATACAGAACAAAAAAATGAGAAATTAATTAAAAGAAAATAGTAATAAAACACTTGACAACACAGCTCTATTTCATCTTTTATTTTTTATCGTACGACGGGTTGTAGGAAAATTGTGTTTCCCTGCATGATTTTGTACTTTTATCTGCATGTTTTTATACTTTCTACATTAAAACATGTACTTCTTTATCGTATAGTTCTAATTTAGTTCTAAAACAGTACCTTTTTGTGTTATTGCTTCACAATTCGTACATTAATATTTTCATTTTTATCCTTTGTTTTGCTTTCAAAAGTACATCTATAGATACTCTGGATTTATCTTATTACGATAAGCTTATTATTTTTTCTTCAAATATAATATTTAGCTGAAATCAATAGACCTTAGACTTTCAAAGATTGTTTATATTATTTTAGGTTGTCAATCATGGCAAATGTCATTTATCTTTTTTTATGTCAAAAAAAGCTCATGGACGTAAGTTTCCTTTATATTTTATATGTTATCTCTGTCTAACACGTACATTTTTATCTGAACTTGTATTAAAACCTTAGCAATTATCTTTGGCCATGTATAATATTTGAATTAATCAAATTTAGAATACTAGCGTTCCACCAAAGTCTTCTTGCGAAAGCTGGTGGCTGAGGAAAGTCAATTGATATCTAGCATCCAAACGGAGCAGTGATAAGTTACATCTATTAGCTCGGGTTTGGTTCATTACATACAAGTTTTATTGACATCAAAGTATTTTTTTTATCCAATTCCCATTTCAAACATTTTTTTTTTCATACTGTTCCCGTTTCACACAAATTCAGTTTTATACAAATTTCGTTCCATCCGGGTGTCCCTTGACACCTCTAAACTTTTTTTTTTATTATGAACTTTTTCAATTCCCCACACTATAGTTTGACTACGAGTCTTATGTTTTAGTAGCTTACTATTGATTACAACACACAGTCCTGTAATTCCTGTTAGTCATACCAGTGTGACAATCTGGTGTGACCACGAGTCCGTCACCAATTATTTTAATAATTAACCGCCAAGGTAGATAAGCCCATACCCAAAGGAAAATTACAGAGAACTCTGCTAAATTGTATGTATTTCATCCTAACTGATTTGGATAGATGGAACAGATCGTCTATTCATCGTCGTAAGTACTTACTTACGAGTGACTTTCCTTTCTGAATTCAAAATTCAATGAAAGCATAAGAAAGCATCGACGGTGAACGTTAGATGATGCTTGCCTGGCATCATTCATATTATTCTATGGAAACTCAGTAAAAAACAATTTTGATAACATTGTCTCACTCTTCATGAAATAGTAATTGTATGTATCAGGAATTTATTGAATCAGGATTTGGTTAAAACAGCATTTTTATGAAATGGGAAAAGTATGAAATGGACTTTGGGTATAAAAAAAAATGTATGTAATGAACCAAACCCCCTCATACTGGCTGGACATTGAAGACCCTCATACTGGCTGGGTACTGAAGACCCTCTTACTGGCTGGACATTGAAGACCCTCATACTGGTTGGACATTGAAGACCCTCTTGCTGGTTGGATGTTGAAGACTCCGATTGCGTTGAACTTGTGGACTTTCTTTTCTCTAATATACTTTTATTTTCTTTTACTTTCATATTTCTTATCTTTTACCTCTCTTTAACACCTCTAGTAGGATAGGTCCTTTAGTATTTCTTATTATTGTTCCTTACTGTTTCTGCTATAAAAACAGTAATGTTACAGGGTAAGCACTTGGCCTTCATCTCACCTGCTTACAAGTTGAGATAAGGCCGAAGGTGGAGGCGCACTTCACCCGGAATCCTCAACAAACTGAGGAACTGGCTATCTTACCTCTATATGCCGGAACACAACACCTCTCAACTCTACACAGGTAAAGGGGCATAGCGGGCAGGAATGTATAGGTGGTGATGTGTTCCGGCATATAGAGGTAAGATAGCCAGTTCCTCAGTTTGTTTCCTGGGTACAGACCCAGGAAGACTTGACAGAGGCGACCAACAGAGCCGAGGAGGTTGCTCAGTACTGATCGAGGATGATTTGAGACATGGATCGTTTGATTCGATAAGAAGAAAGTTCCAAACTTCGTCATCAGCAGATTATCTGAACAGTAACTAAGATCACTTGGTTAGCAATACAAAAAGCAATACAAAACTGTAGATTAACGGTTAATGTTTTCACAAACCGATCAATCTTCAGATTAACCGCATTTCGGGGATTCAAGTAGCATAATACATCTGACTAATGTCTTAACGGACACAATCTAATGAAATAGGTCATGTACACTCACACACTGAACTTGGCTAACACAATAATTAATACTTTGTTATAGGCAAGGATCGCACTCATGATGCAAAATGTATGCAAAGCCCTTAACAATATATTTATAGCTGTTGGGTAAAGTCTCTGTATCAATAAAACTGCGCAGGATCAACTTATTTCAAAAATAAAAACACGTTAATTTTATAATTTATTTCGTTTGAATAAAAAACAAAAATTATACTCTAAAAATCCTTAAGAAATTCGTCATTCAGCAAAACTTGAATGAAAAATAATAGCTAGAATTTGTAAATGTAAATTAACTTATCAATAAACTCTATTTAATGAAATTAAATTTTGAGGTAGATGTTTTCATTAGTCTTTCTTTAAATCTTATTAAAAATCTACGATAAATGCACGACACAAATCTACAAAACCCGTAATATGTGAATACACTAGAATACAGGTGTTAACATTTACCGTTTAAATTACGCATACATTAATTAAAACTTCCGAAATAAAAAAATTGTAAAATGTTTTTTTTTCTAACAAATTTAGGCACAACTTTATACATAAAATAAAACAAGCAAGACACAAAACATTGTGAAATAAGTTTGTAACATGTAAAATATTGAGCTCAAATGACGTTGTGCCAACTTTTTGCTACATTATTATCCTGTTGCAAGTTACGAAATTGAAAGCACCTGGCACATTAAAACTATTTAGACCACGTTGATGATAAGTTTGTTATTAAACTACGCTCCACTATAAAAACTACGATGGCAATCTAAATAGACACACTTTTGGTTTTTGCTAGTCCTCAAATAAATTAAATTAATAATTTTCATCCGTTTATGCATTCTAGCATTCTAGCACTAAAGTAGATATATATATTTAATTTAGTACATAGAAAGTGCTATGTATAAAAGGGGTGGAATTTAGTGACCAATGGGGTTGAACATTGGATAACATGTCTAAAAAGTGCACAAAGTTTAATTCATGAAAATGAACTGCTGTCAAACGGTAATTACCTATGACTAGGTATACAAGTAATTATGTTAATGTTAGAAAGAAGACTTACTTTTATCGACTTAGTTAAAGAAAAAAACATCATTGCTATGGAATGGTGCGTGTTTAGAGATGAAGTGGACTAATTACAGGTAGGAACACAATATCAATAGAGTAGGTAATTCAATAGAATACGAAGAATACGTAATTGATGACTACGTCAATAATTTAAAACTGTTTTTTTCATAATTAATTTTACAAAGGGGATAAATATTTTAACATAGTATTTTGCAACAATGCATTTTTGTTATGATATGGAAATAGTTTTAATTAGAATGTTTGTATCGCATTATGCATAAATGTATGACAAAAAACTTAATAATACGTTACTGGAGGTAATTTTAAATGGCTTAATATTTAGCTAAGTGAGGTAGATAATTTACCACTATTCTAATTCCTAATAATAAGGGGCATATAATTACTACATTCTTACGTAATATTCATTAATTATACAAAATACGCTCTCGATTTCCTAACATGGATGCAAAATATGGTTAAAAATGAGGTAGATTTATAATACTTAAACATATTTTAATTATGTGTTTTTTCCATTACACTAAGGTCGTGTACTAAAATGAAGCTTTAATTTTAGTTGACAAAATATAGTTGACTTTTCACTGTAATAATCATTTCTTTATAATGTTTGGCTCTTTAACCATTGAAGGTCTACAATACGTGCATGCTTGACCACAATTTTGCTGCGCAAATCATATCATGGAAAATCTGAACACGAATGTGTCTGCCACACGGCACAGATATATATGCACAGTTCCACATTCAGGCCCAAATAGCTGCTGTATAACCAAGGTTTTCCAATAGTGATTTATATCTTCTGTTTGTACATTTCAACTATAAAGAAAAAAAACACAAGATGTAATCTTTCTCATTGGAAAAAAAGTGAACATTGAATAAAAATAAAACATTGTACAAGTGTGGTTTGCATGGCAGAATTCAAGCAAGTCGAAAATCGTATGCATAATAGTTTCACATCACGCCAAACGTGATGTGAAACATTCAGTGTACAAGCACGCTGTGTGTTGTTAAAAAAAAAAAAAAGCACGAACTGCGCCAGCAAAACTGTGGTGCACTTTGAGCTAGTAACTTAGCTAAACTGGAGCTATCGTGCATTTGGGTAGACATCTTGGTGCACCCTGTGCCTTGATCGACCCGCTCGGCACGTGTGGTAAGCCTAGTGTGGTAGTTACTCGAGACTTTATTGAAACAAGCGTACTGAAGATTAATTGCCATTACTATATTTTTTTGTATTCTAAATGCACAAAGCATTTTTTCTGTCTTACTGCCAGGAAGAACAACAATGAAGTTTTACAATGTAAAATTACAAAAAAAACTGTTTTCACGTTCAAATATTGACATGAAATACTGGAAATTTACTGTAAGCAGGTGGTTGATACGGCAGGACATAAACAAGAATTAAAACTACATAGACCGGAACAAAACTAAAATGACAAAAAGCACCGGGACGAATTAAACACCCAAATTTTAGAATAGCTAGCTAGCGATTTTTGTCAAACATGTATTTTTATTAAAATTACATTTACGTAAATCGGCATTGTATTGACGTAAAATTATTCGTAATTAGCATAATAATATTTATGTAAACTTAAAAGTATGTTGATTTGAGCAAAAATAAATCTGAGTGAGAAAAAGAAATGCTTGAACTCTTCATAAAAAATCAGTTTTCATACTGTAGCAATTTTAAATGACTCAAAATTTGGTAACTGGTAAATTTCAGCATTATTGATACTTAGCAATATTTATGCAGAGCCATTTTAACGGAAATATAGCGGTTATAAAACATTGCTATATGTAATTGGTGCGTCCGGATTATGTTATTTAGTGGCTACAGATATCTCAACACTTCACCGTTAATAACTACTCAAAGCTTATGAGGACCACCTGCAAGAAGGTAGTCAGAGGCAAATCAAATCTTACGGTCGGCATATGCTATACCAGCTACTTTCAAAACGTGGTTTGAAAGTAGCTTGTATTCAATACGAGTTATAACCGCTTAACAGAATACTAGCCAAAGACACATGCCATTCTGTATGATGGTCCTAGCGATACGGCGGTTACTTCACGATGTGAACTTGTCCGTTAGAACATGTGCTTGTGTCAAATGCGCACATAAACATTCGTAAACCCAAAAAGTTTATTGGTGCACGACTGGATTTGAACCCATTACCTCCGGGAAGGTGGGTCCATATCCACTTGGCCACACAGCTCTCCTGTTACACAGTATATGACATAACTATATGCCTACATATATTTGATCATACCATATCTATACCAAATACTAAAAGAGCTACCGATGACATAAACAAACGCTGTTGAAGAGTTTACGGTATCCTACACACACTACAGATAGTTATTACATGTTACCTATTTTTCTGCTTGAGATACAATATTTTTGATAAATTGTAGCTTTAATACACATCGTAGACACATAGCTATAATCATTTTTCAGTTTTAGTTACTATGCGTAATTAACCCTGACCTTCTACGTAAATATTATGGAGCTTAGATATGTTGTTTATAATCCGAACGCACCTGTAAGCACGTAATTTAAATGTATTATCATGCTTTTATCCAGTAATTAGTTACCCAGTTAATTAAGTTTATACAAAATAATAAGCTCAAACAATTGCAAATTAATAAACTAATTTATAATTGTAAAATTATTGCAACTAACTTTTGACTTTGGCACACTTCGTTCAAGTAACACTACTTTTTTAGGTTTAAAAAATCGGCGTACATACTTAAGATGTACCTATACTCTAATAATTATTTTTATGTGTTTAAAATGTTGCATACAGTATAAGTATATGTATTTATAGCCGTCGTAGGTGATATTTTAAAATTAAATTAACTCTACATCTTAGAAATAACATAAAGTTTGTCATAAAGAATAAAGCAACAAAATATAATATAAAACACACACAACTTTGGATAAATACCAATATAAGTAAAATAACATTACCATATTTGACACTCGAACACATAAAATTTGTACTTACGTAAACTTCGCAAACTCACGTTATAAAACATTAATAATATCATAAAAAAATGTAAATGTTTGTACTTATCGATGGGGATTTGTACTGATCAGTCTTGTTCATTCTTAGAGTTTGGCTTTCTTTATAAAACGAGGTAGATGTGTTATAATATTATAGTTCTTATTTCTTTCTTATCTTATTTAACTATGGGCTAGTGCTGGTGCAATGGCTGACTCGGCCGAGGATCACAAAAGGCGCAAATATAGTGGTCTCGACAGAGCTTATTTATTTGAGCCTTTTGAGGTTGAGTCCTTGCAGTCTTGTAGGCCAGCGAATTAGTATAGCTTTTCAGTGTGATAGTGCAGCCAGTGTCTTAGGCACGCTTTCGTCTGGTACTTGTCTAGATCAGTTTCGTTGCTTACAGACCGTTTGTAACGGTCCATAGGTAACACGACTGCATCCCTTGTAAATAGTTAGTTTCCTTGTACATATTGTAAATTGAATTGTTTTTCAACAATATTACTGTATACTCATTAAGTTTGCTATACAAATTTAGAGCTTCTATTTAAAAAAAACCAATTAGATGCGCAACGAAATCCACTTGACTCTGGACAGTGTTTACAATTTTGTTTGATATTAGCTGAATGATTGTTCGCAAATGTACTAACCAATAGACGTTATTTACGTGTTTTAAATTTGTAGTTTGTATGGATGTGATTCAATGAGTATCCTCATTGCTGTGGCAGACTATCTTGCTGGCTGTCTTGTGAGCTGCCTGAACTTTGTAACGACGGCGGGTCATTTTTCTTCTCCACCTGAAACATAAAATTTAAACATGTAAGTATTTGCGTTGCATTGCATCTATAAATATCTATATCTATAAAAATCCTAGTAGTTTCATTTCAAGGCTGGCACTGCTTGGGGTTTAAACTTTGTATAGTTTTCAGCATCTAATACTTGCATTTTACACAGTTGTTAAATATAAAATACCTAGTTAATCGCTAATCAATTCAGTCTCTGTTCTTACACTACTCGCGATATCAAGAATTTCATAGTCCCTCATTCTTGTAAGTCTAAATGAAGGGTTCTATATAATGAGCTTTGTTTAGTTTGGGACTAGATGGCGCTGTGTGAAATTAAGTTCCTGAAATAATTATAATAATTTAAATAAATTATTATAATACATTCCTTTACTTACCAAGAAAAAGTACAAAAAATACATTTTAGCAGCGGCCCACACTTGGCCCTAGGCCCGTGTCATGGGTACCAGTAACGATTATTTGTGCATTGATAATTATTAAAATAATTATGAATACACAAATAAAATTTAGATAAGCATAAAAGACGAGGTCGTTTCCTGAAATCTGTATTTATGAGGAAGTTTGTATTTGAGTAGGTAATAAAAAAATCATGTAATTGATTACCGTAGTATTAGTATAACCGGATTATTTTTTCTGTGTCATTTGGTTTGGGAAGAAGAGTTTTATTTGTAGGATGTTCCTAACTATCCTGCATATGGTCAAACCAACCGACTTCGACCTTATAACTTTCGGTGGATATTGGCAAATCTAAGGAGTGTGGAGGTTTGAATAAGCGGGAACTGAATTCTTGACCATGTCACCTCTGGATATAAAGCGTAAACAAAAAAAGTACCAACCTACAGAATTTTCCTACCAAATATTATCAAAATTAGCCACTAATTGGTACCTCACTACCGGTTACGGATATTACAGTAAGTTCTCAATTTATAACTAGATGTCGCCACAGGAAAGATCTAAACGCGCTATCGTAAGTGACCTATAGAGTTCAATACAAAATGATTCTGCATTATTTGCCTTGAAATGTGTGTCAGAACCCTCAGTATGCGTGTCCGGTTCATTGTTATCTAATAGCGATAAAGGAAAGCAGCGGAAACTAAAGAGCCAGGTGTAAACACAATCATAGATTCATGACGATATTATCAATAACGTACCTTTATAGGGCAATCGGCAATGAGGTGGTCCTCGCTCTTGCAGTTGTGACATCTCTTTGGTTGTGGCCCGATGCTGCACTTAGCCGCTATATGGTTGGCGAATTCGCCGCAGTTGTAGCAGCTAAATAGTAACATACGGATATCGAATATTAGTACTACCATAGTAAAAACAAAAGAAAAACTCAAATAGTTATTATAATAATATAATAATAATAGTCATTAACCGCCTCTGTGGTCTAGTGGTTCAACCCACCGATTTCAGGTCCAGAGGTCCCGGGTTCGATCCCCATGGAGAGTACAATATATTGTGCTTGGTTTGTTGGTGGTAGGACTTTGTTGAAGTCCGCCTGGCTAGCTACCACCATCTTACCTAATTCGGTCGCCATAATAACAATTCTAAAAATTGTTGTGTTCCGGCATTCAGAGGTATGATAGCCAGTTCCTCAGTTTGTTGAGGATTCCGGGTGAAGTGCGCCTCCACCTTCGGCCTTATCTTAACTTGTTACCAGGTGAGATGAAAGCCAAGCGTTCCCCGTCGTATAATAAAAAAAAAATAGATCATTCATAATTTGAACAAACTTCCATCCATGTAATTTTTGTAACGGAAGCGTTTTGTTAGAATAGGCAATTAATGAAATGTTTTTTCTTTCATTGAACAGAGCTCATAGACTGACTGACAGATAACGCATTAAATTTTGTTCAGGCGTTTCAGTACCCACGAGTACAAATAAGGTATTTTTTTTCATTAAATACAGATGGAAGATTATATAGTAATTCTAGCGGGTTCACAATTGTTATCTAACTAAAATTAAGTCGAGAAGGAACGTAGTCTTAAAGGAAATATTTTGTAGGCTAACACCTTTATGCCTCAAGCTGATAAGCGCAATGCATTGCCTCGTAGGTATCTTTGTGAATGTGACCTACGCAGTAAGGCTTTGTTATAAGCAAGATGCACTTAACATAAAGTGGGCTGGTTGTAAGTACCTTTTCCAACAAGTATTAAAAAATAGTCACCTGGACTAAAATGTGAACACTTATTTATTCTCAATCATTTTTAAAATGAATTCATTACGTTTACATTAACGTCTAATAAATTTTGTCATAACTTTTGTAGAGTCTTATATATGCAAATTTGATAAAAAAATATGAGGAATATTTATTTTCAAAAGGAATATCCCTTACAACCCTTATAACAACTCAAAAAAAGTAAGTACTTTAATAAAGCTGTTGATAGGTTTTCCTTTTAAATTTAAGTTATGTCGTTTCTTCATAGCATACATTCATTACATTTAAATATTTTGTTATAAGTACTGTAAATATTTTGTTAGACATCTCTTCAGCCCGGCGGAGGGCATTGGTACGCCATAACACAGGTTGGTAGTCCTAGTTCTAGTTTGGGTACCAATGTCACCAACAAGGATTCATTTTATAACCAGGAACTTTCACTTCATTGTATAATTTAAATATGTTACCGTAATGTTTGTTGTTATCACATAAATTTTAATTTCATTTAATTTTTTCAACATTCCATGCATTTGTTCTTGATATGAAATTTTCAAGACTAATAAAGCGTTTTTCATCGAAACCCAAACTAGGCGTGTGATGCCTGTGTCATGGGTATCTTGAATTCGATTTCCTTAATAATTATTTGTATTATATTCATTTACAATAGCAGGTCATTATTCAAAAAAGTTAAGCTTCCAATTATAACTAATATTCATGACTAAATTAACTTTTTTTTAATTTGTACGACGGGGAAGCGCTTGACCTTCATCACACCTAGTTACAAGTTAATACAAGGTGGCCCATAAGTCCCTTGAAATGTAAAAAAATCATTAAAAAAAAACTAATTACAATATGAAAAAGGTTTTTATTTGGAAGTAATCTTAATAAAATGGGAATTATTTTTTGAAAATTACATCGTCTAAATGTAATCCGTTACGATCGCGGCACTCCTGTAAGCGACGTCTAAAATTGTCCATCACTGCGCGGCAAGTAACTTCTGTAATGCTTACCATTTCTCGTCGAATATTTTCTTTCAAGACAACGATTGACCGCGGGTTGGTTTCATAAACTTTACTCTTAAGATAACCCCATAAGAAAAAGTCCATTGGGGTCAGATCCGGACTACGTGGTGGCCAGGCAATATCTCCTCTTCGAGAGATAACTTTACTAGGGAAAAGTTGACGAACGACGGGCATAGCGGTGTTAGAGGTATGGGCAGTTGCTCCATCCTGTTGAAACCAGGTCCGCGTATTGAAGCCTGGAAAATTCTGCAACTCTGGTGCAAAAAAGTTCTCGATCATTGCCACATAGCGCTGCGAATTAACAGTAACCGCGCGACCTCTGCTGTCCTCAAAAAAGTAAGGGCCTATGATGCCATGCGCTGACATAGCCGCCCAAACTGTCACTTTAGGGCTATGTAAGGGCCTTTCATGTTTGCGATTTGGATTTTCGCAACTCCAGTAGCGACAATTCTGCTTGTTGACATGGCCGTTGATGTGGAAGTGAGCCTCATCAGAGAATAACACGTTATTAAACGATGTAAAGTGGCCGAACATTTCATTTGCAAAATTTAGTCTGTGCATAGGGTCAGTATCTTTTAATTCCTGTACTAATTGAATCTTGTAAGGGTGAAGAAGTAAATCTTTCTTTAAAATCCGCTGTAATGAAGTTCTGGATAAGTTTAATGCACTGGAACGCTTACGAATAGACTGGGTAGGATTTTCACGAATTGACTGTTTCACTACGTCGATGTTTTCTTCCGTGCGTGATGTCCTTGGTCGACCTGACCGTTTTTTATCCAACGTAGAACCAGTCTCCTCGAACTTAGTAACCCAGTTCTTAATCGTTTGAATACTTGGAGTGTCGTTAAAGTTGCGTAAATTGTGATGTTCTCGAAATTTACGCCGCGCAACGGTAGCAGAATTATTGTTGCGATAAAACTCGCGCACACAAAAAGCACGGTCCGCACCAGTGAAACGCTCCATGGCGACTGAATTCCGAAAGACCGTTGGTGCTTCCCCCGTACCCCGCGCGCCATTCCTGCGCATCGTTTGAATTTTATTCGAAATTTAAATTTCAAAGGACTTATGGGCCACCGTGTATATGACCGAAGGTGGAGCCCTACTTCCCCGCAATCTTCAACTAACTGAGGAACTGGCTATCTTACCTCTAAATGACGGAACACAACAATATTTATAATTGTTGTTATGGTGACAGAATTAGGTAAGATGGTGGTAGCTAGCCAGGCGGACTTAAGCAAAGTCCTTCCTCCAACCAAACCAAGCACAATACATTGTGCTCCCCATGCGGATCGAGCCCGGGACCTCTGGATCTGAAATCGGTGGGTTGAACCACTAGACCACAGAGGTGGTTCAAACTTACAACAGTAATTATCAACTAAATTAGAGTTTTATCGAAATGTAAAGTGTCAGTAAGTAAATTAACAAGAAAAGCTTTTAAACGAGTAGAGAGTTGTTCGGGTGCACTCCTGTAATTTTATTTTCGGTGATTAGATAGCGCGATAACCTCTGTACGGTGTTGACACTGCGTTGCGAGGCACAGTGCCTCATGTTTTGTTCTTTACACAATTGTGGAATGATTTTTTTGTATTTCAAGTTGTATTTCAAAGATTGAACTTGGTTGCAACATTTACAAATGTTATAATGACACAGCGCTCAAGCTGAGTATCAATATGACACAAATATCGGAGTCAAAGGACCCTCGTAGCTCAGTTGGGTAGAGCGTTTCCGGCTTTAGGAAAAGATGCGGGTTCGAGTCCCGTCGCGGGTTGTGATTTTTTGTGTGATTATAACATTTGTAATTGCGGAATGGTTGTGACGAAGCACATTCTTGGGGCCATTAGGGCTACCTATGGTTTTGTCGTCATACCTCTGAAGTTATTAGGAAGTTATCATTTCATTTTGAAGATAAAGGTATTTCATTGTTTGACTGCTTGTACATTTGATACGACCAGCAAAAAAACTACATTCATTTTCAAAAAAACCTGTTGTTCTCAATCTAATATATTTTTCAACAAAGGTTGTGTGGAAGTATTCGCTCATAAGCGATAAAACCGCCCATTGTACTATTTACTTCTATTTTTTTTGTGAGCGCTTGACCACCAGCTGACATGAATAACAAGTAAAGATGTGGCCTTAGATGGAGCACGCTTGCCTAAAAGGAACCTATTTACTCTGGACTTGAAGACTCCAAGTTTTGTTTTCAACAAATAACTTTTGTTATCATAGTATTATACAAAATGTTTCTTGATTTAGAATATTATACCGAAACTGTTGCTTATGGCAATGTAACAGTGCGAAAGGAAGCTACTGTTAAATTTCAATATTGTTAATTGTATGTATGTTTTTATTGAATCGTTTATTTTTTGTTAAGTTTATGTATATTTAACAAACTAGCCTATATAGCCTATATAGGTTTATCTAGCCTATAAACCTTTAAAATAGTAAATTAAACGTAATCAATTTTCAAACGTGGTGTCTGTACTGTATTTACTAAGGAGTAGCTTGGTGAATACAATACCAGCGACACATATGTTGCCTAACCCTAATCCGATGTGTTTATATTCTGTAAACCTACCGAATCTTCCTGAAGCGTTTCTTAGAAAGCGGACGCCGATGTGACCCAAGGCAGTCCACGGACGAGGGACCAGATACTCGCGTGGCTTCCAACCCCTTATCAGACTCTTTACACTCAAATTCCACTTCTTCTTCGTCACCCAGCGACCGGAATCCTGGCATTTGAATCACGCTCTGAAAGAAGTAATCAAATCATGAAAATTATTGTTTCATAGCTTAGTAGTTTGTTGAATTCAGTGCAAATATCTGCTGTACTGCAATATTGCTTTATTTCTTGGCATAAGATAGAAGAGACTCAAAAACACAGCATATTCCCACAAAGTAAATGATCGCCAACAATGAAACCTTTCTGCAAAACTAAGTGCAACAGGCATTGTATGTATTTTTTTATAAGACGGGAAAGCGCTTGACCTTCATCTCACCTGGAATCAAGTTATAATAAGGTCGAAGGTAGCGCACTTCACCTGAAATCTTGAATAGACTGAGGAACTGGCTATCTTACCTCTAAGTGCCGGAACACAACACATTAATATTGTTGTTATGGCGACAGAGGTAGGTAATAGTGCCTTGCCGGGCAAATTATAACAAGTCCTACCACCAACCAAATCATGCTGAAATCAGTACCCCCTTGAGAATCGAGCCAAAGAACTTCAGATACCAGTACCACCAGACCACAGAGGCGGTCAAAGGTTATATTATTATGTTCACAAGTGATCACAAAGCAATATCACATTGCCATCTAGCCCCAAACTAAGCATAGCTTGTAATATGGAAACTAGATTAGGGAGAGAATTTCTTAGTACTTTTTTTTTGTGAATACATACTTATCATACAAAACAACACCCAAACACAGAATTAACATCTATATTCATCACACAAATGTTTGTCCTGGGTGGGAATCGAGTCCATAACCTACATCGCAGAAGTCAGAGTTACTACCAAATGAGCTATGAGGCTTGTTATATAATATCTCGATTATTTTGGCTTAAAATTTGATTTCGTTTCCTACTGCGATTCCATGAATGTAAAAAGATTATATTCGTGGGTATTTCCACAAGGACACTCCATGGCATTGAAATTAAATATCGAAGGAAGCGAAGAGTTGAATAACTTATATCGTGATATTGTTATCGATTCCGTTCCCTTTAAATACAACCGAACCATAAATTTACTTATCGTTTGTGAAAAAAATCTACGTTATCGCCGTCCAGTACCATAGTCTTACATTTTACCGCTAGCGTCACTGCAGCCGAACGAAGTACAAATTTGGTGGCGCAAATGTATAGAAAAAACATCCGGCCCTGATAAGCCGAACAAACAAACAAGCACACTATCGGGTCAACCGATATGTTAGATATGTTACATTATTATGTGAATGGGTGTATTTTTTACTCCAACAATGATAGTTTGTCGCTCTACGTGCGATGTTTCACTATGATTTCTATATGTTTAACCACCTCTGTGGTCTAGTGGTTCAACCCACCGATTACAGATCAAGAGGTCCCGGGTTTGATCGGTAGGGGGAGTACAATATATTGTGCATGGTTTGGTTGGTGGTAGGACTTTGTTTGGGTCCGCCTGGCTAGATACCACCATCTTACCTAAATCTGTCGCCATAGTAACGATTCTTAAATTGTTGTGTTCCGGCATTTAGCGGTAAGATAGCCAGTTCCTCAGTTTGTAGAGGATTCCGGGTGAAGTGCGATTCCACCTTCGGCCTTATCTCAACTTGTAACCAGGTGAGATGAAGGCCAAGTGCTTAACAGACGTACAATAAAAAAAAACATCTTGAATCTTATCAAATTACAAAAAAAATATCGATCAGTAATAAATCCTCAAAGGGAAAAAATCGTGAATCTATTACTTTACTTAACGCGACACGTAACCCAAGAGCTGGCTCTTATTTAGGCTAGTAAATAAGCATAGCTAGTCAGCGTTGTAGCTGCATTGAGCTAGTTTCTTGGGCACGTTTCCACCTGGTACTGGTCTTGGACAGTTGGGTTACCAATAGACCGTTTGTAAGGGTCCTTTTTTTTATTGCACTTCGGGGAAGTGCTTGACCTTCATCTCACCTGCACTTCACCCGGAATCCACAACAAACTGAGGAACAGGCTCTTACTTCTAAATGCCGGAACACAACCATTTTAGAATAAACAAAGAAATAACTTAAGTAAACCGACTACTTCTCGTGTGTATAGTTAGTATAATGTTTTTTTTTTAGTCCATAAATATTTTTCTTTCTGATAAGTTTTATTCGGTGGTAATATAACGGAAACTTTTAAGCAAACGTTTCAGTTTAAATCGTATTCGGAACATCTGCAGTGTTAGAATACAATACAGGAAGTGATAACTTTATCGTCTAATTAAGCTCCAAAATGTATAAAAAAGGTAGTACAATCACCTGGTGTACGAAGACGTCTTGTCCGCCATCGTCAGGGGTAATGAACCCCCACCCCTTGGCTACGTTGAACCACTTGCAGCGGCCGCGGCGCGTCACCCCTGTCACGGCCGCACCTGCAAGTAATACGTTACCGTCGTTAGCTTTCAACTCTCACTCTTTCACTGTAGGAATTCGCTTAACAAGCCTCACAACTCAGTCGGTAGTAGCTCTGTAGATTGTGGGTCCCAATCCCCCGTGTGACTAACATTTGTGCGATTAATACAAAAAAAAAATACAGGACAGTACATTATTTTTACACAGCGCCATCTAGCCCCAAACTAAGCATAGCTTGCTGGGAACTAGATTACGGATAGAATACTTAAATACTTTATTTTTTGTAAATACATACTTACCATACAATATAACACCCAAACACAGAACAAACGTCTATATTCATCACACAAATGTTTGTCCTGGGTGGGAACCGAACCCACAACCTACAGCAGAAGGCAGAGTTACTACCAACTGAGCTATGAGGCTTGTCAATACATCCTACCTATGTTTTTTTCTGTGATATTGTATTGTAAGTATTTACAAAAATAAAAGTATTCTATTCGTAATCCAGGTTTTTTAGGACTAGATGGCGCTGTGTGAAATATATGTCCTGTAATATTAATAGGACATTATTCAACGATTATGCTGAACGCGGCAAAAAAACTAACGTACTACAACCAAAGCAGGTAACGTCACTTTTGTCGTTTGACTAAGACAAATTATGGGTTAGCTCTACCTTAATGCTTATCTAGCTCTAGGTCAGAGCAAAGATGAGGTCTACGATAGAGCGAACTTTTCCAGAAAGCACTGGCTGTCAAAGTCAAAGTCAAAATTTTAATACTCATCAAGATTTTTTAGGATCATTTTGAAACGTCAAATCTACCGCCTGTTTGGAAACGCGATCAGCACACAAGGTGAAAGGCAAGAAACTCGGGCTGGTTAATTTTTTGGTGATCCATTTAACATTTAGATTTATACAGTTTTAATAACATTCTAAGTAGGTACATCATAATCGCACTGAGGGAATACGGCAAGCCGTTGTGCGCTGGAGGCAGCAGGATGGACCTTTACAGGACCTATCACCAGTGCTGTGCTCATTCTGAAGTAAATACTACCTTTCGCCTGGGATTCCATTGCCCGGAGTAACACTTGGAGGTAGATAATATCATCCAGTAGACACACAGACATCACGGGAGTTTATTATAATTGTGGTACGACTATAACTGTTCAACGAGCTATATGACCAGTGAACTAGTTTTCAAGTTTTGATACTATGCTAGAATATTGCGTTTGATACAGATGCAAAGCAAACTTATACATGGATGAAGTTTTTTTCTTGTACACCGATATGATACCTATAGGATAATTGACAATCAAAAAATAGAGCTAACATTACAATACACTGTCTTATCGCTTAAAAAGCAATCTCTACCGTTTGATAGAGTCTGTCCAACCTTTAGTTAGTTTTAGTTTTTAGTAATATTACTTTGAGTATTGTTTACATCATTGTAATTCAATCTAAATTCTAAACAGTTTATTTCATTTAGATGTCCAATCAAATAATTTATACTCGAAGTAATATTTAAGCACTTAGAACTAAGAATTTCGTAAAAAGCTACTTTAGGTAATTCAGGAGAGAACGGTCAGCAACAACAACACGACGGTCTACAATCGCCTGCCAAGCATGGTGATCATATTAATGTTTTGGACGATGCCCTGTAACTAATGGGTTTTTTGATATGACATGAGTTATTATGATTATAAGGACCTAAAATTATTTGAAAATGAGCTTTCAGCGCCATCTAGTGTAAGTTTCCATAGATATTATAGCGGAAGCATTCCTACTACCTAATCGCTATTGCTATTCAACTACTGCTACGAAAATGCGTAGTTGTACCAGACCTTGACCGTACTGTACTCGTATGAGGACTTTTAAGGCAGATTTATGTGGTATGCAGGAAATCTAAAGAACCTTACTATCTAGGAGAGTTTTTTACGTGATTTATCGTATGATACCCGATAGATACGAAGCATTTTAGTCAATCAAAAAATTATAACGTTCATTATTGAAATAAGATGAAGCATGCTTGTCCAGAAAGAATCTATTCACTCTGGACTTGAAAACTCCAAAATTGAGCTGGTGTGGAAAAACAGGCAACGAATTCCATTCCTTACTTACTTACGGTAGAAGCTTTCCGTAAAGATGGATTTTTCACGTATTGTTTAAAGGCTTAAATTTAGTTATCAAATTTAACTCTGAAATACATTTTTTTTACACAACAAAATAGCACAGATGTTAAGATTATTGAGATGATATTTACTTTAATCTTTGTATAAATAACAAAAAAACAAAACAGCCTCAAGACTTTTTTCCCTTTGAGTATTCAACTCTTCATAACCTACTTGAATGTAGTCAGAGGCACGTCTAAACGTAAGCTAGGCACATGCCCACGGTTTGCAGCACCCTTATTCTGTATGACCAATCGTGTCTTAACGCACCCGCGTTATGATATCTCTAAGGAATCATCGTATTGACATATCGTAACGCGGGCGCGTTAGTACACGATTGGTCATACAGAATAAGGGTGCAGGTAGCTAGCAGGTTGCAAGCCCATCGCCGCCGCTTAGCGGAATACTAGCCAAAGACACATGCTATTCGAATGTTTGATCCTGGGACCATCTCATGTGCATGTGTCAAATAAGTGCACATAAACTTGCAAAAAACTGAAAAGAAGATGGTGCACGACTGGATTTGAACCAAACACCTCTGGATCAGAAAGCCCATCCTATACCCACTTGGCCACAGCTCATAGTATAACAATTAATTATGAATAATACAGAATTTTTAGGTACTCCATAATATACTTACTACTATATAGTTCCTACTTCGTACCATAGGAAGTAATTTAAAAATAAAACTATTGTAAGTAGATTACGTAGGTACACATGTTTGAAATACGCTTAATCTACAGATCGACTGGTAGGTAAATTTGCAGATTAACCAGCAAGCGGTAAGTGTCCAGAATTTACATCAAGCATTTCAGAATTTTGCTTTTTTCCAATTGTGTAATAATTTATCGGATTGTATCTAACCGAATTGAATTTAATTCACGTGAGTTAAGGTCCATAATGATAAAATATGTCTATTTAGGAAACTTTACCGCCGTCAGTCGGTAAATCTACAAATTTAGCAGTCAATCTAGCCATTAACCTTACTTCGAACATTGACAGTAACACTTAAAGTGTTACTGTAAATGTTTGAGTACTGCAACATTTAGTAAAATTATACCTGCACATAAATGCCGTTAGAATCTTCACATACTTCAGTAAATATAAATCAAATTCCTGATATCCGTCTACAAAGAGTTTGTTATCTTTAATCAAATTAAAATATTTAAATTGGAGGCAAGTACCCACGTAATAAGCTTTAAAATAACGGTAATTAATATTTTTTTAATAAATATCCAGCAAAGGAAGCGTTATTTGATGATTATCTATTACTTCCTAAACTGGATTTTGTATAATATATATTTTCATAAATAAAAACGGCCAAGTGCAAGTCAAACTCGCACACTAATGGCTCCGATACGAGGCATCCTCAGATCCATTTTGAAAAATGGATCTCCGCAAAATAACGCTTGAATCAATTAGCTATCTGAATTACTTATTTTTTCGTAAGCTATTTCTTTTTTTGATCATTAGCGTCCTAAACTTCCATATCCTGATCGTAATTTCAACCAACCACCTTTTACCTATAAGATCGTCAATCTAAATATTGAATGGATCATCATAAATTAACAAGCCCGAGATTCATGCTTTTCTCCTTGTGTTGCCGTCGCGATTCCGAACAGGTGGTGGTAGATTTGACGTCAAAATTATCTTCAACAATCAAATGAATCAACGCATTTTAACTTTGAGTTTGATCGGATAAACTGATAAATGGGAACGGTATACGCAAACTTAGTAATAACGCCCCTGTGGCACATTTACGGTACGGAACCCTGAAAATATAATCAAGCATTTAACTGCGTAATGGATAAATTGCATTGAGCGGGCCCTCATTTCCATGCAAGCACGGATGTTTTAACTAACGTTCGGAAATCTATTAGCTATAAATAAGGGCCCACGATCGTTCACTAAGAAAGGGTACTATTCCCCTTATCGGGATCCTTTACAAAAAATAACGTGGGAACCGAACGAAAGAAAAGACACTTCTACTCTATTTATATTCACAAACGTTCTTCTATACTACATTTCGGGCATATTCAATTTCAATTTTAAACATGACTTTTTTATGAAAACAGTTTGTAACAATTAGAAATGTTTTGAGCTTGTCACAAATATGTACGGCTACTGGAACGTTCTGGACCTTGTTCTGATCATCCCATGGGAATTTTCAAAAATCCTTTCTCAGTATACCCCCGCCATTTTAGAAGGAACACCCTCCTCGAAATATTTAGTCGCTAGGGCTAACGGCTAAGGCGTGTCAGTCAGGCAGTTAATCACTCACACTCCAATTTTATATCGAATAATGATGAGGGCTCGTCCGGGGAAGTACTACCACCATACTATTTTGGCTGCCTAGTATGCCGTGCTATGTTCCGGTCTGAAGAGTATGGTTGCTGCTGAAATTACTAGCACGCGAGGCTTAACACATTTATGCCTCAAGTTGACCGGTGCAATGCAGTACCGCGTTGGTCACGTTGTTTGTGGATATGACCTACTTAGTAAGGCTTTGTTAAGTCTATGATACGTGAAATGGCTTAGCTTCAGCAGACATATCTTCGACAATACTGTAACATTTACTTTGAAATTAATATATTTTATAGTTCAAGATTGATGCTATAACGCTAGAGTTTCGAATACAAGATTACATACAATTATCTTTATAGAAAAAAAATACAAAGTTGACTCTAATTTGTACCAAAAATGTTTGCTATTCAATAAGTACGCCCAATTAGGCATTGACACTTTGTACAGTAAATAAATACAGTATTCAGCAGACGGTCTGTGTTTTAGATTTTCAAAATTCATATTTGTTTTACCGTATAAAACAAAACGTAGAAATACGCGCATATTTCTGTCATCTGGTGGTCATAAGCGCCGTGATTGAACGCACAGCAATGTCACCTTTATTATTATTACATCTTAGTTCGAAACTAGAGTAAAGTTGCGTTGAGTTGCTAATCTGAGGTACTTTATGCCGTTAAACAAGAGATGCACTTAACATCACGTGGGCTGCTTGCTTGTTCCGTCTCCGAGTAGTATAAAAAAACTAAATTGCTAGTAGGTTTCTTTTGGAGTCATTTTATATCGTTTCCATCGATGATAACGTGGCTGTTATGATCAAAGCTTTATAAATTTCAATGTAAAACTTTCGACGTAATTTCCAGCTAGGTATACCTAATAAATTAATTAGGTTAGAAGGATAATGTTACTTGCCTACATTTGGCCTAGTTATGCTAAAATTTTCCCTTTATTGTGTCTGAAACGATACAACTTTTAGGTGCTGTTATTTATTTGCATGTGCTTGTATTATCGATATGGATTTTGCATTTTCAATCACATTTTAACTCTTTGAATTTCAAGACGATGGCCAAGGGTGCTTATGTCAAAACTATTAAATATTAATGAGGTACAGTTTGTAATTTGATTGGTAACGGGTAATCGCAGAAACTACGAAGCTACACAGTTCCTGAGTGCCACAGGCTATTAATTCATTTTTGTTTCTTTCGTTTCTTTTCTGTCAGTTAAGTTAGGAAATCCGGCACAAACATTGCCACATACATACATACATACATACATACATACATATATGCAGTATGTATGTACATACAGTATGTATGTATGTATGTACCGTCACAAACATTGCCACATACATACAGTATGTATGTATATATGTGGCAATGTTTGTGACGGCATAACTCTCGAACGAGTTATCCGATTTTCATGAAAATTTAACTGTAAAGAGATAACATAAATATAATTTGATTGTCGCGGGGGGTTTTTGATAAGAGGGGTACTTTTTGAGATATTGGCGTGAAAGAAAATATTTTTTTTATTGATATCTTTTGAATGGCTGATCCGATCAATTCAAAATTTTGAACATGTAGAGATTATAATAATACTCATCAATAGAAACGAAGATTTTTTTTAAACAAGAGTAGTTTTTGAGTTATATGGGTGTTAAGTGAGACAAGAAGTTTTTTGGCTTGTGGGGTGTCATTTGAAAGAGTATCGGTTGCATATTAATAAAACATTTATTTTACTATCAAATAGGGGTGGTTCTTCTAACAAAGTGCATTAAGGGGTTAAAACGCTTGGTATGTCTTGTAGGCTAGACTATTAAAGGGGGTTGACTTCTCAATTAACTTACTTTGATTTGCGGAAACCACCCCTGTGTAGCTATAATTAAGGTTTGCAAAAGGGGTAAATAAGTTTGAAGTCTTGAAAATGTGTGAAACTATGAAATATCATATGTAACCTAATGTCATAAGTACCAAGGGACTGCAGATTTCAAAATAAGATTATAATTGCCCTTATTAGGGGTGGTTTTTAAGATGAAGGGGGCAAGATATGATCATCAGATCTTCTTATATAGTAAAGGGTATTCGGAATCTCATTAATTTATTTTTTGTTTTTACTCAATAGGGAAGGGTGACGATAAAATCCAAGAATTACTTTTGGGGTGTCATGCAAGTGTTTTGACTAGGCATATTCCATATCAACAGTAAATTATTATCCAATACAATGTGAAAAGAACTTCCTCTATAACTGTTAGGTTTCGCCATAATCATCACGCTTGGCAGACAGATTGGTGCTCACAGTTAAAGTTTTGTTAACACACAGAAAGATGCTGCTGCCATTTTGGTTGACATGACGACATCCGAAGGCTGAAGGGGCTAGATTTTGAAACCACGACTACTAAGGCAACGGTTTTGAGAGCACTTTTCAAAACGTCATCAACCTTTGTTTCATGTTATTATAGGTTATTTATAGGTGAGGATATTAGGTTAGCAACAGCAACAGCTATAATATGATAAGTAGTAGCCTCGAACACTTAGGGTAAGTAAGGTGCATTGAAAGCTTACCTACTTTTATCGTTTGTTAATTACGTTCTATTTGAGAAATTATCTCCGTCACAAACCAGACATCACGAGATCTCAGTTTGGGGCGAACTACTAGTTAGCTTCAGCCTAAGCTTTCAAGCTCAGTGACGCTACCGCCGACGTCGAAGCCGATCTCCATTGGCTTAAAATTAGCTTCATGAGAACTAGAAACGATTTTTACCGTCAAATGTACTGAACGGATAGGTTTCATAACATGTGTACACTTTTGAGATGGGAAACGCCATTTTGGATATGACACATACCCGGTAGTAAAAATCGTTTCTAGTTCTCATGAAGCTAATTTTAAGCCAATGGAGATCAGCTTCGCCGTCGGCGGTAGCGTCCCAGGTTAGGTTAGCTAGATGCTCGCATTAGATGCGTTGAAAATTCCAAAGATTTTTTTTGTGTTATGCGAAATTAAATGATACGTATGCCTGCTACCAACCAAATAAAAAACAGGTTGTCTTTGTTCTACATACTATATTTTTATACCTAATAGTATAATAAATAGGATCTGGACATACTATTTCAGAATTACCGGGACAGGCCGTGTGGAAACTAGGAACCCTGTCGTTATTTAACCCTGTATTATAGCTAGGTATCAGCCATTCCGTTTTTCTGATTTTGCCGTAGCGAAGCACAGGTATTTTCAGCTAGTCTTATTGTAAACGTGTTAGCAAATAGGTATATACAAATAGGTATATCATTATGGTCATAATTGTGAAGGACTAAAACCGCCTTGAATATAATTACGGCCAAGGAAATCTTTTTGCTAATATATCCCGTAGAGGCGCCACAAGGGACTAGATCAAACCGGTTTTTAACAAATTTCATGAATTCATAATTCATCATTCGTTTATTGTTCGTGAACCTAGGTATGCTCTATGAAAGGCAAGTGTGCTCCATCTAAAAAAAATCAAAAAAAATCGACATACTTTACAAAAAACGTGTAATAAATATTTTTAGATATATAATAATTCTAAGATAAATGATATAATCTACTGTTGAATAAAGCCTCCTCCAAAGCTGAAGGGTTTTGCCATAGATACTTACCACGCTTGGCAGGTGGATTGGTTATTCCAGTAAAGGTATAATAGTAAGAAGCTGCTGCCTCTGGTTAGATCCTTTAGTCGGCTTTTACGACATCCATAGATATCATTCATTTCATTTTTTCAATAGCAATTTACAATTGTGTCTGAAATTGGACTAATTCTATACATTATAATAACGTTTTAAAAATTAAAAAGAAAACCGACTCCAATGAAGAATATGATACAATTTCGTTTACCTGGATGACGTATTTTTTCCAATTATTTTGATGACAGATGGACGATCAGACAGACAGACGCGTGATCCTATAAAAGGGTCCGTTTTTCTTTACTTTTGAGGTTATACAGGTTGTAAAAACAGATCATCCAGTCAGATCTGATGATGAGATCCTAGAGAAGTCGAGGGTTCCTAAATTCTTAAGACTTTTGAAGAGCGCCTACACCTTCGGCCTTATCATAACTTGGAACCAGGTGAGGCCAAGCGCTTTTAAGTTTAAATTGTTAAAATTGTTTAAGACTGAAATAAAGTTATTTTTTGTACGACGATGACGACCTATAACTCATCTGATTTTCAAGTTATTATAAGGCCGAAGGTGGAAACGCGCTTCACCCGGAATCCTAACAAACTGAGGCACTAGCTATCTTACCCCTAAATGCCGGAACACAACAATGTAAGAATTGTTGTTATGGCGACAGAATTAGTTAAGATGGTAGCTAGCCAGGCGAACTTAAACAAAGTCCTACCACCAACCATACCAAGCACAATATTGTCCTCCCCTGGGAATCGAGCCCGAGACCTCTAGATCTGACACCGTGACCAGCGACGGTTAAACTATAGACTATAAACTCGCACGATAAAAAAACATCAGTAAGTATGCAGTTGGTATGTGAACTAAGCATATTATTTCTGGCGCTGCGGTGCGGTGGCAGTGCCTGCGCGGTATAAACGAAGTGGCTTGCACACGTGAACGGAGACTAGAAGAATGCTCGGTATTTAGGTTGCGTTTCTGGTACCTTTTCATTCATTGGCGTAACACTGCATCGGCCTCGACAGCCTCACCTTGCTCACAGCGACCGCGGCCAACGATACTCAATATTCATTATTCCCTATGCCACATTAATGAGAGAGCGAACAAACTTGTTCCTAAATTACGTGAGGTCTGTTTACATTTGAAAAATATTTTTAAATTTACAATAAATGATTAACAAGCCTCATAGCTCAGTTGGTAGTAACTCTGCCTTCTGCGCTGTAGGCTGTGTTATTCCCACCCAGAGCAAACATTTGTGTGATGAATATAGATGTTTGTTCTGTGTTTGGGTGTTGTATCATATAGTACGTATGTATTTACAAAAAGTATTCTATCCGTAATCTAGTTCCCATATTACTAGCTTAATTAAATTAGTTTGGGGCTAGATGGCGCTGTGTAAAATTAATGTCCTGTAATGTCCTGTAATATTTAATTCTGCTAACAAAAATTATGGGATATTTCTTGTTCCTTGAGCTTTTATTACGAGAATCACTGTAGATTTAATGTACATTATTACATATTTGTTCGTTGTCTTAGTTTGAATTGCGGTCTAAATGATCTAAAGAGCTTTTACTCGGCTCCAAAATGTATAATGTAAGCAAAAAATGTGAATTATAAACAAGGTTATTGGAACAAAAATACTCTATCAACCTACTGACGTACTCTAAATTATAGAATTTTAGGGTGCCAAAAAAGCTTTTGAGCTGCTCTTTCTTGCTGACCAAATAAACAAAAAATACGATTTAATTACTTGCCATTTAGATATAAGATAGTAAAAAAATAAAGAAAGACTTTAGATATTCAACAATAATATGGTTTTTAGATATTGCCTCCAGGAAATTATTTTTTGGTATTTGGCGTGAACAAAGAGTTTTCGATATTACTCTTTCAATTTAATTTTATAGTAAGTGTTTTTTAACTTTCGGCATTAAAACATATCAATTTTAATTATCATTATTGTGAATACCCATGATAATGATTTAATCCGCGCACTTTCCAATACAGAAAGTAGGTAGAGTAGGCACAACAGGTTTCACATCTCTATTTCTTATATCAGCATGACTTCTATACCGTTTCCCTTTTTTTTCCTTTACCTTACCTACTTACCTATTCTCTATCGACCTAGATATCCAAAGCGTATTTATAATCGATAATAGTACCTTAATCTTACAACAAGCTTTACACCTCAGTTGGTAGATCGCCTTCTGTGTTGTTGGTGGGTCGATTCCCACCTGAGACAAACATTTTTGTGATGATGTTTGTTGTGTCATAAAAAAAAAAACTGTATACTGATACAGATACTGTGTATAAGTCTAGTTTGGGGCTTGGTGGCGCTGTATGAAATTGATGTCCTGTTGTAGGTGAAAGCAGTAAGGTATGCATGGCACTAGTCAGTACCTATCAGTTCTCGCAGTACATTTGACTCGAGCACACCTAGGCATGTAAGCTGTTTTGTGGTTTGTTTACACAGCATGGCGCTGGCGCATGGCAGCGGGCGCGGGCGGCGGCGGCAGCTCCCCGCGCGTACATTCCTACACTCACAAATACTACGGCATCTATCTTACTTGATGCAACCGCCCAGATAGGTATGCATTACATTCTTATCGTCGCTTCAAAACAAGCTTTAACTGGACGACCAGCGTTCGAGCCAACTGAAATTTTCGGCTAATCTATTTATGAACATGGAGTATCACCGAAATAGCTCGGGAAATTCCGGAATCTCGGGACGCTGCTCGTGACATTTCTGGTTTATTGTTATTTCCAAAAGCGATTATGTATGCTATTTATAACAGAGGTTTAATAAAAGGTGGTCTATTTTATGAAGCAGGAAGGAGGAATGCGTAGTATCCACGCATATTTTAAGTGGAGCGTGTGCATGCTCGAGCGCACCCTGGAGTTGTTCTCTTGTACAATTAAACGACGGCGGCTGTGCATTGTTTTGTTGAGGTATTCGTATGAATTGAGCACCGATAGATGGTATTCTCATTCCTTTTAGTGCTCAATACTGAATGGTATTCAATATTTAAAAAATACCAATTTCAGCATCACCGAAATCGGGTAGGACTTGTAACGGATTAGTACATATTTTACCGGAATGCCTCAAGAATTTAAGACTTGTGTACCTAGTGCGTAGAGGGACTAAGTCGCGTTATGACTAATTTGGGGTACGAAATAATCATTTTAGATAACATTACATGTTTTATTAAAAGAGTATGGGTATTCAATGAGAGGTACTATAATGCCAATTTAAATTATTGTTGATTGGAATTTTTAAAGACCGTGAAATTTCGTTAAAAGTCGGGTTCGTTATTCAACTTTCAACTTGCTTAGTACTCTACTAGTCCCGTACTAGTCTATTCCCGTTAGTTTTTCCACCAACCTACAAAAACTACATACAAAGAAAATACATTAATTTAGCCAAAGACTCCATCGTATAGAACTATTATTGCCAAGTCAGTACTCATAAAAACATCAGGGCACATACATACGACAACGATACATATATGTTTTAAGCGTGTTTAATTAAAAATAAAAATGAATACATCATAACTGAATGAATACTCATTTTGAAATAGGATTTGGATTTGAATCTAAGCAAATTGCTTATATTACTGTATATAATATCACTGTTCATAACGTTCAACATGGAAAACTCAATATATTTTCATATTTTTTTCATATACATGAAGCTTCCTTTAGTCCCATTAACTAACACCTTTATGCCTCAAGTTGACGGGTGCAATGCAGTGTTGTATAGGCTATATTCTTTGTGGATGTGACCTAAGCAATAAGGCATTGTTATAGGCAAGAGTTGCACTTAGCTTAGCATCAGGTGGGCTACTTGCTAGTTCCTGGTTGTATAAAAAAAAACATTTACCTGGTGTTGATTAAAATACAACCTTAAAATATTTTCCACATTTCACTGTTTCGATGTTGTTTAGTTATTGAAGTACTTGCACGGTTTTTAATTTGAATTATGTCATACTAGGTTTTACTTTTGTTGGTACCAAACATTCCACGTGAGTTTGACTATGGAATGCTCGTAGAAATTGGGCCTTACTGCGGTGCCATCGACCTGAAGCGAACGACCACCCAATACATGTAAAGTTCCTAGTATTACCTTGTGCCGACCACAACACGACAACAAATATTGTATAGCTAGGCTATATTTCTTGCTGGTAAGAACCTCATCATGGTAACCTCATCGTTTTAGCAATAAATGGAATTGGAAATATCTTTTCTGATTTGATGTCATTGTTGCATATGCTATTGACAATCGGTGACACAATTATAAATGACAGGTTGGAATTTATACACAACAGCTTTTTGTCAAACGCTAGCTTACCAAATACTTTTATCGTGCTGAGCTGCAGCTGAGCTAATGCTATGAAGGGTGATCGGCGCTTTGTATTATCATGCAAGCTATGACAAGCCTCATAGCTCAGTTGGTAGTAACTCTGCCTTCTGCGATGTAGGCTGTGGGTTCGATTCCCACCCAGGGCAAACATTTGTGTGATGAATATAGATGTTTGTTCTGTGTTTGGGTGTTGTATTGTATATAAGTATATAAAAAAAAGTATTTAAGTAGTGTATCCGTAATCTAGTTCCAATATTACAAGCTATGCTTAGTTTGGGGCTAGATTGCGCTGTGTAAAAAATAATGTCCTGTAATAATTATTTTTATTTTATTAATTATGCACCATCTCGTTATTCTTAACAAAATTGTATTAAAATTAATATAGCTATCATTTAAACGGTCAGCTATTAAAAAAGGTTTTGGCTAACCTTAAAATGTATAGTGTCTGCAAACAAAATGAATAAAGAAGCAAGATGCAAAAAAAACATCCTACCTAATGATGTATCCCGTCATAAGTTCGAATTAAACGCCATCAAAACTAAAAATGTCAGTAAAAATTACATAAACATGTAAAATATGAAAAATCGTCATTTTTGTAAGTTTTTTTTGTTGTGATGTTTGAAGCGAAACATCGCATCATATTGAAAAAATATTTAGGGTGATTTTATCACAATAATAAGTATTATTTGGTCTAATAATGCGGGACTGAGAACAGAAAACTATTCAAATACAATGCTACGGAGATTCAAAAAGCATAATTAAGATCTCAATTTCAAAAAATCTCGGTTTCAAAGGATATGATTGTATATCAGTTGTAAATTACCTAAGTATAACATTTTAAAACATAGAAAGATTCTATGCTTTTCATAAAACTGAATTTTTAACTGTACCAATATATTTTTGATAGTAGGCTTATAAAATAAATTATTCATGGCGTAAAATGAAGGAAGTAACTTACGCCAGAAGGGTATTCTAAAAACTATTGAATCATTTAGTAGTTTATAAGTAAGTAGTGTATGTAGTAAGTAGTACGTGTATTTTTTTAAATATCATTTTCAATCTTCTGACTTATCGTTAATGAAATATATAAATAGTTTACGTATTTGTAGCTTTTTAGTTTTACAACATATTTTTTCGATGGTATATTTTATTTAAATAGGATACTTCTACAATTATCATAATTGTAGAAGTATACTATTTAAATACTACCATTTACTATTCTACCATTTACATGTTTACCAGAAAATTATCATTAATATGGTATGAATAGCTTTCAGATAGTATGTAAAAACTTATTCTAAGTAGATATTATCCCCAGTTGTGAAACTCTTTATAAAATATCAAGTGCTAGTTCCTACCATACAATGAGAACTAAACAAATTGCATACTAATATGATTTCAAACACATGCCCCGCAAGCAAATGAAATGACCTAAAACGTTTTACCATTCACTGCTTTTTGCTGTTATCAATCGTAGTCACGGAATTTGAACGTGAATCATCGTCAAGTGGCGCTTGTTCTTCGGGATATACAACTGGGCGTGAAAGAGATAGACTATAGTACCACCATTCAGATTTAATTGACTGGTTACGACGCGGGCCCTGCAGTAGGGACGTCGCGTTACTTAACATCGACTTTCTAAAAATTCCGAATAGTTCTTCAATGATAATTCCTTTTTGAAACAGCCCGCTCTCACGGTAAACGGTGTGTTGGGACTCTGCTTGTTTTCATGGAGAGTTGTAGAGGCTGCGTAGCTCATCTAAGTAGGTATCTACGGTTTGTGCTACGCAATTCGTATGACCATATTCTTTTGATAAATTATTCAATACAACACCTACAGCTCCTATAATTAAAATTACTTACCTGCTCAACGTCTGAAGCAGTTGAAACAGGAACATTGATTTCACACAGCGATATCTAACCCCAAACTAAGAAAAGCTTGCTCTATGGGAACTAAATTACGGACGGGATACTAACATACTTTTTTTTAGGTATATACCTAAATACCAACCAAGCCCAGAGCGAACATCTATATTCATAGCACAAAATGTTTGTCCTGGGTGGGAATTGAACCTATAATCTACAGCTGAGTAGGTTTTTAAAATATCAATACAATATAATATGAATGGTAAAGATGTAAATAAACACTACACATTGCAATTAACTTTATTCCATAAAGCTTATTATGTAATCAACTAAGCACATGCTCTTATCACTCTCATAGGTATAAATCAGAAATGTGAACCTTCGTAGATACATCATAAGGTATAAATAAAGAGAGCTTTGAACTCACCGCATTGCAATCAAATAACACCGATGGGACATAGGGAACAGTAAACAATTATTTGGCCGATGCAAATACCCAATGCTCAAGTCACACGTTTTAATTATAAAATAGAGGCTCTTGGTAGACAAGGACTTGTATCGACAAAAAAGCGCGCAGTTGGCATTCGATGTAAAATAATTATTTGCTTCAACATAAGTTAACAATAACAACACAAGTAACAAATAAAGTGCACGTTTTCAGTAACGATATCACACAGCCTTACAAGATATTCCCGACCCTAATTAGGAAGTTGTATCTATTTATAATTAGTCAGTATAATCTTGTTGTTGATCAACGTTATACCCAGTAAACATGGCACACATGTGCGACATTAGTGAAACGAGACTCTATTAACCTCAATTTAAATATTTCGATGATATTTTGTACAAGATCTCCCCCCGAGCCCTACGGTACATCCGTCCGATAAGGGCCGTGTACATTTCCATATCGTAGCATAGTTTAGGTAGCTGTTCCTTTGCCGCGTAATCCAAATATCAAACACAACTTTTTCAACAAAAATAAAAATAGGGTAGGTAAGTACAATAAGTGATAAAAATCTGAAGTACTTACTTGAAGAGGAAACTGCATTTCCGCCTTCCCTCCCACTCATCGTAAATACTGTGTATATCTGGGATCACTGGTATCACTTTCCAGCTTCATACATCCTTCGTAATAAAAAAAGGCACTTTTTATTTACAAGATCATTAACTACAGTGTTTTCGCGCGTTTTACAAAATCTATCAAGTATCAAAATATTCGGGGTGCATGAGAGCGGATGCGCGTGCGCAGAGCTACCGACGACGCGGACGCAGGTCGACTGCATCGAAATCGAACGACAGTGGTGTGGAGCGACGCCAGCGATGCGGTCGGTCCCTTACCGGATATCGTCAAGTCGTTTTTAAAATAGAGAATCTAACGGAACGTGTGCACCGGCCGAAAGCCCCCGTGGCTTTACCCCAACCCAAAATATGTCACTTGTTGACGCGACGCAACGTGGTCCACTCCTTGCCACTTCCAACGACAGCGGGCGCGCCGAGCTACGGCGGCGGCGCTGCACTGTAGGGTGAACGGCACCAGCCAGCTACCTACCACACACTGTCTACGTCTACAACACCCGACATCGTTGAAAACTCACAAAAAATATTGCTCAATAGAAGCCGCGATGAATCGACCGCAAAGGGCTCTACTAGGAATGTCCAAGTTTAAAGGGTCTTTTGTTTTTTTACCAGGCTTTGCTCTGTTATTGTTTCCAAAACTGTTCAAAGTTGTCGTTTTACTTAACATGGTGTTTTATTTAGATTTGATTCTCAGGGTTTTATTGGAATGGATCGTCAACTGAGTCTATGCAATCAAGTTTAAAGATATTATCGCTTGCGGGATCTAGACATTGGTTATTCAGGTAAATAGGCCGTGTTATACGTGTAAAATAAGGAGGTGGAAACTACACGACATTTGGTTGCTGTAGTTTTAATTTCCTTCCATAACTTATACAATTATAAACTTCATATTAAATGCAGTCGAGCATACATAGCTAATCATCTAGCTCCACGTTGTGGTAAATACATTTTAATTTAGTCAGCTTGACAGAAAGTAAGTTCAAAACTACGTTTTACTTTGGTATCAATATGAATTTATCAATGAACTTTTCTAGGAATTTCAACACTTTAAAATAAATAGTGGCGATAACGCAACGCGACGATGTCTGCCCTCTGCTCTAGGAGTGTACCTTCATAAATTGATAACATTATATTATAGACACGCATAAGTGCTCTGTGAATTTAACTTAATGGACTCAATAAGAAAATATCGAGCTGTTATTTGATATCTTACGACTGTTCTGGTTTCACAGTAGGCACCTTACCAAGTACCTATTGTTAAATGTGATGTATAAAAATAATCTTCATTTTATTTGTAAACAAATAAATAAATTTAGAGATGAACCCGTATTCCCAGTTACAAGAGATCATTCATTTATACTTATCTTATACTTAGAATAAAATCATATAATGTCATACTATGCCAGATCTGTAATTGATATATATTTTGAAGATTACAATTGGAGGAAACAGTAGTATCGTTACTGATGCCAAATCATTGTCTGTATCTTCAGCTAAAATCACGCTAAAACTACTGGATGGATTTGAATGAAACTGCTTGGTAGGTGGTAGGAATTGGTATAAGTCCGTCTGACTAGCTACCACCTACCAAAACCCAAGTCTGTCGCCATAACAACAACTGTAAATGGCCGGAACACAATTCTGGCCAGTTTTCAGACGTTTGAAGATTTCGGGTGAAATGTGCTTCCATCTTCGGTCTTATAACAACTTAAAACCAAATGAGATGAAGAACTAGTGCTTCATCTGAAAATCATGAAAAGATTTTATACACAAAACTCATAATAACATCATAATTTTCTTTTAATCTATCCCGTTGCAGTAGGTACTACAGGGTTGCAATTTTTTTTCATAAATTGAATACATGTACGGATTGACCAGAAAGTTGCTATAAGTACTTTGCAAAAGAACATTTTAATTTGCTTTATATTCATAGCAACTAAACGATGTATAACAGAAACCCAAAGTTGACTTAAGTACCATACAAAAGTAAATTATCTTTTGCTTTTTTTTTATATTTACAGCTTTGAGTTAATGATATTCATCGATTTAAAGGCTTTATGTGAATCATCACTTACGTATCCAATCTAATATGAGGTCTCAGTACAAAGAGTTTACTACGTCTGAGAGGTCATATCTTGATGTTTTTTATATACATTTAATTAAATTCAATTACAAATAAATACTCAAGGGTTGGCATATAATATGTTTACGAATATGGGAAAGTTGTTTCTTCAAAATGTTATGTTATAGCTAACCTAAGATTCAGTGGCCGAGGTATGAAAACATTTATTTTTTGGAAATGGGTGAGCTCTTGGTTGTAAATAACATTGACCATAGGGTCTGCACTGGATGGTCCCCTGCACGAGTGCACCAGGAAATCAGAATTCAGAGAGGAATGGCGACGGATTATTAGCCTTGCGACAACATGACAACCACAACCACTTGGGAAAGAGTGTAGTGACAAAGATGAGTCAGTCTTGGATCTCGAAGCTTGCCTGGTCACGAATGAGGTCTATAATGGAGCGAGCCTTCCCAGAAAATGCTTTGTTCAGCAGTGGGCTTAGATAGGCTGAGGTGATAGTGATAAACGTAGAGCCTTGGCGCAAGTGCAACTGCCTGGTCAGCTATCTAATCCTCAACAAACTGAGGAACTGGCTATCTTACCTCTAAATGTCGGAACACAAAAATTTTAGAATTGTTATTATGGCGACAGAATTAGGTAAGATGGTGGTAGGCAGACTTAAACAAAGTTCTTCCAAACAAACCAAGCATAATATTGTTCTCCCCATGGGGATCGAACCCGGGACCTCTGGATCCTAAATCAGTGGATTGAACCACTAGACTACAGAGGCGGTAAAAAATAACTTAACTCGTATATCTAATTTCGTTTTTTAATAACAATAAGTAAGATAGCCAGTTCCTAGTTTGTTGAGGATTCCGGGTGTAATGCACTTCCATTGCCTTAAGAATATAAGGCCAAACCAGGCCTTCATCTCTCATCATGTTCATCAACCAGGTTAAATGAACTCCAAGTCAGTGCATACCCGTCCTAAAATAAAACTATAAAAAAAATCATTTGCTGCTCGCCAGGCCTATTCCAAAATTGGAAGATTTTGCCATAACCACCACGGTTAGCAGGCGGGTAAGAGATCACAGTGAAGGTGTTAGATAATATGCAGAAGTAAGCTGCAGCCTTTCTTCTGGTGAAATCCCTCAGTCAGCTTCTCAGATCTCAGCTTTTACGAAATCCGCGGGTTGAGTAAGATGGATCAACTCTTAAGCCACGAAAACCACGGTTTAAAATTACTTACATACGATTATCTGACAAAAAAAGTTAAATCAGTAACTTCACAGTAAAAGATTTGATGGAAAAAAAAATTGAATTAGACTTATTTTTATAAATTATGGGTTTAGCTAGGTCAGTACAAGGATGGAGCGAGATTTCCCAGAAGGCAGTGGCTCTCCGGCGCACCGATGGAATATAGCAAATTGTTTGCCGCCAGACTTCGGCACGAGGGTGATCTGTAGCCAGGTGGATCAAATACAAAAAAAAATCCTGGTCCTACCACTATGTGTTCTGATCTTTCAGCCGTAACAGTTTAGAAAGAGCCAGTGATTACGTTACCCAGGTTAGACCAATAGGAGGTAGATCACCTACCTACCTCTTATAGGTACCTGTTTTAAAACATAACAAGCATTACTCGTGTTTCAATAAATATTTAATACTTAAATTAAAATAAAAAGGACATTAATTTTACACAGTACCAACAAAGCAAAGCTTGTAATATGGGAACATATGGGAATATGGGATATAATACTTACATACCTACCTACTTTTTTTTGTAAATGCATACATTTTTTTTTATTGTACGACGGGGAAGCGCTTGGCTTTTATCTCACTCGCACGGCGCACTCCACCCGGTATCTCAACAAACTAAGGAACTGGCTATCTTACCTCTAAATGCCGGACACAACAATTTAACATTTATCATGCAATACACAATTTTTATCCTGGGTGGGAATCGAACTCACAGCCTGCAGCGCATAAGGCAGAGCTACTACCAACTGAGCTGTGAGACTTGTTAATGATGATGAGTCGGTATCGGAAGTCTCAAATGTGATGCGTCACCAACGTGTTCTCTATTTCCGAGGAATAACACAAAGTTCTCTAGAATAGTTTGTCATCAAATACCAGCTACTTGTTTCATGTGTGATATTGAGATTACTTTTTAGTCATATCATATCGCAAAAACAGTATGATAGCGTAAATAACAATTAGGTATATAATATACATACCTAAAAGAAGTTTATATTTTTTATGGAATGACAGGGAAGCGCTTGGCCTTCATCTCATATGGTTTGAAGTTATAAGGTCGAAGGAGGAAGCGCACTTAACCCGAAACCCTCAACTGTCTGAGGAACTCTTACCTCTGAATGCCGGTAGGTACACAACAATTTGGAATCTTTGTTATGGCAACAGAATTAGGTAAGATGGTGGTAGCTAGCTAGGCGGACTTATGCATAGTCCTACCACCAACTAAACCAAGCACATTATTGTACTCCCTGAGAATCAGACTTCTTGATCTGACACCGGTAGGCCAACCACTAGACCACAATAACGGTACGTTTCATTTTGGTGATAGGAATTTGTTTAGTCCGCCTGGCCTGCAAACATCAACATACCTAAGTCTGTCACCATAACAACGGTTCTAAATTGTTGTGTCCCGGCATTTAGAGGTCAGATAGCCAGCTCTTCAGACTGTTGAGGCCTCCGGGTGAAATGCGCTACCACCTTCGGCCATATCATAACTTGAAACCAGGTAATATGAAGGCTGAGCTCTTCCCCGTCGTAGAGTAGTAAAATAAATTGGTCCATATCAAAATACCACCCGCATTTAAATAATAATTTTGTCATCATCAGGTCTACTACGAAAAACAAAACATGACGGATCCGTTTTACGTATTGCTCGTTTTTCAATAGAAAAATGCAAGTACGACGTTTGATTTTCATAGTAAGGCCCCTGGGCCAGTACTGGAGACAGTCAACAATCATCCCTGGTGGAATAAGTAACGGGTATGATGAAAAAAATCCATGTCACCTGAATTTGTAACATTAGTTTTTAACGAAAATTTGGTGTCGTCAACTCAAAATTAATACAACTTATGAATAGTTGATCCGAACAATTCGAAATTTAAAATTGAAAGAGTTCCGTTTTTTGACAAATACTGGTTTTTGTGAAATAGGGGTAAGGGTATACTGAGATCTAATAGATCGGGGAGAAAGTATTTGCGTATTTTTAAATCATTATATGTAAATAAAATCTCTTTGGTTATACTGTTTGGTACCTGGCTGTTTATGATGTCAACAAAATCATTTTGAAAAAATAGTTAATAATCTGGCTACAAAATGAGTACTTCTGACGAAGAATTTCAATTAATTTTAAAGTGTTTATCAAGTAATTATACCTACTACAACTGCAGTGCAATGCAGTGTCATTGAAAGTGGCACAAATTCGATCAAGCGTTTTCAATCAGGAAATTTTGATGATTAAGATGCTGTTGGCTTGCTGAATTCTGGAGATGAAATTCAAAACAAACCGAAGTGAAGTAGTGCAAAGCCATGTTCTGTATATGATAAGAACTACGCAGTAAAGTTGTGTTTCAGGGTTGGATACAACATTCTACTTCTGTCACATCTCTGTCATGCATAATAAAATACCTACATGAAATAAACATTAGTTACGTCATTACATCCAGTGACACAAAGTATGGTAAATATAAGTACTTATATCATAATAAAAGATAACAATAAGTGTGTGTGTATAAGTATTAACAATGTTGATAGCGCTTCTTGCACCCTCAGCTTGCAATTATTATTAAAAGTGACAGTTACATTTTTCCATGTTCCAGGTAAAGAAATAACACCCTTATAATTTTACAGTGTCCTTCACTGAATTATCATACTATGGGGAGGGGACAAACTAGCCAACGAAGCATATTGTACCTTTCTAATCCAATTATAATTATGCACCAACAATATTGGACAATAATAATCTTAGGGCAAACATGATTACAAGGACATGTTTGATAATACAATCTGAACTTTCTCTGACAGCTAGTTAGATATTTTGTTTGAATTCTATGTTAGTGATGTGAATTAACGCCTACTGATTAGATTGATTGTCAAACTACCCTTCATAAATGTTGAAGTAATTTATTCAGTGTATAATTATCATATTATACCATCTCATTATAGCAGTTCCCACAATTTTTTTAGATATTTATTCCGATATAGGTAACTAACAAATACAAACCAAACTTAATACCTGAATTCAAAACCAAATAAAATAAAAGCATATCGAAAACCTTGGACAGCTGATTTGAAAATCGAATAAAATGTTTAGTTCAAAAACACGTTTCAAGCTTACAAGGATGACGAAAAGGCATTCCATTGACCCACTTCACAAATTCTATCGGTTTCACTCCTGAAAGTGTAACTAGAGACATCTGCTGAGTCGCTCGCAATACTTACTGTAGCGATGATGGTGGCCAAAACCTAACCAGTATAACCCTACGTATTGAGGCACAGTACATGCTTGTTTAATATGCAACACGTTGTATAGATGGCAGTTTAACAGTTGAACAGCACCATCTGTTGAAATTTTGTTAAACTTTGTTATTGTACGATTTTATTCGGGCTGTTAGTTCATAAAATAGAACGGCTTTTCAATAGGCGTTGCCCTCGAAGGGGTGTTGCCCTGCGCCCTTTAAAAGAGTAGGTATTTATAGATGTTACTAGAGGCTTGAGAATCAATAAAGAGCACTTCTAATATCTCGTGAACATACGATTATAAAAGATGACTGGTTGATTAGTAATGAGATATACTAGGTACTACTAGGTAGGTATAGCTTTGAAAATAGTATTTATGAAATAAGGTTGAATCAACCTAGCGGGCTCTGAGCTACTGACCCTAGCTGCCGACTACTTACGAACAATACACCGCCTTTGTTTCTTAGCTCTCAACAAAATAAGAGTTCTTCTTTAATGTCAACATTGTAACGGTACCTACTGAGATCCAATAAAAACAGAAAAACTGATTGTGAGCCCCACTTTGAGCAACTCAGCAGGCCTCCCCGTCGGACTCCAGACTAACACTCAATGCAAGAAGAAGTCACCATTAGTCACACTCGGTGCAACAATCATGTGGTATACACCTAATACCTAACACATATCTCTGTGGTCTAGTAGTTCGCCCCTCGGAATCAGGCCCAGAGATCCCGGGGTGGTTGGAAGACCTATGTATCAAGTCCGCATTGATGATAAAAAATCTATATTGTTATGTTCCGGCATTTTGTGGCAAGATAGCCGATCAGTCTGTTGAGGATTCCGGGTGAAGTGCGCTTCCACCTTCGGCCTGATCATAAAAAAAAAAAAAAAAAAAAAAGGGCAAAATAAAGGGCAAGCGCTTCCTCGTTGTACAACAATAAGCTTTTTTTAGCTCAATATTCTAATAGATTTACCTTAAAATTAAGTTAAATTGATTTTTTTATAAAATGAATGAAAATACCAACTAGAAAAAAGGTAATTCTAACTCTAATTCTGATATTGATTCATACCAATAGGATGAAATTTCTCTGGGTTACCGGTTTAATTGCAGCGTGTCATGTATTTTAGCAGTTTTTGAACGTTCATTGAATAAAATGATCTACAAGTCAAACAATTAAAAAATAGGCCACATCTGGAAAGGTTCATTAGAGTATATTGTCAACCTGATCCTTACGCGAACACGTTCCGAGATCAAAAACTGACTCATCTGGATAAAAAAATAGTATAATTTAAAATAATTGAGATAAATAGTAGTATTTTGGAACGATGCCTGCGGTAGGTAGGTAACTCTGCCGGACGCAAACCCGGATAAAAGAAGTGGGTTGCAGTCATGACTAACATGGTAAAAAAAAATCTGAATAAATAAGAGTAAATAAGAATCTGAATCAGTAGTACCTATTCACTTACTATTAAGGCACACATTATAAAAAAACCATACGAATTATACTCAAAGTACATGGTACATTGGTAAATAATGAAAAATTAAAACAAGTAAAGAAACACAAAAAAAAAATTATAAGTAGCCAATCGAATTATGTGTCTCAAGTTGTGACCCATAGGCCGGTTTCACAACAGCTAAACAGGACAGCACGAATGCTTTACTACCGGAGACTAGATAGGCGTTGGTTTCTGCCGAAACCTTGACGAGAATCACTGTTATGTTTATTACATAATTTTTACCTACCTTAAGGTGCGATTCCATTGGTCAAATTACTTGTAAGTTTGCATACAAACTGCATGCAACTTGAACAAACCTGTGTACAAGCTAGGTACATCTTGTATGCAGGTAGTTTAAACTTGTACATTTCTATTCAAGTATCTCGCGAATGTCGTAAGAGTCGACTAAGGATTTTTTCAACAGAAGAAGGGCAGCTTCTTTCTGTATAAGTACTACCCAACACCTTTACTGCGATCACCAATCCGTAGGTATGCCAGCCGTGGTGATTATGGCAAAACCCTTCATTTTATAGGAGGCTCTGGACAGTGAACACTAATGGGCTGTTGATGTTGATATAAATTCGAATTTCTAAACTATTTATCCATATAACCATACCCTACAGAGAAAAAATGTATACCTGTCAAAGTTGGAAATACAACAATACTGCTAGAAACAGAGTACAAGTTTGTCAAAGAGCTATGAAAAGGTGTATCCTCAACATAAAGCTTAAAGACAGACAAAGTAACACAACAATACAAAGCATAGATGCTGAGACATACGCAGGCTTCAACCTGCACTAAAAAGATGGAAATGAAAGCATATGTAGGAGGCCTATATCCCTCGAGAGTCCTTATAACGTATCTTACTATCACCTTCTTCTTACCAAGTTATGTAATTAGATTTTTTTGGACAGTATTATAAATTGGGTATTTTACATTTTATTTTATTTATTTTGGATAAAAAAAGTTACATGCATTCAAATGAATCCTTTAATCAGGAATAATATATAATACACAAATAATAAACTACAAACCTGTAATCTACCTGTTTCTGTGTTATTGATCTAGACAGAAGCATGCCCAAAACAATGGCTGCTTTTTCACACTGAGTAGCAATGCTAGTTCGCTGGCTGAAATAAGAGCCAGCCCTTGATTCATCCGTATCCATTAATACCTATATATCCTATCAGATTCCAATAGGACATACACACTGCTAGATAAAATGATCACTCTATTGACAAATGTTACAAGATTAACTTAAAATGTATACTTATCTTCTGTGAAAATTTGCCAATCTTTAATCCGTATGATGTTAGGACTGCCCGTTTCTGCAGCGCGGCATTCAAAGTTTGGATGCCAATTGCAGAATATCAAACTGATTGTTTTTAACTAAGAAAACTTCACGCCTGACCGAGCATGAATTTTAGGTGCACCTTTCTGAACTTTAAATGGGGCGGATAGGTCATTAATCACTGCCAAGACACCTAGATACCCATGGTGTCCAAATTAATAATAACCAGGTATTCTTCTTCATTTCAATGCTTTAAAAACTACTGGAACTTGATATTATCCAGTAGATAGGTCGCCACCTCCAACCACCCGTACCTATATTAGTCGCATTCAAAAGGTTCTCCAACACAAAGTAGGATATCATCACCACCCCTCTATTGTTGCTTTTATCAGGTCTAACGTGCAGTGATTCGTCGCCTCCACCTCTTATTAGTCGTCTCCAGCAGGTCCTCTAGCATAAAGAAGGTCGTCTTCTCCACTCCTCTATTGTTTGCTTTCAGCAGGTTCTCCGGCGTGCAGTAGCTCGTTACCTCCACTCCTCATTGGTTGACTCCAGAAGGTCCTCCAGCATAAAGTAGGTCGTCATCTCCACCCCTCTTTTGGCTACTTCCAGGAAGTATTTCATCGTGCACCACGTAAGTAGCTAGCAATAGGTCCTTGTAAATTAGTTTCACGCCCACAATTCACCACTCACCTCCATACGTGACGTCTGGGTTATAAGTACCCAAATATTAAGAAGAGAAAAGGTAGAAGATGATCATCATCTATATCCTCAAAAATATAGTAACTGAACCCACCATATGTGCTTAAGTGTGATTGAGTGCTTATGAAGTATATGAACAAAGAAATAGCTTACAGTTTCCGTTTCCATTGTACCGGGCAGAAGTGTCCCCGTTGAGAAGCGGAACAGTCTGTATGACGATGGCGACGCCGTTGACGACAGCCCCCGTTGGCTTGCTTGGCTCGGCCACATGGTTGTTGGACCAGGAAGCCGCCGCTGCAGCCGCCGCCGCTGCCGCTGCGCAAACGCTGCACTCTGAAAGGTCAATATTCAATGTTCATTACTCAGTTTTTTTTTTATACATTTATTTACCAAAATAAACTTAAATAATAATCATAGTTGAAAACATAGCTTGAAAAAACCAAGGTGGTTTGTCCTAAAACTAGCTTATTTACAGAAATAGCTGCCATCAGCAAAACAGAATTTGTTTAATGTTGAACAAAAGGTTCACATAGTGCAGGTGGATATCTACTAAAATAATGATTCATACAATTACTCATTAGCCTTAGTAGATTGTAATCATGTAGTTTTAGGGCGTTATATTAAAAATCAAAAAGATATAATATCAAAAAAATTATAAACTTGCTCTAATAGTCAAATACTGTTTTCTGAACAGTAGCATGTGGGCTCACAAATTAAAAAATAACATGTATTACTTGCTCGTCTCTTTTTTAGGTTTTAGTAAGATGAAAAGGGTAAAATGCGTTCCTACTAACATTTGTATTAAATAGGAATAAAACAGTTCTATTCTTCTATTAATCTTCTCTATTAACATTAATCAAGAACCTCTTAGTGCCAATTTTTGCTTAATTTTGATTTGTTGTGTATGTTATTTTTTCAAGTTGCATTATAGATCAAACTTAGTAGGCTAAAATTGATAACAAATAATGTTTGCTTACTTTACAAATTGAAATAAAAAAATGGTTAAAGTAAAAGTATTATCAACACAAAAAAAATAATACCAAACAAACCTTTTCAGATTGTTCATAGGTTATGTTTAAGTGAGCGTTAAAACCTCGGTGTAAGGTTCCAACTGAAACAAATCCGATTCTAATCATACGGGTATTTATAAATTAAACGGATTCGTATTAGAAAGAACCAAAAGGATACTTTTCATGCTGTAGTGTATTTTCCCAAATATCTTAGAAGTAACTCTGATGAAGCTGGACATTACAGACATGTTCCAATCGAGAACCAGTGATCGCGTAGGTATAGCATAAATCAATAACATTTTATATAAAAATCTCACCCTTCATATAAACGAGCAGCAACCGCCCCTTTTAGAAAACCCTAACCAAGGATATTGACAAATAAACACAAGTCAAAATTAACAAATAATTTTCACTTTTTTGTATCATGGTAAAGAATTCCATGCAAAAAAACTGCACTATTGAAACGAATTTGGCGTTTGATACTTTCACTTTTATCGATTCAAAAACAGGATAGATGTAGTCTGATATGAAATAATTGTATTGAGTTGTGCTGCGTTGGACGAGTGCCGAAAGACTGCGTGGTAATTTCGCGTAGTTCAGGGGGTGACGCGCGTGCTTGGGGAGCCGGCCGCAATATACAATGGACGAAAAAATATTGATACAAATTGTTTACTACTTGCTAATTTGTAAAATGCAAATAAAACATTCAAAAGATACATCTCAGCTGAATAGGTTTCGAATGCGTGAGTCTCAGGATCGTTGAGAGCCGATGTGTCCTTTTCAGGCATTTGCAAGGAGGTAATGAAATGAGTAAGATCCAAAAGGTATGCAACAAAATATTAGTAAAAGCTACGTATTGTCTACTTTAAACATTATAATTTCTTATGAATTAACATCACAGTTAATACCTACATTATATTGGATTTGCCTACCAAAATGTTGGTAACATGAAATTTCAGCTATTCATGACTTCATATTTAACATAAATTTGTAATACCTACATAGACTGCACTAATAGGTATGTTTTTCTTGAATAAAACACCACACAACTTTTCAAATTACATCAATATACTTACTTTTAGATTTTAATCTAGTACTTAATTTATTTATTTTTTCCTGTATTAAAATGTCTTTCCAGAAATAGATTATAGCCTCTTCTCCTTCGGAATCCCGCTGCACAGGCCCTATTAGGTCCACCTCAGTTGTATTTTGAAACATAAATTAATGTAATGTAAACATTTTTGAAAAGTAAAGCAATTATCTAATCTAATGTATTCATCATAAACTATTTTCATAAATTGAATATACTTAGTGCCTATACAATAAGTTTGTCTGTTTTTACGACAAACGTTTGGGATAAGATCTTTTAATTCTTCCTTTGTTCAAAGTTCGAAAAGGAAAGGAAAACATTCGAACGATTAATTTTGGCTTGACTTTATCAGTGAAACAAAAATTAAGCATGACCTATTATAGGTATCCGGTCATAGGTACCCAAATAATCCTTTAAATTTGCATGACTTATAATAGGTACCCAGGCATAGGTACCCGAATAATCCATCAAATTGGCATGGATTTTAATAGGTACCCGGGCATATGTACCCGAATATTCCTTCAAATTGCCATGGCTTATAATAGGTACTCGGTCATAGGTACCCGAATAATCCTTAAAATTAGCATGACTTATAATAGATACCCGGGCTAGGTACCCGAATAATCCTTCAAATTGATAGATTTCCCATTGAGACCTGACTGAACTCATGAGGCGTCAAGTTAAATCAAAACATTGAGCAGTCACCAAAAATTTTGCTGTTATGAATTCTATGCAATGCAATTTCCTGAAAACTATATAAAGTTGTTTTCTTTGGGTGCAAGATTTGTTGTTTTTCTCATAATTTAAAATTATTTTTGCAATACTTAGCTACAAATTTAATCATTCCAAGATATGTTCATTTTGAGATAAGTAAATTAATAGCAAATATTAGTTTTTTAATGTCGGCCATATTTGCCGGATTTAGTGCGGGTCGCGCAGGCGCTATGACGAGAGAATGCAAACACCCAGCAGCGTCGCACATCTGCTGGTCAGCTCGTGGACACAAAGCGAGCTGTGGACTCCATCATTTGTGACCGAACAGGACAACTATTTGAGGATGCAGAAAGAAGTTTTTTTTCCATAATCAACACGCTTGGCGAGGTGGTTTGTTGATCACAGACATTTAGCAGCTGCTTACTTTTATGTAAAAAGGTCAAACTATTTTAGGATAAAAAATGAAGAAGAATTAAGAGGACAAAAATATATGAGTTTGGGTAAATTTTACATATCTAATAATCATCAAGCAGATTGGGTGATATATTTATCTAGAAAACAAATATGTTAATAAAAACTAAGGGTAACACACAGCGCCATCTACCACCCGGACAAAACAGAGTGTAATATGACAACTAGATGGTTAGTTCTTGGAAATGCGTTTTTTATCCTCATTTTTTTATTTTTTTTAACAAAAATAATGCATTGCAATGAACTAAAAAAAATTACTTATATTTTCCTATGGATAGTGTGTATGATAAGTACATACTTGTGGTTATAATTACATTACAGGTAGGTAAGCACTTTAAGAGTCTATGATACGTGAAATGGCTTAGCTTCAGCGATCATGTTTTCCACAATACTGTAGCATTTACTTTGAAATTAATATATGTTATAGTTCAGTATTGATGCTAGAACGCTACGGTTTCGAAAACACGATTACATAAATACTAAATATTTTCTCGGTAGAAAAAAAAAACAAAGTTGATTCTAATTTGTACCAAAAATGTTCGCCATTCAATAAATACGCCCAATTAGCCTTGACACTTTGTACAGCAAATAAACAAAGTATACAGCAGAAGGTTTGTGTTTTAGATTTTCAAAATTGATGCTTGTTTAACCGTAAAAAAAATAAACGTGAATTTCAACGCGTATTTCTGTCATCTGGTGGTCATAAGCGCCGTGGTTGAGCGCACAGCAATGTCACCTTTATTATAATTGTATCTTAGTTCGAAACTAGAATGAAGTTGCATTGTGTTGCTAATCTGAGGTACTATAGCCCGTTGTAGTAATCACACCTCGTTGTATAGGACTCAACACGTAAAATGAGGACCCACCTTAACATAATATCTTCTTATGATTTGTCAGGTCATCCTTCGTATTCTCTAAAACTTTAGGTTAGTGTCACGACTATCCTTAATTTTGTAAGAGTTACATTTTCGACTAAATTCTATTGGGTAAAGTAAATCTTGCATGGTCACCGTAATCTTACCTGACCCACCCTACGCTAGGAGGATCGAACTACATTTATGCTGCAGTTTAACACATTTCACAAATATATTATGCGCATTGAGTGATACTCAGCTGTTTAAAATATTTATATTTCAAATCTTTTTTTTAATAGAAATCATAGTGATTAAAAAAGCCTTTTGAGTTTTGAACAATCTGCTAATCAAAGAGGTTTTGATCAGCTCCAAAATTTGTGATTAATTCACAAATTTTGGAGAGAAGCAAAGTATTTTTGGAAAGCAAAACCTTATAGCCTTGACTACCTTTAAACTCCTGTACCGTTCTCCATTGTTCTCCGCTACTAATTCGAATGAATTACTGTCAATATAACTTATTAGATGATGCTTCTTGCTGACCAAATTGTTAAAAAAACCTATCAAAAGAATGATCCCAGCAATTTATGAAACCATAAAAATGGTCATAAAAAACACCGTGCTTGTCGTGAAATATTTACTTTTAATAAGCGGTCGGATCAAAGGTCCCTGTTATTTTGTCAATGGGGTGGGCTTTTTTATGAATTAATGCAGAATTATTATGGATATAAAAACTACCACAAAAAACCTAGGCGCGGCAATATTAGTAAGATCTATAGAAAGTTACCTTTGGAGATCTTTCACCTTATCATATATCATCAAGTGAGATGTAAGCCAAGCGCTTCCCCGTCGTTCAAACAAAAAAACAAAAAAAAAACCAAAACTTCAGACATAACATTTCAGTTCTAAATTTGAAATTGTCTCCATTTGTTTATTTGTCTTAAACTTACTAAGCGGTTGAATGAAATTTAGCATGGATAACTAGAGGTATTGTAAACGTTGCGCCAAGGGGAAGAACATAAACTACTTTTTACCCTCGTAGGTAGGTATACCACAAAGATTAAACCGCGAGAAAACCTATATAAGTAGTAAAATACAACTAATAAACTATACGTAGGTATTCAAAAAAGCTACAACAGCCCATTAATGTACTATTGGGCAGAGCCTCCTTTAATTGATGATAATCCAGTGACGCTTAGATTAAGTTTCCATTATCTGTATTTTGTTATGTTATTTGTAAATGGTGAACAATAAAGAGTTATCTATCTATCTATCTATCTATTTTTTTTTCCATAATCAACACGGTTATTTGACATTTATGATTATTAAATGCTTATTTAACAAGCCTAATAGCTCAGTTGGTAGTAACTCTGCCTTCTGCGCTGTAGGTTGTGGGTTCGATTCCCATCCAGGACAACCATTTGTGTGATGAATTTAGAAGTTATGTTCTGCGTTCGGGTGTTGTATTGTATGATAAGTATGTATTTAAAAAAAAAAAGATTAAAGTATTATATCCGTAATCTAGTTCCCATATTACAAGCTATGCTTAGATTGGAGCTTAGATGGCGCTGTGTGAAATTGATGTCCTGTAATATTTATGACAGGTGGATTGATGATAACAGTTCTTCTCATAGATTTAGAATATACTATATATAATCTATGGTTCTTCTTCTAAGATCTTCTGGTCGAGATCACTTAGCAGCTGCTAACTGCTGTACCGACTTTTACAACATCCACGGGCTGAGTTGGAGAGGTCAATCAAAACAAATTAAATTACGCAATTATAACTAATAAAGTAGGTACTCTCATAGCTCACACACTTACATATATCCTATATTCAACCGTTAAAAACTCGAATTAAAAAGTAGCTTTCTGCGCGGTCCTTATATTATATACATATATACTATGCCAAATCTCTTCTTCTGAAGTATTTTTTTGACGTCAGTGAATCTTAGATGTTATATAGAAACTTTGAATGTCATATAAGCGCAAGAAAATCCCTGATCTTTAAACCATCAATGAATATGATTGGTAATCAAAGGTACAACCTAAATTTTATAATGATGCATTCATTTTACAGCTGGTTTTTATTCCAAATTGCAATCTCTTTTTTGTATTTTTACATGCAGATGCCAAATCGCGAGTGACCGTTGCTTGTCAATCAATCAATGCGAGGGGCAGATAATTGCAAAAAACTGACCCCTCGTTGACCACGGGAATAGCGAAAAAAATCTGCACAAAGGACCAAAATACTTTTTAGGACAAAAAAAACGTATAATGGACAGTAATTCAAAGGATCCGAGGCGCGTGTCACCCCACGAATGAAAAAGTATACTTAATTCTAAAATATACCAGTTTTATGAATTTCCGAAAATCTGTTTTGTGGCGATTGAGAAGAAGACATTTATTTAGTATTGCAATAAAAATGACTATTCTGCGATAGAACAAACCCATCTTTCATAAAAAAGGGTAGATAAGGCTGTAGTAAACTTATCAAACTAAGGAAGTTTGCTCACTGGGCATTTCTGGGGCTGGCCAAATGGCATCGACTCAGCGTTGATACAGCAATAAGAATCAAACAGCGCGATTATTCTAATATGCTCGCAAATTATTCAAAATTCTTTGTGCAAATTATCCTTAGATAGAGAATATTTATGTGAATTTATGTGATTCAGTACCAGTAGTTTATAAAAGCTTTACTTGAAAAACCAAATGTCAAATTTTTGGCTTTTGGTGCTGAAGGAATACCTAATAATGACGTAAGTAATACTAGTAATAAATCGTATTGAATGGTGGGAAGGTATGACGAAGAGAGGTCTACACATCACACATCATCCTATACACGTAGCCCAACAAAGGATTAAATGGTAACTTTTTTTCAGAATGGCTCTTGACCTTAAAACTGCACAGACAAATCTCTATAGTAGACATCATGTCTACGATGGAGATTTGTCTGTGATTTTCTGAGAGTCTACCCAGAAGGTACCTATTAACTCTCTTCTTAAAGACATTAGTAAGTAACACAGCGGAGATCAGACGCTGGATGTTTTTGCAGTGCGCATAATAAAATATTTTTATGGTGTGTTCATAAACATATTTCTCGCACAAGCACACAAAATCTGACGCGTCATCAAAACTGGCAGAAATAACGTTATTCAAGCAGTTGCAAGCGTGCAGAACGATGGGGGGGGGCGTTTGCACTCACATGACGCGACCCCACGACAATACGACAAGTTTTTGCCCTCCACACATTATACGTCAACCACTCAAAACGTTTACTATTCCAAGCGCTCTTCTCGTTCAATGTGCGAATTAAAATTTGACAATCGTTTGACAGGTCTCGTCTTTATCAATTTGTTTGCTTGCCGGATGATAAGCTTATTATTATGGGTGTGTTTGGATAATTTTAGGATTATTTTTGACAAATAAAACAACAATGCCGTAGACAGGTATTACATGCTCTGACCGAAATTGTTTTGTATTAAACATTTTAAACTAAGCTGAATATGGGAAATGTATATAATAACTAATCAAATCCTAGCGGTCGTCTGGAACTTCAGTCTCGTCATCCTGTAGATATTTCCCGAAATCCTTTCTTATTGAACCATCACACAACGAAAGGCTACTCTCAAACTGACCAATGATATTTTTTTACATTTACATTTAAAAAATTAGAACCGACTTCACTAAAAGCTTGAAGATAATTCTATGAAAACAGTTCATTATATTTTTGAAGTTGGTGTTCACTTGCTTAGCGAAACAATAGGATCGTTGTATTAATGTAATCTCATTATATAATGATAGGCACTTCCAAAACGTATGAATTTACCCAAATATTTTAAGTGAAGTCTGTACCAATTAAAAAAAACTTATTTAACTCTTTTTAAACATTACTTATCACTGGTAGCTTATACAGGATCAATATGGAACTGAAGAAATGAATTGGCATGCTCAACAAACAGAAAATGTTCTGATATAAATTACGAAGACCTTATTTCTCTGACATATCAAAGCATGATGAACATGGTAGGTTAAGAAGGTAGGTATTTCTGAAAATTGAATGTAAAAGAATACTAAGATCTTCACTAGATTTTTAATTCTTCATTGAAATATTCAAGTCTGCGATTTATTTGTAGATATTATGCTGACATCTAAATCATGCTGATACCTAAAACATGCTGAAATCGAAATACCTACCTACATAAAATAGGCTTGAACACAGGGCTTGAGGTTGACTGACTGACTGACAATCGACGCACATCCCTGAGCGTAGATCTTAGAGACTTGATTTTTTTAGGATCAACTCCATTTGTAGTGTAGTCGTATAACTAATATAAAAACTTCAAGCATTCTGTAGGTATTCGGTTCTATATGGCAGCGGCAGCGTTTGTCACACAAAAATACCAATGAACTTTGAAAAAGTGTAGAATTAAGTAAATAACGAGGTGAATAAGTTATTCAATAAAACTATGGTCAGCATTTTAAATTGATGGTGTAAAGAGGATAAGAGTCCAAGCAACAGGTTATATTCGCATCTAACAAGTTAGTACGTATGTTGTGGAGTTCTGAATATTTCGTGATAGTGAACGATAATTTTTCATCGAAATGTGTTTAGGGCGCGGACCCTCAACTAACCCCCACGCTGCTATTGGCTGGTTTCTGGAGGGTCGCTGTGCGCAACTCGAGGGTTGCGAGTTCTATTTCGCAGCCAATCAATTCGCTTATTTTTTAAATAAAGAACGAATATGGTAAAAAATGAGCATGTTTTTTGTGTGTTCTATGCATTTGCCCCTCTCCTATATATTATACTAATATGTGTAGCCATTTACCTACACCCAATTCAGTTATGTGCCTACCTACCATAACTTAAACAGCTATTACTTTTTACAGGCTATTTTCTACCAAAAGTAAAATATACGTATTCTAAATTATTGTTCCACTTAGCTAGTCAAAAAACTCAGTAGGTACTAAATAGGTAATTATGAGTGCTACTAATTTATAAGTAGTACCTACTCAAAATTAGGTAAGCCTATACCTACTTAGGTATATATTTTGCCGTTTTTATTTTTTGCATAAAAATGGTCTATAATCTCTTGTTTTGACATGCGACATCAAATAAAACGTTTTAGCGACATCTATTGAGCAGTGGTGATACTCTGTAGCTAACTACGTTTGTACAGCTTTATTGAATCTATTCATCGTAATGTAGAGACTTTCATCTCTCAAATAGTTTTACGTAACCACACTAGATGGTACTTATAACAGTTAATGCTCATTTTGAAAATGTTTTCTTCGATTCCACATCTCTTTACCACATTCATATAAAATTATATGGTTGAAATTATATATATTTAAGGTATGATATGAAATAATTAAAAAGTATGATTAATTTTAGATTAGCAGGGTGTGGTTGGTATTTTTGTTGTACCTACCTTCTATGATACCCATTACTCAACACAGGACCTCATTTAACACTAAGCACATGATAACTTTTTAGAAATAAATGCTGTGCGAATATTTTTTTAGTGTGGAATATCATTCAGGTGGGGAAGATAAAACAGGCTGTGCGTCTGAAATGCCAATAAAGAAAAATAAGTATAGAAGTGGTACAATGACATTATTTCGTGATAACCTAAGCATTCTAGGACGCTGTTGAGAAAATAATATAGCACGTAATAACATAATGGGCCGGGTAACGGGCGTCGGTCTGTGATTTACCAAGATTATCCCAGCGGCGGAGGGCGGGTGAGGGCCGACTAACGGGACCCCGTGTTTCGATTTCGTAGAGCATTTCTCCGGCCGGTCCCGTTACGCGACCGAAAGTACTTTTGTTGGTTGGTCGCGCGCTCTCGCGAGCCCGATCGCTCGGTTTCAGTAGAGTACGTTAGTCGCCATTATGACAAAACAAAGACCTTTTCAAAAAGCCGCATGAGTTCAGTCACTCCTGTCCCGTTATGTGGAGATTGGCTTGTGTCGAAAGATTTCAAATTATACAATAAAAGGGTTACATTTGAATGTTGAGGAAATGTTCCGTCGAAAAGATGTGAATTGATAAATTTAGTGGGGAGTTGTGTAAGCGTGTGGCCTTGGTAGCGTGCGGGTCGATGACTCCGATGATGTTTACCTTATCGCCTCAGCGAGTGCCAACGAAAGTTCCAGCGTCGGTCGTCATGCTCAACGTTTTTGGGAACACTATTTTGAGGACGGTGCTACGGCGTAGCACTTTCATTCGTGCAACAGAATTGTTGATAGTAAATCAATTTGTAATAGTTTCGTGAGGCATATTTTTGTTTATGTCCAAATAAAAGGATCTACTGCATGGTTGTTTAACATTGTAGGCGTCCTATTTTAATTTAGGTATATCTACAACAGAATTTAAGCAAGAATCACCTAAATAACCATATAAAGCATTGTAAGTACATATTACATAATGCTTCATAATTTTCTAAATGAAGCCATTACAAGTATTTATATGCCTGATATCTTGGTTGAATACCTTATCAATACATCATATATCCACCAGAATATGTAGATACATTTTTTATAAAAATGTTATATATATTCGTGCAGGCGACTATACTTAGGAACAATCTAAGACATTTTAATTGTACAATGCGTTTTATTATAAAAACAATGTCAAAATGTCTTTCGAATCAAGTATTCATCTCATGAGACAGTGATTTGTCATTTTTAACTCAGTTAATATGACAAAACACTGTCTACACAATTAAGTTACCTTTTAAAAAGGCAACCTTTTAGAATCCAGGTAAGAACTTACCTAATTAATGGAATTTCAGTGTAGCAATTCTCAAACACACGAAAAGTTTTGAAATCGGAACCATAACTTCTTTTCGGATTCGACTTAGAATCCGATGGATTTCATCTTTAAAAATCAAACCATTTCTAAACACCTGAGGATTCTCGAATACTAATGTATTTTATTAATATATCGCAGTTAAGAATAGCGTTTCCAAAATCTCCATCGGAAGCTTCAAATTTGATCCGAAAAGGCTTCCCGTGTGTTTGAAAATAGCTCTGTCAGCAAGAAATATCAGCGATAATGTTTGTTTTGACAGTATATCGAACTTATGGCGGAGTAGACTATATCTGTAGGTTGTTAGGCTTTTTTGCACCCACAAACTGAGCTTTAATCAAATATTTTTGTGAACTGAAAAAATACATTTTGGAGCTAAGAAAATGCTCCATAATTAGCTGACTGCCTGAATGGTAGCCATTTAAAACATTATGTGCAGATGTATCACATTGCATCATATACAAGTACTATAAAACACTGCAAATAATATCCAAAAAAACTTTACAAGTATAGGAATATTCCATAGGTTCAGTTGGCAGTGGCCATGGTGGGTAGGGGGGGAAGGAGGCTTGCGAGGTGACGTAATCCCCCGGTTCGATACTCTCCAAAGGCTTCGGGGTGAATGGCCGCTAGATGCGGAACCGGCCTGCCTACGCGACTGCTCAATTAAATGTTCCGCATATACCATACATATATACTTATAATGCATATTTTAATATCAATGCTCATCTTGGAGATAGCAAAAGTGTAACCCGTCACTTTCTATGGCACTGAAATATTTACCACATTATCCGTATCTTTGCATATTATTACAGTAATGAATATTGTAGACATGACGGTCTAACACGGGTAAAACGTTACTTTTCGTTCAAGACCATTTACAAACTTACATTTTTATAAGTATGTTTATTGCTTTCATTATTTTTTATAAAAAATATGTTTCAACACAGAACCTAACTTTTCGAGCAGCAATCAATTTCTCGCACAAATGTCTCCACTAGTGAAGCACCTGACATTTCGTAATCTCGTAAGAATTTCTCGAAATATTTATAAGTTTATCCCAACACTACAAAAGGAAGCTATTCTAAAATTTTAAAGTCTCTTTCACCTTTGTGCGTTGATTGTCAGTCATTCAGTCACATACATGCTGATTAAATTTTTCTTCATAATTTCTAAGTGCATCCCTACACTACAAAAGGAAGCTACCCTGTAAATTTTAAGTTTCTAAGGACCTTTGTGCGTTGGTTCAGTCAGTCAGTCACATACAGGCTCCACATCTCCTAAAGTTAAAGAAATCCTCCTTTAAACGTGCTCTCGTTAAAACATCACAAAATCCATACCGACTATGTGCTTACCTATTAGACTCACTAGACTAGAACTAGACTGGGATAGAGTATCCGCTCAGATTAAAGTTTTAAAGACATCTTACTTTTTTTTTCTTGTACGAAATGGAAGAGCCTACAACTCATGTCAAGTTATGATAAGGCCGAAGGTGGAATCACACTTCAACCCCGGAATCCTTAAAGCTCGGATGTTATAAATTCAAAAAGTACCCTGTTTGTTTATTTTCTTGTGATATTTAGAGATGAAGGGGATGGAGGGAAGATCATAGGCTACTATTTATCCGGGTACTTATAACACAGAATTTTCACGGGCAAAAGCTAGATTATATATACAAGAATGCAAGGATGAGAACAAGCTTTTCTTTTTATGTGCTCCATATAACTTGTGATTCTTGTGATTTCTGGATTGTTTATTGTTGTATGATTATTTCTCAAAAATTAGGTTGTCAACAAACGATACAATTGTGCTCTCATTACACCTTCCTATCTTACTTACACGTTTCTGAATCTCTCTTTATTCGCTTGAGTGCTCGAGGTTCTCTCTCTTAGCTAACTCTCATTATATGCCAAGCCAGAACGAGAGCAAAGCACCAAAGTAGCAACCGTGCTTGAAAAACAAAAAATAAATGAACCAGTTTCAATCTTAATAAGAAGCCAAATACCCCCACGTCACTATTTTGCAAGAACTGATGATCATCCAAACCTTAATCTTGAAAACGCGAAAATAAGCTACATCTTAAAATCTACCGTCTAAACTCTTTAATATAACATTTCACAGTGCCGTATTTTCCAACTTAGCTCGGAGATAACTCGTTTGCTTCGATATGTTTCCACTGGCATCCTTACAAAAGTCAGCATAAAATATCATCATAATTGTGTGGAGATTGCAACCTAAATTGAGTGTAAGTAGTTAAAATCATTTGTAATGTGTTAATGTGTAAGTACTTTTATTTTATTTTATATTTACTATATGGATCACGAATCTGAAATAAATGTTTTTATTATTATTAAAATCAGCAACAACAACAAACACTACAACCAAACAGCCTATCGTCTTTCACTTTGTATTATGCAGCTCAGACTCTCAGATTGTCTAGTGATTTTCCTTATTTGCCTTTTGCAACATCTACGGTCTGAGTTGTAGGGGTTGTGAGGCTCAGATTGTCTGGTGACATACCTTATTTGCCTCTTGTCTTATCTTCGGTCTGACTTGAAGGCGTTGTATTCATAAGTCAAAACTACCAAGGATATTAAGATCGCAAGATTTCCAACATTTAATCTGACCAAATATTTGCCAGCTCGGCGAGTCTTCATATGCTGGGATTCCGTGAAAAGTAAATAAAGTTGCACTAAATGAGAGCAAGTGAGAGGTGAGTGAGAAGGGCGGCTACGGCTGTGAGCGAGTTACACAAGAAGGGTTACAAAACTGTGGCAATGAACCCGCCTGAACCTGAACCTTGCAAACCGCTAGCCGCCGATGGCGACAGTCGTACGCAACCTTCGGCTAGCGAATTGATGCACTTTCCCGTTGCAAATCGGAAATCGTAAGGGAGAACGAATCAGAATACTCTCGGCGTGGATATATGTACGCATGCCGTCAGAAACATAGTGAATTCGATCAACGAATAAAAAAAATGAGCTTATCAATGAAAAGCCAACAAACAACAGATACTTTTTTGTAAACAGAAAGTATTTTTACGTGTATATACATATAGGTAAGATAACTTTTTCGAAGGTTTTATCACCGAACTGAATCTGAAATTATCCAAAAGAAGCGGTTAAATAATTATTTTAACAAGAACATTTTTTATTTACATTTTATTTACAAACAATAAAAATAATATGGAAAATCAAACTGACTATACAAGGGTAGCAGTCGGATTACCTAAGCACCGCTACAAACGGTATTTTTTTTTATACGACAGGGAAGCGCTTGGCCTTCATTTCATCTGGTTACAAGTAAAGATAAGGCTGAAGGTGGAGGCTCACTTCACCCGGAATCCTCAACAAAATAAGAATTATTGACTTCTGAGGTATATTGGTAACTAAACTGTTCTAAAACCAGACGTGGAGCGTGCCCAAGACTCTATTTAAATGAAATGAGATTATGGTATGATATGCATGAGTACAGATGATGATGAGTACAGGTATATCAGGTCTTAAATATAATTTCGTTTCACTGTACTTGACCACTTGTAGTACAAATATATATTTTGTATTCATAATTCCAGTCTGGCTATATAATTATAAATACAAATACAAATACCAAAAATTATATCAGTTTTTTTTAGATGTTCTGTTAATGTTACAGTTGACCACCCCTGTACATCGTGGTGCTACGTCTCAGCGCGGCAGGGAAATGTAACTGCAGGCTGCATCGCGCGCAATGCGGAAACCAGCCTTCTTGCACCCGCGCCGCCGCCGCCACCCCGCTCGCTGTGACGACAGAATCGATACATCGATAAATTATTTGCAATTTACTCGGACATAAAAACACAGGTACTTACTTGTTAGTACGTGTTTTAATACCTGACATCGTGAATCGCATGTCGGCTTTACATGTTTAAAGGGTTTTTTATGGCGAACAGGCATTTTTTTAAATGAAATCGGAATTCCATCTTAGATGTATATTAATTTCAGAGCACCTATTTATTAATTAATCAATAAATAAATGTAACAGGACATTATTTCTCACACAGCGCCATCTAGACCCATACTAAGCATAGCTTGTAATACGGGAACTTGATTACGGATAGAATACTCAAGTATTTTTTTGTTTTTGTAAATACATAATTATCATACAATACAACACCCAAACACAGAACAAACATCTATATTCATCACATAAATGTTTGTCCTGGATTATTGTGGATTTCGGGTGAAGTGCCCTTCAACCTTCGGGCCTTATCATAACTTGGAAATCAGGTGAGATGAAGGCCTCCCCGTCGTATAGTAAAAAAAAAAAGCAGAATTAAAACCTAGATATTTGAGACGCGGCATCCAAGCTTTACGTTCGAATAATATGAATGATTGTTTTCTGATATGTTTTGAGGTTCACTACATTTTTTGTAAATGTTACTGATCATATGAAGCTGTATCAGCATCTTTGTAAATAGTAAGCAGTAGGACGTAGCGTAAATAAGGATCAATCTCACTAGTTCATTGGATTCTTAGATTCTTAATTTATTAATTTACTGTGGAAACTCTGGTAATGTTGATCTGATATATGTTATATATCAGACCAATTACAATTATGTAACTGCAAAATCAAATAGGACATAAAGTGTGTTCAGGCGATATTATTAAAAAACCTACAGGGTAATCCAAATTATTACTGTATCTCCACACGGATAAAGTCATGGACAACAATTGTCATAATCGTAAAGCAGAATGACTGGCTGATAATCAGTTTACAATCAAACCTAGAGCTCCTATACCTTTTACCGCTTCTGTGATCTAGTGGTTCAACCCACCGATTTCAGTTCCAGTAGTCCCGGGTTCGATCCCCAGGGGAGCAATATCGTGCTTGGTTTGGTTGGTGGTAGGATTTTGTGCCTGTTATGGTGTACGCGTGGTGCTTTTTAGAATGATAATATAAATTTATTAAAACTCGTTTTACGTTTTACTTTAGATACTTTGTTCCTCTCATCCCGCGGGAAATTCTTCAATTCTTTCCATGACGTGCTTCTTCTTTTTCCTTAAACGCCTCCTTTTGTAATGTAGAAGCGCATCTTCCCCTCATCGTCCCCTGGAAATATCAAGTTTCTAAGAGCTCTTGTTTGAGCTATGCGTTGATTGTCAGTTGTTCATACATGACGAGTTTATATATTCAGAAGATTAGTAGAGATCAGAAGTATGTACATTGATCGAGTGTCAATCAATAAAAACATACAAAGATTACACTTAAACTCATCAATCGGTAAATAGATTTTTGACTTTAGGGCAGTTTCTAATAAATAGGGGTGTGAAGTAACACGAAGAGATATGTCTTGTAGGGTGTCATTTGTAAGAGAATCGACTGCATATTTCAAATTTAGTTTTTGTACACGAGGGTGCGTTAAGAGGGTAACCCTCTTGGTATGTCTTGTATGATATAATATTGAAGTGACTTATCAATTCACTAGGTATGTGTTTTTTTATTTAGGGAACCCATCCCAAAAAGGATTGAATAAGTCTTGAAAAAAACATTATATCGCCACCTCCGTGCAAAAACCAACTATCTCGACGTTTTGGTTGATTTTTCATTCTCTTGCTAGTGGTAAAACGTACTAAGCTCTATGGCGTATAGTTACTGATATAAATAGTTGTAAAACCAACTATTAACGCATTTTTGACTTATGCCAACCAATTAAATTGAGTTATTATGTTTTTTTTCCTTTAGTCCACGTTCGTAGCTGATCTTTGATAACCAGCGGAGACAAAACCAAATAGTAGGATATAATTGAGATGAAATTGTTCAAATAGAAAGGTAAAACAGTTTAACTCTTTTTAATATCGGAAATTTTATGTTTTTTCTATGTGTAAAAAATAATAAATCTGGCTAGCTTTTTTAATTGTGCTCATCTGTACCTAACTAAAAATTAAATATATTCTAAATGTATTACGTAGTTCATTACTTTCGATACAATTCATTTTAAAGACTTGCTCTAGTTTTAAAACCAATTATTTCCTTATAATGAAAGTAATTTTCGACAACGACTCAAAACAAAAATTTTAACTTGGTAAGATCGGTTTTATTTTAAATTTTATATCTGCATTTAAGCACACACTCTAGATGTAAAAGCGACTATTCCCTTGATACTCGCTACTGCCTCGTTCCAAAGCATGTACCTAAATTGCTCATACTGCAAACATTAGTGTACTGCAGTGTTTAATGAAGAAGCACGAGAAAGATATTGTAGAAAATACTCGGGTCAAAGTTACGTCAAAAGGCAAATCTTCATTTTAATGTTAATAAAACAACTTCTCTGGTCCGAAAAAGAAATACGCAAAGATCGAACACAAAGCATTACTTCTTCGAGATCGCAATCAGCAACGTTCAGTCTGTCAAAACTTCTTCTGCAGAACATTGTGTATATCACCAAGTGTTATTACACTAGCAGTGCAGGAAATAGACCTGACAGGTTTTTTCTCTGAATGCACTGATCCACATAGACACGTGGACGTGGGGTCACCAAACATAATAACGCCTGACATGATTATGATTATAGCTGTCCATGTAGCCACATCGTAGTGTTATTTCCCACCATGGACAGCCATAATGTGCGCAAAGATATTGACCGTAAATATCTTGATTATAAATTATCAATCAGTCAATTATTAATCCGCCTCTGTGGTCTAGTGGTTAAACCCACCGATTTCAGATCCAGAGGTCCCGGGTTCGATCCCCATGGGGAGTATAATAATATTGTGCTTGGTTTGGTTGGTGGTAGGACTTAATTAAGTCCGCCTTGCTAGCTACCACCATCTAACCTAATTCTGTCGCCATAATAACAATTCTTAAAATCAATTGTTGTGTTCCGGCATTCAGAGGTAAAGCTAGCCAGTTCCTCACTTTGTTGAGGATTCCGGGTGAAGCTACCAGGTGAGATAAAGGCCGAGCGCTTCCTCGTCATAAAAAAAAAAAAACAACTATACAAACTGTATACAGAGAACTGTGAAAAAGAAAAGAAGATACCCACCTGTCGGCGGGCACGTAGATACTGGAATATGTTTTGCTCCCAGTATAAGTTATACTGGGAGCAAAACATATTCCAGGATTTCTTGTGGTGGGCAGTTCAAAAATCAGTACCTATGTGGCAACAGTCCTATTGTGGACGATGCAAACAATTAACAACTTAAATGTGATCGAGCATAGGTTTCTGAAATCGGGTCATTCATACATGGAAGTTGACTCCATGTACAGTATCATAAAAACGGCCAAAAAATACACGAGTATGTATTCCCTTGCTGAGTGGTTAAACATCTTTTGTGTTTGGTCGAAGCTTATGAAGAAAAACATTGCTAAAAACCCTTACAATGTCAAATAAATGAAATACAGTGACTTCAAGGACCTAAAGCATCTTGTCAGAAGCATATGGCTTCTGACCAGATGCTTCAGTTCCTTGACAGTTACACACAGTCAAAACTAACGAGCCAAGTCGTTTCAAGTGGCTGAAAATAGAATTAAAAAAATAGGTGAAGGGCGAAATAAAATATTACACATGTTTTTATATTTTTTATTGTACTACGGGGAATTGCTTGGCCTTCATCTCACCTGATTTGTTCAAGTTACGATAAGGCCGAAGGTGGAAGCGTACTTCACCCGGATTCCTCAACAATCTGAGGAAATGGCTATCTTAACTCTGAGTACATGTCAGATACTTTTTTTGCAATAGACCACGAAATGCAGCAAGAACAATCTAGCAGTAACCCACAACAACAAAAAGATCGAAATACCTAATTCTGTCGCAAATAAGGAAATAAGGAACAGTAATGGAAACTGTCTCGAAAGCCGGTTCTTCATCGACCACCCGCTCTTTTTTTTTTTTTTTAAGACGGGGATGTTCTTGTCCTTACCCGTAAACCTCAACAAACTAATAAACTGGACATTACATCTACAATGCCGGAAAACAACTGGCCACAGAATTAGTTCAGATGGTGGCAGCTAGCCAGGCGGATTTAAACAAAGTCCTAGCAACCAAACCAAGCACAATATTATACTCCCCCTGGGGATCGCACCCAGGACCTCTAGATCTGACACCGATGGGCGAAGCTCTAGACCCCAGATTCAGGTGTTTATTTGCGGACGGACATTCAAACAGAAATTCAGACGGAAATCCATTGTTCAATATATACCTGAAAACATTAACATATTTAGTAATAATTTAGTAACAAATCCGCTAAATTAATTTGAATTTCAAATTTAATAAAATAATGATAATAATAAAATACCTAGTTCAGTGCACTTTGTGTTCCCAGCCTCGCTTTTTTAAGGGACAGAGAGGCCTCAAAATTCATCAAACTAGAATTCACGCGAATCCCATTATACCGTCATCTGCTCCGGTCGCAGACTCGGTAAATATTTCGATACAAAATTCCAATGTTATCACTAATCCTTAACCTTTTTGGAAAGTCATTAGTCAGTGCAAAATTACCTCCCCAGTTTTAAAACGTATTCCTCGAGGTGCCCGTCTCTCTGTCGCTACAGCTCTCGGACAAGCCATCAAAAATGCAGTATCTAAAAATAATAAAGAGACTTGGGAACATCTCCTAATATTTCCGCATAGTGTACTACACGTAAATAAAGATTTAGATCCAAAAACATCATTAACTATTAGAATAAAGCAAAATTGTGTAAGATACACTGCTCGCGATGAGCGCACACCTTTTTTGTGTAATGATCAGGACCCGATTAGAAATTCTAAATTTAAGCCATCCCCCGAGTCTGCTCTCTTCAAACTTGTAGAGAGTAAGATTAGCGATGGTGATATTAAGGGTGCCTCCCGTATACTTTTTTCTAGTGACACGATAGCTCCAAATTCCGTTGCAATCCTCATTTCTCTTGAAAGTAAACATCCGGCCCCGGGGCCAGATTTCCACCTCCCCGATGCACCTCAAGATAGTGATTGCGCTGTTGAGGCGACCAGTCAGGATGTACTCAGTGCCGTTATGTCCTTTCAGAGTGGCTCAGCCGCTGGCCTGGATGCCTTGTCTCCACAGCATCTAAAGGACCTGCTATCTGGTGGGTCTGGCCATGCGGGTGATGTCCTTCTTGAAGAACTGACGGCATTGATCAACCTCATGCTGTCGGGTCGAGTCAACAGCGAGATTACAGAAATATTATATGGTGCTAACCTTTGTGCTTTAAAAAAAAAGTATAGCGGGATAAGACCCATAGCCGTAGGCACCACCTATCGCCGCCTTGCAGCCAAAGTCTGCTGTCGCAAAAAAGCCGGCGACTATTTCCGACCCGTGCAGCTAGGCTTTGGTTCGCGAGGCGGTTGTGAGGCCGCGGTTCATTCTTTAAGAACCTTTTTAGATCGAAATTACGGGGAGGTTATTCTAAAAGTAGATATCAAAAATGCTTTTAATTCGGTTGACAGAGGCGCCTTGCTAAATCAAATCAAATCCAAAATTCCCGAAATTTATCCTTTTCTTTTTCAATGTTTTGGTTCGCCATCTAAATTAATTTACAAGAACCAAACTATTTCGTCTGCAGTTGGCTGTCAGCAAGGTGACCCTCTTGGCCCGGTCATTTTTAGCCTTGCCATTCACCCAATTATTCAACGCCTGAAATCTAAATTGAATGTTTGGTATCTAGATGACGGAACCCTAGGTGGCGATGTGGACTCAGTATTTGGTGATCTAAAATTTATTATAGATGAATTTCGGCTAAATTTTTCGAAATGTGAAATATACATTTCAGATACATGTTTGGATAGAAATTCAATTATTCAAAAGTTTGAGACTTTGGCTTCCAATATTACTGTTGTAGATAAGAGTTCACACCACCTACTAGGTTCACCAATTCTTGATGAATCATTTCCGGGTTTCGTCGACGACAAAATTCAAAATTTTATGAAGGTTTCGGACAGACTTTCAAAAATTAACTCACATATGGCTTTCAGCATTATAAAATTTTGCCTTTTTGTCCCAAAATTTACTTATGCTTTACGATGTTGTCAACTGTGGAAACACAATGAGCTGGTGGAAGGCTTAGACAACATAATAAAGAACACCATTTCCACGGTTTTTAATATTGAGTTGGATGACAGAGCATGGTCGCAGGCCTCATTGCCTATTCGATTAGGCGGCTTAGGCATACGCAAAATTTCTTGTGTTGCTTTGCCAGCGTTCTTGTCTTCCGTCTATAGTACACATTCTTTGGTTGAGAAAATTCTAACACCATCAATTTCGGCTATTCCTGGCAATATACTCAAAATTTCTTATCTTGACGAGGCTCGAAATGCTTGGCATAGTGCTTGTCCTAATACCGATCCCCCAAAACACCTTTCGGCACAACGGCAGTGGGACGGGCCTCTGTGCGAGTTGACACGGAATTATCTATTACATACGTGCTCAACCTCCACAGATCGTGCTCGTCTCTTAGCTGTTTCAAAATGGGAATCAGGTCTTTGGCTGCAAGCACATCCATCTTACAATACCGGTACACTTATGGATCCTGTAACTTTCCGTATTGCCACTTGTCTTCGGTTGGGTGCAAGATGCTGCGCCTCTCACCAGTGCCGGTGCGGTGCGGCTGTAGATCAATTTGGTTTTCACGGACTTTCGTGCACAAGGTCTGACGGCAGGATTTCGCGCCACGCAAGTCTTAATGACATTATCCGTCGAGCTTTTACCAGTGTCAATGTGCCAGCCGTTCTTGAACCGAATGGTCTGTTACGTGATGATGGTAAGCGGCCCGACGGTATGACTCTTGTCCCTTGGGAAATGGGTAGGCCTTTGGTGTGGGACGCTACCTGCATCGACACCCTAGCGCCATCTCATCTGCCTGGGACATCAGTTAGGGCTGGTGCGGCGGCGGATTCGGCCGAGGATCACAAAAGGCGCAAATATAGTGGTCTCGACAGAGCTTACCTATTTGAGCCTTTTGGGGTGGAGACCTTGGGTCCGTGGGGAGCCGGTGCCCTCCGGATTTTCAAAAATATTGCGGGGCTTTTGATTGAGGCGACACGTGACCCCAAGGGCTGGCTCTTATTTAGGCCAGCGAATTAGCATAGCTATTCAGCGTGGCAATACAGCCAGTGTCTTGGGCATGCTTCCGTCTGGTACTGGTCTGGAACAGTTGAGCTACCTATAGGCCGTGTGTAACGGTCCTTAGGTAATCTGACTGATTCCTTTGTACATAGTTAGTTTAATTGTACTTTTTATTGAATAAATGTAATTTCAAATCAAACCATCATAGGGTTAGACCTAGTTAGTGACCTAGTACGGTAGCTAACTCAGCTGAGGACCATAAAAGAATCAAACAATGTGACATAGCTTACTTATTAGAGCCTTTTGGAGTCGAGACCTTGGGGAGTCTGTGAGACTCAATACAGCGTGGCAATGCAGCCAGTGTCTTGGGCTGCATTGGGCACGCTTCCGTCAGGTACTGGTCTGGAACAGTTGAGTTACCTTTAGTTTTTTTCATACACATATAAGTTTATTACAAACCTATTATATTTTTACATAGAATCCTCAAGTGAACTGAGGAACTGTCTGTCTTACCTCTAATATAAAAAAAATGTTGTGTTATCAAGAATTCCCAATCAGAGCAACAGTACCTGTGAATAATTTAATAATAATAATGTTTATGTTTTTATTATCCATTAAACTGTTTTAGAGATCAGGTAGGTACATAATATGTATTATTGACAAGCCTCATAGCTCAGTTGGTAGTAACTCTGCCTTCTGCGCTGTAGGCTGTGGGTTCGATTCCCACCCAGGGCAAACATTTGTGTGATGAATATAGATGTTTGTTCTGTGTTTGGGTGTTGTATTGTATATAAGTATGTATTTACAAAAAAAAAAGTATTTAAGTAGTGTATCCGTAATCTAGTTCCCATATTACAAGCTATGCTTAGTTTGGGGCTAGATTGCGCTGTGTAAAAAATAATGTCCTGTAATATTTATTTATTTATTTATTTATTATTGAATGGAAGTTACATAAAAGATCGGAAGATTATACCTTGTTGAGCTCTGTTCTCCGCACTAGGTCTCTATTGAGCCTGTTAGCAGAGTCTATATAACCTGCTATACTTATCAAAATTATAATCCTCAATTCGTAATGGCATAATAAAGTTGCTCACGTTTATAACACGAGTAAAACTCCGCGAGTCCATTGACACGATCTACACGAAAAAGTTCTCATACAAAAGACATCAACGAGCGCGCCACGGCAGCGGACATGCGCAAGATTACTACAATGATACGGATATTATGAAAAATATCTTGAGGTAAACAAAAAACAGGTTAAACTACACACACAGGTACATACAGGTAAACTAAACAGGTTTAGGGTGCCATCCCCTAAGGGTGCCGACGGGACTCTATTACTAAGTCTCCACTGTACTTCCGTCTGTCTATCAGCGGACTGTATAGGAACAGTAATAGGTTGACAGTTTGACAAGCCTCATAGTTCAGTAAGTTGTGGCTTCGATTCTCACCCAGGGTTAACATTTGTGTGATTAATATTGATTTTTGTTATGATTATTATATCTATAATCTATTAAAGTTTTTTTTTACATTACTAATTAAGATAACACATAAAGCCAATAAGGTTTTAATTGTTAATTGTGGCTGTTGTGGGGAGTCGATGGATGGAGGCGGCTCAAATCGCTATTTGTAGCGTCGATTGGGAGAGGCCTAAGTTCAACTGTGAACGTATGTGTGCTGAAATGATGATGATGAATGAATATAGTTGGCATATTCACATATTACATATATATAATAAGTTTTTCATAGTTTGGAACTATATGGCGCTGTCTGAAAAATATGTATACTCGTAGTAATATTTATTTCGTTGAAATTTCACATTGTGTTTTTCTATCGCAGCTACAACAACAAATAAAAAAACGTATGTGTGCACTTATGCACGTAATGTACGCACGTAAGAAGGCATAGGTACTTCTTTAGCATATCAAAACAAAATTAACTTGATCATAATGTAATAAAATAATTAATAACGTCACTGTCACAAGTCCTAGAGGCGAGTGAACTCATGCGTGATGATGGCAAAAGACCCGACGGAATGACATTGGTCCCCTGGAAGTTAGGACGGCCGCTGGTTGGGATCATTCTTGCGTTGATACCCTAGCACCGTCCCATATCCCTAAAACTTCCATTCAGGCTGGTTCCACAGTAACATTAGCGGAGTCCCGGCGCAAATACGTGCTTCTGGATAAGAGGTTTGTATTTGAGCCATTTGGTGTACACACTTAGGCCTTGGGGACGAGGGGCACGTACAATTTATAAGGATTTAGCCAAGAGGCTAAACAAGTCTACACGTTACCAGAGTGTTGGAGGTCTGAGAGGACCTCCGCGGGTGAGTATTGCCATCCAACGTGCTCGGTACCCACGGTAAGCGTGTCCAAACTTGACCGGTCAATTATACAAAAAACACGTATATCAAATGTTGCTGCATTCAAGCAATTCTCACATTACAAAAATCTACCTACTGAACCTTTGTGTTTCAATCAGATTATCATATTAGGTGCTTATGACTGCATCACAACGCAAACTAATCTCGGAATTGTAGCATTGTTTTATTAACTAATTGAAGGTAATTGACACAATCAACATTCTTTGGGAAATAGGTATCAAACTCGCCACACGAGTAGCAGTAACGGTTAAATTATTATGATTTAATGTTTTACATATTTTATACTGATAACTTTTGACCTCTAGGCTTGTCTAGCACTAGGCCAGAGCAAGGATGAAGAGAAAGAAGAAGAGAATTAGGCGTGCTTTCCCATAAGGCACTGGATCTCGCAGCGACGGAACACGGCATACCGTTTAGCGCCGGACTTCGACACGGGGTGGTAGCACTAACCAGCATTACAAGTCCAACCACCATGTCTGTGATCATTTAGCCATAACTCTAACAAAAGTCATCAATTGTTGCCTGGGGCAAGCCACTAGAAGGTGTACCTTCTACCTCTATCACAAACTGGCAATAAAACCACAAAAAGAGCTAAGTAAGAGTTGTGTCTAATTTAAACGTTGATGCGTCACTTATTCTACCACTTCTTGTTGTAAATATAGATCGGGCAAACCATTGATCTATGGGAGTTGCCATAAAATTGATATATTTTTGAGATACATTAAAATGCTCTTAAAATAAATAAGAACTCTAGAAATCCCATATACCTGAACCGACTACCCAGCATAGTCTATCGACTATCATGGCGCAGAAGTATGAAGAAACCCAAACCCAAGCTATGGGAAAAGAGAGAAAAAGAGAGAAGAAGATATTACATTTTAAGACTTTTTTAAAAATGATTCCAATTTACAAACATTTCTTGAATGTACCTTCAATAAGAAGCTTGGCCTTCATCTCACCTGGCTTCAAGTTTTGATAAGGCTGATGTTGGAAGCGCACGTCACCCGGAATCCTCAACAGTCTAAGGAACACAACAATTTAGAATCGTTATGGCGATGGTAGATAGCCAGGCGGACATACACAATGTCACCAGACATACAAAGCACAATATTGTATGTCTGGGATCAAATCTGGAACCTCTGGATCTGACACTGGTGGCCAAACCATTAGACCACAGAGTTGGTTATATATACGTTTTGTAAAAAAATCGTAGGCTATAAATAATACGAGATCGTTCAGTAAAGAGGACTGTATTATTCATCATGTTCGACAGTATCCGCAGAGAATAGTAGGTTTCATTTTGGCATGCCTTCCCGCAAGTAGGCTCCATGAGAGTTCGGTCATCGCTCCTTCGCTCTACACTCACTTGACTATTTTTCACGGTGATTTCGTGAGCTAGTTTCAATAACTTTGCCAACTGCTACACACATTTCTAATCTTTACATATTGGTAGGTGACTACTACCTACTTAAAAGATACATTATCAGTTTAAGTCAGTTCACTGTATTACTTTTTAACTTTCATGAGTCTAAATTAGTTCTACTTGCGAGATATTTACCTCGTCTTACAATTTCTGCAGGATTTACTAAAAATGCTACTATAGCATATCATCCCTAAGATAAGTTAATTAATAAATTTTATAAATCACATTAGTATCCATTTCTATAGAAATATCAGTTACTGAAGCCACTTTTTTTTATTTATTCGGTAATACAACAGCATTACCATATAATGTTCATGAGACATAGTTGAACATAGGGCCAGATAAGAATTAGGTACATTGATTGATACCTACCTAATTTGTAGAACTATATGAAAATATATATTTAGTACTTCGAAGCTTACAATTGCTAGCGTAAGGTCTAAAATGGAGTGAACCCACACTGAAGGTTCCTAGTAACTCTCTTCTTGAAGAAATTAGGGTCTGAACACAGACCTGGAAGTAGAGACTCTACTATAAAAATCGTACGTCATCGGGACTCGATCCGAAAGAACTTCTGACATTTTTGTATTGAAAAACGTCAACGCCAGCGTCAACGCATCCGTCATATTTCTTTTTCCGTAGTAGATCTCATTGATTCGCAATAAACATGAAAGCTCAGTGAGTTTTTGCATTGGAAAACATTATATTTTATTTTAGCATTGGAAACAATAAATGTATGTCTTATTCTTTGTCACTGTTATTACGTGCACAGTACAGGGTGGTCCAATATCGATCACTATCACAAATCAATATTCCGCTGAAAACACATGGCCAGTTCGTAGTATCAATAATTATTCATTGTTTAGAAGTAACAATGTTCCGTGAGTGAATTTTAGAAGCACTTACTTTGAACCTTATACTGACAGAGCTGTATGTTCAGAATCGTTGAATTAGTGCATATACTTTTTTTGAATTGATTTAAACCGCTTCTAACATTTCGTAGTCAAATGTACTTCAAACCATATTTATTTTCTGACATAAATGTTGGTTAAACCACTACAATTTTCCGTTCATATATATCATACTTGTATTAAAATACAGTAGCATTAATAGGTAATAGGTATTCTTCTAAATTGATGTCATGATGAATAACAATAATAATAATGCTTAACAATATTTTAGTATTATGTAAGGGCAATAGCTATATTATGTAAATAAGGTATATGATGTAAAAAATCTTATCATTCTTGGGTAGGTATTGATATCAAGCAGGTAAATATTATCGAACGATTTGATAACACCTGTTAAAATAACCGTATGGAGATAGTCAATTGCAAATCGTATGGGTTGCCAAATATGGTGAACGCGGGCGTTGACCCCACACATTGCGATAAAAATTAAATCCCGAGATTTGCCAAACCTACTAACAATACAATATTTAACAAGCCTCATAGCTCAGTTGGTAGTAGTAACTCTGCTTTCTGCGCTGAAGGTTGTGGGTTCGATTCCCATCCAGGACCAATATTTGTGTGATGAATATAGATATTTGTTCTGTGTTTGGGTGTTGTATCATTATATTACGTATGTATTTACAAAAAAAAAGTATTTAAGTATGCTATCCGTAATCTTGTTTCCAAGATACAAGCTATGCTTAGTTTGGGGCTAGATGGCGCTGTGTAATAAACGTAAATAATACTTATTACAAAATTTGTCTGCTTGGTGGCGAAATAAACACTAACTCAGGTAACATGACTATTTGGTGTGACGCATTAATGCCTGCTGCTCATGTTGAGTTGTTTCAAAAGCCACGTGTTATGTGGCCTTATTGGCCAAGTGCCTATTATCGCCGTAAAAATATAAAAGTATAAAACTCTTGTTAGTTCAATACTCATAATGTATAAATCTACAAAATCAACTTTATATCAATAAAAAATACTGCGAGTGTCTCGGTAATTGAGATACTGATAAAATAATAATCAACCGACTAAGTAATGGTTACAAACTCTGGGTAATATGATCGGGACTAATTTGCAGATGAGAATTCGATAGGTTATCCTTCTATGGTGGTATAGCATGTAAGTTCTGCTAGTTACAGATGGTGTTACATTGAATCAACTGACGATAAATGTTTGAAATATTCCAAGATACAAAATGAATTTCAAAAATTTCAGGTTTAAAAAAAAAAGAGTTGACACAGTGAATGCCTAGATTCATATATTTGTTATTATTATAAGTTAACCGTAAAATAAAATGTAATCCAATGAAATACTACTTTGCTTTGCTTTGATCAGTAATGTTATATTCATGCCAATCCACAAAGTGTCGGAGCCGGCGTCAAACTTGCAATATCCGGTATAAAATCCAAAGAGATCAATATATATATGATCGATATCACTAAAAGTGAATTTTCATTTCATTTACAAAAAGTTAATCGCAAACCTATCGCAGAGTTAGCGTAGATGAAAAGTGAATCAACCTGGCGTTTGGTGCGCGGCCGCCTACGTTCGTTGACCTCACAAATTTTCGTTTCGTTGGTTGCGGCGTTGTGTGCGAGTCCAAGCCCCTCTCCCCTCCTCTCTACCCCCCATTCTGCCAACTTAGACCACGACTAGTCAGAAACACGTCATTGTTCAAATACACGAACAAAAAGCTCGAAGCTTCAAGCTAGCCCCAAAAGTCATGTCATGAATACAGATGGATCTGTTTCCATCACAGGCGTATTGTGTATCAATCATGATCACCTGACATCATAATAGGCGTCAAAATTATTGAGAGGTTCATAACAAACAACCCCATATCAAAGTGTTAAATCTAAAACACAATTCATGCAGCCCTCTCAAAGGCTGTGAACTAACCGGATGCGCTAGTGCAAAAACATGAATCCCCGCTTAAGGTACCTTCTAAGTTTTTGCAGTTATCATATTTCTGCTATTTCCTATTGCTGTTTGCAAAATGGTGGAATAAATTGAGAGCGGGCAGACAAAAAGCGTTGTTGATTCAAATGGAATGGTGTTGTGTTGGTGCAAGCTAGGCCTTGTCAATGACCCCTATTTCGGCACCGTGCGAGCCAACCGCGAGATTCGACGATTCGCGTCATGATGCCGACGCCGACAGCTGCCATCATGAAAATTAAAAAGTGACTCATGAAACATTGATGTGCCCCAAAAATACACAGCGACAATCGTATATTAAGCTAACGTATCCTATTTTAAAAGCAACTTATGTGATTTATTATTGAATTTATTTATAAATTCTGAGCTCATGTAAGTTCTATAGCATTATACATTGAATAAATCATGTCAATGTACAGTGGCATTACAATAAACGTACCATGTAGATGTTCCATTGTGCAGAACACATCGATTGGCCTGTTCTACCTTCATCATTAGGGTACTGGTAAGGAGCTTTTTGCCCTCGTCTCTTTTTCAGTATCAGTACATTCTTAGAGGCCTTTCTCATGGATGTCCAGACAGAACAAGCCTCATAGCTCAGTTGGTAGTAACTCAGCCTTCTGCGCTGTAAGCTGTGGGTTCGATTCACACCCAGGACAAACATTAGTGTATTTGTTCTGTGTTTGGGTGTTGTATCATGTAGTACGTATGTATTTACATAAAGTATTTAAGTATTCTATCCGTAATTAAGTCCCCATATTACAAGCTATGCTTATTTTGGGGCTAGATGGCGCTGTATAAAATAATGTCTTGTAAATATTAAATATTTAAATAGGTAGACAAGCGTGCCTAAGTCAGTCTTAGGCCACATCTTAACATGTTTTTTATGTAAGCTGGTGTTCAATCACCAAAAAACGAATGAGCATGACGCCTCGTATGCGATTGTTACAGAACATGAACAGTGACCCAAATGTCGTGAATGAAGTTACCCTTCAGATGGCGAAGATAAAGTCATGGTGTAGGATTGATAGAATGGCAATTTAGTGAGTAGGCCAGGTACCGCGGAAGACACCGGTCGTGGTTCACCGTGGTTCAGTGTGACACTTTCCGACGTCATAAACAACTTTCGTACTAGCAATGCGCTCAGTGCGCTTGCGATGCCAGCGCTGCCGTGGCGCGCACGCTCCCTGAGAGAATCACACTGCGCCACTTTTCAAGAAAAATCATTAATTTATACAACGTCAATGACTTTTCTTTACGTTGCAGCGAAGACATGGTGTCGATACCGCCGATAGAGACTTTCCAACAAGTTCTACTTTTGACACGCATTATTTATATGAGAAAAGAAATCTTACAGTTACTCATTTCAATTAGGACATTGTTCGTACAGAAAATTGGTGTTATACACAGCACACTTTTTATCATGCATTTTTTTATTCCAATTGTTATGCCTGATCTCATTTTATTGTACGATTTTTATTATAATTATAGGTCCTTAGCCATCATCTCGCCTGATTTTCAACTTAATGTTGAGGCCGAAGGTGGAAGCACACTTTACCCAGAAACCTCAACAAACTGATGAATAGGCTATATTACCTCTAAAATGCCGGAATACGACAATTTGAGAATTGTTGGCGACAGAATTAGGTAAGATGGTGGTAGCTAGCCAGGCGGACTAAACAAAGTCCTACCACCAACCAAACCAAGCACAATATATTGTACTCCCTCTAGGGATCGGAACCTCTGGATCTGAAATAACTAAACTTATAACTAAAGTTGATGAAGTAAATTCATTTTTAGAATAGCTTTGGTGTCATCAATCGAACAATATAATAGATGATGGGTAACCAATCTATTTTACATTTATACATTTTATTGTAAATCCCCGTGGCTATGAGACTCGGAGTCCTGTTTGTCCAGGAAGCGAGTAAACGCAACTCGGTACTTACATATCTTACATCAAGAGGTCGTTGCCGCGGAACCCTCCGTTCCAGTCACGGGGAAGAAGTTTTATTTCGTTGTAATAAAACAAATACTTTAGTGACTATGTGGCCCATGCTTTAAAATATTCATGGCCTTTCCTTTAAGAACAGCCTTAAACTGAGTGGTATCCTTTCTTCTAAAGCCCATTAATGTCCACTGCTGGACGAAGCTCCACTAATAATAGAGGGTTTTGCCATTATCACCAAGCTTGGCAGGTGGATCGCTGATCGCAGTAAAGATGTTAGATAATACACAAAAGGCTGCCTTCTGGTGAGTTTAGTTAACTTGTAAGATATTCCCAGACTGAGTTTGATGGGTCAATTCTTAAGTCACGAACACCACGGCATCATAATTATCTAACGAATAGTAGGCACTGATTAAAAATCGGTTAAACCAAAAGGCCAACAGAGGGAGTCGACTTTTACGACATCCGCGGAGAAAGCGGAAAAGAGTTTAAGGGGTCCATTCTTAAGCCGCGACCACTGCACCACGGGTTTTGTATATTCGTATATATATAATCTTACCCCACGTCTAAGAAGTACTTCTTAGACGTTAAATATATATATTTATTGGCACATAAAGTCTGTACCTAACTAACTAATGTTGTGTTAAATAATTAAAACCTAAAGCTTAGTATTTTGTCTCTCCAGACCAATCAGCCAGGAGGACAATATTATGTTATAGCTCCAGAGAAACTACAAAATGTGGCTCAAACGTGACGCGTCATTTTGAACTATTCAATTGATGGTCGGTTGCTCTACGGGAGGTGGGATTGTAACGGGACCGAGTCCTTCTTTTTACTTTTTTCAACCTCCAACTTCTCAGGCATGCGTTCACTTTTAATGACGAAGGCTTTTCGGTTTGTTATTTAACTTTTTCTAGTGAGCTTTGGTACGTTTGAACGTTATGAAATGATGGAAAACACTGTTTAGATAGGAGTTTAGGTAATTATTGGATTGTAGCTTCGATCTTTATGCACTCACTATATTACAATATATCCCATATAACATTTAATGCAGTTTCTATCCAAGGAGAGACATTTTGTAATCACCATACCTATTTCGGCCACTAAGCAGCATTGCTGTATTTCGCTTAGAAGGGTTCACGGTAAAATTACGGGTATGCGAGATTTAACACCTTCACGCCTCACGCAATGCAGTGCCACATAGGTAGTATGCACGTAAGCTGCTTGCTTGTATCGTCTCCAAGTAGCATAAAAAAAAAAAACTATTTTACATTAGATAACTACATAGTCTTATATTGATCGTAAGCGCTTGGCCTCTATCTCATCTCACCAGATTTTATACTTTTCAGTCCTCTCATTGTATTTGTGTTGTCAAGGAGCTGGATTACCTCAACGTTTACAACTCTATAAAGTCTTTGATCGTGAGCTTCTGTATGTTTTTTATACTTTTATTGTGAAACTCGAGATCGTCATTCCTCGATCACAATAAATTTACAATATATCTAAATACGTTACATTACTTTAATGTTAGTTTGTATGGTATATATATTATGGTATATATATATATGTAATAACCAACTAATAATATTAATTCAATAAAATGTAACATGAAACTAACTGTTTATTATGTCCTGTGTGGTCTAGTGGTACAACCCACCGATTTCAGATCCAGAGGTCCCGGGTTTGATCACCATGGGGAGCACAATATATTGTGCTTGGTTTGGATGGTGGTAGGACTGTATTTAAGTCCGCCTGGCTAGCTACCACCATCTTACCTAATTCTGTCGCCATAATAACAATTTTAAAAATTGTGTATTCCGGCATTCAGAGGTAAGATAGCCAGTTCCTCAGTTTGTTGAGGATTCCGGGTGAAGTCCGCCTCCACCGCGCTTTATCTCAACTAGTAACCAGGGGTAACATGGAAGGCAGAAGTACATTCTTTTGGTAAACTAATCTATTACATCGTTATCTTTAGAAAACGATTCTCAAATGAGATCTTTAATTTTTTTAATGTAACGAAATGTAAAAAGACTCCCGTTTCCGCACTTAGACTCCTAAGTGGTCCATTGTGCATGAGGAATGTCCGGCTAGTATAGCCAGCCTAACTCCGACCAGAAGCGCAGAATATTCCTGGGGTCTTCACAGGCTTCACGGAGTGACCTCGGGTTGTGGAGGATTTCCTTGCGTTGTGCTGTGACTCCCACACATTCCAGGACTACGTGGGCAGCTGATTCCTCTTCAGTTAGACACCCTCTGCATAGGGGGCTGCCCGTTGATCTTTAATTTTTGTTTTAAGTAACTAAATAAATACTTGTGTGTAGACACAGCCAATAAGAAACAGCCCAAGGAAGACTGGAGTTTTACTATGACTATTTATAATATTATGTTTTGAAGTTGTCATTTGTACCTAAAGAAATACTACCATTACAGAACAGTCTATTTGAAGGTAGTTCAGTTATTCTGTGGATTTCATGTAAAGATTTTGTAAATTTGTAAAATTTGCTGTCGCAAAAAATAAATATGGAGAAAATATACAAATAAATGATAACTGGATTTAAAAAAAAACGTTATGTTGTACCGAGGCCGATCCAAAGTAACAGAAAAATTGCATAACCAACAAATATATTGCAACGACCATAAAACAATAAAGAAGAATTCCCTGTCTCGGATGATTTACGAGCCTCGAAAACAACAAACGGCAGCAAGTTTGTGGTCGAGCTGAAGGCTTATTGTGTCTTTGAGTAAGTAACGGGAGTTTCCAGGACCTCGTGGTGACGCGGCTATTGTGACGACACACTGTATTTTTCAACCAAATGCACTTTTGCCGTCATACGGGACCAACAAATAACAGTTCCTGTCGTAAACCGGGACCAATAGTAATAATAGTCATTTCTCAGAACAAACGGGACCTCGAACAAAAGATTAGAAAGATATATGAGCGGTCATTATTCTTTGGGCTGTGACCAATTTGAGGTTTAAGTACAATATTATCAGGAGGCAGGCTTTAGTTATGTTTATATCCAATAGTTTTGGTGGTTTTTGTGATTAGTTCATAGATCGCTCATGAAACTATAGCTTACTTGTAAATAATTTTCGTTTTACAATTTTGTCATTTTTTTTCATATTTATTTATCAAAATAACTAAAAGATTACATAACTAATTTAAGATAGCACATTAAGCCACTAAGGGAAAATAAATAATAAAGTTTTTTGAGTTTAGATGTAATAGAAACTTGAACTGCCTATGTGGTTCAGTGGTTCGTTTACCTGTATCAGACCAATAGATCCCCAGGTCGATACGAATGCCTGCGCCATGCTGTATGACGCCATAACAACAATTCTAATCGCTGTGTTCCAACGTTTAGAGGTAAGACAGCCAGTTTAGTCTGTTGAGGATTCCGGATGAAATGCGCGTCCACCTTTCCTTATCATAACTTGACACCAGGTAAAATAAAGGCCAAGCGCTTCCCTGTCTTATTATAAAAAAATAATGAGCAAAAAATACATTAGCAATAGCAGAACCGATACGTGATGACACCAAAATAATTCAATTACCTACCGCCCATGCGTGCAAATGTCGTTTTTTTTATAATTTACTGTTACCGCCAAACAAAGGAAGGGGTTAATAGAGTCGGCGCAAAAAGCCCGTGATTACTTAACCCATATCCGGTTTTTGGGCCACTATGGGGCATATGGTCTTATAACCCTTTGGCCCCGTTATACCGCGTTTGTTTAACAACAGTTGCATCATGAATATAATAGCCTGTTTTTTGTATGACATTTGAATTCGATGCAGACGGCGCCAGGTGGTTATTTTTTACATAGATAAATGATTATTTAAAATCACAATCATCATAAGAAACGTAATTGATGGTAACGGTAGACTTATTCAGATATATAAAATTGTAGTGAAGCTAACTGACATACTGACTGACTAATAATCAGCGCACAGCCCAAACCAGACGACGTTCAGAATATAGTAATACCTCAATGACTTCACATATTAGGCTTATAAAATTTGAATGTAGATTGACCCTAGGAAATTAACAATTACATGTTTCAAGATTTTTAGATGCTTGGATATATGAAAGGCTCGTAATTGCAAAAAATGAATTAAATTATTGTTATTATTGCATGACCAACTTCAAAAGGCTGTCTTATAAATCTTCTCTTATCTTATATTATCTTATTCTTATCTGACAAATAATAAAAAAACAGCCAAGTACGAGACACAAACTCACTCTAAAGTACACATTTCAAAACAAAAATCTGGTTCTTTTTCGATTTTGTTCTGGAGTGCGGTCCAACTCACGATTGGTCAGTTTTAAGTTATTAAATCAAGGTAAGTACTTTAACACTGTAAAGTGTCTGCTACCGCATGGTACTGTAGCCATTTGTAATATACAACATCCAAAAACAATGTGAGCGAAGCCACGGGTTACAGCAATTGTACCTCTAGATATAATCCGTACATTTATTAGCAAGAAACATGGAAATACCACTGTGGCCGCTTACATTGATGGGTTCAGTGTTTATTTCACATAGTTCACACAGCGAACTAGTAGCTGGTGCTATCATTTTCACTTTTAGCCTTATGCAGCATGCGGCGAGAGAGCCGTGATTGGCAGGCGGGGTGTCGCCGGTTCCTGGAAGGCCTGCTTTCCACGCCGCAGCACGGAGCCGCTGCATCTTCCAGGGGAAATGCACGCGGGTTCGTTGCACTCACAAACTCATAACCCCCTTTCTAAAGCGCCGATCCAATTATGTGCACTTTCGCAAGCCGCTACTGTCACTCGCCTAGATACGGATAGGAAACTCGTCGATGCGCTTGCGCACCCACCTGCAAGGGCGGTACTGCGCACCGTCATCGATACATCCATAGGACAGATTACAAGCTTCATAATTTTTATGTCATGCGCAAAACCAAACGACCTTGACAACATACATATAGGATGTTATGTAACCTACCTAGTTCACCCGTGGTTGGGGTAAAGTAGCTTCTATTTTAAGGTTTTTCTCTAGCTTTAACGTCCATAACGAATTTCGGCCAAATCAAAATACATAGTGGATTAAAAAATGTAAAATTCGCCTCTACATGTATCATAACAATAGTAGGTATTTTAGATTTAAATGTTCAGATTTTCCGTATTGGTATTGACTGAGCAAAATTTTGCTCGCACAGATTCAGTTATTGAGGGAACCAATATGGAAAACCTGTACAATCTGTTAAATTTCAAAAATATTGTTGTTGTTAGTTACATGAAGCTTGTAAATAGAGACGAAATTCACGTTTTTGAATCCACAGTATGATTTGAAGCTACAATTTACCCAAAACGTCTCATACGTACTTAACCTTAAGGTTATTATTGTCATTATGGGGATGAATTTATATGAATTTAGATGAATAATTAGTATAGGTATATTTTTTAGACTCATGACCCGCAAATATACTTTTTACATAGATCGTTTACTGAACAACCGAGATAACACAAAAACAAACAAGTAGAACAATAAAAATAGTGTAACAATGGGCTGAGTTATCGCTTAAAAAGCGATCTCTAACGACAACCTTTGAGTGGAATGGCCTGTAAGAAATGAGATACTGCTGTGTTTCTGCGGTAAGGTCACCAGAGCTCTTTTAAAGGGTTGGCAAGGTATAGTGATGTTTTTGGTGTTGTAAACGTGGAGACCAATCGTCTCCACGTTTCTCTTACCATCGACCGTATACTTGTTTGTCATCTTAGTTATATAAAAAATGCTCGAGCTAGCCGTAAACAAACCTTGTGTTATGGTTTGATGCGTGTCTATTAAACATACCAAGGAAAATTGGAAAGAAGATCAAGTAATACTATGTAATACTAAATGTACATGAGGTACTTGTAGTGAAAAGTTGCAAGACAAAAAAGCATTTTGTGCTAGACAACAAGATACAAAAGAAAAGTAAAAGATCGTGGCAAATAGAGCAACACAGAAATCGCGGCGACGCATAAGATATTCCGAGAAGTTGTCGAAACAGTGTTTACTCGGCGAATTTCTTGTGATCATCGGGTGATATGAAAGTTTTTCAGGCGCAATCAGTATCACGCACGCCGATGAAAACGAGACGGTACAACGAACCCGCGCTGCACTTCGCTATACGCGCTGCGGTTATCGTATCTCTAGAACATAGACAATTTCTAATTTCACAATATTTGGGTCACAGACTTTTAGGGAATAATAAAATTAAGTTCAAAATAAATGGGGGGCCCACGTACAAGAAACGCCGTGAAATGTGTCAAGTGCGTGTCCACACTTGGCCCAATTATTTCTTAGATACACCAGAGACCAAAATTTAGTAGACAGGTTGCTTTGTTTATACGACAGATAGAATAAAAACATAAGTAACTTAATAAGATGTGTAAGATATACATTATCTAAGAACCTTTAGTGGTCTCGACAGAGCTTACCTATTTGAGCCTTTCGGGGTGGAGACCTTGGGTCTGTGGGCAGCTGGTGCCCTCCGGGTTTTCAAAAATCTTACGGGGCTTTTGATTGAGGCGACACGTGACCCAAGGGCTGGCTCTTATTTAGGCCAGCGAATTAGCATAGCTATTCAGCGTGGCAGTGCAGCCAGTGTCTTGGGAACGCTTCCGACTGGTACTAGTCTGGAACAGTTGAGTTACCTATAGGCCGTTTGTAGGTCCTTAGGTAATCTGAGTGATTCCTTTGTTTAATTGTACTTTTTATTGAATAAATGAAGTTAGTTTAGAACCTTTACCTACTAAAATCATGTTGTATGTCCGTGTTATAATTAACAGCTACATAAGAATAAATAATAGCTATCTATCATGTCTAGCAAAAAAACTGTTGAACACTAAACTCTCGGTTTAGTTTATTAACTACACTGATTAAAATTCTGACAACAGATCCAAATCTTGTCTAGGTTTGAATCACGTAAGTTCAAGATGACTAGACAACTCGAACTTGTCATGAGTGATTGCAGAGAGAAGGGTGGCGGGGCTTGGAGTGCATTGACACACTTACCTACTGCACGGTGCAGGCGAAATGCAGGCGGCGCGTCGTCGCTTCTGCGGATATACTTCCAACCCCGACCAGCGCCGATAGACCTCCCCCACCCCCCCGGCAAGTCATCAGCCCACTCGACGCGGGGTAGCTTATCTAGGCTGTAGAGTTCCACTTATATTCGTCAAGTTGTAAATCACTGACGCCTCGGAAAAGTGGAATGACGTCCGCGCGACCAGAGGTTTTCACTCACCAGCACGAACTCAGAGAGAAATGGAAAAACGTGTTAATTTTACATCGCCTACTCAGAAAGAAGGCCGACTTCTAATCTGACTGGGTTTGCGAAAATAATCTTTACAACTTACCAACTCTCACTTTATCCTGTGAACACGAACAGCGAGACTATCCCAACAGCCTTAGCGTTCAGTTTTCTCAGGAAATTCTAAGTACTCTAGGTACTATTGTTAATTCTGCGCAAAAACACCACAGGAAACTCCATGCCTAAAATTAACGTACCTACCGTACCAAAATATTTATGTTTATGTCTCTGCAAAGAACCTATTACAAATAATATAATTATTTTATCCGTACTCTAATATCCATATTACAAGCTATGTGAAGTTTGAGGCTATCATCTAGACATAGCTGTGTAAAAAAATAACGTAAATGATTGCTATCCCATTAAAGTTTTACCATTCATCGATTTAGCCATACTTTAATCAGTGTCATGATCAAGACCACATTCAATTTCGTAATCAGTGTTTCGCATTCAAGGCGGAACAAAAACTTGGTAACAATGGATGCAGAATATGATATAGCGATGCAATGACATTGGTGCTGCACTTGACACCGCGCGAGGTCAATGCCAGTCATCGTACAGGTTGATGTTAGCCTATGTGCACATTGCATGTTACATATACACTTTCAATAATAAATGAATGAAATAATTGATGGATTAATGAATGGATGGATGAATAAATGAGTTAATGAAAATTCCTCATTGTACACAGAAATTACATCGTTGTTCGATACGACAAACATTGAGTGACAATGGGCGGCCTTATCGCTAACTTCTTCCAATCTTAAAAAAAACATATGCAAGCGCAAAAATTATTCCTATATTAAATAATGTAGGAATAAGCTTTGTTTATTTTTTGTTGAGATGGAATAAACAGAGTTATATTTCTGGGCTTATCGGCTGGCATTTGGATGTCTTAATTATGATTTGTATACTCATTTACAAAGGCAAGTTATTTTTCAAAGAACATTTCTATAAAGAGGTACATAAATAAAAATAAGTAAATAATATTGTAGTTAATGTATGCATACGATATAGAGGTTCTTTTCAAAGTTCATGGCAATACTTCGACAGAGTACAATATATATTATTTATGCAACATTATGTATTCAATTTATATATACAGGTAGTTATATTAAAATAAAATATTTTAATTATAAGATATTTATTGAGTTTACAAACTCGAATTTACTTGATGTATGGGGAGGTATTTTTCATGTATATTTATAGTTTTCTTTTTGTTTTGTTATAGTTGCTAAGCAGACCCACGTTATGATGCTTGTATTCGTTTGTCCGCCATCCTTGAAAGCCATTATCTTCTCTGTCCATTCAACGGTTGCCTGTAAGAGATCGCTTTCAGTGATAAGGCCGCCCATTGTTTTACCAGTGTCACTTAGATTAAGTTTTCTTCTATCAGTATTTTGTTATGTTTTTATGTAAGTGGTGAATAATAAAGAGTTATCTATCTATCTATTATCTATCTAATGTAAGCGCGGTCTCAGGTGAATGTGAATTGACTCTATCTTCCGGCAAATCCCATCCCGTACCGTATGACCTCAGTAGATTCACTTTGAGATAACTATTTTCGACGCTAAATTAAATCGTTTAACGCAACCGCTACTTTGACCGATCAGATAACATCGACCAAACGCCGGAACACAGCCTTCTTTGAATTGAATATAACCTGACTTGCTACTATTTTAACTATACAATGGACCACATAGTAGGTAAATGTACACTGACCATACAATATATAATCAATAAAAAAAAACATGATACATTTTTTTATGAGCCTATTATTCTATTAGACTGAGATTTAAGATTACAATAGTACCTTAAATTTATTTTAAGTATAAACTACTAACGCAAACAAATATCTATGCATCTAATAAGTAAATAGGTATAATATTCACAAAAAGGCGAAAAATACGATGAATTGATGATTGAGCTAACTTCAACTTCATTGGAACGACTTGAGAGAGATGTATACAAATATAAATAAACATTATTTGCATGAAACTTGGACATTAAATTTTAAACGGATGTTCACTTTCATTAATATAACTCTGCATAATAGTTGCAAACTTCATTAAAGTTTATAGAATGAACTATAAAATGTAATAAAACAACGTGGCGAGTTTCATGCCACACATTTTACGCTATTGCATTAGGTTAAGCCTGTAATAATATTGTAATGTAGATAAATAAATAAAAAAAGTAAAAAAAAAATTTTTGGCTTGACTTGGACCACCGTACAGTATATGTGATTGGTGGTCCATGATAAAAAAATGATATAAAAAACATATATATATAAAACAAGAAACGTTATTACAAAATTTGTATATCCTTTATAACTTAATGAATTTGCGATATCACACTTTTCAGAGAGACAAAAAATATTCGTATCACACCCACAAAAAGTTACAATGAAATATTACTTCACGCTACTTTCACCATTACCGCTATTTATTATAGTTGTGTTAATGGTAGCAACAAATTACGCATACACCAAACATTTTCATAAATTCTGTCTCATCAGCTCATCACACATTCTCTGTACATGCTCGTCGGTCTAATTTAGGTCTTACTCTTTCTCAGCTTTTGTATAGAGCGTCAACCGTTAGCTTATTAATACCTCAACCCTGTTAGTGATCTTCCGTGTATGAATTACAAAGGATATCTTCTAAGATAAGTAGCGTAACGTACTGTGACAATGAAAGTACGTCGCGTTTCTAGCATGCGATACTTCTGCGGAATAAGGCCGTGCGTTCATCGGCCTCCTTCTGCCGTTACCGACGACGCCTGCGCGCGCGCACCGCCAACGCCAACGCGACCTATGCAATCATACTCATATTTGGTAATCCATTCTTATGTTGCAACAAACACTGTATTTATTTTTTATTGTGAGTACACAGTATTCATTAAATTAATCTGAAGCTTAGTTGTCTCGTCTCATCCGTTTTTTTATATTTTGAACCGGTTTTGTAAATACTTTTAGATTCAAATACAATAAGCACAATTACCAACCCACCGGCCGAGCGTGGTTATTATTCCAAAACTACCCATTGCACTCATTGGGATATTTGCCATGCTTTGTGCAATTTTGCTCCTCCAATGCCTCGGCACATGTACTGCAGTAGACATTTTCGGGCTTTACTAATGATAATGATGTTAAAGAAAAAAAAATTGTTTAAAATTTTAATTTGGTTTAAATTATTTGTATTTAATGATTTTTAATTGTTGTTATTTTCAAACTATTCGTGTTTAAAAATATTAATATCTTCCCTGTATCCGTTGCTCCCATAACTTTTTATTGTATCAATCCGTACACTACGTTTCGTAAATTTTTAAGTAAGTTTTGAATATGTCACGTTTTTGAAACGGTAAATAATAGGTAATTTAGTATTTAATAAATATATGATCTATTTAAAATTCTCAACAAATGAGCAATAATCGTGTGCTAATAGGAAAACCCATTGGCTTCGTAGAAAGTAATAACGGTGGTGGATACGTGCAGTGCGTGCGCGCATGACTCACGAATACTCGGCTCTGTGACATAATAAATTGAATTAACATAATTCCGCCGGTTTTGGATAAAACCCCTTTCGTTGGCTCGCAGTTTGTTGGCCTGCATTCACTCTTACTCATGCTTTTTGCTGACCATATCAGATTCGGGGAATAACGTTTGGGTAAATTTATTTTTTTCCTTCAGTTTCAGGGAAGTTTTACAGCTATTTTTGGTTTTGTGTGGGTGGATTCATATAGACAATATGAATATGCCTTTGGGTGCCAGTAAGCATATTGTGGCACACAGTTGCTTCTATCAATCGATAAAAAAATTCAGCATATAATATATAGGACATAGGACCCTATTACTAAGCCTTCGCTGTCCGTCCATCAGCGGACTATATCTCGTGAACCTTAATAGATAGACAATTTAAATGTTCATAGAACAAATAGTAAGTAATAAATAAAAATCCTGGCCCCTTTTATTTCATGACACCTATTTGAAGAATCATACTTTCAACCATAAGAGATGTTAAGCCGATTCATTTCATAAATTCGCATGCTTATCAGCTGAATAATGTAAAGCATTTGTTGGAGCTTTTTCTGTACCGTGATGGGTCGATAAGTGTTCAATACACTCACCGCATCAAGCTCCTGCAGCTGCTTTCCGGTAATGTAACCACCGCGTACGCTTGTAAGAATTGTGCTCGAGGTTCGTTGAACTTTCGCGAGTGCAGAACGCAGCAAAGAGGGGAGCCACACTAGGTCAAAGCAGGCCGTCGACACACTTACCTTGACTCAGCATAAGCCGCTGCCAACGACGCCGCGCACCGCGGCCGACGTCGACGCATAGAAAATGGAAAACTAGGCAATGCCCGACATTTTCACGCTATTATTGTGAGAGATTGGCGATTAAGTCATTTTCATTACCATGACCGCAAAAACATGCAGCGTTCGATTTGCTCATTTTAATTGATCTGAATATTTTGGTTTTTTAAATGATAAGTATGGTATCAACTTCATATTGTATTAAAGCAAAAGTTAAAATAATAAAAAAATAGCTTTGGCCTATATGATTGACAACTTTCACTTCATTTGATTCAGTGTTTTGTATAAATTGAATTGATTTTTATGTTCACTTTACCCTCTTTCCTCTCTAGAATAGCTAGTTGGATCAAGATTATTAAATTTGATTTGAACTACGAGAAGTGACTTTTAATAATAATCGTACATATATCGCTTACAACTAGCTGATTTGCATAATGCGAAAATGTGTTTGCTTGTTCCACTTTCTTACCTCAACTTCGGACTACGGACTCTTCAGCTGAATACTTTTGTTTGGCGAAATGTTATCTGTTTAGACTTTCATACAGGTGGTAAAGACAACATGTTTCATTGCTCTATTCACGAAGCCAGACTTCTAGCTTCTGTGAATATATTTAAAGACTTTTGACAATAATGCAAGTCTGAAAAAATCCGTGTGAAGTGCGTTACCACCTTTAGATTTATCTTAGCTTGACACCAGATAGCCTGTTACCTAAGTAATTTTCGATTCAATCAATGTGGCAGTATTTCTTCAGAAAAAAATCTGCTTCATTGTTAAGTCAAAGTAAAGCCACCATTTTGATAGAAACCGATTTAAACCCAAATGCCATAGGTAATGCCATAATAATAACCTGGCAGGTGAGGTGAAAACCAAGCGCTTGCCCGTTAAATAAACATATATACATTTAATTTAGTATTTTAATTCTGAATTATACCAATTATCGGTTCTATTGAAGGGATAAGTCCATGTTTGGTAGATATTTTTTTGAAGATGTACTGGTCATAATACAATCTCTAATCTCATGATACAATATCTGCGATATCAATATTTGACCGCCTCTTCATTTGGCCGCCACTGTGGACTAGTGGTTCGTCCACCGGTGTCTGATCCAGAGGCCCGGGTGCGATCCCCAGGGGAGTACTGTAGTAGCACTGTGCTTGGTTTTTTTTTATTGTAGGACGGGTAAGCACTTTGCCTTCATCTCACCTGGTTACCAGTTGAGATAAGGCCGAAGGTGGAGGTGCGCCTCCCGGAATCATCAACAAACTGAGGAACTGACTATCTTACCTCTAAATACCGGAATACAACAACGACAGAATTAGGTAAGCCAGGCGGACTCAAATAAAGTCCTAGCACCAACCAATAAGGTACAATATAATGAAACAATAGGTTTGGTTGGTGGTAGGTATCAACTTACCTAAGTCTGTCGCCAGAACAACAATTCTATACTGTTATCATCCGGCATTTAGAGGTAAGATATTCTATTCCACATATGAGCCCTGCAGCTAATCTAAAAAAATAATAAAGTTTAAATATTTTTAAAATTAAAGTAAAAGAGTATTTTCTGTCTTTGTAGTTTGTTATCCATAGCTTAATATAATTTATGTTTTCATCCATATATTAATTCATCTTAGTATGTTTATTTTCATTGTTATTCTATTTATTTATGTGTTTGAATAAAATATGTAAAAATATATTTAAAAATAAATATGAATAAAACATTGTATTTATATATAATAATTTTGCCTTTTGCATATTTAGTAGGTGATAAAAATATATGTGTAGGTATACTGTTGATATATGTATGTATATTTCATATATCTATTAAAATTGTATTTTAATTCACTCTCTCTCAAAGGTTTGCTGGTAGAAAACTCTTTAAGGGTTAAGCTCGCCTCTGTATATATGTCTTCCTATGGCATGTTTAAATCATATTTATGTGTACAATAATGAATTAAGATAGCTAGTTCTTCAGACTGATGAGGAATCCGGGTAAAGTGCGCTTCCACCTTCGGCCATATTATAGTTGGAAATCAGGTGAGATGAAGGTCAAACGCTTCCCCTTCATACAAAACGATAACAAGTAAAGCTGTCGTGTGAAAAACTGAACAGTTTATTTTTCAAAGGAGCTGATATCAGCTCAGGATTACTAGAACAAATGCCTGCAATGAAATTTCTTGGGCTAGTTGTAATAATAGCCCAACTGGGACGCTACCGCCGACGGCGAAGCCGATCTCCATTGGCTTAAAATTAGCTTCATGAGAACTAGAAACGATTTTTACTACCGGGTATGTGTCATATCCAAAATGGCGTTTCCCATCTCAAAAGTGTACACATGTTATGAAACCTATCCGTTCAGTACATTTGACGGTAAAAACCGTTTCTAGTTCTCATGAAGCTAATTTTAAGCCAATGGAGATCGGCTTCGCCGTCGGCGGTAGCGTCCCTGGTCTGTCCCCAGCCAGCTCATCTAGCTGAAATAACGAGGCTCCGTTCCACCGACACTTGGTTGTTAACACGGCTACAGGAGGATGCAATATGAAATTCAAGATCTTACTGAAGGGTAAAAAACAAGATTATAATATGAGAGGTTATTAGGGAAATACCTACCACCATAATTATTTCTGCCACCATGGTCTGCAATGGAAATTACTACTTGAATTAGGTATGCGCAATTATACACAGTCACATACAATACAGTCACGTTTATTCATCAGGTATTTTTATATTAAGATGAACGAATGAATGAATCAAAATACTTTATCGCAAACCTTAAAAATAAAACTGGATCACTTTAAAAAAATGGGTGGTCTTATAACTTAGAGGCGAATTTCTTCCAGACAACCTTTCGATGGAGTGGATTTAAAATGAGTCCGCTCTTAACCTCTACGCTTGCCTAGATGAGTTCCGCAATGAATGAGAAAATGATAAATTACTATTGATAATCCTATATGATGGCATGTTACCTAACGCCGTTTCAATTTAGTTGCAATAAAATGACGGCCTTTTTTCTGAAGATTTTAGAAGGTTCATTGAAAAGCAAAAAAAGCCGCCGAAAATATTTAAATGAAAATTCAACAGATAGGCCGCCAAGATAGAAGAGATTTTGTCAACTATCCTTTCAAAATTGGCAAGACAATCTTTGACCAGCTCAGTTGAAAAACAAGTTAAGATGTGGCCAAAGATCACGCATGTCTGAAAAGAACATATTTACCCTGGTCTTCAAGACTCCAAGATTGTATTGATACGGAATAACAGACGAGAGCAAGGAGTTTCATTCTTTCATTATAAGGGATGAAGCAGGTCAATGTGTTCGGCACAATAGAACATCTAAAAGGTACGAGTTGTATCCTGCTATCTGCTAGTGCGTGTGATGGAAAAGGGAAGGATTAGGCCGAAGATATCGTGCGCACACTCGCCAAAGTGGTATTTATAGAACACAGACAGCCTGGTAACCATGTGTCAAAATCGAATCATCACTATATGTTTTTACGTTAGACCTCAAATATCATGTATGTTATAATGTTATAATTTTTTTTTGTGTTTATAAATTACATTTATTCAATAAATTAAACTAACTAAGTACAAAGGAATCAGTCAGATTACCTAAGGACCGTTACAAACAGCCTATAGGTAACTCAACTGTTCCAGACCAGTACCAGACGGAAGCGTGCCCAAGACACTGGCTGCATTGCCACGCTGAATAGCTATGCTAATTCGCTGGCCTAAATAAGAGCCAGCCCTTGGGTCACGTGTCGCCTCAATCAAAAGCCCCACAATATTTTTGAAAACCCGGAGGGCACCGGCTCCCCACGGACCCAAGGTCTCCCCAAAATTATAATTATGTTTAACGATGTGTGTTATATGTATTTTATAATTTAGTTTTGTGCTTTGATGCGTTTAAATATCATATAATGTCAATAGACTCATTAAAACAGAGATAAGATATTATAATTTTCAATAGATTACTATCTCCTTATTTACAATCGGAATAAAATTGTATATTTATTTAATTATTAAGAATACTAACCATAATTCATTTTTTTATCTGTAGTGTAATGTGCTCTGTAAATACTGTTTTATGGATATCGTGTTCAATCAAGAATTGCCATAAAACTCGCCGACCTACGTTGAATAATATTTCTTGATTGTGAATATGCCACTCTTCTGGTTACAAGTAATAACCAGAGAATAAGCAATAGTAATAATTATTTCAACCAACACTTATAGCATGGAGTTAATGAACTAGAAACAACTTCAACTTTTTCAAGTCAATAGGTAGTTACCAAAAAGGTACCACCATTTTGTATTGAAAACTGACGTTCATCAATCATAATTTACTCTTATTTGCGGGCTTTGAATTTTAAATAATTGTACGAGATGAATGAGGCTAAACAACTCATACCTTAAAGATAAAAAAAACTATTGAACCGGTTCGCGATGCGTAGGCCGCTTAGTGCCAATGGCAACGCAGAAATAGGAACTAAGCTCCACGTAGATTACACCTACTGAGCGGACGACTCTTTAGAATGGATCCGCTCAGTAAACAACTTTGTACTACAGAAATGTTTATTTGGGTGCAATATTGTATCATTTATATCAAATTAACATATTATTAACTAACTATGTACAAGGAAAGCATTCAGGCTAAGGACCGTTACAAACGAACAATTAAATAGGTAACTTAACTACTGGTACTGGTTTTGTGGTCATTTTCCAAATCAGCCGCCGCAGCAGCCCTAACTGATGTCCCAAGCTGTTGAGATGGTGCAAGGGTGTCGACGCACCAAAGGCATCTATGTAATTATGCGTAAATACTCATATCATATGTCATATTGTTACTATAGCACAGACTCTGCTTAGTTGGCTATATGTGTCTGTGATATGTCCAATAATACTTTATTTATCAGTGCAATTTACCATAACTATTACTCCGACATCACTCTATTGCATTATACTGGCACATGTCCTATAGCGGACTTTTTGGGCTGTCATGGTGATATCCGCTATATAAACGTACAATGAGCTTGAAACAAATTGCAAAGTTCGTTGTTCCGGTCAGGCTCCGCATCACACGACTTCTTATATTAGCGACGCTGCCTTGTCACATCTTTGTACTAGGATATTTTCAACAGACAACGTTCTCATTTTTACTGTCTATTTCTTTTTGTTAAGAACTAACTTGGCTATATATGTTTTCATTCGTCCACAGCCTGTAGCCATCCCATGTTGAACATGAGTCCCCTACAATATGGGAAGGTTCTGCCATGATTTGCAAGCTTGGCATATGGATAGGAGTCAGGCTTGTAGTCCCTTTTGGGTTTTTTCTTAAGCTAAGACCTTCACGTTCAAAGTATGCATTCACGTCGAATCAACGATAATTATTTTGATACGAAAAACGGGTATTTATCGCGTATTTTACCGTTATTTATCCTGACGTTTCGGCGGGGTTGCACCAGCCGAGGTAAAATAATGTGTTCTAATCATAGAAAAAACAACAATAACTGATCGTGTATGCATAAAAATATACGTGGATCTTGTTTTTCTGAACTTCTAAACCCCTATTGATGTAAAAACACTAATTATAATCTATACAATTCACGGTCTTTGTTACCAAAGTCAATAACCTACACAAATGCGGGTGCAAAACATTTTATCTAGAAAATATTCTTGAACAGGCAACTTTAAAATGTATATTTTATCGGTAATCGGACAGCATTTGGCCTTCAACTTACTTAGTAATCCAGTGGGCTTACTCAGAAGTTGCTCAATATTATCTTTTCTTAAAGACAAGTTGAAGGGCAAAATTAACGCATGCTAATAAGAAAAAGTTAGTGATACATGTAAAACTTTGACCAAGGTCACTATAGCTCAACTCTCTTGATACCTCTCGTGTTGTCTCCTATTTCCTAGATGCCACGGATTTTTTTTTTTATAAACAGGAGCGTCTTCAAAATGTTTTTTATTCGCTTCATTTACGGATTGCTTAAGTTGGATAACGTTTCAATGTATATCCCAGTTAAAATGGCTTCCTATTCGTCGACGCCATGATTTACACGTGCTCTCACTTGTCTTTAATATTCTCAAGAATTCTCTTATTCCTTATCTCCGTGAGCGGATTGATCATCTTTGCATAGCAGCAAAATTTCTGTGAACTCAGGTTGTGGTATTCTCTACCCTATAATATCCGAAAGCCCCTTGCCTGGTAACAAGTTAAGATAAGGCCGAAGGTGGAACACCCGGAATCATCAACAAATTGAGGAACTGACTATCTTACCTCTGAACGCCAGAACACAACAATTGTATAATTGTTATTATAGGGACAGGATTAGGTAAGATGGTGGTAGCTAGCCAGGCGAACTAAAACAAAGTCCTACCACCAACCAAACCAAGCACAATATATTGTACTCTCCATGGGGATCGAACCCTGGACCTCTGGATCTGAAATCGGTGGGTTGAACCACTAGACCACAGAGGCGGTTAACATGTTTTTCCTCTTATTATTAACGGGGAAGCGCTTGGCTTTCATCTCACCTGATGTCAAGATATGATAACGCTAAATATGGAAGCGCACTTCACCCGGAATCCTCAACATACTGAGCAATTGCCTATCTTGGATCTAAATGCCGGACCACAACAATTTAGAATTGTTGTTATTGTGACAGACTTAGGTAAGTTGGTGGGCGCAAATTAGTACCCCCCTGGGGATTGATCGTGGATTATTTGGGTCTGATACCAGTGGGTGAACCACGGAAGCGGTTAAATTAGGTTTGTTCTCTTCTTCCAATAACATGTCGTCAACTCTGTATCCACCCTTTCATACCCATGTCCTCATTCATACAATCCATCATCTCTATGTAATATACAAATTATATTTGAAGAAAAACCTATCAGTATGCCACAAACTATCTATGTATATTGTATTTAATATGTATGTATGTATTTTCTGCACGTTTATATTACAGTGTTGCATGATATATCCTTCAAATGCTAATAACCTTGCATTATTAAATTCATAACTTGCATTTATCATAAAATATGTTAATAAAACCTGATGTTACAACATCTTTATACCATAGCATATCGTATCGCATAACGCTGTTATACTTAAAAGCTAGTCAAACTAACAAGCATTGACAAAATCGGTACAAAAACACTCAATTTCACTAAGTTACACTCAATTTTACATTTTTTTTGCTGATTAACCTAGGTCATATTGATAATACGATTTTTATGTTTATGGTCACAACTTAATATATATATTTAGCGTAGTAGTGAGGTAAGAATTAAGTGAGACCATTTGGTCTCCCCTGGGTAACGGAATCGCTAGGGGGGTAGGTGTGATTGATATTGAAGTGGCCGGTTCCCAAGCGGTTATGGCTGAATGATCACAACACTTGTAATAGGTCCTGAGAAAGTCCACCTTAGGACCACCCTCCTGCCAAAGTCTGGCGCCAAATGGTTTGCCGTTTTCCTTCAGTGCGTGAATGCTCGTTCCATTGACGCCCATATGATCTGGACCTAGGCATGCCCATCATTTACGTTTTAAATCTACCACGTTAGGATAAACGGTAACGTCAGGGTCGGCCGCAGGTTATTTGACTGGATGACCACTTTGATTTGGAATGGTAGACGTTCGCTATGTGAAGAAATAATTATGGTGCTTTTTTTATTGTACGACGGGAAAGCGCTTGGCCTTCATCTTACCTGGTTACAAGTTAGGATAAGGCCAAAGGTTGTGGCGCACTTCACCCAGAATCCTCAACAACCTGAGGATCTGGCTATTTTGCGTCTAAGTGTTGGAACACAACAATTTTAGAATTGTTATTATGGCGACTGAATTAGGTAAGATGGTGGTATTAAGCTAGGTGAAATTAAACAAAGCCCTATCACCAACCAAACCAAGCAAAAAGTTTCAATTAAAAAAATATATAAAAGTCTCATATTACATTATTCATGAATAAACATTAAACTAAACTATCCATTCTTAGTGTAATATCTGTAAGAGCAATCCAAACGTCGTTAGACCATCATATAAATTGGCTAATAGCAGGCATTGACTCTGTTCGCCTCTCAAAAGAGTTCAACGCACGTAGCTATGCTAGCTAGTCTCACGACTTTTTACACAATGGCTTTTTTGTGCATTCCACTTTTTGGTTATGACATCATTCGACTAGGGATAGATATTACTTGCGAGCAACATCCTCAGGTGTATAATCATATCTAATTATTGTAAGCAAACATTCAAACCCTAGAATGTAGGCTCAGTCTCATAATGCCCCGATATTGTGTGATGTAATGACATAACTTACTAATTCTACTTCCTTTTTATTGTTCTACTGGGAAGTGCTTGATCTTCATCTCATCTGATTTTTCAAGTTATGATAAGGCCGAATGTGGAAGCGCACTTCACCACCAAGCTTAATATTGTACTCCCCCATGGGATCTAAACCGGGACCTCTGGAACTGACACCGGTGGGCGAACCACTAGACCACAGTGGCCGTGCAATTCAAATCAGGTGAGATGAAGGCCAAGCGCTTCCCCGTCGTACAATAAAAAAGCAAAAAAATACTACTTTTATAACTTAGTATTCGCCACTGCTGGTCAGAGCCTCTTTCGAAATTTGAGGGTTTTGTCTTAATAACCATTCACTTGCGATTGATGATGGTAGTAAATGTGTTACAGAATACACATAAGAAAGCTGCTATTGTGGTCCTTAAGTCGGCTTTTACGACATCCGCGAGATAAAAGGGTCGATTCTTAAGCCACGACTGCCACGGCAAAACAACATCGAACCAGCGGATTTCTTCGGATCACATGGAATACGATTATTACTTCATCGTAGATGAGAGCTTAAGAAAACTTAAATTCTTAAGCTATTAAAGGTAACTGAATTATAACTCTTTCATTCTCAACATAATTATAATCATTAATTTTGCTGGACTTGCATAAAAGTTTAATGCTGAAATAGGGGATTATGTAAGGAGATATTGAAAAATGTACAGTGCCATAATCAAAAGAAAAAGTATTCTTAGTTGAAATAGATCAAGAAAGATATAGCTGCATTGATTTCCAGAAAACATTGAATTTGGAGCTTCACAGCTTAAGTAACGTAACTACATAGGGTATGTAGGTTTGTTCTTCAACAATATTTTAAACGCACTACGATGAAATGAAGCTAAGTCCCCAAAACAGAAAACTTTTCACCAATAAATCATAAAAGAAGAAAGATATATGTACGACCTTCTGATGAACATAGACCTCTTCTAAATAGTAACCAAAAGAGTAATCAAGAGCAGCTTCCATCCACAGACACCTCACTACGATACCGTGTGAAGTGCGCTTCCATATTAGGCCTTATTTATAACTTGAAAAATCAGTTGAGATGAAAGCCACCTCCAAGTTATACAATAAAAAAGGCAACAAACTCCACGTCACATGCAAATCACAATCGACATCTATCAACATTTTGTTTTATCCTACGACGGGGAAGCGCTTGGCCTTCATCTCTCCAGGTAATAAGTTATGATAAGACTGAAGGCGTAGGTGCACTTCACCCGGAATCCTCAACAAACTGAGGAACTGGCTATCTTACCTCTAAATGCCGGAACACAACAATTTTTAGAACTGCTGTAATGGTGACAGAATTAAGTAAGATGGTGGTCTAGCCAGGCGGACTTATACAAAGTCCTACCACCAAACCAATAAAAACTCTCATAAAATGATAAAAAGCTCTACCTTGTCGAACGCTCAGTAATTTGTTCCTGTGATCCAGTGGCGATATTTTTTTAAGAATATTCAGTATTATAGTTCTCTCATGCAATCGCAGTTGGTCGTTCAGTTTGAAATGTCAAGTCTGATTCCAATGAAATTTCAAAGTTATAACAGGATAGAGATTATTTGTGCGCGTTACGTTACGTTTAATTGTATGTAGTAAAACTGTAATGGCTCAAAATGTGTAAATAATATAGAAAAAAGTTTACCCATGCATATTCTTCAGCAATTTCAGTTAAATCGGACTAGCCAATTTAAAATGAGCTTCAAACTACATTTGTTTTGGTTAGAAAACATCAGCGATACTCAGTGCCTTTGTCTCTATTTTACCGACACCACAAGCCTTTGGGACTATTAACTAGTTCAGTCTGAATAACATAGACACTAATAGTCAGCCAGAACAAAGATTTGATAACATTCGATGGTTTTTGTACTACTGCGGCTCGGTAAAATCTGACAGGACGTGCAAAAAGTGTCGGAACATTTGGAGGCAGAGGTTTCGTGCCCTGCGGCGCGGCGGTTACGTAAGTTCATCTAGCTTCAAGGCCGAGGACGTTGCTCCCAAATCGCTGATCGCGTCCTGGCTGTGCCGTGGGGCGACTCTACAGGCCAGTTTGGGCGTCCACTTCTTTTTTTCCTAATACACATCTAATAACACAGAACCAGCGTGGTTTCTTTTTTCTCGAGGTACGTTTCATGGTGAAGTTTCACCTTGAACGCGAGTACCATCCGTTTTTACTCAAGTTTTTCGTAGGTATTTTAAAGTATTGCGTATGATTGAACAAGCACTTAAGATAGACATGATGTAATCAGCCCCTGGTCAATAAAGGCTTAGAAGAGAGCAATCGAGGTTAATGAAAACTCTAGGAAGAGACTATTTCTAATGTTTTTATATGAGGTCTTTTATTTTTATATTTTTATATTTTTATATTTTGTACCTAAACAGTCGTATAATCAACAGATCTAAAGAAACATTACAGTAAATCCCAACCACCTAATTCTGACATTCTTTATTATTTCAAAAATCAGTTCACGCTGTAAAATTGTGGTATCTACTACCACCGCCCGTTTTCCGGGCGGTGGTTAGCAAATTTAATATATATAGTAGAATAGTTAATAAGAGTTAAATAGGCTTTTTTCTGGATAGGCTCGCTCCGTGGTAGACCTCATACTTGAGTAAAACTTCGAGATCAAGAGCAGACTTATCGTAGACTAAATTAAAATCAACGGAATTAGAACACCAACTTGTCATTGCAAGGTTTATTACAGACAAAAAATAAAACACTAAATAGTTTTTAATAATTCTGTTTTATGCCATAAACAGAGTTTGAAGTTCAGCCGCAAAGTAAATATTTGGCTTGAATAATCATAAACCTTTTTATAATCCTCAGATTTAATTCCTACAAAATCCTATTAAAATTGGGTTTCAAAAGATAAACATTTAAAATTTTTGAAAAATCTCCTGAACTAAAATCTTGAACAATGGCGTATAGAAAACAATTGTCATTCAAAACGGCTACTGGTATCATAAATCAATGAGAAAGTCATTCCTTAATTTATTACCGATTCTTCACACTAAGGGTGGTCAGAAAACAATTATGAAAAATCTATGAAAGAAACCCTTTCTTTTATGATACAGCTACTGCCTAATAAAGCTACTTATCTATTGTTGTGGACGAGTGGTCCGTATAAAATTCATGCGGGTCGAGCTCAGAGTTATGAGGAGAAGAAAAAGGTTTATTCAATGAGTATTATAATGTTCATATGACGGATATTTTAATTGCATATGCCAAACATCAGTGTGGACGTGCCTTTGACTACCCCCTATAAAATGATCCTCATATGATAAGAAGTAATCTGAGGTAAAACCTCGAAGGGAAATAATTCGCGAGGTTATTACTTTTACAAGCTCTCCGTTTTCCGTTTTTTATTTAAAAAAAAACAATAAATCCCACTCTCCAGTCTAGAGACAATGTTGCTTGCATTTTGTAAATGCACACCAATTTCGTCTTCGGAAACATAATAGTTTGTAATGTCATTGTGTTTTTGTCGTAGCAATGTGTGTTTGGTTTTTGAGAACCGTTAGTTTTTTTCACTGTGCATTATAACGGGCACCCTTTGAAGGGAAAAAACGTCAGAGCACTGCAGGTAGAGCAAATCTCTCGATCGAAGCCTGCGATTGGGCCCTGATCGATCTTACATAATGCTTCTTTGTGTCCGGCGCAAAGAATGCTTAATGTTACCTTTGCGTAACTGTAAACTTTTGGAACCTTAACCACTTGAGATTTATCATGATTTCTTTTCGCTTTAAATGGTTTTATCCGATCTGATTGAGAGATTGTACCTACTGTTTGTTTCCTTTTTTCAGTAGGTTGCTATTTTTAGTCAGCATATGATTTGATTCAATAAACATCTGGTGTTATTGAACTGAATAATTTGATAACGACCCTGAACACCGCAAAATCCTTTGAATTTTATGGTCATCCAGCCTGAATCATTGTTTTGGAAATATATATGGTAAAATAATTTGGTATAATCACCGCGTTTCTCGTATTTACGCATAATTGTTTTTTTACCACCTGGTTACAAGTTGAGATAAGGCTGAAGGTAGAGGCGCACTTCACCCGGAATCCTCAACTAACTTGAGAAGCTGGATATCTTACCTCTTCATTCAGGAACACAACGATTTTTAGAATTGTTGTTATGGCGACAGAATTAGGTAAGATAACAAAGTCCTACCACTAACACAATATTGAACTACCCTGGGGATCTAACCAGGGACCTCTGGATCTGAAATCGGTAGATTAGACCACAGAGGCGGTTAAAAAGGTTGCAGCATTATGTGAATACTGCGGTCCATCTCCTGATGAAAACCTGTAGTCTTCACTTACGATATCTACGGATGTATAAATATAATATATTCGATGCCGGGTTCATAATTCCTAAAAAAAATCCTCTTTCCAATCAGTGGGTCAATCTAAATGAAAAGTTAAATATTGTATTCAAATTCAAGTATTAGGCCATAGGTTTTTTACCATAAACCTGTCTGAGCTAACTAGTAAAAATTCTAATGGTTTGAAAAAATATTGTTATACCCAGTACCTTGATAAATTATCGTCACTGTTATGAAAAGCTTATTTGAACCTTTTGGAGTTGAGACATTAGATCTGTACACTACGGGTTTTAAAAAATCTTGCGGCGCTTTTGAACGACGCCTGATCCTTGGATCAGGCCATGGCTCCAGCCATGGCTCTTGAGCCATGGCTCTTATTTAGGCTAGCGAATGACCATTGTTGTAAATAGTTAGTATAATGGTACATATTGTTTGAATGAATAGTCAGACAATAAAAAACATATGTGTATGTTAATAATAAAATATCATGCTAAGCAAAGACAAATTCAACTCATCATCATCTTTTGAACTATACCACTCTTACGACGGTCAGTACAGGCAAATTATACTAATTCTTACTGAAGGAGAATTTTTGTTTGTCTAAATAAGCATTGGTACTCTTTTTTTGGTTGTCAGTCTTTCTTTTTTTTATTGTACGATGGCTAGGTGCTTGGCCTTCATCTCATCAGATTTTTTTTTTTAAGTAATGATGAGACCGATATGGCGACATAATTAGGTAAGATGGTGGTAACTAGTCAATCGAACTTAAACAAAGTCCTACCACCAACCAAACCAAAGCATAATATTATACTCCTGGGGATCTCGTGACTCTCTCAGTGACTCGAGACTTCTGGGTCTGACACTAGTAGGCAGACCACTAGACGGTTCGCATAATACTTTACTTTAACTTCTATTATTATTATTATTATTATTATTAACTTTAACTACCGACTAGTAGTTATATTATTAAAATAGTATAAGCTTTTGTCACTGCCACATAAACCCAAACCAAACGACACTTCAAACATCAAAAGCTTTAGCATTTAGGCTTTGGTTTAGAGTGCACCAATGGAATAGACACTCTCGTAAAACATGAACCATCTGTTGAGGCAGTTGGATAAGCAGAGCTTTATTTCTACACAAAAAAAAATACTACATACAACTTGGCGCGAAAAACTTCCAAGGATTTTCAACCTTCATTTTGCCTAATGGAATATAAATAAACTTCCATTTGGTGTGCCTTCTTTTTAGGGTAAACAGATAACGAAAGCTATTTACGCTTTAGGTAATAATAGTTGACACTTGTTCTAGATCAGTTCGCGGGCTGGAGCTAGATTCAGCGTCAGCTTCGACCATGGCATTGGGAGTGAGTTGGTGTGAAGGCGAGAGGCAGAGATGCGTTGTCTTGCTCTGGCGTAGAAGTTCATTCACCCGCGAGTGCGGAAGAGCTTGGCTGCGCGGGCGCAGGTACCGGCCGGGCGAGGCGCGGACGCTGTACACGGGTAGTGCCGCAGGAAGGACGTCTCCGACCATGAACCGAGCTACATTTTATCAGTTAACCGGAGGTGCTGGTGTGCCACGCTACGTCGCGGCTCGACGCTCCCGAAACATGCCACTTTAGCACGAGTACGATACTCGCCGTGACGTTTTGCATTTATCTAGACTGATAGCAACTTAGATCTCAACATAAGACTTATTATTATTTTTTCTATAAATTTAAGTGACGGTTCTCAGTGCGGTGGATATATTTTTAAGTGACAGTGAAACATAAACAAACATTTTCCACTAGGATTTTAAATTTGGATTTTCTTCAGGAGTTACATCGAGATTTCAGTGACAAATGGTTAGTATGATTAATGTTTTAACAATAATAACATATCAAAATAACATGGATTTGATACTTAAATATAACAACATTATCAGTTCACAATTAGCTGATTCAGCCGGTCGAAGCTGTAGGCTGAACATGTCGCCTGCAAAAGAGTTCAACGCGCGTCTTTACCTTGTTGTATCTTTATTCTAAAGATTATTGTAATGATATTGCATAATGTACTAACCTACTACCTACTAATAAGGATTAATTGAATAATTTGCCAATTTATCTTATCCTATGATGTTGCATTGTAAATGCATCTAATTTATTTGTAATATTCTACTGGGACTATTTTTATTTTCATGGTGGGGTACACTAACACGTCATTGTGTATCATATGACGTGCGTAAAACATTAATATTTTTCAGTATTTGATCTACGGTTCTGCGTATGGCCGGGGATTTGATTCTCATCCAGGTTAAACATATCAATACTTTAGAGATGTCAGATTTGTATTTGGATAAGAAATTGTATTATTAACCTATGGGTTGTCAAATTATTAGGTCATAATGCTTTTACCGATCTAGTTTCAATAGATTCAGTTTTGCTGAGTTAATGTGTTCAGTGCTAAAATATTTTAACAATAAACTGTGATCTTTAGTAAGTTTATTCTATGGATAGATTATTATTGTGTTAATACTATTTACACATGAAGACTACTTCTGAATTGGAGTTCAATTCGAGCTAAATACTATTGGTTTTTCTGCCCTTATCCCACGCTAGGTGGAATTGGTACAATTGTTCTCCACTCATTTCAGCCGTCAACTCTGCCTTCACGGTTTTCATACCCATGTATTGCACACAAACTATCCATCTTTTCTACGACCTTCTTTCCGTCCAACCTATTAGCGTGGTTGGACCAGTGAGCATAGGAAGGTCAAAGAAGATTTAGGATAAGATAGGAACACTGTATGTGGATATGTAAATGGTATTTAAGTATATGGAATGTTTGTTTGGCTGTAACTATGGATGTTCTTTATTTTCTTTTATTCTACGATATGCCTTCATCTCACCTGGTTGGATGGATATTTGTTGCACCTGCCCGTCAAAGGTCTACCCAAAAAGGTCAATCGGATGAAGATTAAATTTAGCACAGCTATTTTTCTCAAACAAGGATAAGCATATGAGTTACTTTTTCTTCTAAATCCGTGTACTGCAATTTTTCATCCGGAAATCACGCATACAAAGCTGCGAAAAAAAGCTAGAACGCAATGAACACAAAGAAGATACCAAACCAATTTCGATCAAATTTTGGATTAACATAATTATAGCGATTAAAATATGATATCATAACGCACACAAGCGCAACTATTGTGTTAAATCGTCTCGCATTCGCAAAAACAGAACCTTGAACTAGCAGAGTTCAGTCCCAAGGCTAACATTTGAGCACGTGGTGTGCCCACACGATTACGTAATCATCCCCACGAAGAATGATGGATTCCTTTTGAACAATAGCACCAAAGCTGTACACTTGTTTGCCGGGTTTTTTGCCGCATGGTCATTATCTTGTGCCATAATTTAATTTAATAGCTTTCAAAATCACGTAATTGGTTGTCGTGATGAAAGATGAACTCTTATATATGGTGTAAGCTTTGAAGACTTTTTAGGTATTTTTTTTTCTTAGTATTTATTATTATTATATTATTATACTCTATGAACATGCCAATTAGGCTTTTTGTGATTAAATAATTAACTCCGGTTTTAATATGACTTATCTCTTCATCATCTCTTAGCATTATTTGTCATATTAAATTATGTTTTTTGTAGCAGTGACAATCAATTTATGTCCAAAGCTAATTCAAGGTTTTAGCACACTTTTAGTAAAATCATGATAGGAATTTATATGCAAAACGTTTGTTGGGTAGCAAAATACAAAAAATATTATGTCATATCAAATTATATATGAAGTTAAATATGTAATTTGTTACGATGTGGTAAAAACATAACCCGCCATCTGAAGCAGCTTTCTTCTCAAATCACATACCTACAACGAATACTACGTTCAAGAGTTGCAAACTGGCTTTAAATTACAAACTACTTCATGGCATATTTACGCATATGTTCCAATAAATTCAGAGTGTGAACAATATCATACAAGCGTCAAAATCAACGATCACATCAAAATATGATCAAAATCTTGACGAAAACGCACATTTAAAACATGAAACATGAGCCTTCGTGACAAACTAAAGTAGACCCACTTCCAAGCGCTCAGATTCCAAATTTGCATACTCGCAACCGGTCGTGGTTTCGGCAATGACAATGACAACGACCGATGATATAATAGAAGGCTGTCAAACTCGTGAAAACTCGGTCATTGAACCTCACGCTCACTCAGCCCCACTTCGCGGCGCTTTCGTTTGTGCGATTTTTGTATTTATACTGTAGAGCATAAAGTTCAAAGTTGTTATGACACGGATTGTTATATATGTACAGTTATGTCCTCAGTCTTATGTTGGTAATTTTTGCTTTAATATACTGATGAATGTATTATGTACCTATTTCCAAAGTTGTAATGTTATTTATTAGGTTTTAGAAATTCAATTACTTTCTATTTGCAAAGTTTTACATATATAATTTATCACAAGTAACAAAATAGCAAATAGGACGCGTATATATCTCTAAATTAACAAGGATCATAAAGTTTATTTTTAACAAACTTTATTTTGCGAACTAGATACTAACATACATTTTAATACATATCGACATAACATACGATACAATACACAAACATATATCAAACACTATATTCATCACACAAATGTTTTTCCTGGGTTTGAAATCGCGCCCACAGCCTATTAAAGAAGGAATTATGTAAACTTTAAAGTAATTCTCAAAATATAAGAGTAAAATTAGTAATAGTGCCTATGTAGCTTAGAATGTAGGTAATTCAGAATCGTTCCACATGCGTTTGGGTCCACTATCCACATGCTGAACTGGGTATGCCAGGAAGGTCCTTGATATGTAGAAAGTAAATGTGGATGCGTTGAGCACGCGTGGCTAGCGCAGGCATATGGCTGGGATGGGGCGGAGGGGGGTGAGCAATGCGTGGAACCTGTTACAACGGGACCCTGGTATAATGCCCTCAGCGCACACGCAGCCATTATGTAATAACCTTTTTCTTACTTCACTGAATCGTCTTATCGACCTTTCCTGTGCGGTGATTGACAGTTTTGAGGGCAAAGGTCAACGATTCATTGGCAGTGCAACGGCGTTGGTTTTCCTAATTGACACTCTAATAGTACCAGGGTCAATATACGTGCAAAAGTTCAAGTTCAAGTTACTTTAAACATCAGTTACACGTCAAAAAGCAGTCCAATAAAAGTAACATCATAATAATTTATTATTATTATTATTATTGAAGTTAACGTTTCAAAAAAAAATCAACTAAATGATGATACCCTGCATTGGTAAAATTGTCGACGTCAGCTAAATCTTGATAATACATTTCCATTTACATATTATTTCCAATAAAATCAAATGAAAGTAGCAAGTTAAAAGTTGAAAAACTAAAACCTGATTCCAAAATTTTAAACTGGTTGAACAATAACACATATACTGTGATAATAAAATATTTTATTATGTCTTATTACTCGTTATTTTTAAAAATAATTATATGTATATAAAAATCACTTCCACAACTTCGAGGAACCGAACAAAACTTCACATCTCAAAATTAATCAATCCTTCTAAGCTGCAGAGCATTAAATTAAATAGACATGCATAACACATACATAGAATTCATATATAAGTTCATGCATAACACTCAACCACACTCTTGATAAAGATGGGCATTCGTGTAAAAAGTCATTTTTCATCATCATCATCATAGTCATACATCATCAGAATGAAATATCTATTCAATTTAGTTTTTTTTTCTATTAGACATAATACTAACCAAATAGCAGTTTTAGATTAGAATGAATATTTCTATGCATAAGATCGACAATTCACTGATTAACATTCGACAATCGATATGAAAGTAAATTTACAGGAAGTGCAACGAGCACATGTTTGTTAAAATATCAATAGCACTTGTGTCCTACATGCATGGATAAGTAGCTGTAACAGTATGGCAGCAGGTATAATATGCCTTCCGGTGGTCATCGGTAACAGTTATCACACCATATTCACGAGTAGCTTTACCTTCTGTAAACGAATCGTTCAAATCGCCATCAATCAGATTCTTAAATAGGTATTATCGTTGAATGATTTCACCCACATATTTCTCCAATCAGCATTTCTATTTCCTGAAAATGTTAGACAGTCCTTACTATCACGGTACCGTAGGATCCATTTTACACTATGGTGTAATGTTTTTGGGCAATTCTATAGGCAAGGAATCAATATTTGTGGATGAAAAAATACTTATCAACTAAACAAATCGATAGCTGTAAAACATATTTTTGACAATACAACATTCTGACAGTGACTATGTTTATACATATTTGAAGTAGCCGTATGTGTTTAGAGCCATATTAATATGTATGATAAATTTATAAGCAAGCGACAGCATCATAAAATATGTAGTACTCGCAGCAGAACTGCGTTAATTGTGTGTTTTGCAAGGCGTCCCGTATATTTATTCATATTTAGGCATTTTATAATTATCATCAATTTAGTTGTTTAAAATTCAACGCCAATTCTAAAATTATTTTTCCACATTTAGAGGTGAGATAGCCAGTTCCTGATACTGTTAAGGATGCCGGGTTAAGTGCGCTTCCAAATTCAGCTTTCTCATAACATGAAACCAGGTGAGATGAAGTCCAAGCGCTTACCCATCGTATAATAAGACAAAATTAAAAAGAATTCGATCGGTGTTTTTATAGAGCCTGCAGGCTTCGCTTCCCGCCGCGCTCTGATTTCACCCTCATATATTTGTTTTTTATTGGTGCAACCTAACGGTAGCCAGACCCTCAGAGTACCGTAAGGGCCGTTCTATTATGATGATGTATGTAAAACATTTCTCATTTCATGTTTCCTGTATGATGAGAACCGTCATAAAAAGCAGTATTTGATAGATTGAGATAAATTCTACGATGGTATTATTTAAATTTACTTTTTATAAGAGATAAGTATTTATCTATAAGTATATAAGTATATTTTCACAAACTATTTAAAAAAATACAATTAAACTAACTTTGTAGGTACCAGTGAAGCAGTCGAGTAACCAATGGACCGCTACAAACGGTCTATAGGTAACTCAACTGTTTCAGACCTGTACCAGGTGGAAGCGTACCCAAGACACTCCCTGCATTGCCACGCTGTATAGCTCTGCTGATTCGCTGGCCTTAAATAATAGCCAGCCCTAATATAATTAGCCCTTAATAGATTACTTCAAATCGTTGTACCTAGGAAGTGTTTAGATGCAGTAGCAGTAAGGTTGCTTATTTTCATTATATTATGGCCAGCCTATTCCACAAGAAAGAACAACCGTTACCATGAAACAAACAAAAATGAACAGTACTTCGATTTTTTCCCCTTCGAAGATTAAGCTCTGATCACTTCTCAGATCTTGGATGTTTAGAGGATCAGACTACAAGGTGCCAATTAAAGTTCGGAAAATTTTATTCGATAATTCCACATCGGCCAAATATTTTGCATAAATTCATGTCAAACAAACTGGTTCATATAAATAAAAATAACGATGATTTATTGATGTTTTAAGATATTTACGTTTACGTTTTATAATAATTGAAAAATGAATAACTTTTATTCATATTAAATGTTACATGTAAATAAACACAAATAATAATGCTGATCAAAATTAAACAAATACTCAAATGTTTATAAAATATATATACGGTTAATAGTGTTCTCAGATAAATCTAACGGAACCTCCTTACAAAGGCCCCGTTGTCCCAAAACCTCATAATATTCGGCCTCTACCTGCATTTAACCAAACACTTGCCGTACCTTTTCATGTTTTTTTGCTTGTGACCGTAGATAATCTCTTTATAATATCATTTATTATTTTAGAACAAGGTGGTTTATAAAAAATACTGAGGTTTTGTCCCTAGTCTATCTCATTATGCTTATTTGACATAACGCTAAATTTAGATTTATATTTAGATTCGATTCCCACCTTGGACAAATATTTGTGCGATGAATGATATATTATGACACATATAATAATGATATCATAATGTTTGTGCTATGTTTGGGTGTAATATCGTATAATACGTATGTATTTACAATAAAATGGATTAATCTACGTAATCTTATTCCCATATTACAAGTTTCGCATAGCATGGGGCTAGATGGCGTAGTGTAAAATAGGATAAGATAAGATAAAGATAAATTTATTTCTCATGAACGACACAACATTACATGAAAGACTTACTCAAACTAGGAGAAACTGTTTACTGATGTACCTTTCCTCAAGTTAAGTGTTTAGTAATATTTATTTATATACGTACATTTTATAAAAGTTGTAAAGAGGTAAACTGATCAACATGTCAGATGTTACGTGATAAAGAATAGAATAAACAAGAATATTCGTGGTACAGAACCCAAAACTAACAAAGGAAAGTAACCGTTGCTGCGATTTGTTCGATCGATGAAAGTAAAGGCCTGTGTAGACGGTCGGCGGCGGGTCCCGTTAGCTGGCCCGAGCTCGGGCTCACGGAATACTAAACGCTGACATACTGCGCGGCTTTTGACCCTAGCACATTCTAGACTAGTACTTCACACCTCTATGCACTCGATTTGTATACCCACCCGATTACCTAGAACAAATGCCTGCTATGCTAGAAAAGCTAAACTGAATACTGATGCAATTCTAAGAACCCCGACATTGTAACAGGACTTTATAGCTATTTATATATATATGGCATTAGGTAGTGACTAATAAGAGAGTGAGCTGTAAATGCAGTCCTACGTAAATGTGCACTGCTAAGTAATGTTTTTACAATCCGGTCAGTTGTCTGCAATATAACAGCATCCAAATAAAAAGTGCCATTTAAAATCATTGTTCTTCGCACTTTTTGTTGTTCCTTTTCTGAGATTTTTGCACTTTTTCTAATCATTATACTTTGTTAAAAAGTGTTTCTTTTACTATCTTTAGCACAACGCAATTTGTGCAAATGGCATTTTTTAGCGTATTCCATTTGTTACGGACTAAATTGGCCATAAAACCTGAGGATCCATTGTTTCTGAGACGTTCCTACGAATCAATGCGTCCTTCAGTGCTGTTATAAATGGATGCACAAAGTTACCGACAGCACAATATTTCTGTAAAAATGAAAATTCCACAACATTGCAAAAAAACTAAGCAGATCATTAAGCTAGCAGCAGGATTAGAATATTTAGCTAGCATTAACGCGAGTGAACGATGTATACGTAGATTATCATTCGGTACAGATGTAGGAGAGGACGTTGACCCTACGCAAAATTCGCTGCATTGGCCTAGGTCTAGTACAGGCACGTACCTATGTAGCTATGGGACGCGGAAGTACTGAGCGGGAGCGCAATACGGCCCGAACCCCGTCAGAGCAGGAAAAAGGCATGAATGGGTATCGGAGCCTACCCCAAGAAGGGAGAAATCGAGTTTGCACTGCAGGCACCAGCACTGCCATAGTTAGACAGACACCATCACTATTTAAGAGTACTAGATAGAATCGATAGTGCTATCCCCTCGTATAAGAGGTTGTTAGCTTTCTCGAAATATGGTTTTGTTCGTGTGAGAGTGGAATAATTGTTTGAACTCTTCAATATGAATGACTAACTGTAACTGACACAAAAGAGTGAAAATATTAGCAAACTAACGTAGTTCTTACCAGCAGTGCAATGTGTTAAATAGGCTACAATATACTTTCTCTTGTAAACGCATACTTTAAGATTACGAAAGTAATCATAGAGCACATTTATACCTTGAAATATGAAAAAATAAAATAGTAGAATTGTTCCAATAATGCCTGACATTGTTCTTATAAAATATGTAATATCTGACACCTCTCGATTAAGATTTGATGTATGTTAAATACATACAGTATTTGTATTATGTATTATATTTTATATTATGTATATTTAACTAAGTATGTATATTATACGACCAGTATAATTAAATGTATTCCATAAAGTATATTTATATCTTTATATGTTAGGTATGTTAAATATTAATGTTGTACGAATTTCCGTTCTATTTAATCTTGGTTCTCTGTATACTTATGTTTGCTAGAACTCTATTTACGGTTAAATTTGTCTTTGCCTGTTTAGTATTAATTTTGTGTTCTAATGTATAAGCGTGTCTGCACTAAAGTATATAATCGAAATATAATAAAGAAGCCTGATAGCTAGATTAAAACGATCGTCACGAAAATTAGCGAAGATGTCAACGACCCTGAGCCCAATAGTTGTGCAATGAACGCATTTCCCACACACGAGCTCAGCGCGATTTATACACGGGCGCGGCGCGGGGGAGACGAGTGACGCCGGGCGGCGCGGCTAGCGAGACCGCGGCCATTCACCCCGGAAGATTCAGTGTTTTGATATCGCGCAAGCCTCCTCCGTCGCGATGGAAAACTGCATTTTCTTTGATGCGCTTCGCTTTTCATGCTCTAATTGAGGAAAGAAACGATGATTTCATTTTCCAATCGACATCTATAACCTCGGGAACGTTATAGTTGTAAGTTTTAATGGTTAGTGATGTGATGTGTGAAATGCCAAGTAAGTTTATTGAAATAATAGCAAACGATTAATTTTATTTTCAAGCTTTGATTTTTTAATTCCACGTAATGCTATGTTTTTCGTATTTTATTTTATTTAAGATTAATAAATTGGTTTGAAAAAAATCAGTAGTATCGCAGAGTATTGTCACTTCTGATTTCTAACCGTGAATCAAATGATATATAAAATCATATTTCGTAATGCAAGTGCTAGATCATTTTAGTAAACAAAATTCGATTGTATCCAACCGCAGTTATCGGATACTTCTTACGTAGTACATATCCTTCGAGCCAGACGTTAGGGCAGGTCAAGTCAGACAGGAGGGTGAGGGGCATTGGTTCCATGGCATAATATCCGAAAAATGCTATTATATCAACTCTTAATTATCTTGATGCCCATATTACACTGAGAGGTAAATTTTAATACGAATGATTTTTGTGGCTATTTAAATCGCCAATACTAGAAGCAAAGCAGTGGTAACCGTATAGACCGTAAAAAAAATATAAAGTAGTGAGTAAATAAATACTACTATTCGTGCGCGCGATATTCTTGCAAGGGGTCTAAAGATGTTTACTCTATTACTTATATTAGTCAGAACAACCCCGAGGTTTTTCAAACAGGCGAGGAAAAACTTAGAATATGGTCAACTGGGATAAAAACATATTTTCTACGTTTTTTTGGTTTATGGTAGTATTATAATGTTTTTATTATAATTTAATTAGGATGATTTAGTTTTATGCAAAATATATTTCTAAGAACCGTAAAAAAGAAGCCTTTGTAAGATTACATCATCATAACACTAAACTCTTGGTGACTGATTCGATGTCGGAGAGACAAAAGGACACGACAAAACTGTAAAAGGTACCCTGAGGGCTCGGAACGTGTTAAAAAAATGTTAATTTATCAACCAAATTATTGGTTGAACAGTGTGTTTTCTATATTGTCATGTTTTCTCAGCAATAAGTACGCGAAAACACATCGGTTCTTAGTAATGTATACCTAGTACATTACGTACATGTTACAAACAGCAATAATATTTTATGAATTAAATGTGTTTTTTTACTAATATTGGTTCTTAACTGAACAAATATTGCTCGTAAGAATTCAGTCAGTGAACCAATGTAGGTAAAATAAACTTTTAATTCAGAACAAAAGTCACGTGTAGCCTGTACTTAGTTGCGAAATGTTTTGAAGCCACAATTTATCAGAAATAATTTCACGCGTACTTAAACATTTCTTCTTTAACCGTTAAAATGCCACGTCTAGTACAAAAATACAATTAGCTATCGGTTAGTCTTGATCATTGTATTATGGCAAATGGTAATCTGATTTTGTATCACGCCACAACGTTCAACATCATAAAGGCTTTAAAGTTGTTAACAGATTACGGGGGTGTAAATAGTAAAATCAATATCGGATGGTAGGTGGTAGATGGTGGCAGGGTGCGGCGGAGGCATAAAGAGAGCGAGAATAACCCTTACCACGGTCAAAGATATTAATTTTTATAAGCATAGTTGTATTTGTCTAAGTCGCGGGAATGGTACGTAAACGAATTATTGGGCAAGGAAAAATGATGCGAGAAGTTAAATGATTTCAGCATAATTGTGTTCGAGTACGCTAGGTAAGGGGTGGTTCAGGAGGTGTCGTCGACCTGCGAGAGTGAAAGCGTGTTCCGGGGAGGCCACCCGCGCTACCCGCCCGCCCTACCATGGCTTTCGCTGCCGTTCTCACACCGAGCGCCTTGTTTTTCAACTTTTTTTAATTAGTACTAACAGCGCCTGCCAAAAATAGATAGGTTACAGATATTTTTGCGTGTGCTTGCATCTCTACATAAGTCGGTGAATGAATCGTTTTAACATATCACAAATTTCAATTGTTATTTTGTACCACAATGTTTAGTCAAATTGGCAGGCCTTAGAGGACTTTTAGCAAAATACAACCAATAGTAAAAGTTAAAGGCAGGCTTGAAAAAGATGGGCATAGGAAGGTAAAAGCTGTTAAAAGATCGTTTATGTAACGGTCAGAGCACGTTGCAAGGCATGCCACCAAGTAATGAACTTGCATGCAGTTGTGGTTGCATTGTGTCTCGCTCTGCTATACTAGGAAAATAGACGCGGAGCGTTCTCGCTGCATTTGCTGTCAAATTCGTCTGCATTCGCTGTCACAGGCCGCTTTCGTCGCCTATGCGTTTATCGGAACGAGACGCGAATATGTGTCGATTGCATTCGTAAAAGTGCATCTAGGTCGGTTAGCAGAGCGGTAGTGGCGTCGGGTTAGTGCGGCGCGCTTGTCGGGTAGACGTAGGGCAGGTCGGAGTCCCGGCATTGCATAATGCGCGGTACGCTCAGGAAGCGAGCACGGCGGGTCGCCGTCGCCCGATAGCTCCCCGGCCGCCGCCGACGCCGCCGCCCTTGTCTCCCGGACGATATGAGAGCGGCGTGCCGGCTCCGGCCTCTCATACCGCTGCTGGTGCTCCGCAGACTCCTCGAGTACCTCAAGTCACTCGACATTGTCCTCCACCATTGAGTTGATATAAACATTTTCACGCAAGAAGTAGAACTCTTTTCGTAATTCGTACTCGCGTTGTAATCGCGATCGTTTTGTCGCGAACAAAAGTTGTTGAGTTGCTGAACGTCGAAAGAAATTTAGGTAAGAATCAATTTTAATACAAAAACAATGCCCATTGAATTAACAAAATGTACAGACATATCATGAAATCGACCTTCATTGTGCAAGAAAGCAATAATAACAAGATATATTATATTATTCTAATGCTAAATTTTAAATCATATTAATTTTCAGAATGAAATTATATCGGTGATGTTGGAATTTAGTGGTTTTGTGATTCGAAAAGTGAAAATATTACCCAACACCATACCAATATTATTTTATAAAAAAGACAAAGTGTTTCGTTTTCTTCGTATCCACAATTATTTACTGGCATTTAGTCTAGTGGAGGAAATATCAACGTACCAAACATATAAATAGACTGCAAGGTTAGTGCACACTTGCATAGGCTATTGAATCAGTGACCATGGACGTTTCCTATTAATGGTACCTACTAATTCACTTCATTTAGATTCATATGTGCTTATTAATTTAAAAACTAGTGTTTAAATTATCAACTGTCTTGTCATATGAATCGTGGAGTTGATTGTGGTACTTCAACATTACATTTGCTTGATAGTTAACAATGCCTATTATATCAAATTCCTTTATCAGTAAACAGAAGTATGAAGAGTATACCTACTTATAATAACATTATTAAACATGTATACATTTACCTACTACCAGTATATTTGTCGTTATAATTTCAAGTGTCGTTGGTTTTATCTATTCTATTGTCAACAATATAACATTGGTGAACTATTTTAGCTAGATCTATACTTATACTCGTATATTATGTAGATTAATCAAACGTCGTTGACATTATGCAAATAAAATAAATTCGTTTTCATTGAAATGATATAACAAGTCAAAGCAAATAATTGCAGCGTTCGTATAAATAAACGTACGTCAGTACAAACGCAACGTGCTAGATCTGCACTGCGCAGGGCAAGTTCAAGTGCGCGTGCGCAAGGTTGCTTCCTGGTGCGCGCGCGCCGATGCGCAGCGGTGCGCTACCATGCGCACTCGATGCGTTTTTGCTACTTGTGAAAGTAGAAAAGAACATTCACCCTGCATTGATTGCCGAGGGAATATTCTCTCGCTACTTTGAACACTATTGTTTCTCTGTATCTTATAAATATACAATGTCTGATAAGTACAGTCACCTGCAACGATACTTTTCAAAATGAAGGCATCACTTTTTTTTTTGTATGATGGCGAAGCGCCTAGGCCTTGATCTCGCCTGATTTTAGGTTATGATAAGGCCAAAGATCTGAGCTTAACTAGCTATCTTACCTCGAAATGCCGGAACACAACAATTTAGAATTGCTGTTATGACGGCAGACTTAGGTAAGATGTATTTTCACGTTTGGTAAACACACTTAAACGTCCAAATAAATTACATATCTACCATATCTATTTTTCTATAGCTTTTGTTATTTTAACTTTAAGAGCTGTTGGTTTTCCAATAAATAAATAAATAAATATATAAATAAACAAATATATACATAAATAAATAAATATCTGGATACAACCATTTTGTAAAATTATAATTATATAGCAGGAGACTGTACTATACTACGTTAACTTCATGCTATTATTTGACCACGCTTCAAAACGTTGAACATGTTACTATCTAACTTTATTGTTTAATGTTTTTAAAATGTATTGCACGTTTTAGTTATATTATGTTCCTGCATCTGATTGTATGAGTACTTCATACATAACTATCGATCAACAAGAAGGTACTCGAAATAGAAGCGCCGGTTGTAGGGCTCAAGTCGCGTGCACTCTTTGACATTGCGCAGACGCATTGCGCAACTTGTGCTCGGTTATGTGTATCTAACATAGTATAACATGTATGTATGTATTATCATTAAATCATAAAACTTCAATATCAAAGAAAAGAAACCAAGTTCAAGCACTTAGAATAATGTGACTTATAAATACCTAGTACTTACTTAATTATATTAATATAGCATGTAATCCAGTTTTAGCAACCATAGTAGTTATTATTTAACCATTTTCTGTTTTGTATCAACAACCAGTTTTAGTAAATGCTACCTACTCGATACATATTTATATTATAGCAGTGCGTACATATGTTGATGTTACAATGAAGTTTTAAGCAACTATTATGTAACCTCATTAAATAAAGTGGTTGTAACGTGTTTTGTACGTTAAATAAATGAACAAATACCTTTTTTGTAGTAAGCTAGCTACTTTTCAACATATTATCTAACCATGCTCATTTCATAAATTTTATCAAGTCAATTATCTTATCATCTATTCCCAAACTAAGCAAGCTTGTATAATGGGTGAAATAAATTTTGTGTAATATTTATTTATTTATATATATATTCTAACAACATACAATTATTAGATGATTTGATAAGTGGAGTCCTGCAATGTATCAAACACATAGCAAATATATAGGGTTGTACGATTAAATATGATAATATGAGGAATATTAAAACCAGCCAAAGAACCACTGTTTTGACCAAAAATGTTGTCTTAGACCAAGTGGCGTTATGTTTGCGTTACCGCAAAAATAAAGTTATTCTTTAACTATTATTATCATCAGAAACTGAAAAAATCGTAAACTAAAATATTCTACAAAATTGTAGGCAGATATATCTTCTTTTAAATGCTTTGATTGATCAACGTGTTTATTGAGCCTTGTCTATTATTTCAAGTAGATACCGATTTGCTATACCAGTACAGAAAAATTGATGTAAACAAGAAGAATCCAACATCATTTTAATATTAACGATGCATGTCTACGGTTACACAACTCATAAATATACCCATTATACCAATGCAGCGTTGTATGTTTACAATGCTGGGACCCTGCTCTTACACAATAATTTGAATGTCAAACGGGCCCGATTCGAAATATAAACCCGAAGTTCCTAAAGGGAGTCGATGGCCGTAACACGCTTCACTTCCGCAATTGTGCAATGAAATGTTGAACTATGAGCAGGTACTATTGCTTCACGGCATTATCGATGCATTCTTCATGGCAGCTTACCGTAACAACGTAAAACAAACACTACGTTTTGAAATCTTCGTCCATACCAGAGAACGGAATATTCATTCATAACTGGCTTCACATCTCATTTAGTAGGTCTGCTTTCTGCCCTGTAGGTTGTGGGTGGATTTTACCCGGGATAAAAATTTATACGGTTTTTGTTTATGTTTAAAACTTTTCGACGCTTCTGGGCATTACCTGGACGGGTAAAGTCTACGATGGATCGAGCTGCCCTAAAAGCTGCCTATTGAAGAACTCCCACTCACCAACGGAACTTAGGAAACTGCTAGGCGCCGGAATTCGGTAAGGGTATGGTCGCCAAGTCCTACCACTACACAGTAGGATCACTCAGCCGAAACCGTGATCAATATTGATAGTTCTGTGTTAGGAGGTATATTGTATGGTAGGTATGTATTTACAAATAAATAAATTAAAGTTAATATTTTATATAGTTCCCATATTGCAAACGTTGCTCATGTTAGGGCTAGAGGGCGAATTGTAAAATATCTAGCAGTATTTCAATTAAAAAAAAACTGGAATATTTCTTTAAGAAGTAATGCGATTGTACTGTCGATTTCTTGGTGCAAGTTCCGTGTTCCACGTTGCCTTGCCAAACTGGCAAACATTCAACCCACCGTCATCGACTTTAGAAGCAGTAATTTTGATTCAGCTAGATTTTAATGGAATGCACAACTACATAATACAAGCATCGATTATCATCGATTGTTTTGTAAAGAAAACTTTCATTATTATGAATTCATGAACACTTTGTACAGTTAAATACTTTTCTTTTTGCTCGGAACGTATACAGGGTGTCCTGAGAAAGGCGGTCAGAGGTAGAGGACCTCTTGACCGGCACTAATCACACAATTTAATGCTCTACAATATTCTTTTGTTTACAATTTGTGGGTTTGCACGTCATTTCTTACAGATTCGTTATGAAAGTTTTTATTTTGTTCATAAAAGTATTTTAGGTTTTTTTATATACTTACGACGGGGAAACACTTGGCCTTTATCTAACCTGATGTCAACTTATGATAAGTCTGAAAGTGAAATCGCACTCCACCCTGAATCCTCAACAAACTGAGGAACTGCCTTTCTAACCTCTATGGTATCTAGCCAAGCTGACTTGAAACATGACCTACCATTAACCAAATTGGTTTATTATCAATTTATCTAGCATATATAATATTTACTCAGAACCTCCGTCCTTTTAATTCTGAGTCATCTCACATAAAATTTTAACGATATCACCAATAAAGCTAAAAAAAGTAGCTTACTCTCTTCAATTCCTGTGAGATATTTTGCATCCTGATTCCGATTACACTGCAATTATAGCTTAGTTAACTATCGTTTTTATTGTTTTCAGGTACTTACTGTGGATCGTGTAGATATATCTCAAAAAGCAATGAAAATACCTGCGTGAGAAGAAAATCATTCAAGATGAGGCTGGTAAGAAGAATTATAATAATGATATAGCTGTAAATATAATGATTATTTGTGGCAACAAATCTCTTCTTATCATCTCTACTTTTCGTATCTGGACATTGCATATATACTTCGAAATGGTTACATGTGTCTACATTTATGTAATGGCGTTAGACCAATTCCAGAATCAATATTTTTATTTTTTTGATCAAGCATCAAATAAACTAAATTATTAACAGGTAACTAAATTAACTGAATCGAATTTTATGATAGTATAAAATTTAAATAAAGGTCTTTAGATATCCAAGTCAGTCTGGAACAGTTGAGTTACCTATAGACCGTTTATTACAGTCCTAAGGTAATCTGACTGCTTCCTTTGTACAAGTTAATTTAATTATACATGTCATATTTTATAGATTGTGAATAAATAAATATGTTATAAAACAAGAAATGTTTACATGTTACGATGTCAAACAAAATAAAAAATATATACCGGAATTGTAACACTGCGCCATCTAGCTATCTAAATTAAGCACAGCTTTTAACATGGGAGCTAGATCATAAATAAAAAACTTGGTTACATATTTCAATCATACATACTTATTTATGAAACAACACCCAAACAGAAAAAACCTTTAAGACAAATGTTTTTTCATATGAATACATTATCATTCGAATACATTATCATCCACCAAATATAAATACATCTTCTTCAAAGGCCTTTAAATAATTAGAACAAGAACTGGAACGGATATTTTTTTAGCTTTTTCTTGCCTGGTAGTGGTCGTTTATCTCTTTAAATAGGTATAAGTATATAGGGGTTTTATAAATTGAGACAAATATAAACACGGAAAGAGGAAGTGTCAATGCGCAGTGGAAAGTGCGCACTTGTCGCAAAACTGGGTCAGTAGTGGCGCCCCGCCCTATATCGAACGCCACTACTCTTCATTACAATTGTAAAATGATCCCTATACCCCAGGAAATAATAGTCAATCTCAAACGAAACACCGGAAGACACCGGACTGCATACCGGCTGAAAAGTGTGAAAATGCATGCAACTACGTAGTTAGCAGATTTTTGGTGAAAACAACCACACGCTGCAAAAATCCGGGGCACAATCAAAACTCTTTCAAAACAAATGTTAAAGACCCGATAAGCTCAAAGTTCCATTGAAAAACGCGTTGTGTACCGGTTGGAGCCAGTGAGCCAGTATTTATTGTGGCCGCATGCCTGATGGTTTATTATTGTGTACAGTCGACGAGCGAGGAAGCAAGCACGACCGTTGGCCGCACCGGCAGCCCTGCAGGCGCGGCTATCAGCACCGTGTCCCCCACCGGCGCTTACGATGTCACCCGGATGCGAGAGGAAGAGTTCGAGAGACTCACTGTCTACATCGTGCCGGACGTGCCCTGTGACCGCGGGTTCCCCAATCGAGCCGAGAGGACCCTGCCTAGGAGCTTGACCCTCAGACCATCAGCAGTATTATCTACCCCAAACACACCGGTATGACCCATTCAAATACTTCATCGCTAGAAATAAATAAATCGAAAGTTATCATTACTTTATTGTCTTCATCATAGTTACGATGAAATTATCATCTTTTTCAGACTGAAGGTGTATGGAGCATAGGAGTGATTCCAAGAGGAACACGTTTTGGTCCCTTCGAAGGTACTCGAACACCAAACAAACCCAACGACAAGGTCTCCTGGCGCTACTACTGGAGGGTAAGTTGAATAACTTTATCATACTCCATTCTAACTAATTCGCACAAGTACTTTGCTTTATACATTCAACTGTTTTTTCAGCTTCTTGATCTATTTTAATGCTTCAAAATAAATAAACCTATCAAAACAAACTGTGAAATAACATACTTCTTCACAGTGTAGTACATAAATTATTAGTTAAGTACCTAGTAGACAAAGCACTATGACTTTCAACTAACTTATTTCCTCTCTATTTTGGGCCAGGTGCAGGAAACTGTCAGACATCATACTTATGGAAATATTAAGGTGAGATTTGCTTATCTATTTCTTTGGTGGTGGTTTTACTTTGAACACAGCTCCTCACATCTCCAAACTCCGTCCGACAAGCATGCCAATAGTGGCATAATCCAGCAAATGCAATCTTGAAGTGGATTCTTAACCAAAAAAGGTCGGCTAGTCCGATATGGCATACTGATGATGATGATGATGATACCGTTCTTGTTTCTATTTGAATATTGTCTTGATATCGCTAAAAGGTCAGCTAGAGAGCTATTTTAGAAAAGGTTAGGTCACCGGTTGTTCTGAATTTCAAATAAATTATTCAAACGTGGTCTATTTGTAAAATAGAGCAATAGCGATGCATTGTTCAGAGAAGCTTTATCTCCCATCCGATGTTACATCTCGACATTGGATCTCGTCCTTGACTCTTACGCAGCATTTTGTTATCAGCTGCACGCGCTTAGCAAATATCCTGCACGTGCCACATCTTGCACTAAACATGTGCTATAAATTACATAATTATAATACCATTCACAACTGTTAGTTAGCTCGCACACAATTTGACTGGTTTGCTATCGGTGGGATACTAGTTATTTTTAAATAGTCACTTTGTAATAAAATGGACGTGTGTTTTTAGTAGTAAAATATTACTTACAGATTTTCAAAGATAGTGACTACTATTACCTGGATGGGTCTGACACGAGCGTTGCCAACTGGATGCGGTACGTGGCCTCGGCGTATTCACTCTCTGTTATGAACCTCGTCGCTTGCCAGCACCAGGAACACATTTACTTCTACACGATAAGGTAACTTTCACTCACAGCATAAACACTGATATCGTACACTTGTTTTCTTGAGTATCACATGTAAATCACAATCATTTACTTTTCCACAGAGATATTATGCCAAATGAAGAACTGATGGTGTGGTACTGCAAAGATTTTGCAAGCAGATTAGGTTACGATATTGATCCAGAAAGAGCGACGTATTCAATCTGTAAGTGTTGTGCAACGAATTAATATTATCCAATTAGAAGGCTCCAATTATTACAAGGGAATTTTGCTGGGACGCACATTCTGTAATTAACAATGAAATTCATAGTCAAGATAGAGGTTTCCCAGGGGACGATTCGTTAGTATATTTTAATATATCAAATTATGTGTATTATACTGTAATTAATTCGTTTAAAAGATTGATTTTTTTTAATTATGTGCTCAGATTAAATTGATTGGGGCGAGACTGTAACGGCATATATGGCAAAAGTGATTATGATTTTTTTTTAATAAGGCCGGATTTGTGAGGGATTGTAATTAAAATGTTTACATTTTCAGGCAAAGAGGAAACAATAAAAAAGGCGTATGGAATACCTCCCGCACCGGTTCACCCAGAGATCGCGTTCAATCACATGAAATATGTCCTTGGATTGACTAATGCAAAAGAACTTCTTGAAGCAGAAATCCCCAGTCGGCGTAGAAAACGTGAATCAATTGAGAAATCATTTCACGAGATCCCGAGTGCAATGCATCGTGAAGATCCAAGATGTGCCAATAAAAATGAGAGAGTAATCAGGACTGACATTTCTACAAACATTATTCACAACAAATCTGAAAATTCACTAATAAGCGAACCCTTATCTCCCAATAGTCTGATGATGCCATGCCCGTTGCCTGTCAAAATACATCACAGAGAAAACCCAACGCTTATCATCCAACACAAAGAAAGTACGTCCCATGTGGTAATACATCAACTGGAAAACCCTCGATTACAAAGCAATAGATCTCCAGCGCAAAACCAAATTTTGAGGGATGTTCGGGGACCATCTCCTATGGCGCCAATCAGCCAAGAAAAGTTGGGAAGCAAGTCACCCAACCTCACGCACAGCAGCGGGCCCCATTATGAGCACCAACTGACGCCTAATGACGGATCAGTGAGATCCGATGAAGGCTACCACAGCAACGGCTACCATGACGAGTTCACGCCACCAGAAGATTCCAGCGACTCCGATGTAGAAAACTATGTATTAGATTGTTCCAACAAAACAAACGAGCCCAAAGAAACTGTTATTGTACAGAAAATGGATCAAGACATGCACCGCAACGAGTATAGAAAAGTCAAAATCAAAATGCCCAAAGCCTACCAGTACCAAAATCACAAAGATATGGATTGTGAAAGTGATAAAGAATTGATAATTGCGGAGGAAGTTCCCGATGGAACCCCACACAACTTGTCTCCACCGCGTCGTGATCCAGCTACATCCACCGTCATCGTATTGGAGTCGTCGCAAAACACAGTCGTTCCGATCAATAAACCATACTACGAAGAAGGCACCCTATCGCCGTCTCCACAACCAGCGTTCCTGAGATACACACCGCCAGATACACGTATCTTAGAAACCATTCTGACTGGAAACAGGATCGACACGAATAACAACGATCCCAACCGACGGCAACCAAACGCAACTCCACCGCCATCATCACCTACGGAAATGGCATATTCTTATAAGAAAAGTCAGAGGTACGGTAACGTTTGCAGCCCAGATTCCAGCTCAAACCTGACGCCTCTACCTTCACTGCTTCCTCTTCCACAACAACTGCCAGCGCCGAATGCTGCCTCAATTTACTCGTCATCGCCACCTCACTCAATTCCACATACTACAGAAATTCGCGAGATCAGAGAAATACGTGAAATCCGAGAAACAAGATACGAGAGCCACTATCCTAACTATTCTTATAATCTTTATTCTCCGCCAAATTCAACAATAATTACTCAACTGGGATCTCCTCCAAGCACGTATTCACCAACTGTGACTTCGTCTCATCAATACGACAGGGCACAGAATGGACAGAACAACCACCACTATCCGTCGTCTACCAGTGTCATTACGCTTAAAAATTGCTCACAATTGAGTTTAATTCAGAATTCTCACATGAACAGCCAACTCGTACCACACGGTAGCATGAGTCCCGATGAATCTTGTGGCTTAATGATCGGCCCTCTAAGCCCTAACTCTCAATCATCTCGTGGATACCGAAGTTTACCTTATCCGCTAAAGAAGAAAGACGGAAAAATGCACTATGAATGCAACGTGTGCTGCAAGACTTTTGGTCAACTATCGAATTTAAAAGTTCACCTAAGAACGCATTCAGGAGAAAGACCGTTTAAATGTAATGTCTGCAGTAAATCATTCACTCAACTAGCTCACCTTCAGAAGCACCACCTCGTACACACAGGAGAAAAACCGCATCAATGTGACATTTGCAAGAAACGCTTTTCATCGACATCGAATTTGAAGACTCATTTGAGATTACACTCTGGTCAAAAGCCTTATGCGTGTGATCTGTGCATGCAAAAGTTTACTCAATTTGTCCATCTTAAGCTGCACAAGAGACTCCACACCAACGACAGGCCATACGTTTGTCAGGGATGTGACAAGAAATACATCAGCGCTTCTGGACTCAGGACGCATTGGAAGACGACTAGCTGCAAACCTAATAACATCGAAGAAGTCTTGGCGATCACAAATGCAGCCAACACAGAATGTATCGGTACGTTTTTATCCATGCATACACTTAATTTTTCATTATAATCGCAATTAAAATCAATATGTATCACTGCCAAATTGAAAAGTAAATGTAACGCGATCGTGATCAGATGCGAAACTGACTGCACGCTGCACTTTCTCCTCGTAGGTGAACCGCAACTTTCACTTGCGCTCTCGCTGGACGAGCGCGATTTCATTTTCGCGTGCACTTTGCAGGTACCGTCGACAAAGACTGCCTCGATAGAGAGGGGCACGAAGGCTACGAGGTGCACTCTCCATCGCAGGGAGGGCTGATGGGTGCCGGAGGGGCGCGCGTGCCGCTCTCTCTCGGCGGGGGAGAGCCTCTCCTGCACCACGGACATCATTCACTCGCGCACTCGACGACGCCGCACCTGCCGGGTCTGGCGGGCTCTGCGTCTCCGCAGTACCGCGCGCTGCTGCCAGCGGAGCACGAGCACTACTCAGTACAGTCCGAGCCGCGCCCCACCGTCATCGAGTCCAGCCAGCCGCTCATCATTGAGTGCACCTGAGCACTCCAGGCGTCGCCGCCACCGCTCGTCTCTGACGGACGCGTGTCCCGCTGCATGTGATTTCGCCCTTGTGATCAAACTATAGTATTGAATAGAAACCTACGGACGACAAAACGGACGGTGCGATCCGGTCGCATCTGGTGGCTATGAGATTATGCTATGGACTATAAGTTGTATATTTTGTAAAGTTCGTTTATAGTGAAGCGGTTATGAGTACTAAGTACTTGAGTAACGTTAGTCCCTCTCGGGAGTATGTTTATATACTACGATAAGCACAAGTAGGTAAGCATTTGAATTCAATGTTTCATCTGGAGGTCCTTCAGCCTTTGTGTTACACTAATGCTCAATTTTATATTGTAGGTTTTAGATACTACGTAATGTAAATACTTATTTCTTTGTTACATAGCGTTTGTTTAGCTACGGTTGTAATGCAACAATCGATTTTGACTTTCAAGCGTTTTCAGTATATTCATTATTGATATAAGTGGCATAATATTTGGTATTTTTCATACGATTTCAAAAACATTTTCGGAATTGCCACTTCGATTAGAATTCGTTGATCACCAAAGAACACGCCTACGCCACATACATTTTATTGTATTTGCCACATTACAAATCTAAAATGAAGTTGAATCGAGGATTATACCTACGTTGATCAAACAAGTATCTAAAGTTTAGTGTTAAGTGCCAAAAGCACGTTGTATATGTTTTAAGTTATTGAGATATTCTTATAGTATTTAAATTGTTGTTCCTAATGATTTATTCGGAGAGTAAGCGCGCATGCTATGCGCATGGACTTAATTCTAATGTTATATAATAAAATTGTCGAATCGTGTACATTATCCCTACGCTAGAACAAATGGTGCTTCACGTCATAGAGTAGTCACCGAGTCGGGTCCTAGCATCCTAGACTCCTCGCTACACGTACTCGTATCTATTTTAAATTCACCGAGTCTATAGTTACTACGTATATTATATTTCCATTTAATTATGATTCTCCTATTCAAAAAGGCTGAGATAAAATATTATGTAATGTAATGTTTGGCGATTATCAAAATTAATATTTATCAGTTTATTACTAGTACTAGGAGTAGAAACGATCGTGGAAGATCATTTAATACCTACTTTTACCTAATCTTTATAGTACGTACTGATATTATATCATGTATTTGTATTGTGTACCTACTAGGATGATACTTGTAGCATAACGTGATTTAAAACCAAACGATATGTAGCTATTTGTATATTTCTATGTAATCTAAGATTTTTACATGCAATATTGTAGTTTTAGTAGGTACCTGTATATTTTCTACAGCGAGTATTTTACAGATCATAGAGACATTTTGTACTATATCATTAACAAAATAGACAGTTTTTCAAGATAAGATGATGCCTGATTGATACTCAAATTATAATAGAAGTAACTCTTATCGAAAGTAAACATCATGAAAGTTAACAGTTTTTCTTACAATAACATCACTTTAACACAAAACCTATCTACATTCAAATCAAATACTAATGCTAATATATAATTTTTGATTTATGTCAATTACCTAAACGAATTATTTTATTGTAGGAAATACGCAGTTTGTTAATTATACAGGGTTAATATTTTTCGTAGATATTTACATTGTATTGTAATGTGCAACGTATGTCTACAAAACTAGAAAGAACTTCAAAGTTTTTTTTAGTATTGTAGTTCACAAAGACAATTGAATCTTTTTTCACACTGCTTAGGGAACATCTACTTTAATTGTTTAGCGCTACGAGGCGCTACGCCGCGTAGCGCTTGCTACGCGCCTCGTAGCCAACGCATTGCGGAGATTGTTGTACTGACACTTACTTTCTAAACCGCTGCGCCTGCGCCACTAGATTATAATTCGGTCAATGATCTCTTTTCTTCTTGTACTACTTAACAGTTTACACGAAACTTACAATTTATATCTATTTTATTTTTCTAAGGCATAGGCGAAGCGTTATGAAAGAAAAAGTGACCATGTGTCGCCCAAACATTATTTGATATTGACTACAAGTAAGTTTCATAGGAAGACGGGTGCAGTACTGACTTTTGGTAATGAATTGTTAACAATTTCTTCCATAATTCGTGTCAATCCGATGATTCTTCCAGAAAATATCGATATCCTTAATTTTCTTACCTAGAACATAAGCTAAGAATCTCGTAATGAACTCGAATGCCTTATAAGGTGATTTGATAATAAAAAGCTTTTTAAATAGGTATCAATCAGTTTTGTTAAACTTCTCGCCATTCCTTATATTATAGTTACTTATATATATTGTTGTTCATTAATGTTCTACTTTGTTTGTACCTTAATATTAATATCTTGTTACATTTGCTATTTGAGTTTAAATTTTTATTAACGCACAGCTAACGCACTATTACATCGACTTCAAAATATCTGTTATGTGCTGTAATTTATCAAAATGAATAAACATGTAAATAATATTTTAAATGTTTGATAACTTTACTATGTATACTCAATAATATATCCATGAATAAAAAAATCAACTTATACTAGATACTTATACTCACACATACCAGTGCGTAGCTATGTTTAATATACTAAAACTGATACCAGACGAGCATAATTTGCAAGTTGCGTTTTTCAAACATTTTTTTTGCAACCGACATTACACTATCTCTACTCTATTATTATAATGAAAAACGGGATTCACAACTCGCAAAATTACGCTCGTTTGACCTCGTGCTTATAGCCATGCTACTTGTGCGTTACGTTGGGCGTTGCTTTGACATGTTTTTTTTAAACTCATCTCCGGTGAAACATGTCTCACCGGAGACAAGTTGAAGACGAAAGAGTGACAAAAGAGTTGTCAGTTCACATAAAAAATGGCAAAACAACGTAAAATAGAACGGACGTGTGGCACATGGCTCCTAATATTCAAACTTGTATGTAAGTTACTCAGGTACAGCAAAGTAAACGATGTTACATAATTATGTATGTTGTATGTATATATTTGAGTAAATGTTTATAAAATATCGGTATTGTATTGGACTTGCATAAATCACGTTATAATAAACGCCAGAAACTTACCTACCTATGTAAAGGCCTGTAATTTTGTACACTTTGATCGATAATTAATTTTACAACACCAAATCTATTAAAACATGGAAAATAACATATTTGTTTTATTACCTATCACTGCGATACTTGAATTCATAAGTCATAAAAATGAAAATGAATACGCTAAGAGAAAACTTTGACACTTTTTAAGTATATTGCGCGCACAACAGAGTCTGAGATTAGGCATAATTATGTTTATATTATATGGAAAAGTGCAGAGAGGAAAAAAATGCCATCGACATTCAACTGCTTCTAGTATAGATTAAAATTCTGAGCGGATAGGATGACTTGATAAATATATTCAGTGAACAAAATTATCAGTAATACATAGACCTTTTGTCAATAAATAATTGATATATTTAACATAAATTACAAAAACAAAAACTATATTAACCACACGGCAGTATGACAAGTTCATGTCAAAATGGAAAGTTCTGACCCATCATTTATCATTTAGCGAACACGAAGAGTGTGAGATTTAGCATTAAAACGTTTTATTAAAAGAGTGCAAATTTCGAGGCTATCTAAGACTCGATCGATTGTAAACAACGCCATCTTCATTTTCGTAAATAAACTTCATTGTTTACCATGCCTAAAGCCTATTTATGATTTCAACCGCAACTCATAGATGGAGTTTCCGCAGAAAATAGAAACGTGCAAAAGAGTCAGTAACTATCACAGATTATATTGTTTATTGAAATTAATTCCGGTTCCTGTGGTTAGGAATAGTAAACAATTCTTTGACTATAATACTATTGTGCCTATACATCTCCTGCACTAATACATATATATCAAAATGGTTTTGCACCACAATATGTTATTGATATGGCATTTATGTGTGATATATCTATTGTTATATCAGTCGCGGCTTAAGAATCAACCCCTCCAACACTGCCCATGGATGTCGTAACGACTAAGGGATCTCAACAGAAGAAGGGCAGCAGTTTCCTTCTGTGATTATGGCTAAACACTCCAGTTTTGGAGGCTTATTCAACAGTGGATAATAATAGGCTGTTGATTTGATACCTATCAGGCTTAAATACAAAGAAAATGCTTCATTTTGAAAATGATGAAGTGTCATTTGTCAGTTTTCTTATTCGTAAATTTTACTGATTCATTCACCCGTTTACTTCTTAGACATTGAGCATTTAACCTCACCTGAACCCTTAGAGGAACGAATTCAACGTGGGATTGGAATTGTAAGCATTACCTATATTTTCATCTACTTCGATAAATTAAACTTGGTGAGTTGGTAAGAATTTCATAAATAAGACGTTTGTAACCTAATCGCTGTACAAATAAGACCCATAAATTGCAAATTATTAATACTCGGTCTAAACTAGAAATGGCAACTTAAATTTCTAAGGTGCTAAGAATAACGAATTAAATGTAGTTTTTGTAAACAAAAAGTGTTCATTCATAATTCATTCAGTAACTGGTGAATGATATAAGCAATTAATTGTTCACCAGTTATTGTACTAGATGTTTAGCCTATTCTGAACCAAACAAACAGTTAAAACCTTAGAGGCGGCTGTTGCAAAGCTTTCGAAAGGTTGGATTGACTAATCCAATCTATGACACTTTTTCTCCTTCTAAATCCTGAGGTATTTATATAGACTTTCTTCAGATACGTTAAGTTTAAAAATGAACCGGTCAAGTGTTACGCACACTGAGGGTAACCGTTAGATTTAGGGGTAGACCGAGGAAGATATGGATGGATGAAGAGTGGCTGAGTTGACGAATGGCAGTGGAGAGTGGAAGCAAAGAACGTGCTGTACTGACCCCGCCTCATAGTTAGAGAAAGGATTCCGTGTGAAGTGCGCCTCCACCTTCGCCTTATCTTAACTTGTTACAAGGTGAGATGAAGGCCAAGCGCTTTCCCGTCAATTTCTTAAATTTCTGGCCAGATAGACGGACGGACGGGTAGACTGATAGCGAAGCCTTAGTAACGTGGACCCGTAAGCACCCTCTAGGTACGGAACCCTAAAACGCGTCTTACGATAACGGTAAAGTATGTAAAATTGCTGATGTTGAAAGCTTTTACATGTCGATGATAAAATGTCACAGGGTGGACCGTATAAGTAAAATTTAGAGATATGCTAAATCAGTGCAAACAAACGATTTGTTAGCTGTTGGTTCAATAAACAGTTTGTCCATATCGCAGTTTACCGTTCGTCTACTACACAGTTCGTCCATAAATTGATTCGTCCAGTTAGAGATTAGTCATTACGCAGTTCATCGTACATTTTGAGATTTGGCAATACGCATTTCATCCATTTGGTGACTACATTCTTTAAATATATTGTATTGTATTATTGTGATATGTATATTTTATAGATAATCTTATAAAAGAAAGAATCGTTTTTTTGCAAATTTTCAGTAATAGCGTCAAAAATACCGACCAAATTATCATGGATGAAATACATATAATACCTACCTATATAAATATATCATATCAAAGTCAATATAAACGGAAGTCTCTTTCTATTAAAAGAAGTGGATAAAATACTTCCACTTGTTCTAAAAGTTACAGGGTTTAATGAAACGCACCCCTGAAGGATTATTGTAAAATATTTTGGGTTCATCCCTAAAGTTTGTGCAGTTGAACGAAATGTTTGTTGGTCCAAATGCGTTTGACGTAATTTGTGTTGGTTGAAATGCCTGTTGGACGAAGTGCGTTTTGGACCAAACACGTGTTGGACGAAATGCGAATTTAAATTCCATTTGGACGAGCTGCTTATTGGACCGACAGCTAACAAATCGAATAAACTACAATACAGTACTGTTTTCGTTACTGGTGCTCGGAACCGGTGCGATACACTTCTTGTAATGGGTCCGCATATTCGAAGATTGGGTGAACGCAAGCTTGCAGCGAGGGCAGGAGTAAGGCTTCGAACCGGTGTGGAAGTTCAGGTGAGACTTCAAGTGGTGCTTCTTCGTAAACGACTTGGGACACATGGGGCAAGAGAATGGCTTAACTCCTGAAAAATAAAGAAGTCACATATTATACCTGGAATAAAAAAAATGATGCGAGTCTTTTAGCTTGGTTGGAAAGCTCTACCTTTTTCACTGTAGGTTGTGGATCAGAGCAAGCATTTGTATGAAGAATGGAAATGTTTAGTCTGTGTTTGCGTATTGTTTAATTCGATATTTTTTTTATTGGGTCCGGTCGTGACCTGCAAACTTGCAAGAATGCAATGTCTTAGAAAAACTATACAGCGGGGAAGTGCTTGGCCTTCATCTTACCTGTATCAAGGACATTGATGAAAGCGCACTTCATCCGAAATCCTCAAATATGATATCATACTGAGAATCAGGCTATCCGGCTATCTTTGGGTGCTGTAAAATACACTCGTGATCCTCTTCATTGACATCGACGTGCTCAGCACCCAACGAGCTAAGTAAGGTCATATCGCCAGCCAAACTAAGCACAAATTTGTATCTCCCTGGGGATCGAAACCCAGGACCTCTAAGCCTGATACCGGTAGCGGAACCACTGGACCACAATGATGAATAAATGTAATCATAGCACAGAATGTACTTACCACTATGGAGCCTGAGGTGGAGCGTCATATTGGATCGGTCTGCGAATCGCTTGTCGCAGTGAGGACATGCATAGGGCCGCTCGCCCGAATGCGTCCGCTGATGCTGCTTCAAAAGCATCTTGCGCGAAAAGGCTTTGCCGCACTCTTCGCACACGTGAGGCTTTACACCTGAAATAGGAGATGCAAACGTTAATAGGTCCAGTACCGAAAAATACTAATTTTGAAAAAGCAATGATGGTGGTCATGCTGTATTTTTTTATTTTAGCTTGTCGTAACCAGAATAAAGTGAAATAGTTATCTTAGTCTGTAAATATTATATACCTATGTGTAGGTAAGTATACTTTTGATATACGTATGATGTATATTTCATTTGTCTATTTAAATGTTATTTTAATTCAAGTACACTTTTCTACCTTTTCAGTGTATCACCTCTCTCTCTCTCTCTCAAAGGTTTGCTGGTAGAAAACGCGTAAAGGGTTAAGCTCGCCTCTGTACATATGTTGTCATATGTTGAGTGTACAATAAAGAATAAAGATTATCGTATTTTTTACATAATGGAATAATTATTTTTTGGAAATGGAACTGAAAGCGACCGTCACTGATGCACTAGACGTGTGAGTATGAATAATAAATACGAAATAGGCATGACTGCTTATTAATAGAAGAGCTTTGGAATAATTCTAATATATTCTTCGATTTTTTTCACATAGTATCGAAGATATAAGAAAGATATGTTTCAAAAACCCTTATTAAGTTACCATACTTTTTTGTACAGTTCTTATGTGGAAATTAAACGTAAGTTTAAAAATAATCTTTTTGTAAAAAGTAACAAAACACAGTTGGAGACGCGGTCATATTAGCAGTTCGGTGACGTGAACCCATAAGTTTAAATCGTACCAAAAAAAGCTCCACACGGCTAAATGAATGTTCACTTCAAAAACATGACCTTCATTCTAAGGCAATCGGATAAAAAGTTGGTATTGCCGTGAAATCTCTAGAATGTTTACTGGAATACAAATTGAGGTTATGGTTATTTTGTACTAAGTAATTCTATTTTCATACATGAGAAAATAGTGGGATGTTCCACTCAGGGCTAAAACCCATTTACACTCGCTTTTATAGCTTTCGACTCGATAGCTATCGCTCCGGAGACGTTTCGTATAAAACTAGTGTAAGAAATAATACTGGCAACATGTTTTTATAACTGGCATATTAATGTATTTGGCCATTTTGTAGTATGTAGTTTCCAGCTCAGATTATCCACACTACTTCTAGCTCCATGGCTGGTACCGGTTTTTTTGTTCAAAGAATGCTATAGTAGGTATTAAATATAGCTACACCAAATATATTTGTAAACTTTGCACAGCAAGAACAAATTGTAAGCAAAAAACGCACATCATATAAACATTTAAGAGCTTTGTAAACTAAATTTACTTAAAACCAGATTACTTTTTTACCACATTATTTACAACCAGAACAAAAACTCACATCCATCACAAAATAGATGGGTTTTAATGACAGTACTTGTACTTACGTACCTGGCTTTATTTGCGCACTATGAACTAATATAAAAAAGCAATTTCACAAGTGAGCATCACTTGTGAAATTAAAATATAGCAAAATGTTAAATTACTGTTTTTTTTAACCAGAAAGCAGCTAGCTTAGAAGATTAGGGCTCTAAATGTAAGCTACTGTTCGTTACGACCTTGAGAACGAGTAACTGAATGAAAACTGCTGCTCCGGTCCGCTTTGGTTGAGTTTTAGGTAAAATATATTTGGGTGGATGGTGCGAAATCCATATGAAGTGAAACTTTTTATGGGAGGGTTTTGAAATTCTGATCCGCAATCTTTTTGAGTGATGAATAGTGGTGTGGCACTGTGTCGGGTAGAGTGGGAGATAATTAAAATATTTCTCATTAATACAAAAGTTTCACTTCTATAGTGTCTTTATGACAAACCCTGATTTGTTTTTGCCTTAGAATATGAATATGGGGCCCCCGTGTCGTGTAGAGTGGGAGATAGTTTAAATATTTCTCTGTAATACAAAAGTTTCACTTCTATCGTGTGTCTTTATAGCGCACCCTGATTTTTTTTGGCCTAAGAATATGAATGCGGGGCACTGTGTCGGGTAGAGTGTGAGATAGTTTAGATGGTTCTCTGTAATACAAAATGTTCACTTCTATCGTGTGTTTTTATGACACACCCTGTTTTTTTTGCCTAAGAATATGAATGTGGGGCCCCCGTGTCGTGTAGAGTGGGAGATAATTAAAATGTTTCTCTGTAATACAAAAGTTTCACTTCTATCGTGTGTCTTTATAGCGCACCCTGATTTTTTTTGGCCTAAGAATATGAATGCGGGGCACTGTGTCGGGTAGAGTGGGAGATAGTTTAAATGTTTCTCTGTAATACAAAATGTTCACTTCTATCGTGTGTCTTTATGACACACCCTGTTTTTTTTGCCTAAGAATATGAATGTGGGGCCCCCGTGTCGTGTAGAGTGGGAGATAATTAAAATGTTTCTCTGTAATACAAAAGTTTCACTTCTGTCGTGTGTCTTTATAGGACACCCTGTTTTTTTTTTGCCTGAGAATGTGAATGTGGGCACTGTGTTGGGTAGAGTGGGAGATAGTTCAAATGTTTCTCTGTAATACAAAAGTTTCACTTCTATCGTGTGTCTTTATAGCACACCCAGTTTTTTTTTTGCCTAAGAATATGAATGCAGGGCACTGTGTCGGGTAGAGTGGGAGATAGTTTAAATGTTTCTCTGTAATACAAAATGTTCACTTCTATCGTGTGTCTTTATGACACCCTGGTTCTTTTTTGCCTTAGAATATAAATGAATAATAGGCAATTTCTTCAGGATGATGAAAATAAAGTATTAGCTATTACTTAGTCGACTAGCTATTACTAGTCGACTTTAAAATTAATTTTCGGTACTTGCCTGTGTGAATCCGGCCGTGCATATTATAGGCGACTCTTTGGTTAAAAGATTTGGGGCACAGAGAGCACTTATACTCCTTGCGGTTTCTGCAAAAATAAGATTGCAAAGTTTTTAAAACTGCACACCAATCTACCAAATCACCGGTTTTTTTATTGTATGACGGGGACGCGTTTAGCCTTCATATTATCTGGTTTCAAGTTATTTGGCCGAAAGCCGAAGGCACGCGGGATGCATCGGAGTGGAAGAGCCTGTTAGATTAGAAGGACTTATTAAAAGTAGCTAGGTAAGATCAGGAATAACCTAATTTAAGCAATTGATTCTAGAAACTAACCTGACCGAAAAGGTAACTACCCTAGCTATGAGGATATGGGAGACAAAGAAACTAGTATAACTTTTAAATGAATACTTATATTCAACAAAACAGTCAGCTATCACACAAAAAGAACAAAGGTACACAGGCTTAATTAGGTTTTCTAAATTCATTTATCTATTTTAGACATTGTAATAATAATATATTTATACATTTTTCCCTACATATCTGTTACGCGCGTCACCATAATCCTCAACATTCTGAGGAACTCAACCATTTATATTTTAACCAATTAGTGCAAACACAGAACAAACGTACGTATGTATTTACAAAAAGTATTTAAGTATTTAAGTTTATCCGTAATCTAGTGCCCAATATTTATATATTTCCTGTAATATTTATATATTTCTTGTAATATTTATATATTTCCTGTAATATTTATATATTTCCTGTAATATTTATATATTTCCTGTAATATTTATTTATCACATAAATGTTTGTCCTGGGTGGGAATCGAACCCACAACCTACAGCGCAGAAGGTAGAGTTACTATTAACTGAGCTATGAGGCTTGTTGAATATGTTACTTCTATATGACCTACGCAATAAGGCTTTGTTATATGCAAAAGCTACATTTAACAACAAGTGGGTTGCTTGTTGGTTAAAGTTGTGTTAGAAAAAAAAGACTTGATAGCGTTGAATAGAATGTGTAGTACAGAATATTAATTAATTAATATGTACGTACCTATGTATCTTCATATGACTACTCAAATATCCTCTATCGTTGAAATACTTCCCACAGACCGAGCAGGTAGCTGCGAACTCGCGAGTGCCTCTGTGTATCGACATGTGGTACTTGAAGTTTCTCAGTTGCGAAAACGTTTTACCACATTCGTCACAAGTGTAGCGAGCGTTTGAAGAGTGTCTCCGCATGTGAACAGCGAGGGCCTCGGCACTTGTGAACACCTGAAGAGCGTAGGTAACATTCTAAGCATATTCACTTTGTGACAATGCATTTTAACCGCCTCTGTGGTCTAGTGGTTCAACTCAACGATTTCAGATCCAGATGTCCCGGGTTTGATCCCCATGGGGAGTACAATATATTGTGCTTGGTTTGGTTTGTGGTAAACCTTGTTTAAGTTCGCCTGGCTAGCTACCACCATCTTACCGAATACCGTTGCCATAATAACAATTCTAAAATTATTGTTGTGTTTCGGAATTCAGAGGTAAGATAGCCAGTTCCTCAGTTTGTTGAGGATTCCGGCTGAAGTGCGCCTTCACCTTCGGCCTTATCTTAACTTGTTACCAGGTGAGATGAAAGCCAAGCGCTTCCCGTCGTACAATAAAAAAAAAACTCAACATTACAGAGTGCCTACCACCAGATCACAGGAGTTTACTTTACATAACGTATGACAGTTTACATATCTATTTAATTTTATAGACCGTTTATAACGTTCCTTTTTTAGCTCAACTGCTTTCCTTGTAAATAGTTAATTTAATAGTACATATTGTTGAAATAAATGTTAAGAATAATCTATATTATAATAGAATCGGCATTGAAATGATTGAATGATTTGAATTGAATGAATTTAATTAACACTTTATTATACACAGAAATAATACGATAGACCAACACAAACATTGAGGGACAATACATTGTATATTATATATGTTGAATCGGCATGCTTTTACTCATAATTTAATTCGTTATTAGGTAAGTAAACTTGTGTATCCTGTGTTTGTCACGCATGATATTTTACTCGTAACCATTATAAGCTTTCATTTTTTAGAGTATTTTAACCTTTACTTTTACTTTATACCTGACAGTATAATAATAAGTATTTTAAATAATAAATGTTGACTTTACTTTACTCTACTCTACTTTACTTTAAAGTGGACTTCAAAGAGTGTGTAAAGTAAAGTGAGCTTCAAAGTCTGAGTCTTTACACAATAAAACTTTTTTTTTATTTAAAGTAGTACCTATAGAGTAGAATAGAGCTAAGTAAAGTCAACTTTGTGGATCATGAAATACATAAAGATAATAGTTAAGTTACTAATAATGTCCGGTAAAAATACTCTAAACAAGAACACAAAACAAAACAATGTTTAAATTATGAAAACACATTATGGTTACTAAGAGGTTTGTAAAATATCACGCATGGCTAATACAGTTACTTTACTTTACACAGACTTTAAAGTCAAGCAATGCATCAATGTAGAAGCAAAAGTAAGCATGTATTAATACAGACATAAAATGTGAATTAACTATTTATGTGCAAGAGAAGCAGTTTGGTCAATTTAAGATCATTACAAACTGTTCTTGGGCACTCTCCCGTATGGAGTGTGATAGACACTGATTTCATTGCCACGCTGCATAACAATTATAATTCCATGCCAAGCCACGTATCTGTTGTAATGATAGAGATGATATAATAAAATAATAAATTATTATTGCAGTACATTAATTTTAAACAGCGCCATCTAGTCCTAAACGAAGCAAAGCTTGTAATATGGGAACTAGATTACGGGTATTATACTTATATACTTTTTTTTGTAAATACATACTTCTCAAACAATATACACACCCAAACACAGAACAAACATCAATATTCATCATACAAATATTTATACTGGGTGGGAATCAACCTACAAGCTACAGCGCAGAAAGCAGAGCTACTACCAACTGAGCTGTGGGGCTTGCAAATATATTCTATATATTTAAATTATATTATTCTTGTAATATATATAAATATATGACATTGGAACTTAAAGGTATCCGGGTTATTAGAAGCCAATGTTGAATAATATGATTCAGTGAAACAAATATTACCAGTGTAGGTATGCCTTTTAGCAATACATTCCTGAGACAGCTAATTGATTCAAGCGTTACTTTACAAAGATCGTGTGTAGAGGCAAAACACGAACCGTGTCGATTTGATTTTATCAAAAGAACTAAGCGGATCTGTTGGGTACCTAATACTTTTCTGTTTTCATAATAAATGCTTGGTAAAAAATTGTAAGAACACAGCTTCTCCTAGAGAGAGTCATAGGACGATGGGTAAACTATAAGTGCCGTATCATTATCGTGCCTTTGACTTCCCCTGCAGAGAAGCCTTGAAATATTCATGTGCGCAATAAACAAATGCGTTGTATTATGCATTTTTCAATAAGCTTGTGAAAGATTGGATAACTCGCAAACTGCCGCTACTTTATAAATATATGCGTAGATGTACGAATAATTTAATTTAAGTACCTTCAAAGATATACTGTTGTAAATACTAATAACATTGTAAATATCTTACCTGATCGCAGTGAGTGCACTTGAAGCTTTCTCTGTTTTCAATAGGCGAGGAATGTATTAATTCTTCGATTTCTTGCTCTCTGCTTTCCATCACCTTTTCTTCCTGAACCAGTGGTTTTTCAATATTGTTGTTGGTGTCATTTTCCTTTGCATTAACTGCTTCCTAAAATTGGAATTATATGACAACAATCATAAGCGACATTACCATAAACTTAATAACTGAGTTCAACAAAACTTCTTAATTAATATTCTTCAAATACAATTCTTTACAAACCTATTTAAATTGTGAATAACTAAATTGAGAATCTTATTTATCTTAAATATTTTATTTATTTATTAAAATTGCAATTCAACTGAATACATACATTCTAAATACATCAATAATTATTCTTATTAAATAGTTTTCTTTAATAAAAGATGAATTTAGTTGGGTGTAAAGATATTTGTGTATTGAAAGTATGAACACTAATTATTAACAGTAAGTTAATAAGTTTTCATGTGCCCACAAATTCACTCCACGAATGTAAATCCTTTTTATAGATAATAGAGGCTTTTTAATTTATATTTTATTTACCTTGCGGGTAGTTGTGGGTAGTCCGTCTCCCAATTTTTCTTTTTTTCGAAATGGTCTATAGTTATTTGGCTTTCGCGCATTCCATGGGCTTTCTAAGACATGATTCAATATTGCCTTTCCTGTATTCATATTTTGTGAATACCCTTTCGAATGTAAACCAAATTTCCCTGTATTAAAAGATGGATTTACATCTTTTTTCTTGTGCAGTTCTAATATTTTTTCATTTACATGAGGACTAAAAAGCGTGTTGTCCGAAAATTCTTTGCTATTGCCATAAATCAAAGCAGGATTCCCTTTAAATTTAGAACACTTACAAGTTTGGGAACATTGATTATCTCGGGAGCCTCTATCATAGACTTTTTTAAAAGAGAGAGCACTCTGTGGAGCATTGACATATATGACAGCAGATGGGTGTGAAGAGTGGCTGGTTATTTTAGACGGTATTAAGAGTGCGTCGTCAATGCTGAGATGTCTGCAATTTGCATTCGGTAAGAGCGCAGATGCCGGAGTCTGATAGCATCTATTTGACATTGCCTGCACGCTCTCCGTCAGTCCGTTAACATTACCGTTTTGAGGATATGTCTCGATAAATAAATCACGTAGTAAAGAGCTCCTTTGTCGGCCGTCGTAAGGCAATTTCAGATTTCCTAAACGAGACTCGCCGAGTTCACTCTCATTCTGAGACCGTACGCTGTTATCGTGAAAATCTGAGTCACTCTGTGAATATTTCAAAACAACTCTCTGTGACTGCTCGCATTTTTTAATTTTGTAAATATTTTGATTATTATTGTTACTATATCCTAAAGTAAATATTTCATTATGCATGTCCCTTTCACAATATTTTTCTTGTTCGTATTTTTCTACATCTTCCCGTATTTCAGCTAAATATTGAGAGTCTATGTATATTTGCATAGCTTGGATGATGTCCAGGAACAGCCCTATTTTATTTTTTTGTACGATAACTTCTCCTTTATAAATGTAATAGAGAACAGACGACATTGCTTCTATATCAAAATCTGGTAGTACAATAACGATTGTCGTTTCATCAGAAGGACAAGACATCAGGATACGCTGAAAACAAAGTTAAAATTGCATGTTTAAATGTCGATATATTTGGCAATACATGAAATACAATCTCATGTTATTGCCCTCTATGACATATAGACAAATATTATACTGATCAGTTAAGTAGATGAATTGAGATACATACAATGGTCTCCTGACAAAGCTTTATGATTATCATTCGGATTTTTTTATTAAAATGAACCGCACTAGACACCTAGTTATATATGATGCCTTTCAAACCACCAACGATCGAGCTAAGTAAAAGGTAATAAGAGAAAAGATTATGGCATAGTAGTCGCGACGAATGAAACCCTAAATAGGTATAATAGGTACGTACCCTAAGAAAATTACTGACACTGGCCAGGACTGCTCGATGAGCGTTGAAGTAGCGTCCACCGCACAGTATCTGAACATCGCACCATTCTCCGCCAGAAAGCCATTCACACATTCTGTCTATAAAATGAAATGTACAATATTACACTAAATTAAGTTCTAATCCTAGTTTTATTACCGCTTCCTACGTGCATTACACAGAGCTGTCACGTACAACAAATTCATATATTGCGCTTATATAGTGTCATAAATAAGCGCGCATTATGTAATTGGTTAAATGATTGGTTATTAGTTATATATTTGAAACCCACTGTATAATACAATTTCATTGCGGTGTGAGTTTTGGGAATGTTCCAGCTTTGGAAAGCTGACAGATACCTGTTCTGCATTTCAGTTTAATATTAAACCATAATTTACTCTACTGCGGATACGGAAGAAGTGAAACAGTACGTGTTATCAAATATACCGTGACGTGATGACTATCATACCTTCCTCACACCATAAAATTAAATGAATTGTATTAATATGACCCATTCATAAAGTTACATGTCGAGCTATCAGTTACATAGCACATTCATGAGCCATTATTAGATACAATAACGCATAACAACATAATGAACTATGTTTAGTGAAACGGTAAAATGGTGATACATGGCCACGTAACAACATGAAACTTTGAAATAATCAGAATTAATATGATAGCAATTTTCGTGTAATTTGGATGGGATCTAACTGCTATCGGGTAAACGCCCGGTAAAGCTGCAAACACGCAAGTTGGTACCTGTAAATAACTTCGTTGTGTAAGTATTTTAGGTAAAAAAGCCTGAACATGATTCCTAGCGTGTGCGAGCTTCAGTTATTTCGATTTGTAACAAGTTGAAAGTTGAAAACGCGAACCCGACAGCAATATTTCAAACATCATGGTTTTACGAGAGCACGGCTTTAAAAAATATTACAGTAGATGTATATTTAGAATCTGTCTGCGAGCCTCATTAATTCCTCTTTGTAACTATGTAGTTGAAACTCTAAAAATAAAACTTGCTTGGTTGTTTGAGTTTTTGCTGTCGGGTTGAAAGTTGAAAGTTGAAAAACTTTAACCAGACTGCAAAATTTCAAAAGTACATGGTTTACGAGGTTACGAGAACATAGCACTATAAAGTATATCAAACGATTTATGCTTAGAATCGTAATAGCTTTCCTTTGATACCCATATTGTTATAATAAAATATTTTATAGTATCTTCCCCTTTCTATTTTTTTTCGAATTCTCTCTATTTCTAATTTAAACCTAAATAGCATATAATTTTCCCACAATTTATAGGAACCAATTGTCACGTTATATAAGGCATATAACGCTTGCAGCCGTCTAGGCTGCAAAGCTTTACAATAAAAAAGATAGACATACTCTCTAAAAACATAACCCTCCTGAGGACGTCGGGTAAAACGCGAAATAGTGCCAATCCAACACCCGCCAACATCCAAGTCCAAGCCAAGCCAAGTCAAATTAACCAAACATGCACGACCAGACCAGGTCAACGTTTTTAAAGTAGCACCACATGTGAAAGTGTAGAGCAAATAATTCTGATCAAATACGACTAAAAATTAGAAGCATCATCTCAACGATCTAGTGACTACCTACACCATTTGTTTACTCTACAATATGCTCTGCAGTGGGCAGGTAATGTTTTAGCAAGTCAGAAAATATGATAGGTACTCATCTATAGTTGAGAATCTATACTAAGTCGTTAATCAAAATATACGGGAAATCGTTTTTTTTTTATCAACCGTATTATTCAGGAACTTTATGCATAATGTGTTGTATAATTTTGTAAAAATTTGATCGAACCCGGGACCTCTGGATCTGATACCAGTAGACAACAGAGGCGGTTTCAGAAGTGTACAAATATTAACTAGTTCTAATACAAACCCTGTTACATCAAACTGGCATTCATTTATGTGATTTTATGCATGGATTAGTCCATCATGGATATGGTATAGAAAGTTACAGACACGATACCTGTCTAGTTTTTGGTGTATTATCAATTATTTCCAGCGCATTTGACTACAGAACGCATGCAGTTATTTGCATGACTGTTCAGTACATTTGTTATGGCTATCGCCGATTCGCGATATCGATTAAAATAACTTTCAGTAAGCCGAAGTAATGAAGTTTTTTTTTATGATAAAAAGATGGGACGCGAATTTTTTTTTTTTTTTGCCCAAAGCCAGTTTAAATCTGTATTGAATCTGTATACAAAACACAGAGCTTCCACAAATCATTTAAAAAAAACATATAATGCGGAGATGCGTGACGTACCTACACTTATTTTTAGGCTTACAAGGGGCGAGCTTATAATGTAAGAAGACAATAGATAAAACTATTATTCAATTTGGTGACCAATTAAACATTTTACATAAATAATCGATTGGTAAAAAATTCGAATTCAATTATCCAGTGAGTACTTGGGTGTAGATTACCAATTATCGATAATAAACTGGCCAACCACTTAAGGTTTGTTCTCCACACATTCTTACCTTCTTTGTGGTAAATAGCCACGCGAGCCTAACATACCCAATTACAGAGAAAAAAAAAAGCTGCTAATTATGATCAATGTCTCTAATTTATTAAAACTACACGCAAACTACAGGACAAACATTTATGTGATGAATATTTATGTTTGTTCTGTGTTTGGGTGTGGTATTGTATGATAATTACATTATGTATTTACAAAAAACACTCTATTAAAAATAATCTAGTTTCCATATTACTTACAAGCTTTGCTTAGTTTGACTAGATGGTGCTGTGTGAAATGAATTACATGTAGTATCATTAAATGTTATTAAGAATCTTCTAGGAAAACTCAATTCAACGTAGACCTAATCCTTGTCTACGAAGGCCGACAAGGATTAGGTCTAAGATTAGATCAACCAAGTACCTGATTAGATATCAGGTACATGGTCAACCTAATCTTAGATGTTTTTAGTATGATTTAATGTTTTTTTTAATACCTTTCAATATGTAGAGCTAAGTAATAAAAAACAGAAAAAATGAGATATGTTTCTTCGTCTTACTGTTTTATCGTACCAGTTCAATAACCTTTTGCAGTTGGACTGCCTACTTCTAAAAAAAAAATTGCTATATTTTCCACAGTTAGCGATTAGGTGATTTGGATATAGCAGTGTTGAGAATATACTATTTTGATGGTCAACGAAAACGCCAGATATTTAAGCTCAGATACCGTAGTCTGAAAATTTAAGGTTCTCAGTCTCCTTGTACAATAGCCGTGGATTACCTATTTGTATGATTGTTTTTAACCGAGTTCAAAAAAAAGTAGGAGGTTCTCAATTCATCGGAATCTTTGTTTTTTATGTATTTTCCCCGATTACTCGAAGACGCCTGGACCGATTTCGAAAATTCTTTTTTTGTTTAAAAGGGTATAGAGGTTATCGATGGTGCGAGATGTATTATCTTTACAAATATGATCTTCTGTACGTGTGTTTGTCACTGAACTCCTCCGGCTGGATCGATTATGATGTTTTTTTTTTGTGTGGACTCTATAATAGTTTAGATTAATAATTGGATCCGATAACAGCTTTGCATCGCCATCGCTTTGCATCGCGTTTTGGAAACCCTTTGGTCAACTTTTACAACATGCATGGGCCGGAGCGATATATTTTTAAACGGTTTTAATAGCACTTTTCAAAATACATATATCAACTTTTTAGTGTTAGTAAGGGGTGAATTATTCACTTATTGTATCCTGTCTACTATGACGTACGGTCGGTGCTATGATACTTTTCTCTCATTCTGGCTTTCCATAAAATGGGAGTTAGCAACGAGAGAAAGCTTCGAGCACTCGAGTAAAGAGAGATTAAAAAAGTGTGCTTAGAGTAATGGGCAATGCAAACACACTTTTATCGTAGTCTTCATAACTTTATATTTCACACCAGACCTTGCGAGATCTCAATTTGGGGCGAACAACTAGTATATTAAAGATAAAGATGAAGATAAATTTATTTCATAATACATTGGCACGAATTATTTGTAATATAAATATAAAATAGGTACTATCTAAAAATACCTATCCAGTAATGCAGAGTAAAGGGTATTCTCCTTATAAATATGAAGTAGTATGGTTACAAAATCGTACCCTCTGCGCTAGATTTGACTGTGTTACAGCAGGGTAACACGCTTCTAACCTTCTGGAAAAAACCCATTTACAGGACATCAAATATAATTTTATGATATATGCTGTTTATGGCTCAAAACAATGTAAATACATTGTTAAGTTATAGTAAATACTATAACTTACTAACAACAATATCAGCTAAAATTACTAACATAAATATATATTAAATAAAAATAATAGTTTTATTTTACAAGTACTTATACAGCTTATGCGGGAATGCATAGAAAATTTTCGGTTTCATGATATGTTAATTTTCGCAGAAAGGTTTCGATGCATTTTGCACAGGCATATCTTGTTTTGTTCCTAATATGTACGACTTTGTTAATGTGGTTGTAAAAAAAGGCACCAGGAAGCACACACAACGCTGGGCAAATGAAATCCTGCATGCAAGAACCATGTATTCGTCGTAAACTCTTCTGCTGTCTAAGTTATCGATACGCCCTGGAACCTTGTGTTGGTTTATTACAATAGTTTTTATTAATAACTCGCGCACATTAAGTACTTCAGTCTCATTGTATAGTTTAGTGGTTGGAAGCCGAAAGTTCTTATAGTAGAGGACTTTTAAAATTGACCGCTGAGATCTTTCAAGTTTTATTATGTTGGTTTATTCTGAACATACTAGTGGCAAACCACATTCAGACAGAAACCTAGAAACACCTCACAACAGTTTTTTGAGGATTCCAGATTAAGTGCGCCTTTACCTTCGGCCTTATTTCAACTTGTAACCAGTGTTCATCTCATGAAGGCCAAGCGCTTACCCGTCGTAAAATAAAAAATAAAATTGATTCCCACAAACATCCATACACGACAGACTCACGGCACTCTCGCCCGTTTCCCAGAGAGATTGGTAACGTCAATGGATTCCAACTTAGTACGAATTTGTAGTAGTATAACGTAAACAAAAAAATGACAACAGCTGTATTACTGTGGACTATTCCAAATTTCCCTACTTACCCATCCCCATAAATGGGGATTATTTATTTATTTGAGAAATAAGAAACGGCTACATTCCACTATTATTACATCTGTATAAATACTTTAAGTAGTATGGAAGTTTTATTGGAGTAAGTGTTACTTACCTAAAGAAAATAAAGGCAACAGCGATAATTATATATTTCTGTGGGATTATTTGAACACTTTAAAGAGAAGTAGGTAGTTTCTAAATATATATAACTCAAAGGTGACTGACTGACTGACTGACATAGTGATCTATCAACGCACAGCCCAAACCACTGGAGGGATCGGGCTGAAATTTGGAATGCAGGTAGATGTTATGACGTAGGCATCCGTTAAGAAAGGATTTTGATAAATTCTACCCCCAAGGGGATAAAATAGGGGATGAAAGTTTGTATGAAACTTTGTCAATTTTAAACCGATTTTGCTGAGACTTTGCATGCATAAAACTATTATGACGTAGGCATTCCCTAAGAAAGGATTTTGAGACTTTGCATTTGTTTTGTTTCGGTTTAGAAGTTTTGGTTATAGACTCTGCTTTGTATTTGGCATTTGTTTTGTTTTCATTTGGTTTAAGTATAGGTTTTGTCGGTTACACTTTTTTAAAATGGCCAAAGAAAATCTGAAGAATGTATTGTCGTTTTTAAGTTTTGTAGGCCCTAATTTTTTACACACGCTAAACAAAAGTAAAGCCGCAAAAACTATACCTAATTAATAATAATACTTCTTAACGCGAGCGAAGCCGCGAGCAAAAGCTAGTACTGTATATAAAGCATGTTCGTAAATGTGTACCTAAGTACCATCGCAAAACATGATGTTTACTGCAACTTCATGTTTTGCGATGGTACTTAGGTGTTTAAGGTGTAGCAAACCACCATGATGGTTTTAAATTATAATCTGATTAAAAATGCGGCAAAGATAACCCCGAAAAATCGATAAGCAAATGTCAGAATCGACACCCTTATGAACTCCGTGAGCGTTACAATAAAACATTGTAACGCTCACGTAGATGCATGGTTATTTTAAACATGCATATATTATATTATACCTATATAAAGGCTACTCTCGAAAAACAAAATAAACCTCCTTATGAGGTAGTGGGTTATAAGTTTAAAATCACTGCGACGCTGACAGACTGACTCACCAATATCCAAATCAGAGGTCCGAAAGACTTGATATATTCAAGGTAGCTTCTTATGTATTTATATTGTGTAAATCTATCAACAGCCTGGACTGAACCGACCACCTGTTATACATCTGCTTCTTCCAAGAGTCAGAACTCTGTCATAACAGGTCAGTTGGCTCTGTGTTCTGCGCTGTCGGTTGTGTAGAATCGATTCCCACCCGGGTACAAATATTTTGTGTCATGAATATGTACCTATGTTTGTTCTATGTTAGGGTGTTACTTTGTATCATAAATATAAATATACAAAACAAATCTAAACGTACGTATTTAACATACCTACCTATTCACTATTCATAATCTCCACAAAAGTTCCCATATTAAAAGCTTTACTTAGCTTGAGGATAGATGGCACTGTGTAAAATACCTAGTTATTTTTATTTTGTAAATATAATCACTACATTGCATGGCAGTTGGATCGTGGAGTGAAATTTTGATACTAGTAGGAATATGGTCTTCTCAGGATGATGCTGTTCTTGTATGGTGTTGAAAATCCTTGAGTCGACTACTACATCATGGGGTTGACATCATGGACATGTTGGAGGGTCAAAACATTAATCTTAACTTTAACATAAACATTTATTTCTGATGAGGTTAAGGTATTGCACCCAAAGGTACAATTTGTTTGGAGTCAGAAGTTTTTATTTTTTTTATTGTACGACAGGGAAGCGCTTGGCCTTCATTTCACCCTTACAAGTTAAAATAACACCGAAGCTGGAGGCGCACTACACCCGGAATCCTGAACAAACTGAAGGACTGCCATCTTATGTTAGGCTTGATGATGAAGGTGCTTTCCCAATTACGAAAAAAAAGTTCCTTTTTTTACATTTAAATCAAGTAAATAGGAAATCATCGCTGTCAACGTTGTGCCCTGTTAACCTATCCCGTTTTTTGTTTTATATTTCATAAAAATTGTATGTAGGTTATAGGACGAGTAGATATTCTGCTAGGAGATCAACAATCTAACATCTAAAAATTTTAAATATAATTTAGTTATAATTATTGATAAGGTTCTACTTATAATTTTCCTTATCATTTACCCACTAAGCTACTTGACACATAAAAAAATCATACTCACAGTAACCTCTCTTGATCCTCTGAACTCAAAAAACGAATTTATTCACCAAAAATATTGTTGCCAAACTCAAAAAATAAAATAAATCTCATAGATCACAAGGAAGCGTCTTGGACGCACCGTGTCCTCTGAACAGATGCGAGTACCCAGCACGCATGCGCCAACACTACGACTAGAGTGCGGCTCCACTCTTGCGCACAGGTAGGTATCACCGCTTGTAGAAGGCACAAATTATGCCAACAAGCAATGTTTGTTCACACTTTTGGTCTCAACTTTAACAAAACGGTTAAACGACATGCTTTATAGTACTTATCTTGAATGTTAGTCTTGAACTAATTACTAATAAGTAAATATAGGTACCTACCTAATTCGAAATACGTGGCGGTAGATTAAAGAGGCAAATATTAAAGACACCTATCTGTGGATATCGTGAAAGGCAAGTAAGAAATCACCATAAACATCTACCTAGATATGTTTATACTGCTATCTCCAATACGCCTTGCTTAGCTCGGTAATTATGGCAAGACTCTATTGTTATTTTGCCTGTAATGATCTCATCTGAACCCATATAAAAATAAAAATATACTTACTTATTATTGTTGAAAGATTTGTTTTTTTGAAAAGTTTTCAATTCAAATTTATAAAAAAAAAAACTGCTATCCGGCTAATGTTGCCTTTGTGCAATTGGAGTGACAAAGATACCTAGGTATCTAACTATAGAAAAACCTGTGCTGTCTGTGTAAATGGTTTAAATGAACATTCTACCAAGTAATAATAAATAAATGTTATTAAGCTTATTCAGTTTTATTTATATGCTGCATGTACAATAAAGTATATTCATTTAATTTCATTAGATTCGTTCGAAATTAGCTCGGTTCGTAAAAATGCACATAGAATAGGCACAAACAAAAGACTTCAACGCGCTATTAGCAAAGCGCATTTGGCACAAATGAGCTTTGCGTGATTACATTTATTTTTTTAGGTTTATATGATGGTTAGTAATTAAACAAATGACTGTTCATTTAAATGAAAGGTAAAGGTACAAGTTCGTAGCCGACTGCAGGCAGCTGCATATATATATATGGGAGTAATGTCACTTGCCGCTGTCGTCTGCTGCTGCTGCTACATATATGTATATGTAATAATGAATAAATAAATACATTAACAGGGCATTAATTTCACACAGCGCCATCTAGCCCCAACTAGATTACAGAAAATGTACATATATATATATATATATATATATATATATATATATATATATATATATATATATATATATATATATATATATATATATATATATATATATATATGTACATTATATATATATACATTCATTTTACACTGCGCCATTTAGCCCCAAACTAAGCATAGCTTGAAATATGGGAACTAGATTACGGATAGAATACTTAAATACTTTTTGTAAATACATACGTACTATATACAACACCCAAACACAGAACAAACATCTACATTCATCACACAAATGTTTGTCCTGGGTGGGAATCGAACCCACAGCCTACAGCGCAGAAGGCAGAAATACTACCAACTGAGCTATCAGGCTTGTTAATATATATTATACAACTAGGAGACGGAACAAGCAAGTAGCCCACCTGATGTTAAGTGCACTCTTGCCTATAACAATGCCTTAATGTGTAGGTCAAATCCATAATGAACATAGCCTACACGGTACTGCATTGCGCCCGTTAATTAAGGCGTACAGGTGTACCTCGCGTGCCCGTAATTTGACCAATATACATTACAGGGCTTCCCACGGCCATGCCACATGGAGGGAAAGTACCTTAAATATTGAAGATAGACCATTTTACAGATAGAAGACTGCATTTTGGTTTTGAAAACAATTAAAACTGCATTCAAAGATTTTTTAATTATCACCTGTCTGAACCAGAAATCGAATTTAATTGTTGTTATGGCGACAGAGCTAGGTAAGATGGTGGTAGCTAGTCAGGCAGACTTAAACAAAGTCCTACCACCAATCAAACCAAGCACAATATTGTATACTCCCCCTGGGATCGAACCAGGGACCTCAGAGGCGGTTAAATAGTTAATAGACTAAAAGCGTCAAAACCGCGACATACGAGTATAGGTACATACATATTGTTTGCCTAAAGAATTAGGCGTCTGCCTAATTTCTCTTTAGGTGTATATACTACTAGAACGTGGTTATAGGGTCACCCCGCCGCATCCCAACCTACTGTAGCAGTGTGAGCTCATAATTATGATAACAAAAATCCTTCTAGCCCTATGTATATAAGTACCTTGGTACGTAGGTATAGGTATCTGCTTACATAAAAATGCGGTAGATAAGTGGAGGGAGTAGTAAAGTTGGCTAAAGATTGGTGTATGTCGCAGCTTGCCTATAAGAAGACCACTTTTAGTACCTACACAAGAACATTAATCAGGTTTTCTTTAACCGATGAAATTATTTTCAAGATTCTTTATTTTACATGAAATGGATGCTCAAAACTTGCATCCTGCAACATGAAGAGAGTATATCCTGGGCACTTCCTCCCACCTATCTACACCGAATTTCTTGGCGCTGGACTTTAGCAGGAGGCTGATCGCTAGCTAGGCGGGCGGGCCTTTGCTGTTCCTAACACTCAGCCGTACCTAACCGCTAGCAAAAACCGTTCCGTTGCCCATGGTAGGTAGGCCACTAGTTTAAAAGAGCAATCTACCCACTACCACAACAAGCCTCATAGCTCAGTTGGTAGGAACTCTGACTTCTGCGCTGTAGGCTATGGGTTCGATTTAAACACAGGACAAACATTTGTGTGATGAATATACCTAATGTTTGTTCTGTGTTTGGGTGTTGTATCATATAGAACGCATTTATTTACAAAAGTTTTTAAATAGTCTAGTTCCCATAATACAAGCTATGCTTAGTTTCGGGCTAGATGGCACTGTGTAAAAATGTATGTCCTGTAGTGTTTTATTATTATTTACCCACCTTCATTCTGTGGTTTGGGTTCTATCTGTATCGCTTTTATTTTTTTATTCGGCGCCAAACAGCTTGCCGTTTCCGTCGGTGCGTGGCAGAGCCAGCGCCTTCTGGGAAAGCTCGCTCCATCACCTCATCGTTGCTTTGGCATTATGGCCTAAAGCTAGGCTCGGTCAAGAGCTAACCCGTCAATCATCAAGAAAATACCTACTTTCAGCAAAATCTCTACTTTTGTTAATTGAGAGTCATGAGGCGTTGTAGGTAGGTAATGGTTAGGAATGGAACTCAATGTTGTTTTTTTTTAATATAAATTATTGTATGGCTAAATAAACACAAACAACAAGAATTAAACAATTATCAAAGGGGTAGACATCAGCACTATTCAGGTAACTAAAGATCTACGCAGGGCTGGTTTTCAGATTGGATATTGAAGTCTTCAAGTCGAGTAACAGATTCCTTTTAGACAAGCGTGCTCCATCTTAGGCCACATCTTTACAATTAGCAAAGAGGGTAGCCATCAGCACTATTCTGCGTAACTAAAGGTCAATGTAGTGCTGGAGTTGGTGGTCAAACGCTTGGCTACATCAGTCACCAGGCCTCATAGCTCAGTTGGTAATACTCTGCATTCAGCGCTGTAGGTTGTGTGTTCGATTCCCACCCAGAACAAACATTTGTGTGATGAAAATAGAGGTTTGTTCTGTGTTTCGGTGTTGTACTGTTTGATAAGTATGTATTAACAAAAAACAAGTATTTAAGTATTCTATCCATAATCTAGTTCCCGTATTACAAGCTATGCTTAGTTTGGGGATAGATGGCGCTGTGTGAAATTTATGTCCTGTAATATGTATTATTTATTTATTATTATCAGTATACCTACCTACCTAGAACTAATGTGTGTGGATTGAGCTTGATTCAAACTTGAGTTAGGTTTATGAAGGCCCGTGTAATGCTTACAGGCCTTCATACTTTTGAATAACTGGTGTGATACCCTGATTACAAGATAAAGCTACTTGAATAGATTAGGCAGGTAGGTCAGGTTATAGAGGTACCTACTTAAGTAACATCTACCAACTCAACAGTCACGCTTTACTGATTAACAGTATTCCGACTATTAAGTGTCCTACACTTCACGCGATGTCACGGAGTCATTAAACGCCGTAAAAAGTGTTTTAGCTGTAAAATGGACTCATAATCTACCCAACTTGGAAAACGTGTAATTACTCACAATTCTCGGAAAAGTTCTCGCTCGACTAGGTAGGTACCTACTTTATTTTGGAGAAATGCCTGCTTAGGTTACACAACATTAAAAAACCGGTCAAGTGCGAACCTCACACATAGCTGTTTTGCACAATTCTGAACCCTTAGTGCGGGTCCGACTTACGTTTTCGCGGTTTCTAATATGTATCTACCTCAAATTTTTGTAGTACAAGTTATTGCACTTGGTCACAACATTTACAAAAATTCACAACCCACGACGTGACTCGAACGCGCATCTTTTCCTAAAGCCGGAAACGCTTTAACCAACTGAGCTACGGGGGTACCGACGCAAATTCCGAATTTTTGTGTCATATCTCTGAGCTAAAGCACTGATAACGTCATCTACCAGAGATTCACTGAACTGTGATCTGCCATAGTGTGCCTAGGGTTCGAGTCCCGTCGTGGATTGTGAATTTATTGTGTCATAATAACATTTGTAAATGTATCATCTACCTATTTGTTGTTACATGGGGTGCCGTGGCGGTCGCGGCGGAATCGACTCTCCAACTCAGCCCATGGATGCCGTAAAAGCCGACTAAGGGATCTCACCAGAAGGACAGCAGGAAGCAGCTTCCCTCTGTGTAATATCTACACCTTCACTGCGATCACCAATCAGCCGGTCAAGCGCGGTGCTGATGTGTTACATAGGGCAATAAGCACTATAATTACCTAGGAAAACCAAGTATGAACATTTGAAACCTCGATACGAAGAACAGCAGATACACCTACCACGATGGTAATTGTACCTAAGTACCTACCATGCTATCTTTATGATAGTAGTATGAGCACGAAACCTTTTAAGAATGTCAATACCTACTAAATATAATTTATAATATTGCGGGGCTTTTGATAGAGGCGACACGTGACCCAAGGGCTGGCTCGTATTTAGGCCAGCGAATTAGCATAGCTATTCAGCGTGGCAATGCAGCCAGTGTCTTGGGCACGCTTCCGTCTGGTACTGGTCTGGAATAGTTGAGTTACCTATAGGCCGTTTGTAACGGTCTTTAGGTAATCTGACTGATTCCTTTGTACATAGTTTAATTGTACTTTTTATTGAATAAATGTATATTTATACGTAAGTAAGATTAAGTGAGATTAACATTTTCAGAGGCTTTCAACAAGTTAAATTAAAAAAAATCACAAGTTAAAACATTGAACAAGTCATAGCGGGAAACATTGGGATATAAGTCTGACCGATGAAATTAGTGGGTACTTATACTACGTTAGTATTTTATTATCTGTGCCGGCTTTATTTCTCTCTACTAGGCAGAAGCAGGTACCAAAAAACATGCCCGAAAGAACTACAATAAGAAATTAGTAAAAACCAAGGTAAGCTAGTCATGTCTTCTCGTCGTCCATCCTGCAGTGTCTGAAGATTAAAGTCTTCAACCAGTGCGTCCTACCTACGCTGCCGAAACTTTGGACACTGACAATAGGGCTAGTCCACAAATAGAAAAATCACTCAGCGTGCTATGGAAAGAGCTATGCTTGGCGTTTCGCTGAAGGATAGAATCAGGAATAAGGTTATCCCACAGAGAACCAAGGTGGTCGACATAGCTCAAAGAGTCAGCAGGCTGAAGTGGCAGTGGGCTGGCCATATTTGTCGATGGACCGATAACCGGTGGGTTCAACGAGTCCGTCAGTGGAGACCACGTCTAGGCAAGCGTAGTGTAGGACGTCCTCCGGCTAGATGGAGCGACGACCTCTGCACAGTGGCGGGCAGAGAGTGGATGAGAAAGGCCAAAGATCGGGCTGCGGCGCACCTTGGGGGAGACCTACGTCCAGCAGTGGACTGCGATAGGTTGATGATGATGATGATGAAGGTAAGCTATGTTCGGGATGGTTATGTGTAGTTTTTCTGAAATTATCTTCTCTTTCCCGCTATGTCCCTTCTGTTTGAAACCCCCCGCTCTCATACCCACTCATTTCTCTTAGCTTTCCTCTGTAACTAGGTACATTGCTCCAGAATATACATTAACACAGAAAAAAAAATACTTTCAAAAAACCGAAGTCAAAGTCAAAACCAACATAACCAACTGGTTAGCACAAAAATGTACAGACCGGATGTGAACCCACAATCTCCAGATACTAAGGCGGGTCTCTATCTTAGCCATACAATTTGAAAAATAAAATCAATAAAAAACACGTATCACGGCTGTTACCCCTTCGAGGATTCACCTGTGATCACTGCTCAGAGCGTGGATCTTATGATGATCACCTACTAGGGAGTTGTCGGAGGCATGTCCAAACTTACGTTCTGCACATGTCCATGGTATGCAAGTAGCTAGCATTCAATACCTACGTGACAAGTTGCAAGCCCATCGCCGCTTAACATCCCTTTCTAAGGAATATAAAATGTTTATAGTACCCATGGTACCCAAACAATTTCCTTTACCTTCTCTAATAGGGGTTTAAGAGACGATGCTTGACATCAGATTTCTCGTGATTTGGGCAACTATGGGCAACGAAAATCCATAGGCGATCCGTGATTCAGTCGTTCTCTTGCTGCAGATGGAGTCACACGTAGGGGAGAGTTCGGTATTACCGCGCGGTTGATAATTCCGTGCCCCTTCATATCCCGCCAACTACGCATAGCACCTGCTTGGCGTGCTAACAATATTGTAGCGCAAGACGCACCACCCCCCCCGCGCGCCACAGTAGTCCGCTCCGAGCGCTCAGAGAAGAAACACGTTCGTTCTAAGATTTTCGTGTTACTCGCTATATCTTTTCGACTGATTTTGATAAGAGGTGAGTTCATTACTTTTACATATTTTGTTATTATTGATATGCACTTCTATGTTGAAAATATAGTAAATTTGGTGTGTGCTATAGCATTTTCCATTGTTTTAACTTTTGTATGATTTTTTGGGGTTATAAAACAAAATGAACATGTTCGATAATTCCGCGCTCAGGGCGCGGTATTATCCAACCCGCGCGGAATTGGCATGTATGAACATGTAAGGGTATAGAATTTTTCGTCGGGTTGCAAAAAAACTAACACTCACATCATCTAATTTTAGTTGGTATAATTTCAATGAATTAGTATAATTTTCATTCGATCAAATCAAAAAACACAGAGTATAAAACTAAGTACGTTCATTTACAATAATTTAGCAAAGATAATATTAAACCCCTACTGTCTTATAATAGAAATATTACTCATAGGATAGAAGATCAAGTAAAGAAAAGAGGTCGTGGGATCCGCATGATATGAAGACTGCTCTGAAAGCAATGGCAGCAAAATTAAAGCAGCCGCCAGGAATTTCAACGTCCCGGAGAGCACTTTAAGAGACCGAATGAGATTGGGAGCAGACTACAATCCTCCGCTGGGCCGAAGAACTACTTTTACGCCAGACGAAGAAAAAGAGATCTGCGAGTTTATAGCCATAATGGCAAAAAAATATACTTTGAACGTAAAGATTATTTTAACATAAATATTTTATACATACTGTTATAATAGTTATTAATTTTCAAGTATTTATACTGAGACTGGTTAATATTTTGGTAGATTTTTTATAATATGACATTTTAAGATGAAAACACAGCTTTTCAAACGTATTTTTTTCGAATAAGACTGTTTTATAAGTAATATGATTATAAAGTTTAATATAATATTAAAATATAGTATAAATATATTAATAATAACGAGATATTTGTCTACGCATGGTATTATCGAACTAGCGCGAAATTACCATACTCGAGCACGGTATTAACGAACCAGTTCGATAATACCGCGTTTTCCCATTTTGTGGTTTATTGATAATATATTTTCTCTGTATTTGATTTTGTTTGTTTTGCGACGCTATACACATAGCTTGATAAATTTCTTTTCATTATCTAAAAACTATTTTATTTCAACCCTATCCTAAGCTAAGTTGTAGTCATTCTCGCTTAGGGGCGCGGTACCACCCGACTCTCCCCTACAGCGGCGGCTTCGAATTGCTGTGGCAGCAGCAACTTTATTTTGCTTAAATATTTGGTAGGTACTTCTTATTGGTTTATTGCCCATATCACGATAAATCTGATGTCAAGCATCGTCTTTTACACTCCTATTAGAGTAAAGGAAATTGTTTGGGTATGTACCATAAACATTTTATATTCCTTTTAAAGGGATGTTAAGCGACGACTTTACTGGATTTCCATGGCTGATCGCGCGATCCACGCACAATCGACCACACCGCGCAAACCAAACAAGAACGGATTGAACGTGGCAAGGAGCGTGCGGCACGCGACCTTGGATCGCGCTACTACCGCGCGCGATTTGAGCGCGTTAGATCGTCCAGTGTAGACCCAGCTTTAGTTGGGTTCACATGCACCATCTCCAGCAAGAGTTCGACTGAATCACGGACTTGGATCGGCATATTGAGATCCACGCTCCACGCATCGTGATCTTGTATAGCGGAGCACGCGAATGCTGGAGCGCGTTGGATCGTCCGGTGTAGACCCAGCTAATGAGCACATACACTTACGAAAAACAAAAAGGCTATTTCAAAATAAAATCTGAAAACAGAAAAAATATTTAGTGACGATATATTTTTTCTGTTCTCAGAAATGACTCTATAAAAAAACTATTGGTGCACAACTGGATTTGAACCCAAAACCTCCGGTTCGGATAGCAGGCCCATGCCCACTTGGCCACACAGCCCGTGAAAAAATAATTCCTAATAAATAATGCAAAATGTGTACATAAAATTAATTCATACTTTGATGTGGGAAAACTATTTGCATACTTATTCAAAAAACAATACATTTTCTTATTTTCATAACACTTAGATTTATGTTACTGGTTTATTTTGTGCCATTCACTAAAAATCTCCCCTTGTAAACAGTTGTCAAAATTCACCAAACAAGATACAGCTGTCCATGTAATCTGAAGAATCACTCTTAACATGTGAGGAAAAGTAAGCACCATTGGTGTCATTACAATCATACACATTACATATACAGTAACCAATACTTTTAGCACACCCTCTACATTTTCTGGAATGCTTCAAAGTTATTTCTTCTGAAAATTTACATTCAACAAAATCCCCTAATCTATGCCTATAATCTAAACTACAGTTATATGAGCCCAAAACATGTTGATTTACATACTCATCTACTTCATGGAATGTACTGAGAGTATTGAATTCATTTTTCTGCACTTTAGTCAGCAGTTTGTCTAGCATGAATACTAAGTGATGGTGGTAACATTGGAATGTGATTCTACTATCAGATTCATCTTTTAGATCCATCCAGAGTTTTACACAGCTTTGAGGCGTCCTGTTTTCACCACTGAATAAAGCCGGGTTAGAGAGGATATTGCTTGCTGCCATAATTCCATTGCACTTTACTTCATCAAACAGTTTATCAGCATCATATAATGTTTTTATTCCACCATTGGCTATGACCGGAACTGAAACAGAATCACAGACCTCTTTGAGAGCTTGTGCATTGATTTTATCACCACTCTTCTGTGAAGGAGTTCTTCCATGAACAGTCAGAAATGTAACTCCACACTTTTCCAATTGTCGGCACAACTCTATGGTCTTCCTCAGTTCTTTCAATATCCTTATCTTGACTGAAACACTGAAATTGTTAGGTAGATTACTTTTAATCCCTTTAACTAAGTCTTGAATCACTTCTGGTTTTGATAACAATGCACAACCATAGCCATCTTTCATGGCCCATCTTTGAGGGCACCCACAGTTCAGATCAATGCCATCAGCATAGGGATAAACTAACTGTGAAGAATCTACAAAATCATTCTTGTTGTTGGCAGCGAACTGAACAATCAGAGGAGAGTCGTTTGTTGTTGTTGCAAATTCACTCGAGCGCGCCTTTTCATTCTGGCAAAATGAGTCGGCTAATATCATAGGAGTGAAACATAAATCCACGCCGAAACTGTAAAAAACACAATACATTCAAACTGCTAGTCTATTTTTACCGATCTACCTACTTATAATATACTTATTATTATCATTGATAATTTAAAGGCAAATTTATACTCACTTTTTCACTAATGTTCTAAATTGCACTTTACTGTATCTAACCATAGGTGCACATACTCTAATATATGAATTATTATTTTTGGCATTATCGAATAATTCGACGATATCGCTTTTAAAATCCATTATTTTACTAACCTATTAGTTAGTTTATTACATAATAGTACCATTACCATCTGTACCATCCATGGATTAAAACCATGCTGGCTGTGTCCCAGGTATCTTACATATACGTATAAAATAGCAGTCTGTTCTGTTCTGTGGTCTTGCTTGTCTTGTTTATGTCTAACCAAAAACAGATAACTTCATTATGATTATTTTGAAGACATAATTGTGAGTAAGTGCCGTGCCTATTATAATTATCAATCTGCAGCTATAACTAGATAATACAAGTTACATTAAATAATCACAACATTGCAAAGTGAATAAATATTATATTAGTAAAAACTCTCAGTACATCGTACACAATCAGAATTCTCTATCTTTGTGACAATGTGGTATACATTTATTCAATAAATTAAACTAACTAAGTACAAAGGAATCAGTCAGATTACCTAAGGACCGTTACAAACGGCCTATAGGTAACTCAACTGTTCCAGACCAGTACCAGACGGAAGCGTGCCCAAGACACTGGCTGCATTGCCACGCTGAATAGCTATGCTAATTCGCTGGCCTAAATAAGAGCCAGCCCTTGGGTCACGTGTCGCCTCAATCAAAAGCCCCGCAATATTTTTGAAAACCCGGAGGGCACCGGCTCCCCACGGACCCAAGGTCTCCACCCCAAAAGGCTCAAATAGGTAAGCTCTGTCGAGACCACTATATTTGCGCCTTTTGTGATCCTCGGCCGAATCAGCCGCCGCACCAGCCCTAACTGATGTCCCAGGCAGATGAGATGGCGCTAGGGTGTCGACGCAGGTAGCGTCCCATACCAAAGGCCTACCCATTTCCCAAGGGACAAGAGTCATACTGTCGGGCCGTTTACCATCATCACGTAACAGACCATTCGGTTCAAGAACGGCTGGCACATTGACACTGGTAAACGCTCGACGGATAATGTCATTAAGACTAGCGTGGCGCGAAATCCTGTCGGCAGACCTTGCGCACGAAAGTCCGTGAAAACCAAATTGATCTACGGCCGCACCGCACCGGCACTGGTGAGAGGCGCAGCATCTTGCACCCAACCGAAGACAAGTGGCAATACGGAAAGTTACAGGATCCATAAGTGTACCGGTATTGTAGGATGGATGTGCTTGCAGCCAAAGACCTGATTCCCATTTTGAAACAGCTAAGAGACGAGCACGATCTGTGGAGGTTGAGCACGTATGTAATAGATAATTCCGTGTCAACTCGCACAGAGGCCCGTCCCACTGCCGTTGTGCCGAAAGGTGTTTTGGGGGATCGGTATTAGGGCAAGCACTATGCCAAGCATTTCGAGCCTCGTCAAGATAAGAAATTTGGAGTATATTGCCTGGAACAGCCGAAATTGATGGTGTTAGAATTTTCTCAACCAAAGAATGTGTACTATAGACGGAAGACAAGAACGCTGGCAAAGCAACACTAGAAATTTTGCGTATACCTAAGCCGCCCAATCGAATAGGCAATGAGGCCTGCGACCATGCTCTGTCATCCAACTCAATATTCAAAACCGTGGAAAGGGTGTTCTTTATTATGTTGTCTAAGCCTTCCACCAGCTCACTGTGTTTCCACAGTTGACAACATCGTAAAGCATAAGTAAATTTTGGGACAAAAAGGCAAAATTTTATAATGGTGAAAGCCATATGTGAGTTAATTTTTGAAAGTCTGTCCGAAACCTTCATAAAATTTTGAATTTTGTCGTCGACGAAACCCGGAAAAGATTCATCAAGAATTGGTGAACCTAGTAGGTGGAGTGAACTCTTATCTACAACAGTAATATTAGAAGCCAAAGTCTCAGACTTTTGAATAATTGAATTTCTATCCAAACATGTATCTGAAATGTATATTTCACATTTCGAAAAATTTAGTTCTAAGCCAATCTGCCGAAATTCATCTATAATAATTTTTAGATCGCCAAATACTGAGTCCACATCGCCACCCAGGGTTCCGTCATCGAGATACCAAACATTCAATTTAGATTTCAGGCGTTGAATAATTGGGTGAATGGCAAGGCTAAAAATGGCCGGGCCTAGAGGGTCACCTTGCTGACAGCCAACTGCAGACGAAATAGTTTGGTTCTTGTAAATTAATTTAGATGGCGAACCATAACATTGAAAAAGAAAAGGATAAATTTCGGGAATTTTGGATTTGATTTGATTTAACAAGGTGCCTCTGTCAACCGAATTAAAAGCATTTTTGATATCTACTTTTAGAATAACCTCCCCGTAATTTCGATCTAAAAATGTTCTTAAAGAATGGACCGCGGCCTCACAACCGCCTCGCGAACCAAAGCCTAGCTGCACGGGTCGGAAATAGTCGCCTAGATACGCGGCTTTTTTGCGACAGCAGACTTTGGCTGCAAGGCGGCGATAGGTGGTGCCTACGGCTATGGGTCTTATCCCGCCATCCTTTTTTTTTAAAGCACAAAGGTTAGCACCATACAAGATTTCTGTAATCTCGCTGTTGACTCGACCCGACAGCATGAGGTTGATCAATGCCGTCAGTTCTTCAAGAAGAACATCACCCGCATGGCCAGACCCACCAGATAGCAGGTCCTTTAGATGCTGTGGAGACACAGCATCCAGGCCAGCGGCTGAGCCACTCTGAAAGGACATAACGGCACTGAGTACATCCTGACTGGTCGCCTCAACAGCGCAATCACTATCTTGAGGTGCATCGGGGAGGTGGAAATCTGGCCCCGGGGCCGGATGTTTACTTTCAAGAGAAATGAGGGTTGCAACGGAATTTGGAGCTATCGTGTCACTAGAAAAAAGTATACGGGAGGCACCCTTAATATCACCATCGCTAATCTTACTCTCTACAAGTTTGAAGAGAGCAGACTCGGGGGATGGCTTTAATTTAGAATTTCTAATCGGGTCCTGATCATTACACAAAAAAGGTGTGCGCTCATCGCGAGCAGTGTACCTTACACAATTTTGCTTTATTCTAATAGTTAATGATGTTTTAGGATCTAAATCTTTATTTACGTGTAGTACACTATACGGAAATATTAGAAGATGTTCCCAAGCCTCTTTATTATTTTTAGATATTGCATTTTTGATGGCTTGTCCGAGAGCTGTGGCGACAGAGAGACGGGCACCTCTAGGAATACGTTTTAAAACTGGGGAGGTAATTTTGCACTGACTAATGACTTTCCAAAAAGGTTGAGGATTAGTGATAACATTGGAATTTTGTATCGAAATATTTACCGAGTCTGCGACCGGAGCAGATGACGGTATAATGGGATTCGCGTGAATTCTAGTTTGATGAATTTTGAGGCCTCTCTGTCCCTTAAAAAAGATAGGCTGGGAACACAAAGTGCACTGAACTAGGTTCGGCACAGACACGATAGCCTGGATCCCAGAATCATCACGAATTGCACTTGTTGGTTGTGTGCAAAACGCCATCACATGGTTATTCTTACTAGCTAGCATTATAAGAAAAATAAAAGTAAATATAAATAAACTAATCTAGCAGCTGAGAAGAGCAGTGACAGGTGGGCAGGGCGCAAGCGTGGCCTCCGGGCTCCACAGCAACCGCGCTCCGCTCTGTTGACATATAATAACAACAACGTAAGCTACTGTCAAAACGATGAAAACTAAATACAAAGAATGAAGCCACCTTTTCCGTCCTTGGAGGGAGCCGCAGGTCTTGAAAACAAACCCTGACGTCTTCTCTGCCTAGGACTCCCAGCTCCTACCCTCTACAAAGCCGCAGAAAGCGGAGATCTTTTTTTTCTGAAATTATAAAAATAAATTTGAGTTCGTAGTTTGACAGTTTTTTTTTTTTTTTTGTGACAATTAAAATAACATATATAAATACTTTATTATTTTTCTCAATACAATAAAGAAAAAGTATTTATGCATAACTAAATAGTTTTCTAACAGTGCCATACCGTAGAATTGCGTACGGTGGATAATCAATTATGGAACACAGATCGGTTTAATTACATCAATGTAAACTAGCAAAGTAAAGTAACATTATCATATAAATATATCTAGTACCTACCTGGGTAAAATTTGCAATAAAAACCCTTTTTTTGGCGGTGGCTATTCTACGAACCCACCAAATGGCACCATTATGATTCAAACAAACTAATCGAACTGCCAATTGCGAAATACATCTCTGAAGTCCGAGCCAATAGCTTTTTTTTAATTCGTGATAGTCAAGTGTTTGACCACCAGTTTACAAGTAAAACAAGTAAAGATGTCAAAGTCAAAGACAAATTTATTCACAAAGATTTTTATCATCATCGGTCTTCAACACCTCTACCGTTCTAAGAAATGCGAGTAAGAATCGAGCTTTGACTCTAAGTTTTTTTAGGATCAATCAATCAAAGATACTTACTAACTAGACTGTACCAAAAAATTTGTTTAGCTAAAATGAAATATATGCTTTACATTTAGGGTAGCTATTCTCATTTAAGCGCTAGTAGCTAGCTAAAAGCGGTCCTGGCGAGAGGGCTCCCGCTGGTAGTGTGTCTTTGTCTGATTGACGTAAATTAGAGGTGTGACTAAAATTCATAATAGGTACCTATAGGTAACCTAATATTAGCAATGCATATTATTTTATAATAGTCAAATATAAGCCTGATCCAAAATTCGTTTCGTGAACTTCACCGCGCAACAGAGCGGTGAACTTCACCGCGCAACAGAGCGGTGAAGCCGCGCGCCGCGCGGTGACGGAGATGGCGCGCAGTGTTGTCGCTCTGCTGTTAGTGTTATGTATGTGCTCTCGTACGTACTGTTAAGCGCTGTTTTTACGAGCGTTCATGCGAGCGAGAGTGAGATATATATGTATTCTGTGTCTATATTTATATATTTGATTGGTATGCGTCTAGAAGTGAGTGAATCTAAGTAAATACCTAATAGTTAATACTGGTAAGGAATGGCATTCCGTGCCTTCGTCTGTTTTTCCGCACGATTACAATCTTGAAGTCCAGAGTAAAAAGGTTCCTTATATAGTGATATACACAATAATCATAAATTAATAAATATTTTCACATACCTCACATCGTATATTATATCGACTAGTCTCGCAGGGTCTAGTGAGCCTCGTCAAGGTTTGGGCAGAATACCAGCGCCTATCTACTCCCCAGTAGTAAGGCATTCATGCTGAGTCGAGGTCTTTTTTGCTGTTGTGGCACACAATTCTATTTAACTTAATACATAAGTAATTTCCTGTTTTTTTTATATTTCTTTGTTTCTATTTGTAGTTTTTTATTTTTATCTTAATTGGTTATTTACCCAAAATACCTACCTATGGTTAGATACCTGCCTATGGTTAGATACCTACCCAAAGAGAATACCTACCTGATAGAATACATATTAAACCCTGTAGGGTAGCGTTGAATACATAATTAGAATCGGTCGGAACACTACCCATAATTTGACTATTAGGTATCATAGCATAATCCCAGCAAAGCGTTATATTCAATAATATGAATACGAAAATATGACCCTAATACACCATCTCTAACGTAAATACGAACAAATCATAAACAATTAAACTAAACCAAATTTTAATTTTCATATATATGTATATTTTTCATGAATAATGATGAATTAATGCTATGCGACAGGGTGCAAAAATTAGTCTTATCCCGGTAGCAGCTTTTCTTTCCACGGGCAAGTAAAAGCAACAATCGTATTCTTTAGGGTAACCATGAATTTTGTTGATCACAATGATTTTTTTACAATATCGCAGTAGTAGGTACCTAGGTCTTAAATTGGAGATGAACCGACCACGGTCAGAGCGTACGAAAGGGGTTGTTATTATTAATGATATTTATTGTATTGTAGATTTCCAAAGAATGAAAACCAGAAATTGTGGAAAAATGCAGTGCCTGAATAAATCTCAAAGTCGTCTGTTGTTTGCAGTGCCCATTTTATATGTGAAGACTTTATTCCTGGTAATTCTAGGAAAATGCTGAAACCTGATGCTGTTCGATCAAAATTTCCTGAGGTAAGAATAAATCATCCGAGTGTGTCCGTGCACAAACCTAGTAACCTTGAGGATTCAAATCTTGCAACGCCGCCTCTGTGGTCTAGTGGTTCAACCCACCGATTTCAGATCCAGAGGTCCCGGGTTCGATCCCCATGGGGAGTACAATGTATTGTGCTTGGTTTGGTTGGTGGTAGGACTTTGTTGAAGTCCGCCTGGCTAGCTACCACCATCTTACCTAATTCTGCCGCCATAATAACAATTCTAAAATTGTTGTGTTCCGGCATTCAGAGGTAAGATAGCCAGTTCCTCAGTTTGTTGAGGATTCCGGGTGAAGTGCGCCTCCACCTTCGGCCTTATCTTAACTTGTTACCAGGTGAGATGAAGGCCAAGCGCTTCCCCGTCGTACAATAAAAAAAAAAAAAAAAAAACGCCTTTTTCACATAATTCTACTGAACTGATTTTCATAAAGTTTTGCGCTCGTGTTAAAATCACGTAGGTATGCCGGTTGCGATTCCGGACAGGCGGCAGATTTAACGATTCAAAGTGATCCTAAAAAACCTTACTGAAAAAAATATTTGACTTTGATTTTGAACAAATGAATAAAAAATTATTCAAATTTAAGTATTTATTTATCAGTAAGGTATAACGTTTACATTAATAAGTAAGTATGTAGGTACCTATATTTATATTTTATAATAAGCATTACTAAAAAATAACAGATAGTTAAATACCAATCAATTAACCAATTTTCCATACAATCAAAAATTAAAAAGCGATCGTCTATCCCAATAGCATCTATAACGAAGTTGCAGGTTGTAAGGAGGTATTTTCCAGTTATTAAAATGTCGATAAGTGAGATCGATTAAAGTAAGTTTCTAAACGTCATAAGTGAGGTTCATATTATCAATATTTCACGTATTTGTTATTATTTTAAATTGAATTCAATTTAAAATCATATTCAGAGTATTATTGGGATAAAATATTTCAATTTTTCCAATCCATTATGCACAAAACTTTTATTTCAGTTCAAAAACATTACATTTAGAGACAACTTACATGTGAAACGTAGGTAGGGGTAGGTATAATTCTGTGGTTTATCTATTTTTGATGCGTTACATCCTGGCATCCCTGGTACAAACTGTAATAACTCACGTCTATGTACCTATTACATTAATTGTCACCTGGAATTTTAATAATATAAGAGGGATTTGTCCCTCTTGTGAATGCTAGTCACTAGCGTCATTCGTGACCGGAACAAAATCCATTTATTATTTTAAATTTATTAAATTACCAACGGCTAGTCCGGTACATATATATATATGGAGTTCCCAGTTGGTATATTTATATAAGTACTCTGCAGTGTGACCGAACTTAGTAGATTTCTACTTTTCAGGTAGATTTCGAGGAACTTGCAACAGCTTCCAGTAAGGAAAAAAATATCAGTATATTTTGGTAGAATTTACAATTTTTTGGTATCTTGGTAGTATTTTTTCGAATGAAGACGACAACCTTCTCCTAAAATCTATTCAATAATGGGAATTCCTCATACATGCGTTTCTCTGTGAACCTGAATAAGTCTCTTTCTAAACACAAGTACACAAAAAACAAACACTCAGAGCCTAGCGATTTTCAAACACCTGGAAAGTTTCTGATCAAAAACATCACTTTTTGTCGGATCCGATAGATTTAATTGTTATTTTCAAATCATTTGTGAAAATCTTCTGTGGGAGCATCGAATTCTAATGACAAATAATTTAAATTTCGGAGTTAAGAATAGCATTTTTTTTTATTAATACAACTAGGAGACGGGACAAGCAAATAGCCCATCTGGTGTTAAGTGCATCTCTTGCCTATAACAATGCCTTACTGTATAGGGCACATCTACAAAGAACATAGCATACACGGCACTGCATTGCGCCCGTCAACTTCGAGTCATAAAGGTGTTGAGCCTCGCGTGACTCCTTTAAACCGGAACACAGCAATGCTGCTTAGCGGCCGAAAAGGTATGGTGGTAGTAATTCTCCGGACGAGTCCTTTCACGAAAGGCTTCTAATACTCTTAAAAAAAATAGCTTTACTGATGTTTAATGTACTGATAACCCAGATAATTTTATAGTAGACCATTAGTAGAATTCAGCTTATCTTTAGTAGATTTTGGTAGGTTTTTATCCTATGTTACAGTAGATTTGTCAATTTAAATCAGGTCACACTGGTACTTTGCATTCTATGGTGCAGTGCAGCTCAGCCGGACCTTCTACGTTACTCTTTGGTACAGTCCAGACAGGATATTAGTGTTCTGTGGTCCAGACCGACCAAAAATAAGTTTATATTCTTGAATTTCTCTGAATTATTTCATTTCCAATTTCCATTGCATGTTTTCAGACCTAACTTCAGCTATTGAACCTATGAAAAGATGACAATAGAACAAATAGATAAGTAACACACGCGGCGGCGGAACACGTAACAATATAAAGTAACATTGCGTAGGTACCTACTAAAAAATAAGCTCAGTTGAGTTGGACGTAGGTAGGTAGGGCTTACCTACTGAAAAAAATAGTATGGAAAAGGAAGAAAGGCTTTTAGAACAATCAATAAACACAGAAAAAGAGGAAAGACTAAAAAGAATTAAAGGTACAAATTTTACCATTCGCTATTTTTTACATAATTCTGAATGTATTCGTTATTTTGGTGTTATTTATTGCAAATTATTTTATTTCAGCTGGAGCTTTTTTAACCACAGTGGCTGGGATATCCGCTTTTGTTGGATTCAGCGCTACTCTGGCTGCTGCTAAGAAGACTGACCCAAAATATTTCAACAAAGGTGAGTCACTAGCCTGATATTAATTTTAGATTTAGTGCTTCCATATCACTATTAAATTAAATTAATTAAAAACAACTACTAAATAAGACAATTTCAATAAGTATACCTTACATACACTAATTTGATTCACATCAAACATTCTATTTATTTCTAGGTCTTCAAGGCAGTGCCGAGATGGCCGATGCAGGAGCCATATTGGCACTGAGAGCCCTAGGCTGGGGCACTATATATGCAGTTGCTGGAACATCTTGCCTTTGCTATGGAATTTGGAAACTTTCTGGAGCCAAAGATGTAGGTGTCACTTGAGTAGGTATTTTAGGCACCACATAGATGAAATTTTCGATCAACACCTTATATCTTTTTGTTGTAGCTAAAAGACTTCAGATTAAAAATGGGCAACCTACTGCCAGTTTTCCCTAAAAACAACCCACCTCAGTCCCGGACAGAATTCAGCGGAATGAATGATTTGATGACATACCTTGCTGAAGAGTATGGGAAACCAAAATCATCAGTAAAAGACAAATAGGGTAGTGATTATTTTCTTAATAAATGAAAAGTTTAGTTTGCCAAATCTTGTTTGATCAATACTTCCTCCTTGTAAGCAGGTCCATTGTTACAACTTGCTCTGCATGTGTAAATAGCCAAGACTCCCCAGTCTATGCTGCTAAAATCTATGCCAACTTCAATAAAGTTAAGCAGCTGTGGCATTATCTGTAAGAAGTTTTACTCATCTATGGTATATTCATATAACATTCATAAAAGAAATAAGCACCAACAGCAAAAGTACCTAGCTAGGTTTGCGCTTGCTTCTCTCATCTTTTTAAAAATAAGAAATTTATTTTTACGAAAAAATCAGTACCTGGACAGTCGGTATGGACAGTCGGTAATTAGAAACGCCAATGATGATATGAAATGGAATGCAGCCAGTGCTTTTTGGCTTTCTTGTTTTTTTGGCCTTGCCGGAAGAACAATTTTTATAATAATAATGATGTACTAGCAAACCCCCGGAACTTCGTTCCCGTCTTCCCATAGGAATTTCTCAAAGTCCTTTCTTATTGTACCCTATACCAGGAAAGGGCTTCTCTAAAAAAGTGGATTTTTTGGGTAAATTTTTTTATGCATGGAACTTTTTAAAGAACTTTTTCGTTTTCTAAAATAAAAGTAGCATAAGGTACTCTATATAATATCAGCCAGTGAAAGTTCCATTGAATTGGGTCCAGCCGTTTCCGAGATTAGCGGGAACAAATAGAAAGTTTTATTTTATAACTTATTTACCCATTGTTAAACCCGTATACACATATATAAATATTTAAAAGCTTGACATTACCATTAAATGAAACAAAATTAATCAGATATTACCTGAAACTCAAAATGTCTGTCTGCTTCACAGTATTGACACTTTGGAATTTCAATAGGGCTATCTGCCTTCCCAGTAATCCACAGTGGAGTGCCACCCCTATCATATCTTAGCACCTGATCAGGATGCCTTGCTACTCTTTTACTGAATTTATGGAAGACCTTATCATCATCTTCTTTTGTGTATTCTTCTAATTCACTCTCACTGATATTTTCCAAAGTGCCAGCTTTCTTTTCTTGCATTAATTTTTGCAGTTTCTGCATTTCTTGATTGACATCAACATTTTTCACATCATCCTGTAAAAAAAAAAACTTGAAGGATTTTAACTTTTTACCTTGTGTGTTCTTATGATTTGAGACGATTTTCAAAGCTCGATAAAGAAAAAAACACTGGCAGGCTGGATCATTTTAAATTGTTTTTTTCATTATTCATTGAAATGGCGCCAACTAAAGATTTTCGTGCGACCGTAACGGTAGGTACCTACTACCTAGTCTAAACCCATCGAGATTTATAAGGAAATCCGAAGTTTCGGATGTAGCCGGAACTTGCCGGTTCATTTCTATAGGTATGTAGTGCAAAACAAAATAAATTAATTAGCATCTTCATCGTCGTCGTCGTCGTTTCGTAATGTAAGTGGAACGATGAAGCGACACGATTTAAAAAATATTCTTTAAACAGATTAGAAGTAATTCACAGCTTAAGAAATTTTTAACCAGCAGAACGATAAAGAAGAATACGTTTTTCGCCAACAAATACTGGGTTTTTCAACAGGACTGCACCATCGCATAAGGCCAAATCTACCAACACTAGCTTGAGACCAATTTGCCAGCCTTAATAAGCAGCGATTGGCCATCGTCGAGTCCCAACTTGAATCCTCTGGATTATTCTTTATGAACAGAATTGGAGCTATGAGCATGAAGAAAGTCTTACTGGAACCTAGATTCCTTCAGGCGCACCCTTGTCAAGGAACCAAAACGGATTCCCATAGAATAGATATGTGCCTAAGCTAAAATATAATAATTTTTTTTCTAAACAAGTAATCGAGTTTTACTTTGTCTCAAAACTTATGAACACACACACAAGGTATTACTTATTTGTGGAGTCAAAAAAACCTCACTATACTATTATCTTAATATGTATTACCTCATCTTCCTCATCAACTACTATTTCCCACTCCTTGAATAGAATTGACTTACCACCTTCGGTCACAATAAAGTAACTAGACTTCATTGATTCCGACGATGCCTGAAAAAAAAGACTTGCTTACTTTAACTTTAAAGATGGGTTTGCAAAGAACCCTCTTTGCAAACCCATCATCTTTCTTCATCTTCATCATCTTGTATGGGTATACATGATCTTGTATACCCATACAAGATCATAAATGAAACGACATATGACAGCAGATTTCAAATATAGTTTATCTTTGTCCTAAAATGGGTTGGTTTTCTAAATCATCAGGTGTTGAAAGATAGCTAATTGATTCAGGCGTTATTTTGCGGAAATCCATATTCCAAAATAAAATCTGAAAAAATATTTATTACTAAATATTTTTTCTGTTTTCAGATTTAATTTTGAGAGGTGTTGAAAGGTTTTTTTTATATTAGGACACTTGTCCTTCATCTCGCCTGTTAATACTTAGAATAATCTGCTGCCATTTTGGTAAAACCCCTTAGCCCATTAAGCTGGAGGGGTAGGTTTTAACTACAACAACTAAGGCAAACGTTTTGAGAACACATGTATTCTGCCCATCCATTATGAGGTTTGGTGTGAAAGTGCATTGTTCTCAATCTGGTGTTACATAGAAGCAACAAGAAAGACCATCAAACACTCAGGTGAATAAAGAGAAGTAATCTCCATGGTTAATCATGAGATCTCAGTTCGGGATGAACTACTATCATGAAAGCATTTTTTATTGAATATTAAATGAAATGTAACAATCATTTATTCATTAAAAAGTACAATAAAACTAAATATGTACAAAGGAATCCATCAGATTAACTAAGGACCGTTACAAACAGCCTATAGGTAACTCAACTGTTCCAGACCAGTACCAGACGGTAGCGTGCCCAAGACACTGACTGCATTCAAAAGCCCCGCAAGATTTTTGAAAACCCTGAGGGCACCGGCTCCCCACGGACCCAAGGTCTCCACCCCAAAAGGCTCAAATAGGTAAGTTCTGTCGAGACCACTATATTTGCGCCTTTTGTGATCCTCGGCCGAATCAGCCGCCACACCAGCCCTAACTGATGTCCCAGGCAAACGATAACTACATTATTAAATTAAAATAACTACAAACCACCAGTTCTAGACATTTCTCTTTGTGTCCCTTTTTCCAATCAAGTATTTGATGGCTTCGACTGCAATAGAATACTTTTTTACACTTCGAGCAGTGAGAAGGACCTTTAGCACCACACAACTCGCAAAGCTCAGGCAGCATTTCTTTTGAAAACTGAAATGTGATAAAATACCTATATAGAAGGAAATCCTAGCTATCTACATATTATACCTTGTACATTTACTGAATCATCACATAATACTGACAAATTGTATTTCGCTCTTAGATGTCAAATAAGGTATTCTACATCATAAAGCTATGCATCACAGTCAGCATTACCAGATTTTTTATGGTAAGTCGGGACTTTTGAGTGAAAACAACAGGATTCTTCATTTGAACGTGGGACACAGAGTGATAACACTTTATCTGGCAGCACTTGCGGCCATTCCTCACTCCGAGCTTCCTCAGCCAATGCATGCACGGTCGAGTCATCATCAAAAACATAGACATGAGCCACGCGGGACATCCTGTCCGACACATACAAATCGGGATGTCTGGCAAGTGGCAACGCTCATCACCATCAAGGTAGGTACATACCTTGTAACCTACCTACTGATTTTCCAAATTAAAGGTTATCTTAGATTATAAGAGATACCTCTTCTTCCTTCTCCTCATATGGGTGAAATGAGTAATAGTCGTTTTTTCGAGGCAGTTGACAGCGTAGCACCAAAAAATTATCATTTGAATTAGTACTACAACATGCTCCATTTCTGCAGATAAAAATAAATATTGTTCGATGGAAGCATTGATCAATATTATCGGAGAATTCATCAGGCTCTTCGTATGGTGCATAAATCTGAAAATTACGTCTGTTACAGGTTATGTTGATAAATATTGTCAGCAACAACAAAATGTTATGCATAGGTCTGGTTCTAAAATACACACCTGACATAAAAATATCAGGGGCTCTTTGCATTTTTTACATGTTTGTAAGCTGGCAATAGGCAAGTTTTTTAAATCTAACCATGCCGGCTTTCCTCCAACTTTGCTGGGGAAAAATCTTGGGTGCAGGAGCCACCCATTTTTTTCTTCTAGGACTCCAATGTCCACTTTATTATTCATAATGGATCTCACAGAATAACACAGATCAATCAATTACTATTCAAACTAAATTTTAAATAATTGAATTGATAGCGTGCATGTTGAATTGTTGACATAAATAACATATCACGCACAACAATACATATACATAACATAATTACTGATCTGTGCTGTGCGCTCAACTACAGGTAGGTTTCATGCACTGACTGAGCTCTATTATACAGCGTACTTGTATAAAAGGTCAGTGGTATCTGTCAGTGTAGTGAGTACGACACATCATACACCATGCCATGGACCACCTCCACAGGAAGGCACCTAACCGAAGCAAAGCCCCGCGACCTCGTGGTTGCTTGTAGTCACGAGAGTTGATGCTAGGGCAGATAGCGCCAACTAGAGGCCTTTACCCGCAGCTGAACAAAGCAGACGCAATTGAGTAATGCCATGAACACCCTAAAATACTACCTAAACACCAATGACAATAAAAATATATCGACTGTTTTGAAGATACATATGTGACACATTAAACGTAAACAAAATCAGCTATTCGTAGTCTTTATTGCTATTCTGAAGACATATCGGTAGTATGGAACACAGATCGGTGGCATTTTATTAATAAAAACTATCAGCCAAGTCGCTTTCACAAAATTTGCTGGCTCAGCCGGTAGATAGGGTCAGGCACCACATAGATGAAATTTTCGATCAACACCTTTAATCTTTTCGTTGTAGCTAAAAGTCTTCAGATTAAAAATGGGCAACCTACTGCCAGTTTTCCCTAAAAACAACCCACCTCAGTCCCGGACAGAATTCAGCGGAATGAATGATTTGATGACATACCTTGCTGAAGAGTATGGGAAACCAAAATCAGCAGTAAAAGACAAATAGGGTAGTGATTATTTAATAAAAATCAGAGTTGCTGTGTATGTGTGTATTGCGTATCCGCTTGGCAACGGAATGTCACGGTACATTTTTCAAAATTATTTTTTACCTTTGCAGTCCATAAATGTGATTCAAATGTTGATAATTGTGATAAATGTGACTGTGATTCTCCTGCCCGTATCCCTCATTATATAGATGGGTCAGTATCATCATAATCATCGCAACCGTTAAAAAGAGACGTCATCAATGCTGGGCAGACGGGTTTTATTTTTTATTGTACGACTGGGGAGCGCTTGGCCTTCGTCTCACCTGGTAACAAGTTGAGATAAGGCCGAAGGTGGAGGCTCACTTCACCCGGAATCCTCAACAAACTGAGGGCAATCTTATCTCTAAATGCCGGAACACAATATTCTTTTCAGAATTGTTATCATGGCGACAGAATTAGGTAAGATGGTGGTAGCTAGCCAGGCGGACTTAAACAAAATCCTACCACCAAACAAACCAAGCAAAATATTGCTTGCGAACCCGGGACCTCTGGATCTGAAATCTGTGGGTTGAACCTACCGATCACCACTGAAATCGGGTGGTTAGTCGTACCGATATCGTTAAGTTCCTAGATATTTACTACTCCTCAAATCCTGGTCGCCTTTTCAACATTTAAGATGGCATATCCCATACTCATGCCATTCACTCAACTCATTTCATTACTTCTGCATCGCGTGCAGAGGCGAAGGCATGTATAACTATTTTTTTACTAGACCATTGAATGACAGTCATTGCCACTACGATACGTAAACGTAGGTATTAGAGATAGTATGAGTTTTTTTTTGTTCCAGTGTCGTTTTTGGTTTTTGTGTCTTAATCATAGCCAAAAAAAGTACCATTGCATGACATGGGCCACACTTCGCAAGCGATACGGTATACGGTAATCGCAGTGTTGGTATATAGAGTAGACGATCCTCATAAGGTGAGTCCTCGAAGGGGAAAAATCGAGTCAGTTTATTTGTATTTTATTTAGTACATAAGTGAATATTGATGCTTTACCAGATACCCAACAGGAATAATGGGGTATTTGGCATTGCCACTCTCATTGGCAAGTGAAACGGTGATAACAATACAATGTCGGTGTTAGCTAGGTAGGTACAAAGATAGATGAAAGTTGCTGCCCATCTCTTGGTGAAATCCCTTGGTCGAATCTAATGACATCCAGGAGCGGTTATCAAAGGCACCCCTATTAACTAGAAACCTTTAAAACTACGAAAAAAAGCTGACCAAAGTTTGCGTTAGAAATTACGCCTAGTAAGTAGTCCGATGATGCTGCTCAATACAGATCATCGGACTACTGAGCCTTTTAGTCCGATATTTACACATTAGATACACAAAAAAAAATGGGAGACTAGGTATAGAAAAAAAATAGGTACCTATCCCGATTTTTCTTTTTCCACCAGTCATGTATGTACTTGTGTACATTAACATTATCGGTTAACTTTTTGAAGAATCCACTTGAGATGTGTATGGAAGTCTTAGAAACTCGAGATTTCCAACTCTCGAGTCCGTTTATTTTTATTTTATGTTCTATTTTCATTGAAGCTTTCAGTGTGTGTGAACTATTGCTTTTTCTATATATATGTATTTGAATAAATTTTAAATGACTGACAATGATTTTGAAATATTAAATCGTGGGCGTGGAAGAGTTTTACTGTTTGGCGGAAACCAGACTGGAGCTCTTTTTCTATAAATATTATTACGTTGCTTAATAGGTACGCTGCCATTACGCCAGCTCGGAATGTCATTCAAGTCTTGTTCAATATCTCCGTTCCTACAAAAGCAATCATTATGAAATTTTGTATAGCTCGGGCAGTATTTGTGCTTTATTTTTGTGTAAACTTCGTTGCTATAGTAGGTATAAGCCGTTTTCGAGTACGGTCATGTGTAGGTTCCTACTCTAGCTTGATCGTTATGCTGGCGTACCGTACCCACTAAGAATGGTCATTATTTCTTAAACCAATTCAATTAAGTAAGTATCATTTGTTTTCTTTAAAGTTATTGTAAGTTTAATTATTTTTAGCTTTTTTTTTGTTTTAAAACCTACGACATCACGTCTCCGGCACCCTATTTAAGAGTTTTTATATTTTCTGAGGTAATGCTAGTAGTCGTTAATGACTTATGTTAGACACCTATAGCGGCGGCTCGGTAAGTCTGATAGGTACCATAACTGTTACACAGTTCACACGAAGAAAGAATGAAAATATGTATTTACAAAAAAAGTATAAGTAATTATCATTACTGCGATCACTAACACGGCTGCCAAGCGTGGTGATCATGGCAAAAAAAAACCCCCTATTGCTTTATTTAGTATTAGGGGAGGCCCATGTCCAATTCAGTGGATTTTTATGGGCTATAATGATGATGATGACGATGATGATACAAGTATACAGCATTTATAGCCAGAATGAATCATAAGACAATTCCACTAAGCCTAAACAATAGGTACTATGTTAAATTGTTTTTTTACGGAGTTTCGGTGAACATCGTCATCTTATGATAAAGCCAAAGGCCTACCCTAGACCTACAGGAAGACAGGCTGAAACTGGGGTTAAATAAAAGTAAGAAATAAGTAACATATTTTTTTATTTTCTGGTCTAGGCGCACTTATCTAATTAAATAAAAATCACAAAATGAAAGATAGTTGCAATACTTTCATATTGCATTTTGTGGAAGCTATACACAAGTAAATCTTTCCAATTCACTTATCTTTTACAAAATAGTTACAGTATTAAATACAGATTGTTATTTGTTTACAATTTCTAATATTTACAAGTCCTTAGAGTCAATTAGGTACCTACAATTTTATCAATACCTACTAATAATTTAACAAACAGGGTTTGTGGGATAGGTATGCAACTTAACATTCATTTCTCTTAAACTTTTTACTTGACTCATTTACATCATCAAGTTTGGTTAATCTTCTTCCCTTGAGGAAAGAGCTACTGTCACTTTCACCAACACTTTGCCTATTACAACTGTTTATATTGGAAGTATTTTGATTTTGTAAACTGTGTTTTTTATCCCCTATATTTTTATTATTTTTAGTACCTATTAATGAATTTTGAATGTCTTTAACTATATCACTGTGCATATTAATAGGAATTAATATTTGATTTTCACTATCTCCTTTCTTAAATAACTCCTGTTTAATTTGCAACATGGACCTTGGTTCCCCCACATCACTTGAAAGTCTTATCGTTTTTCGCAGGTGAATGGTATCAGAAGTATTGTCAGAAAAGTTGCGTTTCACTACAATATCTCCAGTGGGCATTTGTCTTAACAATAATGTAGGACCATCAGACTCTTTGCTATCTTTGTGCTTGCTCGAACTGCCCTTTTCATTTTCGGAACTATCGTCATTGCATTCTTCAACTTCAATTAGTTTACCTAAAAAAAGCAAAAAAAAAATTGAAAAACTTATGATTATAAAAAAGACTTATCAGGGATATTTACATTGATCATAATAATTTTTACCATTCAATGTGGGGAATGTTATGTCAGGTAGCGCTAAATGTGAATCTGGATTGAATTTGTGCATGAGTGTTTTTAGTAGATTAGAGATTTCTTCTCGTTTTCTTGTAACAACTATTTCATCAAACCAGTTAGATAATTGCTTGATGGGGATTGAGTAATCCAAAACTGGATCCTGAAACAGATAAGATAATTTTAATAAATAAATACACAATCCCAAATTTTCTGATAGAGTACATTTTGGCCCAAACGATCAAAACCAAAGTTAAAAGTTCAAGCATTTTTTTTACGACGTGGATGCGCTGGCTTGTAACACCTGGTTACAAGTTGAGATAAGGCCGAAAGATGGAGGCGCACTTCACCCGGAATCCTCAACAAACTCAGGAACTGGCTATCTTACCTCTAAATGCTGGAACACAACAATAAGAGAATTGTTGTTATGGCGACGGAATTAGGTTAGATGGTGGTAGCCAGGCGGAACCAAACAAAGTCCTACCACCAACCAAACCAAGCACAATATATTGTACTCCCATGGGGATCGAACCCGGGACCACTGGATCTGATATCGGTGGGTTGAACCACTAGACCAGAGGCGGTTAACAAGATTTTTGTGTTATTTTTGTACTGGAAAGTAGCTGAAACTGCAGTGTCTAATCAAGTAGTCTCCTTTTCGTGATTTTGTACCCTATCTATACCAATAATCCATTCAATTCGCATTAGGTTTAATACATAATACACTAATGTTGAAGGAACATTATGATGAGCATGGTAACCTGCACTTCTAGGCCAATAGGAAACCACCAATACAAATAAGGTCCATGGGATGAATTATGACCCGATCACACAGGCTAGGGCTGGTGCCCCAACAGTGCAGCAGTGATAACAGTAAAAGTAAACTGATAAATGAATACTCACTTTGAAAAACTGTTCAACATACTGTAGCAGGTACAGTCCGCAATCTGTAAAATTGTTTTGCTGAGGTATTTTTGGACAGCTTCCCTTTATGGTATCCTTGTTGAAAACTTTTGCTGGCGAGACCTACAAAACCAATCAGTTTAGTTAAACATCATCAAGATGCTAAAAAATTTGATACGGAGATGATTAAAACTTACTTTTGCTTGATATTCGCACGTCAGGTAATCTCTTATAGTAGCAACTACTCTCGACCTTGAAGCTCCAGCAAGGGAGTCAAATATCAATATGCAAGGCCTGAAAACAATATGATCCATAAATAAAAATAAAATAAACCTTAAGCAGATGTAGGAGCATGTGCAGTGTTTGGGTCTACAACTACAGTCAGCTTATGTGGACAAGAGGAACAGCAGATCAATATGTAGCTTTAGTACTTGTCAAGTCTGCCAAGTGAAGAAGGGGATGCAAACAAGTGTTATTGCTAAAGATGCACTTTAAAACACACTACCTATTGACCGCGGCTTCGCCCTTTGCGTCGTAAATTATTTTTATGACTATCACCGAGATTATCTGACTTGGTAAAGAATGAAGAAAAAAAAAAATTTTTTCAAATCGGTAGAGAAATGACGCATTTCCGAGGTAAAAAACATATTTTTTTTTAATTCAATATTTGACATCTTCTTCCCACCCCACGGGCCACGGGATTTATAACTGAGAAATAACTGACAACTGTAACTGATAGGTTATTCCTGGTCTATATTATATTTTCAAAATTTCAGCGCAATTCGCTAAGTAATTTTTGCATGAGGGAGATACAAAGAACAACAGCTTTGTGTGGCGATGTTTGAAATCCCAATACCACTGGGACTAATTTATGGAATGAAAATGTCTTATTCCCGGTATACAGCAACATATGTGGAAAAGAAAAAAAAACATCCATTCAAACACGACAGACAGAAAGATATATAATTCACTTGCACAGCTTAGGTACTTACTAGGTACTAACTTAAGATGAAGTGCACATACTTAGAACTAGTAAAGAATACAAGATGCAGATATGTTTTTATGATGCGCATCTAGAACACATAGACAGATAACACTGCCATAGTAACAAAGCTGAGTTAAAAGCCCTGAGCTCAGCATGCTTGCCCTGTGACTGCAAGCATGGCCACAGTGCTGATTTTCAGCACAAGGTGACGTAATAACTAGAAGATAATAACCGGAGTAAATATGATTAAAGTTTCACTTTTTGAAAATCAGTGTGATGAAAGAAAGTTATATTCAGCAATAATAACCAGTTAAAAAGGTACTGATTTAACTACTATCCACTTTGTCAATTTCCTTTACGAAATGTAGTCTGGATATTATTGAGAATTTATCTCTCATAACCATACATCTGTTGATTTTAATGAAACATATAAACCTGGGACCTCCAGGTGAGAAAATGGGAATTTATTCAGCCAACACACATCTTGAATAGTTAACTTTAAAATTAATTGTATAAATAAGTATAAGTAATGTTACTTACTGCTTGATCGGATCCGATTTCTTGACATTGACAGGTACCTCAACTTTCACCTCCTCCTCATCTGAATCGCATTGCATGTCCAAATCACTTTCCTAAAATTTGAGATTGAGCTTTGTAATTATAATGTTCTGTTAATTTTACACTAAGAATAACATCAATGTTGTGCCACCCACCATCAGTGATTATAAATCTTTTAAAGTTTTGTCAAAAACATTTCTATTTTATTGATAGATATGAATGTTGACTTGTCTGACTTTTTAAACTTTAGCTCTTCTTTTCACTTTATGGTATCAGCTGACAGTGGAAAGGAGTAACCTAGCAACAGTTGGTAATTGTAGGATTTTTCCACAATACCCAATCCAACCTCAATGATCACTTTCAAACGCTGTTTAGCCAGTGGAAAGGAGTAACCAAGCAACAGTTTGAAATTGTAAGATTTTTCCACAATCCCCAATCCCACTTGAATGATAGTCTATCTAGCTAGTCAGTCAGTCAGTTAGTCAATCACTTTCAAACGCTGTTTATGTAACTTTTTTGACCTTCAGCTGTAGGGTAGAACCTACTAGTAACTTAAACTTTAAAAGATAATAAAAAAATATACAAACATCTCCTTCAGCTTCATCACGCTCACTCAAATTATCAGAGTCACAATTTAATGTAAGTTGTTCCTGTTTAGTCATCGGAGTGATGGTAGTATTCCCTATGAGCATTGATGACCGACGTTCTGAAAAATTATAATATCAGAATGGCGATGAAATAAATTATCGCTAACATGCAATTGATTGCCTACCTATCTGTCAACAAAAAGCAAGTGATACAGGTAAATAAGTTATAAAGGTAATGATGATATTATGTAAACATCCTAAGGAACTAGTTGCTCAAAACCATCTAGTACAAAAATAATGCACACCTTTCTTCTTTATCTCCTGAGGGGTGACTGTTCGATTGTCTACCATACTTCTACATCCTTCTAAGCTTGGAAAACATATTATTGCCACAAACCAATGACAATTCTCATTAATAGGAACTACTATGAAATCTTTCTCAAAGATATTGACATTCTTTGTCCATGTTTTGACTCTTGCATGTCGTTTCTGTGCTGGTGTGAGTGCACTATCCCACTCATGAGGGTTTGAACTTTTATTCACTTTACTTGGCTTTGTTGTTAGTCTTTTGTAAAAAAATGTGCTGAATATGTGAGTTCTTTCTCTTTGATTGTAAGTCAGCACATCATGTACTAGGTATTTTAAATAGAAGTCAATGATCACATCATTCAGGAATTGATCCTGAGCAAGGCACATGTAATCTTCAGTATTTATAGGTATGCCACCTTTGCCTGGTGGGTAAATGAGTATTTGCCGTATTTCTGCAGGGTTTGAACTGTGAAAAGAAATACCAGTATAAAGTAAAATTTTAACCTCTTTTCACTCCTTAGTTAGTAAGTTTGCATGATCCTTCCAATGATATTCCTAATAATTATACAAAGTTTCATTCAAATCCATCCTGTGATGTGATGATTGTTTATGAAATAGACAGCCCGGCAGAAATGGACTTCAGTATTGACTTCAGTGTTTCCCCCAATTTAAATTTTCAAAATATATTTAATGTACAGATGATATATAACAATAATTATTCTAAAATAGTTATATTTTAATTCTACATACATTACTTGTTTATTTACCTTTTGGCTCCTGAACCTGATGAAACACTGCACGATCTAGTTGTCATCTTTGCAACATTATTGCACTCTTTTGGGCAAGTTCTGACCAATATATCATTAGCTTCCCGGGAGGTCAATTCATCCATGACTTTTCCAAATAGTGCTTTTAATGCTACTTTGCAGTCTTCAGAGATGGATTCCGGTAGTAATGTTATTCTTTTGAAGGGGTCTACTTTTGACATTGGATCATAGTATGGACCTGAACAAGAAATTTAAGAGATCATTATACCTAACACAAACCACTTCATAAACCAAACAAGAACTTAGTAAGATGATGACTTAGTACCTGTTTCATCTACCATATCAAGCGAGGACCTGATGTATAGTCCTGTTCGACTCATGGTATACAAGAATATCACTGGTAGTCCTTTACCAAAATGCACTAAAATTCGGACAACTTCTCTAGACTTTATTTGCAAGGCTACTTCCCGTGTTTCATTTTTCAGTGATGGTGCTACAATTTTTATACCTCTTGCTGATATGAAAACCTAGAAAGGGAATAGTATTATAGTGGCTACTATTCAATGGCTGAGTCCAGTGGGTATTTGTACAATGAGGTACAAGGTCTGTACAAGTACAAAAAGGAAAACTTCATGTGTACATTGTATAGTTTAGGCATGCACCTATAAAAGCCTTACCTTTTCTTTCGGTGTATATCGGTATGATCCAATTCTAATAGTTCTGCAGTTGAGGATACTAGCAAACCCTTGCATATTGCTTGGGTTCACTTCTTCTCTACTGCAATCTAAAAGTATGGTAAGTAAGTATAGTTTAGATATTAGCCAGTCTTCAGAATTTTGCAGATAAGTTAGATACATTTGCAACAACTTACTAACATTAACTATTAAATCAGCTGTGGCATACATTTGTGGCCAGGATAAAACTAAGATTTAACCTTGAACTTGTATTGCATTGCCTACCTACCTGCTATGCATTACAAATCGTGTTGTTACTCTAACCTCGTGTCTTTGTTTATTCCATTAAATGCTACACCGATTACTATTGAGCACAAGCTTGGTTTGAACTGAATGTTGAAATTAAGGTAGGGAATAAAATAACAGTAGCGAAGACAGTAAGATAAAATGGGACTGCCTAAACCCGATAGCGAAATGCGTTTTCAGCATCTTGGCACGAAGAATGTTCGAAGAACGAAACAATGGGGTATCGTGTACCTGAACTCATTATGAAGAGATTCTTTGACATTGTGGATCCCAGAACACAAAATCAGTTGAAAAACGCAGTCAAATCACATGATACAGCTATAACTACAGGTAAATACGCAATCATGTCGCAAATGCATGTCGAAAACCAATCGCAATTTCGGCTAGACCGACGCGACGACATGTTAGAAAATTTTGACAATAAATAAAATGACATGACTGACACTGACAGACAGACAGCACAGTAGGGAAGAACAGATAAAACCATAGACAAACTAACAAAGTATTGTTTGATTCGATTGAACTCTGCATTCTCGAGTATTGTACCGAGGAGGCGAATTTCGTACAACCCGCCAAATTTAAATTGTTATGGCGGCAAATTACGAGGCATAGGTACACATTATACAAATTCCTAACAAAACCAGAGACGATGAGACGATTTGAAGCGAAGTAATTCGCTATTATTATCAACAATATGATAAAGAGGAAATCTAATGTTTCTGATTATGTTGTAGTTTATATCTCCTTAAATCTCGTAAAATGCGTAAGTATTTACAGATTTTGAGAAAAAAATACAATTCAGGGTGGTAACTTTACCGGTGGAGGGCATGTCCCTTTTCTATATCAGCTTTAAAAATGTATTTCTGCATTTACAGATTTTGAGAAAAAGTTTAAGTACTTACAGTCAGAAAAAAATATTTTTTTATGTAAGCATCCCAGCAGATCCAGCAGATCCCATTATTTGTATCGATAACCTCTCGTATTAAGTAGTAGCACATATAAATGCATTAATTCTGCTATTCATTTCTCGGTCAATAACAAAAACACTTAACTTACCGTCCATATCCATTCCTATGCCGCTGTCAGGTATTCCTTCAATTTCACTCAATGACGGCTCTTTCGTGTTGACCGATGGTTCATACTGAAATGGAAGATCACATTAATCTGTTGTACTTGATAGGCATCTTCTAGGTATGGTCACTCTTTTAAAGATCTAATCTCGAAACGTTTGACCATCAGCTCACTTGAAAAACAAATAAAGATGTGACCTATGATGGAGCATGCTTTTCTAAACAAAACCCTTTCAGAACTATATGAACTTACCTGATTGCTCATAGAACTATTGGAGTCTTCTTCATCAGAGCTCAAAGTCAGAATAACTGGTTCAGGATCTGGTTTACCTCTTGGCTTTCTCACCCTCGTAACTTTTTTTTCTGCAGGCTGTTAGGAGAAATATTTTCAATTAGAATTTAACAAATGGATCTTATTTGTTCTATTTTGTGACGTTTTGCTCAGTCTTTGGCTACACACAATTACATACACTTTCAGATAATGACAGAATTTACCAGATTTAAATAGTAATGGCTTGATTTTGAAAATGTGTGCAGTATTATAAATATTGCAGGCAACTGTACATACCTTAGTAAGGTATATGAACAAAAGATCACAACTTTATGTATGCAAGCATCGGGATAAAGACATTTCAGAAAAAAAACTTGTAGTCTGAAATGTTCTCATCAAACTGGGAACCAGCCACGCAAAGAGCGCCCCACCCGGGAATCAAACTCAGGACCTTCGGTTTAAGAGCCACACGCCATACCACTAGACCATGAAGGTGGTTACCTATTTTTTGTATTCTCCGATAATTTTTGTGCTAGCTTTTAACCGCAGCTTCACATGCGTGGTACCCGGATATTATACTAGATTTTACCCGAGCTGTCCGGATGTAATACTAGGTTTTGCCCGAGATTATATCCGGGTATAATATGTTTTGCCCGTGATATAATACTAGCATTCGTCAGCGTGGTACCCGGATATCATATTACTTTTTGCCCGTGCGATACCATGCTATGATACAAGGTTTTGCCGCATGATACCCGGATATCATACTAGCTTTTACCACAGCCTTCGCCCGCGTGACATCCGTATAAAAATTAGGTAGCCTTTGTCCCCTATGACTCATGACAGTTTTTATTAATATCTGTTACGCCGTGAAAAGGTAACAAATAAAAAGAAACAGAAACTATAATACAAGTATGGTTAAATTGTACACTTACGGGTTTAGTTGTAACTGTCTTTGGAGAAGTCTTCAATAAATTAATTTTAATACCATCACCATGTAAGCTGAAAACAAACACAACACGTGAATTATACGAGATTAAATATTACAAGAGCATATGTAATTTTGAGGTTACTATTATTATAGCTGCGCTCTGAATAAAACATACGGAAAATGTTACCGATAAATTATGGGTAAACCTTTATTCAATTGTATATTTCCGTGTATTATGGTTATAAACGGCCTATAGGTAACTCAACAGTTTCAGACCAGTACAAGACGGAAGTGTGCCCAAGACACTAGCTGCATTGGCACGCTGAATAGCTATGCTAATTCGCTGGCGCTAATAAGAGACAGCCCTTGGATCACGCGTTTCGCCTCAATCAAAAGCTCCGCTAGTATTTGAAAATCTGAAGGCACCGCCTCTCCACGGACCCAAGGCTTTGAAACCACAAAAGGCTCGATTAAGTAAATTCTCTATATTTACGCCATTTGTATTACAATACTTGCATTGAATATTTAAACGATATTTTTAAAACTCAAATGTTCATATATTCCATATTGGTTCCTAACTAAATAAACTTTGCACTATGAGTATTTTAAAGCATCCCACCCATCGAGCTAAATGCGTGTTGAGAACTTCGCATCGCCTAATTTTGGCTGCAAAATGTCACTTACTTTGGTTTCTCAATCACAACTCTTTCCGGCTCCTTTTTCTTTTGTTCTGCTTTCTTACTTGCTATAGGTACGCCTTTGGGCTCTTCGGTAAATACTCGTTTGCATCTACAAACATGACGAAATTTAAATGCATTGACAAATTAAACTCAATGTTTTTGGGTATAAGCAAATTGGCATTCAAGAACTTCAGTATCGTCAATAACAACGATCTTACAAGCCTCACAGCTGTTGTGGGTTCGATTCCCACCCGTGACAAACATTTGTGTGATTATTATAGATGTTTGTTCTGGGTATGGGTGTTATCGGTAAGGTGTAGTGTATGGTGTCGTGAGTTCAATGGTTTTTTTCCATCTCAAAAAATGCCCAACGCGTCTAAAGAAATTTTACTTCAATAATACAGGTATTCTATCCATCCTATACTCTATATAGGTATTGTATCTCTATTCCAAGTTAGCTTGATTGTCCTGCACATATCCCGTGTTTAGTTTTTTGCATATAAGTGTTGACTATGATAAATCTTACACTCCTACGAGCGCGCACGTTCAGTTCACGTGTTTCCAACTCATAGTTGATTGATTCAGGCGTTACTTTACGGAGGATTTTGATATTGAAACGGACAATATGAAAACATAAACATAATAAACAAGAAATCCACTTTACGTCGGCCGGGGGCTCGTCAACTTTGCAGCATGACTATATTTCCTGAGTCGGAACATTGTGTCGATTTTATTAATTCAACCTAGCGGATTTATAACAAAATATTTTAATTTACAATAATTATCATTTTTTATGGAAAAACATTAGAAATTAATGATCAATGATGAATGAATGATGAGACATTACCTTTCACAGCGGCTGAAATCATATCCTGTGTAGCCACAAGATTTGCAAACAGCTAACATGCCATCGACGTGCCTCGGCGGAGGCGATCGTTGGCCGGGAGATTCGGGACCATTGTTTACTGGGGACAAGCAACATTTTGTGATTCTATGCTCAGACAAACCTTTGAGATTGACTTCAAAATGGTCAAGGTTCAAGGTCATCTTTAAGAAACTTAAATTCCGTTAAAATTAAGAAAATGTGTACAACCTATATTATTTGTATTTTAGCAAATATTGGGCCAACTTTCTGTTAAACTAGACAAATTTGCTCAGACCTATTTTTCTTATCATTGCAATAAAGGAATTGTAATCACAAATTAGCGAAATGTATATTCACATTGTGGGAAAGTTTAACTCAGGGTAGATAATTATTCAGTTTATGCTAAAACTTCTGGTATTTAATGACCATATTCAGTTTACACAAAAACTTCGGGTACTAAATGACCACCTAATGGGTAACTAGAGAGTCCTATGACTCGCAATTTTTTTTTGGACCGTTATGCTCAGGCTTTTTGCCCGCTCCCGGTCTACCGCGCACATCTCAAGACCTTGAGACTTGAAATTTTCTGGGTAGCTGTGTGGGGAGAGTGTGTGAATAAGAAATATGATTTTGGGAAATTTGTTGTTCGATGACGTCCTGGGCTTTTGTTAAGGTTGCATTTGTTAACATTTTTGATCCTCCTTAGCTAAGCTTGACCCTTGGTTTTTTTTTTTGTGTGGATTATGACAAATCCTTCATTTCAAGAGGAGGCTCCTTTACAAAGAGTAGCAGATTGTTGATGTGGTACAGTTTTATTAACATTTTAGTAATAACATACATACAAAGACTAACGCCTGTTTACCAGGGGGGTAGGCAGAGACACCAGATCTCCACTTACTACGCCACCTCCTCACCTCTTGCGTTATCCACTCTATCACATATTTCATACATGCTTGGTGTAGGGTGCTTCTCATCTGGTTTGAAGTTATGATAAGGCCGAAGGTGGAAGCACACTTAACCTGGATCCGGGATAACAGTCTGAAGACTGTTATAATACCGGATTTCATTCACAAGGCTACATACCAGAATCTGGGCATTGTGGTTTCTCTGGTGTAGACATTTCACTGCTCTGAGTGCTCTGCGGCGTGGACATAACACTCGGGGAACTACTGCTGCTAATATCACCCACTAGCATCTACAAAATGGAAACATTCATTACAATTGCATGATTTATTAGATAAAGTTTTATACAAACATTTCTATAACATATATATAAAGATCACCTATGTTGTGCACTACTTTTATCGTTAATCACGTACATTATAATTTTTAATCATTGTTATTTTGAGTTCTTAGTTTTTCAATAAAAAAATAACTTATGATGACGTGCTCCATTGTGCACAAAACACAGCACTTTCAAAATTGAAAATTTTTTCTTGTCTTTTTTGAAAATTTTAAAACAGAGTTACTCATAAATTTCAAAATTAGAATAAAGCTGGTTTTATGTAATGGATTTAAACTAGATTATCCTTACCAGATTATACCAGTGAAATTTCATTTATTTCAGTTTTTTGACATATTTTCTTCAAATTCTTTTTGAATTTGTATGTACCTACCCGATATTGATCTCTTTTTATCTTGATTTCGTTAATTAGTTTAATTTTGCAAGCTAACAAAGCTGATCACAGCTGTACTTACTATCTAACCATTTGACATTTGTTATCTCTGCTTATTGCATGTTTACAATAATTTATTGTGAAAAAAGTGTAGAAAAGACAAGTAAAGTTACATAACAATGTTAAAGGTAGTGGTTACCCCTCCTAGATTTACGACTTAGGATGAAATGACCAATCAGTTAATTTAACACTTTAATGTGCAAAACTTAAAAATAAAGCACAATTGGTTTTATTATCACCAATTGTGCATTATTTTTAACGAAATTTTTTAAAGATTATTATATAGAACTCCTAACCAGCCAAAACTTGTCAGGCTAATTAAAAAAGAAAAAACTAAACAGATTACAGAAATAAAAATATATATGCAGATAATATACTTTTCTAATGGAATTTACATACCGGATGGTTTTCCAACATTTCTTCAATCCTAGTGGTTGATCCCACTGACACGAAATAATCTATTTCACTACTGGTGTTCTGCATACATTGTATATGAGTATCTTCTGAAAACGGAACACCGACCTGAAAGAACAACCTTGAAATATTATCATCATCACACGAAACAGTACACAGCAAGTAATGGGTCGCTCAAGAGAGGGCTGGGACGTTTTGTCAAAATCACAATTTTACGGTGTTGAGTAACCAGGTTGATGCAGATACTCATCTTCTCGCGATAGTTTTTTTTATTTCGAAAGTCGGCTCTTGATCTCGAAATTTGCAGGCAAGCTTATCAGATCAGAAGGTGCCTATTAACGTGTCACACTAATAATAGTGTGACACGTTAATAGGCACCTTCGATAATAAGTAGAAAGATAATAAGAGCGATAACGCTCTTATTATCTTTCCACTTATTATCGACGACGGGAGAAAAGGGATTCTTGACTGGGACTGCCACTTGTATATCTAGCTTGATTGTTTCTAATGCAAATAATACATGGAAATGGAAAAATAATTGGTTACCTAAAAATTACCGATTTCAGCAATAAGGATACACTGAGTCACTTAATGTTTGTATTTATGTTAGATGTAATTTTTGTGTACTGTTTATCGTTTCAGCTGGCCTGCTAAGGAATATGGAAAAAAAGCTGTGTTTATAAAAAAAGCCCTAGAAAGCTGTGTTCTAGAATTTTAAGCCCTAGAAAGCTGTGTTCTAGAATTTTGTATATATATTGATACCTGTTCAAGAACTTCTTGTAGCGTGCAACTCTCTTTAGGAAGTGTAAATGTAATAAGTCTTTGTTCTCCATTCTGTAGGAATATTAACATTTTCGCGGACTGCGGTTCTGCTGCCTGCTCCGAAGGGCCTTGGGTTGGGACTTCGGCGTTTTCTGAAATTAGCATAATATGTTTACTTAACTTATTAAATACAGATCTTAGCACAATATGTTGACCGTTAAACAATCAGCGTAAACGAAATTAAAAAAAAAAAAAAAAATCGAGAGTGGACTTTTATAACATTACGTTTTCATTAGAAACGATTTGTTACTTTTTTTATTATCACACTCAATGAAAAATCGTAAGCCATTTTGTCTCTGTGTTACGTTTTCATGGCTAAAACTGTGATACAATTTGGCAAAGATATAGTTTAGTTTCGATTATGAAGTATAGGTAGAGGTATTTTTTACTGGGTATCCATACTGAAAAAACAGTATGCATTAATCATAGAACAAATGTATATTCTTACCAATTTGAGGAACTTGCTGTTGAGTCTGCATAGGTGTTACTCTTTGAACAGGCCTTGGTTGCTCTTTGCTTCTAACTAATGTTTGTCTACCACTTTCCCTGAAAAAATAAGGATTATAAATTATATATTTCTCCTTTACAGAGCAGATTTAAAAGATGTTTAGACTTTAACTAAACACAAATTGAGTCTAGACTATACGACTCATAAAGCCTTTACTTTAATCTTTTTTTTTTCATCTTGCGATCAGTCCTTCTGACTATAATAAGCAGATGTAGGGCGCTCCCTTTCAGTTTAAAGTCAGCCTTCCTCTTCATACCGGCTTTTTTGGTCGAAGACATCACGTTGCATTTTAAGTCGGGAGATGCGGAAACCATCTGTCGACTTAAAAAGCAACAAATGACTGAAGTTGATTCGGGTGCTTAAGTAGTCTGGATTTATAGCTCTGACCATGTGTGTTGGTGTCATATTGACCATGGGGATATTAAGAATTTAATGGACCTATTCCGTAAAGCCTTAACTTTATAATGATAAATAGTTAAGAATGCCATGGGGAACATGACACCATACATAACTTTTGATTCGGATAGGTAACTCGACTCAAAAGGCAAAAGTTAGTATAAAATAAGATCTGAATTGTAATTATCCATAATGTAAGAAAGTTATTACCTAGCTTGCTGTTGCTGCACTTGATTCCGCGGCGTCTGTTGCAAACGTTTGTACTCAGCCAATGTTATTCTTTGTCCCGTATTCAAGGTAAGGACTTGCCTCTCCTCATCAGGGTCTGGGTCCAATAGCATCTGTGTCAACGTCTGTGGCTGTTGGATATGCTGTGGTTCATAAGACATTTGCTGCTGATAATGCTGGGTGAAGTTCATTGCTTGTTGAGACGTCGTGTGAGTCGGACGCATGGTCGGCGATGGTGCGTTGTATTGCGGTACGTCAGGCGGCTGGTGTTTCTGCACTATGGCAGCGGTAATACTTTCCTCCAAGTCGTCCATGTCACCAGTGTTCGTCTGTATGACAACCTTTGTGTGAAAATATGGTGGGTAGTAAACAAACTACATAGCGCAACAAAAACTAAGTGAATATGTTTTTGGTTATATGTACATAAACGGAAAAAATATACAAAAGCGGAAAGCTGTGCCCATTAACAATTATCGATTCGCAGTCATTGGATTAATGTGATATGATGTGACATGGGAATGAATATGAATATTATGACATCTGAAGGGAATTGCACTGAAACTCAAAATACAAATAAACAACTCGCACGGGAATTTAAAACCATACTTCTACCTATAATTGAAACTCACACCAAATGTTAATTGGTAATCAGTTATAGTTAACTCTGTAGAGCATAACATTTTTGAGTAAAAGTATGATTACCAGAAAATAGTCTAAAATTAAGCTTCTTTCGCTTAGTATCTAGGTTGTGGGTTTGATTCCCACCCAGAACAAACATTTATATGATGAACATTGATGTTTGCTCACTGTGTTGTATTGTATGAAAAGTATTATATCCGTAATCTAGTTCCTATATAACAAGCATCGCTCAGTATGGGACTAGATGGCGCTGTGTGAAATTAATGTGCTGTAATATTTAATTGTTTATAAAAAAAAAACTAGGTCTCAAATTACAGAAGCTATGCTAAGTTTGCGACTAGATGGCGTGTAAATGCAGTCCAGTAACCAGTAATGTGTTGTTTCATGATTCTATTGGCTGCATGGGAGAAGCGTTACCTTCTTGACTTGTTGAACCTGCTGTGGGTGCGGGGATGCCCTCTGCTGTATAGAAGGAAGGGTATTCTGTACGGGTCCATTTTGCCCCGATGCCGAGCTTTGCGATTGAGGCATCTGATGGCTTTGTTGGTTGTGGGTCACTATAGTCCCTTGTGGTGTGATGATGCGGGTGGATTGGATGGAGTTCTGCTGGTGTATCAGCTAGAACATGATAATTGAGTGAACTTAATAATAAATGACACGCATTTTCCTTCTCCATGTCTTAAAATGAATGAATGAATGAATGAACTACTTGAGATTATTGTTATATCACTTTAAAAAATTGCGTGAGTTGAACTTTAAAACACGGGTTTTACCGCCCTCTCGGTCGTTTTCGTTTCTAACGCGATCTCCACGTCAACTGCGGTTGATGATTCACATGTTCAATTGAAACTGTTGGTGCCTACGTCAACATACAAACGTAGAAGTGAGGAAAACCCGTATTTTTACCGTATATTAATTAATTATTGTTGTCACAGAATTGGTGCTTCCAAACAAAGAGAGGTTATAACCAAACGACGAACGTCGAATAGGGTTACTGACTCAATAGGCAACTTAGACCGACTGTTAGCTTTTCAAGTCCGCTTGCTTTGTCTGTATGCATCCTATGAATGGGAAATCTCTTAACATGAGTTGATATCGTGAATTTGGTAATAGAACATATACATGAAATTATATTATGGTTTGTGGGTTGCTCGGTTAATGAGTGAAGCTTGAGTTTAATTGCTTTAGTTAGGTATGTATACTTTGTTATTGTTTTTTAAGCTTATTATCTCATATAATTATCAGTATCTTGGTTTACAGCTTACCGGATGATTTGATAGTTTGAGCTGATTTATAGGTGTTTGTGGGTTCATTTGGTGCACCTGCTGACCCATCTGATGCTGCGCCAACTGATGCTGCGGGTGTTGTTGCTGAGGATGTTGTTGTTGTTGTTGTGGATGTTTTTGTTGTTGGGGGTGTTGTTGCTGGGGATGCTGTTGTTGTTGCGAGGTATGATGCTGTAACGAGTTTAAAGGAGTTCATTCAGAAATGTATGGGACCAAGTCTAGATTGTGTTCTGGCAATTGGCCTGATTTCGTTAATAAATCAATCACATTATTTTTAACAATATTTTTCTTCATAGTGTAAGTATGGTATACTACTATGAACTATCTCTTTCGTCCTCTTGACACGAAAATATATAATACAAGTTATTTCATGTCTTCTAACTGAAAAATCATTCTCAGTATTGAATAAATAACCTTAAACGTTTGTACGGAAATATGAGCGACCCTAAACCTAAACTAAGAAAGTTTTTTTGGTCTGAAGATAAATTAAGAATATTATGAAACAAATACTCTCATAGAGCTAATTTAGAAAATACTAAAGTTAGACTGGCAACAGTGATTAGGACAAGACAAAATACATTCGTGTGCGTGTAATATGAATGTGTGCGAGGTAAATAGTGCTGCGCCATGCACCACGCGTTACTGCGTTTATCAATAATACTTGATGTGACTTAGGCAGATGTACCTTAAAGTGATTATATTTATGAAGGAAATAAAACAGTAAAATAAAATAATTATTGATTTTTAGCAGTAATGTATATTCTCTCTTTAAGGTTTTACATTAAAATATTTAAAACTTTGCCATTCATTCCGTAATATTTCAGTTTGGAAAAATTACGGGAGTTCACCTACTAAGAAATTAAATCATGTAGTTATCTACATGATTTAAATTAATTTAATTATTTTATTTATAATTTAATATATTCAAAATGCATGAAGATAAGATCATAATGATCGATATATTCATGTTATTTGCAGTTAAATACCATATCTATTATTAAATTACTCAGTATACAAATAAAGGTGAAAATACCATATCTATTATTAAATTACTCAGTATACAAATAAAGGTGAAAAAGGTAAGGCAAATGAGGGATTTGAGGGTAGGACGAGGAATATAAGGTGAAGCATGATACTATTGGTACTGACCTGCATTTGTTGTGGTGGTGGTGGTATGGGCGTACGTGGCCTCGCCATTCTCTGCGGTACTTGCAATCCGGGGCGAGGTGATTGCACCGGTCCCGCTACCACCTAGGCAGGGTATATAGTAAAGTACAACTATACTAACTGGCAAAAGCTTTACAGCATAAGACCTCAGACCTCCTCAGACCGTTGAGGATTCCGGGTGAAGTGCGCTTCCACCTTTGGCCTTATCACAACTTGAAAAATCAGGTGAGATGAAGGCGAAGCACCACATCAACAACAAAAATAAATTCGTCAGAAATATTGTAATTAGCCAAAATTTATCCCACAGTCATAAGTACCCTTTCGACACTTTTATTCCATTTTTTATTGTACGACGTGGAAACGCTTGCCTTCATTTCACCTAGTTACAAGTTAAGATAAGGCCGAAGGTGGAGGCGCACTTCACCCGGAATCCTCAACTAACTGAGGAACTACCTACTGCTCTAAATGCCGGAACACAACAATTTTAGAATTGTTATCATAGCGACATAATTAGGTAAGATGGTGGTAGCTAGCCAGGCGGACTCAAGCAAAGTCCTACCACCAACCAAACCAAGCACAATATATTGTACTCCCCTTGGGGACCGAACTCGGGACTTCTGGATCTGAAATCGATGGATTGAACCACTAGACCACAGACGCGGTTAAATCTTCTAAAGAAGAGGCTTCTGGGAGGTGTGGGTAAGAAACGAGCATTATGCTCTTATTTCTGGCTTCAACTTCGGTGACAACTGCTGAGTCATGTGGTTTTACCGTGAAAGGAGTAGCCGCTAGAAGTTGACCTTTCAGCGGCTTTGAATGCAGGTTAGTTGTTAGTTTAGTATGCTATTGGCGAATACATTAATTATTACTAACATTCCAACAAGACAAGGGTACTTAAAGCCATTTATTTTTTAACAAAATATTTTGTCTTTTCTAATTTTAAAATTATACACAGTAAAGGGATGCACAAAATAGGCTCTATTTCTATAAAGAAGAGCTAGGTGAGCGTAGCAGCTCACGAGGAAGGGGTCTGGGCATGGGCAGAAATTTTGTAATTAGCCAAAATATATCCCACATTCATAAGTTTTTTATTTCACACGTTTATGGACAGCGGGTTTTGGCCAAAGGGTGTTGTTTACAGAAAGTTCTTTGGACGTCTGTCAAACGACACCGCGTTTACGTCATCGGAGCGTCGATGACACGTGATTTATAATTTAAATGTATATTAATCTCTAAGGTATATATTATATGGGCCCTAAGTTAAGTAACTTTTTTGTAAACTTTCTTTGTTACCAGAAATAAATAAAGTTATTATTATTATTATAAGTATCCTGTCGACATTACAAACAGACATTAATTTTATTCATAGATTTACCTGCATCTGCTGCGGATGCATCGGAGGGCGTGGTCGCGGTGTGCCCGTCTGAGAATTCAAGGGTGTATTCAGGAGACGCGGAGTCCCACGCGGGCCTCCGACTGCCACCCGAACCGGGGATGCCGCAACCGTTCCCGCTATCTGGAATACGAATCGGGAATCATTGTTTTCCAGAATTTATCATCAAATATGTTTATACATTTTAGATAAAAAAAAAACCCCGTGGCGGTCGTGGCATAAGAATCGACCCCTCCTAATAAGCCCATGGATGTCTAAAAAGCCGACTAAGGGTTCTCACCAGAAGAAGGGCAACAGCTTGATTCTATGCATAATCTCTTATTATATAATCATTTGCTACGATCATCAAACCCCTTAATATTTAGAAGACGCTCTGTCCAGCAGTTGAAACTAATGGGCTGTTGATTTAAAAAAAATCAACAAGCTTGTTGTCTGACCACATTTTTTTATTTATTACCCTGATCAAAACTGTGTTTATGATGAAAATGTATTTATCATTTGTACTAAGCATTTACAACGACGCCTATTATTTCTCAATAGGTTGATCCCATATAAATGAAGTTTGTAGTTCTTTTCGAAACGGCAAGGCCGATTCATATTAGCTCCATTAACGTATTTTTTTAGTTGCGTGCGTCACATTATTTTTTATAATAAAACTTTGATATTCCGATATTCTTCCATAAAGCACTAATTTTCATAGACAGAAAAACAATTAAAAAATAGCGGGAAATAGTTTTTTATTACTCAGCTTCTCTGGTAAACCTTTGTAATCTTTTTGATAATATTATAACCAGCCAAGTAACAAAACGAATAATCTTAAAAAATACGAAATTTGTAACTGTCTCTAACTTATTAAAATAATCAAGTATTTAGAGGGATCTTCCTCCGTTTCAATCCAGTTTAACTTGGCAACGGCACGGCAGACATTCTAAAATTATCGGATATAATTTCAAATTTATTTTGAAATGATTAATAGTTCTTATCATTACCTTAATAGTTCCTAGTTTTAAGGTTACTGTTGTTTTTGACGTTTGATAATGTTGAAATTTTAATATTAAACGGCAGTTCATTCAGTTCAGTTCACATATGTTTACGGATATGCATATGAACTTTCACACATTCCCAACAATTTGTACCTTTTAACTTTTATTTTTAAATGTTCTAAGAATAATAAACTACCCACATGTCAAGAGGGGGCGATACTGGCCGCGACACAGTAATAATACTATTTGCGGTCAGCATCGTTGTCATCTGTTTTTAAGTATATTGAGATGAGATAAATGAACAATTATTATTTTTCAATGAACACCAGCCTAAGTATCCTACTAGTCTAATAGTTACCAGCGGGTTGAGCAGTCGGGTCGAGGCAGGCATGGCGGGGCGGGGCGCCGGGCGCCGCGGTCGCACTGTCCGTACCGGAGTCCGTACAAGAGCCACAGGGCTCCCCTGCATCTGAGAAGTGGCCGCGTTTAGCGTTGTGTTCAGCAAACGTGTCTGCGGCGGTCGATTCGGCGAACCCTGTGAAGATTGGCTTCTGTTAAATACCTAATAATAATTTTAACCGCCTCTAGTGGTTCTACCCACCGATTTCAAATCCAGAGGTCCCGGGTTCGGTCCCCAGGGGGAGAACAATCTTGTGCTTGGTTTGGTTGGTGGTAGGACTTTGTTTAAGTCCGCCTGGCTAGATACCACCATCTTACCTAATTCTGTCGCCATACCAACAATTCTAAAAATTGTTGTTATCCGGCATTTAGAGGTAAGATAGCCAGTTCGTCAGTTAGTTGAGGATTCCGGGTGAAGTGCGCCTCCACCTTCGGCCTTATCTCAACTTGTAACGAGGTGAGATGAAGGCAAGCGTTTCCAAGTCGTACAATTAAAAAAAAAGTATTTTTATTGGTGCGAAAGCGATAATAGCGAAGTGTTTGACCACAAGCTTACTTGAAAAACAAGTAAAGCAGTGGCCTACCATGGAGCATGCTTGTCTAAACGGAAGCTATCGCTCTTGACTTAAATACTCCAAGATTGTACTCATGTGAAAAAAAAAACGAGGGCAAGGAGTTAACTTTCCTTACCAGTATTAATGATAAAGGAATATAACTTGCAATGTATCTTTTAGGTCAACTCTTGGAAGCTGAACAGAACCACTTGAAACTTGACATCCGATTGAGTTGAAATACGTGCAACACTCAATATTGTAATACTTTCAAAATGGCCGTCGCCACAAGATGGCGGATGATGTATTTTTTGTGAATCCCCTTCAAATTGTCAAATGAAAGCGTTTGAAGAATAGAAAACGATTAAGTTAGTGAAATGTAAGGTAGCAATTCTCACAGCCTGATTGATGTAAGTCTGCATCACAACTTGCTGATGTTGCGGAGTCATGTTCAGCTGCTGTGGTGGCATGTGTTGCACCTGAAAAATATAATAATGAACAGTTGTTTAATATATAGCAAATTGGAGCGCTTTCGAGGCGACATTCAACTTTAAGATATAATCATCACTCCACCCACGAGCAAATTACATTACCTGTTGATGTTGCTGCTGTAATTGGTGTTGAAGTTGGTGCTGCTGCAGCTGCAGATGTATCTGCTGCTGCTGCTGTTGGTGCTGCTGCTGCAGATGTTGGATTAGCTGCGGCGACGCTCGCGATAACTGCTGCTGCGGCTGCTGCAATGTTGCAATCAATGATACATGCAATCTTAAACTGGGAATAGGAGAATGGTATAGTACGCGACAAACAAGCTGTCTTCTGATAAACTACGTGACATGTGTGACATGGTTACTACGTGACATGGTTGGTGTGGGGTTCAGACAGTTGAATGGCTCAGATACTTCATATACTCGACCCTCCACGCTCAACATCACCTTTTTGACAGTCGCGTCGAATATTTACTAAACAGACGGTTTTTTTACCATTTAACTCCGAATAGAAAATCACTAAACTAAAATTTGTATACTGTAATTGATTACCATAATACCTACCCATCTAAAGAGTATGCAGTACCTTCTTTTTTACTTCGAAAATACTTCCAATATAGAAATTATCAATATGTTTTTAATCAAAAGCCTAGTTAGAACCCCACATACCAAATTCAAATAAATTAAACAACGAAATAGCGAGACAGATCTATACGAAATTACGATCCACTATTTTTTTGCCGGCAGTGACGGCGGCATTTGAATTAAGTAAGTGCGTGAGTGTACTTGCGCAAGCTCCCAACCCTAGCTGCCCGTCACCAAACAAGTTGTTTGTCACGTATTATAACATTAATGAAAAAAATACCAATTATAAAGAGCTGAGATTTAAATTCAAGAGATTATGCTTCATAATACAAATACAACAAAATGGGAAAGGTAAGAAAGAAGATGACCAAGAAGGAATGGCTGTTGTCATAGGATAGTCAACGTTTTTTGATATGGACAAAATTTAATAGAAAGTTCTGAATCAGGTTGTTATATAAGTGTAATTTATAATTAGTTCTAAGTAGTAATTAGGCTACTTTTATTTTAGGGTACCTCGCATATGCAATTAAACCTATTTTTCAGAGTTTCTTTTCGTGGTATAGGGATGCAATATGAAAATATTTTTGAAAATTCACACGGGTTAACGGGATCGAAGCCTTGGATGTTCCACTAGTATACGATAATACCTTGCGCAAGCTCCCAACCCTAGCTGCCCGTCACCAAACAAGTTGTTTGTCACGTATTATAACATTAATGAAAAAAATACCAATTATAAAGAGCTGAGATTTAAATTCAAGAGATTATGCTTCATAATACAAATACAACAAAATGGGAAAGGTAAGAAAGAAGATGACCAAGAAGGAATGGCTGTTGTCATAGGATAGTCAACGTTTTTTGATATGGACAAAATTTAATAGAAAGTTCTGAATCAGGTTGTTATATAAGTGTAATTTATAATTAGTTCTAAGTAGTAATTAGGCTACTTTTATTTTAGGGTACCTCGCATATGCAATTAAACCTATTTTTCAGAGTTTCTTTTCGTGGTATAGGGATGCAATATGAAAATATTTTTGAAAATTCACACGGGTTGACGGGATCGAAGCCTTGGATGTTCCACTAGTATACGATAATACCTTGATTTAGAGCACTGAGTATTACCACCAATACGTCTGACTAGTGTACTATGGTGCGTTTCTTTTATGTTTATTGTTATTTAAAGAAGGTGATGATGAAGATGGTATAAGACAATAGATCTATAGGTACTACCATTGACCATGACTGTTGCAACACAGCTGAAACTACAGAGATAAATACAGAAGATAACACACGTTCGTTAATTATAACACCTCATTTTTTATTTTTTTTTATTTTAGAAAATGGCATTACAAAAATAAAAACAAGCAGCCAAATTTGCTTCCAAACTGATTCGTTGTTATAGGGGCTTCGGATAAGGCTGCAACGACCTTCATTGTTTTTTTGTACACAGGTATGTAGTTGTTGCCCTCGATTTGCTTCGCGGCATTTGAAGTATTTGGTTTGAGGAGGCTGGAAGCAGGAGGCATAGGAATACAGGAATATCGTACCTACGTATTGCTTAGCGCTCTGTTGCAATGGATTAGGGGCTGGAACGGCGGCAATACTTAATCAAATCACTCAACATACAGTTTGTTGCGGCGTGTGTTGCTGCTGTGGCGCATGTTGTTGCTGCACGTGTTGTTGCTGCGACGTGTGTTGCTGCGACGTGTGTTGCTGTTGCACGTATTGCGGCGTGCTTTGTTGCGAAGACGTCGGAGGTGGGGGCTGCGGCGGCGGCTGTTGAGCGGGATGTATCGCAGTTGGTTGCGAGAGAACATGTGCCGGGCTCACAAGCTGCTACGGAAATTGCTTCCATTATAACTCGGAAGATCACAGAACAAAAGTTTTGAATAAAACGTGCAGTAATGACATATGATTGTATTGGAAGACTACACAGCTACTTGATATAAAATATTTACTTTGAGGAACAACAAAGAAAACAGAAAAAAAGATGATTACTGATAAAATCAAATTATCTAAGATCTGCTGTAACAAAACACATACATATTTAACTAATCTAACTCCTTTATTTTCTTAGGTACTACCGCTTGGCACTATTACTCGAGAGAAGGGAAATTTTACTTTCCCGTGACGCTATTGGTAGTGCTACAGGTAAAAGTACATTTCCACTATTACACATTACACTACACTGTTGCCAGTAGTTTCATGGGGAATATTATTTCCCGTGGCACGAGTGGGCTATCTATAAGGGCTATTAAGTCTCCTTTATATACCCTACTTGGAACAAGGAAGCAGTACCTTCCTTGCACTTTATATGAGTGGATGAGAAGAAAATGTCAATGTTAATGTTATGCAATGTGATTGTATTTTATTACACCTTGAATCCTTATCGTCTTATTATGATTTGGTGCATAAATAAAAACTGTTTTTTTTTCTAAATGGACGAAAAAGAAAATGTATTGTTTTTCAGACGACATAAAGGCGGCACGGTAGTTCCGAATCGTGATTTCCAATATCATAAGCTACGAGAGTTTAAAAATGGCTCATCTGTATGGCGATGTTCAGCTTATAAGAAATGGTCCGGGAACAATTACAATTAAAGTTAGTACCTTTAACATAATTCATGATTATAACCTGATTTTCATTTAAACTCTTACCACAAAAAAAACTGATTATGATTAATCAATATCTTTATCCTTTATTTTTAGGGGAAGCAATGAATCAAAGCATCGCAGAAACTTCACATGTGTGAACCTTTTGTGGGTAGAAACATAGTTAGTTACTAGGGTAATTGAGAATTTAAAGGATCAAGTAACAAAATCTGACAAACCAATTATTCAATTATAAGATGAAACCTATAATTCGTTTCAAAATAAAGGTCTGAATTTTGTGGCATCTCTGCCCCCAGTTTCAAGTGTGCAACATTGCCTGTACGATACGAGGAACAAAGCACTGGGTGTGTTAAAAATCGTTTATAAGAGTTTTGAAGAAGTTCAAATACCAGCCAATTTTGACTAACTACTATTATGAAGGGACTCGCATTATATTATTTTGTTCGCCAGATTGTAGGCAACTAATCTGTGAATATTTTGGGGATGCGACATTTAAAAGTTGCCCTCTGCCGTTTGCTGAACTATACAGCATACATGGTGACGTCTGTAGCACGGAAGACTCCACAATTGTGATACCGTTATTTTTTGCTTTAATACCAAATAAGCAACAGAACACCTACGAGACTTTATTCAATTTAATAAAATCAACGCTACCGCATTGGTCCCCTGATACATTTCATTGTGATTTTGAATTAGCAGCCATCAACGCGTTGACAGAAGTTTTCCCCGACATTCAACTAAAAGGCTGCTTTTACCATAGGTCTCGAGCAATATGGAAAAAAGCTAAAGCTCTAGGCTATATTAAAAGAAAAGGCTACAAACGTAATATTGGACTTACAGCAGTCCAACCATTGTTGCCGCATGAAGATATATTGCAGGGTTGGGAATATGTAAAAGTGGTGAGTCAAAGTTTGGGCATGCAAAAGTTCATAAATTATTTGGAACGTTTCTAGCTTAATTTTTTTTTTCAAAAAATGTTATGTGATATGGTCTAAAATTAATAAAAGGGTGACGAAGGGTTCAATTACATTACCACGATTGTTAAAACTCCTGGCGGAGTTCCAAAAGACGAAAATGTTAAAAAGCCAACAAACGTACAAAGCGGACTAAAATTGCGATCGACAATGATGATCACATAATAGACATTCTACTTCAATTTATCAATTGAGAATTAACGGTTGGTTACGCGTTGGAGAAGTTGCGATAATGTTTTTTTAGGGTTCTGTACCAAAAAGGTGCTACCATCTAGTTTGTTTGTTTATGTTTTAACATATTTTTGTTATAGGAGATAACTTTTGTTTTTAATGCGATGTAGTGTCTAAGTAAGAAAAGGACAATGTTTTACATAGAAAACAATGAAAACTTGTTTTTTTTTGTCAAATAAATAAATATTTTAATTTTGTTTATCTTGCTTTGATAGATAGTCGTGCCATTGGTAATGAGGTAATCCACGGGAAATTTTATAGTATGCGTTTAATCAGCCAATAAGAATAGTAGTGGCACGGGAAGTAAAATTTCCCTTCATTAATAGTGCCAAGCGGTAGTGCCTAAGAAAATAAAGGATCTAACTCTATAGGAATTAGATTAAAAGTTTTGTAGTCTACAAAACTTTATTCTGTAAGTAGGTCTAAACCTACTTACCATCAAATTATAGAAATAAATCAACTATGTAACCAATGTATCAACTTTGATGAACTATGAATGAAAGGCAAATAAGCAACATAATGTTAGTGTTACACATCTATTTTTACAGTTACTATACTCGTAGCTGAAAATCGAAAAATATTTAAAAAATATTAAAATTAAAACTCAACAAATCACTTTTTATTTCTTTTCCGTGTCAATTGCATGTAGATTCTTCTTCTTCAACTTTTTATAGTACTACTTGTATTGCAATACAATGTATTACAATACTGAATATATTTTAAAACTCACAAGTATTGAGACCAAAGACTTAATTTCTCCAATACTTGCATTCTTTAGGCAGCTCAAAACCAGTCTATTTGGCAGAGATACCCTAAGTATAGCAAAGCAGTGGATATGCTCTATGTAAACCATTAGTGTGCCAAGTTTTAGATAATTATTTGACAAGGTTAAAATCATGCATGAAATACCAGTTAACACCTTTAATATTTTAATATTTATCCCGTCATCCATTATTACATAACTAAAAAGAAAGTTAAACCAAATGGAAATGGGTCATGCAAAGCAGATTATGAGGAAATCTACAACTTAGTTCTGTCAATGCTTAAAGTGCGATTTACACAATTACAGCAAGTTGACATACATGTTGGGGTCGTTGTGGTGAGGATTGTTGTTGTTGTTGCATCAAAGATGCATCAATGATCTGTTGGGCCTGTTGCAAAACAACCTGAGCATCCACAGGTAGCTCAGATGTGTAGTATACCTACAAATAAATTTTCTTTCAGTTAAATAGTTTTCCAGGAAGCTCTTCACACTATCAAAATGCATCTGTTTCACTTCATCACTGTGCTTCTTTAAAAAAAAAATCAAATGCTGTATTTTTGTAACAGGAATTATAAAGTTCCAGTTTGGATTGAGTAAGAAATTTAAAGGTCCAGATACAAGACAAAAAAATGTCATGTTAGCGCAATGCATTTAAGCAAATAAAAACGGGTGAGGCACTGACTTGTCGTTGTTGTAGCTGTTGCTGCTGTTGTTGCTGATGCTGTTGCTGATGTTGTTGCTGTTGTTGATTTTGCTGCGGTTGGAAGTCTGGCCGCGGTGGTGGCGGCTCATGCCGTATGATGTATTGCTGTTGATATTGTAGTCCATCACTTACTACCAACTGAGATTGCACTCCTTCACTCACAATAATGTCATTGGATGGCTCAGCTTGTTGCACAACAACCTTAAAATAATTAGTGTTGATGTGACTCCACCCAGCAACACCTTTCATAATATTTTTATAAGCCCAAGCAGGCAAAGTCAGAGTCCATAGTCATTAAATAAGTAAGATTTTTTTTTACTGTCAAATGTACCAGGTATGTAAGTTAACCTAATCAATAAGCTTACTGACTAATTAATTACTTAATTACCTGAGAGTACTTAAAAGTTGTATGTAATGGCTTAAAATACATGAAATCAGACAATGAGAAATAATAGAAGCACAAGTGTACTTAAAAGTTGCAAGTAGTGGCTTAAAATACATGAAATCAGGCAATGAGAAATAAAAAAAACACAAATAGCGTAAGTCCTGTGCTTTTTGAAAGTGCAAGTCCTGCCATCTAAATGAGGGAGTTTAAAAAAAGATTTCTGGAGTTAATTTAAACCTATTAAATGCCATAAAATATTGGTATTGCTTCTTTACCTGTTGATGTCCATAATGTTGACCATCTTGATTGAGGATAATACCATCCAAACTTAAATTAGGACAATATCTTTGCAATTCTTCTAGTGTCAATGCTTGCCCTTGGCCAACTATTTGGTAAAATTGAGCCATTGCAAAGAGTTAGCCTGTGTACAAAAGAAAACATAAACATAAAGTATGATTTGTAAATATACCTACTACTTAAACAATTAATATTAGAAAAAATAACATTAATTCAATAAAAAGTACAATTCAACTAACTATGTACAAAGAAATCAGTCAGATTACCTAAAGATCATTACAAACGGCCTATAGGTAACCCAACTATTCCAGACCAGTACCAGACGGTAGTGTGAAAAAAGAAATAATTGATACATTTTAATTTAATAGTTTTAGTAGGTTTTTATTTTCAATTATTTGTTATTGGAATTTCTTATTCCTCTATTCCATGTCTTTAATTATTGTTATTCACTATTAGATTGGACCGGGCTTAAAGTGGAAATGCATTTAACACAATATTACAAACCAGACCACTGTTGTATCACCATAATTATGGCTGATTGTTTGACTAAAGGCAGTTAAATAAAATAAATACTTATTTTGGCTGGTTTTCAGCTGCATTTTGGCATATTATCATAAACTCTGCTGCACTTTTTTTTTACATTTGACACTGTACTGAATGTAAGCCACATTTAACTGCAATCTCGCCTGTTTGTGTATGATGATGTACCCTACAATGGAGCATGCTTTCCTAAAACAACCTTAATTTTCACTTATGTCTTACTGTCTTATTAGTGATTAGGTCACCCATGGTACTTAGACATTATAGTCACTAAATGTTTTTGTTGTTCTATAGTCATATTTCTGTGCACAATAGTGTTAATAAGAATTAATGAATGAATTGAATGATTAATTAATTAATTCATTAATTCTTACAGTCTTCCTGATTGGAATTACCAGGAATCACAGACTCCATTACTGTTAAAAATCACACTCTTCCAATTGTTCTTAAATTTTCTTGAGTAAAAATAAATAAGCAAGAACTAGGAAAAAACTGTTGAAACTTCCACAAAAAAATACTCAATGCAGTTTTTAAAAAATATGATGGATACTTGATCAAATTCAGTAAGTGAAATGACATAGATGAGTTAACTGTATCTCCTAATAAACCAACCCTACCTGCAAGTTGAACTGCCAGACTTATAAGTATGGCAAAGCAAAAAATAACTCTTTTTTTTTTCATCACTTGTGAGATACAAATGAGAACATGGATAAAGCCAGGCGTACACAAGCTTTTTAAAAAGCATGCTTGTATACTAATATACTAGGTTCCTACTAGGGTCTCATTACCCAGACCCAGGATATATATAATTCTGTGAGTGGATTAATACTGGTAAATTCCAGGGAACTATGTGAAAAATGGTTTTTGAAAAAAATATAGGTATTTGGGATTCAATCAAAAGTTAAATTTGCAACTAGTAATTTACTGTTGCTGATATAAGTTACTAACTGTAGCTGTAACTTTGCTTGTACAGATTTTACCAGATTGGGGATCAATATAGGAAATCTAAACATTAAATTGCAACTACTGCTATGCTTATTTACTGCATAATTATTTATATTTATCGCATAGGTATTTTACCCATATTTATCCCGAAGTTTTTTAGCCCACGACCACACGCAAACCCTGCCAAAACGTTGGGATAAATATAGGTAAAATAGGATAAATACCCATTTCTCAAATAAAAATAAAGCATAATTATTCAGTCTGTATAGACTTGGTCAATGGCTCCAAAAAAGGCATGTTTTTCTGCTGCAGCATAGCATAATTATATGCGAGCTGTCTTAAACATATTGGTTTGTGTGGTTTAGCCAATTTGGGCTAAAGGTTAACCCTTCCAACTAATACCTCTGCAATGGATTGAGAGTACATACATAGTCTGATGATGTTCATTAATAACTTTGAAAACTGCACAATGCATAACACACAAATTCTAATGTATGTGTGGACATGTCTAGAAAATGTGTTAGAAAATTAAGCTACATGTTAACACATTATTAAAGTTATCAGATTTAATACCTAACACACAATACACCACTTAGGAATCTAAGTGCAGAGACTTTTACAAGTGATAATATTATTTATAATTGAGAGGTGTCAAGACAGTTGTCTACAACCAGTGATATTTTGATACTGAAGAGGCCATAATCTCAACAATCAGGAGGCTGGTTGAAAATTGCAGCAGATGTATTTGTCTGTACTGCAAGGAATAGTGATGTAACAGAATTTGGTATTTTTTTGTAAAACAATAAGTAGGTACCTACTTAAAATTTTATGTAAATTATATTGACATAAAATTGAAATATGCTTCCCTAGCAATTGATGCTCATTATTATATGTACATTTTGTAAAATGTTAACATTCAGTCTATTACTCACAGGTAGAACTATGGATAATTGGACCTTTCAAGTACATCATGCCTTGTGTACCTACATACACACCATGTACAGAGACCAATTAAAGCTATCAGAATCTATGTTCACGAATTTGGTAACAGTAATGATAAACAGATTGACAGGTACATACACCCTGCCTGACTGAATGGTACGTACGGTTTATTTCAACAACACCAAGGTGCTTCAGCTCAGCGATTTCATGACTACATCCAGTATGGCGACGCAGCCACCACCGAAATTCGTTGCACTAGCTAAATAGTTCTAGATACAATCATTATCACTGCTAGAACTAAATGGACACCAAGAAAACACTTTCTATACAGTTTACATGAGAAGAACGAAATGGCTTCGATTATCTTCTGGATCCAACCTAAATAGTGTCGCAGACAAGTATTTCATGAAGATTTTAGACCACAAACGATTAAATTCTTACCATTAATAACTAGAGACATTCTAAATGCCATGCATGTACATTTTGTATGAGTCTAGTCATCAAAATCCTTAATTTTTCAACTCAAACGCCAAATCAAGAAACAATCTACACTATGGCGTGTGTGTCACTTTTTCATTTTTTTCTTTATGTTGCTTCACCTGAAAAAACAAAAAATAGGAAAAACATCTAAACTTTACGATAGACAATAAGTCACATTCACGACTATCTTACTGATTTTGTGAAGGAGTGAGTAGCATCCTATAATCGAAGCTTGTTATCGATTATTAAATCGAAAGATTGAGTAATTTTGAGTTATTCGTTCAAATCAGATGTATTTTTCTTTGTCGCGTGTTGTAGTGTTATACATCGGACGATGATGGTCCTGGTGCCAGGTAATGCAAGGCTTGTTTTGTTATTGTACAGCCGATAATACGAAACAATTCGAACCGAAGGTTTTTTATTTAATCTTTTATGTTTTACATGGGTATCGTTTTTGATTAATTTAAATTAAAGGGGAACTGATAATAAAAATAAAACAAGGTACCTAGGTAGTTACCCACTCATGCGCTGCGGGCTGCACTTTGATACCCGACGCGTATGTGCCAATGCGGTGCAGGCTCGGATCCGTGGCCACTGCTGATTCCGAACTAGTGGTTGTAAAATGTTATTCATTCGATTTTATGACGTGACACTACCTTTCATTCAAATGAAATTGATTTTTATTGGACATCTCTATTGCTCTCTATTGGTCATAGAAGAGAAACCAGCCCCCCCCAACACCAGAGGCCCTACTCTAATTCACCGAAGTACGAAATTTCGGGTTGCGTTGCGTGCCATTGATACTCTAATAAAACGCAATAATGGATGTAAAGAATAAGAGCAGGCCCTCAGTGCCGGTAAGCTTTGCGTAAGTTTGTTGTGTGCGCGTGGACTGGGTTCTAAGAAGATATCTATACAATAAAAATCAATTGGTGTTCGTTTGTCTCGCTAAAACTCGAAAACGGCTGGGCCAATTTATCTGATTTTGATTTTGAAATGTTTGTCGTAGTTCAGGAAAGGCTTAGACGTTGAGAAAATATGGAAAAATTGCGAGGAAGATAGTAAAAACAACAGTTTTATTTTCCCATATAAACTGTTCTACATACTTTCCTGTCAATAAAAAGTACAATTAAACTAACTATGTACAAAGGAATCAGTCAGATTAGGATTAATATATATTAACCATATATATTAATCCTAATCTGATAATATATATTAATTATTAATATATATTTTATTTAACGGATAAGGACCGTTACAAACGGCCTATAGGTAACTCAACTGTTCCAGACCAGTACCAGACGGAAGCGTGCCCAAGACACTGGCTGCATTGCCACGCTGAATACCTATGCTAATTCGCTGGCTTAAATAAGAGCCAGCCCTTGGGTCACGTGTCACCTCAATCAAAAGCCCCGGAATATTTTTGAAAACCCGGAGGGCACCAGCTCCCCACGGACCCAAGGTCTCCTTTCAAACTTTCCTGTCAAACATTTGACGTTCGTCCCTTCGGTACAGTAGACTCGGGTCCACTCGAATTGACCTTAACTTCTTCGTTCAACCGTTTTATCGATTCCGCCAGTGTCGAGTATTGTAAGTGTCATAAACAGAAAAAGTGGGCAAAAATATTGAGCAACTCGAATTGAAAATCAATTTTAATATTTTGATGGTTGTCATTGTTTGGAATGCAAATAAAAAGTCTTTATTGTGCTATTTCACACACATGATATCTGTTTTAGTGGAATATTTTAATTTTAAACTCCTCCGAAACGGCTTGGATTCCTATGAACTTTTGTATGTATATTAAATGGGTCTGAGAATAGGACGTAAACTATTTTTCATACCCCTAAGTGATAAGGGTGGTCCACCCCAAATTTATTTTATATTTATTGGATAATTTTTATTTTGTGATTTAAAATTAAAAAATACAAATCTAAATTTTCACTCTTCTACTACAAACCCCTATTTTTAATAGTGATATTAGTACTTTAATAATATTCTACTCTCGACGGTCGATAATTGATCAGTTACCACTCGATCAGTTATTCCTAAGCGTCTACCGGTGTCACTTCTCATCACGTAAATAGCACAGAGTAAAGATGAGAATGGAGCCGGTCTCCTGTCTTTCTCACACAATAAGCTTTATCTCACTCACTATAGTCTGGCCTAACCGTTTTCGGCCATTATCATTGATTGCTATCGAGGATCATTGCATTGTCATTGCCAATTTACCACTCAGTCAAGTATGCATTCGCACAAATCGAAGTGCAGCTAATTTGAGGAACACTAAAATGAATTGCAGTATAAATGTAAACTGTAGAAATGGCAGCGATGGTTACTCGCTGCCATTTCTACAGCGTCCCACTTCTGATTGGGGAACAATGAACCATTTAGGACCGCATTATGCTCGCAGTTTCGGCAGGACAAGGTGGATTCTTTTTTTTAGGAGCACCAGGTGGAGCTGGCCAAACATTCCTCATTTCGCTAATTCTCGCCGAAATACGATCAAATAATTGCATTGCATTGGCCTTGAATCTGGTATTGCAGCAACTATATCGGATGGAGGCAGAACAGCTCATTCAGCATTTAAACTGCCACTAAATATTCAAAATAATCCAGACTCTGTGTGCAACATAAATCGTTACTGTGGCGTAATGTTGAAAAAGTACAGCTAAAAGTAAATATGCGCGTTTAAATTCTTCAAGATCCATCCGCTGAAATATTCTAAAAACAACTGTTAGATATTGGTGATGCAACAATTACATGAAAATACTGGGTGCATACAATTGCCGACCGATTTCTGCACATTCATTGATTCGCAAAATGCTCTCAATGACCAGATATTTTCCGATAAACTCACACAATACTTCAATCATGAGTGGCTGGCAGAAACAGCAATTTAAACAGCAAAAAATGTGGACGCCAAAGATTTGAATTTCAAGATACCTACTACAGTTGTTGCTTGGGGACTTGGTGTTATACAAATCTATCGATACAGTTTGCGATACCAACGAAACTGTAAATTATACAGCAGAGTTTTTGAACTCATCGGATTTGCCAGGCATGCCACCGCATCATCATATACAACTGAAGGTTGGATCTCCGGCTATTTTGCGATTTTTAGAGGCCGTAGTCGTTCACAGCGCTCCATCACTCTTTCAGTCAGATACAACATCCCAACACACTTATAATAAGTTAGTTATCTTTTATTTGACTACTAAAATATTCACCTGAAATAATTTATATGGCAAAACAAAGTTTGCTGGGTCAGCTAGTTTATTATATTTTTTTCTACTGGACAGTTAGTTTTGTATCATTATTTAATTACGTTTTTTATCTACGGTCTAAAATATACGAAATCAATTTTGTTGTTTGTACTCGGAAACAATTAATGAATGAGCAAGTGAATGAGACATATGCAAAAAAAATCTTTTTGTGTTTTATATTAACTGAGCACTTGAATTTTATTCAACAGTGAATGTTCATATAACGCCTAACTAATTTATTTTTTAAAACTAGTCTTAAAAATTAAAAACATTGCACGTTTTTTGAAATAACTGTAAAAGTGCAAACCCACACCGCGCTATTTGCGGTTGGTAAATTGCTACCAAGGTTGTGCGGGGCCATCGCCGAGTGGTCAAAGATTGATAGACGAGCTAAAAATCCAAATCGTTAAAATAGCTCCTGGTAATTGCATGACTCAAACGCAATAAGAAGATCAAAAATATTGGGCTCTAGAAGACTTAAAAGCAAATATTGGGACCAACATTTTGATTCCGACTACAAACAAGCTATTGATATAATGTAATGATGATAATATTTTATATGTAGGTAGGTTCCTACTAATACTGGCAATGACTGCGAGTTACGCTTCATGTTCATAAACACAATTGTATTTTAAATAAAAGACCACGTGCTTGAACAAGCACGTGCTAGAGGCTAAAAACTCATACATATCACAGCGAAGCCACGTCTAAATTTAAAACGTGGGCTATTTTTGGGAAGCTAAAAGACGGTCAAGCTTTTTGTAACAGTGTAATGCAGGAAAGTCGGAACATTTTTAAAGCTCGTTTTAGTAAAGTAGCGTCAAAACCACAATGAGCAGATGAAAATGGACAACATTTCGACTGAACATGGTAACAAAGACTTCAGAAACTTTTGGAAATCTAATAATAAATAATAATAACTTGATTAGACCGGGGCTTTCTATTGGTTTTACCTAGATGATATAAATTATACGGAAGGAATAGCGGATATTATGTATTGAAGTAACTTTACTGTAAAATCACCTTTGCGATCATCGCAGCTTCTCAGCGACAGTGTCAAGACCATCCTAACTACTGCTAAAGAGGTCAGAAAGCCATAAAATCTATGTTGCGTGGTGAACCTCTTGGCAACGATTGGCTAAAATTTTACTAAGATTGAACATCTCAAGCACGCAGGATTCCATCTGCCAAGAGTGTTAGCAATGTAGGTACTATAAGTACTCTTTGTATTGGTCATTTGTTTTTGCCAAATGAGATGATGAAGACGGTGGTGGTGCCAATTATTTAAGCAAAACAGGTGACACCAGTGATAAATACAAGTACCTATAGACCAGAACTACCTCCCTACTATATTAGCCAATGTCTATAACAGCTTGTAGGTACACCAGACAAGTTTTTTTATGCTACATGAAAACCAATTTGGTTTCCAAGCGGGTCTACCGCTTGATTGAAAAAATCAACTAAAATGTAATTTTGAGATAAAATCATAACTGTCAAATACCACATTACGAGGAATATTCCCGTATAATTTCCTTGACATTTCTATGTCTTGGTTTGTAATGACATCTTGTGGCAAAAACTAGAAGATAAAAAATGGCTAAAGGAAGTGAATTAGTTGGGGAACATGTTGGGAACTGTACAAGTTAGAGTGCGGGGTGAGGCAATAAGGGCTGTTATATGGACGGCATGGCGTTGCTCAGCGCGACTTTCGTGGATTGTCAACAAACTAACTTGACTGACCTATAAAAAAAATTAGATAGGTTAAGGTCTTGTACGCTAGGCTAGATGGCTTCAGGAAACTTTCAGAGCACACCTTAAATTTTTTAAAACCTATAGCATTTTTTTTGGATATTGTGTCAGCCAATAAGCTGTTAAAACCAAGAGGTACAATGCACAAGACTACGGGGGTTATGCACAATACCTACACCCCACAGCGGGACGTCATAGCAGGCTTTAGTCACCCTCACAAAATAAAAATGCTGACACACAAACCAACATCATGGTACCGTTTAAGGCTGCGTTACCCAATTTAATTAATAAATATTAAAAAATATAATTCATAAATTTATCATATATCATTAATAATTAATATCCCAAATTAATTCATTCAATGCGATTGTGATTGATTATCACTCTTCTTTGGTTTATATTTTTTATCTTTTTTATAGATAAACACCCTTACCATACCACCTCGAGTTCCCTAGTTTTTGATAGATTGAGTAGTGATTACGGCTAGGATTACGGAGCAGCTAGCGGAGTGATCCCAATCCCTATTACTGTTATGATACTCTTTGGATTCTTTACTCTTTGGTATATGCGTGATCTATAACTACAGATTATATGATGACCATCCATGTAGTATTAGATTAGATCAGCCAAGCTACAACAACATACATACTCTTTGTGCAACAACATGGTCTTTGATTTGATAGAGTACAATACATAACTTTTTCTTGAAATTCTACCTGGTTTTCCACTTATTTAACACCCATATTTTAACAAATAACCGTGTCAACTCCAAGATTTCGTTCAGCAGACTGAATTTTAATCTAACTAGTTTTATGCCATAGTGTCTGTCAAAGATTGGAAATGGATGATACCGTGGTTTCTCCAGGTAAACTGCAGCTAGAAGTTGTTAGTCATTACATCAAATTTATGTGTTGTTACGTTCTTATTTTTAATGTTTAAGGGAACAAAATGGTAGATTCAGCATCTGAAAGTGACTCTAGCTCTCTTGATGGCGGAGCTATGTTGCCTCCCAATACGGTATCTCGTGATCAGCTCCAGAAACGAATTGAATCTCTACAACAACAGAATAGGTAAAATATTCGTAAATTGTGGTGTAATTCTGTGTTTTATACTCACATTGACATTAACTGGTCAAATGCGAGTCGGACACGCACACCGAGGATTCCTTCCGACTTCCGACCGACTCACACTTCAAGGCATGCGTTATTTTGAGTGTAGTTCTTGAATTTGTCCATGTCCGACTCATGCTTGGCTAGTTTTTAGTATTTGTTATAAGACTGTAAGGTAAGCACGATTCTTACTCACACCAAGCTTAAAACCTACCATTTTCACAATAAAAATCTTTGATAAATCTAGCATCAATAGTAAAACATATTTTGTATCTGGGTTTCCTCCCAATTTTTTCTATTAGTTGTCAAAAAATCAAAATAAAGATAAAGAATTTTAACCGGATCTTTTAAGGATGGATAGACAGATGCCAAATAGAGTCTCAATAATATGGTCCCGCTGGTCCCTTTAGGTATAGAGCCCTAAAATCCCTTTGTTATATAACATAATAATAATATTATAAAAGGCTGTATTTGTTGAATTGAATTGGTGCTATGCCGTAAGCCAAGCCAAGAGGATCCTTTTTTTTATTTTATTTTTTGTTGTTGATAGCCAAGCATCACATATTCACTCAGTACTTAAATACTCCAGTTTTTTTTTATACAACTAGGAGACTGAACAAACAAGTTGGCTATAACAATGCCCTTACTGCATAAGTCTCATCAACAAAGAACATAGCCTACACCGCACTGCATTGCACCCGTAAAAGTAATATGCCAAAAAGATCTTGGTATCCACACTAGATCAGATCTAAAATGTGAAAAAAGAAAGCTCATTCTATATTTTTGTGCCTTTTGTGTCCATATCACAGTGTTTGAATTCTAATAGTCATTGTCCATGTTTCAGTCACTTTTTTAATTCAAGTTTTATTTGTTTGTAGCCAGTTGTCAAAATAATTTTTGCAGTTGTTTACAGAACTTATATACATACATCGCTTTTACATACATTGACAAGACCCTCTTTGTAAAATTGTATAAGACTTATTTGAGGCCATTACTGGAGTATGGTTTCCAAGTATGGAAGATTTATTTAAAAAGGATATTGAATTATAAGAATGAGTGCAGAGCGTAGAGCTACAAAAATAGTGCCAGCCCTTAAAGATTATCCCTATGAGTTGTGTCTCAACTAGTCTCTAACAAGTAGGTCTGGCTACATTGGAACAACATAGGCAACATGGTGATCTAATTGAAACCTACAAAATTCAGAAAAAATCATATACTGTACCAGAATTATCAGATATATACAGTTTAAGCTTGGATAGCAAACTGCGAAGGCATTCACTAAAGCTACACTAATCAGTTGACCAGGAACCAGTAGCCCATGTAAACACATTTAAAACCTGGAATAGTCTGTCAGAGACAGTAAATAGTGCTCCATCAGTTAACTCATTCTATGCACACATCAGCTGAAGCTGCCTGTGTATAAACAATAATAATAATAATAAAGGTGTTAAGCCTCGTGTGCCTGTAATTTCACTGGCAACCATACCCTTAAAACCTTAGTACTCGTCCATTCCTTACCAGTATTAATGATAAAGATTTCTGCACAATGGAACATTTACAAGGTACAGGTTGTAGCCTGCTGTACATCTACTAGTCCGGTGATGGAAAGAGGAAAGAGGATCCTAACACAAAGATAAATCCCAGCCAAACCAAGACTAGCATATTATATAGAGGTTATGTCAAAAAAGTCTTATTTTATGTCTGCATATTTTTTGGATATACAGGTTTTAGATAATTGAAGGAAATCTTATGTTTGTAGAGTTCTGAAGGTGGAGTTAGATACATACAAACTCCGTGTAAAGGCTCTACAAGAGGAGAACCGTGCCTTAAGACAAGCATCTGTGTCTATTGTGAGTATGATATTTGTAGCGTTACTTGCTACTACTACTACTATAACTAGTCTGCAAATATTTTGTTTATTTTTAGTGCACTTCATATTTATTTAACATGAAAAACTATGTTACAATTTTATAAAGCCTGCCAATGAGTAATTTTATGCTAGCTTAGTATAGGGTAGGATTTATTTTAATTAAAATTGGACAAATACTTTAAAATAATTCCTATTGTAATACTGTCATGTTATTTAGAAACACTTACTGTTTTTTTTGTGATATTAAATTTCTAAATAGAAACTGTCATAAATTTGACATTGGATCTGAAATAAGGGGAGACACTTTGATATTGTGTTCTTTAAGTACTATCATGTTAATTGTCACAACATGATTTACTTTCACATTACACAAACTCAAAGGATTAGGTCTTTTAAGTCTTTTTACTGTGTTTTTTATGTCAAGGAGCTGGACCATTCACTCTACATTCACAAGGTCTTTGTTTGTGAGCCTGTGCATGTATTTTAATAACTTCATTTACTAACGCTATGTTAAGGTCCTTCTGGAGCTTGTTATTCCTGATGTACCATGGTGTATTCACAATGTCCCTGAGTACCTTATGGATGCATAGTATAATTTTAATGTTACCAAATACTAGAAGTCCATACTGGTATCAGGACTACTAACAAGCAAATCTTCTTGTGCGCTGCAAATGTCGACTGTTTTTCAAGTAGCCAGTAGATTCTAGAATAGTAGAAAGTAAAATTGTTCTTTGTGACATTGGCTTTCCAGCATAGCTTTGCGTGGCATCGACGTGTTTTCTTACGGTATAGACTTGTTGTTGATATATAGAATAGACTGCCTTAGGAGGATTATGTTTTTCGACAGTATGTATGTATGGGATTTCTAACTTCCATTCTGCGGCCTTAATAAAATGGCTTAATGAAATTTGCCTTGTGATGTGTCATTTCATATGTCTGAATTGTGGGAGTGACATAAGCTATATTATATTTATATGGGGGGGTGTGAATCAAAAGTTAGAGGGGGGGGGGGGTGAACACAAAAAAATATTCTATTCCTTTAATATGGGGATCAAATAAAAGCTAATAATATGCTAATTCTAAATATGTATACTTAACCAATTTAATTCTTCCACTCACAAATTAAGTTTTAAGCATGTCTGTAGTACAGACTCTATACTCATACTTTGAATCCATTGTTAAATTTATTATCTGTGTAAGCTGGTGTAAAAAAATAAGTTTAATGTATGTCTGTATTCATACCTTGAATCTATTGTTAAAATTATTGTCTGTGTAAGCTGGTGTAAAATGTTTTAACTTTATTGAATTCTATTATATTAAATATAATAGAATCCTATGAAGTTGATCTAAAATTAAAATATTTTCGCCTCTTAAAGTTGATATGTGCGCTAAAGACCGCACAGACCTTTGTGTTGGTTTCTTTTCAATTTTAATTATTCTTTGAAGTTGGAGGCCTCTTTTTTCTTTTACAGTCATGTCAGTAATTTTAAGCTGCCATTTTATTTATATAATTGAGTTATCATTTATTCAAACACTGCTACTTTTCACTGTTTTTTTTTTGTACGACGGGTATGCACTTGGCCTTCTCACCTGGTAACAAGTTGAGATAAGGCCGACTTCACCCTGAATCCTCAACAAACTGAGGAACTGGCTATCTTACCTCTGAATGTCGGAACACAATAATTTTAGAATTGTTATTATGGCGACAGAATTAGGCAAGATGGTGGTAGCTAGCCAGGCGGACTTGAACAAAGTCCTACCACCAACCAAACCAAGCACAATATATTGTACTCCCATGGGGATGGGTGCACTGAGACATTTTAGAAAATATTCATACGAATAAATCAATTAAAGTGTTTACTGGTAACTAAGTTAATCTTTGTACTTACAGCAAGCAAAGGCTGAGCAAGAAGAAGAATACATTTCCAACACATTACTGAAAAAAATTCAAGCATTGAAGAAAGAAAAAGAAACACTCGCTCATCATTATGAGAGAGAGGAGGAATGCCTTACTAATGATCTATCCAGGAAACTGAATCAGGTAGGATACATAATCTTATTGGAAGAACTTCTTGAATTTTTTCTAGAAGCTCAGAAACATATTTTTATAAATTACTTGTGTTATTTTCAGCTACGTCAAGAGAAATGTCGCCTAGAACAGACTCTGGAGCAAGAGCAGGAGTGTCTTGTCAACAAATTGATGCGGAAGATTGAAAAGCTAGAAGCAGAAACTCTCGCTAAACAAACCAATTTGGAAAGGCTTCGTAGGGAAAAAGTAAGGCTTAGTATTCATTATTATTTTATTTTTATTTTATTTTATTATCATTTTTGGAAAACTTACAGCTAACACAGAGTTTATATTAAGACTATAGAAAACTAATGGCTGATTACAAGTTTCCACGTAAAATTAAAATAAATTTCAGTTAAAATAGATAATATATAGTTAAAATAAAATCATCAAATAAATTCATATTTAGGGTAACGTGCCACAGTCTCTTAAACAATTGAACCCTTATGATTTATTGACTTGATGTCCATGTCTATCCAATGTCACAAAATATTTTAATACAATATTGTAGCCAATTGATTCAGGCGTTATTTTGCGGAGATCCATATTTTAAAAAAAACTGAAAACAAAAAAAAATAGGAACAAATCCGCACGCAAAATCGACACGTGTTTCGCATCCTCAGGAAATATACTCTTCCTGCTAAGCTGAAGAGCCCTCTGTGGACGTGCTACCGCTCCAAGCCGTTTTTTTTTTACAGTGCTGTATTTGTTTTTTTATAAAGGAACCTCTTTTTTTACAGCATCATGTCTATGCTAGAATGAAAGCCTGTGTTATAGACCCCGTTTAAAGATAGAGGTTAAATTTTTATTTTAAATTATAATTTGGCAATGCAGCCAGTGTCTTGGGTACGCTTCCGTCTGGTACTGGTCTGGAACAGTTGAGTTACCTATAGGCCGTTTGTAAGGCCGGTCCTTGGCCTTAATCTGACTGATTCCTTTGTACATACTTAGTTTAATTGTACTTTATATTGAATAACGTTTTGTAATATGTTACTATGGATGGACTCTGAAATATTTTTATTTTATGATTGATGCTTGAAATTTTACACACAAAGTGCATGTTCGCACTTAGTACTTTTTTGTATAACTATGTACTTAATTTCCAGGTTGAATTAGAGAACACATTGGAACAGGAACAAGAGGCTTTGGTGAATCGGCTGTGGAAAAGGATGGACAAGCTGGAAGCCGAGAAACGCTCTTTGCAAATACGGCTCGACCAGCCTGTCTCTGACCCTGCAAGTCCTAGGTGACAATACTTATCACTATGTACATCAAATTTTATGTACTTTAAGACCATTCCCAGTCCTAAAACGTTATTCATATAAACTATGATATGATAAAAAAAAAGATATTATAAATATATAATATCTTACATACATTAATTTTACATAGCGCCACCTAGCCCCAAACTAAGCATAACTTGTAATATGCATGGGAACTAGATTACGGATAGAATACTTAAATACTTTTTTTTTGTGTAAATACATACTTATCATACAATACAGCACGCTAACACAGAACAAACATCTATATTCATCACACAAATGTTTGTCCTGGATGGGAATCGAACCACAGAAGGCAGAGTTACTACCAACTGGGCTATGAGGCTTCTTAAATATAATTTTATTATTATGGTTTTCACCTTTTAATTTAAACATGAAAGTGTGATTTTATGGGTATCATTAATTCATTGTAATATATTTACCCTTTCATGGCCAGGCAACATGCTGTCTTCCAGTTTGTCATTTTTGTTGGGGTCATTTTCTGTATGTATTAGGCACTGCGCTTTGCATTAGGTGAGCTACTTGCTTGTTACACGTACAGGACCTTTAATGCTGATTCTATTCAGTATTTGTTTTTATATTATTATCCTCCTAGTGGAGTTTCGATTGTGAAAGTATCCCACAAACATGAGTCTTCAAGTCCAGAGTGAACCGGTTCCTTTTAGACAAGCTTGCTCCATCTTAGGCCACATCTTTGCTGGTTTTTCAAGTGAGATGGTGGTCAAACCCTTGGCAAAGTTTATATCCTTTCACACTTATATATAATACCATAATAACCATAATACCACTTATAGATAATACCATTTCATTGTGATTATTTATCAGCATGCATATATGTAAATATTAATAAATAGTGAGATTGGTGGCATTATAACGGTTTTTGGTAAATTTTAGCTTTAAAATACAGTGTATTAAAAAAAGGATAAATAAAATTCGTCACATTATGTTGGCTACATGTAACTGATAACAACAATGTTTTTGAATATTATTTCAAAAATATGATTTTGATTTTCCATATTGGTTCCCAAACTGAGCAAACTTTGACAAAAAATCAGTCGGTAAGGAAACTTAAAATATAGTTGTTAATTGTTGCATGTAAATGTTGCCCGTATAATGTGGTGAGCTCCACTTTTTTAAAGCCTCATGTTTATTGAAGCTACAATTAAACAAAAACAGTTTTTAGTGTACTTACCCTGAGGATCCATCCTAAGGTTTAATCCATTAATGTGTGTCAAAACAAATTTATGAATGTTCATTCTTGTTAGGGACATCAGTAATGGAGATACAGCATCCAATCTCAGCACTCATATTCAAACACTACGCTCCGAGGTCGTCAAATTAAGGTAATATAAGATAATCCCTTTCTGAATTTCTTAATTTTTATTTCTGAAATTCTGAACTCTCACTTATAGCCACTATATAATTGATCGAGTGAGCGAAGCGAACGAGATCTCCGAGTTATGTTAGGAAATCCGGCACTGTATGTATGTATGTGACAATGTTTGTGACGGCATAACTCTCGAATGGTTTATCCGATTTACATGAAATTTAAACTGTAAAGAAATAACGTGAATAGAAATTGACTGTCGCGGGGGTGAACATAAATTCATTCAATTTTTCACATATCTTTTGAATGGCCGATCAATTTAAATTTGAATATGCAGAGATTATATTAATACTCATCAATCCATCAAAGAGATTGAGAAAAATAGTGCTTGAGTATAATGAAAACATACTTTTATCGTTTGTTAACTATGTTTGCTAACTATATTTGAGAAATATATTTCTATGTCCATGATAAAATACCTGTCACAGACTAGACATTACGACGATAGATATCGCATTTCATCTGACCGTAAAAAGGAGGAGGTTCTTAATTTGAACCATTAATTTTGCAAGAAACATTACAAACATTAAAACACGAAATTATCAAGTATGTACAAGGGCGAGTTTAACCCCAAACTAGTTTTCTTAAGCGAGACAGAGAGGATGTAAATACGTGAACGAAACAAGTGTACTTTTTCTATGTATGTCCACCGATTAATATTTAAATAACATTTTTAAATAACTATCGTTGTAAAGTTTTAAATTGTTATCGTTACGTATTTTTGTTTCAGCTACATCTAACGCTTTGAAATCGATAACATTACGATATTTTTTCAATAAACGATTCCATGTCTATTTCATTGCGTTACCATAATATCGGTACAAAGTTGAACGGTAAACCCTCACTTAGCATGAACTGGAGACAATTCTCCCCGACAAAATTGTCACGGGGGAATAGATTTTTGTAATCTCCTCAGATTACAAAAATCTATTTCCCCGTGATAATTTTGTCTCTACTCTCCGAGCACGGGCTAGCCTTTTGATATCTTATCCACGATGGAGAAACTTCTCACCATCATACGAAGAAAATTAAATAAAAATAACATTCACTCAGTTTTGAATATTCATACGTTTATTTTTGCTTTCCATCTATGGTTTCAAATTAAAACACGTCTTATTTAAAATGACGCTATTGACGTGAGTTTTGTTATATGAAATCGACATTCTATTTTAGTACGGCTGTGAGGTACATGACCTGTGAGTGCATTGATTTCAACTTCTTTGTATTGGCGTGCATTGTTTGTTAACCTTGACAAGTTCATAAAAAATATTCATCATATTACCTAATATCTAAGTAGATGTTTGATTCATCATATCTAAATCGATGTTTAAAAGCATTAAACACTCAGGTATATCTTCTAATTTATTTTATTCTACCCAGAACTAGAAGCAAAATAGCAAAAACATAACCGCCTCTGGTCTAGTTGTTCAACCCACCAATTTCAGATCCAAAGGTCCCGGGTTCGATCCCCATGGGGAGTACAATATATTGTGCTTGGTTTGGTTGGTGGTAGGATTTTGTTTGGGTCTAGCTGGCTAGCTACCACTATCTTACCTCATTCTGTTGCCATAATAACAATTCTAAAAATTGTCGTGTTCCGGCATTTACAGATAAGATAGCCAGTTTCTCAGTTAGTTGAAGATTCCGGGTGAAGTGCACCTCCACCTTCGGCCTTATTTCAACTTGTAACTTGTAAAAAAAAAACAGTGCTATGCAGGGCTATATCCTTCTTTATTCTTTATTACACACACAAAATACAGCATATATTATACATACTTAAAATTAATGAGTATAACAAAGGCGAGCTTAACCCTGCAAAGAGTTCTCTTCCAGCAAACCTTATGAGAGAGTGAAATTAAAAAATCCTTGTCAAAACATTATCAGTATTTGTTGGCCGAAAGATCGAACGGACTGCTGGCATCTCTGACGATTCTTCGGTGCTGTTCGGCGCTCCATTTCTTGCATTTCTCGCGTAAAAACATAATTATATTATGTTTTTTATTTCTTGAAATTATAATTAAACCCACCTCATTGGATCGTGCATAGCCTCTCCCGATTTTATGTCAAACGGGGACTAATTTATCCATGTTATAATGAGCCCATGACTCGCACTTTGAGGCGAAGACATATTTTCCTTGCCGTAACACAGTTTTTAAACTAGCACGGAGGGAATGTACCATAAATAATACACTTACCTAAATCAATGTACCAAACTGTATTTTGCACCTAATATGTAAGTAGGTAAGTAAAAATACCTTGTTTTGTTTCTAATAAACGATTATTATTATTATTATTTCAAATACTATTGTCAAAAGGGGACAAATTTATTTACACCACTGTTTCCGTGCTATGTAATGTAGATAAGATATTTTTGTCTCTCGAAAGTTTATAAAAATAGGACATTTTTATCCCCGCCCCGTGCTGAGGGTGCCATTATGTGGAGCCAATTTACCAGCGGGTTTCTTTGCATTATTTTCGCGAAGTCGTTATCAAAGACTTCGATTAGTAATCGTAGTGCCTTACAGGAATCAGTTGACCTGAGGCGAAGACATAATTTCCATCACAAATGTCAAAAGGGGACCAATTTATCTTCACCTCTGTTTCCGTACTATGTAAAGAAGAGAAGATAATTTTGTCTCTCGAAGGTGGATAAAACAGGACTCATTTTTATCCCCGCCCCGTGCTGAGGTGTCAATTTACCAGCGGGTTCAGTTGACCTGCCCCCTCAGCACGGGGCAAAATTTTGTCCTCTGTTCTTATCCACCATCGGGAGACAAAATGCTCTCGAAAGTGGATAAAAACAGAGGACAAAAATTATATCCCCGCCCCGTGCTGAGGTGAAGACATTTCCACAACAAAAGTCAAAAGTGGACAAATTTATCCACACCTCTGTTTCCGTGCTATGTAATGAAGAGAAGATAATTTTGGATAAAACAGGACTTATTTTTATCCCCGCCCCGTAAATTGACACGTGTTTCTTCACATTATTTTCGCGAAGTCGTTGTATAACATCATAATAACAATTCTAAATATGTTGTGTTCCGGCATTCAGAGGTGAGATAGCCAGTTCCTCAGTTTGTTGAGGATTCCGGTTGAAATGCGCCCCCACCGGCCTTTTCTTACCTTGTTACCAGGTGAGATGAAGGCCAAGCGCTTCCCCGTCGTACAATAAAAAAAAAAGACTTCGATTAGTAACCGTAGTGCCTTACAGGAATCAGCTGACCGTGTCACAGAACGAGAATAAGGAGAAGATGCACCGTTTCGCTCTAGAGGAGAAGCACATTCGCGAAGAGAATGTCCGCCTTCAGAGAAAGTTGCAGCAAGAGGTTGAGAGGCGCGAGGCGCTGTGTCGGCATCTGTCGGAGAGTGAGTCTTCTCTGGAGATGGAAGAGGAGAGGCAGTTCAATGAGGCGCTCAGTGTAAGTATTCATTGTTTTTGTATGGGTCAGCTTTTGACATCAAGGCCACCTTTCCCGGAAGCAGCCTATCAAGGGCACTGGCACTAACGCGCACTGTAAAATAGGCAGAAATAAATAAATTATAAATATTACATGACATTAAAAGCACACAGCGTCATCTAGCCCCAAACTAAGCATAGCTTGTCTAATGGGAGCTAGATTGCGAATAGAATACTTTTATACATTATTTTTGTAAATACATATGTACTATATGATACAACACCCAAACAGAAACAAAAGTCTATATTCATCACACAAATGTATGCCCTGGGTGAGATTCGAACCCACAACCTGCGCAGAAGGCACAGTTACAACCAACTGAGCTATGAGGCTTGTTGAAAGGAAGACCCATCAAGTATTAAACAGGTCACACTTAATCTCCTCACATAGCTTATTAAACTTAACGTAAATAAATGGCGCTTTGTGAAATTAATGTCATGTCATTTCCTGTCCTATGACATTACAGGATTAGCGTGTTAAATATGACGGATTGGTATAGTATAGGGGTTTAGGTACATATAAGACTTATTTTGGATTTTGTGAAGGATGATATAACAACGGGGAGTAATATAAACCTGAAAACAGAAAAATATTAAAACAAATCCGATAAATTTGTTCAAAGGTATTCAACCGATTTTTTTTAAAATAAAAAATATTTGCAAAATATTTTTCTGAAATAGATCTCCGCAAAGTAACATCTGAATCAATTAGCTATGAAGCTGTGATAGGTCTGAGAAGACATCTAAAACTAAGCGACGCTTGTAATATGGGGACTAGATAACTGAGAATGTAATATACTGGTTTTGTATAAACATACTTATGATACAATATAACACTCAAGCACAGAACAAAAGCCGATGGCAGAGCTACTACTAACTGAGCTGCAAGGCTAGTTGAATACAGAACACTTCTATTTTAATTTTATTGTACCATGCTCCTCATGGTACAATAAAACGCGCTTGGCCTTAATCTCACCTTGTTTCAAGTTATGATAAAACCGAAGGATGAAGTACACTTTACCTGGAATCCTCAATTGCCTGGAGCTGGCTATCTTACCTCTAAAATCCGGAACACAACAATTTAGAATTGTTGTTATGGCGACAGACTTGGGTAAGATGGTAGCGAGCCAGGCGGGCTGGAACAAAGTTCACCAACCAGACCAAGCACAATATGACACATGTTTTTTTTTTTTTTATTCTGCGACGGGCAAGCGCTTTTATCTCACCTGGTTACAATTTGAGATAAGGCCGAAGGCGGAGGCGCACTTTACCCGGAATCCTCAACAAACAGGAAACTGAGGATCTGGCTATCTTACCTCTAAATGTCGGAACACAACAATTGTTGGAATTGTTATTATGGCGACAGAATGAGAAGTAAGATGGTGGTAGCTAGCCAGGCGGACTTAAATACAGTCCCACCACCAACCAAACCAAGCACAATATACTGTACTCCCCATGGGGATCGAACCCGGGACATCTGGATCTGAAATCGGTGGGTCGAACCACTAGACCACAGAGGCGGTTAAAATGTTAAAATTAAAAGTTTAAATGAATAATAATGCTGTTTTTTAGTAATATTGGTGTTTTTGCAGGCGCGTAGCCGCAGCGTTTCCTCGCCGGGCGGGTCGCGGCCGCTGTCGCCGTATGCTTCGCCGCTGCTGCCCAACGCTTCCGGAATGATGTCGCGTCAGTCGTTGCATCTCAACTCACAGGTCAGCTCAGCAAAAAAAAAAAAACAATATCAGCAAGCGCTCCGTGGCGTCGTGCTTTGATATCCTCATGGGACGCTAACTATAGCCGCAGCTCCATCCACAAAAAAAAAGTTTTCTCAGTAGTTTTAATTAAAGAAAACTTCAAATAAAAAAAAAAAAAATCTACGTGTAGAATTTACTAATTTAGCGGATTTGTTGCTAAATATGATTCTGTTTTCAGATTATTTATTTTGAACAATGGGTTTCTGTATAATAATATGTAATATACTGTTTTTCGTAAAAACATACTTATGATTACACAATTGTCCCGGGTGAGAATCGAACCCACGACCTACAGAGCCGAAGGCTAGTTGAATACAGAACACTTATTAAAATTTTCCGCAAAATAACGCCTTAATCAAATAGCTAAAGAAAAAACAGTAAAAATAGAATTATATACTACAACTTAAGTTCAAGCTCTCGACTCGGCATACTCAAGTTTGAATTCATTAAATGTGAAATAGTCCAGTTAGCTTATTGCATAGAGGTATCCAGATTAACGATTATTTTTAAAAAGGGGAAGATAATGATACAGATTTCACGGACTGGACGGAATTCTGGGCGTATTGGAAATCGTGTGAGAATTGATCAATCATGTCAAATACGTTTATTATTGTAGGAAGTTTTAACATTGTTCAATGTTCAGTACCGAGAACCGATAGGCCATTTTACCAACGACACAGACTTCGTCACCACTTGTCAAACTAAATGACCAAAGAGTATTAACCATAGTGTTTTATATTTGCACAGACATCAAACCTTTTATTTTTGACAGTTATCTTTCGATAAACACCACGCTTACAGCTGGTCAACTAACAGTCGAATAAATTATGTTTTGAAGAACACCATCCCGTAGTATGTTCTCTATACATAATTAGATGTTTGTTACAGACGCGGCGTACCAGCGACCGATTCGTGAAGCCAGCCATCCCGGGAGGCGCAGCGCTGCCCCCCCGCGCGCCGTTCGATCCCCCCCTCACGCCATTCGTAACCCCACCCGCGCCGCTCTCTCCTACCCCCGCGCCCATCCTACAGCCGGCCAGCCCTATGGACACCTCCACGAAAGACTAACAAGTACCTCCTTCCATATACTCCATCTGAGTGCCTATAGTGTGAATAGCGTAAGAGCGGAGTAATATGGGGTTATTCTGAGTATGGGGCATGGAACGTAGGAGCGACGTGGATGCAGTGTTATATCGCTTACACTCGCACTCCCTCGCAGTCTCCCTCCCTCGCACCGTTCGTGACCACGTCACACTCAACTACACCCGCCCCCGTCCAGCCAACCCCATGGACAATATACTAACGAGTACCTTCTTCCATACAAGCGCTGCGGTGTCCATTTCTTAAACAGAGGCCCGATCACGAATATGCTATCGTACGGTAAGCGTATCGTTCACGTTAGCATTTTGTATAAGATTTCGCACAGCGCCTCTACAGTACGTAAATAGAACTAAATTTGCGATCACGAACCTTTTGACACATGTATCGTAATGTAAAGGTAACGTAACTTGACGTCACTCACGTTTACCTATCGTTGTTACGTGAGTGATACGATAGTGCTTCGTGCTTCCAAGTAATGTAAAGGTCCGTAACCGAAACGTAAATACGTTACCTTTACATTACGATAACGTTAAGACATTCGTGATCCAACCACTGAGTGCCTTTTGTATGAAGCGTTAGAGTAATAATATGTAGAAACAGACAAACAGTTTTCGTTCCTGCTACGTCCGTGCAACGCCATCTAGTGTCAAAAACCTGAAGCGTTTAACGCCATACAAATCGAAATTTTCGTATCCGCGATCTAATAGGCAGATAGTCTTTCTCACTCATTGCTCTTATACTCTTGTCCTACTACGTGTGAGTGAAACAACATATGTTGTTTCACTCACACGTAGTAGGTAGGTAATAATATGTAGGTAGTAATAGGTAAGTAAGTCTTCCTCACTCATAGGTCTTGTACTCTTGTCCCACTACGTGTGAGTGAAACAACATTTATAAATACTCTGTTTCGCTCTCACGTTTCACGCCTTGCATTAGGCACTCAGAACGGGATAATTCATCCCAGTGTTTAAAAAAATCAGGTAATGCCATCGAAATATTTCACATTTGACTAGAAATCTCTTGATATTTACTAGGGGTAGCGAGAAATACGCGATTGAACTTCATATCGTTCCGCCTTTGCGTATCGCTTTTGCCGTATCAACTCGCGGCTGCTCTACCCGCGGCAATATAGAGTTGATTTGGCACTTTCTCAGTTGGCTTAGGTATTATCTCTTACCCAAAGGTGCGTTTTCGCTGTGTAGAAAAGCGGAATCGTGACCAGTCAAATTGTCAAAATGAATGACTAGAAAATCCATGGACAATTGTGTAGTCCTTAACGCACGCCTACATTACGTGTATGTGAAAACGCAACCTAAAGTGCGCGAAGGAAATGATTCGACAGAGTTTTTTCTGCAATAAATATTTATCTAGTTTAGGCGCGTAAACGCAACGATTGATGTCGAATTTGAGACCCACAAGGCAGTCACGGCGTCATTCTGAGTTATCGCGTGATGATACGAGCATTACAAAAGGATATTTGCCTGCAGAGTTTTGTTATTTTCATTTTATGCTTAGTGAATCTGCTGGGTTTGATTCCATATTGAGTATTCCTAGCGAATTAACCTGTGTTCGTTGAGGGGTGTAGGTTGCGGTACTGAATCAAGTAGCGAAATACTTTTCGCGTTTTCCTATTGAATCGAAGTCATATATTTAGTGTGGTACCAGACTAGCCATCGATATATCGCATCGACTGGTAGTGTTGTGTTGTGTGTAAATCCGTCGACCGATCGACTGAGAGTAGCGGAACCTAGCAAACAATCTTATTCACCGCGCGCTGCCAAATCAAAGACGTTAGTATGAGTTTCACTTATGTACTTGTTACACCGATAATAAGTGGGTTCTATTTTGTAACAGAAAGTAGCACTGCAGCTCTTTTTTGAATATTTTCACTAAACGTATAATTTTATCACAATGTTATTTATTTGTTAGTATTTACGTCAGATTTTAAATACAGAACAACGTTCCAACGCGTATTGCAATTGAGTTATAACTGTAAAACTCGTACTAGGTTCCCTGCACGCTCCTATAATCTTCGCTTGGGCGTGGCTCATACTAATAAACTTAATTTGTAATGATCGTGAGACTGTAATACCCCGGTATTCGACCCTTCATCCTCACCAAGCGAGTTCACTTGGCGAGGGGCTGGCGACAATGTATCTTCAACTAGGATAGTTATAGCTAGTTCTGATTATGAATCACATTTTTAATATATCCGGGCTTAAATTGTGGCAGTGGGTTTATTTTTATTATAAGGCTGTGTCAAATCACTTGTGAATAATTGTATCAGATGGTTGGATGTAAGAGCGTCTGCGTATTGAAGGCTTACGCTTCAGTGGGCAGGGGCTTTCACACATTTTCACTGACCATTTCTTAGCTTGGGGGATCTTGCGCTTTTCATAGTGACAAGGCACAATGCTTTTGTGTGTTCCAAGGCTGGGAAATAGTTGGTGAAATCGGAGATAAGTGTTATCGATTGATTGTATCGGGGGTACATTACTTCTGGCTGATGTAGGACGTGTGATATTACGAATGTTATGTTGTGCCCTCAGGGCTTATTGTGTGAGGTACATTTGAAGAAGTAGTGTGCACCCGTTTTTGGACTCAATTATGCAATTTTTCACATAACGTTTTTTTTTTCATGTTATAATTAAAACAAAAATATACGCATTAATATTATTGTCAATGTTTTTGATTTTTGATCCCTTTTTTTCGGGCATAGATTAGATGTTGCAACACTTCAAGAACTTATTTGCGAAATGCGTTTGCCTCTAGTATAGTTATTTTCAAACATTCGGAAAGCCTTATCGGCTTATTTTGACATTAGAATTCGATGCTTCCCACAAAATATTTTCATACATGGTTTGACAATAGCGTTGAAATCTATCGGATTCTAAGTCGGATCCGACAAAAAGTGATGTTTCCGATCCGAAAACTTTTCGTGTGTTTGAAAATCGCTATTCTGCCTACAGGCCATCATCTTTCATCATCTTTTTTTTATAGAATTTCAGACACGCAATGCCACAAGTTGACACTTTACAGCTAATACATTACCTACAGCAAATGTTTCATGTGAGATAGGGACTTGCAACTTTAGAATTTAATTATTTGAAATCACGTATCTATAAAATCTGTGTAAACAAATCTGTTTCTGGACATTTATAATTTTTTGGGATAATTGTATTTCATAGTCATTGCCAAGCTATTAACAAGCATTATTGTTTTTATTTCAACACTATAAACCAATTGGTTAAAAAATGATAACGTTTTCTCTGAAAAGGGTCCACAGTGGACAGTAAAAAAAGATTGTCTATAAAAAAAATCAACGTCGATAAAATTGGACGTAGTGTCACACAAATTCCGACGTGCACTTTATAAAGACTTGCACTGTATGTGTGATTTCCACGTACCTGATTATTAACCTTATTTTTTACCATTAACATATGTTAGCCGCCTCGTGTTTCGCTTACCGGTGTCAGATCCAGAAGTCCCGGGTTCGATCCCCAGGGGGAGTACATTATTGTGCTTGGATTGGTTGTTTATAGGACTTTGTTTAAGTCCGCCTGGCTAGCTACCACCATCTAAGCAAGCACATCTCCGTCTTACAATAAAAAAAATAGGGTAACATCAACGTTTCGTCCTCGAAGGACATCATCAAGATGAGTGCGGTAACCGACGCGTAATCTCACCGGCAACCATACCCTTCAAACCGGAACAGAGCAATGCTGCATGGCGGCTGAAATAGGTATGGTGGTAGTACTTCCCCGAACGAGTCCTTTCACAAGGGGCTCTACTACTCTTTATATATTTTTTATTTGTAAAGCGTCCATACCACACCGCACAAGCAAGAAAATAGATTGTAATAAAATATGTTGCATTTCATTTTATTTTGTACAATATCAGTAACCGGCGCCGTCGTATATTAGAAAAAAACAGTCTATTTTCGAGCAAACTTAAATTGTGTTATAGCTTTGAGAGATTCGTTCGTATTTTGTTGCAACAAAAACGTTTTTTTTTTATTGGTAATTGCCAAGCTTTAGACTACCAGTTCACTACCAGATCCCAGATCTATTTACTCTAGATTTGAAGACTCCAATATGTTGCTGGTGCGGAAAAACAGGCCAGTGCAAGGAGTTCCATTCCTTACCAGTACTAATGATGAAGGTAGAAGCATATGCGCATATGAGTGGTGGTTCAATCCATGCATTTAAAAATAAATTATATGAAGTACTAATTCAAATTCTTAAAAGAAACAAAATCCTTGTTTACATATTTAAATTAAAATAAAACTACAAAGCATGGAACGAATAAATCACTCTTAATCTTGATGAAATATTGTCTATAGTATTTACCTTCCTGCTGTGTTTTACTGCTTTGTGTATTGTGTTAAAATTGTTTTACCTTCCATAATACCTACCTACTTATTTAGTGAATATGACGACGTACGTTTTAACATATATTTAAGTTGTGTTATCTTTGTTGATAGTAATATTCTTTAAACCAAAATAGAGATAGATATATAAAAATAATAATAGATATATAACATAGAGGCAAATTGGTGTGTTTGAGACAGTGAAATATCTCTAGGCTACCTGCCGTCTTTTCATGACGTCATTTTAAAGCAAATTTTCGGATGTCCCTTTTTGTTACCTACGTAAAAAAATGGCTGGGCTACATTGAAGGGTTCCGGGCAACCTATAAACTCAATACATGGAATCTGTAATTAGCACATGCGTACGAATAGAACTTTCTTAGATAGCAAGTGACGCCCAGATACCAGTTAATTGCTAGAAAATACGTTTTTTTTTATATGATGGGGAAGCGCTTGGCCTTAATCTCACCTGCATTCAAGTTATGATAAGGCCGAAAGTGGAAGCGCACTGCACCCAGAATCCTCAACATACTGAGGAACCGGCTATCTTACCTTTAAATGCCGGAACACTTATGGCGACAGAATTAGGTACATTCTTTTCATAATTATCATAAACAAAACAACGTTAATTATATTCATTCTCAACTTAGAATTTTTGAAAGGTTTTGAAAAACTCTTTTTAGAGTAAACTCGCTTTTGCCGTGCTTAAGTTTTTAACCGACTTTAAAACTAGTAGTTCGCCCCGAACAGATCTCGTGATGTCTGGTTTGTGACGGAGATCATTTCTCAAATAGAACGTCAATAACAAACGATAAAAATGTGCTCTCAAAATTGTTGCCTTAGTAGTTGTGTTTTAAAAATCTACCCCTTCAGCCCACGGATGACGTAAAGTCAACCAAAAAGGCAGCAGCTTTTTTCTTTGTATGAATAAAACTGAGCACCAATCTGTCTGCTTAGCGTGGTGGCTATAATGGCCGTACCGTACCGTATTGAGTGAATAACAATAGATCAAATAGACTATTTTTGAAATTTCGAAATCCTCTCTTATCTTACAAGACCTGATGATCATCATGATGGGGGCAAACCCCATCATCTAAAAAAACACCCCTAATAAGGGCAAAATAAACTAATTTTGAAATCAGTCTCAACCCCTGTTTCATATGATATTTCATGTTGAAACACATTTTCAAGACTTCAATTTTATTTACCTCTTTTGCAACGCTTAATGTAAATATACGGGGGTGGTTTCAGCAAATGAAAAGAAAGTTGATTGTGAAGTCAACCCCTTTTAACAGTCTATCCTACAAGATATACCAAGCGTTTTAACCCCTTTGTTACAAAAACCACCCCTAATAAAATGTATATTTTATGAATGTGCAGCCGATACTCTTTCAAATGACACCCCACAAGCCAACAACAATCTCGTCTCACTTAACACCCCTATTTCTCAAAAACTACCCTAGTTTAAAAAAAAACTCGTCAAACTGTTGATGAGTATTATTATAATCTCTACATGTTAAAAATTTTGAGTTGATCGAATCAACCATTCAAAAGATATGGGCGAAAAATTGTATTTCTTTTCACCCCAATATCTCAAAAACTACCCCATTTTTCGAAAATCCTCTGTTCATTTTAAATTTAATGAAAATCGAATAATCCGTTCGAGAGTTATGCCGTCACAAACATTGCCACATACATACATACATACAGTGCCGGATTTCCCAACATAACTGAGAGATCTCGTTCGCTTCGCTCACTCGATCAAAAAAAGGAGGAGGTTCTCAATTCGGCTGTATGTTACTTTTTGTTATGTTTGGTAGTTTATACTTCCGAGGTGGTCCCATAGAAATCAAAATCGGTACTATGAACATGTTGTATTGCTTGGCAATTCGGCACTAACTTCAAATTGCATGAACTTACCCTTAGAGTTATTTTTAAGGTTTTAGTGGTGAAGTCGGTTCCATTTTTTTTAAAAAACAACCTATTTTTACATATTAATAGCTAACGCCAGAGACTTAGTCCCCGTCACCCCGTGGGCATATCCCAAAATCTTATCTTATGGCACCGCTATACGACGATGAATGGAAGCTCCTCTAAGAAAATAAAGTATTATATAGGATGTCGCGAAACCTCGAAAAGCTCGAAAATTAAAGTAGCCTTATAACTTCAGCTATCTGCCAGTGAAAGTCCCGTCATCAGTCCAGCCGCTTCGGAGATTAGCCTGAACAAACAGACAGACAGACTACTGTTATTTTGATATTACAAACAGACACTTCCATTTTATTTATTTGTATGGATGAATGTGTGCAATAATGTAAAAAATATAAAAATAATCATTTTTAGATTTACGTAGGTACCCATACGCACCAACGGGACTTTATGTAAGCCTCCGCTGTCCGTCCGTCTGTCTGTCTGCTTTAATTGCCTTTGAGGTCTAGTAGTTCACCTACGGGTGTCAGATCCAGAGGTCCCGGGTTCGATCCCCAGGGGAGTTCAATGTTGAGTTTGTTTCGGTTGGTGGTAGGACTTTGTTTAAGTCCGCCTGACTAACTACTACCATCCTACCTGATTCTGTCGCCATAACAACAATTCTTAAACTGTCGTGTTCCGGCATTTGGAGGTAAGATTGCCAGTTCCTCAGTTTATTGGGAAACCTCAATAGGTTAGGCTCAATAGGGTGAAGTGCGCTTCCACCTTTGGCCTTATCATTACTTGAACATTGTCAACAATGAAAAAAAATATCAGCGTGCTATATCTCATGAACCGTAATAGGTAGACAGTTGTAATTTTCACAGAGTGTGTATTTCTAATGTCGGCCCCCATTTGAAATGTGTTTTTTGTCTCAAAATGTGGGTCGAAGCCCTTGGTGTGCAAGTCCGCACTTGGCGGTTTATTAAATACACATCGAAATTTTTATAATTTATTCAAAATAACAATAGACGTCGGCAAAACAGGCGTCTTGCGGCATCATCAATGACCAAATAATCGCGTTTTACCATTTTACACACGTGTCATAAAACTAAGCAAACCAGGATAAGGTGTATTTTTCTATTTGACTTGGACTGCTGTTAGGGTTACAGGTAAAGTGATTTGCATACCTCCCATGGTGAGTATTGGATTTTAAAACTATTTTTATTACATGCAAATGTAACTTGAAATTTTAAGATTCCTTAAAATTTTGTGTTTATTCATGTTCATTTTTGAATGAACTTACCATCTATACTTCCATAATTCTAACATACTAATATTCATGTGAAAGTGTCTCTGTTCGCGAATATGACCACGGCTATCTTCTTCAAATCTCTATGAATAAGTATTAAATACATCGAACATAATATGCTTGTTTATTTAATAGGCAACAATAGATATTGAATAGTTTGTACCTACTTAACAATTTCAGATGAGAAATTTTCTTGTTTCATATTTTTTAGAGCGTGATTTTAAAGTTGTCGGGTTTTAGTTTTTGAACACAATTTTTATCAAAATTAGCTTTACTATTGGTTAGCTCTGCATTTCTCAAATAAACCTCATCATAACTTCGTATTCTCGCCTCCTCCATGCATCGACTTCCCGCGACTGCCAGCAGAATGTCGTCGTTCCAATCGAGTGGGATCGCCATTCGAGAACCTCAATACCCCAGCGGTTATCTGTTTCTGGGAGCTATTCTAAATGCTATATCAGTGACTTTGTTTCTTCTATGCTTGTCCAGATTTTATCTAGTGAAACTCCCAAGCATAGCTCTCTCCATAGCTCACGTGCAACTTTGAACGTATTCACGAAGCCTATAAATAGTTTTACAAATAGTCTACTGGAAATATCAATGATGTCTACCAGATAAGCTTTATTTCTATTCTACCCATCCATTTTCTGAATGGTAAGCCTAATCGGTTATTCTCAAATGAGCAGTTCAAAATGACATTGTTTGTTTAAAGTTTGAAATAAACATTTAAATAGAAACGCGCATCGGCATCGGCCAGTCGCGCTCATAAACCATGTTTACAAAGAGACGAATAGTTGGCGTAGTGTATTGATCCTTCCAATAATTATCGAACACGTTTCATGTCACCATGTTTAAGCACATGTTTAAACACAAAAGTGGACGGGCATGGCGGATACACAGCGACTCTTGTTTGTCAGTTTACGCACGGAATCGTAAAGAGGCAGGCAGTAGGTAGAGCTAACAGAAACCAACACGAGAGCGTCGTCCGATGTCTTTGAAAAGCACGGGTTGGTTCATTTGTTTTCGGGACCCGTACATTATTGCATTTTGGTAGGACTTTGTTCAAGTGTTCAATTTTAACCGCCTCTGTGGTCTAGTGGTTTAACCCACCGATTTCAGATCCAGGGTTCGATCCCCATGGGGAGTACAATATATTGCGCTTGGTTTGGTTGGTGGTAGGACTTTATATAATCGGCCTGGCTAGCTATTTCCATCTTACCTAATTCTGTCGCCATAATAACAATTCTAAAATTGTTGTGTTCCGGCATTTAGAGGTAAGATAGCCAGTTCCTCAGTTTGTTGAGGATTCCGGGTGAAGTGCGCCTCCACCTTCGGCCTTATCTCAACTTGTGACCAGGTGAGATGAAGACTTGGTCTTGGTGCTTACCCGTCGTAGGTACAATAAAAAAAAAGTCCGCCTGGCTAACTACCACCATCATACTGTCGCCATAACAAATCTAAAAATGTTGTGTTCCGGCATTTAGGGGTAGAATAGCCAGTTCCTCATTCAATTGAGTCTTCCAGATGAAGTTCGCTTCCACCTTCGGCCTTATCATAATTTAAAACCAGGAGAGATGAAGCCAGGCGCTTACAATAAAATCTTACAATAAAAAAATATGAAAAAAAATGCATTCTCTCTTAGGGTCAAGGGTGGGCGTTGACAAGTACCTACCTCGTGTGATTCACGCAAGGTACTTCATCTTTTCTGTTTACATATCAATTAGCAAGGATACATTTATAATTTGGCAAGTAGCCTATCAGACAGATTGTGAAACACTTAAACTTACCGTATACATTTAGCATACTATGAAAATATTTTTTTCTCCTAAGACTTAATTTTAACAAGATGCAATTTAAAAAAAATGACATTTGCTTCGTGACAAAGATCACGAAGCTTTTCAAGTTTGATGCATGACTATAATATAGAAGTTTGTTCTGTGTTGGGGTGTATTGTGTGAGAAATAGGTACTATGTATTTCCAAAAAAAAGTGGGTGTTTAAGTATTTTATTCGTAATATAGTATCCGTATATTACAAGTTTGCTTAGTTTGGGGCTATGTGAAATGAATGTCCTGTAACATTTAGGTATTAAAAAACCTTTTTACATGAGAACTATGGGTTGTTTTCTACCAAGTTTACAAGTAGGTACGGTAATATGATGACAAAGCAAGTTAGAAGTCGTGTTACTAGCATGACAGTCACGTTTCCTCTACGGATTTCTAATTCTGAGCACCGCAACGCAGCGTAGCTATATGACCAAGCTACATCTGGGCAGTAAATAACTTGAAATGGAGTTAGGTAAATGTTGATTTTCTATCAAGTCAATTTGAAACTGCTATCTTTAGCGTTTTGTTAACGCTTGAAACGTTAGGTATTAATGTAAGCGTAAGACATTCAACGATATTCGCACTTATACAAGTAAATAGATATTAGTGAGTTGCGAATTTCACTATTTCAACATATCAATATTACAATTCACATCAGAAAGCGTGGCGACGAAGCAGACTTCTAGTTGAGGATACATTTTGTACCGACATGCTTATTCGATCTTTCAATATTTACTTGGAGCTGTATGTGGGACCTACTCCTTCCCTGGCAACGGAATAGTTGACCTTCAATGGTTACGGCTGAATGGTATTGCTGGTGGAAGGACAGGGTCCAACTGGCTTGAACCCTTCCGCCGGTGCAGCACTTGTTGGGCGTGCCAATAGGCAGCTTCTGGGTTTTCTCACTCCATAGTACCTACTAGTAATTACCTATTTTCTTTAGGTTTACGCTTATATATATATATATATATACCTATATATTAGGACCTATATATGGACCCAAGTCAAAAGTAAGGTCAAATCCTTACTTTTGACTTGACTTGATCTAGCTGGGCATCTATCGCGCTTCCTCTAACGTCACCAATGGCTTACGTAAGCTCATCTAGTCAGATGGTCTTGGGGCAAAATATGACTTAAAGTATAAATTAACGTAAACGGGCAACTATTATTAATCAATATATCGAAAAATACCGTAACGGTTAAGAAAACAGTCACCGTTAATCTTAGAGTTAACGAATAGGTGCCTAATTGCCTTTACCCATCGCTGCCAATTAAACGACCGGCAACATTGTAGCTCAAGAGCCAATGGCCATTTTATATTCGTAAATATTATAGGTACAACTTAGAAAACAGGAACATTTTTTTGAACACAGAACAATGAAAAAGGTAGGTACCTACATACCTACGTACATGAAATACAGTGGTTACTACTATAGTCCATCAAATCTAAGAAATACACTTTGACAGCTGTCAGATCAACTTGTCTAGGGATGTGAACCAAATAATTGCAAATACCCGATATTAATGAGAAATTGGAAAATCGATATTGATACTTTATAGGTAGGAAACAATCGCTTACTTTTTTGATAAATCTATAAACTCAGATAGAAAATAAATAAATATATAGTGCTTAGTTAATACCAAATAAATTATTAAATAAATTAATTATTTCTGTTTTTTTTTCAAGATGGCCACTCACAGAAAGGCGATAGACTAAATTGGAGGTTGTATTGTACCTACTTGTGCCTACGGAGTGAAGTTCAACTTCAACTTCTTTACTTTGGCTTGCAACCGTTTCACCGATTCTGCCAGTGACAAATGACGTGTTGAAAGTTTCAAGCTTATGAGACAAAAAAATATCGAGAGAGATTCGGTAAAAGCGATTGATTTCGAAAGACAAATGCTATGCCATGACAAAGATAATTGGGAAATCCGGCACTGTATGTATATACCTATGTATGTGGCAATGTTTGTGACGGCATAACTCTCGAACAGATTATCCAATTTTCATGAAATTAAAACTGAATAGAGATAACGGAAATAGATTTGGATTGTGGCGGGGGATTTTTGCAAAGTGTTTTTTAGATATTAAATAAAGTTTTTTAGATATTAAATAAAAATAAATACAATTTTCCCTCTCCAAAACGACATCAACCTTTGTTTTATGTTAGAAAGGATATTACATTACGTTAGCAACAAGAGAACCTCGAACACTCAGGTGAATAAAGAGAGTTCGAGAAAAAGTGCTTAAGTAAATTGAGAAAGGTATATTGAAAGCACACTATAGTTCTATTTGAGAATTAACCCCTACTACAAACCAGACATACCGAGATCTCAGTTCGAACTACTAGAATATAATTATACCTATTTTTTATTTATTTTGGGACCAAAATATTTATTCAAAACAAGTAATTCGAAGAACTACTGAGCTAAATTTGGTCACTCGTGCACAAAACGATCTCACTGAATTTCCGCCAAAAAATCGTTTCGATTGATTAAATTATTTCAATATTTTTACCGATTATTTAGAAACTTAAGAATTTTGAACTGTTGCAGCACTACTGTAAACAACTTTATGACATAACATTGTATAAACGTGAACCTCATTTACAATTTTACTGATTGTTTATGTTTTAAACTAGTTTTACGAGATTCAAATATACAGGATTAATATATAATATAATGTACAGGAATGTTTAATAAATATAATTATTTATCCGAGTAAATAATTTTTCGACATTATAAGAATTACTGTTTATAACATTTTGTGTCTACGTTTGAACAAAGTTATAAGAAATACGTAATAAAAAATGCGAAACGTCAAAATGTATTTCTTAGATTTGATGGACTGTAAGTTAAGGAAACTGTGGCAGCACCAATGCCCCCCTCACCATTCTTTCATCATTCTGAGAAACTACGCTCCTAACTAACCTACGATGCATATGAAAAAGTAGTTTGCAAAGATGTACTAACCTATGATAATGTTGAATGATAATGTGCTGACATTAAACATAGACAAAACAAAATACTTATGCTTTAAGATCCGCGGAGCCGTACCCAATTACTCAAATCTGACCATTAAAGCACACTCATGCGATTTCACAACTTCATGCAGCTGTCCGAGTATTAAGAAAGTCGAAGAAATAAAATATTTAGGGGTCGTCATAGACAGTAAACTAAAATGGTTGCCCCATATCAAACACACTACCTCCAGAGTCAGGAAGTTGATATGGATCTTCAAAAAATTGCGTCAAATACTGAACCTCCAATTACTTAAATCTATCTATATAGCCCTATGTCAATCCATTATATGCTACAGCATCACAGCTTGGGGCGCAGCCTTTAAATGTCACTTACTTGGACTTGAAAGAGCTCAAAGGTCTGTTTTAAAGGTACTTCTATTCAAACCCTTCCGCTTTCCTACGACTGACCTTTATAAAGACTGCGAGCTACTAACAGTAAGGCAATTATATCTTCACAATATACTTACATTGCAGCACTCCCGAACATCTTTTGATCCATCCATAAATAGACGACGCATTGATAAAATCTGTATAACTAGACTATTCCGAACAAAATTTACTAACACCCAACATTGCTACATGGCTCCCTTTTTATACAATAGAATAAATAAAGAACTTTACTTTCACCCACTAAACAAAATAAACTGCAAAAAGAAATTAAAGTCCTGGTTACTAAACCTTGACTACACGGAAACGGAAGCGTTATTAATGATCCAAACTTAAAGAATTTATTAATATGGAATAAAACACATATGTAAACACAACCATCCAATCCAGAATTAAATTAAACTTTACTTTATTTAATATATCAAATAGTAAGCATATTTTATTTTCATTGTTGGTTTATTGAAGTGAACAATCAGTACCTACCTACTTAAAATCTAAATAAAATAATCACCTTAAAAACTATTGACCATTAAAATGTACAGTCCAGTACAGTACAGTAGAATATTTAAATTACTAAATCTAATGCCTAATTCGAAATCAATTAAATAAAACCTATTTTGATTAGTTTATTGTTTCTGTTAAATTTATCGTGAGCCATCTCCTAGACTATACCCCGATTCACAACTAGAAACCATCGCTATAACTGAACTAAACTCGCGAATATTTTGGAGGTAGACTATAACTTGTTCTCTCATTTTGTTCAACAATACCGCTCAACTTAATTTTTCTACCCACAACCAGCCAACGTACCTACAATAATGTACTCGTAATTGTGTTGTTTCAAAGCTAATCTTATATTTACACCCAAACAACTGTCTTATTTAAGTACCTACGTATACTGCAATGCTACGTAGTTCAACCTAAGTACCTATTAGTATATATCTATCTAGTAATAATGTAATTGCCTTCTTGCTATATAAGCTCAGTCCCCTAAAAGCCTAGATAATATTATGATGTGTAACAGGTATAAGGTATGTGTAAATACCTTCCAAATATCTCTACACTTTCTGTTTACTTATTTACCGTATACCTACCTACCTATATTAAATTCTCACAACAAAGTTAAAACTGAATCATTGCTTATTTATACCTACCCATGTAACCCTACCTTATTTTTCTACATTTATATCATAAGTATATTATAGTTAGCAATAGATGTATTAAATTATACATAAGTTTTTTCTGTTTGTTTAACGTAATATAAGGGGGGGCACTGAGGACCGGGATACAGAATCTCTTGTCCGGAACTCAGGGCACCAACATTAGAATTATATAATTACCTTCTACCAACCTAGCTCTAATTGTTTTATGTATCCTAGTATTTTAAGAAATAAATTTATCTTATCTTATCTTATCTTATCTTAACCTAAATGGATACCTACACATTTTGCTATTGCCACTGGCCCCGCTACTCGACCGCCCGTGCACTTATGTTTTTTTTGTTTTCAGATTAGTTTTCGGAATTAATTCCTGTCACGTCTGAAATGAATTGACACATTCTTGTTACAGTTTTAATTGATTTCTACACATATTCATTAAAACTTGCAGCTGGCCATCGATGTAAGAATAACGTAACCAGCTCCTATATCACCACCGAGTGAACCATAAACAGAATCGTCATACACAACGCCCAAGAACAGACAGCTAAGAAGGTGACGAGACTAAACTAAATACTATCGCCGAGGTGTTAATTTCAGGAGGTTAGAGCAGCGTGAATTTTATTTATATGAAAAGTTAATTCATGCCTGCTACGCTGTGTTTAAACGGAGTTAGCATGGGTCTCCGAATAAACAAGCTATGTGAAGTTGCACGCTCTCGCCTCGGTACGAACACTCGTCGCGTTTAGGTGCCGCCTCTGTGGTCTAGTACTTAGTTCAACCCGATTTAAAATCCAGAGGTCCCGGGTTCGTTCACCAGTGGGAGCAATATTGTGCTTGGTTTGGCTGGTGGTAGGACTTTGTTTAAGTCCGCCTGGCTAGCTACCACCATCTTACCTAGTACTGTCGCCATAATAACAATTCTAAAATTGTTGTGTTCCGGCATTTAGAGGTAAGATAGCCAGTTCCTCAGTTTGTTCCGGATTCCGGGTGAAGTGCGCCTCCACCTTCGGCTTTATTTCAACTTGTAACTAGGTGAGATGAAGGCCAAGCGGTTCGCCGTCGTACAATAAAAAAAAACATCGCAGAATGGCCACTAGATTACCAAATGGCACCTTGGCAATTCGCGAAGATAGAATTGTTATAGTATAGCTATTGGTACAGTAGAATCCGGACCCAGACTGTAATCAGCTGTCAAATGTAAAAAGTAAGTAGCATAGCTTTACTTGTATAATTCGTCTGCAAGTGTTTACCTTTAAAAATTAGCTCTTTCAAGATATTGGTGCATGGAAGGCATTGGGGTTGGTAATCACATTGTTACAGTACAGAATAAATACGCTGCTGCCCGTTTTGTGGATACCAGAGAAGAGTGTAATCTTGGGACTGTGTAAAACTCACGGTCACTTTGGTAGTCGTTTGGTCACATACACAAGTCACAGTTTATATGTTTTTGCACACGTGTTTGACCCGTACGAGATAATCAGCTCAACGTTCTTAGCTGAAATCCCACTTCTGACACCACTGTTACGAAGTGGGTTCAGGATGAGTTTTTAAAAAAAAGATGTTTATAGCTAAGAGTAGGAATAGAATTTATTTTAAGAAATAGAAGAAAATAACTGTAAACAGACTGTAATCAGCTGTCAAATGTAAAAAGTAAGTAGCATAGCTTTACTTGTATAATTCGTCTGCAAGTGTTTACCTTTAAAAATTAGCTCTTTCAAGATATTGGTGCATGGAAGGCATTGGGGTTGGTAATCACATTGTTACAGTACAGAATAAATACGCTGCTGCCCGTTTTTGGTCAGCGGATATGTTCTTAGACAGTCTGCCATATGGTGGTTTTGTAGTTTTGATTTTCTACTTTCTTGGTCTTTTGCCTTTGACTGGAAGGAGTGTTTTTTTTCTACAAGACCACACGGCAAACATATTTTAGGCTACGTTTATTTTTGGACTTAATGTAATTTTAAGAAAAGTCGCTCTTTCTGTGTGAACATTGTGGTTGGTCTGCTCCAACCGTCCCTTCCTAGAAACTACCGAAATTCTCTAGATTAGGTGTGTTTGCTCTCAAAAGTGGGCATCGTGGGCTACAGAATAAAAAAGTTTGAAATTCTCCGCTCCTCTATACACAATCAAAATTATGACAATCAAAACACGGCAGTGATTTTGATTTGGTCCAAGAGAAAATACTATCTGGTTCGATTTTAGAAAAGAAAACTGAACATTTAAATACTTACCCGTAGTCTATCAAGGTTGTAACGAACAGTAGCTTACTTTGCATATAAAGCCTTAATTTCCTAAGTTAAGAGTTGATATTTGTTTGAAAAGCATATGTTTATATCTTTTAGTATGACAAAATATGCCACAATTTTTGCAGTGCATAGGTGTAAGTATCATTTAACGTCGAATTAAAGTCGCAGTTCACCTAATTTGCAATAATCACGTTTATAGGAGGTATGCCTATTTGCTTACTTTAGTTCAGCTACACACAAAATGTGTACTTACCTACTAACCAAATGGACTCAAAACCAATTAGTATTAAACCACCAGCGCCATGTCTAGTAACCAAAGATTATAACAGTCTAGTAGGTATCTCTATAAACAAGGAAATGGGCAGCAGCGTTTTCTGTTAGATCGAGATAAGGTAATGTTGTTTACCTATATCTGGAAATTATGACTTTGTCGGACGGATAGGCACTTACGTGTGATGACTATTTGAAAAAAAAACTTAAGTCTTATCGCTTAAAAACAGCCTCTTCCACACAAAATCAGGATGGAAATGATGTAATACAAGTTTCATTTATGGTAGATGGTTTGGGTGCACATAATGTAAGGGAATAAATATTTCAATTTTCAAAACAAAACAAATCTTTATTAATATCTACGTAACAATAATAACTAGAAGCTATATACACCTATCTATCTAGAGTAGAGTAGAGTAGAGTAGCCAAATTCCACTAAATCCATACAAAAAATATTTCCATACATCTTCATTTAGGTAAGCTATGTCTAAATGCTATGCTAAATCAATACCTACGTTGGTAACTACCTAGTACGTTGAAATAATCGATATAATTATATATAATTAGGTGTATATAAGGCTTATTGTAAAGTAAACTAACAAATTCGAATACACTATTAGACAGATATAGCGTTGCTGGTAGGTAATAAGCGCAAGGTGGATATGGGTTGAGGAAGGATATGCGTAGTTGACTTCAGAATAAACAATACATAAAAAAAAATATGGCTATGTTGAGAGGAATGGCAGGTAAATGGTGATTTCACTATGTACTTAGGTACATAGTGAAATCACACGGGCTACCTGATAAATATTTTTATTGTATAATAGGTATGTTAAGTATTTAGGTACCTATGTAATTGACTCATAAAATGTTATTTAAATTGTACCTACCTAACTATTAAATGGTTCATCAAAAAACTAGCCCGAGCTTCTTTGCTTGATTTGACGATTCGGAATGATCCTAAAAAATCTTAGCGAAAAACGATGATTTTGGTTTTGTGGAGTAAGGTACCGTATCGCTCTTGTGCAAATATTGGACGAATACATTGTTTCTTTGTCTCTAACCCAGACCCAGAAAACCGTCTAAAGCACAACCTATAGGTTATAACGGTCATAGATGTTTAAAAATGAAACATTTCTGTGGAGAGCATTGAGCTCGTTCGTTGTTCAGTTTCCTTTACCAATTAGCACTTGGTCGGCCGGCGGACCGTAACTGGGTGAGACGAGCAGTTGCAATGGAATGCTGATAGGTACCCCGACTAGCTAGAGGTTCCTTCGGTGGTGACGTGACATGCAACTCCCGTGTTGTGAAAGCTTCATTTTTGTTTGGACGGTATGTGATCTGATAATTGAAATCAACGATTTCTCTTTGCCGGTTTGATTTTGGTACGTTACACGTTTTACTCGGAATTCTTGTTGAGTATGTTTAGAGATGAGTCATGCTATGCATGATATTCCAAAGGTTAAAAAGATGTAAAATAAGATATGCGATAGAAGGTTTATAAAAATATTGGACATGGGTTCGATTTTCGTAGATTGTTCTCGTGATAGAACGTTCGTAAAGAAGCTTCGCGTCTATCAATAAAACTTATACCTAGCCCATTCAATGCAAAATAATTGTACGCGCTTTAATTAGATACCTAGGTCTAAGTGATTTCTAAAACATATTGAAGATTTGAGCAACTCTACAAAAACATCATATAATTTATTTTCGTTAAGTTAAATGCGCGCCCATCGCTGCATCTAATAGAAATTGCTTTTCACGTTACATAAGCATTCATATCAAAATGTATGGAACCACTGGTTTATTCAAGTAGCCGCCTTGGAGCTGCGCGTGATTGTACCATCGCGGCCGCGGTCGCTGCCAATGAGCGCAGTTGTCAGTCCATCGTGGGCGGGGCTTCGACTCATTTCCTCAGGTCAAACCTTCCTCAACACCTGCCTGCAACCTCGACTCTATCACATGAGTATTACGTCTCATTACCGATTGAAAGTATCTCGGAACTGGCTTCAACCTCCACAGGAGATGAGGCTCTATATGATAAGGTACAAGAATGGCTATTCAATGATGGGTTCTGCTCTTAAGTGGGCTTGTTATTTTGTGTAAATGCTAATGAAGTGTAGTCCAGGCGAGTTTGCAGTAGTAGCTCGTGCAGTTGGCACGCCAGCGACGCTTGTGAAAATAAGTGTCAAACTGAAAAACTGATAGCAATAAAATTTCGTGAGATTTGTGTGTATTTTATAGTGATTTGTTCGTTTTTAAAGGACTAGTGACATCATTGTGTGCGGACAGAAGGTGAAGTTTTTTTTAAGTGGTTTGCTGAATCATCGAAATTGAGGATAAAATAACCTACCACGACAGGTGAGAATTCATTATTACCTAATGGTTGAACATTTTTGTATAGATAGAGAAAATAGAGTAAAACAGAGACAACTCGGACCAAATGTCTTCTGATTTTAGAAGTAGGCCATTGTGGGCGAATCTTTCCATGTAAACATCTCGTCTGGTGTGCCACCAGGTTTTGAAACAGCGTATTTCACAAACATAACTTATCTTTACAGCCAAGTGTAGCTGCTATACATATATACTACCTATCTACTATTATCTACCTAATGTCTTCAAGATCGTTGACTAATAAAACAACTAATACCCCATCACTATGAGCCTCTTCTCTTTACGTGCTTTTTTTTTGGGAGTAGGTTTTTTTTTTTCTACGGGCGACGCTTGGCCTTCATATCACCTGGTTACAAGTTGAGATAAGGCCGAAGGTGGAATCCTCAACAAACTGAGGAACTGGCTATCTTAAATCTAAATGCTGGAACACAACAATTTTTTGTAGTATTGTTATTATGGCGACAAATTAGGTAAGATGGTGGCTAGCCAGGCGGACTTAAACAAAATCCTACCACCAACCAAACCAAGCACAATATTGCTCGCCATGGGGATCGAACCCGGGACCTCTGGATCTGAAATCGGTGGGTTGAACCACTAGACCACAGAGGCGGTTAATATTAGCAACTATTCCCTAACTGAGCACCAAACCAACATGTCGATGACATGAGCTCTTTAGTGGGAATGGAGGGGCTATTGAAATTGGTACTATTTCAGGGAATAAGTACCTACCTTTAGATTATACGCAGATATCAACATGAAAACAGAAAGTGTTTCATAACATATACTCCAAGTTCTTTTGAAAAGGTCGAATCTTGTTTCGCCTTTATACGAGACATCCTCAGGAACTATAGTCTTGCTGCTATGCTGATGAGCCCCCGGTTGCCGTGCTGTCGATACGAGCGCTGCGCTGCAAGTTGAGCGCCAAAACATCGGCCGGGGGTTCGTCAACTAGCTGCTGATTTCTATTGTGTATTTGCGACTCAATTACGCCTATTGTTGAAGTTTATGGTAAAGCCCTCCAGTATCGGATGAGACCGAGTAAACGGCTGTTATATTTCTAAACTAGCTATTGCCCGCGGCTTCACTCGCGTTAAGAAGTATTATTATTAATTAGGTATAGTTTTTGCGGCTTTACTTTTGTTTAGCGTGTGTAAAAAATTAGGGCCTACAAAACTTAAAAACGACAGTACATTCTTCAACGTCTCCATTAACGTTCAGTTTTCCTTTAGCCATTTTAAAAAAGTCTATCCGACAAAACCTTTACTTAAACCAAACGAAAACAAATCAAATGCAAAATACAAAGCAGAGTCTATAACCAAAATTACTGAACCGAAACAAAACAAATGCAAAATCTCAAAATCCTTTCTTAGGGGATGCCTACGTCATAGTAGCTTTATGCATGCAAAGTCTCAGCCCGATCGGTTTAAAATTGTCAAAGTTTCATACAAACTTTCATCCCCTATTTTGTCCTCTTGGGGGTAGAATTAATCAAAATCCATTCTTAGCGGATGCCTACGTCATAACATCTACCTGCATGCCAAATTTCAGCCCGATCCGTCCAGTGGTTTGGGCTGTGCGTTGATAGATCACTATGTCAGTCAGTCAGTCACCTTTGAGTTATATATATTTAGATGATGACGATGAAATCAATGAAATAAAAAATAATTCAATAGAAATTATCACAGGACATTAATTGCACACAGCGCCACCTAGCCGCAGACTAAGCAAAGCTTGTAATATGGGGTCTAGATTACAGTTAGAATACTTTTTTTTTGAAAATACATACCTAGTTTGTCATATGATACAACAACCAAAACTAAAACAAACATCTATATTCAGTGCACAAATATTTGTCTCGGGAATCAAACTCACAACCCAGTGTATGTCTTATGTACATAAGACAGAGTTATTACTAACTGTAGTACCTACTAATAAGGCTTGTTAATAGCTCTCCATTTACCTAATCTGCGTTTACGGAGTGTCAAAATTCTGAACTGCTTTTAATTTTTTTACCGCTTTAGTAGTATAGCGGTTTGCCCATTGGTGTTAGATCCAGAGGTCCCGGGTTCAATCCCCAGGGGAGTACAACTTTGTGCTTGGTTTGGTTGGTGTTTAGGACTTTGTTCAAGTCCGCCTGGCTAGCTACCACACTACCTAATTCTGTCGCCATAACAACAATTCTTAAATGGTTGAGTTTGTTGAGGATTCCGGGTGAAGTGCGCCTCCACCTTCGGCCTTGTCTTAACTTGTAACCAGGTGAGATGAAGGCCAAGCGCTTCCCCGTCAAACAATAGAAAACCACATTTTTTTTTTGAGAATGTCGCTTATAATATGTTTGATAACACCGTTGACTGCAGAAGATGTCGTTAGCTCGTTGAATTTCCTTAAAAACCCAGTCTGGCTATTCCTTATTCGTATAAAATGATGGGTTGGCTCTTACCTCTAGGCTCGATCGGACGAGCTTGCTAGATAAAAGGCACTGGCTCTCCTGCGCACTGTCGGAACAGGACATTTAGGACATTTATTTCACACCAGCGCCCTCTAGCCCTAAACTAAGAATAGCTTGTAATATTGGAACTATATTACGGATATAATACTTAAATACTTTGTAAATCCATACGCACTATATGATACAACACCCAAACACATAACAAACATCCATATTCATCACACAAATATTTGTCCTGGGTGGGAATCGAACCCACAACCTACAGCGCAGAAGGCAGAGTTACCTCGGCAGGAGGGCGGTCGCTAGCCAGGTGGACCTATATAGGTACAACTGGTGTTGTGATCATTCAGCTGTGACTGCTAGCAAAAGCTAGCGATTCGGTGGGTAGGATAGACCGGTAGGGGGTATCACACCTACCTCAAGTCCAGCTGGACTTGAATGCACTTCTATACGATTCTTACTACGATATACGATTCTTACTACGATCTACGGTCGCTGCGTCACACGTTGCAACTTTAAATGTGAGTACCTATGTCTGTCTGACTTTATTATTTTCATGAAATTCAAAGATTGATTAAGTAGTCACTCTTACCCGCGGCTTCGCCTGTGTAGTAGGTACCCGGATATAACCGAATGTAGCAAATGTACTTTTCGTGGATTCAAATCTTTGAGCTGGATTTCGATTTGATCCATTCAGACGGTGAGTCTTGAAAAATAGCAGAAGAATTGTGTTATTTTCGCGCTTATGATATTGGTATGGATTATCTTTATTTATTTAATTACCAACAGCTATTTTATCTTAGATATCTATCTAAGTGTTATTATTACTGTGTTATTATTACTGTAATCTTACAGTAATAATAACAGAAAGCTATTTACAGATTTTCACGTATAGTAACAATACCTATAACTAAGAATAATGTGAACATAGGTACCTACACAAAAACTTACTTGACAATGCCATGGAATTATATACCTACATGTATAAACTATGTACGTAATGTTAATATAGTAACTACTACGTCACTATTAAAGTAACTTCGGGTCGGTCGCTGTCTGGCTGAATTTACGCTCGTACAGAATAGATCTTTATATAACGAAGACGTTGTCTCCTGCAATTGCGTGCAGGAAGTGAAGTAGAGAAGAAGATGAGTGGATAGGAAGCGATCTCTTCCAGTCATCCGTTAAATGAGGAGGGTGCAACATATGAATACAAAAGTAATTCGTGCTTGTTAAAAACCATCTTATTTTTTTAAAGTGGGACTGTATCGTTTAGATATTTATTAATGCCAGTTCAATTCATTAGAACACTGGTAAATTCATATTGTGGTAAACTGGCACTAGTGCATGATTTTGATCGTGCCAGTTGTCTCCTCCGCCAAACATTTTGAGAACGACTGTAACGGAACTGCAAAGGCCAGCTTTTTCATTTGTAAACATATGTACAAAATTTCGGCTTCTAACTATTTTCAAGCGAAAATATAAGTAGTAATTTGCCTGTACTTACCTACTTTAGAAACATTTAATCATGCGAAGGTACTGGTAATCGTTCTTACATCTCAGAGGCATAAACAGGAAGAGCCTTATAAGTACATAAAAAAAAAGAAATCTGCCATAGGTATACTTATTGATTGAGTTGTTTCGTTCTCATATTGAAGTAGACTTTACTTATTATATTTTGTGGATACAAAATATAATAAGTAGTTTTAACCGCCTCTGTGGTCTAGTGGTTCACCACCCAGAGGTCCCGGATTCAGATCCAGAGGTCCCGGATTCGATCCCCATGAGGAGAACAATGTATTGTGCTTGGTTTGATTGGTGGTAGGACCTTTAGGTAGTAGGCTAGCTACCACCATCTTACCTAATTCTGTCGCCATATAACAATTCTAAAATTGTTGTGTTCCGGCATTTACAGGTAAGGTGGCCAGTTCCGCGCCTCCACCTTCGGCCTTATCTCAACTTGTAACCAGGTGAGATGAGTGCCAAGTGCTTACCCGACGTACAATGTTGGGATAGTTGTGATCTACCTCCTAGTGGCCTACAGAAGCGCTGACTATTGCTAGCGGTTACGGCTGAACGTTCACAAAACTGATGGAAAGGTAGGTTCACCTGGCTAGTGACACCCTCCTGCCGAAGTTTGGCGCCAATCGTTTGCCGGGTTCCGTCGGTGCGCGGTCAGAGCCTTCTGGGAAAGTTCTTTCCATCGAAGACCTCATGCCTCCGGCCTAGAACTAGACAAAGCTTGAGGTTAATTCACCCACCATTTATAAAATAAAACTTTCGTGGCTCCATTTCATCGTAATTTATCATCTTGAGGGCTGAAACATTATTTTACGCATCTGGAATGGTTTTTGTATGTTTTTCAAACCTCAGGTCTTGATCTCTGTGTCTCTGCTTGTAAATATTCGATCTTCTAATGCCTGGAATAGATCGCTTTTAGCGATAAGGCCGCCCATTGTACCTAGTTTAAGTGTATTTCTTGCTTCTCTGTTTATTTTTGTTTTTTGGTGTATAATAAAGAGTTTATCTATCTATCTATCTTCTATAAGTAAGTGCTGTCAATATGCCAAGTCCAGAATTATCACCAGGTATGTCATCCCCGCTTGGTTAATATTCTATTTATGAGGACTAAGCGCTTTCAATTGTTTTGTTATGCGCACTGCAAAAACTCTTGAATCCAGCGTCTGTATTTCTATTGCTTTACTACCTGGTTTCAATAAGAGAGTTAATAGGCATCTTCTGGGTAGGCTCTCTTCATCGTAGACCTCATACTAATATGTAGTTTTGAGGTCAGATCAGGCTCATACTTCATAAAAAAGGTGCCCGAACTTCATTACCTCAGATGAGTAGAGAGATGAGAAGTATTAGACCAACGAAAACTTATTGAACATCACAAATCAGGCTCCATAGACAATGTCTTCAGAAGCAACAGCAGGAGAGAAAGAGTAACAAATGTATGTTCGAATTAATCTGAGAAAATAGTTCTTCTGCTTTCCATCGTATTTATTTAAAAGGAACAGCGTTTTTCTTCACTTTGTAAACCAATCCGCAAACAATGCACAACCCATATACCTGAGTTCCAGCTTTTTCACAATCGAAGGGCATTGTCTAGGTACCTACAAGAAGCAGTTGATGTTAGTTTTGTGTGGTTATATCTTACTTGAATCTCTGACATGAAGATCGTATCTATTATAGAGGGAATTATGTTAAATACCTATTACAAACCTCTTAGCTCAGTTGGTAGTAGCTCTGCCTTCTGCGCTGTAGGCTGTGGGTTCGATTCCCACCCAGGACAAACATTTGTGTGATGAATATAGATGTTTGTTCTGTGTTTGGGTGTTGTATTGTATGATAAGTATGTATTTACAAAAAAAAAGTATTAAAGTATTCTATCCGTAATCTAGTTCCCATTACACAAGCTATGCTTAGTTTGGGACTAGATGGCGATGTGTGAAATTAATTTCCTGTAATATTTATTTAATATTATTATTTATTACCATTGAGAGTAAATTTGCACCATTTTTAGAATTAAAGAGGTAGTAAATATAAAAAAAATGGGGTTTTAGGTACCTATCAGACCAAATGTCGTGTTATAATGATGTTTTATGCAAAATGTGCACTCGGCATGTCAGATTTTTTTTTATTAGCTAAGCGTTCAACCAAGCTTTTAAAAACAAGCAACGATGAGGCCTAAGATGGATCTCGCTTGCATAAAAGGAACCTATTCCTTTTATACCGCGCCAAGATGTCACCCTCCCGGTTCAGACCAGGCCAGCTTATTGTCGTTTAAAAAAAAAGGCGTAGCACAATGGCGTCTGCCGGCAGTAGCTCGGTCAGCACGGAGGTTCTGTCACCGGCCGCGAAGAGCATCGGCGCGTCCGGCTCGCCACAAAGCCCTACAATAAACTTTTACAGCACGCATAAAACCCTGACTTTTTAACCCGAGTTATTTGAATTAATATCAATTCGGAGTTCCTCAATGGGCTTTACTGGTCAAACTTTAAAGCTTTACGATGGCCACAGAATTGAGGAATAAAATTTAATTGAAATGTAGCCCCAAAAAGTTTGATTGCGGTTATCAGCTTCCGAATTTGAATATTTACACTGAGTACGTACTAAATAAAACAAAACCATGTGGGCAGCCTAATTGTATCGACACCCCTTTACTATTCCATAGTTAGTAATTACAAGTTGGTTTCTACTGTGATCCTGAATCCATTGATCCATTTAAATTTTAACTTTTTAAAATAAAACTTTCAAAACACAGGTGCTTTAACTGGAACATTTTATTGTGGCCTTGGTTATCATTGTTGTGTCATAATATCTCACTCTGTTCGTAATAAATTCAACATTTTATTGATTCGAAAATGTGCCAAAAAACGTTTAATAGTCTAATTTCCGCATTGGTATTTACATAACTTAATAACGTTACATAAACAAACTAAGTACTAGAGAGTGCCGAAAATGAGAGGGACGGCGCTATAAATACTCGTAATTAAGAGGTACACAAAAGCTCCCTGTTTAACTTTTTATTTTCTTATTTAGGCTAGTGAATTAGCATGGCTATTTAGCATAGGAATGCAGCCAGATTATCGGGCGCGCTTCCGTCTGAAACGGTCTGGTAACGGTCCTTAGGTAACCCGTCCTTGTACTTATTGTTTGAATAAATGTATTTTTATTTTACTTTGAACTAGGTACCTACTCAAAAGTATCGCACCATTTCATATATCAATTTGGAAATGTGTGCAATAAACAGTAGGCACCTACTTATATTATTATTTTTCTACCTATTGAGGTTTTTTTTTATATATTTGAAAATACAAATTATGAACTAAACACCATTGGATCGGTAGCTTTGCAAGTACCGAGAATTAACGGTGTTCTTAAGACTTATTTTTCAGACAGCATATGTTTCTTATATTTGTTTTTATTGTATAAATTACGTAGTACTTAACATGTTAATTAGGTAGTAATTAGATGGCGCTGTGTTTTAATGAATGTCCTGTTGTATTTATTTATTTAAAATTTTATTTTATCTTCAAACTTCCTAGCTAAGTACATATAAGGATATCATTAAATATTTTATATTGAAAAGAGTGACTGTACTCGTACAAGTAGTATTAGAAGAAATGATCAGCATGCGATACCAAAACTGAACATATATATAGGTAGGTATTATGTGTGCACACTACATCATTTTCAAAATGAAGTCATTACTTTAATACTCGCGTCTGGTAAATTCTATAATTACTTTCGTATTTAAGGCTGATATGAGTATATATCACACTTGAATACCAAATTAATAAAATATCTTTAAGATGTGGATACAAACAATTTTGAAAATGATGAAGTGTTGCATTTTATTGCAGGTAACTTTACATAGATAGTATAAATATTGCTTTGCCTTCCAATATCGAAGGTAATCAACGCTTTGTCAACAGTTAGTCAACTGGCAAGAATACATTTTGTTTCAAAGGTCGAATCTTATTGATCATGTTTCGCTGTTGTTTGATTTTGGACTATTGTTTGAATAACATATCAAGGATAGCTTGTATACATGCCAAGTGATAATGAAAATTCAAGTTTGAAGCGACTATGACGCAAGACCATTAAAATACTTTACTTGGGTTTTCGGCATCGTTCCATTTGCGCGCCACTCTTGGCCTTCATTACGCAGTCATTCCGCAAACTTTGGAATTGGAAAAGAAAACACCGGCCGTATTGTTTCAATGGTTTCAATATGGGTTCGGCCGCTCTTGCATTTGATAATTAGCACCTCTCGTCTCACACGGCTGCGGCTGCCGAGCCGAGTGTCGGGACAATTGCTCGATACAGCCGCACATAATGCTTACATTTATCGGAGAGCGTCATAAACGTCCAATCACGGCACTGGGGTCCATTCGAGGTAACCTTCAGAGCCACTCGTTGTTATCTTTGATATTTTATAGGGATCAGTAAAACGCCGGCACTGCAAAGCGATTAAGCGACATTCCTCATCTACCGATGCGGCCGCTGTCGCTCGAAGGCGAGGATGTATCGGATGATGCATTGCTGCAGATAAAAGACGTTATTACACGTAATTAAAAGGCTATAAAGAAGCCCTGGCACGCTTTGAATATTTTGTGTGAGTCCTTGTCGGCGTAGAGCTGCTCTAAAACCGGGGCCAGCGCTCGCACTTCGTATTTAGCCTCGCCATTAAAAAGAAAATGTTCGCGATTCATCTATACAAGTTATGTTTAATATTTATACCTCATGGAGTCGTAAAACGATGAATAATGACGCTGCGGACGAGTGGGCTAGCGCTGTAATTACTTCGTCTTTTATACACACATGTAGCTTTCCTGTTGTTTCATGCTTAAATGTTGTAGGAATACGATAGGAGCCTTCATAGCCTTACTGCGAGGCGGACGTAAAACCAAATTACAAGTATGGTGCATTACTGTCGGGTCTTACAAGCAAATAAATAACAGTATTCAATAAAGTGAGTGCCGCCATTCACTCTGCCTTTATAGCTATAAATAAACGTACTTTGACGATTGTTGTGTTTACATTGCCACAGAGTATTTTTTATATGTTTAATTGAAAATGCATATTTTACGATACGACACACGGGAACTTGCATAAATGTTGCGACTCAAGTAATGTATTCAAATTCAAATGCCTGTCGTAACTTTATTCTGTACAGTGCAGTAGTACCGATTATACCTAGAACCTTCGCACACCAAACACGCACATCACACATCAACAGCCCATCAGTGTCCACTGCTGGAAAGAGCCTCCTCCAAAGCGGGAGGGTTTTGCCATAATCACCACGCTTGGCAGGCGGATTAGTAATCGCAGTAAAGGTATATCTACTTCTGGTGAAAACCCTTAGTCGGCCTTTGCGACATCCATAGGCTGAGTTGGAGGGGCCGATTCTTAAGCCACGATCACCACGGTTCAAACACACAACAACATACGAGTATAAATATATAGTACTCCTATGGTAAGGAGCAAAGTGTCCCGTGGAAAATGCACACTGGGGTGTGCGTTTATGTCTTTCTACAGGTTTCTTCTCTAATTGCCTGTTATGTTAAAGTTACTGCCCACTGCACTTTTAATATCTCATGTATAAAAGCCCTTAGGTAATGTTATATACGTAATTTTTATTCAGCAACTGACTTATTTAACAGTTCCATATTTTTTGCAGTTGAATATATTATTCAGTCATCTTTGAAAAAACCCAAATAAAGTAATACGCGTATGCGTAGTTTCATTGATATATATTGTACCTACTTTGGATCGCTCTCTCTCTCTTTCTCTTACTCTTCATAATGTGACAATTAAAAAAAAAATCTGAAGCTTTCCCTTTTGGGAGATTGAAAAAACTTCACTCTCTCAAAGCCATGCCAATCAAGACCTGTGAGTTTCATGTGGAGTTAAAACTGGTAATTTATCAAAAATGATTTCCTCTAAGACAAAAAGATGTAACGCGCTCGTTTAGCTACCTTAGAAAACGTAAGTAAACGAGAAAAATAAATATGTCTCGATATATTATTCCAGGTGAAATGCGCTTCCACCTTCGGCCTTATCATAACTTGAAACCAGGTGAGGTAATGAAGGCCAAGCGCTTCCCTGTCGTATATTAAAATAAAAAAAAAACGACGTAAACATTCCATTAATTGTTACTCTATCTTTATTTGCCGCCAATCAGCGTATATAATATACAATATGCTATATAGTTTGTTCTAATAATTGCATAATTGAATGGAAAACTAGAGCGGTCTTATCGCTAAATAGCGTTTCACACAATAATTATTAAAGAAGGTTGAGAAAAATTATTGCGATCAAAAGACAACGCGCTCTAGTGTTTCCTGCACTTTTTATATTTTAGTCATATATTATGAATATCTGGGCTCCCATAAAAGTAGTCAACGTGCTCTAGGGTTCTTGTTTTTTTATTTATGAGCCCTGGAAGTGATGTTGATGATGGTGATGTTCCCATACAAAAGACATCAACGCGCTCTAGTGTAGGTACATGTATTTTATTTAGTCCTGGAAAAGAAGTCCTGGGCTCCCTTAGAAAAGACATCAACACGTGCTAATATACCGGCACTTTTTATTTATATTCCTAGAAGTGAATTTCTGGGCTCACATACAAAAAACATCAAAGTTCAAGCATTTTCAGCATCGTTCCTTAAACTATAGTTGGCACTGGGACGAGGCATGGTCTTACAAGGTTTTTCCATAAACTTAGGCTTAACATTACTTAATTGGTAAAGGAGGTTTTAAAGGTCCATGACTGAAAATGGGCATCAGCTCGTTGCATAAGCGGAATCTCTTTTTTTTTTAACTTATAATGAGTCAGCTTTTGACCTCGTCTGACATCAACGCGGTCTATTACAGTAGGTATTCACTAATATATGAGCTCGCGTATACGAACACTTTTGTAGTATTTTTTCTGTTTTTAGTCTTTCAGCGATAACTTCTAGTAAGCATCTCTAACGCATATAGAGACTTTACGAGACAGTAGGGATTCGCTTTGGTGCTATTGAGTTAGATACCACAAATTGACAAAATACTTTGCCGGTATGCGAGCTGGGACGTTCAAACCGGTGTAGCTAACGATAATGAGCTCTATAAACATCTCCGAGAGATCGTGCCGAGCCAAACTTACAATAATATCCGGCTTATTTGCCATCGCGCCGTCGGATTCTGGGTGGTTTTCCGTTTGTATAGTCTCTTTATGTATGTCTTTTACGGAGGTGGTTGATATAGGGGTTTACTGAGTATACGATTGTATAGCGATAGGTCAGCCAAACGAAGCAGTTGTAGGCCTAAGCTAGGCGGTTGTGGTACTTATACTAACTCCAGTCGGATTTATCGGTAGTACCTAAGTAGCCCGATTTAATTCGTTTTTTTTAAGAAAATAAAGAAAATAATAAGAGTATAAATATTTTATAGCAGAATCTTCTACTCAAAGAGACTTTCACAATAAATGCACAAAACCTTATTGATTAGAAAGCAGTCTTGTGATTCGTCGAGATTTTCTTAAGCAATATAAGTATATGATATATCATAAATGAATCTATAAATTAAGGTACTGCCATTTTATTGAATAAAATGTATTTAATTACATATACAGTGTGAGTCTTGCTAAAGTTCAAATATGAAATTGGGTTAAACACACCCAATTTTATCAACGGAAAAAATAATTTTTAAATCTAAAAACCTAATTATATATGTGCCCTTTATAAAGACTCACACTGTATAATGGTTAAATAAGTACCGACTACGGTTTGAGTTTAAATCAATAGGAATTACTTTAGAAATTAAAAACCTTTAAATTTAAGCCTTTCTTCGAGTTTTCAAAATATATTTTGAGTAAATAGGTACTTGATTAAATTCATACACATTACGTCATGTAGGTAAATAATGAAAAGAATAAAGAGCAACAGTCATTTCAAAAAAATCTCACATTCTGTACTAGTACCTACTTATTTCACACAAACGCTTCATTCACAAATATCTATTCCGTTTTATGATGCTTATGGAGATGAATAATTAGCAACATTGTAAGAGGATAGATGCGTCGAATACGCAAGAAATCGAGGACTAATCAATGCATTTACCGTTAAACTCAAATATTTATTGATATTCTAAGAATGCATATGACGTTACAAGTAACACAGCCTATCATCAACAGCCCGTAATTGTCAACTTTTGGACATAATGCACTTCCTTCAACGCAAGGGTTTCGAAAAGTTGCTGTTGCCCTTGCACAAATTCTACTTACGATATTTAAAGTTTTTTTATTGTACGACGGGGAAGCGCTTTGCCTTTATCTCACCTAGTAGGGAGTATTGCAGCCACCTTTGGGATGGTTCAGCCAAATATCAACTTGCCGCACTTGACTCGGTGGAGCGCAGAGCCAAGAGGCTCATAGGTGAAGAGTACCTTGCCAAAGCAAGGCTCGACAGCCTGAGCCATCGTCGCAAGGTTGCGTGTTTATCAGTGTTTTACAGTTTGTACTTCGGTGAGTGTGCTCAGGAGCTTCACGACCTTATACCGCCTTCGCCGTTTTTCAACAGAAATTTCAGACGCACAGCCTATTATCATCCTCACCTGGTTGATATCCCACGCATAAGAACTAAACGCTTTCAAGAATCTTTTATTGTGCGCACTGCAAGAACTTGGAATAAGCTCCCAGCGTCTGTTTTTCCGCTGTGCTACGACTAATGTCTTCAAGAAGAGAGTTAATAGGCACTTTCTGGGTAGGCTCGCTCCATCGTAGATCTCATTCTTACCTGTGTAAGTTTCGTGGTCAAGAGCCGACCCATCGTAAAAAAAAAAAAAAAAATTAGTAACAACTTAAGATAAGGCCGATGGTGGAGGCGCACTTCACCCGGAATCCTCAACAAACTGAGGAACTGGCTACCTTACCTACCTCTAAATGCCGGAACACAACAATTTTGGAATTGTTATTATGGTGACAGAATTAGGTAAGATGGTGGTAGCAAGCCAGGCAGACTTAAACAAAGTCCTCCCACCAACCAAACCGAGCACAATTTTGTACTCCCCTGGGGATCGAACCCGGGACCTCTGGATCTGAATTCGGTGGGCTTAGCCACTAAACCACAGAGGCGGTTAAAGGTAGATTTCATGCTGCTCTGTTCCAGTAACATAACAATAGCCAGCGATTACTAGAACCAATGTTCACAGCACTGGTGGTAGGACCTGTGAGGATCCACCTGGCTAGCGACCACCCTTCTACTAAAGCTCGTTGGGCATTTAAAATTATTGTATGTGGGTTACTCTTCTACGAACCATGCAAACCAGGGTCTTATGATGATGCCAGCGGATCTCCTGAATAATGCATGGTATAATAGCCGTGCTTATACTTTTTGAAATCGGTATTACGAGACATTTAACGGCCGGGTAAATACAGGCAATTATAGTCACAGTTGCGGCTTAAGAATTCACCAACTCAGCCCGCAGATGTAGTAAAAGCCGATTTAAGGGATCTTACCAGAGGAAGCGGCAGCTTCCTGCTGTATGTTAGATGACACCTTTACTGTGATCGCAAATCCGCCTGCCAAGTATGGTGATTATGGCAATACCCTCCCGTTTTTGCAGGAGGCTCTGTCCAATATCCAGTAAAGTAACCACCACCAAACATGAAACGTTTTTATAAATTGTTATTTCCGACCTATATAATAACAAATTTGGTGTAAGTATAGTGCTTACTTTGAGGTAAATAAATAAATAGTAAAATCTGGCCAAGCGTGAGTCGGACCGGCACTCTAAGACTTAAATCTAAAATCCTCATTTTTTTGCCTGGGAATGTGGGTCAAAACCCTCGGTGTGCGTGTCTGCTTACCACGTAGGAGCTAATCGGTCAAACTTATCCAGATATCCAACTAAAATATATTTATAATATAAATAATACATGCGCCAATTTCAAAAAAACAATACGCGGACGAAGTCGCGAGTAAATCCTAGTAGTTCATATAATGTAATAGCCTCACAGCTCAGTTGGTTTACTCTGCCTTCTGCGCTGTGGGTTCGATTCCCAACCAGGACAAACATTTGTGCGATGAATATAGATGTTTGTTCTGTATTTGGGTGTTGTATTGCATGATAAGTATACCTACAATATTAAGAAAAAATATATTTAAGTATTCTATTCGTAATCCAGTTCCCATATTACAAGCTATGCTTTGTTTAGGGCTAGATGGCGCTGTGTGAAATTAATGTCCATTAATATTTATTTAATGGGTTCATAGTCGTGAAATAAGAATCATTAACGATGGATAAATACTTACTTCATTTCATTGTTATCGTTTAACGTAAAACCACATGAAATGGTACCTATTTACTTTGTACTTATATAGTGGCGCTCATATAATATTTTTTACGTTATAAGTGAACGTAAGTATTTTTGTTAATATACGTGGATATTTACATTTTGTAACAAGTTAAGGCAAACGCTGTATTGCATGTGCTCGTCATTCAATGAAAGTCATTATGATCTAGATATTTTTAGTGCATCAGGCTAAAATATCTAGATCATGAACCGAATTAAAAAAAAACATATTTTTTTAAGTTAAGCCGAAATTAATTTTATTAGTTAAAATACAGTTTATCATAATAAACAAAACACTTGTCTTATAATTTTTAACTAACTTAAAAAAAAGGACCAATCTCAATTCATCGGAATCTGTTTTAATACTAAGTAACTCACAAAGAGTAGATGTGAGCATGCTGTATTCATAACTAGAAGGCCGTTTGACTTGTAAGTTTTGTAGTGTTTTAATTTGTATGTTTGCGAACTGACAAAGAAGATCAGAAGAAAAACGAATGATTAAATATAACTTTTCTATCATATTCCTATTAGTTATGCACAGCTTGGGTATTTGAATCGGACCACAGAACACTAATATCCATTCGACCATCCACGCATCACATGTTTTTTTTATCATCCCGATTATTATGCATGGTAATAATGAGGGTAGTCGTAGAAACTACCTCACAAAGACGATAATATTAGCGAGTACTTCAGTCTTCCCGTGACCGCGGCCGTAGTAACACGTCATAACTGTCGGGAAAGTTCCGTGCGCATAATATTACCCGTTTTAATTATTAATCTTATGTATTTTTCGACAGGATGGCGGCATCGCACATCCTGAGTGCGGTGGAGCCGTCGTCGGTCGGCGGCGGCTCAGCGCGCAATGGCCGCGAGCGAGAGGTTAACGTGGCCCTCGACGACCGAGACCTTTGGGTCCGCTTCCAGACGCTCACCAATGAGATGATAGTCACCAAAAATGGAAGGTACCTACCTTTTTTTTTAATTGTACGTCGGGCAGGTGCTTGCCTTCATCTCACCTGATTTTCAAGTTATGATGACGCTGAAGTTGGAAGCGCACTTCACCTGAAATCCTCAACAAATTGAGGAACTGGCTATCTTACCTCTAAAATACCGGAACACAACAATTTGAAGAAATTTTGTTAATGGTGACAGAATTACGTTAGATGGTGCTGGGCTAATTTGCAGAGCCTAGAGCATAGACGGCGGGTTGCCAGGGTCTCTGTGATCCATAAATTCTACTTCAGCGAGTGTGCGCACGATATCTTTGACCTATCCCCCCCATCCCCTTTTCACCACCGGAGGTCAAGCAGACGTAAGGCAGGCATACAACCGGCGACAATCCGTACCTTGCCAAACACAACGTTTCGCCTCTACCTTTATCATTAATACTGCCATCGCGTCTCGTCTGTTTCTCCGCAAGAGTACATTACAATCACAATCTCTGAGTCTTCAAGTCCAGAGTAAATAAGATCCTTTTAGGCAAGCGTGCTCTATCTTAGGCCACATCTTTGCTTGTTTTTCAAGTAAGCTGGTGGTCAAACGCTTGGCTATCACCAATAAAAAAAGAAAACTCCATCTTATCTAAGTCTGTCACCATAATAACATTTATATTAGGTAGTTGTGTTTCGGAGTTAGGAGGTAAGATAGCCAATTTCCTCAGTCTGTTGTGGATTCCGGGTGAAGTGCACTTCCACCTTCGGCCTTTCCCGTCGTAGCATACATAGTAAACATAGTTATAGTTTACCCATTGCCATTTCAGTTCTCACCTCAACCTTGCATTAAAATCTTCCGAATTCAGGTTTTTCAGAACAAGAGTTGTTTTTTGAGTTAAAGATCCTGCAAAATGATCTTATCTCGCGATGTTCTAAATCACACATCGATTGTCTCGATTTAGCATTAATTAAACTTGCAGTCGTTTGACCCATGACATTGTTTCAACAATTACTATAGAATGGGACTCTACTAATGACTGCCTCTATATTCCAATATTGTAAACAATCGTACAATTCTAGCTGTAAAGTCAAGAATTACTCAAAGGTTAAATAAAATAAACCAAGGTATAAAACGGCTCAAGTTTACAACCTAAGTACTTTAGGTTGATAGCTGATGAGGCTTTTGTAGCTCCGAGCTAAAAAATATCTATGAGCAAACGAGAACATGGAATAATACATCTTACAATATTGTTTATGAGTTATGACTAAGTATGGGTGTCCTCATAAGAGAAGTAATAAACGTGCTTATTAAATCATGGTATTCTTCTTGTAATTTATAGGATCTTACATAGTTTGACATAGTTGGTCAGACAGTATTCAAATGGTCTTTGTATTATGTACCTAAGGGCGGTTTATGCGGGGACAAAAAGACGCCTACATAGGCCAAATGGTTATTTTCAACATAGATAAAAAAATCAAAGGATTTTGCATCATTTGGTCGAATGAGTCTAGCCTTAAACTACGCCAAAGCTCACCGGAGCAGCAAATTATAATTCACAAATTAAAATACTAGTTTTCTGTCAAGATTACGTATGGCAAAAATTATGCCACTATTTGCACAGCGCAAGGCGTGCGGTATCCTTTGATTTTTTTTTGTACTAATCAACAGCATTTGGAGATCACATTTTTACGAATCAATGTAAATAATGAAACAAATGGTAACCGATTTTTTGACGTTTTGTCTTTAATTTTATGGTAAGAACATTTTATTTTGGAGATAAAAAAAATCGCGACATGAACCAGTTTTGACTTACTATTTCTATCTCTTTCTAAACTGTTGTGAACGTTTCCAAAACTACACTCTTATTCGGAAAGAAGGATTTTTCTTTACTTGATGTAAGTAGTTTTGGTGAAAGAAAAGGATGATTTTCGCGAAAATTCTTGCGCTTCTATTTCACTCGCTCACGCGCGGACTTACATCATACACGCTTGGCCAGTGTAGGTAAGCGCCATAATAAGTGTCTGCAATAATGCAAAGTCTTGCATTATTGCAGGCTTGATAAGCCTATATTTTAACTGATATTCTGTATCAATTGAATGATATTTTTGATATTTCAATCAACGGATTACTGTAAATACCTATATTTACAGTAATCCGTTGATTGAAATATAAAACTTACAAATACAAATAATAATAATTAACACATCATCTAACATACATACAGTACCTATGTTAGATTATGTGAAATACATTTTTGTATGTTGTTTCATGGTTTGAGACCCTCTTTTAAGTATGAAAATACCTGTGATAGAAAGTCCCGCTCTTCCGTGATTTTTAAATTAAGTTAAAATAAATAACAAAAGACAAAACTTAATCAACAAAAAAAATTTCCCATCTTAAAAACAAAATAAAAAAATATGTAAGTAACAGTACTCAGGAAGTGTGTGTGTGTGTGTGTGTGTGTGTTATGGTGTGTGTTTGTGGTGTTTAATTAAAACGTAATCAGTTAGCATAGACGTATGTTTACCACTGCTCCCTTTTACTAGACATTGATTCCTGGATAGATTGTAAGATCTTAGAAGCACCAAAAATATACGAGGATGAGGTTCAAAAGCTAGCGTGGTATTACTCCAAGGCCCTGAAGCGACGTGCGTGGAAGTTGTATCCAGTTGTATTGGACAGTTATTGCCTTTAAATATTGCTGAGAAGCGATTGACTAAGATACATGGGCCATCCGGGCTGATGCAACAGTCAGGTGCTCAAGAAGAATACTTACAGATATTATTAATCATAGGGCGTAGGCTGTTAGGTAGTTTTTTAATAGGAACCAACGCTTATCGTCTGCATAACTTATATATTTGTTATTTTACACATCGCCATCTTACCCCAAACTAAGCGAAGCTTGTAACATGCGAACTGGATTACGGAGAGACAAAACTTTAATTATTTTGCTATAAATACATTAGGACGATGATGATTTGAGTTTGTTATTTATAGAGTATCTATGGACTAGGCATTTAGTGACTATATATACTACTCTTACTACTAGTGACTTTAGACTTTGTCCAACATTTGTGAGACTAATCATGGAGAAAATGCGATTAAAACTATTAAAATCATAGGCCCTAGATAAATAAAGACCCTTCCTCTTTATGCAAGTCGTTTGTAATATTTTAATCTGCAGCGGACAAGAGAGCGCAAAAGCAGCGGCGCGCTATTGTTTCCAGCATCATTGCCGCAACAGATTTGTTTTTGGATTTTTTGACAACAACCTGAAACGGTACCTCGTCAGAGTAATAATGAGTTTTGTATCACGATAAACATTTCAGACACGAAGGTAGTTTTTGACATTGGTATACTTTGGTATCATAGTATATCTATTGGTATACTAATGATAACATAGAACCTATACCTATGGCAAAAAAGTTCTAAACTGCAACAGCCCATTAATGTCCAGCAGACATAGCCTCCTCCAAAATTGGAAGGTTTTGTTATAAATACCATACATAGATACACAGATGCATACTGGTGGCCTTCCTCTGGTGAGATCTCAGTGGGGTCGATCCTCTAAACTCGAACTTCTAAACTAGATTGCCAACATTTCTTAAATTGTCTGAAATATACGTAAAAGTACGATGTCAGTATATCAATAAATAAACACGATACCTTAACTCTACAATTGAAAGAATAAGAGTTGGTGACGCGCGTATGATGCTTCTGGTGACAAGCGCGACGGTAATTGCTTACGATCAGGTGGCCCATATGCCTGTTTGCCACCTTAGGACTTTTATATTGACCTCGATCTACGATTGAGTAATAAGCTTCCTCAGGCATTGGCTCTCCCACGCATTACTCCCGCGAATTCGGCAGGAAGATGGTCGCCAGGTGAACCTGTATAGGTTCTACCACCAGTGCTGTGAACACTCAGCCGCAGGGGTAGACCTACCCTAAAACCTGTCCTGTCCTCAGACACGTGCTAGTGCTGAGAAATAGCTGGTTTATACAATTGTAACAGCGTGTCTGAACAAGCCATTACCTCCATTAACATCTAAGGATGTGATCAGTGACTGTACACGTTACATAGTCATTGTGCTAACCGACCGGCCGGCGGCTAGTTTTCAGCTATTAACGCGGTAGGTCTTACTGATTAACGCTGGATGGCTAAATGATCCTGCCCGGTGCAAGAGTGCTCCACCCTTGACGTGCCTACGGAGAGGCCTACGTCCTTGTGCCTATATGTATACCAAAACAAAACGGTACAAATATAATAATAATAATAATCGTATATTTGACAAAAGTGTTTTATGAATCCATAGGCTCCCGAACTAGCAGAGCTGTGTTTCAGGAGCCAGTGGCTTCTCCCAATTGTTATTACTGTATGTGGTACCTATTATGTCTACCTAAATCATTATACAAAACTATACAATTCAAGTTCACCATTTTACTCTCTAATCAGTGGACGGATAGGAAACAAAGTATTACTAAATTTTGTGACCAAGTGCAATCACTTGAAATACAAAAAAAAAAGTATTACTTATTTTCGAGTATCGATTCAATGCTCTCATAATCAAAAGTTATTTATTAAAAAACATATTTATTCTGTTACTTACAGCACCGGTTTAGGTTAAGTATCTGTTATGGTGATGTAATTGGTTTTAAATTTTTTTTTTTTTTTTTTCGAGAAATCAGCCTGAATCAATGTTGTTCGTGTTACCGGGTCCATATCCTAATACCTAATATGCGAAGGAAAATACTTAATTGAATACTTTAAAAAATAATGCATAGGGCACACTTTAACAAAATAGGTGTTGTGGTACTGTTTCGCGTTCGTATGTGATACTTATGATGGGAACAATTTCACCGGGCGCCGTACCATTCCGATATACCTTCAGAAAGCTGTTGTTTCAGTCATTCTGTCACATTATACTAGGAAACCCATGATGCTAAATGGTGATTTATTCGAGCGTCGTGATGTTGAAGATTAGATGGTAGAATATTATACCATCTAAGATTATATGTACCCACTACTCTAAGAGGCTCTATTACTATAACTGTAGTAGAGCCCCTTGTGAAAGGGCTCGTCCGGGGACGTACTACCACCATAACTATTTCAGCCACCAAGCAGCATAGCTGTGTTCCGACTTGAAGGGTATAGTTGACGGTGACATTACGGGCACGCGAGGCGTAACACCTTTAAGCATCAAGTTGACGGGCGCAATTTAGTGCCGTGTAGGCTATGTATTTTGTGGATGTAAGGCATTGTTATAGGCAAGAGAAGCATTCAACATCAGGTGGGCTACTTGCTTGTTCCGTCTCCTAGTTGGACAAAAAAAAATTTTTTTTTTAATCCAACTGGTTCCAGAAAAAAAGATTATATCTATGCCCCTTTCACCGGTGGGGGAGTTCCTACAAGTTTTGAAAACTGTTTGAAAAAAAAACATTCACATGGTCATGGTCTAGGCAAATACTCGTGCGCGCGCATACGTATAATGCCCTATGTATGGAGGTATGTTAATCTGCCGGTTTGTATAGTGGAGGTGGCCGTATGGAAGGGTAGAAAAATTGAGAAAAATATATATTCAAGCGCTATGCGAGAGAGTAAGAGATATCCAACGGGGATGTAAAGTGAACTACCTACCTCACCTCCTACACAAAGAAAATGAGTGAAAGAGAATGCGTGATAGTGATTGCTTTAGACTTCAAAAACTTTAATCTGGAAATTCATATGTCGTAGGACTAGTGTAAATATAATAAATTAAAGTTTCAAATAACTTGTGTACCCACCCTACAAAAACAATAACGGCTATAATTACCATATCATTAGATTAGCGAATATACACTATAAAACTTACAAATGTTTATTATGACACAAAAAATCAGAACCTACGACGGGATTTGAACCCGTACGTCGGTACTCCCGAAGCTCAGTTGGTTAGAGCGTTTCCGGCTTTAGGAAAAGACGCGGGTTCGAGTCCCGTCGTGGGTTGTGATTTTTTGTGTCATAATAACATTTGTAAATGTTGTGACCAAGTGCAATCACTTGAAATAAAAAAAAAAAACTATTAAACTTCGCATCACATTCGAACGGTATGGTATGTCTGTGGTTAATATTAATCACCCCAACAAAAGAGTGTTGGGGCAAGGGGCTTGAGGCAAGAACTACTAGTGATTCATCAAAAATGTAGAAACATAGGAAATAAGAATCAACCAATACGTACCTGCATAAAACCTATATGTAATACCTGCACTTGTCCTTTTTTTTTTAACAAACAGAACTGGCAATCTTACCTCTAAATGCCGGAACGCGATTCCGAACAGGCGGTAGATTTTACTTTTCAAAATGATCCTAAAAAATCTTAATGAATAAAGAAATTTCTACTTTGACTTTGCCCGGCGTGTTGTCGCTCTGAGCGCTGCGCTGTGCGAAACACATGTCGACCTTTATTTTTTCAAAGGAACTTTACGGATTTGTTACAAAATATTTTTTAAGTGAAAATTTCTTTAGGCGCATTGAGCACTTTTTGGTTTAACAAAAGTCATGCAACTCGGAGCTATAGGTAACCAAAAAGAACACATATACTGTGTATATGTGTTCTTTTTGGGTGAACAAAAATAATGAAACTCGCGTCATCGTCACCGAACGCTTTCCATGAGCTATAGGTATAATATATACTGTTCATAATATGTGTAGTTACTTTTTCGGTGAACAAAAAGCGTGAAACTCGCGTCATCGTTACCGCACGCTCTTGTGAATTGTATCGAGCTATGAGATTATTATTTCCGAATTATTCTTGGTTTCTAAAAAGTGTTAATAATCAAGGGTTAAAGTTTAAATATCAACAGTTTTTTACAAGCCAAAGATAATTCAATAGCTCGACGATAAAATTCACAAGTTACTTAGTTTTCACTGCTACCGGAAGTCTCCCAAGACTGCCCCGCAGGTTTTTTTTGTTTTCAAATGTTTCGGTGAGCTTCAACTATTTTTGTTGTTACAGACGAATGTTCCCAGTAGTAAAGGTGACGGCTAGTGGTTTGGATCCGACGGCGATGTACACTGTACTGCTAGAATTTGTTCAAGTAGATTCACACCGGTGGAAATACGTCAATGGCGAATGGGTATGTTGACTACGAATTTACTAGATATAGTCTAAATAAGATTGTGTTTTTTTTTTGTAGGTTGTGTCAAATCAAACCATATGCCTTAGTATGATTATGTTAGCGGAATAGTAAAGCAACTGCAGTTCCTTGCAATGTCCGCTAACCAAATGAAACAACTAAAATAGTTTCAGTTAGCTGTCAGAAACTCATACTAAGGCCTCATGTCAAACTTAAAGCTGTGATTGGGTCAGATACGCGCGCTATGGTTATTGATAGAGGATTCAAAGGTCACACCGTGGATTAAAAAAAATACCACTTTGTCTGCTTACAGGCTTCGTGTAACTAATAACAAATAATCTTATAATTTCAATATGTAAATATGATTGCGAAGTATAATTTAACTATTATACAAAGGAATCGGTCGGATTACCTAGGGACCGTTACAAACGGCCTATAAGTAACTAACCAGACCAATACCAATAATAACAACTCTAAAATTGTTGTGTTCCGGCATGTAAAGGTAGGAGTCACTCTTCACCTCCGACCTTTGGCCTTATCTAAACTTGTAACCAGGTGATATGAAGGCGAAGCGCTTCCCCGTCGTACAATAAAATAAAAAAAAAGCGTACCCAAGACAATATTTTAAATTAGATATCCGATATTGGTTCCTGACTGACTAAATCTTTTCGAACAAAGTTCGCTCAGTTCAACGATGCATTTTTAACGTTACAATTTTTACATGTAACAAGCCTCATAGCTCAGTCGGTAGTAACTCTGCCTTCTGCGCGTGTAGGCTGTGGGTCCGATTCCCACCCAGGACAAAAAAATGTGTGATAAATATAGATGTTAGGCCTGTGTTTGGGTGTTGTATCATATAGTACGTACGTATTTACAAAAAGTATTAAAGTATTCTATCCGTAATCTAGTTCCCATATTACAAGCTATGCTTAGTTTAGGGCTAAATGGCGCTGTGTAAAATGAATGTCCTGTAATGCAGGTATTTTTGAGATATTTTATTAAAATTCTTACATTAGCTTAGGTTCTTGGGAATTTTATTTCAGGTGCCTGGAGGTAAAGCAGAGGTTCCTCCATCAAACGCAATTTACATTCACCCGGAGAGTCCTAACTTTGGAGCTCATTGGATGAAGGAGCCGATATCGTTCGCGAAAGTCAAACTAACTAACAAAACTAATGGAAACGGACAAGTAAGATTAACTTTTTTATATCAATATTTTGACAAGCCTCGCAGCTCAGTTGGTAGTTACGTAGCTCTACCTTCTGCGCTGTAGGTTGTGGGTTCGATTCCCACCCAGGACAATCATTTTTGTGTGATAAATATTGATGTTTGTTCTGTGTTTGGATGTTGTACGATATGTTTATAATGTATGTATCTTTTTTTAAGTATATAAGTATTCATATCCGTAATCTAGTTCCCATATTACAAGCTTTGCTTAGTTTGGGACTAGATGGCGCTGTGTAAAATTAATGTCCTGTAATGTTTATTTTTTTATTTATATTTGTTTTAATAAAACTTCTATAAAAACTATACTAATTAACCAGACTATACGAACAACCTACACATCTATGTTTTCAGCACGTGCGAGATACTAAAATAAGCACCTAGGTATTTACAAATTAACGTACTAGGTATGAATGTCAATATTACTACTACAACTACAATTTACTAGGTAGGTACCTATGCCAATTGTAACATAATATATGCAGTTGGTTTAGTTTTTACTTTTATTACCTAGTGCGTGATAATAGTTATTTGTTATACAAGAGTGCAAAGTTGCTTTTTAACCGCGTGTTCAATTTTGATGACCGAGCAAGCGAAGGATTCTAAAATTGAATCACGAGCGCAGCGAGTGATTCAAAATTAGAATCATGAGCGTTAGCGAGGGAATCAAAAGAGCACGAGGTGAAAAATCTTTGCACTCGAGTGCAACACGTAAGTTTTCATTCCACCTCAGCGAGGAAATGACTAAATGCAAAAAAAACGTTTACAATCACAAGATAGGTACTTTTATTTCAGTTTAGGTATTAACTACTACATTATGACAGGTAAGTATTACAGAATAATCTTTAAATTATAACAAAATAATACTAAGGTATAATTAAGAAAATTTGAAAGTAACGTTGCTACAGTTATTTAAATTGAGTGTAATATTTTTGTTTGGTACTGTAATATTGGTGTTAGTCACTTGTGTACTGTTTTTCGGTAAACTATCTGTCATACTTAATAGTTGTACCGATTCATCGGATTCCCTTGGCGTAAATGTTGGCATGAGAGGGCGATGGTTAGGTGTTTAGTAATGGCTCATTTTTGATGTAGAAGGGCCAGTCCAAGGATCTGACTGAGGCTCTTTCAGTGTAATGGCTCCTACGATACCTTTACAAGTAATACACCAAGAAGGTTCCGATTTCGAGTTTTTAACAAATTAGAAAAGGTTGTATGATGAATTCGGCACCATGGAGGTAGAAGTAATAGGTTTATTGATGTTTTGAATTCACAAACTTAGTGCACACGATGTTATAAATTCAATTTTACTTTAACCTCTAGCGGATAAAAACGGCTTTTGCACTCAGATATCGAATAGTAAAAATACTCTTTCCGAGATGGTGGGATGAAAAGTATCTTTCTATCTATGGTAGGTACACTATGTAGGTACACAGTCAAAATCAGAGGCATAAAAATGGATAAATTCATATTTATAATATTATTTCTATAATTTGATTCCAATAATGTTATACTTAATATAACTTTTTGTTGTATCCTTTTTTACCCTTTATTTTTTTATTAGCACTGTTAAAATAATAACGTCTATAATATACTAAAATTTAGAGGAACCAAACGACATGTCTTGTTAGATACATTTTCATACATACCTACGTACCTTCTCTCGAAAAACATTACCCTCCTTCTGAGCGGCTCAGCGACACTTCGAGGAGATCCATTTAAATATTAGATCAGAAAAATATTAAGTAACAAATCCGCTAAATTGCTCTTAAAAAAATCAAATTGACACGTGTATATGTGCGTGTGTATAGAGGTACCTACTTTATAATTATGTGCCTCGCGTAGAAAGATAATTATGTCGAATAATTTTATTTAAAGGCGTTAGTGGATTTGTTACTAAATATTTTTTCGTTTTCACAATTAAAGGCTACGTAGGTTTTATGTAGGTACCTATCAGATACCTACAAGTCAAATGAAGTGCGAGTATGGCAGCCTCCACCGCTCTCACGATTACTGTCAGCTTTCCCAACGGTTCAGTTTCACATGATCATGAGGCGTCATCTCTGTAAACTTCACGGTTATTCATGCCGGAAGATCCAGATCACTATTCAATTGTAAATAGCCGTCTACTTAGGATACAAGAGCATTAACAGATTACCACTCGTATTTACAGCCGCATCAGATTAAGACCGAGCATAGCTAATTAGTTCACAGTATTGATTGAATATTTATTATAAGATGCGTCGTCGAGATTTAATTACTAAAAGAAACATGTCTACATTTTATTTGTACTAAGCAAATCATTTGAATTAAATCGCGTCAAATGATACATGGTACAAAACAAATCTCAGGACCGGGAGTACCTACCACCTACCGCCTTTTGCTTTCCAATAAAAACGTAGTTTGGCGCTCATTTCGAAATGGCTACATCAAAATATATGTTTTTAACCACCACTGTGGTCTAGTGGTCGCCTACCGGTGTCAGTTCCAGAGGTCCTGGGTTCGATTCCCGGGACGATACTATATTGTGCTAGGTTTGGTTGATGGAAGAACTTTGTTTAAGTCCACCTGGCTAGCTACCACCATCTTTTTTTTGTTTTTATTGTACGACGAGGAAGCGCTTCGCTTTCATCTCACCTGGTAACAAGTTGAGATAAGGCCGAAGATGGTGGCGCACTTCACCCGGAATCCTCAACGAAGTGTGGAACTGGCTATCTTACCTCTGAATGCCGGAACACAACATATTTTTTCCATCTTACCTAATTCTGTCGCCATAACAACTTTCTTAAATTGTTGTGTTCCGGGATTTAGAGTCAAGATAGCCAGTTCCTCAGTTTGTTGAGGATTCCGGGTGAAGTGCGCATCCACCTTCAGCCTTATCATAATCTGAAAATCAGGTGAGATGTAGGCCAAGATTACTAAACCTAGATTATACTGATCCTATTATACTTGCCAAATTCCATTTGAATCGGACTCGCTATTTCGATAATGAGCGACGAGCTACGTCAGTATGGGGAGCGGTACAATTTTTTTAATCGGCATTCCAGCGATAAATGATGGTATAGCTAGTATCATCTACAGATAAAGTTAAGATAGGTACCTGCAGTCCTTAAGTGCTGGAGGACGACTGGACCCATCATATAATTTAAACCATCACCCGACAAGCTAAGTTATTGGGGGCTATAGAACCAAAACATGAATGAATGCATTAGGCCCGCAAGGGTTTCCGAAATAGACAGAGCTCCCAACAGTGGAAGGATTAAAAGCTCATTATGCTAATGTATTTTATAACAGAGAGATGATACACAGGTGCTACAGTTCGTAGCTACCGCTAGTTCCGAGAAGCCGGTTCTCACGCCCGAATGTGGTGCGAATGATATACCAAAGCAAACATCAGATACATCCAGATCCATATGTTGTCGTCTCGGTGTGAAATCTGTAGCTTTACCGACTGTTTAGCGGCTGGTCGTACGCACTATCATTTGTAATAATTATTGTCTCCGCGCTATGTTTACATCACACTGTAAGTTAGTTGCACCCTAGACAGCGTGCTAATATTTACCAGGTGCTATTACACATTTTATACGACATCTGATTTGATTTAATTTATAATTCGAACACTTAACTTACACTGCCAAAATAGTGGCATATTTTGTCATGCGATAGTAAAATGTAGCAACATATCTATACTCGTATGATTACTGCTTTTCAACCAAATAACAACTCTTAGTTAAGAAATTGCAACGTAACTGAATGAAAGCTACAACTTTACTTAAAATCCGCCCAGAATGTGTATTACTTATAACTCAGTTATAAGTAAGGCACATTCTGGGCGGATGGTTAGAAATCCTTTGTTTTTAAGCCTGTATCGCATGATGCTTCACCTATGGAAAACGCTGGAATAGGCACTATACTATGATTGATTTGTAGGTATTTTAGTCTCATTTTTAATAGCCACTAGTTTATCCAGTAACTGTTCCCTTACATTCCTATCATTATGTAATACATGTAAACTATTAAATTCTTATACTTATCTTATTTCTTTTAGATTATGCTAAACAGCCTGCACAAATATGAGCCCCGAGTTCACTTAGTAAAAGTTGGCACCGACCTCCGAAGAATAATGACCTATCCTTTCCCGGAGACGCAGTTCATAGCAGTCACCGCATACCAGAACGAAGAAGTGACATCCCTCAAGATAAAATACAACCCTTTCGCGAAGGCGTTCTTGGACGCCAAGGAGAGGCCAGAGGGGTACTATCAGAGGGACTTCGTGGGTACCCACTATCCTCAGCAAAGCTCCTCGCCACATCAGTATCCACAGTGTAAGAGCCTAACCTATATTATTCGTTTTAGGTTTATAGATGCTTTATCACAAAAATATCACCGCCTCTCCGACCCATCGATTTCAGTATCCGAGGTCCCGGGTTCGATCCCCAGGGGAGCAATATTGTGCATGGTTTGGTTGGTGGTAGGATTTTGTTTAAGTCCGCCTAGCTACCACCATCTTACCTGACTCTGTCGCCATAATAACGATTCATAAAAAAATTCTTACCTAATTCTCTCTAAAGTTATTTTTGTTGAGTACCTAGCTATCTTTTTCAACAAAAGTAGAGGTAGAGTTTATTTTTTAAAATTGTTCTATTATTTTTTATCGTATGAAAGTTTTAAATACACTTCCCGGCTGTTGTTCATAAATGACCCTAAAGATTAGATCGTCGGCATTTACGCTTTGGTTTAAGAATTTACTATTTTATGGTTAACTATTAGCGTTTGCATTTGGATCGGATGCGGAGATCGTTTAGAAAACAGAACGAAAAAAAAAATGTCCGCAAAGTTCCTTTGAAAAAATCCAATCGACGCGTGTTTCGCCTCTATACAAGGCATCCTGAGGAAATATAGTTTTGCTGCTAAGTTGACGAGCCCCAGGTCAACGTGATGTCTCTCCATATTTGCATTTAGTGGCTGATAGTCTTTTTGATAAACACTTGAATTTTGTAGATATTATATTACATACTGCATATAGTAATATAATTACATATTTATATTAATATCATATTGATATTTTATTTGTATACAGGTTGTTTTTTCCATGGCCACTGAGGCCAAGTCTGAAACCGTGAGTTTTCTGCATTAAAGAAAATATTTTTTTATAGTTTTTCTAGAAAGCTTTTTGAAGATATTCCGATTTTTAAAAGTTCTTCACGAACAGCAAAATAATATTTAATAGCTTCGCTTACGCATTTCAGACTATACGTACAACCTTTACTAAATGCATAAAGATGAATTTATAAATCTACAATTTTGAAAGTGTTCCAACAACTTTGGGCACGTAGTCATCATACATAATTTTTTTTTTCAGTAACTCACCTTTAGTCATGTAACTCCTAACATGACTTTTCGATAACTCTCACGGTTTTAGACTTGGCCTCAGTGGCCCTGGAAAAAAACTCATATCTATCCCTCTACATATCTAACAATATCTCAAACACAGAACAAACATCTTTATTCAACGGGGAATCGAACCCATTGGCAGAGCTACTACCAGCTGTGAGGCATGTCAACTTATGTAGGTACTTTGACGCCATTGAAGATGAAATCCCCGGCTAGAAATAACCTATTTAGTCTGGTCTGGAACAATAAGGTGTTGGAGTTTGGACATTCTACTTACTTTTACAAGCTTCATAATTCTTGTAATTATTTATGGTATCTACACATATATATGATTTAAACATGTCATAGGAAATCATATGTACAGAGACGAGCATAACCCTTAAAGAGTTTTGTACCAACTTACTTACCTTTTTTGTTCAATGTATTTTTGAACTTACGTTCTGTTCCTGTCAAAATGTAAACTGGGTATGTACTAATATGTTTATTTTTATAGTTGGCGGCTGGTTCGTAGCATCACAGTCATTGTACGGGAGTAGTAACTCAACCTCGAGAAGACCCGCGCCCTATCCGCCCAGACCTCCTTCAAGACCGCGGACGCTTTCACCACCTTGTAAGTTCATAGATAGTGGTCGCAATTTGGTTGTCTTTAGTCAGGCCTAAATCTGAATAAAATTAGGTTTAGAACTGTCAAAACAAGTTTCCTATTCGGTTGGCGCAATACTAAACCTAAATTTAGGATGACATCACTAAAATGATTTTAGTTAGGTAGGTACTCAATTTAGTCAAAACAACGTTTTACCTATTCGGTATATACATATAACCTACTTAGTGCAAATCACTGTCTCTACGATCATAGCTTAGAGATTTTTTTATACAACTAGGAGACAGAATAAACAAGTAGCCCACCTGATGTTAAATGCATCTCTTGCCTATAACAAGCCTTACCGCATAGGTCACATCCACAAAGAACATATCCAACACAGCACTGTATTGCGCCCGTCAACTTGAGGCATAAAGGTGTTAACGTTAGGTGCCTCACGTGCCTGTAATTTCACACCGGCAACCATACCCTTTAAATCGGAACAGCAATGCTGCTTGGCGGCTGAAATAGGTACCTATGTTGGTATATAGTGGGTTCTTCCCCGGACGAGCCCTTTCTCTCTGTTCATGAGAGTGAGAACCTACAGCCCGCTGACAGACAAGGACGAACAAACGGACAGAAGAGGCTTAGTAATAGGGTACTGTTGGCACCCTTTGGGTACGGAACCGTAAAAATATAATTGTTTTGCGAGCTTTTGAAACTATCAATTTATTTATATATACTTTATTGCACACAGAAGATAATAACAAAGAAAAACTTAAAATAAAAATACAACATACCTACAAACTATTTTGAGGATACAGGATATATGCCATGACTTGATGGTGCCTTCACCGATATACGCGGTTGCATGCGGCATGATCGATTATACTTACAAAATATTTGAGAAAACAGTCGCCTTAAATTTTCACTGCCTCTGAGGACTAGTGGTTTGCCCACCGGTGTCAGTGCCTGCAGGGGCAAATTTACAAATTTGTGCTTGGTTTAGTTGGTAGTAGGTACTTTGTTTAAGTCGACCTTGTTACACCATCTTACCTAGTATGTCACCGTAACAACAATTCTAAATTGTTGTACCGGCATTTCGAGGTAAGATTGGCAGTTCCTCTGTTTGTTGAGGATTCCGGGTGAAGTGCGCCTCCACCTTCAGCCTTATTTGAACTTGATACCAGGTGAGATGAAGGCCAAGCGCTTAACCGTCGTACAATATCATAGTTATTTTAAATGTAGAATACCCATTCATATAACATATTTTTTTTTGTTTTATGTTCGTTACCTTATTAGTACAAAGTTAGGAGGGTCTTCTTAACTTTGTACTAATAAGGTAACGGTAAGAAATTCTTGTGAAAGCTTGGGTACACCCTGACTTTGCGCACAAGCTTACAAAATATTACGAAGGAAGTTGCGAGAGGAAGGCTCCTATGGTATACCCCGCAACCTCGTGTTATTCGCCATGAGAGTAGACGTCAGGGCAAATAGCGCCAGCTAGAGGCCCTTACCCGCAGCTGCAACAAGAAAGTAGACATCAGGGCAAATAGCGCTAGCTAGAGGCCCTTACCCGTAACTGCAACAAGAAAATTTTGACGGTTGTCCTAAATAGTTATATATCTTTCTTCCAGCCACATACAGCAACTCTGAAAGAATCACAGCACCGAATGGTAGCAGTTACACATGGGCGAGCGGCAGCGGCTACTGGAGCTCGCAAGGCAGTCCCCCCCAGACAACGTCCCCTGCCCCCTACCGTACCCCCCCGCACGCCTACCCTGCGCCTATCGAGTACGCCCCCGCGCCCCCTGTCAGCACGGCCCCGGCGACGACCCCCGCACCGCTGTACCCGCTGCAGTATGAGACAACCACGCAGCATCATTCGCCTTACTACCAGCATGCGTATGCCCCGTATCATCATGCGATTGAGGATATCTCGTATTGGCCAAACAGGTTAGTCATTATTTCATTAGGTACCTACCTAATTATTTAGTTTATAATGAATAAAGGTAGGTACCTAAGTAAGGTTTTTAGATATATGAGGAAGCATGTATTGGACTCATCTAACCCTATAAATTATTTAACTGTTCTATAGATTTTGACATGCGATGTGACCTTTGGTAGGTATTTCTAAATTGAGTGGCTGTATATAATTAAAATATGGGGCAGTGAATAATAAGTGGGGTGAATAACAATAATAATGTTGAAATTTATAAAATATGTAATGTAAATATTATGAAGGTGTGATGAATATAGATGTTTGTTCTGTGTTTGGTTGTTGTCATATATGGGAAGTATGTATTTATAAAAAACAGTTCTGTAATCAATACGATTGCTTAGTTTGGAGCTAGATGGCGCTGTGTTAAATTACCGTCCTGTTATATTTGTAATATATTATGTACCTACCTATGTCAGAGGTATCATATAATATGTATAGTTAATAACATGCCAATTATAAATAGGTATAGTTAGTTATATAGATTCCAATACTGTTGACCGTGCTGAATCATGAAGTTTGAAATTAAATCTTCCACAGTATTACGATGACGACACAGAGGAACCGTCTTGCTATTCTCCCTCCATCTCATCCTAGAATTTGCAATTCAAAGTTTAAAAAAGGTCATAAGACATTTTTCCTCTCATTTCAGTATAAACAGCTACAGCTACCAGCCATCGGAGTACGTTGGAACGGGCGAGGTTCCGTACGGCTCTGAAGGCATGCCGTTCGCGCCGGCGGGGCCTGCGCTCGAGGCCGCGACCGAGGGCCGGACCCCGCCCCCCGCGCCCGACCACCCCGCAGAAAGAGAGTATAAGTTCAGCACGGAAGAACGCCATTCGCCCGAGGAAGTGCCTTCTAGCTCGCCGACCCAGTGACACTTGCAATAATTGCTAGGCGGCTCATTTTTTATTGTTCGAGGGGGTAGGGGAAGCTAGGCCTTGACCCCACCCCTGCGGCCGACCACCCTGCAGAAAGAGAGTACAAGTTCAGCACGGAAGAATGCCATTCGCCCGAGGAAGTGCCTTCTAGCTCGCTGACCCAGTGACACCTGCAATAATTACTAGGCTCTTTTTTTATTGTTCGACGGGGAAGGGGAAGCTAGGCCTTGACCCCACCCCTGCGGCCTACCACCCCCAGGAAGAGAGTACAAGTTCAGCACGGAAGAACGCCATTCGCCCGAGGAAGTGCCTTCTAGCTCGCTTACCCAGTGACACCTGCAATAATTACTAGGCTCATTTTATATTGTTCGACGGGGCAGGGGAAGCTTGGCCTTATCTCACCTGATGTCAAGCAGGTGATGTGATTACCCGGAATCCTCAATTGAATAAGGAAGTGGCTATTTTGCCTCTTAACTCTACTCTAACAATTTAAAATCATTGTTATAGCGACAGACTTAGGTGTGATAGTGGTAGCTAGCATGGCGGAATTAAACAAGTCCTCCCACAAACTAAACCAAGCCCAAATTTGTCCCCTGGGGATCGAATCCGGGATCTCTGGTGTATGAATCCGGTGGGTGAACTACTAGACCGTAGAGGCGTTTACAATTCTACATTCTAGTTACAATTATTTGAATTCGAGGGAAAGCAAAAATATTTTATTTTGGTACAAAGTATTTTAAGGACGGGTGACCAACATGTACCTATAGCCAGATAATGCATGGCCTGATAATGTACGAATCGATAAAAAAAGGCCATGGCTTAGAAATATTAGGCGTGTAAATGGACGTATGGAAATTCTTTGCCGAAACCGTGATATTAGGCCAACAATGTGAATTGAAAAATACTAGCCCGCTCTAGTGCAGGCATACACATTAATGACCTCCTTATTATAGAAACGTTATCCCGGGTGTGCTTTAAGATTAGGTACGCGCGTGCCTAACCGCGGCACACGCTTAAGTTATGGTTAAAATGGTAGTTAGTTTTTGCTTCAAAACACATCGTGCATTTACAAACGTGGATGTAGCCACTGAACTTACAAGAAATAATACTATTTATCACACATAAGTACAATTTGTTTTTTTTGAATCCACGATGTTTTTTGTCGTTACGTTATACCAAAAACTATATCGAGCGTTCCATACCCATACCCCCAAGAAAATCTTACATCAAATCTCTCTTCCCAACCACTTTCGCTAAAGATAGGTAGTTATAAGCAAGTGAACTGTATAGCAATAAGTAATTTAATGAAGATGCTATGTTTATAAGTACAGTGATCTGTAAATTGTTTAGTTAGCTAAACTATATTACTTAATTCAGTAGGTAAATGTTATTAAAATATAGAATTAGTAAATTAATTTGTTGTACACATTTATTTCCACATACCTACCGACACAATATACCTACCTAATACCTACAAGTGTGTGGATTTTTTTTTATTATTGTACGACGGGTTAGCCTTTGGCCTACATCTCACCTGGTTACAAGTTGAGATAAAGCCGAAGGTCTAGGCGCACTTCATCCGGAATCTTCAACAAACTGAGGAACTGGCTTTCTTACCTCTAAATGCCGGAACACAACATTTTTTTTTAGAATTGTTATTATGGCGACATAATTAGGTAAGATGGTGGTAGCTAACCAGGCGGACTTAAGAAAAGTCCTACCACCAACCAAATCAAGCACAATATATTGTATTCCCCATGGGGATTGAACCCGGGATCTTTGGATCTGAAACTGGTGGGTTGAACCATTAGACCACAGAGGCGGTTAAATCCAATTTTCTTGTATTTTTATAATAAAGAGTTTCTTCAGCATGAGAATGTTTGTCTCGTGTTTTTATACAAGCATCGTAAAGTATGGCAACCTTCTTAGTTCCTTATAATTACCAATTGCCACAACGAGACGGTTCTCTTTCTGACTAAACAGATTACGTGTATGTAGTTGTAACTACCTAGGACAATCTGCATTTAAACAGAATTAGGTAATCATAAGATGGCTTATACGGTAACCTGTCGAAGTACACTTGGAAACACTAGCTTTTGTGTGGGATCCGTCTCATGTTTGTCTGGTTTTTAGTATTTGTTGTATGGGTACATCAAGGTAAGGACTATTATCGCACCATATGGTAATAAATGTTGTTTCAATATTAATTGGTGAATATAGATTTGTCTGCAGGTCAGAACTTTGCAGTCTTAGTGGAGTTGTGTTGTTGGGAATCTGTATGGATGCGAAAAAATTACTTTCAGAACAGATCTTTGTGATCTCTCGGAGGCAGAAGATGTGTTTTTGTTGTTCATTAAGGCGGGAGTCTGTGATTATGCCCAGGTATATAATAGTGTTGCTGTTTTCAAGATTATGACAAAGGTAGGTAGATAAGTAGTACTGAACATGGCATATCACTGCGTGGAATCTGATAATATGTTTTTTTATGTCTGGTAATTTGTTATTAAGAAGGGCAAAAGAACTGTGGCATCCGCAAAGGCAAGAATTTTTCCGCTTGTAGGTAAGCTTTAGTTTACATTATCTGATTCATGTATATCAAGAACAGAGTGGGACCTCAAATACTTCCTTGGGGAATTCCATAATCAGATACGTCAACGCCGGCAACCTCAAAGCTTAACAGGTTGTTAATCTTGACACTTAGCTTACGATTATTGAGATAGCTTCGAAATAATTGAAGTTGACCTCCACGGATGCCTATACTTTCCATTTTTTGAGAAGTAATGCAATTGACACCGTATCGAAAGCTTTGGTAAGGTTTATAAATATAGCTACGCATTTATCACCATCTTCTAAAGTTGAGGTAATGAACTTGTCAAGCTTTAACACGGCGTCATCGACAGTAGACATTCCGCCTAAAGCCATATTGGTTGTCGGATATTATATGATACAGACTCAGACAGATATTTTACTAATCGATTGTTAAGTGCTTTTTCTAAACTTTTTAATAGCGCGGGTAATATGGAGATTGGTCGGTAATTGGATGCTGAAGTGTAGTATGAAAAACACAAATCCCTTCGTCTGTGTCATCGACTATATAAGTCGATTTGTAAAAGTTCGGCATCTGTGTGCAGACTTTTTAAGACTGATGTCATTTGTTGACTTATAATAAAATACAAAACGATATCTGTACTGTTCTAACTTGCACAAAGTGTCGGGGACACAATAAGGATGGCATACAAACACTTGATTTGTCTCTAAACCACGCCAAAGCTGGCTTCTAGATTTTTAAAGGCATTGCGAGCGCGCACTATTTTTTACTATCGTTTGTGCATTGTATGAGCAATTGTGTCTACTTTTATCATAAATGGGTAAGAAATGAACAGTTTTCAATGCATAAATTGTGTATTTGATAAAACTACTCAACAATATTAAGTATTTTCTTGCCGAGCCGGCATGAAAATATTTCCCGCACATTCCTGCTTGATAATTTAAAAATACGCATGTCAAAATACGCATGTCAAAATACGCTTGTAAAAATACGAATATAAACATTATTGGTAGCATACTGTCGATATCACGTTTATTTCTAGGTATCTGTGTATTGTTACCTGCTTGGAAACTTGGAGTAGGTATCACAAAGAAGAATATTTATGTACTATAATAGGTTGGTTGGTCGTACTTAGTGTATCAGGGACATATTTAGTTAGTTTTTTTTCAAATTTATCAGCAATCTGAGCATCGTAGGTACCGGTTCGATACCCAGGAGGGTAACAATTGTGTTTGGTGGTAGGACTAACGTCCGCCAAGCTCTACATTTGAAGTCTGTCGCCATAGCAACAATTCTAAATTGTTGTGTTACGGCGGCATTAAGAGGAAAGATAGCCAGTTCCTCAGACTGTTGAGGATACCGAGTGAAAAGCGCCTAAACCTTCAGCCTTATTTTAAGGCGAGGTAATCCATGAGCTTTTTTGAAGACGTCTCGGTAGGCACTGGCCGCCCGGCGCGAGCGTTTGACCGGCTAGATATCCTTTGTGTTTGTTCTCAAAGATTAATAATAACAATAATATAATATTTGTTTTCGGCAAGCCCTAATAAATAAGAAGCCCTATATTTTATTACAAGTTTAACATGGTTTCAACAACTTATAACCGGCGAGATGAAGGCCAAGCACTTCCCCGTCGTAAAACAGTGTATCAGACCAGACTCAACAAGCCTCAGCAGTGGTGTGTCTGCAGAATTGCAAAAAATGCATAGTGCCAGACGTAGGTAACAAGTGTTAGTAATCTGATATCTATGCCCCAACCTCGTAAATCATTTTGTCAATATGTATATAATGTGTAATTTGAAAAAAAAGTTAAAATATACATTTTTTTTTCAAATAGTAGCTCCCTCTGATAAAAGAATCTCTATTAATGATCATCTAATAGAAGGGCTCATCCTGGGAAGTATTACAGCCGTCTTTTTAACAGAATAAACCCTTTTTTTTTTAATTAGCCTTCATCTCACCTAATGTCAACTAAAGAAATGAAGCGCATTTCCCGGAATCTGAGGAGACTGAGGAACTGGTTAGTTTACCTCTGAATACCAGAACACAACAATTCTGCATTGTTGTCATGGCGATAGACTTGGGTAGGACGGTGTTAGTGAGTCAGGCCCAACAAGTCGTACCACCACCAAACCAAGCACAAATTTGTATCCTCTGGGGATCGAACCTGGAACCTGTTTCTGATACCGGTGGGGGCACCACTAGACCACAGAGGTGGTCAGTTATTTTTAACCGACTTCAAAAGACTCCGTTTGGTTTTTGTTTGTTTGTTACTCAATTACTCGGCCACTTCAAAATTGATTTTAATGTTTCTTGTTCTGTTTGGTAGGTCATACTTCGAAAGTGGTCACTTAGAAATTTCATCAAAATCGGTTTAGAATCAATACACCTACTGATGCAAGCTTGCTTCAAGGCCATACTTTTACTTGTTTTGTGAACTGGTTTTGAAAATGCTCTTTCTGTGAAAGTTTCAAGTGTCTACCTTTTACAATTCATGAGATAAAGCCCACTGACAGACAAACGGGCGGACGGAGAGATAGCGGTGGCTTAGTATTAGGGTCTCGTTGGCCTTTGGGTACAGGAAGCTAATGTTATTTGTTGGGAGAGGACATTGATGTGTTTCGATGGCTAGCAGCACCGCATGGAGAACATATTTGAACAGCTATGATATTGCTTAGTACCTATCGTATCAGCCATAAGCTACTAAAGCAGAGCATGCAAATGTAAAGAATCAAATCGCCTATCCTATAGCTAATTTTTGTGTTTAAAAGTTCTTCTCTGGTCCATTCTCTGAGCCGTCCACATAATTACCACAAACACAATTCATTTGATTACAATACTCTATGGTACATTGCATTGACAGCACGTCTCTATGATAAAAACACATCAACCATAAATTATTACTTATTGTCTAGGTTAAGTACTCTGTGTAAATAAAACTACACTCGCCTTGCACTTGCCCATGAAAACAAGGCATCAAGGTAACCCACTACAAAAAAAAAGTGGACACGGATTATTGGCTGTGCATTATTGACACGTGTTGATAATGTACAGCCAACAATCCAAGTCCACCTTCTAATAATGGTAACCAATTATTCGTAGTACATTATTGGTCGTGCACTATCAAATCGTACATTATTGATTGTGCATTATTTAGGATATTAGTGTTCTGTGGTTCTGTTCTGTGTGCATTTGCATTATTTTGTCTCCCGGCATGGACACACCGATGTAAACAAGAAACAACATATAATTTAATTTTCAATTCAAAGCCAGTTCGTTTATAAATATTTCAGTGTAAATGGAACCCACCGTCTCAGTTTCAAAGGTAAGAAAACGTTATAAGAACTTCTGAAAATACGTCTATACCCAATTTTAAGTTTTTACCAATTCTCAAAATAGTTTACATCAAGTTTATAAAATTGTCTAGATTTGACAGGTTATTTAATGTGTGTTGGATCGAAACGTTGGTGCAATACTACTATAGCCTGTAGCTAATGAGGCTTATCATCCTCGGTATCTTCTATCCGTAATCTAGTTCCCATATTACAAGCTATGCTTAGTTTGGGGCTAGATGGCGCTGTGTGAAATGAATGTCCTGTTATATTTATTATTAGGTGCTATTATTATTAATTGTAAGTTTACCTACTACCTACCTCACCTTTTCCTTTTTGATTTGAAGATGCTACCTATATAATTGATGAATACCTACAACTTTTAAAACAAGCATGCAGCCCATCTTCTGTAAGATGCAACTCTTGCCCAAAACAAATCCTTACTATTTAGTCCACGACTCAACACTCGCAACATCACAACACGTAAACACCCGTAGTATAGTCACTCAGATCCATAGTTGAAACTTTTCAAACTACCATACCCGTCATTGTGCTATCTGAGACATGGATTCAAAATGAACACCAAGTTCAAAGACTATACCTGCCTAACTACACACTATAGCAACTACAGAACAGCAAGAAAAGGAGGGGGAGTCTCAAACTATGTACACAACAATCAGAAACATGAGTTCACCACTCACTAGTGCACTACGTGGCTTCGTCGGATGTCTCCCTAAACAAGTAAAATACACTATATACAACTCTCTGGTCAAACCCCACCTAGAATACCTTGTTGAAGTTTGGGCCTCCGCCACAAACCAATCTAAAAAAATTAAAAAACACACAAAACAAAGTAATAAAAACATTATTTGGCTACAATTATCTAGAACCAAGTGTTAACATCTCTAATCAAACAAAACTTATGAACCTTAATCAAATATATAAATACAATACATGCATATTGGTAAGAAAAATTTTAACAAACAAAATACACTCACCAATTCCCTATACAAAAAAATCTACCTATACTAAACATATTTTACGAAGCGCAAATAATATCAAGTTAAGAACCCCCGAACTTACCATGGGAAAAATAATATCTTGTACGAAGGGGCACAGCTATATAATAAATTACCGAATGATATCAAAGAAGTCAGATTATTTAACCTATTTAAAAAAGTACTCAAAAGTCACATCCAAAGGGATTTGTCACCATTACAAATTAAAACTTAATTTTACCAAGCATACATAACACTACATTCATAGTACTTACCTACCTGAATAAAATCTTTAGCTAAGTAAATGTTTAAAACTATCTGCAACTAGAAACTATCTTAACTTATTTTCTATCATAAAACAATCTAGTTTTACGCACAATGTTATTACCCTTAAACAACATACTTACCAGCAGCGGCAGCGATGCACAGTAATAAGTACACTACAAAACAAATCTACCTTCCTAATATAGTAAAATAATAAGAAGAAAAGAAAAAAAAAGAAGAAGTTAGTAACTAATTAATAAACACAACTACAATAATCACACCCAAATATTAAATAGATTATTCATGTACCTAGGTAGTAATAGCTAGTAGGTAGTAATAGCTAGTAGGTAGTAATAGCTAGTAGGTAGTAATAGCTAGTAGGTAGTAATAGCTAGTAGGTACTTTTTTGTTCTAGTACCTACTAACTTGTATCTATAGTATTTCTTCTATCTTGTTTGTACATAGGTACATATAGGACAGTACCTACCTACTTTATACCTACCTGCCTTATATATCTATGCTAGCGTAGCTGAAGAAAACCTGACAACTACTGTTGGTTAGGTATAAGATTACTGATTCATCAAGATAAGACATCTTGGTGTGAATACCTAACTTGGCTACCTACCTAAACTATAGTTTATAACCTGTCTGCCAAATTTTGTATAAAATTACGATATAAAATAAATAGCTCACAAAAAATTACATATATTATATACCTTCAAATCAAAAGCTTAGATATGTAAATACTTGCCCATATTTATATTTACAATAGCACATACTTATCATCTTTACTTAGGTACCTACTAAAAATAATATTAACCCTAGTTCTTATGTTCTCTATAAGTGATTTTTTGTAATTTTTATGAGAAAAAATGTCTTAAACCATAAACCGTCACATCCACAAAGAATTTGACCTATGCTGCACTGTATTGTGCCCGTTAACTTGAGGTATAGTCTTACATGCCTGTAATTTCACTGGCCACCATACCCACAAACCGGGACACATAATGCTTGGTAGCAAAATAGTAGTAGTACTTTCCCAGTTGAGCCCTCTCACAAGCAGCTCTACTACTTTTGAATATACTCTTTTATACTACTATGCTCCGTCACCATGTCACTATTGATCATGATTCATAGAGCTCCCCTTGCCCATTGAAATGTCATCAAGGAGTGTCCTTTAGGTATACCTATATATAATAAATATTTTTATTTTTTTTATTGTATGACGGGGTAGTCATTGGCCTTCATCTCACCTGGTTACAAGATTTAAATAGATTATTGAAAGTTAACGCAAAATAAATACATTTTAACATAAAAATCAGTGGACATTGTTTTCATACAGCATCATCATTCACATTCTCTGTTCTATGACAGGGTGTATTTCTCTTCCCAAATGGGTACAATAGAACGAAGAGCAACAAAAAGAAATCTTCCCAACCATTATTTGAGAAGATATTTAGAAAAGAAGATTGGTACATCACATACAAAAGAAACTGGGATGCTATTGAAAATGAGTTGAAGGTAAGACAAGAGATCCATTTTATGGGCCATATTCAAAGTGTCTTGTAAAAAATCTGCTTGTTAGCCATGTGTATAATTAAAAATTGTATGTTTCTTAAATTCTAAAAAAATATTCTATTGCTTACATGTTGAAATATAACATTGGTTGTCCAATAAATAAAAGAAGAGGAATACTGGACGCTACCAGGCTGCTATTATAAATAGTTGTTCAATGTACCTATAATTTTGATTATAACTTCACAGGACTTGCATCATAAAACTTACAGCATGCTGCTGAATGATGTTGTTGATTTTGTTAAGCAATCCTACAGAAACGATGAAACCTCAATCATGGAAAAGGTCATCCCTAGCGCAACACTCTTGACTGGAGTCAGTCAACCGGATCATGTGTCACAGTTTACAGCTCTCATTGATATGATCAGGTAATATTCTATAACTCTGTGATTTGCTCTATGGACTCCTCAAAATCCACATTTGGTGGTGTACGGTATCAATATATTTTGGATATTTTGCTGTTATCAGCTATATCAATCGCTCATAACAGCAAAATATCAACAGGGATTCTGTAGCAATGTTGACATCATCCTCATTGTCCTTTTCTATTGCTTTAATTTAAGGTGTTGGATCAGGATGGCAGGAGGAAATGCACAAGACCATTCCCCCCGAACTTGAATAAGAATCTCATGTTGGGTGTGTTGAATTTGTATGGGGAATCTTATTTATTTAATGTATGTACTTCTTACTTATTTTAATTTGTCATTCAGGGCGGAGGTGACCCCACATGTAGCTATAGTAAACTCTCAAGATGCATCCAGTGTGAAACATTTGGTGGAGAATGCCGTTTGGCAATTTATTCGAGGGCAGGATGCACTGGTTAGTATGAAAAATTAAACAAAATAAATAATAGTCAATAAATTGACTAAAAGAGTAATCTTTTCAGGGACGCTACCGCCGACGGCGAAGCCGATCTCCATTGGCTTAAAATTAGCTTCATGAGAACTAGAAACTATTTTTACTACCGGGTATGTGTCATATCCAAAATGGCGTTTCCCATCTCAAAAGTGTACACATGTTATGAAACCTATCCGTTCAGTACATTTGACTGTAAAAATCGTTTCTAGTTCTCATGAAGCTAATTTTAAGCCAATGGAGATCGGCTTCGCCGTCGGCGGTAGCGTCCCAGGGAGGGTTATGAAAGCCATAGCAAAAAAAATTTCAAAAAAGGTTAAATACACTTTTAAAGAAAATATTAAAAAACATGTTTATTAATTAGATTGATATGTTTGAATATAAAATCATCTTTATTATGGACTAAATAATTGTGAAGCTAAGAAACTGGCACAGCTCAGACCTGGGGCCCTACCGCCGACGGCGAAGCCGATCTCCATTGGCTTAAAATTAGCTTCATGAGAACTATAAACGATTTTTACCGTCAAATGTACTGAACGGATAGGTTTCATAACATGTGTACACTTTTAAGATAGGAAACGCCATTTTGGATATGACACATACCCGGTAGTAAAAATCGTTTCTAGTTCTCATGAAGCTAATTTTAAGCCAATGGAGATCGGCTTCGCCGTCGGCGGTAGGGCCCCAGAGGTACTTGGGATATACAATTTTCAGGGTATCTTCCTTTTTGAAGTGTAAAAACGTCCCTACACAATAGCAATAAGTACTAAGATTTTTTTACGAAATACCCACGGGATTATAGGAATAAGTTAACGAGCCTCATAGCTCAGTTGGTAGTAAATCTGCCTTCTGCGCTGTAGGCTGTGGGTTCAATTCCCGCCCAGGATGAACATTTGTGTGATGAATATAGTTGTTTGTTCTGTGTTTGGGTGCTGTATCATGTAGTAGGTATGTATAATGTATTTACACAAAGTATTTAAGTATGCTATCCGTAATCTAGTTCCTATATATATATTCTATGCTTAGTTTAGGGATAGATGGCGCTGTGTTAAAATTTCTGTAAAAAAAGTCCCGGTTGTTTGCTTGTATTAAATTCACACTGTAGATCTTAAATTATTTTTGCGATTTAATATGTTTCAGGATTCCTCAATTGATGATGATGATGATATTATCCAAAGTAAGAGTAAACTAAAGAAGAATCAATGCACTATGAAAACCCTGAAGAATTGGTATCGAGCAAAGTATTTAGCTGCCTCACCAAAGAAAAAAACAACTCGAGCCAAAAGAACCCTTGTTGTTATAATCCCCGATTTTGAAAGCTTTAATTGCAATGTACTTCAGGATTTTGTTATGATTGTAAGGTGAGATATCATAACGAATATATATACCTATTATTGATCGGGGATCGAACCCGGGACCTCTGAATCTGAAATCGGAGGGTTGAACCACTAGACCACAGAGGCGGTTGAAAAACGGTTTTTCTTTTCAGCTCATATGTACCAGTTCTGCCGATAGTGTTTGTCTTCGGTGTGGCGACATCTGTATCCGCTCTGCACAAATCGTTCCCATACCACGTCTCATCAAAACTGCTGATTAAAGTGTTCCACACACACTCTTCGCCTGTCTACATGAATCAAGTAAGTACTAGTATTTGAACAGATCTTCAAGCTGTCTCTCTAGAGCTAAGCCATATTGCCTTTTGGTACCCGGATAAAAAGTAGCCTGTGCCTTGATGTCAGTTGGTGTCGTAAGATGATAACAAGAACACTAGTATACCTACTACTTTTTAACCGCCTCTTTGGTCTAGTTATTCGCCTACCTTTGTCAGATCTAGAGGTCCCGCGGATGGGGAGTACAATATTGTGCTCGGCTTGGTTGGTGGTAGGACTTTGTTTAAGTCCGCCTGGCTAGCTACCACCATCTTACCTAATTCTGTCGCCATAACAAAAAATCTTAAATTGTTGTGTTAATTTATAAGTTAGATAGCTAATTCCTCAGTTTGTTGAGGATTCCGGGTGAAGTGCGCTGCCACCTTATCATAACTTGAAAATCAGATGATATGAAGGCCAAACACCTACCCTCCGTATAACAAAAAAAAAACTTGAATATTATTGTTTTGTAGATGTATGATAAATGAATATGAGTGTGGATTGAATGTTCAAAAAGTGATGGCGCCAAGCGGCTGTGTCTTGTGGCTGCAGTAAGTACCTATATAGACTTTCGTATCTCGACTGGAGACACTATCCATGTATTGAAAGGAATGGTGCGGTGCAAGGCTAATGAAAATGTAAAGTAAAGTAAAAACCTCTTTTTGCCCTTCCTTCACCTCCAGTCACTACTCAGAGCATAGATCTTATGAGGATCACCTAATAGAGAGTAGTCAGAGGCACGTGTAAACTTACGTTCAACACATGCCCACGGTTTGCAATAGTATTGAACAAGTGACAAGTTCCTAACCCATCGCCGCCGGAATACTAGTACTAATACTTTTTTTTTTGGTTTTTACTTGTTTGGTGATAGTCAAGCGTTTGACCACCACCTTAAATTTATAACGAGAAAAATGTGGCCTAAGATGGAGCACGCTTACCTAAAAGGAACCTATTTACTCTGGACTTGAAGACTCCAAGATTGTACTCATGCGGAAAAACAGAAGGCAAGTAATTCCATTCCTGGTAAGGAATACTGTAAGTATTAACGCTAAAGGTAGAGGCGGTTTGCTCACGTTATGACCTTCATCGTCAGAGCATATGCTTGTGTCAAATATAATTCCATTAATTTCAGCATAGAACCTTTTTGAGCCCACAAAGCCTGTTATGTTGTATGTTGCGCGATAAATATTAATTTCTAGTTGTAGAAAAGACGAGGAGTGCGAGGTTAGCATAGAATGGGCATGTATTATGGAGGGATATGGATAGCAGTTGGACATAAGAGCAGAGGAAGGCTGAAGATGAGATGGATGGACAAAGGTAGAGGCAAATCGATATGTTCGGCACAACGGAACATCTATAAAGTACGGGTTGACGACTGGCGGACGCTTGCTAGTCCAGTGGTGGAAAGGGGAAGGAGGGATTTTGTCGAAGATATCAAGCGCACACTTGACTAAAACGTAGACTTCCCTTCATTATGTCTCCTATGGACCAATAGCTCCAGATAATTACGGTTCGCCGAAAGATTCCCTTTTGCTGCACTCTGTTGTTTGGTTTATTGTTTTTTTTTATTGCAGGTGCTAGAGGACATATTTCTCACTCATAAAAGCCCATTTCATTTATCTGGAAGGGCGTTAGAGTTACTCACAGATGTGTTTCTATTTTACGACTTCTCTGTTACTGGGCTCGTTCAAAGTGTAAAGGTAACATACATTATAACTTACATTCTTAGATGACATAGACATGCCGCTATTTTTGCAATATCCTTTGTATGTTTCACAAATGATATTGCGAAAATAGTGGCATTTCTTGCATTTACAAACTAGCTAATACCTACATCTGTTTGTAACATGCGATGCTATCACACTTAGCTATTCAAACAAATAACAACTCTAACGTATGAACTTAGGACTAAAAATGCAAAGTAAGATACTGTTCGTTACGGCCTAAACTAAATGAAAGCCGAACTTCAATGTTGAAACCTTGATTGACACATTTTTAAAGCGTAACTAAATACCCCGGTGTGCCGCTGATTTTCGCTTTCCAGTACAAACGTAGTAATCGTTCATTTGAAAATGGCATGTTTTGGAAACCTCTTTTCCTTATATTTTGATATGTATTATTTAGTCAGTAAAATTAACACCAAGGTCATCTCTATCCGATATACCTGTAAAATTTTATTGAAATCTAAGGTTATATATCAAAATAAACGACGATTATTGGGATAACACAATACTGGTCGTAAATACCTAAAATGTATGGTACCTTCCTTTTGTAATGTGGGGTCGCACTGTGAAAGGATTCGTTTATTGCCAGTGGTCCGATCGCAGAGTTCTACTGGTTGATCCATGGGCAACATTTTTTGCATATGGTTCTATCAATCAAACCACCGATTATAATCATATCGAATTGTGGTGGTACTGGATCTTTCGGTAGAGTAGGATAAACATTTCCCACGGTATGATGATATCAACACTCTGGACGTTTCGCTTTAAATCTGGTTTAACATTTCAGTACTGCATGATGGATCATTACTACGGTGACAATCTCAAATCATTATGCTGTGAGCAGGATCGAACTGAGGAAGCGATCATGAATCTAAATGCCGAAGATCTGGAGAGTGCTAGACACCTCCTCTCCTTCAGGCCATTCTTGGAAGGACAAGATTGCAGAACAAAAATAAAACTGTTTGAAGACAACAACTTTTTCAGAGAAACTCTGTGCAAAGAGATGAGCAAGCTTCATGATTACGTGAACAGCTTTTATTTGTGCGTGAGGCTGTTATCGTCGTTTGTGAAAGATATGCCGAAAAGTGGTCTGGGAAAGTCTGTAAGTAAATAAACCGGCCAAGTGCGGAAATGCACGAGTTTGTAAACTTAATTCAACTGAGCTTATTCACCTAGGTGCATTGAATAGTAAACGTTTTGTAACTCTTTTAGTAAATTTTAAACACCTATACCGCGGTTTATAAAATAAAAGACATATATTTACAATTATCAGTAAACGACATTCACCTAAACACGTGGTTCTAATGGACCATTTCTAAATGGCCTACAGTATTTTTTTTTTGTACCACAGGGAAACACTTGCTCGCAAAGTCCTAGCATCAACCAAACTAAGCACAATATTGCCCTTGGGCCACATTCGTAACCAAAGGTTCGAAACCAGTTTATGAAACAGAATTATATTTATTTTTAGGAAACCTGGTTTCAATTAAAGAAAAATATTCTGTGTTAGAAACTAGTTTCAAATACAGATTATAGAATGTTCTTTTGAAACTAGTTTCAAATACAGATTATAGAATGTTCTTTTGAAACTCGTAAAAACTACTTGACCAGAAATATTTTCCTAGCCACTAACAAATATTTTAAATGTGATAGAACTGAAAGATTTTAAGAGCCGGTGAGTCGACCACTTTGAAACCAAGGGTTTGAACCATTGGTTTCGAAAGTGGCCGAAGGGCAATATTGTACTCCCCTTGGGGATCGAACCCGGGATCTCTGGATCTGAAATCGGTGTATTGAACCACTAAACCACAGAGAGGCGGTTAAATAATATGACTGTCCTCAATATGTCCATCTAGCATGCTTAACTTTATTTGAACGGTAGATCTGCGTTGTTTTGGAGTCTGCGTCTTTTGAAAATGCTGCGATCAGATCTAGTAGGCTTTTGGTAAACTTTTTAATTCGTTTACCCAGAGTAGTATGAAAAATTTCAACATACTCGTAGTTTGAATAGTTTAGTGTCTTTCGCAAAAAACCGACGGACAGCTTTTCTTTAAATATCGGAGAAAGGGTTGTAGATGTGTCTGCTTGTTGAACTGTTGCTCAATGTATTCTCAACCTGCGGTGATTGTGTCACGTGACAATAGAGTTGCACTTTGGCACAAAAAAAACACAACGACGACGATTGTTATTGGCGTTTTTTTATTTAAGATTTTTCTTTCCTAATCAATCATTCTTAGGTTTTTTTTTTCCGTTTTATTTCTGGATTTCGGTTATTTCTGGAAAAACACTATGGAGTGCTTATATAGTACCTACCTACATTTTTCATAGACACAGGTATACATAACAGGTTTCTTAATATTACGATGAAGAAGCTCAGGTGAGATAAGTTTACGATGCCAAACGCACACTGAGAATTTTAAGACACATTCCAGGGCAAGAAATCACCGAAGTTCAGTAATAGGGCTTCGTTGGCACCCGTAAGTACAGCGCTCGGACGTCAACAGCAAGGTCTACGTGGCAGCAAGACTATATTCCCTGAGGTTGCCTCGCGTAGAGGCGAAACACGTGTCGATTTAACCGTGTCAAAGTAAAATATTAACCTACAAATCCGCTATGAGATTTGTACGTTAATGTTTTTCTGTTTTGGTTACATATTGAAATGGATCTCCACAAAGAAACGCATTAAGAAGGCTCAGTAGTCTCACTTTCCCATACAAACGTAGTTCCATTTTCATTTCGAAATTGCATGTCTGATTCAAAAGATTTTTTGCCGGTATAATCGGATTAATTCTTAAAAACGAATACAAACCAAAATGGAAAAGAGTTTTTCCATGCAAACACTCTTTTCCATATGTTTTCATTGTTATTGCGTTTTAAGAAAGTAACGCACCATAGATATAGATTGTCTCTTGCCGAGATTACACCTGCAAAATTTCAGGTGAATCGGACTTACCACTTCGAAAAGAAAAAGGAACTACGTTTGTACTGGAGAACGAAAATCAGCGGTACTCCGGGGCCCTCTTAAGCAACTAATTGTACGCCCTTGTATCAAATTTATTTCACTCTGTTGAAATTGTATTTATTTGTATATGTATAGTTTGATATCTTCAGGTGCGTGAGATCTACACAAAATGTGCCGGAGAATGCGTCACAAACTCGCCAGCCTTCAAAGAATGTATGCAGCTGATAAATTTCCAATCGCAAGTTAAATTGGTCGACAGCATCAAAAGCGCACTGAAAATAGTACAATCACACTTACAGCACGGTCACGAGTCTCCGTTGCGGACCACCCCGAGCAAACACAACACTAATAATGTGGTCCTCAGCAACGATCTCGGGGAAGGCTTTGTAAAGAGAATCAAGCTGCATTTGCTCATATTCTTGAGACAGATCGAGAATGCTAACACGGAGGCTACTACTGTGAGGAATGCCGCCGAGGTGGATGATGATGCGGAGAACACGCCGGGGAATAGATATAAGCTTAAGGAGGTAGGTTAATGATGGGTCAGCTCTTGACCACTAGGCGTGTCTTGCTAAGTTCAAAGTCAAAGATTTCTATTCAGTAAGATTTTATAGGATCACTTTGAAACGTCGAAGGAGAAAGGCAAGAACCTCGGGCTAGTTTTTTTTTATGATCCATTACAATAGTTTAAAATTATCTCATACTAATAACAATTTATTCTAAAGCAATTTTTTTTTTGTTATTGCCAGGCTTTCTTATCTTTTACGTAATCATAAATTGTATAATAAGCTTTCCTAAATAGCTTTTGTTTTACAACATTTTCGAATTTATTATTTGACCAGCACATCACTTGGTAATTAACATACATAAAGTTTATTGATGATTATTATAAATGCGTATAGTTTGCCCTTTCAAAGATTTATTAACTTTATGGAGCCTAGTTGTGGCAACAGCGAGTTTATTTTTATTTCTCGCATCATCATTCTGTTTATCACAGTTTTTTGCAGTCAGTTTTTTAGTAAATAGTGAACACGACAAACTGTTGGTGCCGGTACTTGGCAGAAGGGGTCGATATTCAGGTGGACTTTTACAGGGCCTACCAACATTGTTGTGAGCATTTAGTGCCCAAGGTAGACCACTAGGAGGTAGGTACTAGGAGGCCACCCATTAGCAATTGTGCAAAATTTGAGAATCCAGAAATTTGCTCCATGACATGAGTCATTCTGTTTTCAAACGCCAAAGTTGTATCTTCGCATTCGGCGATATTCGGCTTTTTAAAGACGTTCCGAATTTCAAAAGTTCTAAACGAACAGCAAAAGAGGATTTAATAGCTTGGCTTGCGCATTTCAGACTATACGTACAACTATTACTAAATTCATGAATTTATAAATTTTCAATTTTGAAAGTGTTCCAACAACTTTGGGCACATAGTCATCGTACATTATTTCAAAAAAACTCATGACAAAAAAAAACCTGTGTAAAGATTATTTATTGATGATGGCCAAGGGCTTGACCACCAACTTGAAAAATATATATGAAATATGTATTATATAGATGTGGCCTAAGATGGAGTACGCTTGTCAAAAAGGAACCTTTTCAAACGAGGGCAAGGAGTTTAATTCCTTACCAGTATGAATTATATAGGTAGAGGCAAATCGATGTGTTCGGTACAGTGGAACATCTACAAGGTACGGGTTGTAACCTGCTGAATGTCTGCTGATCCGGTGATAGTAAGGGGAAGGACGGTTTTGGTCGAAGATATCGAGCGCACACTCGCCAAAGTGCAATTTATAGAACACAGATAACCTGGCAACTAGCCGTCTGTAGTCTAGTCTCTGCAAATTGGCCTCAACGAGCAAATAATCCCCTATGAGTGCAGCACGACGCTCAATCGAGTCCTGGGCTTCGAGCTGGTACTCGGCTGAGGCATCCCAGAGATGGCAGCAGTACTCAATACAAGATTGGACTTGGGGCCTAACCACAAAGTCTTTAAGCATTCTCGTTTTGATCTTAAATTACTTTTATCAAGTTTTTTTTTATCCTGGATAGATAGTGACAAAAGTAAAGTAATATCTAAACGAGAATGCTATATATAATAATAAATATATACTATATATATTTTACATTTATCCTTTTATTTTACAAATGACATGATTGTAATGTATTGTATTGTATTAGTATTATTAGTTTGTAAATGCTTCTTAAACTATAAGAACTTATTCACATACCATGTATACGGGTGAGATATGCTGATCTATATTAATAAAATTTATTTTAAGGAATTAATTTAACATCTTAACTAATATGTACCATATTTTACGTGAATAAATTATCTTATCTTTATCTTTGTACCTTGAGCTTTGATATATTATATAGTTTTTAGTGTATTCGCCGTATCGATATTCCTCGAATGTTAATCCAATGTAAGGCTTCCTAAGATTACCACAGGCTACACCTTGATACTGAACCCTTACAAGAGAGTACATAGCCAGACGTCTTCATTGTTTTTCAGAAATTGTTGAAAGCGACGCGAGCGGACAAAGTGCAGTCCGAATTCGAGATGGTCCGCTGTCGCTTCGTGAGCTACCTAGACGAGATGTTCCAAACAGGGCTGCAGCCTCCGCAGTCGCGTCCGTTCAGCGAGATTGTATTCTTCAGCGACGTGGCGAGCGTGCGGAGGCAGATCGTGGGCTCTCCCCGCGGCGCCTTGCACACTGCTCTTAGCAATCCCGCGCATTACTTGCAGGTCTGGTTTTTTATTTATTTTTTCAACTAGGAGACGGGATAGCAAGTAGTCCACCTGATGTTAAGTGCATGCAACTCCGCGTATTATTTGCAGGTCTGTTTTTTTTTATACAACTAGGAGACGAGACGTGCAAGTACCTGATGTTAGGCATCTCTTGCCTGTAACAATGCATTCACAAAGAACATAGCCTACGCGGCATTGCTTTGCGCCCGTCAACTTGAGGCATAATGGTGTAGAGCCTCGCGTGCCCGTAATTTCACCGGTAACCATACTCTTCAAACCGGAACACTTATGCTGCTTGGCGGCTGTGGTAGTACTTCCCCGGAAGTGCCCTATGACAAGGGGCTCCATTACCCTTTTTTGTAATTTACAGGACATTCATTTCACATAGCGCCATCTAGCCCCAAACTAAGCAAAGCTTGTAATATGTGAAACCAGTGTCAGACAAAAAAATATATAAAAAAATCGCATGTTATGAACCGCGAGAGAAAAGATGAAAATTGGGAAATAGTGTACATAACAATTTAATAAAGTTTAATAATCAACATATAACTAAGACACATAAGTTGTATTATATTTATCAATAATACTTAATTTACTTACTAGGAATATAATTGTGAATAATTGTTTGATCTCTTCCAGTGTTCGTGCTGCCACCTGTCGTCACCGGACGAGATAGTGGCGACTCTGCCGGACCTAAGCTTGGCTTATAAGCTGCACCGCGAGTGTGGCAAACACATCAACTTGTACGACTGGCTGCAGGCGTTCGCCGCCGTTTTGGGTCACGAGGAAGACGCTGACCAAGATGCCACTCTGCAGTGGGTTTTTTTCTTTCAATATGCTTACTAGGTTTTTTGTTGCGCGAGCTGCATGGACCTCGCAGCTCGCGGAGTGTTTCTTTCAAGTTTTTTTTTTCTTCATAATATATTCGCCGCCGCCGCTGCCGCCGTCACCGTCACCGTCACCGTTGATTGACACCATCGCCTGTCTCACTGTGACAATGCTCCTATGATATTTGTACCTAATCTAAAATTATTGTCTTTATATAACTGGATATGTCGTAAAGAAATTGCTTAACATTGTTTTTGTCAACCCGTGGATAAAGTTGTGGGTCATATATTTATTTACCTACATAGTTCTATACTAGTTTACAATACACAATGTATGACTGTTTTTTTGTCCCAAATAAATAAAATAAAATAAAAGTAAAATAAAAATCTGCGATTTGTTGGCGTACAATAAGCAGATGTGTTGAGGATCTCGACTCATTAGAGGGTTATCCAGAACATGGGTTCTTTTCAACCGCCTTGTATCACTTGAGTCTCAATGAGCGCTCTTGCGAGTGGGTTGACATGGCATTTGAGACGATCGATGTATTGACTTGGATCTCTTTGCTGACTGTAGGGACTTCAAGGAAGGCGTGAAAAAAAAAATGTTTTTCAACTTTCACCTAAACATTCATTTTCATCAAGTTAGTTGAAGGCCAAGCGCTTCCCGCTGTCGTACTATATGAAAATAAATCTTTATAAATGTATTATAGAAAACTCATTGACTTCAAACGCATGTTTTGTATAAGTCATATTTTAGAGATGTTGGATGATTTTGCATAATACTTTCTGATTGCTTCCTTCAGTTCTTGTAGTAATTTTAACCGCCTCTGTTGTCTAGTGGTTTGCCAACCGGTGCCAGATCCAGAGGCCCCGGGTTCGATCCCCAGTGGAGTACAATGTTGTGCTTGGTTAAGTTGGTGGTAGGACTTTGATTTAGTCCACCTGGCTAGCTACCACCATCTTACCAAATTCGGTCGCCATAACGATAATTATTAAATCGTTGTGTTCCGGCATTCAGTGGTGATATAGCCTGGCTTGCTATCACATCATACTAGTTATACAGTTCTGTCGCCAGGTAATGGATTATGGTGATGAGTCGTGCTTGTTTCAGACTGCGCTTCACACGAGCGGTCTCCGAGTTACAGTTCCTTGGATTTATCAAATCGTCGAAACGAAAGACTGATCACGTGATGCGCCTAACCTGGTAACATTATTCGCTGGCGATTTAGTAGTGTGGCTTTATTTATTATCAATAAAAGTATTTTTCGTATTTAAATTTTTGTTCACTCTTTTTTAAACTTGTTGATCCTAGCTGGTTTTGCGGTTATTGATGTAGAAAAACCGGCTTCGGCAATCGTTTCTGTAAAGTGTTTCATAATCGGATCGGCGCAGGCTTTGATATCTTAGACGAGCCTACGCATATGTCTTGTATTGGTTGATTTTTAGTGCCTGGTAAATACATTTTAAGAATAGAAAAACGTTTATTTACCCAAAATAGCACAGTACACAACATATAAAACGATAAAAAAAACACAGTAAGTACAATTACATGTCTTGAAAAAAAAACAAGAATAGAATAAGGTAAAAAAATAAATAAAAACAATGTACGTAGACACTAAAATACAAAATAGGTATGCGTGTGCTACAGTAGCAAATAGGCCACCGCTGCTGGTAAACAATGGACGCTGTTTTTCAGCTAAGACCATTTCTGTCCCTAGACCCTGTGAGAAAAGATGATTCATAGTCACTCGAACTCCTACTGATTCTAAAGTTTTATTTACTATGTTTTTTTTTAATTTTTAATCCCAGACTAAAAAGGGGTTATATGTTTGAGTCTGTCTAGCTAGTATGTCTTGCTGCCAGTCTGTATATTGTTGGTATATAAGGCCGATTTTTTGTATGAAACCCATCATTTAAGCTCTTGATCTAAGGCTTGAGATTTAAGGCTTGTCTAGCTCTATGCCAGATTGATATGAGGTCTACGATGGAAAGTAAGGGTAGGTCCCATTTGTTCCATGGAACATGACGTCATAGGACAAAATTCGATATTTTTTTCTTATTTTGTACTATAGAACATGTAATACTTTTATTTCTCAAATTGTTCTATAGGACAAGGTAAATGAGACCTCTTAAGATTATATTTCTTGTGAACTGGTGGTACTAGAATGCTCTGAGATTGAGAATCCTCTACATAATCTGGAGAGTCCTCCCCACGTTTCCGATTTATTTTATTCGTATTTTATTTTTATTTATTATTATTTATTTAGGTATGACAGAATAATTGTCATTATCAGTGTCATTCAGGCAGACAGATTCATGGAATATTTTGGGAAAATCTGATTTGCATTTTGTTCTATGGCATGAAAATCGGGTGAAAAGCTAGTATGTAGTTCTATGGAAATAATTGGGAAGAACATGTATCATTTTGTTTGATGACGTCATGTTCCACAGAACAAATGGGACCTACTCGAAAGTAAGATAATTACTATATTTACCAAAAAAGTACACAAAAGTAACAACAAGACTACATTTTTGTTTCAAAGTATAATTGAGATGACTAATGAACCCCGCAGTTGGGTTTATCTTTAGCTATGTTTGGTGAGAATGTGTGCGTTTCCATGCTATGCTTTTATATTCATCAGGTCTGATCCCTACTTTGAAGAGGATTTCGAACATATTTTTCTTTTTACATTCTGTTGGGTAAGTAATATTTCAAATCATTTAAGTTTGAGGATAGGTCTATTATATAAGTAGATAATAATCTTTAGTAGTGCATTCTAGTCTTTAGTTGTCTATATTAGTCTAAGGTCAATAATCCATGGTCTGATGATCAGCATAGGATTAAAAAGGTCCAGGGTACTCTTAGATATACAATCCTAGGATTTGGAAATGATAAAAAAAATATCATTTTGTAACATTTGGATCACATTATACAAATCCAGGGTCTTATGAACAGCATAGAAGGAAGAGAAGCAAGCCTCAGCTCAGTTAGTAGTGGCTCTGCCTGCTGCGCTGTAGGTTGTGGGTTCGATTCCCACATCTTCTTTCATCACACATTTGTGTGATGAAACACGAAATATATTTTTATTTGTTTTGTGTTTGGGTAAATAAATATTACAGGACAGGACATTAATTTCACACAGCGCCATCTAGTCCCAAACTAAGCGTAGCTTGTAATATGGGAACTAGATTACGGATAGAATACTTAATTATATTTTTTTTGCAAATACATACATATCATACAATACAACACTCAAACCCAGGACAAATATCTATATTCATCACACAAATGTTTGTCCTGGGTGGGAATCGAACCCACAACCTACAGCGCAGAAGGCAGAGTTACTACCAACTGAGCTATAAGCAATATAATAAAGTATATAAATATTCTATACGTTGTCTCGATCCCGTATTAACAACTTTTGCTTAGTTTAGGGCAAAATGGCGCTATATGGATTGATTGACCTGTAATATTGATTTAATCCAAGCTAAGTAATTGTAGTGCTGCTTCTGTAGTGAAGTGTGAATATAGAAATTACCGCTCTTCTTTTGTAAAATACATTTTGTAATATGAAGTAGTATTGATTGAATTTAATTAATGTCCTGATCTCATACGAGTTAGTTTTGTGTGTTGTTTGCATTCTTAGATATACATTTTTATAAATTGAATTTCCATTATCTTATTTAAACATTCATACAGATACAATAATGTAAAAAGGTAATACATTAAAAATATTCCTAATCCAACAAAGTTACCACTTTTAAGTATTACAAAAGAAAGGAATAAAATGCATAATAACAAAAAAAAAAAACAGAAAATCTAAATTTTAAATAACCTACAACAGTTAAATTAAATTTAAATTCGCAATAGATTTCAGGGGGTCGATTTTATAATTATAATATCAAATTAAAATAATATGCCAGTGTCTTGGGCACGCTTCCGTCTGGTACTGGTCTGGAACAGTTGAGTTACCTATAGGCCGTTTGTAACGGTCCTTAGGTAATCTGACTGATTCCTTTGTACATAGTTAGTTTAATTGTACTTTTTATTGAATATCAAATTAACTGAACTGTTCTCGTAATGCTTCAGTCAGTTCTGGAAGCAATGATTATTTATAACCAGTCACCATCTACCTGCGCGTCATCCCATACAAACAGATACAAATTGACTAACATTGTCAAACAAGCAGTCGCAACCAAAAGCGCGCCGCCTGACATTCTAAAGGTTAAGGACATCTATTTGAATAAATAAACATAAATTCTAAGCAACAGCTATAAACGGTTCTGCCCGCTGGGGATACCCAAGGCAGGCCCCAGGCGCCACTGGTGGGGAACTTTGGAACTACGTACGTAAGGCAACTTCCACACAGCTAGCAACACCAGACAAGAAGGAAACTGGGTAATTACCACGCATTGAAAACCACCTACAAGAAGCGTTTATTTTTTATTGTTTCTATTTGACGACGGGGAAGCGCTTATCCTTCATCTGACATGGTTTTCAAGTTATGATAAGGCCGAAGGTGGAAGCGCACTTCACCAGGAATCCTCAACAGTCTGAGGAACTGGCTATCTACCTATGAATAAATAAAATAAATAAATAAATATTACAGGATATTAATATCACACAGCGCCGTCTAGTCCCAAACTAAGCATAGCTTGTAATATGATATAATACTTAAATACTTTTTTTTGTTGTAAATACATACTTATCATACAATACAACACCCAAACACAGAACAAACATCTATATTCATCACACAAATGTTTGTCCTGGGTGGCCGGAACACAACAATTTTAGAATGATTATATTTTATTATCTTGTAGTTTGTATTGTACTATAAAAAAAGTTTTGGCTTAAATAAGACCCACTGCCCCCTGCCTGACGTCAACCCTCCTTGGGAATACTCGGTCGTAGGGATTAGGGGGGATGAGGATATATATGTCACGGGAGAATGTTGACACCTAGCAGCGTGATCAGTCCGGGGTTGCCTTCCCGTAATGATATCGGACAGATATTTGGAGGATCAACCTGTGGACAATACAAATATATCTAGTTTATATCCATAGGTACCATTAGTACCTATATTAGTTAAATTGTTCACATTTTTTTAATCTGTGCTGTTGCTCTCAGCGAAAATCTATTTCTATTAAGTTTATTGGTAGTATATCAGCTGTTGGTTTTCCGAATTAAATAAATAAGTAAATAAATTATCAAAAATGTTATATTAGACGAGTGTGTAATAAATTTACCATAACCAAGTCACGCGTGTTTATAATGCAGAGAACCATTTTTGTATTTAAAATGGGTCAGCTCTTGACCTCTAGCCTTGCCTACCCAAGGATGCGGTCTACGATCGAGCGAGCTTCCCCAGAAGGCACTGGCTCTCCCGCGCTGGTGCACGGTGAACCGCTCGGTGCCGGACTTTGGCAGGAAGGTTGCCAAGCCAAAATGTTTTTTGGTTGCTAAGCCAGGTGGTTACAGGTCCTGCCATCAGTGGGCACATTCAGCTGTAGGCCACAAGGAGGTAGTTCCCACCTACCCCATTATGAAACAATTTGTCGTGATGATATGTCACTCTTCATCTTATTAAACACATTATACTTAGAAAGCACTGAGGCAAAGAAACTAAAAGATACACCCTTGAATAATAATGTAAAAGATACATAGCTTTTGATTGGAACAAGAGGAAATGCAGCAGCATTCTGTGTTCCAGTTTGAAGGGTATGGTTGCCGGTGAAATTACGAGCACGCGAGGCTTAACACCTTTATGCCTCAAGTTGACGGGCGCAATGCAGTGCCGTGTAGGCTATGTTTTTTGTAGATGTAAACTACGCAGTAAGGCATTGTTATAGGCAAGAGATTCACTTAACATCAGGTGGACTACTTGCTTGTCCCGTCTCCTAGTTGTATAAAAATGCATAAGATATTTTTTTTTATTGTCCGGAAGTGCTTTGTCATCTTGTCTGGTTTAAAGTTATGATATGGCCGAAGGTTGAAGCGTACTTCACCCGGAATCCTTAACGGACTGAGGAGGAGGTAAGATGGTGGTAGCTTGCCAGGCGGACTTAAACATAGTCCTACCATCAACAAACTAAGCCTAATTTTGTACTCCCCTGGGGATCTACCTGCAATTTTTTTTTGTAACATTTGGAACAAAACAAACGATTTCACTGGACGTTATTTTTACTTAAATAATAATAACTGTTAATATTACTGGACATTATTTCACACAGTGCCATCTAGCCCCAAACTAAGCGTAGCTTGTAATATAGGAACTAGATTACGGATAGTATACTTATCATACAATAGAACACCCAAACACAGAACAAACATCTATATTCATCACACAAATGTTTGTGCTGGGTGGGAATCGAACCCACAACCTACAGCGCAGAAGGCAGAGTTACTACCAACTGAGCTATGAGGCTTGTTTTCTGCTATAAAATAATGTTAACTCTTTCGCAATAAAATTAACCATAATCGTCTAAATTATTTATTATGGAACACGTAGACTTAATTTCATAGAAAAAAAATTACTAGTAAATGAAACGCTATTGATTTCTGTAGAAGTATCTCTGATGATTGGAAATTAGGATTTTGAGGAAAATTTGCCATTTTATTGTATAGAGTCAAGTTTATTCAATCGTGTTTCGACTCCATATAACTTACTAAAAAATTCCTAAACTTCTGAATGCCATAAAAAATCCGGCCAAGTGCGAGTCGCCCACCGAGGGTTCCGTACAAACCTGTAGGTATATAAGTAAAAGTTATGTTATTTTTATTGAAAACCAAATGAAATCCATAAAAATGTGAAAAGCATAAATTTAAGACAAAGATTTCTTAATAGTTTATTTTTATTAAAAAAAATATTATGTGACGTAAGTAACTAAACATTTAAGGTTTTCGGAATTTTCCCTTTATGTGTGCTATAAAACGTTGCTTCATGCCAAATTTTAAGATTCTAGGTCGACGGGAAGTACCCTGTAGGTTTTGATTCCCTTGCGAGTGTCGAAAATTTTGACTTTGAAGTTTGTTTTTTTCACAGCTGCAAGGGACAGTAGACCTGCGTATTTGATTTGAATTTCAGCTCGATAATTCCACGCGTTCCTGCGTCAGACTGCTTCTGCGACAGACAGACGGACAACAAAGTGATCCTATAAGGGTTCAATTTTTTCCTTTTAAGGAAAAAATTGAAACCCTAAAAATATTTAAATAAGATGTTTTTTAGCAGATTGATTTTCCTTTCAGTCGAAACGTGGTTTTTGGGACTTACTTCAACGGATGTGCCATTTCGAATTAATCGACAAATTACGTTATTAAAAAAAAAATGCAGGACATTCATTTCGCACAGCGCCATCTAATCCCAAACTAAGCGACTCTTGTAATATGGGAACTAGATTATTATTGTGTTAGTAATAATGTTTATTTGACCCGAGGTAGTTACTACCTACCAAACTTTTACAAACGACAGGTAGCTGTGTCGCTATCTTATTTTTTTAGTATAACAGCCAAGAATTTGGCTAATCAGACTGCTTTTATTGAGCACAGACAAGATATTAATGTATTGGAAAATATTCCAAGTAATTTAAATTAGTTCATAAGACAATAGAGGAAGCCTCTAGCATAAATGAGCCACCAAATATGTCACATAGCAAACATAGCTTAGTAAGGAAGTCAAAAATGTGTTTAAATAATTTGCCCAAATCAAATAAGTCAAATAGGTGTAATACTATACTGGTAAATAATACTAAGAAAATATGCCCTAAACCCAAAAATTATATCAAATTGTTAAGTCAGAACATTGAAGGCTTAGAAAACAAGGTGCTTGAACTGGAATTATTCATGAACTCTGATCATATTGACATCATTTGCATAACTGAACATTGGCTTAAACAACATGAGCTCATGTTTAATTTCAGTAATCACCAGATTGGCAGTTCTTTCTGCAGAGTGAATCACATCCGAGGTGGCTCAATAATATTGTTAAACAAACAAATAAAATTTAAAGATCGGACTGACATTGTTAATCATTCAGTTGAAAAGGAAATTGAAATAGCTTGTGTAGAGCTGGAGCAATTCATTATCATAAGTGTATACAGCCCACCTTGTGCCAAATATTCAATTTTTCGAAAATGTTATGGAACAAATATTGTTTAAAGTGTCACAATCAAAAAAACAATTGATAGCTTGTGGAGATTTTAATATTGATCTATTGACCAAAGACACATATAGCAAAAAAATTACTAACCTGTTTAACTCCTTTAATCTAAAACCTATGTTTATGGAGCCTACTAGAATAACTGAAACCTCAGCTAAATGTATAGATAATATATTTACAGATGCCAACATTATATGGAAGAGTGTAATAAGTAAAATAAAATCTGACCATCTAGGAGAAATTATTAAAATCGAAACACAATGTAAAACTAATATAAAAAGGAAAATTAATTTTGTACCACTGACAGCTGATAGAGTGGAAAAATTAAAATCAGCACTAATGTCTAAATTACCTGTTTCATATAATGGCAACTATCCTGATTGTTTATATAATACATTTTTTACTAAATTTAGCAACATATTTAACTCAATATATACATCCAAAACAATCACAGTCTCTGATAATGCAACATTTAGTGAGTGGGCAACAGCGGGAATACATAAAAGTAGAAGAAAATTGTATGAACTTTATGGTGAAAAACAGTACAACTTTAGTGAAGAGTTTAATGATAAAGTAAAAAAATATTCTAAAATCTTTAAGGAAGTTTGTGTGGCCGCTAAATCCCAATACTTGAGAAAACAGATTATAAATAGTAAAGATAAAATTAAAGCTACTTGGAAAATTATTAATAGTGAGACTGGAAAAGGGAAAAGCAGCAACACTAACGAATTTCATTTAAAAATAGGAAATCTTAACATATCCCAAAATATTGATGTTGCAACAGCTTTTGAAACGTTTTTTACTGATATACCTGTTTCTACCACAAAATCATTGAACTCTTCAAATATTATGGCAGAGTCAATACTGAAAAACAATGTACCATCATGTAATAAACCATTTTATTTCAAATATGTTAATAATAACGATATTATTAAAGCATTTAAACTTATAAATGAAAAGAAGACCTCTGACCTCTGGGGCATCTCTGTAAGCATTGTTAAACCTATAATAGGCGTTATAGCGCCTGAATTAGCTTTTATTTTCAACGAATGCATTGACTGCGGCGTATTCCCTAATTTAATGAAATATAGTAAAATAACTCCTCTTTTTAAATCTGGTAACAGTTCTGATCCAACAAACTTTAGGCCGATATCAGTACTACCGACATTTAGTAAAATCTTTGAGAAGATTATTCTTACACAGTTACATAGTCATTTTTATGCTAACGCCCTATTTCATGACAAACAATTTGGATTTACAAGAGGTCGCTCAACTGCTGATGCCGGTATTAGTTTAGTATCGCATATTTTCGAGGCCTGGGAGAAATCACATGATGCGTTGGGAGTCTTTTGTGATTTGTCTAAGGCTTTTGACTGCGTGCACCATGAAACACTGATTATGAAATTAGACCACTATGGTATCAAGGGTGTTGCACTAGACTTACTCACGTCTTACCTAAGTGATCGCATACAGCATGTCGACGTGAACGGCCCGCGTTCTTCAGGATCTTTGGTTACCATGGGTGTGCCGCAGGGTTCTATATTGGGGCCTTTCTTGTTTTTAGTATATATTAATGATCTGCCCCAAATAATTAAAGATGACCATGAGATTGTTCTGTTTGCAGATGATACGTCACTTCTATTTAGATTGAAGCGACAAATGACTAACTTTGACAACGTAAACAATGCAATCTCAAAAATTGTTAACTGGTTTAATGTAAATAACTTAGTACTCAATCAGAAAAAGACCAAATGTATTCGATTTATTTTACCAAATGTAACTGAAGTTAAAGCTAGTGTAAAAGTTAAAGAGGAAAACATAGAATTAGTCAAAACCACTGTATTTTTGGGATTAACTTTAGATAATAAACTTCAATGGGGCCCACACATAGATAAACTGGCGAAGAGACTTAGTTCTGCAGCATATGCTGTAAAGAAGATACGTCTTCTCACAGACGTTTACTTCAGTTACTTTCACAGTATTATGTCATATGGCATAATACTGTGGGGAAGTGCTGCAGATATAGACACCATATTCGTTTTGCAGAAGAGGGCTGTTCGCGCTGTTTACAAAATGGGTCCCAGAGATTCATTAAGAGACAAGTTTAAAGAAATAAATATATTGACTATGCCCTGCCAATATATTTATGAAAATATTATGTACGCGCGTAAAAACATAAGCTTATTTGACAAAAACTGTGATAAACATAATTATAATACTAGAAATAAGAATAAACTCGCTGTTCCCACAACTAGGCTCCATAAGGTTAATAAATCGTTCATAGGGCAAACTGTACGCTTTTATAATAAATTGCCAAGTGATGTGCTAAGCTTGTCAAATAATAAATTCAAAAATTTTGTAAAACAAAAGCTATCCAGGAAAGCTTACCTTACCTTTAGATTACCTAGAAGATAAGAAAGCCTGGCATTAAAAAAAATGAATTTGCTCCAGTGAATAAATTGTAATTAGTATTAGATAATTTTAAGCTATTGTAATGGATCATGAAAAAAAAAAACTAGCCCGAGGTTCTTGCCTTTCTCCTTGTGTGCTGGTCGCGATTCCGAACAGGCGGTAGATTTGACGTTTCAAAGTGATCCTAAAAAATCTTACTGAATAAAAATATTTGACTTTGACTTTGACTTTGACTTTGGATATATTACATATATTGGTTTATACTATATACCAATATATGTAATGAATGTGTTGTTGGATACATTACCTACATAGTATATAAGTATAGTATATAGGTAACATAATCCAACAACCCATTCATATATTTCTTGCAATAAAATACCCAAACACGGAACAAACATCTGTATTCATTACACAAATGTTTTTCCTGGGTGGGAAACGAACCCACTACCAGCAGAGCCATTACCAACTGATATTATTGCGCTACTACTGGGTACTACTGAATACTTCATGAGTTTTATGGGGTAAAATCGAAAAATTATCTGTATGTGTGTGGTATTTATGATATTAATTTCTGTTTATTGTATTTTATGCTCAGACTAAAAACAATTACCTAAATGTAGTTCTGGTACGGAACACTTATGAACGTACAATTTGGCTTGACCCTGTATGTTTGGCCATGCAACCTAGTATAAGATTTGTGAAAAGTTTTATTTTATATTTTAGTATGTTTAATTCGGTATATAGGTGCATATTTTAAGTATACTAACAGTATAATTATATTTACGATATTGTAGTTTGTCTTATTATTCCTATGAGTATGGTAGTATGTTAAGTAGTACTTAGGTATGTTATTTATTTGTTCATGATGTGGGTAAACATTTCCTATAATATTTAAAGTCTTGTTTCTCTCTCTAAGCTACCTAGGTTTGGATTTTCCATACTTTTAATTTTAAGTTATCTTGTTATTTCTGTGTACACCGAAATAATATAAAGTTTGAAAAAAAAGTTTTTCCCTCAAACCGATTCGATGGTTTGATGAACAGAGATGTAAGAAATTCGTTGAGACCAAAAACCACGTAGATAATTGAACGAACTTCGCCTCTTCGTCGTTATTGTCACATTGCACACTCTTGATTTAATTCCCAATGTACTTAGATGTTTGGGGGCTTCGAAATTTAATTAGTAGTTTTTAAAAGAAGCATTACACATTCCACCAGCTTGTGCCATAAAAACTAGACGGCCTTGAATCGTAATTTCACGAAATATAGGTAGGTGGTATGGATGGGTTCGACCTCAGCAAAGGTTAAGAGCACATCACTTTTATTTGTGTCTTGCTGAGCCTGTGAGACATGTTTAGCCTATTAACATGTACATATACTTAACCGGGTTTTTAGTTTTGCTAAAGATGGAATAATAGTGACTTAAATAATAAAAAATGAATATGATGAAGGTTGTTTAAAGCAATACCAATTGGGTACCTACCTAGTAGGTACCTATGTCTACCTATACTATGTAGCTGAATGATATTTATGAATTTCTCCATAGCCCGTCTCCATAGAGTCAGGAGTAGGTAGGTACCTACCTGGCTTTTACTGCGGCGGCTGGTCTTACAAGTGCCCACGGCAATTATGCTATGAGAATGAAAGATAAATAACTTAATCTATGGAAACCTATACTCTGTTTCGTTTTCACGTCTAAATTAGCTGAACTTTTTAAATATAAAACGGCCAAGTGCGCGTGGGATATGCACACCGAGTATCTGTTTTCGAGACAAAAATACTGTTTTTACACTTAGTTCTGGAGCTTTAGTCCTGTCTAGGTATTGCGTTATTACGACAGAGCTTAAATACAGATAATAAAAATAAACCGGTCTCTTGAATGACAAAATCCCCACAATTCGTTTTACTTCCAGTATGGTAGTATAATGGTAGGTAATGCGCTGTAGGTACTATTACATATTCACTGGAATATTTTACAAGCGACCTGTTCGGGGTAGTTCAAAATATCCGAGGCGTTATAGATGGGACCGCGCTGTTGTCCCAGTTTCGAAGTGGTCTCAGTCGCCTGTTTACTCAGTCAGACGCCTGGCTATTATGGTTTGATTCCGCCCCTGGGTTACAACTTTTATTACCTACCTATAGGTACGTTAGTATTTTATTATCTGTGCTTTTGGTACTTTTTTTATTCTCTGACGGGGATGTGGTTTTTCAGCTCACTAGTAGCTTGTAGTATATAGGTAAGTAAGTTCTTAATTTATTTATTATAATGTGTTATTATAGTATTTTTATATACTTATGTAAATTGTTTAGGTATAAGTCGGTATATTTCGTTTTTTGTATACTTATGTTATCTGTTTAGGTGCATGTAGGTATACCTATATTATATTCTTCTTTAATTTAATAGTTTGTCTCTTGCCGGCACAACTGATTAATCTTTCTCCATGTTTATCTTTCCAGGGCAGCCTCTTTGACCTCCTTATACACAGCGACCTTCTCTTTCACTTGGTTTATATAGTTTATTCTTGGTCTCCCTCTTCCTCTTCTACCTTCCACTTTCCCTTCTATGAGGTTCTTTATGAATTTGTCGTGTCTTATAAGATGGCTGATAATTTTTTCCCCTTCTGTTCTCAACAACTTGTAATAGAGATCTTTCCTCGCTTAGGTACTCTATGCAATACTTCAATGTTAGACACTTTTTCTTTTCAGCTGATTTTCTCCATCCTTCGCCAACACCATATTTCAAATGCCTCTAATATATTCTTATCTCTCTGTGTTTGTATATTATGCTATATTGTTAATTTTTAGTTTTATATTATTAATTCTAATTTGTTTTTTTTATTGGTATCGTTTGAGAACCAGTTTACTTGGAAAACCAGTATCGTTAAAACCATTGTACAGTCCATGCCATCCAAAGATCGCTTAAGACTGCTAATTGTTACACTATTTTGATTGTTCTCACTGTTTGTTTTTTGTGTTATATTGGTAAACAATACAGAGTTTTCTATCATTCTACTTTTTTTTTAAGTTGTCTATTAAACATTATGAACACGCATACTAAATTCAAAAAAAAGTGTTGGAACACGATCATTGATAACACACACGAGGCTTTCGATGTGTGCTCACACACACGCTCGTAGCGCGATGACCGAATCCGGAATATCGACATCGTTATTTGCTGTCATTTGACATTACGTTAGATCACGCATGAATGTATAAAAGAATTTGTGAAGATCACCAGTCATCAGTCGCACATTTGGTAGCAACCGAAACAAACCAAAAATATTAAAATGAAACTGGTAAGTCGGTATTTGGTTTTATTACACACTGTTTACATATATAAATATTTTATTAAATAAGTACATTTATTTTCTTTTTATGATGATGACATTTATCTCGTTCCATTACTCAAAAGTATTTTACTAGTCATTACATTTCACACGCATATACTCATTAAAAAAAAAGCTAGTAAATTCATTAAATACATGTCATATATTTAATGAATTTCATGAAAGTGTCATATGTAATAAGTTCCATAAGACACATCAATCTGGAATTTCAAGTGGATACGTCCTGTACCTAGTTCGTTTTATAATAATTCCGCATAAATTTATTTTTTTCCTGAGGTGAACGCTAGTTCCTATAAACTATCTGTGTATCTGTCTGCCAAATTTCATAAAAATCCATAAACATCCACAACATACTAACATAGGTACAAACTTTCACATTTACTGATAATAAAAAACCTTTGCCGTCTACTCGAAGTACAAACCAACAACCACCTATAGCCATAAAATCCTGTCCATCCAAAGGTTATCTGGTGTTTCTCGATTCTAAGCGATAATAACGCCCAATGTTTGTATGGTATTACAGTTATCCACTTTTATTTCGATGGTGTACAACCGCCTCTGTGATCTAGTGGTTCAACCCACCGATTTCAGATCCAGAGGTCCCGGGTTCGATCCCCAGGGGAGTACAATATTGTGCTCGATTTGGTTGGTGGTAGGACTTTGCCTAAGTCTCCCTCTCCTAAGGCTAGGTACCACCATCTTACCTAATTAAGTATGTCGCCATAATAAAAATTCTAAAATTGTTGTGTTCCGGCATTCATAGGTAAGATAGCCTGTTCCCCAGTTTGTTGAGGATTCCGGGTGACGTGCGCCGCCACTTTCATTCTTATCTTAACTTGTTACCCGTACTTGCCCGTTGTACAAAAAACCATTACATTTCGTTTCATTTGTGGAGGCAGATATGAGTATGTATTGAATAGGCACCATGTAGTACAATATCTCTAGTTTTTGTTTTTTTTGTGTAGATCGTTGCTGTCGCCCTCGCCCTTGTGGCCGTTGCCGCTGCTGGCCCCATCGACCAGAAAACCGTCGAGACTTTAAGCAGCAAATTCGAATCTAAACCCGACGGTCAATACGATTCAGCGTAAGTACCTACTCGTCGGAACCCGTGCTGGGCGAAAAAGATTAGCATTTTGAATTTCAATTGGGACCAGCTACCAGCGTTTGTATTTTCATTAATGTGCTCCCTGCCTTCAACAGAAGACTTAATAGCCTTTTGGGAAAACGAGCTCCATATCAGATCGGAACACTCATATTTATCTACCCAAGTATCAATTTCAAGAGTTGACTCCCTTTAATATGCTCAAATTTTACAGGATTACTAAAATATTAAACCTTTTGCCTTTGTTAACAGCTTTGAAACCAGTGACGGAACCTCCCGCTCCGAGCAAGGTGAATTCAAAGATGCCATTTCCGAGGACAACAAACCTGTCAGAGTCTTGACTGTTCGTGGCCAATACTCTTTCGTCGACCCCGAGGGCGTATCCCACACCATCCAATACTTCGCCGACGAATCTGGCTTCCACCCTGAAGGTGAATCCATCCCCAAGGTCTCCAGGAGATAAGCCTTCGTTTACCGCCCCGCGTAACTCGATAATCGTTTATTCCGTTCTCTATAGGACATGATACAAATGTGCATCTGGCGCATTGTTAGTTCATTATTTGTTGATGCTCACTGCCATATTTTTACGTTTTTGTATATGTTATAATGTGAATTCTAGTGAAATAAATTTCATTAAGTAGCATTGCAACTTTCATTGCCCTATTGTGTCGAAGCAAAAAGGAGATTTACGTTTTTGACCGGTTTATATATATGTGTGTGTATGTATGATCCGTTCCTTCATCACTTCTAAACTAGTAGTTCATCTCGTGATGTCTGGTTTGAGATAGGTAACCACGGAGATTTATTTTGAGAGTTATTTTAAACTTTTTAGTGGCGAAGTTATTTTCTTTGATAATAAGTTATTTTTGAAAAAAATATGGATCCGACTTCACCACTAAAAAATAACTCTTAGGGTAAGTTCATATAATTTGAAGTTGGTAACGAATTGCCAAGCAAAACAACATGTTTATGGCACAGCTTTCAAAATATCAAAATATGAAGTTACCCTTAGAGTTATTTTTAAGTTTTTAGTGGCGAAGTCGGATCCATTTTTTTCATAAATGACTTATTTATTTTCAAATAGAACTTTTAAAAATCGAAAAGTCTTCAAAAAGTATGGTATCCCTGAATGCGAAGATACTACTTTAGCGTTTGATAGTTACGTTTTTCGTAATTATGTTATTCACGTTTGATTTATTCGTACAAATGTAAAATGTACAATTAAACTAACTATGAACAAATATTATTGTTGATTGTTTTTCCAAAATACAAAAAAAACATATTCGTCTCACCGTAATAATGGCTTATCAAGAGCAATTTGATATGTGGGAAGCCTATTTTTTAAATCACAAAATTGTTAATTTAGCTATGGAGAGAGATATCCGGACCGACAAGTACCAAATTCATTCGTATTGAAGATAATTATAGATAATTTAAACAATACTGGTAGGTAGTTACTAAAAGCGATACCAACGTCCTTAGCAGGACTATTCCGAGTTTGATATAAGTGTTATAACATACTTCGAAGCATATCCAAAGCTTCAACCAGAGAAGCTGCCGAAGAAATTGAAACGCCCCAGACTCGCGTTATTAAAGTGCTTTAAAAGTATAAGCATAAATATTATCTTGATGGTCGATTGGTACAAAAATTGCATCCTGGGAATGGTGAGAGACGACAATAATTTTGTGAAAACATGCTAACAGAAGTTCCCGTAACCCCAATGTTTTGAGTAACATTGTATGGTCTGACGAAAGCACCTTCAGTAATAACGGCATGTACAGTCGCCTGCATAAATATGTTTACATTCCATAATTTTCAAAATGATGTCACAGTACAAATTTTCATAATAATGTATCCAACAAAGGGTTCAAAATAATGTAATCACTCGTTTCTGTCAAAATAATATATCCAATATCAAAACAAATGTGTAGACATGCTTATGTCTGAAATATGTATACAGCCTATTTTTCAAAAACATGTACACAGTATAATTTTTCACAAATATGTTTACAGCTAAATGTGTACATCATTATAGGGAATGACTTTGATCTGCTAGGTGTTTCAGTGTCACGAGACCTCAATTTTGGTTCATAAATTGAGTCCAGAGCCAAAACTACTAAGATGAAGTTGAGCATTCTCAATAAGGTGGACGGTACCTAGGACAGCTCATTCCCTTTATAGAGCACAGGTCTACGACTTTATTCCACTTCGAGGATCACCTACTTGGAGTAGTCAGAGGCACTTCCAAACATACGTTCGGCACATCCACATAATCACAATAATGTGGTCATGGTGGTTTGAGTCTGTTTTTTAGATTTCCGTGCCTCACTGGTCTGCTTCAGGTTCTGAAGGTTGACTATGGAGGGTTAAGTTTTTACTATTTTACCAAGCATACTTTGGAAGTTATTAAAGAAAACAGACGAAATTATAAAATAACTTTCGTTTTCTACTAAAATACGAAGACAACATTTTTTAAATAATTGACCGAGCGAGCAAGGCGAGAAGCGTCTCAGTTTCGAGATCGGCTAAAAATGCTTTTGTCCGCTGTCTGTCAGTTTGTTCTCGCCTACAGGTCGCATTTTTCAACTGATTTTGATGAAAATTGGCACACATGTTTCTTGATGTATTTTTATTTTTTGTCAATTGCGATTTTTGATTGGGAGGAAATAGGGGGGATAAGGGGGAAGTTCGCTGTAGTATCTAGCAACGATCGATCGGTAGCAACACTAAGAATTTAATTCTACACAAGATGTTGTGAAAAAAAATAACAAAAAGGGTGAGTGGAAGGGGAAAAGCTTACTGTAGGATTTCATTTTTTTTTTTTCGGAAAATGTATACCTACTTTTACTAATCAAACTACGCAGTCCTCTCCGTCTTTGCAAGACAAATGCGTAGACACCAGGTTCAATCTCCTCAGACCAAGGGAACGCGAGTAATCGCTAAAATTTATACCCCTATTTGCTCTGATAGGAAAAGTGAAAGAGGAAAGCATCGGTTATTGCATGGTTATAAGGGCTCGCGAAGTCTGCTGTTTTACCACTATTAGGAAATACTGGCTGTCTCTTACATTTTCCAGGAAAACCTAAGAGTTTATTGTAGGCCTTAACCGCCTTTGTGGCCTAGTGGTTTCCCCGGTTTCAGATCCTGCGCTTGGTTTTGTTGGTGGTAGAACTTTGTTTAAGTCAGCCTGGCTAGCTACCACCATCTTATAAGTAAGTATGTCGCCATACCAACAATTCTAAATTGTAGTGTTCCGGCAATTAGAGGTAAGCTAGCCAGTTCCAACAGACTAAGTTGAGGATTCCGGGTGAATTGTTTCTCCACCTTCGGCCGTATCATAACTTGAAATCAGGTGAGATGAAAGCCCAACGCTTCCCCGTCGTGCAATAAAAGAGAGGTTTTAAAATTCTACCGGAATTAATAAATAAAAGAGGAAAAACGTACATTAGTATGTTATGTATTTTCTAAGTGCTTGTGGCCCAAAAGTTACCCGGCTGACGTTCAAGGCAAGGCAATGGCAAGTTCAAGCTGCGGTCAACCTTTATTATGCTCTTCTTTACATTCGTATTTTGCGATCTATTAAATGATGATGATGATGATGTTTAATCCCGGTTAAGGCTTCTCTAGTATATAGTATACCTATACCTACACGTGGGACGGAAACCTCTTCACTTGAGTCCGACTCGCACTTGACCGCTTTATTACAGACGTATGGTTAGCCCTGGACCTAGAGGCTTGTCTGGGCAAAAACAAGGTCTGCGAGTCGTCGCACCTTTGTAGAAAATGCTTTGTTCAGCCATATCCTGAAATTATGTAGATGAAACTTAAACAAGTAATATAAACTTTACAATGACAACCTTTTCCGTAATGTTTGAGTAGGTATTAGCCATCAAGAATTTTTTATCAATAAATTTGAATTGACTCTTTTTTTTTTTATTTTTTACTTTTAAAAATCAAACCATGTAAATTGTTCTATAGAAAAGCTTTTCCCAAAAATCACCCATCCGTTGATATTAGAAACCGCATTACCTACTACACATTTCAGAAAGAGTTACTAAAACAGCACTGAAATCAAGATATTATGAAGAAAGAGAATATCTTTCTTAAAATGTATTGTGCGACGGGGAAGCGCTTGCCACTTCACCCAGTTTTAAGTTGTAATACGATTGCGCACTTCACCCTGAATCCTCAACAGACTGAGGAACTGGCTATCTTAACTCTAAATTCTGGAACACAATTTTTTTTTCTGATTTCCGTATATATATATTGACATTATAAACATACCATCTTACATAATTGTGTCGTCATAACAACAATTCTTAAATTGTTGTGTTCCAGAATTTAGAGGTAAGATAGCCAGTTCCTCAGTTTATTGAGGATTTCGGGTGAAGTAGGCTACGCTTCCACCTTAGGCATTATCATAACTTGAAAATCGAAAGTCGAAAAAGTGTCGAAAATTTGCGGCATACACGGCTGTATCTTTTGATTGCGTTGGCTAAGAAGTTTTATTCATTTATTTTTTATTCAATTGGCATAAAAACAAAATACAACCAGATATAACCAAAATATAGATAATTACAATTTTTTAACTAGATCATATTTCTAAGAATGTGTACACAGCATGATTACTAAAAGAAAGAAAGACAGTTCTGTATTGCGCAATAAAAAGGGGAGAAAAATTAATATTAACAAATTAGACATACAATAATAACATATTAAATATTAAAAGACGATTCATAAAAATGAAATTGATGAAAAATACAAATATTGTCATAATTACTAAGTAGCGCAGTTTGATTTTTTCACAGCTGCAAGGGACAGTAGATCTGAGTATTTAATATGAATTTATATATGAAGACAGACATACAACAAAGTGATCCTATAAGGGTTCCTTTTGAGATACGAAACCCTAAAAAAACACAATTTTATCTTTTTACCCCAAAAATGACAAAATACATTTTTTTTATTGTACGACGGGGAAGCCCTTGGCCTTCATCTCACCACAGGTTGAGATAAGGCCGAAGATAGAGGCGCACTTCACCCGGAATCCTCAACAAACTGAGGAACTGGCTATCTTACCTCTAATGCCGGAACACAACATTTTTTATAAGAATTGTTATCAAGGCGACATAATTAGGTAAGATGGTGTGTGTCAGGCGGACTTATACAAAATCCTACCACCAACCAAACCAAGCACAATATTTCTCCCCCAGGGGATCGAACCCGGTCTTCTGGAACTGAAATCGGTGGGTTGGACCACTAGACCACAGAGGTGGTTAAAAATTATGTTAGTTTTGCAACTAAGCCATAAGAAAGAACTCAAAAAAGATAAAATCTTGACAGATTTTCACGATATTCAAAATCGTAGGAACTGCAAAACAAATTTAAAGTATTTTTTTCACAATAGTAATTCAGACAGATTTTTCGATCATTATAATACAATAGGTCTGGTCTCTAAATGTCTCGATTTAATCTGCAGGTACCTAATCAAATAAAAAACATCATGCAAATCTGACGTCGTGTGGCGGAGATATCTATGATTTGCTAAGGTCCTTTGAGGAGTTTTTTGGTCTCCACTCCAGGTTCAAAAATCAGAATTTCACCAAATCAAAATGGGACCTTGTGTGTGATTTAATTTTAACACAATTTTATCACTTGCACGAACAAAGTACCAAAAAGTGTTTGGTCTCCGGCCGGAATCGAACCCATGACCACCAACATTAATTGAAACCACCATTTATCTAAGTACTTTATTAAATAAATAAAGCTGTCAAGTGCTAGTCAGAATCGCGTGAAGAGGTTTCCGTCTCATGTGTAAAGTAGATCACTAGGAAAAAGATCACCTATAAACTATAGCAGACATTAAATTAAAAATCACATAATTTTAATTAACACCAAATCAGCATACGTATGTATGAAAATAAGACGTATATTTATGAAAATAAGACGTGTTTACATCAATTGTCACTGGTTAGATCATTTTGAAACAAATGACAAAAATATTGCAAATCTGTGCAAAATTGTGTATACATAATTGTTATGAAAATGGATACATAATTATGACAAATGAATGGTGACATTATTTTGAAAATATTTTTTGGATACATATTATTGAAATTTAGTAACGTGACAACATTCATAAAAATGAAATTGATGAAAAATACAAATATTGTCATAATTACTAAGTAGCGCAGTTTGATTTTTTCACAGCTGCAAGGGACAGTAGATCTGAGTATTTAATATGAATTTATATATGAAGACAGACATACAACAAAGTGATCCTATAAGGGTTCCTTTTGAGATACGAAACCCTAAAAAAACACAATTTTATCTTTTTACCCCAAAAATGACAAAATACATTTTTTTTATTGTACGACGGGGAAGCCCTTGGCCTTCATCTCACCACAGGTTGAGATAAGGCCGAAGATAGAGGCGCACTTCACCCGGAATCCTCAACAAACTGAGGAACTGGCTATCTTACCTCTAATGCCGGAACACAACATTTTTTATAAGAATTGTTATCAAGGCGACATAATTAGGTAAGATGGTGTGTGTCAGGCGGACTTATACAAAATCCTACCACCAACCAAACCAAGCACAATATTTCTCCCCCAGGGGATCGAACCCGGTCTTCTGGAACTGAAATCGGTGGGTTGGACCACTAGACCACAGAGGTGGTTAAAAATTATGTTAGTTTTGCAACTAAGCCATAAGAAAGAACTCAAAAAAGATAAAATCTTGACAGATTTTCACGATATTCAAAATCGTAGGAACTGCAAAACAAATTTAAAGTATTTTTTTCACAATAGTAATTCAGACAGATTTTTCGATCATTATAATACAATAGGTCTGGTCTCTAAATGTCTCGATTTAATCTGCAGGTACCTAATCAAATAAAAAACATCATGCAAATCTGACGTCGTGTGGCGGAGATATCTATGATTTGCTAAGGTCCTTTGAGGAGTTTTTTGGTCTCCACTCCAGGTTCAAAAATCAGAATTTCACCAAATCAAAATGGGACCTTGTGTGTGATTTAATTTTAACACAATTTTATCACTTGCACGAACAAAGTACCAAAAAGTGTTTGGTCTCCGGCCGGAATCGAACCCATGACCACCAACATTAATTGAAACCACCATTTATCTAAGTACTTTATTAAATAAATAAAGCTGTCAAGTGCTAGTCAGAATCGCGTGAAGAGGTTTCCGTCTCATGTGTAAAGTAGATCACTAGGAAAAAGATCACCTATAAACTATAGCAGACATTAAATTAAAAATCACATAATTTTAATTAACACCAAATCAGCATACGTATGTATGAAAATAAGACGTATATTTATGAAAATAAGACGTGTTTACATCAATTGTCACTGGTTAGATCATTTTGAAACAAATGACAAAAATATTGCAAATCTGTGCAAAATTGTGTATACATAATTGTTATGAAAATGGATACATAATTATGACAAATGAATGGTGACATTATTTTGAAAATATTTTTTGGATACATATTATTGAAATTTAGTAACGTGACATCATTTTGCAAATTTGGAGTGTATCCATATTATTGCAGACGACTGTACATACAATGGTCGCAATAACTATTATTTATTGGTCTCGTGTGAATCCTGTTCGTGTTCTGAAACGAATAGTCAAGTGAGATACTCTTTCACGTTTGGTGCGAAATTATGAGAAATATGGTTGTGTATCCCACGTGTAGGTACAAAGGTCATTTAAACACTGTCAAGTATCTTGAAATACCTCTTATGGAATGAGTTAAATGTTTTACCTGAGGAAGGGCGAAACCGAATAATTCTACAAGATGGTGCTCCGGGCCATAACAGCAGAATCACTACTGCCTATGTTAAAAACCATTTTAATTCCTGTTTTGGTACCAACGGCACAATCAGATGGCCTGCGAGATCACCAGTGTAAAACCTTAAATCCTATGCACCCACCCGTAAGCGAGCTGAGAGCTGAGGTTCAAAATACGACTTTGAATATTCATCACAACTCGTAATTAATAGTTACTGGAAGTAAATTCCTTTAAAGAATACATGTATGTCCTACCCAACAAAACGGAGCTCATTTCGAGGACCTAATTAGTTAGTTTTCCTTTCGTTACAATTATAAAACGTTTTATAAACTAAAAATACAACCGACTTCAATAAGTAATATGATAGAATTTAGTTTAACTGGATGACATATTTTTATCAATTATTAACAAACATACTATGAGTTACGTTTACTTTACTTATTTTTTTCGGGATAAAAAGTAAGCTATGTATGAATCCAGGTCATAAACTATGTGTAACCAAGTGTAATAAAAAATAAGTTATTTCTGTATTTTTAATTTACATTATACGTTCGTGTTTGGGTCACCGACTTTCATATGTAAGCAAACTAAACCTCAACTCAGTCGGTCCAGTATTTTCGAAGTACACTAACTGTGACAGATGGATGGACAGACAGGCAGATACACGCGTAATCCTATCAGGGATCCGTTTTTTCCTTACTTTTGAGTTAAAAATACCCAAATCGCTTCAAGTGTGCCTATAATATTTGAAGAGTTCCTTCGATTTCTCCAGGATCCCATCATCAGTTCCTGCCAAACCAATGGGAGACTGTGGGAAGGCACTCAATATAAATTTTCCCAGTCCCATGTTCAATTTGAAAATTATTTTTTTGTGCTTCCCAGGTGGCCCCATCGTCATCAGGTCAGGATCAGACAGTCAGCTCTGATGATGGGATCCTAGTGCCTAATGCCTTTCCACAGTATCCCATTGGTTTGGCATAATATAAGGATGTCGATAAAATTTTTGTTTACTCACAGAAAAAAGCTCTTGCTTTTTTGGTGATGCCCCTTGGTTGATTTAATGAGGCTTTACCCGTGGTCCCACTGCTTTAACCCCCTTACCCTTACCCCTCTAACCCCCCGGGGGTTCATGGGTAATTTGTTTTCCCCGTTGTCCCACTGCACTAGATATTGAACTTTTCTTACATAATCGGCAGTTTTAGTGGGTCCACGGGTAAGTTTGATTAAAAGCGATTTTTACCCGTGGTACCATTCATCACTTGGAATGTAACGTGGTCATAGTGTAGTTGGTTGGCAACGACGTAACATCAGGTATATTATTAAAGGTGTCCCATTACACAAAATACAAAAATATGTATTTCGTAACAAGTACATTAGATACCTACCAATATAAACAAAACAATATAATTAGATACGCTTTATCTGTGTATACCTAATCCGTAATTTTGTGATTACATAATTAGTAATGATAGAAGTACCACAGAAATTCATTAGTTGGCGCGATTCCAATGATTATTATTTTGATTGTTATTACCATATATCTGAAACTACTCGTCTTAGACTCTCCACTCGTAGTTCAAATGAAAGCTAAGATCAAGATCTACATTTTCAATGACAGCTGTCAAACTTCAAACAGCCATATCTCTGAAACGACTCGTCCTATACTCTCCGTTTTTAGTTCAAATGAAAGCTGTTTAAGAGAACTACATTTCAGATGGTAAATGTCGTTTTGACAGCTGTCATTAAAAATGAAGAGCTTGTTTATTGTTTTCATTTAAATTAAGAACGGAGAGTCTTAAATAAGTAGTTTCAGATATACCGCCGTTTGAAGTTTGACAGCTGTCATTGAAAATGTAGATCTGGGTCATAGGTTTATTTTGAACTAAAAACGGAGAGTCTAAGACGAGTAATTTCAGAGATATGGCCGTTTGAAGTTCGACAACTTCGACGTCGACTTCGTCAACAAATATTGATCTAAGCCACCACCGCATTAAATATTAATAAATCACAATGAGACTTCCTCAAAATATATAGGTTTGTGTTACAGTTACCATGCTTGGCAGGTGGATTGGTGATCGCAGTAACGCTGTTAGATGTTAGCTGTTGAGATCCTTTAGTCGGTTCTTACGACATCCCGTAGAGAAATGACGTAGAGAAAATCCAAAGTGATAACAATGATTCCATTCTATTTTGAGTGGGACTACGGTTAATTGATATTACCCGTAAAATTACCCGTGATCTAGTGCACTAGTGCAGTGGGACTCCGGAAAAAAAAAATACCCATGAACCCCTAGTGGGTTATAGCAGTAGGACCACGGGTAAAGCCTCGATTTAATGAGATCCGTGCGCTGAAAATGTGCGCTGTACTAAGACAACGGCTTTGAGAGTACTGTTCAAAAAGATATTAATATTAAACATTATGAACACGCATAATGAATTAAAAAAAAGTGTTGGAACACGATCATTGATAACACACACGAGGCATTCGATGTGTGCTCACACACACGCTCGTAGCGTGATGACCGAATCCGGAATATCGACATCGTTATTTGCTGTCATTTGACATTACGTTAGATCACGCATGAATGTATAAAAGAATTTGCGAAGATCACCAGTCATCATTCGCACATTTGGTAACAACCGAAACAAACCAAAAATACTAAAAATGAAACTGGTAAGTTAGTATTTGGTTTTATTACACACTGTTCATATATTATTACATACATTTTTTTTATGATAATAACATTTATCTCGTTCCATTACTCAAAAGTTTTTTTTAGTCACACGCGCATATACTTATTCAACACACATATTTAATGAATTTACTACCCTTAACTCGCGTCGTCTTCCGCGATTACTTTATAATTAGGGTTTTTCTCTATAGCGCAGCTCAGTGTATAAGTAATTGTTCCATAAGACACATCAATATCAAATTTCAAGTGGATAAATCCTTTACCTGGTTAGTTTTAAAATAATCCCACAGAAACTTTTTTTTCCTGAGGTGAAACCTAGTACTTACATATAAACTAAGTATCTGTATGCCAAATTTCATATTTATTTTCCATTTCGATTCTAAGCGATAATAACGCCCAATGTTTGTACATTATTTAAGTTATCCAGTTTTATTTCGATGGTGTACAGCCGCCTCTGTGGTCTAGTGGTTCATCCAACCGATTTCAGATCCAGAGGTCCCGGGTTCGATCCCCAGGGGACTACAATATTGTGCTCGATTGGGTTGGTGGTAGGACTTTGCCTAAGTCTCCCTGGCTAGGTACCACCTCCAACCCAATCTTATCTAATTATGTCGCCATAATAAAAAATCTAAAATTGTTGTGTTCCGGCGTTCATAGGTAAGATAGCCTGTTCCCCAGTTTGTTGAGGATTCCGGGTGACGTGCGCCGCCACTTTCATTCTTATCTTAACTTGTTACCCGTACTTGCCCGTTATACAAAAAACCATTACATTTCGTTTCATTTGTGGAGGCAGTTATGAGTATGTATTGAATAGGCACCATGTAGTACAATATCTAGTTGTTGTTTTTTTTGTGTAGATCGTTGCTGTCGCCCTCGCCCTTGTGGCCGTTGCCGCTGCTGGCCCCATCGACCAGAAAACTGTCGAGACTTTAAGCAGCAAATTCGAATCTAAACCCGACGGTGGATACGATTCAGCGTAAGTACCTACTCGTCGGAACCCGTGCTGGGCGAAAAAGATTAGCATTTTGAATTTCAATTGGGACCAGCTACCAGCGTTTGTATTTTCATTAATGTGCTCCCTGCCTTCAACAGAAGACTTAATAGCCTTTTGGGAAAACGAGCTCCATATCAGATCGGAACACTCATATTTATCTACCCAAGTATCAATTTCAAGAGTTGACTCCCTTTAATATGCTCGAATTTTACAGGATTACTAAAATATTAAACCTTTTGCCTTTGTTAACAGCTTTGAAACCAGTGACGGAACCTCCCGCTCCGAGCAAGGTGAATTCAAAGATGCCATTTCCGAGGACAACAAACCTATCAGAGTCTTGACTGTTCGTGGCGAATACTCTTTCGTCGACCCCGAGGGCGTATCCCACACCATCCAATACTTCGCCGACGAATCTGGCTTCCACCCTGAAGGTGAATCCATCCCCAAGGTCTCCAGGAGATAAGCCTTCGTTTACCTCCCCGCGTAACTCGATAATCGTTTATTCCGTTCTCTATAGGACATGATACAAATGTGCATCTGGCGCATTGTTAGTTCATTATTTGTTGATGCTCACTGCCATATTTTTACGTTTTTGTATATGTTATAATGTGACTTCTAGTGAAATAAATTTCATTAAGTAGCTTTGCAACTTTCATTGCCCTATTGTGTCCAAGCAAAAAGGAGATTTATGTTTTTGACCGGTTTATATGTGTGTGTATGTATGATCCGTTCCTTCATCACTTCTAAACTAGTAGTTCATCTCGTGATGTCTGGTTTGAGATAGGTAACCACGGAGATTATATCTCAAAAAAAAAAGTTTACACTACGATTAAAGTGTGCTTTCATTATATACCTTACTTACTTATTAGCACACTTTCTCAATATTTCTCAAAACTATTTTCTCAATCTCTCTTTAAAAAAACATCAGAGCACCAACCTTTCGTCATAGGAGGTGGGCAGAATACAATAAGTGAATAAGGCCATCCTTAATTAGTAATATAATGAGAAAGTTGATGTCTAATTTTTGAAAAGTGCGCTAAACCGATGTCTTGGTAGCCGTGATTTGAAATTCTACCCCTAAATCATAGGCTGGAGAGATAGATTCTTTGACGACATCCGTGAGGATGTCATAAAAGTCAGCCAAGAGGCTTCACAAAAAAGGCAGCAGCTTCCTTCAGTGTATATAAACAAAACTCTACATATGAACACCAATTAGTCTGCCAAGCGTGGTGATTATTGCCAAATCTTATATTTTTGGAACTCTTCTCCTTTACACATTGTGGTGGACAATAATGTGCTGTTGTTCGTGATGTGGGATGTGCGCTGTCATAACTCTTGCACAATCCCAAAATTTAGTTGTTGGATATTATCGACGTCTTTGGCTTACCACCTTGATTGAAAAAATAGTACTAAACTTAAAAATAACTAAGGATAAAACTTAAAATACCCAAATGCTGGCGTACATACTAAGAATGGTCATTGTTTCTTAAACCAATCAGGCATTATTTATATCAATTTTGCACTAATTATGCTCTATTTACGCAGTATTTATTAGGCGATTATCAACGAACGTGAATTCGATTATGTGTACGCTACCATAACGGACAAAAAGTAACCTATGTCTGAATCCAAGTCATAAATTATGTGTATTCCAAGTGAAATCTATAGGTAAATAACTATTTTAATTTACATTATACGTCCGTGTTTGGTTCATATGTAAGTATGCAAGATTTCACCTCAATGGGTCTAGTATTTTCGAAGTACATTGGCTGTGACAGATGAATGGGCAGACAGTCAGACCTACGCGTGATCCTTTAAGGGGTCCGTTTTTTCTTTACTTTTGAGCTAATACACTCTATAATTAACCAAATCGCTTCAAGTGTGCCTATAATATTTGAAGAGATCCCTCGATTTCTGTAGGATCCCATCATTAGATCCTGCCCTGATGACGATGGGACCACATGGGAAGTACCAAAGTAAACAAAAAGATAATTATCCAAATCGGTCCAGGTGTCTTCGAGTAATCGGGGAAAATATATAAAAAAATGACGAATTGAGAACCTCTTCCTTTGTTTGAAGTCAGTTAAAAATATAACACATTTTAATTTATATTAGAAGCCAAATACCCTCACGTCACTATCTTGCAAGACAGATGATCATCCTTTGCAACCCTTTAGCTTAAACCCACCACTATTAAACAAACGAAATGATTTTAAAATCAGCTGTTCATTAAAAAAATAAAATGACATTTTTACAAAACTTTCATCTTATTTACCCCTTTTTTATTTCTATTAACTCATTTATTTCAGATTAAATTATCCATATAACAAGTAAATAGACAGGAATTAAGAAAAATGTCACATAGAAATCAAAATTAAATCTAGTCAAATTAAATAATCAAAACAAAATAAAAATAAACATTCAAAAACACAGGTCTATATGGATTCTGACCCCATCAGTATCATCATCCATTTGTTTTGGATGGGGCAGCCCAGACGCGAAACAACCATCTGCAGGATGCCGTTGCTACTGGCTCGCGCACGCTGAAGTAAGGAAGCGAATTTTTTGATCGCGAAAAAGTCGTCCGTGCGCGCTTCCGCAAACATACCAGATGCGCTGCAAAAGCGAGGCAGCCGCAACAGCATCCTGAATATGTTATGGTATTGGACGCGTAGAGTACTGGCTGCCCCGCATTGCAGTTAAGCCAAAGACTGCTCGAGTAGAATGACTGGCAGTAGGCCTTAAAAAGAGTGACTTTCACTCCTCTCGAGCAGCGTGCGAACCTACGAGCAATCATGTTCCCCCGCACAGCCAGTGCTCTTCGCTTAAACAATCGTTCACAATGTGTCCTAAATATTTAAATGTAACAACGATCTTCAGAGCCGCACCATTGAGTATTTTGGACGGAACATGGGCCGGCTTTACATTTCCACTTTTAAATATAAGTACTTCACTCTTCTTAGAGTTGTATGTCAGTCCATGCCTCGTCGCTTAGTCTTCACAAATTTTTATCAGCCTATGAATAGAGCTCGATGGACCCAGCAGCACCATAGCGTCCGCGTAACTAATGTTATTCATACACACATTATCAACAAAACAACCCGTATGTGTGCTGCTGAGCTCACCGATGAGTTCATTGACATACAAGTTGAACAACAGAGGTGTGTTATTCCACCCTGCCGAACACCACACTCCATGCCATACTCTTCAGACAAAACGCCGGCCCACCTTACCTGGTTTTTTTGACATTTGTACCAACATCTCATGATAGACATATCTTCAGCCGGTACACCCTCACTCCCAAGCTTTTCCCAAAGCGATACAAAACGGTATCAAAGGCCCTGGACAAATCCAGGAAACAAGCGTATACCGGTGTTTTTCTGTCAGTATAGTACCTGACAGCCTGCTTAAGACATAAGATCGCGCTCTCTGTCGATAGCCATCTGATGTCAAGCACTTTTGCCATGGTAGTTGCAAGCGAGATTGGCCGGTAGTTGTTCTTATCCGATATATCTCCAGTTTTACACTTCACTATAGGCACCACGATGGTTCTGGTTAACTCGTTAGGTAAGTAGGCATGACACAAGCATAAGTTAAAGAACACAATTTCAAGATATTTTTTAAATAAAGAGTAGGGGTATTTATTATTTATATATTCATATGGGTGTTAAAAAGAACGAAATCACTAAAAATTGCGCAATTGCAAAAATCTCAAAACTATTAACTTTCGGCCTTAGGAACCATTACTTTGGGGGCATACATATTGATGTACGTGTACAGCCTGATATCATCCCGCCGGCCATACGTCGAGTTACAAGTAACCCTACTAGTAACAGTAAGGTTTAGCACTTATTGACCGAGCGAGCGAAGCGTCTCCATTTCAGCTTTGACAAAAATGCTTTCGTATGTCCGGGTAGACATCCGGCTGTTCTCTACAGGTCGCATTTCTCGTGATGACTTCTTTTTTTTTAATTTTAAAATTTTAAACCGCCTCTGTGGTCTAGTGGTTCAACCCACCGATTTCAGATCCAGAGGTCCCGGGTTCGATTCCCATGGGGAGTACAATATATTGTGCTTGGTTTGGTTGGTGGTAGGACTTTGTTTAAGTCCGCCTGGCTAGCTACCACCATCTTACCTAATTCTGTCGCCATAACCACAATCCTAAAATTGTTGTGTTCCGGCATTCAGAGGTAAGATGGCCAGTTCCTCAGTTTGTTGAGGATTCCAGGTGAAGTGCGCCTCCACCTTCGGCTTTATCTCAACTTGTATCAGGTGAGATGAAGGCCAAGCGCTTCCCCGTCGTACAATAAAAAAAAAAAAATTTTGTCCGATAACAACAAATATATACAAATATACAAATAATTTATTTCACTTAATCTAACATACATACATGTTTCATGGTTTGAGACCCTCTTTTAAGTATGGAAATACCTGTGTTAGAGAGTCCCGCTCTTCCATAATTTTTAAATTAAGTTAAAATAAATTAACAAAAGAAAACTTAATCAACAAAAAATACATATATTTATTTATTTATATAATTATATAATATCCAAAGCTTAAAACAAAAAATGTGTCTGTGTGTGTGTGTGTGTGTGTGTGTGATGGTGTGTGTGATGTATGATAACAGTGATATCGCACTCAAATATCACTTGATGTTAACTCGCTGTATCGTTATCGAATACTGACTTGCTTCCGAATAGCGCGTCAATTTATATCCAACTCTATCGAAAGTTCTAGTAAGCGCGGCAATGGTCGTGCCGCTAACTGTGGCGTAATCTGGCCGCCGTGGTCATAAATCATCCTTTTGTGTTATTGATAAACAAGTTGTTATTGTCTTATTTTCTCGGAACAATGCGAAGGCTCGCGAATATTCTAGACGTTTCTGACTGGCGTAACAATATTTTTATTCCGCCATTGTCATACAGGTGCCGAATCGTTTTATATTTTACTTGCTGGGAGACTGTGGATGGTAATGTAAGTTTTCGTACCACTTGCTCAAAAAAGTGGCATTCTATGCCACAAAAAGCAAACATAACAATAGTCATTTTTAAACTGTTAAAAACAGGGAAAGAAAATTGTACTGAATTTCATTCATCATCTAGGGGAGAATGTGATTTAAATTTGGAATACTTTCCGAAATTTATACTGAACTACATCTGTGTTTACACCATTAAGTTTGCATATAAAGCATTATACATTTTTTTGAAAAAGGAATACGCAATATTATGATTATTAAATAAAATTACGAAAACCGACGAGGCCGTATGAGCTTGATGCCTTTGCTTTTCCGACAAAAAAAAATAGTCTAGGAATTTGCCGCGTTTTTGTTTTCTTAAAATATATAAACGTTAAGTTTATTTTAATTTATTTTTATAAATAAGTTAATGTTCTAAAAATACGTTACGATGTTAAATCAAAGCGACAGTGACAGTGAATTGTCGGATTCCATTAGTGCAAATGCTGCCGCAATTATAAATAATTTGCTTCCAACAAAATCCAAGTAAAATTATTTAATAACTTATGAAGAATTTTCAACGAGGAGAAGTGCGAAAGGCCTATCAATTTCAGAATCAGTAGTTCTTGTCTATTTTGATTATTTATTCAAGACAAAGAATCCGAATACACTTTGGTGCATATACTCAAAACTGAAAGCTGCAATAAGCATCAAACACAGCATTGAAATAAATGATTCACGAAATTACTGGCTTTTTTAAAAAGAAAATCAAAAGGGTATTGCGCAAAGAAGTCTAAAATTTTTACGACTCAAAATGTGTTTTTTTTTTAATGAAGCTCCTGACGAAATTTTTCTGGCCACAAAAGTAAGTATACATGATTTAACTATGAATATTTCGTATCTTAGTTATGGTAATTATTCCATATATTTACCTGTTTTTTATCTTTGTGCCGCGGATGTGAACTTGTAAACTAAAAGGTGGAGGACGTTGAAAATCATTCCAATGAGTTACTGCTGATTAATGTAAAGGAAACTAAGACAAAGAAAAATCGGTCATTCATTGTACAAGGACAATATACTAAAATTATTTATAAATACCAAGCATTACGTCCCACCAACATGGAAAACAATAGGTTTTTTATAAACTATATCGGAATGGGAAATGTACTCGACAAGCCATCGGCAAAAATAAAATTAGCAATATGCCAAAGGAAATTGCTAAATATTTAAAACTTAAAGTTGTTGAACTCTACACCGGTCACTGCTTTAGAAGAACTTCGGCGACTTTCTTGGCGGATTCAGGGGTATTACGTCAATAAAAAGACACGGTGGTTGGAGCTCTGATAGAGTAGCTGAGGGTTATATCGAAAGCTCAATGCGAATAAAACCATATTAAGCAGTCAAATTAACAAAAATATAAAACTTAATCCATCAGAGCCACAACCATCAACTTCCGGCATCTTATCTTCTTCCGTAACTCACGATGCACCACTACCACTATCTCCGACGTATACTATCTACAATGAAACGCAAGTTCCTCAGACGCAAGAACAGAGAAATACTCAAATCAACTCATCAACAATAAATGTACCAAACAAAAATGTAACTCTCTCTATCGATAATTGGACCAATGTTTCGAATGTTAACTTTTACTTTTAATTGTCATTATTTTTAATACATGCTTATCTCATATAAAAACTTAAATCCCTCGCTTCGCTCGTGATTTAAGTTTTTAACACCCTCGCTATGCTCGGGAGTAAACCTCGAGTCATTCATTACGCTCGCGATTTAAATCGTCACCCGCGACAGAAGACACTGCTTTATCCCCCTGGTTAATAATCTAGTATTTTCTTTTTAAATTGTTGCGAGGCATAAGATTTGATATTTTGTATAGCCGTTCTATGGCTGGTTTGTTTTGTTTTTTATTTATTAAAATCTTGAGGCAACGGATATTTTTCGCAATCCACCTGGAATATGTAGGAACGAAGTTGTTTTTTGATGTGTAACATCTTTCCTCTCGCTTTCCTTTTAGTGGGAGTGATTTTGTGAAAAGGGACAGAAGTGTGTAGCAGGAAGCCGGGGAAGCGCACGCTTTTGATCTAACCAATGGGCGCGCGCAGTTAGAGTTTCCCGACAGATGGTACCTATTGGGTTAGTCCTTAGATTAGATTATCTACAAAATGTATTTCTGCCACAAACAAAGGATTCGAAATGTTAGTATGACTAAAACGATACACATATACCCTAAATACTTTTATTTACGGTGTTAAACTTCATAACATCTTTGTACAATACAAACAATAAAATATACTTAATAAAAACGTGTACCTTTAGGACAAAGTTCGTCCTAAGCTTTTATATTTGCACATTGCTCCTCAAATCCTCTTGCTTTGGTCGGGTACATTTAGTCGGGAGGTAAAAGCTTATCTCCTGGCAGGCTTGGGGATGGAAGGTCCTTCAGCATGGTATCCGGTCTCATCGGCGAAGTAGTTGACGGACTCCGGCTGGCCGTTGCTGTCTGTGTAAGTATATGAGCCGCGAACGGTCACTACCTTATGCGGCTTCTTGTCTTCATCTAAGGCTTCTTTTATTTCACCGGTCTCTTGACGTGAGGTTCCGTCTGAAGTTTCAAAACTGTAACAATTGACCAAAATAATTTTCGTTGGATAGTCTAAGCGCACTATATTTCAAGGCTCACCTCATTTTCGTGAAATGAGCAATGGAAACCTATGAGACGAGGCGCTGCAGCAAACGCATGGCCCTTTGACGACAACTTTTAACCGCCTCCGAGGTCTAGTAGTTCGCCTACCGATGACACATCCAGAGGTCCCGGGTTCAATCCCCATAGAAGTACAATATTGTGCTTGGTTTGGTTGATGGTAGGACTTTGTTTAACTCCGCCTAGCTAGTCTGTCGCTTTCACAACAATACCAAATGGTTGTGTTCCAGCATTTAGAGGTAAGAAAGCCAGCTCCTCAGACAGCTGAAAATTCCGAGTGAAGTGCGCTTCCACCTCCGGCCTTACAGTAGGTATGTATACTTGATTGATAACTTTAATTTAAGATTTATAATTGCTAAAAGCTTACGAATTTGATTCTAATTGCGAGTAGGTAAATATATTTTAAGGTTTTAGAATGATTGACATGCTTTCATGCTCAGTTTTATTGACAAAATTAGAAAGTATACTCTTATTGATACGTAGTTGAAAATGGCTGAGCCCTGGCCCAGCCATTTTTAACTATTGGATGTTTAGAATTTTGTTAAACAACTCATGATCAAAATCGCAGAAATAGTACTTAATTTATCGAAATAAACTATTAAAATTGCTATTTGGCAAGTAGGTAAGAAGGTCTCATATTATTCATCATCGTGACAGACGATTTATGATATGCTTGTGGTTTGGGTCAATCATTTATTTTAATACCTATAAAGCCTAAAACCCTATGCGAGAATGATCTATACAGCGCTTGTATTTGTGAAGGTATGCTAGTAGATGTAGATGTCCGTAGATGGTGGGTTAGAACCGTTTGCATGACGTTGCTCTTTCGTATTCTGAGGAGGCGAACCAGGTCTGGTCGTAGTGGTGTTGACCATTACACAGATCTCCTCCACTTAATCCGACCTCGACTCACGCATTGAGCAAGTGCTTTTGAATGACTGACAACTTTACATGCTCACATAAATAGTACGGTACGAATAAAATTATATGCATACCCGAAGTTATATCCGCTATCAGGACTTTGCTGGAAATCTGAGCGAAGAATCTTGGTCTCTTCGACAGCGCAGGTGGCTGCCACAAGGGCAAGGGCAACAACGATTATCTGCAAAAAGAGAAAATGTGGTGCTGAAGAAGGCTACATTTCACTTGGACTACATTTCAAACAAACGTTTCAATAGTCCATGGTAGGTCGCCTGTGCGCTGGACCAATTAAATACATTTTCAGTTGGAAGCAACCTGCATAAATACAGCACATTGTCCTCTAGCAAGAACAAGCGACTCTTGTGACACAAGTCTGTGTGATTAGTTAAGTGTCTGTGTTTGGATGCTACCTATATTGTATGTATGATCAGTAATTATAAAAAAAATAAAAAAATCTGTTTGAAATCTAGTTCCCATAATACAGTCTATGCTTATAGCTTGGTGCTAGCTGGCGCTGTATCAAATGAATATTCTTTAATATTTATTTTATATCTATATATAGTATTTTAGAATTATATGCCCACTTATGTAATTTATGATTGCATCTAGTGATTGAGAGAATATTTAAATTAAAAGTCTCTAAGTTAATTAACTATTGTTAGATAAGGAAATCATAGAGGAATTTGGTATGCAGCAGTGCAGTTGGTAGAAGATAACTGACTTTAAAACTTACCATTTTCATTTTGAATGTGTTGTGATGTTAAAATCTAAATTGCAACTGATGATTCAAAAATAATGCATTATCTTTTATACTCGACACATAGGTCAGATGACACTTCAATGAACGCCAAAATACCTAGGAATAAACTAAACCAGTTTATGTTTCTAGCTTTATGTACCTATAAACTAGCTGTTCCAGTGCAGTTTCACTTGCATATAACACAGGATACCGTAAATTATTTTTTTTTAAACTTGGATATCTCCTGTCTAACCCTCAGACAAACGGGACAGATCAAATCAAAAGACGTGCTACTCTCGAAGGACTACTGCAAACGCGATGCAGAAGTAATGAAATGAGATGAGATAATGAGTATGGGATTATGTCACCGTGAATATCAATGTCTATGTTAAAGGCGACCAGGCGATGAGCAGTACCTAGTACCTATCTATCTTGGAACTTAAGGTAAGCACTACGATCTGCCCAGCATGAGGATGACGAATTATATGGCAAACATTTCGGGCTATGATGATGATGATGATGATGATGATGATGGTTCTGCTGACTGACTTTACGCTTTTATATTCGTGTTGCAACTACAGATAATATAAAGTTTATATTCGAATCTGCAAGGAGTTTAAAAACCTTATCATCAACTCTTGTAATTCACACAACACAAATACACATAAATATGATTTAAACATGACATAAGAAAACATATGTTTAATGTGGTTTTCAATAGTAAATTGAGTAATATTTAGGTTAACATAAATCGTTTTATTTATTAACATACAATCATTAGAAAAAATAGATATGCATGCTTTAAAAGAAAATGCAAGAGGTTCGTAAAACATCGCTAGAGCCTGCCCTGAACCATACACAACACATAATTGAAAATCACATCCAAATCCGTGAAGCCGTTTAAAACATAAGCGTGCACAAACCAACAGACAAGCAGTAAAAAAATTGAATAACTATATTTTCATGTCTTAAGTAGGTAGCACCAAATTTTACTTGAAAATATTACATTTCATTTAAACCAACGTATAAAAGTTTCATACTTTCATAGTTAGGCAACTTACACAATATACGTCCTATAATAATTTACGTTTTAAAGACTAAAAAGAAACCGACTTCAATGAAGAATATGATACAATTTCGTTTACCTGGATGATGTGTTTTTTTGCTTTTATTTTGATGACAGATAGATGGACAGACAGACTGACGCGTGATCCTATAAGGGGTTGGTTTTTTCCTTACTTTTGAGGTAATACTCCCATATAAAAAATCGATTCAAGTTTGCCTATAATATTTGAAGAGTTCCCTCAAATTCTTCAGGATTACATCATCAGATCCTGACCTGATGACAGTGGCACCTGTGAATACCCTTTTAAACAAAAAAAAAAATTTCTAAATCAGTCTCCTGATCTTCAAGTAATCGGGGAATAACATTAAAAAAAAATAGTTTGCGACGAACTGAGAACCTCCTCCTTTTTTGAAGTCGGTAAAAAAGATAGGTAGATAAGGAGCAACATATACAACTTTTATACACAAAACAAGTTTAGTTTATTCATACCTATGTATTTTGGCGCTCACTGAGGTGTCATCTGACCTATGTCTCAAGTATAAAAAATATTGCATTCTTTTCGAATCATCAGTTGCAATTAAGATTTTGATATCACAACACAACACATTCAAAATGAAAATGGTAAGTTTTAAAATAATATCTTCTACCAGCTGCACTGCTGCATACCATATCATAATAGAACTGAAAAAGAAAGAATACTTAGAATTGAGAGTTATCCGAGTTAAGATGGGAATCTGGCACTGTATATGGTATGTGGCAATGTTTGTGATGCACGTAACTCTCAAATGGGTTAGCCCATTCTAATGAAATTTAAACCGTTAAGAGATAACATATAAATATTATTTGATAATCTTGGGGGATTTTTGATAAATGGTGTAGTTTTTAAGATTTTTGAAAAAAAGTTTTAAGTGAGACAAGAAGATTTATGTCATTTCACACAGTTTAAGTTTTGCCTATACACAGAAGGAAGCTGCTGTCTTGTTGGTGAAGCCACATGGTTGACTTTTACGACATCCGGGGGCAGGATGGGTAGATTTATAAACCACGACTACTAAGGCAAAGGGTTTAGAAAGTACTATTAAAAAATTTGACATCTACCTTTTCCTGTTAGTAAGGGGTGACTTATTCACTTATTGTATTCTGCCCACCTACTATGACGTTCGGGCGGTGCTTTAGTGCTTTGCTCTCCTTCTGGCTTTTGCATAGAATAAGAGTTAGCAACGAGAAAAAGCAACGAACTCTCAGGTGAATAAAGAGATATAGGGAAATAGTCTGCTTAAGTAAGGTGTAATGATATCTATTTTATCATAGTGTAAGTACTTAACTTAAATTTTGTGAAATAATTTCCGTGGGCAAAATAGTCAAACCAGACATCACAAGATTTTAGTTCGGGCCAAACTACTAGTAATCTTAGACTGTAATTTCAATATTCTATTTCAATCACTAGATGTAAGTATATTTTTCAAATTGACATGTAAGTATGTCATTCTAATGTAAATACTATTATAAAATAAATATTTCAGAACATTAATTTCAGATAGCGCCAGCTAGCCCCAAACTAAACGTATTATTTAGAATCTAGATTTTGTTTTCTTTCTATGGTCCAATCAGTTCACATGACTGTAACAGAGGTACTTTTTACTTCCCCTAGTCCACCAGTGTTATGGGTTGAATGTTTTATGTCTTATGAAAAACTGAAGCTACTGTCACACATCTGCTAACAGTGATAGAGGCGCTGGAAAGCAAATACTTACTTCTTAAAAATGAAAAGGATTTATGTAGACGATGTTGATGACATACCTACAATTTGTACAAATGCAATTTATCAACAATGATATGTTAGTGTTAATTTTAGATGTTGGTAGGTTTTTGTTTTTCAAAAAATACCATTCAACAACAATCTTTCCTCTGGCACTCCCACTGGTATCATGTCGCTGCAGCGTAAGGAAACATCGGGAAAACAAGTGTGTGAACTAGTCGGGCTCGGTGATTTTCCTGGTCTTCCATATTTTCTTATCGGGCTATAGTACCTCAGATTAGCAACTCAACGCAACTTTATTCTAGTTTCGAACTGAGATATAGTAATAATGAAGGTGACATTGCTGTGCGCTCAACCACGGCGCTTATGACCACCAGATGACAGAAATATGCGCGTATTTCTACGTTTTGTTTTTTTTACGGTAAAACAAATATGAATTTTGAAAATCTAAAACACAGACCGTCTGCTGTATACTGTGTTTATTTACTGTACAAAGTGTCAAGCCCTAATTGGGCGCATTTATTGAATGGCGAACATTTTTAGTACAAATTAGAGTCAACTTTTTTTTCTATCGAGAAAATTTTATGCAATCGTGTTTTCGAAACACAGGCGTTCTAGCATCTATCCAGAACTATAACATATATTAATTTCAAAGTAAATGCTACAGTATTGTGGAAGATATGATCGCTTTATTTTTATCCAAGCTGATGTTTTAATCTGTGCAGATGATCGTAGTCGTTCTCGCCTTTGTGGCAGCCACCTGCGCTATCGAAGAGACCAAGATTCTTCGCTCAGATTACCAGCAAAATCCTGAGACCGGATATGAATTCGGGTATGCATATAATTTCATTCGCACCGTACTTTTTATGTGAGCATGTAAAGTAGTCAGTCATTCAATAGCACTTGCTCAATGCGTGAGTCGAGGTCGGAGTAAGTGGAGGAGATCTATGTGATGGTCAACACCACTACGAACGACCAGAACAGCACCGTCATGCAAACTACTCTTACCTACCATCTACGGTATAGGATACCTTCACAAATGCAAGTGCACTGTATAGATCATTCTCGCATAGGTATTGAGGCTTTATAGCTATTAAAATAAATGATTGCTTGATACAAGCATGTGGTTTGGGTTTGTAATGATGGTGACTAAAAAACATTCTTACTTACTTGCCAAATAGCAATCTCATTATTAATATCGATGAAGTAGGTACTATTTCTGCGATTTTGATCACAATTTAGTTTCAAACATTGTTCAACACATAATCTATACATTACATATTCCGTGCCTTGCCCACCCATCGGCGGGCAAAAGTTTTTAACACACATGCCGAGACAGCCAATGGGCGGTTTGTTTACACACTTCAATATGTTAGCCAAATAACAGAACATAATATGGTTTTTTGTAATTATTTCTTTTATTATAATTAATTGAAATTGTTTGCGGATATCTAAGGTATTGTTTTTTTCAATAAGTACCTTAGATATTGTAAAAAACACTTTTTACCTTTCACGCCGATCTCGCCCATGGGCGCGGGCAAGACTCTTGTTCAGAATTTACAAACCTTTTGTATTTTTTTATAAAAATATAATACCTTAGTTATTAGTTCGGTTGACCTTTATGCATTGGAATTTTTAGTTTTTCTACCTTTCACCAATCGATATGTATGAACTCGATTAAATGCTTAATTTAAGATCAAACTTCGATTAAGATTTAAACTTTATTTAAGTGCACCTGGCTAGCTACCACCGTCTCACCTTAGTCTGTCGCCATAACGACAATTATAAATTGATGTGTTCTGGCCTTGAAAGTGATAAAGCCAGTTCCTCTGTCTCTTCAGGATTCCGGATGAAGTGCGCTTCCACCTTAGGCTTTATCATAACTTGACATCAGGAGGAGTAAAGGCCAAGCGCTTACCCATCTTTTAATACAAATAAATACAAAAAGTATTGATTGTTATTATTATTAGAACTTGATATTAATTTGAGATTTATAACTGCTTAAAACGTAAAAACACTTGAACCTAAATTGACGTATGAACGCTGTGTTTCATGTTAAAGTTATGTTTATATGCGCTGATCGGAGCTGACCCTGCCGTGGTCAATTGATTTTTTAGTAGTTCCCGGTTACAAATAGTCGGGATTATGTTTTCCAGTATGCTTAGGACAAGCAGACTATATTTACCTGATAGTTGGATGCGTAAATTAATACCATGCTCTGCAGGGCATATTAAGCAATCAGCCCGGGATCTCTGATAGCTTCTCTGATAGTTGTCGTTAACGGTAGGTATATGCTAGACGCATATACCTACCTTACCTTACCAGAGTTGTTGTTTATTTTAATGAAATGGAAGCTTTAGTTAAAATATAGTGCTCTCAGACCATTCACCGAAATTGATTTTTGGCAATTGTTACAGTTACGAAACTTCAGACGGAACCTCACGTCAAGAGTCCGGTGTATTAAAAGACACAGTAGATGAAGACAAGAAGCCGCATAAGGTAGTGACCGTTCGGGGCTCATATACTTACACAGACAGCAACGGCAACCCCGAGACCGTGAACTACTACGCTGATGAGAACGGATACCATGCCGAAGGACCTTCCATCCCCAAGCCTGCCAAGAGATAAGCTCTTACCACTTGACTAAATTCTACACTTTAAGACCCGACAAAGCAAGAGGATGAAGAAAGCAACATGCAAATATAAAAGCATAGGACATGGTACATGTTTTTATTTTATTTTATTGTTTGTTTTGTATAAAGATGTAATGCAGTTGCCCGCTGCTAATAAATGTATTTAGAGAATATTTGTATAGTTTTAGTCTTAGTAACATTACAATACCATTGTTTGTTACAAAAAAATTACATTTTGTAGATAATCTAATCTACGGAATAACCCAAATTATGATGCTATTGAGGTAAGTAATTAATGGTTTATGTGATCTATATCATTTCATAATTGAAACAAGACATTTAGCCTTGTAAGAATTAAAATAGGCGTAAGCTTCCTAGTATTAAAAACAGGCAGATATCTACTCACAAAAATGTTATTATAGTAGGTACAGGTTGCCCCGAACACATCAATTCTTTATCAGTAAGTTACTGACAAGAGCGTTAGAAGATAATTGTATAACATTGACTGTGCTGTATAATACCTAGTAGTTTACAAAACTGGTACATAATAGGGGTTATTGAAACACGAATGAAACATCTTAGATTAAGAGAGTGAAATTAACTTTCCTCAGTAGCGCTGCGAACCAACCATACCCCTGGCTATACCCCTGGGGGTAGGGTGGGACTTGACCATACCACCATAGAGATGTGACCTAAGGACTTCCGCGTATCTATGAAAGTATTTGATCATAACTAAGTTTTGTTTTATTAGTCACGTTTAAGATAATCTTATCACGTATTTGAGAATCTAATCTTTCCAAGTGGAGTCCGATGACAATTATGCAAGCAGCATTCGACGCGATTTATTGTTTACCATTTTGTAGAAGCGCCACATAGCCTCCGCCTTATACGGTTTTGATAGAGAGCATCTCTTTTTTTTTTGTAATGAAAACTTCTTTGGGCAGATTGGGCATTTTTTGAGATTGAAAAAACCATTGAATTGAGATTAATGTACCGACAATATAAATAAAGCAACGCCTAATCTATCAACTATCAGATATCTACCACGGATATTTGCTGTTGAGTTTGGGTGTTTGTAGGACTATGTATGGAGTTCCTGAATCCCTAGATACATGGAATCCTAGTTAGCTAAGCATCTGATACGAACCAAAATTCGCAAACCACAATCAAGAAGTAGGTGGTGGCGAGTTAAGTTGGGAAATCCGGCACTGTAAGTATGTATGTATGTATGTATACTTTAGGTGTTTGATTATTAGATATAATGCATCCTTAGTGCAGGATATATAAAACAAACACCTAATTGGATAAGCCTAGATGTAAGTTTTCTTAAAAATTGTAAAATAAAAAAATGAAAATAAAATAAAGTATGTATGTGGCAATGTTTGTGATGGCATAACTTTCGAACAGATAATCCGATTTTCATGAAATTTTAACTAAATAGAGATAACGTAAATAAAATTTGATTGTCGCGCGGGATTTTTGATATGTGGGTTAGTTTTTGAGATATTGTGAAAGTGGTGAAAATAAATTTTTTTTTTTCCACATATCTTTTGAATGGCTGATCCGATTAGTTTAAAAAAATTGAACATTTAGAGATTATATAAATACTCATCAATAGGTACGGGGATTTTTTTGACACTAGGGTAGTTTTTGAGAAATAGGGGTGTTGTGGAAAGAACTTCTTCTATAACTATAAGGTATGGCCATAATCACCACGCTTAGCAGACAGATTGGTGCTTACAGTTTACACAAAGGAAAAAAGCTGCTATCTTTTTGCTGCTAAAAAGCTGTTGACTTTACGATATCCGTGGACTGAAGTGGTAGATTTTTAAACCACGACTACTTGGAAGCCCCACTTGAGAGTGTAATTAAGATGCAAAACTTCAGTAACGCACCATTTATAATCATTATTTATTGGTATACCTTTAAAGTAGGCACTAAATACCCACTAAGTTTGATATAAATACGTATTATCGTTTTTGCGACGGATATAAAATACAATTTATAAAAACTAGGGCCATATCTATTGTTTTTTTTTTTATAAGTTTTATTATATTTTAGGTTATTCGATGTTATAATACATATACTCGATGGTACATGGGACAGGTAGCGGGATGAAAATTTCAACCCGCTACCTGTTACAGTTCAAAAGATACATAAAGGTTGTTTCCTGAAATATTGGACTCCTAACACTTTAATTTAAAAAAAATCTAAAAAACCTTCAAATATGCCATCGATTATTTTTTACGAGCAATCTACATACAAATTTTAAAAACTTCTATTATGTAAGGTTTCGGAGATATGTTCACCTAGTTTTATTCAGGTAGGAAATACCAATTTATAAAATCGTTTCTTGTGTGGGAGAACCCCCTTTTATTTTTAACAGAGTTCAAAAAAAGGAGGAGTTTCTCAATTAGGTTGTTTTTTTATGTTTGTTACCTCTGAACTCCGTCATTCATCAACCGATTTGAACTTTATTTATTTTTGTTTGAAAGGATATGATTCCAAATTGGTTCCCCATAAATTATATTAAAATCGGTCTAGTGTAGCTTTACATAAAAAACAGGAAAAAAGGATAATGGGTGAAGTTGGTTCTATTTTTTTCAAAAATATCTTATTAAATTCCTGTTTGAAAAGATACATTTCAAAATATATACCTCAATAAAGGGGTTTTCCATAAATGTTGGACACCCTACTCATTATTTTTGTTTTATTTTTAAATCCCTAAACACAGCACACCAGGACACACCAAGAAAAACTTACCCTCTCAGTTTAAGTATGTACAACCAGCGGCTTAGACTGTGCGTTGATATATCAGACAGTCAGTCAATCAGTCATGACTTTGAACGAATGGGGGATGATTTTTGATAAACTATAATACACATGTCTCATAATTTTAATTGAAGAGAATGTATACCAATTTTTGATTCAACCTCCTTTTTCACCCCATCAGGGGTGGAATTTTGAAAAGCCCTTTCTTATAAGAAAGGGTGTGTAGGTCCACTATACATCACAAAGAACACACCCTCCAATTTCGCGTCTCTTGGACCAACGGCTTAGGCTGTGCGTTGATATATCAGTCAGTCAGTCAGTCAGTCAGGACTTTGAATCTTTTATTATATAAAAGGACAAGTCCTGAGTGACCATGACTGACTGATTCAACTGGATAAAATGAACAGCCTATACCACTGGTCGTACAGACTTGAAATTTTGAAAATTCGCATCCCAAGGGGTTCAAAATGGCGTTCCAAGTTCAGTGTGCAGTGTAGCATATCTCCGAAACCGTACATTATAGACTATTCTATTCTATTATAAATATTTAAGTTCCCGTGTGTTTGAGAATCGCTACTCTGAATTTTCTTTCCATACATTTAATTAAATTATATTAGAAACTAGCTGTACCAGTGCAGTTTCACTTGCACATAATATAGGAAGCCGTAAATACATGCTTTCCATATAAACATGGATCTCTCCTGCCTACCCCACAGAAAAATGAAGTGAGATTTTATATCACTGACATTAATGAATTAAATATGACCTATCTAATGCAAAGTTCGTGGCAACATCAGCGCGGTAAAGACTATATATAAGCCCCTAGCAGAAGGACTTATTGACCCGCCCGTTGATGTCATTAGATTCGGCTAAGGGATTTTAGCAGGCGATGGGCGGGCAGCAGTTTCCATTAATCTAAGAACCAACCTTACACCAATACTGTGATCACCAACTCACCTTTCAAGCGTGGTGGTTATGGCGAATCCCCCAGTCACACTCGTTGTCACACCAGAGTTGAGAGATAAGTGGCAGCATACACTTAAATATGTAGGTTATCAGGGTGGGTTCAGTCTTTCGTAGACCTTTCGTCTGTGCAAATCTAGAGGTCAAGAGCATGGTACATAAAAAAATCTGCCTCCCACGGTTGTCATAGAGATACCAATACTACAATTACTGACTCGCTTGCTACGCTTTGCCCATCTTCTGATGATGATGATGTTTAAAATTTCCTAAAACGATGCCAGAATATCAGTTTTCATATGAATGAATGTATCAACATGAATGTATAGACTTCTATTAAAATTAGTACGTATACGCGCAATGGCAACGTCCTACACACACAATGGTCCTTCACGTTCACATGCAAGGAATCAAAAGTATAAGATTCCATAAAAGTAACTTTAGGGCACCTATGGCCCAGAAAATAGCTGTACCCGTGCAGTATCACTTGCACATAAAATTAAACGCCAAGATTTGATCTATTTATTATCTATATATTAATTTTGATCTATATATTAATTTTGATCTATATATTAATTTTGTTTGATTTCTCATCACTGACATTGTTACTTTGTAACGCAAGCTTTGGTCAGTTATTTTTTTCTCAGATCAAAAGATGTCTAGTTAATATGGGTCCCTCTGCTAACCGCTCCTGGATGTCATTAGATTCTACCCCGAAGGGATTCCACCAGGATATGGGCAGCAGCTTTCATCTATCTTAGTACCTACCTACCTAACTACGACACTGTGATCACCGACTCACCTGCTAAGGATACTGGCAATGCCGAATTCCCCATTACTCTTGTTGGGCAACTGGTAAAGCATCAATATTCACTTATGTACTAAATAAAATAAAATACAATTAATTGGATTTACTTTAACCGCCTCTGTAGCCTAGTGGTTCAACCCACCGATTTCAGATCCAGAGGGTTCGATCCCAAGGGGGACTACAATATTTTGCTTGTTTTGGTTGGTGGTAGGACTTTGTTTAAGTCTGCCTGGCTACCTACCACCATATCACCTAAGTCTGTCGCCATAATAACAATTCTAAAATTGTTGTGTTCCGGCATTTAGAGGAAAGATAGCCAGTTCCTCAGTTTGTTGAGGATTCCGGGTGAAGTGCGCTTCTCTACCTTCGGCCTTATTTCAACTTGTAACCAGGTGAGATGAGGGTTAAGCGCCTCCCCGTGGTACAATAAAAAAAAAACTTTTTCCCCTTCGAGGATTCACCTCTGATCACTACTCAGAGCGTGGATCTTATGAGGATCACATACTATTTTATACCATCACTGCGATTAAGCGTGGCCATGCAGTGGTAAGAGAACCTAAAAACACAAGAAAACCTAAAAACGATACCAGAACAAAAATTGCTCATACTATATCTAGTACCTACCTGCGTTTACGTTTCGTAGTGGCAATAAATATCGTTCTGTTCAGAGTAAGGCCAGTGCATGGTCTAGTAAAAAAAAAAAGTTCTACATTCCTTTGCCCACAGAATCAGTAGTATCACCTATAAGGCAAACGCGATGCAGAAGTAATGAAATGAGATGAGATAATGGCAGGAGTATGGGATTTGCCATCTAAAATGTCGTAAAAGGCGACCAGGAGATGAGGAATACATCTAGTAGTATATATCTAGGAACTTAACGATATCGGTACGATTAACCACCCGCCTGCCCAGCATGGTGATTATGACAAACCTTTTTCGTTTTTGATGATGATAATGATGATGATAAACTAACTTTTCTATGGACTGCAAAGGAAAAAACTACCTTCAGAAAAATGTACCGTGATGTAGTAGCCCGTAGCCAAGCGTTTATACAACAATACACAGCAACTCTATATTCATTAATGTCCGATAATACCTATCTATTACGATTTGCATACCTTTTACAACTACAAATTATAAATTCTTAGTTATTTAACTCATCACTCGTAGTACATCATAGAGTAAGCATAAAATAAGTTAAAAGTGTGTTTACATTACACGCGTCACGCCGAAAACGTCGCGTTGACCACGCTTATCTTTGAAAGTACTGAACCGGTTTCAATGAAGTTTTCAATGATAGATTGTGTAATATTTGGGTTAACATCATTTGTTTAATTTATCAAATTCCAATCAAAAATAAATAGAATAAAAGATATGCATGCATTAAACCAAAATGCTATAAAATGTCATAAAAGTCAACACAACTTTTTTATTAATATATTTTAAAAAATAAAAACATCAGATCCTACCCTGAACCATACACAACATATCATCGAAAACCACATCCAAATCGGATAAAAATTCTAAAAACTGTATTTTTATGCTCAGCTGCGTGTTTTAAGTAGGGTAACTTTTTACGTTATCTCTTTACAGTTGAAATTTCATGACAATCGGATAATCCGTTCGAGAGTTATGCCGTCCCAAACATTTAAACAAAGTCCTACCACCAACCAAAACAAGCATAATATTGTACTCCCCTAGGGATCGAACCCAGGACTTCTAAATCTGAAATCGGTGGGTTGAAAACGGTGGTTAAAAACTTACCATAGTTTGAAAAGGTTTTATTACAAATTTGGCCGTAAATCCGCTGTCTCTGCCTACCCATGAGATGGAAACAATATGTTATTATTTTAGTTTTGACCAATATAACTGAGTATCTACATTTGCGCAAATGTCTTTCGCGTATGTGTCTATTGCGCAAGTTTCCTTCGTTCCAATGTACCAGACCCAAATTGAGTATCAGGACATTATTTTCTTACATAGATAATATTTATGATTTTTTTTTTCTGCATTGAATTTCAGTTTGTTTCGGATTTTCTTCAAAAAATAACTTGATTTACAGATTCTGGAAGAGATAGCAGATAAGACCGCATTGTACTGTTTACTTTAGTTTTAAAATTAACAATTGTTATATATGTTTTTGGTATACAACAAATATTTTTCATGCATTAGTTAATTCATTCATTCATGCTTTGCAGTGCACATTAAGCTATCAGCCCGGGACACTACCTCTGATAGCTTCTTTGATAGTTGTCGTTAAAGTGCCTCGTCTTAAACCAGAGTTATTGCTTATTTTACACGAAAAGGAAGAGATTGTAAGAATATAGTGTTCTTAGATCATAAAACGAAAATTATTTTTGTCATATGTTACAGGTATGAAACAGAACCATTTCAAACGGAATCCTACGTGAAGAGACCAGTGAATTAAAAGGTGATGAAGACAAGGAAGTGGGCGTTCGGGGCTCATTACCGACACAGACAACAGCGGTGTGTCGGTGTCCAACACCGTCGGTCTCATCGGCGTAGTAACGCCGGACTCCATACATGCCTTCCAGGAGATAATAATAATAATACGCTTGACACTCCTCAACCTAATAATGTGTCTGTTCAAAACACCAGAATGGAGGAGCACCTGGCTTAGGCCCGTGTACCTCTGTATTTTTCCGGCATCGAGCCGAGATGATGAAAATCTATATCCAAATAATAATAATAAAAATGGTAAATATTACAGGACATTAATTTTACATAGCGCCAGCTAGCCCCAAAATAAGCATATATAGCTTGTAATATGGGAACTAGATTACGGATAATACTTAAATACTTTTAAGTATTATATCAGTATTAGATGCTCTTAGCACTTGACTAAATTATATCATTAAGACCCGACTTAAGCAGGAGGATGATGGCAACATGCAAATATAAAAGCTTAGGACAGAAATGTCTAAAACCTAGATACATATTTTTATTTTGATTTATTGCTTGTTTTGTACAAAGATGTAATGAAGTTTAAAGTTTTATCTTAGTAACATTTCAATGCCATTGTTTGAGCCAAAAAAATACATTTTGTAGATAATCTAATCTACGGAATAACCCAAATTATGATGCAATTATGGTAAGTAATTAATGGTTGATGTGATATCATCTCGTAACACTAATTGAAACAAGACATTTAACCTTGTAAGTATTAAAATAAATAAATATTACAGGACAATTAGCACAGCGCCATCTAGTCTCAAACTAAATTGAATAGGCGTGAACATCCTAGTTTTTAAAACAGGCACTCTCAAAAATGGAATTGTGACAGGTACAAAGTGCCCCGACTTCTTTAACAGTAAGTACTGTTAAAGAATTGCTGTCGAAGATTATTGTATGAGAAGATTATTGTATGGCATTGACTGTGCTGTATAATTGACCGAGCGAGCGAAGCGTCTCATTTTCGAGATTGGCCAAAAACAATTTTGTCCGCTGTCTAACGGTCGGTTTGTTTTCACCTACAGTCGCAATTTTCAACCGATTTTTATGAACATGTATGGCACACATGTTCCGTGATTCATCAAAATTTTTAATCGAATGCGATTTTTGATCGGGTGGAAAATAGGGGGAAAAGTTTGCTGTAGCGTTGTTTATCAACGGATTTCAATTAAATTAGAAAGACACACTAAAGATATAATTCTACACAAGATGTTAAGAAAAAAAAACAAAAGGGGAGAAGTTTGCTATAGGACTTCAATTTATTATTTTATATCGGAAAATTTGTACCTACGTTTACTAATCAGACTACGCAGTCCTCTCGGCCTTTGCAAGACAAACCCGAAGGCACCAGGTTTGATGTCCTCAGACCAAGGGAAAGCGAGTAATCGCTAAAACTATTTGCTCAAAAGTCTCAAAGGAAAAGTGAAAGAGGAAAGCATCGGTTATTGCATGGTTATAAGGGCTCAAGAGGGTTTAAGAGTGTGTGTAACTGAGAATAATAATATGGTATGTATATGTGTAAAGTTTAAAAAAACATTGTAAGTTTCCATTTTGAATTTTGCAGTTTGTTTATAATTATACCTATACACTGCACCATTCACGCTCGACATATTCACCACATATATAACTGTATTGTCAACCTGCTTTCAGCTATCCTCTTCATAAATGTCAATACTATTTTAGCGTTCCTTTCTCAATCTTTGTCACATCTTCTCAAACCAGACCGTCCTCTCGGTAAAATGTTTCTCACTCTTTCTATTTTAACAAATTTATAGACCAGTTTTAATATACATTACGAAGCCTCACACCCGTCACTATCTCACAAGACCTGATGAGCATTAAATACTTTGCAACCATTTATCTCAAAAAGCAACCCAAGTACTTATATACATAATATATTAATTTTAAAATCTGCTATCAGCACATTGACATAAGACATTTTACAAAACTACAATCTTAGTTACCGCCTTTCCAACCCTTTATATTTTTATTTTACGACAGGAATGCGCTTGGCAATCATCTCACCTGGTCTCACCTTTCAAGATAAGGCTGAAAGTGGAAGCAAACTTCACGTGGAAACCTCAACAGTGGCAACTGAGGAACTACCTAGAAATGTCGGAACACTTTGTTAGTTACCTGTGTTGTCTCCTGCTCTTTTTGTCATTCTTACTCCAATTATATAACTTTTATTAGCATGTAAGCCTAGTTTTGTAGTGTCATCTAGAGTATTTTATTTTAGTTATGTACACTGTGGACAACGTTGTGGGCCACAGTATTGCCAAAATTGTTATTTTATAAGGATTTTGTAATTATTTATATTGTGGCTGTTTGTAGTTCCTTAATAAAAAAAAAAAAAAACACAACAATTTAGAATTGTTGATATGGCAACAGACTTAGGTAAGATGGTGGTAACTAGCTAGGAGGACTTAAACAAATTCCTACCACCAACCAAATCAAACACAATATTGAACTCCTCTGGGGATCGAACCTCTGGACCTGCCACCGGTAGACGACCGGTATATCTCCCAATATATTTATGAAAGCCTAATGCAGGCTCACAAGAACATTGATGAGTTTAGTAAAAGAAGTGATGTACACAGTGGTAATACTCAAAATCAAAATTAACTTGATATACCAAGGTATCGCTTAGGAAAGTAACTTATTGATTCTTAGGAAACTGTGTAAGATTAGCTTCCTCAAAGCGCCATCAAACTCTCTGCTCGTAAATCAAATTGTATTCATAGAATAGTTAGGTAATTTGATTGACAATGCTTACTAAAAAACTTAATTCGGATACGGGGACTTGGCTTCCCGGTGGCTCCCTTGGTGACAAAATACCATTTTCCGTAATTTTAAAAGTGTTCGTGACTCCTTATAATCCTCAATACATATTGAACTGATCATTGTTATTAATAAGTTAAAGCATCCTGAGCAGGAGCTGTTTCAATTGACGTAATACCCCTATTCCTCAAAATCTACCCTAGTTTTCAAAAATCTCCCGCGGCAATAAATTTATATTTATTTGATTAACTTACTTTATTTACTTACACTACTTTGATACACCAGTTTCATTAACTACATGCTCATACAAGCTCGTACAAGAAAAAAAAATGAATATGAATTTTCACGTTATTCATCCCTCAAAAATTACAACTTTATCGCACTTTTAAACAGCCAATAGCTCACGATCATTTTGGATTGAAACGTTATATTTCTAACGACTCTATATTTAGGGATAGCATTTTGCACAAAACGTAACACTAAAATGGTATCTAATAGACCACCTGTGGATATTTCTGCAATGTAATTGAGTGGATAATGTCTGAAGGCATAGCAGGTAACATTTACCTGCCATAATTTCGGGTTGAAATTGCTAAATGATTTAAACTCGTTCGTGCTCGTGCTTTCGGCGAGTACTACAACTAATAACAGTTGCTGGTAAAGGAGACGTGTGTAATCTCACGTTTGAGCGATGGCTCAACAAAAAATATCCGTACAAAGCAACCCTATTACTTATAAATAGAATATTCAGGTCTCACGGTTCAGTATTAGTTTGACTGCTCACCCGGGTTCGACGAACAATAAGGTAAAGTAATCTGGGCAAAAAGTTCGTAGTTTCAGTATTTTGTTTTTTTTTATTTTTGTTGTATGACGGGGAAGCGCTATCTATTCATAAACTATTTGTATTTAGTACCAGTGCTGTAATTGAACACCATTAACTGAGAGTAGTACATTCTACACTATCCTAACAATAATATAAGTACTAAGATTCATACAAATAAATTAAATTGAAGTGCCTGTTTCTAATGTCAAAATAATAGATTTTTATGAAATGCATAATTTAAGCATAAAAAAAATATAATACGTTACTTATAACATTTTAGTTTTATTAAGTTTATCTGTTTATTTGTTCCGGTTGATCTCTTGTACGGCTGGACTGATTTGGACGTGACATTTACTAGATAACTGATATTATAATGCGCTTTAGTTTAACGAAATTTCAGAAAAATAATTATGGTCTCGCGCATAAAAATTAATACCCATGCAATCTAATAAGTATATTCGGTACTTTTAGTCTAGTTTCGTTTTACTTTCGTGGTATAATAATAAAGAAACAAGAAAGGATTTTAAATAATTCCCAAGTAATGACGGGAACAAAGTACCGGGCGCTTGCTAGTAACTTACAAAATCACTTGATAGTTCATTTTCAGTTCCAGGATGCTAAAAATCATTACCTGTTTGGTGCTCTACTGCACTCTACCATTGGGTCAGACGTTTCCGTTCGCCATGCCAGGGCCATTACCCGCTGTTCGTCCTGTGCCCCCCATTCTTCCTGTGTCACCATTCACTGTCACCCAAAGGCCGTTTGTTCCTGGCCTGCCGGGGACATTGGTTCCTGGTCTACCAGGATACAAGAACCCTTACCAGTACAACCGAGTGGCTGGGGTGACGGGAGCTGCGGTACCTATCCTGACTTACTCCAGCGAACACACCGGTGATGGGAGCTACGCTTTCAGGTTATAATTTATTTTATTGTAAATAGGTTATTTCTGTAGGAGCAAAGTTATTTGGGAACTATTTAGTGAAATGGAAAGAGCAGAGTGGCCAACTGGACTTCTCGGTTTTGTGTACATGCACATGCTCTGACGGTGAAGGTCAGATTGCGAGGAAACCGGCATGTCCCTAGCACCAGGGATTCCAATGGCATATGTTACTGGCTGGTATTCCGCGCGGCGATGGGTTTACAACCTGTCACGTATTGAATACTAGGTACTTGCAAACCGTGGCAAGTGTCGATTTGGATGTCCCTCTGACTACCACATAGTAAGTTACCTCATAAGATCCATGATCTGAGTTTGAGAAAAAGATGCGGGTTCGAGTCCCGTCGCGGGTTGTGAATTTTTGTGTCATTATAACATTTGTAAAAGTGTGATTGTCGTTATACCTAATTATATATTCCTTAGTAATTTTGCGTAACCCACAATACTGTGCTTTTTCAAAATCATTCAAGCACTAACAAAACTCATAGCTCAGTTGGTAGTAGCTCTGCCTTCTGCGCTGTAGGTTGTGGGTTCGATTCCCACCTACGACAAACATTTGTACGATGAATATAATATAGTTCTGGGTTTAGGTGCTGTAATCTATAGTAAGTAGGAATTTAAAAAAAAAGTAGTTGAGTTTTCTATCCGTAATATAGTTCCCATATTACGAGCTTATGCTTAGTTTGGGGCTTGACAGCTGTGTGAAATTAATGTCCTGTGATATTGATTTATTATTTAACTGGCTTCACGGCTCAGTTCGTAGTAGTAGTAGCGGTAGCTCTTCCTTCTGTACTGTAAGCGGTGGGTTCGATTACCATCCACTATAAATGATTGATAGATAAATATAGATATTTGATGTGTTTTAGTGTTGTATTGTATGCATTCGTATGTTACAAAAAAGTAGGAGCTCTATCTCCCCTACTTTTTTGTAACATAGGCTCAGAGGTAGTTGTAAGTTATAGATGAGAATGTAATTATTATTTTTTTATTATAAAACGCGGAAACGCTTGGCCTTCATCTCATCTAGTTTCAATCAACAAATCTTTATAGTAAAAATATGTTGATACGTTTTAGGGGGTACCCAAAGGGTGTCAACAGAAACCTTTATTAAGCCTCCACTGTCCACCCACCCGTCGTCTGTCTGTCTGTCTGTCTGACGGCATGCTATATATCTCATGAACTGTAATAGACTGATGAAATTTTAATGTTAAGTTTTCTGTTGCCGCTGTAGTAACAAATAATACATATTAAATACGCCTTGACGTGTAGGTCGGAATCCTCGCTGTGCGTGTCCGTACTTAGCCGATTTTTAACCTACTTCCCAAAAAAAAGGAAGTTCGCAATTAGGACGGTTTCTTTTTTCTTTTCATCTTAAAGCTACAGTTAAGTTTGGGGTAAGAGGGTCTCTATAAACCTGCACAATTATAATTACGCTTTTAAAACTTAAAAGAAAACCGACTTCAATGAAGATTATGATACAGTTTAACTGGATGACGTATTTTTTTCTGGACGAATCGACAGACATATAGACAGACGCTATTCCGACGAATTGAGAACCTCCTCCTTTTTTTTAAAGTCAGTTAAAAATAGGATCAAATATAGCAGAAGGTACCTATTGTTTTGAGCTCGGTATCGTGTATTTTGGAGAAATCAGTGGTATGCGTTTGCCCAGCAGTGGCACACTACAGGTTTATAATGAAAATATATATACCTAATAATTAATTGTTTGGAATGGATGTTACCTAACCCGGCTTTATATACTTGTTTATATTGAATCACTAGCTGCGTTATCCCTAAAAAGTAAAGTATTCCTGTGAGATGGCAAACGTAACTCATAGTAGCTGTATGTTTCTTACTCTTTCACACTCAAATGGCTGAATGAATTTTGATGAAATTTGTTACAAAGGTAGCTCAATCCTGGATTCACACAGGCTACTGATTATGCCGAAAAAAATGACTTCCCACATATATACTTATTTTTTTCTACTTTTTATTTTGATTCAAATAAATAAATAAATAAAAATATTCAAAAACGGGAATTTTTCGCATATTTTACCACTATTTATCCTGACGTTTCGGGGATACGACGGGATACCAACGGGGTAAATATAGGTAAAATACTCGATAAATACAACATTTTAATAATGTGTTCTAATCGCGAAAGCTTAAATAAAACTACTTTTTATCTTGAAAAAATTGTATACTTCACTTTTCGGGAGATTAATCCAGGTATGTTTATGTATGTTTGAGCCAAATACGTTCAGCCGTTTCAGCGAGAAAAAGTAACAAACACACAAACACACACACACACACACACACACACACTGATAAGCTTTTTACATTTTTACAAGATTTATAATATTTGTGTGATTGATTGCAGTTTTAGCACAGCGGATGGAAAGCAGGCACAAGAAAGTGGTTACTTAAAAGATGCTTACATAGACAATGCTGGAGAACCTCAAGGAACGCAGGTACACATTTTAGTAATTTAATATTTCCAGAGTTTGTGCATGTGCCTCACAGCTCAGTTGGTAGTAGCTCTGCCTTCTGAGCTGTAGGTTGTGGGTTCGATTCCCACGCAGGACAAACATTTGTGTGATCAATATTGAAGGTTGTTCTGTGTTTGAGTGTTGTATTGTATGATAAGCATTTATTTAAAAAAATGTATAATCAGTATTAAATCCTTAATCTCGTTCCGAGACGGAACAAGCAAGTAGCCCACCTGATGTTAAGTGAATCTCTTACTTATAGCAATGCCTTACTGCGTAGGTCACATCCACAAATAACATAGCCTACATGGTGTCCGTCAACTTAAGGCATAAATGTTTTAAGCCTCGCGTAATTTCACCGGCACCTATACCCTTAAACCTTAAACACAGCAATGCTGCTAGGCGGCTGAAATAGGTATGGTGGTAGTACTTCCCCGGACGAGCCCTTTCACAAGGGGCTCTACTACTCTTGTCATTTTGGTAAAAAATCTACCAGTACATGTAGAGTGAATTAATTTAGTGCAGGCGAATGACCTATACGCGCTGTGTGAAAATGAAATGTCATCTATTATTTACTTAGAACAGTTATTATTGTAACCCTACTAACACATTTTCAGGTTGTTCAAGGCAGCTACGCTTACATATCACCCGAAGGAACTCCTATCCAAGTCAACTATATTGCGGATGAAAACGGTAAGTTGGTACCTATTCATGTGACATCTCAGAGTATCAAATATCATCATGAAAATGGTTAGTTTGGTTAGTTTAGGAATGGGATGGCGCTGTGTAAAATTAATCTCTTGTTCTATTTATTATTATTATTATTTTATATGTTGCTATTTTTTGCTTGCGGTTTTACCCGCGTGGCACTCAGATAAAAATAGGTTGTCATGGGAACTCCCGAAATATGTGGAAACATAAAACTAAGGATATTTTTTTAATTTATACGGTCATAATCGACAGAACTTTAACTAAAAATATAGTAATAAATTACGTTTAGTAACACTCATAATATTACTTACAATAGTTTTTTGCAAAGTTTTAACGGTGAAATTGAATGGTATAAGTTAAAAAATAATAATTTAATAAAGAAATATAGAACAAGTGTACGTATATATATTTATATTTTATTGTATGACATGTATGTATTGTATTGTATTGTATGTTCATCTCACCTGTATGATTGCAAGTTGAGATAACGTCGAAGGTAAAGGCGCACTTCACCCGGAACCTCAACAAACTGAGGAACTGGCTATCTTACCTCTAATCAAATCAAATCAAATAACATGTATTGGCTAATTACTTACATGACTATATAAACTACTTAGATTAGGGTACTCACAATAGGCAAAAGGGATAAATTCAGCTATTGCTGAAGTTTCATTCCGCACAAGTAAGTTACGAACTACAGCGCTGGTTTTCAATAAACCTCTCTCGATTGGAGTCATCGAGAGTTTAGTTACCAGCGGGCTGGGTTTTTAATTTATTACTAGGTGTATAAAAATATGTGACAATAAAAAAGAAATAAGAAAAAGACAAGCTATTATTATATATGTGTGTTGTGTACCTATTGTAGGTATTGTGGGGACTCCTGAGAACACCGATTTTTAAAGAGTTCGGGCAACAGAACCTCTGCCGGAACACATATTTTTTCAGACTTGTTATTATGGTGACAGAATTAGGTAAGATAGTGGTATAGCTACTTCGTATAGCTTGGTATAGCTGCTTTTGTTTTAGTCCACCTGGTTAGGGCCAGGCGGACTTAAACAAAATCCTACTACCAACCAAACCAAGCACAATATTGCTCCGCCTGGGGATCGAAGCCGGGATCTCTGGATCTGAAATCGGCGGGTTGAGCCACTACACCACAAAGGCGGTTCAATCATAATCAATTCAATATTGAGACTTCACAATATAACATTTCCATATTTTTAATTCTAAAATCCGCGTTACACAAAATTGTTTATAGATTTTGGAACAAACATCCAAACAAACTTTCACAATATATAAGTAGGAATATTAGGATGGGTCCGCTGCTTATCTGGGCATTTAAAAAATCTATAGTCATGCTATAATAATGATAAATAGTTCGATACATTTATTTTAATATCTCTAAGCCAAGTGAAAATAAGTAACATATACCTAATGACATGTAATTCTTAAAACAATTGAACTGTATCAGTGGTCTAGTGGTTTGCCCACCGGTGTCACATCCACAAGTCCCGGGTTCGATGCCCAGGAGAGTAGATTATTAAGCTTATGTTGGTTGGTGATAGGACTTTGTTTAAGTCAGCCGAATTGGCTACCACCATCTTACAAAAGTCTGTAGCTACAACAACAATTCTACATTGTTGTTGTTCCCAGGTGAAATACGCTTCTACTTTCGGGCTTATTATCATCTAAAAGCAGATGAGGTGAAGGCTGAGAACGTTCCAGTCGTGCAGTAGAAAAATAAAAAAAATCAAAGGCATGACTTTCCTCAAAATATTCTTCGACACGACCAACCGTCAACAAAAAAGTGTGCTGCGAATTTTGCGGCTAGAAACATAAGCCTGAAATAATAAATACATTTTCTATAAAAGCAATAAAATTTTACATATTTTAATAATAGTACCGCATTTGCATGAACATTTAAAGAAGATAAAAGAATTAATGCTATGTAACACAATTATTAGCATATAAATTACTTACAGCCCACTAAAAAATTATTAATGTTTCGTAAGTAATAGTTTTTATCTATATGCCTGTATAGCCAAACAATAAATTTATACTAGTTCTATGCAAATATGAATCGGTTTTTGTACCGGGCATTAATGGTGTGCCGGGATTTAATTGCTACACCACACACAACATATTTCGTGTTTTATTAAATTGTGAGTAAACCTTGGTCTATTGAGGATATCGAAAGAAGCACTTTCTTGTTGTCTTTGATTTGTAATGTTCAAATGTTTCAAAAGGTAAGTAGAAACTAGAGCATTTTTATGAGCATTTCCATACCTATATTGTTACGTTCTTGCGAATGCTCGACTGAGTTCGACGTTATGCTTAGCGATTGAGCATTTTCCTGTAACATTCCTTTCATTTTTGCGTTTAGTCATCATTGAAATGACGGTAAATTTGTAAATACATACTCATCATACAATGCAACACCCAAACACAGAAAATACATCAATATTCATTATACAAAATACAGCGCATAAGGCAGAGCTACTACCGACTGAGCTATGAGGTTTGTTATTAATATTAATAATTCTATCCGTAATCTAGTTCCCATATTACAAGCTATGCTTAGTTTGGGGCTAGATGGCGCTGTGTGAAATGAACATTCTGTAATTTTTTTTTTATTTTTTTTTATAAAATGTGGAGTTGAGGGCCGGGGGTCATATTTGCCGAAGAACTGACAATCGCTGGAGATATCGAATTCAGGAGTGGAAGCCGCGTGTTGAATGACTACCGGCACTTTAGACCGAGCACCTTACACACCGAGGACTTCCGCAAGGTGGCTGGCGTTAACTGGATGGGGAGAGCTTAAGACCCGGCGAAACTTGAGAGATACCTACTTATTTTAGATACAACACAGAGTCGGAAGCAAGCAGTCCACCTGATGTTAAATGCCGTACTGCGTAGGTCATATCCACAGAGAACAACGCTGCACTGCATGGCGCCAACCAACTTGAGGCTTAAAGTTGTTAAGCCCCGTGTGCCCGTAGTTTGTGGTGGTATTACTTCTTCAGACGAGCCCTTTTTCAAGGAACTCTACTGCTGTCGAAATGTTCAGCAGTGGACTGCAATAGATTGATGATGATTATTATTATAGTAACGAGGTCTACGATATCATAAGTTGAATAAAAGTTGTAATTTTACTTTAGAGCCTATATGAGCGAGAAAGCTCATAAAGATTCATAAAACTGTATTTTTACAGGGTTCAGACCTTCAGGCGTCCACATTCCTGCCGATGGGAAATCAACACTCCCACTTACTGGTGATAAGCAGACCCTGTTGGACCCGCTGTACAATCGCTACGATCCATTCACTGCACGCAGTCGGTTCCTGAATGGCAACCACGGCCGCTATGATCCCAGATACCCGTACGAATCAGCGAAGTATTCCCCATACAACCAGTATAACCCATACATCCCACCTGGTATCCCTCTGGCCAAGAGCGAATTAAAAAATTCTGCGTAAATTGTACTTCACAGACTCCGGGACTTAGGCTATATGCAAATCATGCACGATACGTGTTATCATTTAGATATTGAGGCTTTTGTTACTGTATTTGATTTTTGGTGTGCTTTAATAAATTCTGTGATATTGGTATTGAGTTTTAAATAATTTACTCTTGGTATAGGAAGGACAACTTTGACAACTGATAGGAAGATTATATCTAATGAATAAATTGATGACTAGATTAATATATATATCAGAAAGTACACGAAAAAAAGTCGGGCAGTTACGAGCCAAGCACTGGTTGCATTTCATTTTTGAATGGCCAAAGATATTTTATTAGCGTGAAAGTATCATCTGAGTCAGCTCTCTTGCTGGAGACAAGAGGACAAGACGTCCATAAGCTTTTTTAACATACCTATATTTTTCACTGCTGGGCAAAAGGCTCCCCAGTTTTTTCCATACATCTCGGATTTTGCGGACATCCACCATTTGATATCGATGTCATCTCGCGAAAGTTATTCATCCTGAGGTGTCCAGAGAGCTGTACCGTTTGCTCATTTGTCTGTTAACACTTAGTTTACATGGCCTGACAAATTCCAATTCAGTCTTGCGATTTTTTTGGCATACATTGGCAATGCCAGTAAGGAAACGTACCACCGTATTCTGTACGTCAAATACTACGTTCCATTGCCCTCTGACAAATATTGAGCAGGATTCAAGCAACTCAGTCAGTGCCCTAGTCTGGGCACCGTAGGTAAGAACGGGATATATTGGCGTTTATGTGTCAGAGGAATGTCTCCCTTCATGTACGCTTTCATAGACCAAAAGTTCTTCCAGAAGAGCAAGAGCTGGAAGAGCTTCTTGTCTTCCAGCATGAAGAACTTTTGGTCTTGTACGATATAATTGTATTCGATGAAAATAAAATGTCACAAAAGTTATGAGGCATTATTCATTAATTTTAAGTTTCCAATATGATTTTGTTTCTAAGGTTCGGTCGATTGTAGCTCCAAAACACATCGTTAATTCAAAAGTGAAATTTGCCACAACAAACAGACTAGATCTAACTAATAGAAAAAATATTTCTGAAATTGTTGTGTGTTTAGTTTTTCCATATTGTTCACAGATAAAATAAATACGAGCATAGTTCGCGCAGTTAGGGAACCAATACAGATGATATAAACATTATATTAAAAATATTGTTCTTATTAGTTACACCTATGCAATAAATTTAAACACCTACGAGTATGTATTGGCGAATATGATTATTTTTAATCAACAATGAGCCACGCAACAAGCTAAGCTAAGGGCGAGTATCAGTTATTACATATTGATATACAATGTAATAATAATAATAATAACATTTATTTCAGGTAACTTAAGTTCAGAATGGTAATTTTACTAATACAATGTAACGTTCTTACGAATGGTATCATACAGACTAAAACTCAAATTAAAAAGGCATTTTCATTTAATGTATGGGTAGGTCTATGGTGTGGGACGCTTGGTGGGGCAGATGAGATGGCACTAGGGAGTCGACGACCTAGCGCCATCTCATCTGCCTGGGACATCAGTTAAGGCTGGTGCGGAGGCTGATTCGACCGAGGATCACGCAAATATAGTGGTCTCGAGCTTACCTATTTGAGCCTTTTGAGGAGCCGGTGCTCTCCGGGTTTTCAAAAATCTTGCGGGCCTTTTGATTGAGGCGACACGTGACCCAAGGGCTGGTTCTTAGTTAGGCTAGCGAATTAGCATAGCTATTCAGCGTGGCAATGCAGCAAGTTCTTTCATGCTTACGTCTGGAACAGTTTAGTTAACCACAGGCCGTTTGTAACGGTCCATAGCATGCTGCATACAGCTATGGACGAACTATAGACAGAAATCATTGCATGCTCTTCGGGTACAATTTAACAACGGGTTTTTCATGGCACTATTGCGGTTGCCGCGTTGGTGCAGTGCGTCGGGCATGTTTGTTGATGTGGGTGTGGACAGCTTCGGCTGTGGTGCGGGTTCGCTGCACCGCCGCACTGCGCCGAACGCGAGCCAGCCACAACACCCTCCTGTCCGTGGTGGCCGACCGGTGGCTGGAAGGTAGCCACCTTATGAGGCACTGGGTGGGAGTGCACTCGGTGCTAGCAACTGAGACTGAGCACTGAGAGAATGCCTGAAAGAATGAGAGAATGGCGTTGGGCCCAGGCATGTACTCAGTGGTCTGTGGGTACCTACCTAGTGTTATTTTTTTAGATTTAGGTCAGTGTTTATAATAATTTTAATTTAATTTTACTGTACCTAATACATTTTTATTTAATTTTATTTTTATTTTATTTATTTAGGTAATCCGACTCATTCAATGTACAAAGACATTTAGTTTAATTGTACATTTTATTGAATAAATATTTATTAATTTAACGTTATTGTGATTGCTCGAAGCTGTGTTCGACGTAATACTCTGGGCGATTGAGACTGTTATATTATAATATTTTCTATGTTGCGTTTTCTCTTCGTTGAAATACGCTTGTGATTTGCTCGATGAAATATTACATTAATTTGCTCGTTGGTTTGTAAAATCTGTTGTAAAAAAACGTCGAGCGTTGTGCTGATGTTGTGTGATGTTTGGTTCGTGAGAGGGTGATTAATAAGAGCGGGTCTATGTTCTGTTACAAGTGAATGCTCTTGTGTATACCTTAAGCTTCTGTTGGACGTGACATTTTGCTTTGGTAGAGTAATAAGTGTAGTGCAAAGGTCAGCTTCTGTAAACACCAAGTTGCAATTAGGCGTTGGTAACATTAGCACCTTCTCTTCTCTCTGAGTCCTTTGTGAGTAAGTTACACAAACTGTTAAATATATTGAAAGACGCGTTATGCAAGGTGTGCATGGGACGTTTGTGTGGTGACCGAAAGGTGACAATTGTATACAGATGTTTTATCGAAGACTATCGCTTACGAATTAAGTGGCAGCACACAGTCAAGTTGCATTAGAAGGGATAGAAATTGCACATTACGCTGTCAAAAATTATATTATTAAAAATTATTGCCAATTGTTACCTATTATTACCAATTATTAATAATTCTCACCAATTATTACCTATTATTACCTATTATTACCTATTATTACCTATTATTATCAATTATTACCTAAAGTTACCTATTATTAGAATTATTTTTTGATCTTTTGTGGATTGCTAACCCAATTTTGTTAATAGAGGTTTTTTTATACATCTAGGTGACTGAACAAGCAAGTAGCCATCCTGATGTTAAGTGTATCTCTTGCCTAAAAATGCCTTACTGCGTAGGTCACATCCACAAAGAACATAGCCTACACGGCACTGAATTACGCCCGTCAACCTGAGGCATAAAGGTGTTAAGCCTCGCGTGGCCGTAATTTCACCGGCAACCATACATACCTTTCAAACCGGAGCACAGTAATGCTGCTTGGCGGCTACGAAGATACGAACGCACTTGGAACGCACAATACGATTATGTCAACGGGGTTTCGTATACGATGGCCGCTGGTCCTCATCCATCATGGATATCCAGCTCTTCACGACGCCCAGTTTCAAAAGTGTTAACCTGGTCGAGGATAAGACGTCTCCATTCAGGGTGCTGTGCTGCTTTCGCCTCCCATTGAGAGGGCTATACTTTGCATCTTTCGTGTCTTTTCAGAACATCCTTATACTTTAGGTACTGGCTACAGCGTTTAATCTTAAATTTACTCGAATAGTGAATTGGTTTCGATACCAATTCAATATTCTTATCAATATATATATATTAATATTGTCGAAGACATCATAAACAATCCCACCTTTGTTGGTAGCATTTTATGATCATCCTTTAATATCATATTAATTTCACAGCTACACGCTCATCGTGTGGCCGTAATAACTCATCTACCACCTGGCATCTTTAGGACACTGTTCGTGTTCATACCTACGTCACAACAGTAGAATAGCTGTAGGCATATATTCATATTATTATTATTAATTGAAACCCCATCACATTTCGTCACACAAAAAGTTTGTGGATATGATTTTCAATTTAAATTCTCCCATAAATAGTTTCACTTCAAAAATGTAATTTGATATTTCGTATCAAAAGCCCAGTACAAATGGCAATAATTTTGACAGTACGCAATGTTTGTTCTGGTATGGTTCTGGTATTCAGAGGTAAAATAGCGGTCGATTTTAGTTTCTAAAATGATTCTAAAAATCTAAATGAATAAAGAAATTTTGACTTTGACAGTTCTTCAGACTGCTGAGGATTCCAGGTGATGTACGCTACCTTCATCAAAATTTGAGATGGGATGAAGGCTAAGCATCCCGTCATTTAACAAAAAAAAATATTTATCAAGAAAAATTATTACTACAACCTTGATGAGTAATTTAATACATTACCTTCTTGAGAAACCTTGCACAAGTAAGTAGGCACCTACTTCACACCTACCATTCGTTGGTTAGTGATCCGATATAAAATTAATATATTTATTACTATTAGTGGGATCAATGGGAGGACCTACCGTTACTTGGTTACTACACAGTTGAGCAATTTAAGTGTATGTACCAACAAACCGCCAGTGGTGATTTGATGGTCAAAATCGAATTATAGCTATTCAGCGTTGCAATGTGGTCTTGTGTCTTGGGCAAGTTAAAAAAAAGTTTATTGTAAAGATTATTTCATTGTTTGTGAATATACCACTAGAAATAGAACATGTGTTATATACAATATGTCCTCATATAATAATATACTATTACTATATCTCCACTAGCACGACCACCAACTCCATTATACAATATAATCTAAAAGAAAATGCTACATAGCATTAGGTGCGTATGTACTTTTTATAAGCGCAGTAAACACATTTTTTGTTCGATTTACCTATTTATTAAAATGAGCAGCATATGTGGGTTTCTTATTATTTGTGAATAAATTGCACAATATCAACATTAACGTCATTATATTATATTTATATGAATAGAAAAAAATACTGTACTGATAATTGCTATAGGTATACCTATAAAACTACAGTGAGTCATAGTTATGAATTCATGTGTACTATTTAGTTTAAATAATTATAGTCATATAAGTTTTACTGGAATGAAATGAAAAATCTGTATAATTAACACTTACAAAATGTTTTCTACCTACCGAAAGGGCATTTATTGATCAAGTGAGCAAAGCGAACGCGACCTCCAAGTTGGGATATTATGCTCGTATGAACGTCTGTAACTATGAAATTTTATTTTATATATTTTCTTCTTTGCCTCAAACTCTCTGTGAATAAAGAGAGATTGAGAAAAAATGTGCTAAGAAAAAGGTGAAATGAAAACACACTTAATCTCTTTATCTAAATTAAATACCTAAAAACCAGACATCACGAAATTTCAGATCGGGTCGACCTAATAGTTTTATTTTTGATCAATAGTTACAGAGAATAATAAAATATATTCTAATTATTTTACACTAGGAAATATATAATGTAAGAAAACCTAGCTATAGAGGAATGTTTGGAAAATGAAATTCATACAGTTTAAATATTTTATTGGAAGACCAACTTCTTTTGCAAGTAAATTAACATGTAAATTAGCTGATAATGAAATCCTACCTAAAGCTCATAATAATAATTTGTAATACAGCGTGTAAATGTAATATTTTTTATTCTCAGATTTCCAACAAAGCTGCTATAATAAAGGACCATGTTTCTGTAGATTTAAGGTTCACTTTAGAATTTCCATTCAATCTGTCGGTAAGGAATGACAATACTGCAGGGACGCTGTCCTTTGATGAGAACATACCAATAAAGTATCCGCCGAATATGCAACGGTGTGTAATTGTGACAATTTTTTTCATATAAATACTGAGGGGTGCATCCAACTGCATCATTACAAGTCTTGCAATCAGCCTCACACCATCAAACATCAACATGAAGTGCATTGTAAGTTTGTGGAAATATTCTCATAAAGAAAGTGAATAACCCAAAATGCGAGTGAAATACGTGAATATATTGTGACGTGCCTGAACCTGTGGATTCAGATTTGTGATTGTATACTCTTTCCAAGCATTGTGACATTTTATTTTCATCGTCTTTACTTTCTTTTCTTCTCTTATTCGACACCCTTGCGCCATTTTATCTGCCTAGAACATCAGCTAGGAGTGTGGCAACTAATACGGAGGACTTACTTATTTTACTTGTTTTGTTACCTACTTTGTTTATACTTGGTTGAGACCCTGGGTCCGTGAGGAGTCGATTTTGATCGGAAAAATATAAAAAACCACTATTTTCCAACTCAGTCTTTTGTGTAGGTATTTCGGGTAAAGTGCGCTTCCAAATCGGCTTTATTATTTTGTCACTAGGTTAGATGATTAGTTTTATTGTAGATAAAATAAGAATAATAATTACAATTAAACTAACCATTTACATAGGAAGTAGTCAGATTACCACAGGACTATTATAAACTATCAATAGGTAACTCAAATGTTCCTGACCAATACCAGACGGAAACGTTTCACTGGCCTAAATACTAGCCAGTTGTGGGGTCACGTGTGCTTCAGTCAAAAGCCCCGCAAGATTTTTAATGACTATATAATATTGTAATAAAAATAACTATCGATACTGCACTAATGTATATAATCTTTAAATAAGGACATTATTTCTTAGTTTGAAAAATAACTTTTCCAGTGGTTGCTAGTATCCGTGGTGGGTGTGGCCCTGGCTGACGTAGGCAGCTTCCAACACTTCCAGCCGGCGCCCAACTTCGTGATACAACAACAACAACAGCATCAACCACAGACGCAGACCACAGAACCCATCCCCATCATTAAACAGGAGCAGATCATCAATCCTGATGGATCTTACCAATGGAAGTCAGTACTCTAGATTTCATCATTGGACTACTAGATAACTACTAGCTAGACACTAGTCTCACATGGCTGTGTCACAGTCTCACGACAACTGTAAAAGTCATCAATTTGACTGATATGTAAACGTCATTGACACTAGAGTGTTGACATTTGGGCTCAGTACCAAAGATTCAGTACAAAAGTTACCTTATTATTTTTGATGTACTGACGATATATTAGCGGTCGCGAGGAGTTGGTGAGTGGAGGCGGCTCAAAATAGCTTGTATATTCATTCAAATAATAGTCATAAGCCCCTTTCGAAAGGTTTTGCCACACTTATACCGCTTTTCGGGCGGATTGGAGATCACATTGGAGGTAATTTAGTTTCTTGACCTCGACATAAATAACAGATTCATCTACGCATTATAACACTACATTTGGTGATCATTGAAACTCATAAAAGTGATTCGTTACATGCAGTTACGAAACCGGCAATGGCATATCAGCTGAGGAGCAAGGCTACGTGAAGAACCAGGGAGTGCCTGAGCAGGAAACGCAGGTCGCTCAGGGGCAGTACCAGTACACGGCTCCAGATGGGCAGGTCAGTATCATTGTGCGAGCTGCTTGGCTGAGATCATTGCCAAGCCTCATTGAACAGGCATCATAGCTTAGTAGGTAGTAACTCTGCCTTTACGCATGTGGTTCGGAGACCAGTTCAGTTCCCAATATCCCTGACGGTTATAATAACTCGTTGAACGCTGACCCACATTCAATAGTCAACGATTTAAAGTAAAGTCAAGTGTATCATCACCTTCATTTGACGGCTTGAGATGGGCATCCTTCATCAAAGTAGGTGTGATCTATCTCCTTGTGGTCTACCTCGGGTAACATAATCGATGGATTTTGCTAGTGGTTACCCGCCTGGCTAGCAACCACCCCCCTGCCAAAGTCCGGCGCCCAGCAGTTCGCTGTGTTCTGTTAGTAGACGGAACAGTACCCTCTGGGTTAGTTCGCTTCATCGTAGAACTCAGCCTTGCCTGTGCAAGTATCTAAGAAAGTTTCGAGGTAATTTTGATTGGTGCGAAGAAAAAAGAGGCAAAGTATTTTCTGAAGCGTCTACTACTCGTAGTGAGGTAATGGATTAGGGTAGGAGGGTTGATTGTCTATATCTTGTGCGTATTCATTAAAGTGCATGACGTAAAAATAAATAAAGAAATATTTCAGGACAAGAATTTTTACCCAGTGCCATCTAGCCCCAAACTTAGCATAGCTTGTAATATGGGAACTAGATTACGGATAGAATACTTATTTACTTTTGTAAATACATAAGTACTATATGATACAATACCCAAACACAGAATAAACATCTATATTAATCACACAAATGTTTGTTCTGGGTGGGAATCGAACCCACAGCCTGCAGCGCAGAAGGCAGAGTTACTACCAACTGAGCTATGAGGCTTGTTAGCTAACAACTGTCGATAGCAATTCGATATCAGTGTAATAATTTTCATTTGTAAGCCAACCTTAACACAACTATCTTTCATCGATAATATGATTTATGTAATTAAGATGCCATCTCTGAATTTACAAAGTAAATGATGATAAGTTGTGAATGTTCACTGAGGTCAACCATTTATGACCGTCATAGAACATTAACCTACAGTTAATGTTTATAGCGGTGTCCATCATTTAAAGGTAAAGGTAATATGAGTGCTAAACAAATGTTTCCATGACAGACCACTTGTGGCATTATTATATACTCGTAGATGATATAGATTCGTGCCTATTAAGTAATATTTGAAGTGTAACTTTTTATTGGAGGGTTTTGAAATTCTGATCCGCACGTTGTGTGACGAAAAGTTGGACCGCTGTGTCGGGAAGATAACTATTTAATCATTAAAATATTTCCCTGTAATAAACAAGTTTCACTTCTATCGTGTGTGACACTCCCTGTTATTCTTTTATTGTACGACGGGGAAGCGCTTGACCTTCATCTCACCTGGTTTCAAGTATAAGGTGAAGGTGGAAGCGGACTTCGTCCGAAATCAACACAACAATTTAGAAGTATTGTTACAGCGACAGACTTAAAATTGATGGTGGTAGCTAGCCAGGCGGACTTAAAAAAAGTTCTGTAATCAAAAACATCCGGGACCTCTGGTATCTGCGAACCAATAGAACACAAAGGCGATTTAATGACATTTCCCGATTGTATTTTTTTTCATTCGTATCATTTTAAATGATAGTCACTGTTTTTTTCTGTTTATTTTGATCTTCTATCACTGCTATTCTATCCGTAATCTAGTTCCCATATTACAAACTATAGTTTGGGGCTGTGTAAAATTAATGTCCTGTAATATTTATTTATTTATTATTTTTATTACTGCTGCTTTTCTAGTGCTGGCTGAAACGTTATATTCTAAAGTAAATAAATAAACGTAACTATGCCAGTATCCTGGGCCCAAACAGATCGTAAAGATTGTCCCAACCTACAAACCCGTACTCCAACATTTCGATCAAAAACCGGATGAATACAAGATTCTTCGGACGTTACATGTGTAAAGTTGAATATTAATTATATTGCACGTCTGTCGAGATAAGTAGGTACCGATGATGGGTGGGTATGTAATACTACCCACACTGGTGTGGTTGCAAAATGTTTTTTTTTTACTTTAAAAATTACCAGAAATCACCAACTTTATTCTCCTTGCTAAATAAGTCTTAATGTCCATGTGTGTGTATGAATGAAAATGTGAATCATATATAATTTGGTACCAGCTGTTAGAAAACTATATTTTTGGACCTGTTTCTAGGTTACTTACTCTATTAACTAAACTAACTAATCTCTGCTCAAGAGTAATGCATGCATCGATTTTTGTTCACCGAGACATATATAGTCAAAAATATAATCATGGCAAGTAGGTACATTATACATATTTTCAGGTAAATAGGTACAGTTGCCAGCACTAATAAAATATGTATACACTTCATAAGTTTGAAAAAGGTTTCTAATTAACATTTAGTTTTGGTAGATATGTTATCACATTGGTATTAAAGTGTGACATACCTATCAAACTTGAAAACAAAAGTAGTTAGAAATTATCGGTCAGTAATCGCTTCATTTTGAAAATGATGACGCGCAGGCTGTACATAGTTTTTTTTTTCAGGTAATCCACTTGCAATATATCGCTGATGAGAATGGTTTCCAGCCTCAAGGCTCTCATCTCCCGACTCCACCACCCGTTCCTGAAGATATCCAGAAAGCTATTGACTACCTTGCAACCCTACCACCCCCTACCCAGGATGCCAGTAATTACCTGAGGCGTCCTTAGTTTTACCTGGCTTTTACAAAAGCACCATAGGTAAGCCATATATGGCATGCTTGAACTACCCATGGTAAAACTATAAGTTTTTTATTAAAAAAATGTGTGTTGATTAATTACATACAATTATTTCACTTATTTGTATCGGTTATCTGTATAACTAATTTATGCTTAGAAACATAATGAATCTATTTAAAAAATTGTTATATTAGTTGTTAGGTATATAATTTGAGATCTATCTTTGAGGCTATCTTGTTGTGTATGACATTATAATTAAGAATATGAAGCTTGTTAAACTCGTTATTTTTCCTCAGCAATGTTTCGATTATACAACTTTTTATTCTACATTATACGTTTTGATTTTGCAATTTTTTTTCCTTATTTGCTCAACTAAACACTGAAATGTCTGGCGAGACCTGAAAGTTGTTTGTTCAACATTTTACACCCAACTTTGTGTGTTTGTTTTATAGCTTCTTCTTCTTATGTATAAAAATCGATTTGTGTATGTTCTATTTGGACTCCAAAACAGCTGGACCGAATATAATGGGACTTTCACTGGCAGATAAATAAATTAATAAATATCTCAGGACATCTATTTCACACATATCTAGCCCTTAACTAAGCAAAGCTTGTAATACGATAGAGCTATAGATATAACAGATATATATATCATCAGATAGCTGATGTTAGAAGTAGTAACAAAGGCTAATTTTTATTTAGGGTTCACGCAAACATTAAGACCAATAAAATCCAATATAAATACTAGATTTTATTTTTACACCACGAAAGGAAGAGTAGCTTTCTTGCGTGGTATTGGGATGCAATAAAAAAGGATTTTGGGAAATTTCCACGGGATGATGGGAACGATGTTCCGGGTGTTCCACAGGTACCTATGTAATAGAATACAAAAACACGTAGCCTTATTTATAATGTAGTCATCTCTGACTTTACTAATCCGTAAGCCATTGAAGTAAAGGTGTAATTGAAGACAATTTGCAGATTTTTATTAAATATGACAACATGCGTTAACTAGTGAATTTAATGAAATATATAGGTACTAAATAGGTACACCAGATCAAAACTAAACCTTTGGTACAAGATCATAAAACTGATAGACCACCCACACACTTTGACCCCAAATACTAACAGCCGTTTTTGCACCAACCAACCCATCTTTGGAGACTATAATTAACATAGTAAGATAATGATATGGCTGAATGTAATTGGTAGGTACGTATCGGTACTAAAGCTGGCGCTTTGAACAATTACATTGATACGAAACGCTGGTTCGTTTCGTATCAATGTAATCGTTCAAAGCGCCAGCTATAGTACCAAGAGAGTCCAAGTGCAAGTACGATACGCATATCAAGGGTTCTGACCCACATTACCAGGAAAAACATGCTGGTGTTTTTCATTGCTTTGTGGAACATTCGGTGGGTCCAGCTCATGCGATGGCCAATATTTATATAACATATGAATACTAGGCTTACTAGGATTTTACGTTAGAGCTAAAATAAAAATGCTTTTTTGTTATCTCATTTTTTTAGAGATAAATTACGGTTTATGAGATACAGCTCGCAAAAGGAACAAATAAACGGACGGACAGACGGAAAGCGTAGACTTAGTAATAGGGTCTTTTTGGCACCATTCGGGTACAGAACTCTATCAACGATTCTTTAAAGCTTAGAAAGATAATCTAGTCTTATTACAAATTCGAAAGTAACTCTGTTTGCTTGTTTGAATACCTTTTCACTACTAAATGGCTGAACGGATCTTAATGAAATTTGGTATGCCATGGCTACTTTGTACTGGGTACAAAGGTACTGGTACCTTGCGGGCGAAGCCACGGGCAAAAGCTAGTTCAACGGGAAAATACTAGCTGTTACCTGAGGCATTTCGTGCAACACTGAATTTGTTTAAAAAATCTGTTATTGTTACTCACTCTGAAGTCCTACCCTTATTCTACAAAACCAATCGCTTCACTATACTGATATCATCGCAGAATGGCCACTAGAAAACCAAAAAGCACCTATGGTGGCCATTTGGCGATGACGCATTGTCATAATGAAGCGATTGGTTTAGTAGAATCGAGGTTATGGCACTGATTTCTTAGTTGACTATGTCGTCTGGTTTTTCTTGTTTTTTTTCTGTGGGACCAACCATTATCTCTTCAAAGACTGCTATTTTTTATAAGTAATGAATTAATTGATGTACGAGTAGTTCGATACATTCTGTGATATGCGAACTCGACTTGGGCAAGAACCGGTTGGTTGACTTTCCCCAGCGTTCGTGTCAAGGTCGCGCAATGATCATCTCAGCATCTCTCGACTTCTCGGCATCAAGGGGGAAACATCATTGGTCACGGACATTTTGAAGGCCAGTCTCGATGAGCTATAAATCAACACTATAACATTTTATTGCCATGACCACTAACGATAGACAAAGTTACTAAGAATAGGTAATTGGAGGGTCAACTATTTAACTACGTATTGACATTGAACATGAATTATTGTTGGATAAATACCGAAATAAATTACGCAATTGATTTTAAAGCTAATTTCAAGGCTGACATAATTGTTTCGGAGTAGGCTCATGGGGCTGCCGAAATGACTGCATATGCTTACAGCAAAAGGGTACATGATGCCTTTGCTGGATTTTATATGTACAGGAATGTAGGATAAATAGGTGTTTGTGTGAAAATATTCACATTTAGGCAATATTGCCGTGGAATTAACTTATTAACATATATGTATTATGTTTTATAATGAACATAAAGGTTATCAAAGCTGTAGATTGCAAAACACCGATAACCTAGACGTACCTACCTACTCAGTTGTATGCCTATGTATGTAATCCGGCTCATCAGCGTGTGCTTAGTGTGTACCTTTGTTAATGTATTTAATTTATTTGGTTTTTGGTTAGTTCTAAGTGTATTTTTCATCGAGAGCTTTGTTTGCGCATGTTTAATACGGCTCTGCCTATAAAAAAGTTGCCTGGAATTATGACTCGTTTAAATACCTACTACCCAAATATAATTTATATTTTGTTGATATTCTTGTCAGAAAACAAAACGCTTTAATCAACCCTATCAAATTTTCAATTTGGTGGAGGTGAGTGTAACAGTATTCCATATATAAAATTATTTTTGACTGCTGGGAGTCAAAAATAATTTTGAAACAGGTGGTACTTAACGTCTGTAAAAATGACAATACTAAACCTCATTTTGCTTATGGTTAGCTTCCTGGTTTCCAACCAGAGGAATCATTAATAAGTATTGAATATTGAAGATTTCAAAATCTAGCTAGAATCAGGGCTATACACGCAAGTGACCTGTGATATTGAATGACACCCACTCTATTAGTCAGTTATAAGAAAGTTATTGAATAAAGATGGCGCAAGCAGTCTTAGCTGTGAATTGTATATATTATAGATCTACAGACATATTGATGCATCTTTTCACGAACAGCAAGCAGATGATCAAATATTGTTCCACCATTTTTTGTCTAGGTCTGCGTAATTTGTTTACCCAAGGCACAGAATGTCAAAATGACTTCATCTTATTACCATTTTACCAGCCGTTTTTTGTCTAATATAATATTAGTTAATAATTCGTTTAACTAAGATCGAAAATGTCAAGTGACTTCAACTTTTTATTGGCCTGGGTATACAGAAAGCGTGTAACGCTCGCCAAGATTAGAAAACCTAAACAACGTTACAGGATTACCTATATCACCACGTATACTGCAAGCTGACACACAATGGTTCTGGTTGTAATTATTTCAGTCAGGACAGGATAGAGCATGAAACGACATTGCTTTCCAGTCACCTTCAAAAAAGGTTATATCGTCAAACTACGAACTCTTTTTGCAAATTTAATGAATGGTACAAAAATCAAAGTGTAACCAGATTATGTATACTTTTTTTTATCACGAAACTCTCAAATTAACTGGTTTCAAAAAAAGTAACTTAATTGAGTCTTTTTGGATTGAGATCTTAGATCCTAGTGGAGGTTTATAATTGAGGCGACGATACGTGAAACAAGAACTGGATCTTATTAAGGCCAGCGCATAAGCGTAGTCATTTAGCGTGGCAATGCAGTCAGTGTTTTTCAGCCCGCTACCGTATGGACTAGTCTGAAACAGTTAAGTTACCTATAGACCGCTTGTAACGGTCCTTAGCGGTTTGTGGTAAACCCGACTGCTTTCCTTATACTCGTAGTACGTTAAATTGTAGGTATATATTGTTTGAATTAATTCTTATTTGTTTTAAATGAGAAAAAAAGGTTATTTTACGTAAATTTTTACCATAAAATAACAAAATACAAGCATATTAACCTAAGTTTTAGTTGAGTTCTTTTGTAATAGCGTTGAGGCTTTGATGCGCGAAAGTTTCGCTTTCAGTTCGACCAGACCTTTATCCTAACCACACATCAGTCATCCATCTGCCACTCCCAACAAATAAAATGTTAATGCAACAGCCGCAACGCCAAAATCTGTCTAAAGACATTCTATTGACTAGATGAGAATCCAATACGTTTTACATAACGCACGGAATGAAATCTTTTGTTGTCTGAATACCTATTCATGAAGGTGAATTTAAAGGATGGTGTAACATCAGCTTTTAGTAATATCAATAGAATCATGTTTTACTTTGTAGTTTACGCCTACATCGAATGTAACAATTATCTTAAAATAATTTCGCGAGAGTAGCCAATTTAAATGTTATTCTGTATGAAATCAGAGACCACCTATCTTTGCGATAGACACAAAACGTTTGACGTCTAATAAAATTACTTGTTAACCTTAATGGAACACTAGTAAAATGCCCAGGACTTCGTTCAACTATGTGAATTTATTAAAATCCTTTATTAGTGCATCCCTACAGTACGAATGGAAGCTATTCAGAAAATTTTAAGTCTCTAGGACCGCTGGTTTCAGCTGTGAATTAAATGTCAGTCAGTCAGTCAGTCTCACGATTATTTTGTATATTTCTATAAAAAACCTATTGACCTCATTAGCATGACTATATAATTAAGAAGTGTCTGGATTAACTCACATTAAAATACGATAAGTATAAATAGCTAATAAAATAATAAGTCGAATGACTGAAGCTTTGATTTCGGTTTTCGACAAGCATGGTATTTACATATATTAATCCACAATCAACTAAAAATTATATGCACTATTAAACAAACTATGTTTCAAGGAAGCAGGCCGATTATCTTAAGACCGTTACAAACACACTGGCTGCATTGCCACGCTGAATAGCTATGCTAGCTCACTTGTCTAAATAAAAACGAGCCCTTGGTGGCCTTTGGTGTCCCCTCAATCAAATGCCCCTCAAGATTTTTGATTGTAATAATTGTTATTGTTCTTAGCACTTTTGTATTTAAGCATGTCGATGAATGTAATCCTCTCTATTCAGAGGTAGCTGGCCAGGCGGATTTAAATAAAGTCCTTCTACCAACCAGAACAAGGATAGCAGCTTCTTACTGTGTGTTTTATAGCACCTTTCTGTGTCGATCAATCCAAGCGTGGTCATTATGGAAAGACTTTTGGATGAGCATCCAACAACGAACATAAATAGGCTGTTGATGTATGAATATATATATGTTCAACCACAAAAATTTTTGTTTTGTGTATTTCTTTATCTTATTAATATATCCAACTTTAACTATTTATTAAGTTATGCAGTCATAACTTAAAAAATATTAAAGGTTGGTCATAAATCAGAGTAAGTAGACAAAGTGCACCCGTAAGTAGTAGGTACAAAGAGTTTTATTTGAAATACATAAAATAAATAAAATAAAATAAAAAGAGCTTTAATCTCCACACAGATACAAGAAGTATACATAATAATTAAATAAAATAACTAATCTATGTTTAAATTTTATATGGACCGCCCTGAGCGGTAAAAGCCTCCTCCATGGATCTCCAGCCATCTCTATGTCTGGCTTTTTGTAGCCACAGCTTTCCAGCCATTTTGTCGATGTCGTCGTTCCACCTTTTTGCTGGCCTTCCTCTTTTTCTCGTTTTATCTCTGGGTATCCAGTTCGTAGTGATATGTGGCCAAAAAATAAATAACTCTACTTAAATAGAGTATATCCCTGGGGATCGAACCCGGGACCTCTGAATCTAAAATGTCTAGTGCCTTATGAGGGCATCGTCCCCGCCCATCCTCTCCGCTTTAAGCTTCAGATAGCTGTTGGCACTGCCCCGTACCCGGCGCATCATTGATGATGTTCTTTTGCGGGTCGCTTAGAAGTTGTCTACGCTTTATAAACTATTTAAGTTAGAGTTAGAGTTGAAAGAACATGAAACTTGTCAAAGTATGCAAATAAACACAATACAATACAATACAGCTGTTTATTTTTTGTATTTCATACATTACTCTTTGTACCTACTACTTACTACTTACGGGTGCATTTTGTCTTTTTACTACTGTCTAATTCAGAAAAATTATATACATAGGCGAGCTTAACCCTTGTAGAGTTTTCTAACAACAAACTCTTGATTATACAAAGAGGTTGTAATAAAATGGATAGATAATGTGTACCTGCATAGTATATATATTACATAAATAAAAATAAAAACAAGTGAAAGCTTGATATCTACTAATACATAACTCTACACAAAAAAAAACCTACTTACATAAAGCGATACAAATAAACTTACATACAAAAAATACATCAATGGTCTTCGATGGAGCGAGCTTTCTCAGAAGGCACTTTTTATTCTATTTTGTTGATGATAGCCAAGCGTTTGACAACCAACTCACTTGAAAAACAAGTAAAGATTTCTCTCCAGAAGAAGCGCAGTAGCGTCCTTCTATGTATTTATCTACACCGATCCGTCAGCCAATCGTGGTGATTATGGCGAAATCCTCCAGCTTTGAAGGAGGCTCTGTACAGCAGTGGACACTAATGCTGTTCATTATGAGTACATTTTGTCTGTCCTTATAATCTTTGACCAACATTAACATTTTCGTAGAATCATATGAAAAGAGTAAGAGTTAATTTCTATGCTTTTTAAATTAAGGTACCCTAGAGTAACATATTTTATAGGTACAAGTTTTGACAGAATGGAAATCGGTTATTGACATGCATTACGTCGCGCCGCCGAGTTTGTCTACATACGCGAGCTAATGTACTCACTGTTTACTTATTTCATAGATTTTTGCGACATAGCATTCAATTGTGAAATGAGGATCGCAGGGAGGTGGCTAAATCGTGCTAACTATAAATACATTTTTTTTCAGGATGAATGGCATCAGTCGACTCTCAGCCTCCTCTGCTCCTTCAACAACCACCCAAGTCTAACGAAATGAAATCTATTGTAAGTGAACCAAAAGTTATTTTATTATTAGTTCCACTGTGGCTTTAGACATACACGTGACCCAAGGGATGGGTCTTATTTAGGCAAGCGAATCAGCATAGCTACTCAACGTGGCAATGCTGTCTCCGGAATGCTTCCGTCTGGTCTGGTCTGGAACAGTTGAATTACTTATAGACCGTTTGTGACGGTCCTGAATAGCCCGACTGCTTCCTTAGACATAGTATATTTGTAGAGTTATCATTTTTTAAATATTATGGTAATATTAATTTAAAAACAATTTTTTTATCGCCTATTCCAAAAAAACCTAGATACGCGTTTGTCATAAGAAAAGCTATATGTTGATTTGAGAACATTAGTCGTTCCATATTTGAAGAATTATCTAATCCGGTTTTAATACATATTCAAATTAATGATACAGCTTCGCTCTTCACAACGTGATAAGTGAATAATCTATAGTGTACGACATTCACAATATTTGCATAAACGTTTGTTATTCGGAATGTGAATTTTCATTTTATGTCGACAGGTGTTAGCTTTGATGCTGGTAGCGGTCGCGTTCGCCGCCCCACAACCTCAAGCCCCGACCGAGCCCATCCCTATTGTGAAGGATGACAGCCAGGTCAACGGCGATGGCTCCTACTCGTACGCTTACGAAACCGGCAACGGTATATCCGCGGATGAGAAGGGGGAGCTGAAAAAGGTCGGCGACGTGGACGCTATCAACGTCCAGGGGGAGTACAAGTACCCTGGTGAGAACGGAGAAACGATCTCCTTGACGTACACGGCTGATGAGAATGGCTTCCACCCATCGGGATCGCACCTGCCCACCCCGCCGCCGGTGCCAGAGGCGATCCAGAAGTCCCTGGCGTACCTCGCCACTGCCCCCCCGCAGCCGGAAGCTACGCAATAGATTGCTCATTTTGTGAAAATATAAATACTCATTAATTATTATTGTTATGATAATGGAATTTTATACCGCAGTTGATCATTATACGTTTTGACTGCTATCTACATGTTTTACTATCCTGTTTAGATAACATAGACATCCATGTGTGCTTACACAACATTTTATATATTTTGTACGATAGTATTAACAACAGAAATTTGGATTTATCAACGTACCCAAATTGTTACTCACTGTTCGTAATCCCAAACATGCGGTAAATTAGACGTTTATTGTCGTAAATATTATAGTATTCTAACGTAACATATTTTTTAATTTTACTTTTAATTTTACTTTTACTTCTATTTTTTTTTGTACTTTTACTTTTATTAAAAAATAAACAAGATTTTTCGGTCACTGGACAGGCCCATATCTTCACAAGGAAAGTTTACCTACCCAAGTAACATCTCCGATTAAAAACATCAGCAGGTAAATTGACCACAGATATCAAAACACTCCATTTTAGATGGTTCAAAGAGCGTTTTAGTCTAAGCATCTTATCATAACTAATATCTACAGATCAAAGAAGCTTCCTATGTAACAAAAATTGATTGTTTATTGTTAGTTCTTAATTTAAGAATTGGAATTGTCTCTGTGAGCTTGTTCTGTATTGGCCACGTTTTGAAGGAGCCACTTACGCTTTGGCACTTTGTCTATGAGGGTTACTCCAGCGGACCATCTAAGCATTCTCATTTCAGCAACGTGGAGTTGATCAGACTGTAGCTTCTTAAGTATTCTGCACCGTATGTCATTTCGTGTCTAATTACTGTTTTATAGACATCTTCGGATCGCAGAGCACTCGAAGTAAAAACAAAAAGCACTACATCAATTTCAAAATTACGAAAGCAGCTCTTGCCAATGGGATATAAAGGGTGATAAAAAGACGCAGATTCTTGCAGGAGATACGTTTCATAAAACATCGTATAGAGACACAGATAAACATGACGAACTTAAAACCAATATTCCAACAGCTTTCTATGACTAACTATTTTTTTAACGCTAATTGGTAGACTGTCTTTGTGAAATCTACAAAATTCAGTCAAAAATTAAAATAGTAAATAGTAATAGTAAAATAATAGACTTGTACATAATAATAATTTAGCACGTTTTTTTATGAACCTATCGTGTCCCACTGCCAGGCAAAGTTCCCAATTACTTCCAAACGTCTCTTTGTAACAAGACACACTGCTCACCTAGTAGTAGCCTTGCCTTCTGAGCTGATGGTTGTGGGTTCGATTCCCAGCACAAACATTTGTGTGATAAATATTGATCTTTGTTCTGTTTGGTTGTTGTATTGTACGATAAGTATGTATTTACAAAATAAAAGTATGTTAGTATTATTTTCGTTCTTCTCGTATCTCGTATTCTCGTAGATGACGTTGTGTGAAATTAATGTCCTGTAACATTTATTTGTATTCTTAAAAGTACGTATAAAAAATGAGCACGCAAGGCACAATACATAACTACCTTCTGAAGTGTGGCTTGAAGCTCTAATTTAGCACCAAAGAAGAACATGACTTATGGTCGGATAAGTTAACGGATAAGTTAGTCTTATTTTGGTTTCACTCACGATATTTTTGCACCTATTCTGATGATGACGATGATGATGATGATTATAATAACCGTAGTTGGCTCATTGTGTTCTTGGCATCTCTACGACTCGCTCTTTAAGATCGCATAGTCAGATGTTGAATAAAGTACTACTTACTAATCTTTATTCATATAGAAGTTTTGGTTTTAATCAGTATAAGGAAAGAGTGTTTTTATTCCTTGATGCATCAAAGAATAACCGCCATTTATATATTTGATTAACATAATACTAAATATAGTGAAGTGGCGTGATAAATGTTCAACTAGATATAGGTACAGTCTCCTAAATTAATATGAATACACTTCCTATTTTTCAAAATGTTTTTGTATCACAGGTGGTCATTATGTATACTATTTATAATATTCAAACTGGTTGCGTATCCACATCTGTTAGTAATTTATGTCTTTCGCTCCGTCCATATCCATCCATTCATACTAGAAAAACATTATCAAAAAAGCCTTTACAAAAAAGTCCACTGCAGGCTATTTTCGTTCACCAAAGCAGTGCTATGGAATTCTATCGCAATATTTATAGACGCTCATATATGTAGTATAGTATATTACATTATGGTATATTTATCATACCCCGGATACCACACCATCCTATCGAATACCCCGGAAATGCGTATGGTCTTGTCGTGGATGTTGTTGGAGTCGACTAAGGAATTAAACCAGGAGATGGGTAACAACTACTACCTGAGTATTTATTCTTATGCCATATGTGGTAACTACGGGAAACACTCAACCTCTAGTTGTTCTCACATGGTCTAAAGAAAGGTAATTTTTAAGAGTGGACATAAAGGTACGAGTGGGTGACAGAGGTCCCGGGTTCGATCCCCAAGGGGAGTACAATATTGTGCTTGGTTTGGTTTGTGGTAGGACTATGTTTAAGTCCGTCTGGCTAGTTACCACCATCTTACCTAATTCGGTCGCCATAACAACAATTCTAAAAATTGTTGTGGAGGTAAGATAGCCAGTTCCTCAGTTAGTTGAGGATTCCGAGTGAAGGGCGCGGTGACCTGAGGTGGAGACCTTCGGCCTTATCTCTTCTTGTAACCAGGTGATATGAAGGCCAAGCGTTTCCCCGTCGTACAATAAAAATAAATGTGATAGACCAAATATATTTTGCAACATCTATTGACATTCTTAATTATTACACTTAATTATTTTCCAATTTGTAGAAAAAAATAGCCCAAACACAACGCTGGGCTGGGCATATAATAGTGATAATGTTTGAAAAACTTTGCGCTAGTGTAACTGCGCGGGATCAGCTGGTACAATTTGGTAGGTATTTAAGTGTGATATTTTTATCAGGTTTGAATATAAATGTAATGTCAAAATTAACGAGTGTCAAAGACGTGAATATAAAAGTAAATGATTCATCTTGAATTTTTTGAAATGTATACATTTTATTGCAGACGACTGTAAGAGATTATAGGTCATCAAAATAGGAAACGATGATTTATGTAGACATGCAAAAAATAACTTTTTGCGGTGACTGCTTGTCTGGTAGGGTTGCAAAAACTTGATTATGCATGCTTATAAAAATATATATATAAAAGTAGTATTGTATATATCTAAAAAGCCATTTTTGAAATTTTAAATAAGTGACAAGCAACAGCGTACTGTGAATGCTTGCAAAATTTCTCCTACCCTTTTGCTGGGTTCTTATTTTAATCAATAAATAAATTAAAAAAAATAAATTTAAATAAAAATATTTTTATATTAACTTAATTAAATAGAAATAAATTAATAATAAACAATGTCCAGGTTTACATAGTGTTCTTGGTCGCCAGCAGTAGGTGAAGTGTAGGATGTAGGTGCAGGTCTTTCAAACGAGCCCAACCCAACAGTACCCCATGGAGTCTATAGGGTCAAAACTCGATTGAAAGCCTGCATGATGAGTGAGTCATACCTATATATATATAGCTATGACTTGTAGGATGCTATTGGTGCCACCCCAAGTTCTGCTGAGCAGCGAGGCAGTTTTCTTGCTGATGATGGCATGAAAGCCATCAACCCGCGCCTCTGCAAACATAGTGGATGCACTGCAGAAGCGAGGCGGGGCTGACTCGCTTCTCCAACATCCTAAAGCCATTGTTGTATTGGACACGCAGGGCACTGAGCGATCTTTCAGTAAAGCTGACCCACAGGCTGCTCGTGTAGAATGATTGGCAGTAGGCTTTGAAGAGTATGATTTTCACTTGCCTACTGCAACGAGAAAACCTGCGTGCCAGCATATGACTCCGGACCGCCAATGCCCTACGTTCCCTTTCAATGTTCATCCGGTCTTCAAGTTCTTCGGTAAGGTAGTGTCCCAGATGTAATATACAGTGTATACAATATAATAGACCATTAATGACCATAATGTAATAGACCAATTAGCTGTGGCGGTCCCGGCTTAAGAATCTAACCCTCAAACTTAGCCCATGTATTTCGTAAAAGTATAAGTTAGAGATCTCACCCGAAGAAAGGCTGCATTTTCCTTCTGTGTATTATCTACACCTTGACTGCGATCACCAATCTGCCTGCTAAGAGTGGCTAGTGGCTATAATGGCAAAATCCAGTTTTGTAAATACATACCTACTTCATGCAATACAACACCCAAAAACAGAACAAACATCCATATTCATCACACAAATGTTTGTCCTGGGTGGGAATAGAACCCACAACCTACAGCGCAGAAGGCTGAGCTACTAACAACTGAGCTGTGAGGTTTGTGTAATACATACTTGGTAGCCAGTTCTTCAGCCTGTTGAGGATTCCGGGTGAAGTGCGCTTCCACCTTCGGCCTTATTATAACTTAAAACCAGGAGATGAAATCCAAGCGCTTCTTCGTACAATATTGGGATGACGGTCTCATCCTCAAAACTCATGAATCGGTATAACCCCATATTTTCATGAAACCACTTACTTTTTTCGGGCTCTTTTTCTAATCCCGTATTTTGAAAATTTGCCGTTTCATTGTGGTTATAATCATATTTCTCAGCAGGAAAAACACATGATAAACCATTACAAAACAGAAATATAGAGCTCAAAATGTCGTGTCTCAGGAAAACCAAAGTATTTCTCGTGTACTTACGCGTTAACAGTAGGTCAAAGCTGGAGAGAAATTAGTTCATACAATGAGTCTCGGGAAAGAGGTTATGTTCGGGTGATAATTGATAAAAGAATGTCCGTTGGTATTTTGACACAATTTGATTTACGTTACACAATTCTTGCCTTCTGGGAAAGCCAAGAGGTAAAAACTAGCCCATCTTATTAAAAAAAAATAACATTCCAGCATGCCATCCAAAGAACCGTGTTTTTACCTGATAGCCATAACCTTGGTTTCAAATTAATCTCAGGGCTTTAATATCCATAACCAATGGCTGGCTCAAATTATTCGTGTATGGGTTAATTAGTAAGCCATTCTAGTGATCACGCGTATGTGTGTGTGCGCATGACCCTAACGTAGACACATACATATTTTTGTAGTATTTATTGTGACGTGCCATATGGTGCAATCGCATCCAGAGGTGGAAGGCGCAACTGACCCAGGCGTATATATACCGATAAGCACTCTTAGATCAACATTGTCTTCAGCCGACCGACATCCTAGTACAAACATGAAGACCATTGTAAGTGCAAGTGATAGTGTACACATCATTTTACGAAATGTAAAGCCACTTGTGAGAGCTGCAATTTTCTTAGCAATTCTTGTGATGTGATAAAAGCTATGCCCTTGACTTCATAGCTCTGTTGGACAATATTGTGCGTGGAACTGGGACTTTTAGTCATATACGCCTACGATGCAGATGAAAGTGGCTTCCTTCGTCGGAATAGTACATTAAAATCTACTCCAGCCGAACTTCATATCATCATCACAACCTTCCATACTTGTGCTTATACCACCCACCAACATGATGTGCTAGTTACATCCTGGACCTTTTGGCTATATCGTTTGCCCATCATCATCAAATAAAATTGCTGAAGTGTTTTTTTTTTTGGTTGCAGGTATTCTTAGGTTTCCTGGCCGTGGCCTGCGCCGCTCCTCAGTCACCAACAGAGCCGATCCCCATCCTCAAACAAGAGAGTGAAATTAACCCTGACGGCTCATACAGTTATTCCTATGAGACTGCAAACGGCATCGCCGCCAGTGAGGAAGGAAGTTTGAAGAACATTGGAGCTGAAGAACCAGCTTTGCAAGTACAGGGTCAGTTCCAGTACCCGAGTGAAGACGGTACCAACATTCAGCTATCGTACATCGCTAATGAGAACGGCTTCCAGCCGCAAGGTGCCCACTTACCTACCCCTCCTCCCATCCCGGAGGCGATTCAACGTGCCCTTGCCTACATTGCCACAGCTCCTCCCCAGCCTGAGAGGCGCTAAACTAGTATCCAACTTCTAGGCTAATATTAGTATAACAAATCCCACTTGTTACTTTACCAACCACTCAACATTGTAAGGCATGGCAAAATGATTTGCGTAGTTACAGAAGCTCGTACCAAATGCCGTTATCTGTTTTAGAAGGTTTTAGTGGTGTTTAAGTAACGATGTTGTAATAGCTAATTATAAACGACTTCTTATTTTTGTAAATATACCACTATATAAATACTTATTGCTTTATTGATGAATTATTAACCAGTGTTGATTTTAGATACTTCTTTATAGTGAATGTATCACTTATTTTCTATACCTTATAGTAAGGTCAGTGCTTAGATAGCTCAAGACTCCTCAGCAGCCCGTTACTGACTTTTTATTTTCGAAGGCCATACATACTGGCCTCTTTCTGCATGTACTAAAATACTGTATGGGTGTCTGATTAGGTAACTATGAGCTATTACCTGTTTGAAGAAACAACACAGGGGGATCTTCGTAAGTATCATTTAATTTTAATTTATTAATTCATTTAAAATGCCATCTATCAATATTAACAAGAACTAACTTAATACAAAAAGCATTAAGATACTTAAATAAATATTAATTCAAACAAGATAATATCGGTGTATTCTCAATTGGGAAGATGGCGTTGTAGTAAGGAATAGTGATAGGCGAGTTTTTAAAACTTTATGACAGGTTGGCTTGGTATGATTTGAGTACCATTACAAAAGAGTTAGGTCGTGTTTTCCTAGTGTTATTACCACCGATAGAGAATATTGAAAAGATTTCAACGCGCTCCAGCGTTGTTTAAAGCTTGTACCATTTTCAGTTTATTTTTATTTATTTTGGTTGGTATGATTTAAGTACCATTACAAATGAGTAAGGTCGGGTTTTCCTAGAGTGTAACTGATAGAGAATTTAGTAAAGACATAGAAAAAGATTTCAACGCGCTCCAGTATTGTTAGTATTGTAGCTTGTACCAATTTTAGTTAATTTTGATGTGTTATGGGCTAGGTGTGGTCCACTTTCCTTCTAGTGGTCGTTCCCGGGCATAATCCTAAGCATCTACGATATATTTCAATAGAAAATCGCATGGTTATAAATAATCATACGTATTGTTTAAATAAACGTACGCTACTCGTGAATGATATCATATGTAGGTATCTTGCGTGATTGGTGTCTAGAGATGGTATTAAAGCTGACCCTGGTGACCCAACGGTCTTCACTGGTTATATTAATAGTGTATTCATAGTTGCTGACATTTGAACATCCAAACTAGTTTCATACACCCACAGAAAACATGTAATTGCAAACAGTAGACAGCACAATTTGGAATATCGTATATTAATCTTCTAATAAACGCTAGAACCTCAGCATGTAGAAATAAACTGAACACAATACAAAAAAAAGATTGGTATTTATTTACGGCGCTTCAGCTCACACATTGCCAGTTATAAGTATTTTTTTACTGTAACGATTATTCTCACAGATTTTTTATTTTACTTCACTGAGTATTCTATTTCCCAATCTGCCTTAGGTATATCTCATAACATCTAAAACATTCAGCCAACAATCTAAAAATAAACACATAAATACAGTCTTTTAAAGTTAAACAGAAGAAACCAATGATGGCAGGGAATTAAGTAGGGTCAACGATGTCATACGTACCATCTTATTACTGTAAAATTCAAATTAAAATAGAATTAGAATATAATGAAATTAGTGAGGCCCATCTGATCATCAAAACATCACTCGTAAAAAATCCAGTAAAAAACTTTTAGCTTGCCTTCTTTAAAAAATCTCATACAAGATTTAGCCAACAAGCTTCATAATGTTTTTTTTTTTATTTTATTGTATGACGGGGAAGCGCTTGGCCTTCATCTCACCTGGTAACAAGTTAAGATAAGGCCGAAGGTGGAGGCGCACTTCACCCGGAATCCTCAACAAACTGAGGAACTGGCTATCTTACCTCTGACTGCCGGAACACAACATTTTTCGAAGAATTGTTATTATGGCGACAGAATTAGGTAAGACGGTGGTAGCTAGCCAGGTGGACTTAAACAAGATCTTACCACCAACCAAACCAAGCACAATATATTGTACTCCCCCTGGGGATCGAACCCGGGACCTCTGGATCTGAAACCGGTGGGTTGAACCACTAGGCCACAGAGGCGGTTAACTAGTGTAACTAGTGTAGTCAAAGTCTTATCACAGATCATTGAACAATTTAATGATACATTCAAGTTTAAGTGGCATTACTGCTTACAGTCCGATATCTTTAATGTGCCTTTGATCAAAGCCTAGGTTATTTTCCAGATATCCGACAAGTATTTAGAAGGTCAACTAGAATATTCATTTAGGATATGGGTACCTACTTCTCTGGGCGTTGTTCTCAGAATAATAAATGTTAATAAATTTAAAACAATTTTAGGAATCTAAATAGTATATTACGCTACGCTATATATAGTAATAAAATACGCGAACACTACCTAGTGGTATAATGGTTTGCCCATCAGTATCAGACCCATAGGTCGTGGGTTCGATTCCAAGGGTTTGTTTTTGTGCTTGGTTTGGTTCATGGTTGGTAGCACCAACCATGCTAATGCTATCTTATCTTAATCTATTGCCATAAAAACATTTCTAATTCTAAACAATTGTTTTTATGGCAACAGATTAATATATGATACTACTAGGAGACGGAACAGGCAAGAAGCCCATTCTGCTGTTGCAAATGCAACTCTTGCCACTTTGTTACGCAGTAAGGTACACAAAACCTTACTGCGAGTGTGACCTAACATCCAAAAATAAGATGACTTATGAGGCACTGCATTGCGGTTGTTAACTTGAAGTATATTATATGTTTATATATAATATACTTCATATTACTATATTCACTTGTATTATGTGTATTATACTTTGCGTGCCCATCATTTCACTGGCAACCATAACCTTCAATCCGCAACACATCAATGCTGCTTGGCGACCAAAATAGTTCTTCTAGGGAACGAGCCCTTTCAAAAGGAGCCTTTTTCATTTATACTAAGAGTAGTAGAGCTATCCACAAGCTATTATTAGTAGTCGATATGAAATATGGAAAATAGACCATAGAGAATGCCCTATAATCTCATAAATGCTGTAGGAGGTAAGGCACAGGCTAAAGCACTATGCAATGGGTAGCTAGAATGGCTAGACAGGCTAGAATGATATAGTCTATGAAGGATAGCTATCCCCATTGGTACTACTAGGTGGAGGTACCTACAAGTAGGGAAACTTGGAGTATGCAAGTCCAGAGTAGATAGGTTCCTTTACAAGCGAAGTCTTCTTAGGCCATATATAGATATGTTAGCAAAAGTTTACATAAAAGTCTAGTTTAGTATAGACTAGACTAGACTTTTATGTTAGCTTTTGCTGGTCAAACGCTTGGCTCAATCGCCAATATAAAATAATTGTAGTAGAAATATAAATACCAATGATATATATGATAAGTATTGAATCACCTGTGTGTGTAGTAGTGGGATTATCTTCAACGATATTCAGAGGTTTAGATGTTCCACCAAGCATCGAAAACTTTAAACATCGTGGTGCACCCTGAGATGGCCAAAATACTTGGGAATGATGAAATAATTTTGCTCTTCTGACAGGGCATTTTAAATCGACAATTGCTTGGGGAAAAGTGACAGGGGCTTTAGGAAATTAAAGTGAATAATTATGTTTTAAAAACTAAAAAGAAAACCGACTTCGATGAAGATTATAAACAATTTCGTTTACCTGGATGACGTATCTTTTCCAATTATTTTGATGACAGATGGACGGACAGACAGACAAGCGCGTGATCCTATAATAAAAGAGGTCCTTTTTATTTCTTACTTTTGAGGTATTACACCCTTAAAATACCCAAATCGCTTCAAGTGTTTCTACAATATTTGAATTTCTCAAGGATTCCATCATTAGATCCTGACTTGATGACGATGGAACCACCTGTGAATGTAATAGGACCCCTATCAAACAGAAAAATAAATTTACAAATCGGTCCAGGCGCCACAAATTAAGAACTTGCTCCTTTTTTTGAAGTTGGTTAAAACACCTTAGAAAACAGCCTAGCTATATTCAATTAGTTTCAAATATACGTGTTGGTAAGCCTACCACGTATGTTTGAAACTAGTAGACTATGATGTTCACAGTTAGGGGGGATGGAGGTGGGGCAACACTACTCAATCCATACTAATAATATAAATTCGAAAGTGTCTCTGTCTGTTTTTTTTTTACGTTTTCACGGCTAAACGGCTGAACGGGTCTTGATGAAATTAAGTAAGAAGATTTATTGCGTTTACGAACACAACATAGGCTACTTTTTGCTTTAAATAACAACCTTGCAGGGGGTAAAATAGGGGATGACAGCTTGTGTGGGCAATTCATAATTCCGTAAGTTAGAGATCTGAAAATTCATATTTAGGCTTGTAAGAAGTAAATAAATATTTCTTAAAATTTTCTTGCTTAATCATCCCCAAAGTGGGTAAAATAAAGGAAACACGGCTAAACGGCTGAAAGGAACTTGATGAAATTTGGCATGAAAATAGATTGTATTCTGGGAAAGAATGACTGAATGAAATGAGACTACTTTTATATGGTTAAGGCAAAGCCGCGGGCAAACATTTTAATAACATATTCATTCAATAAAACATTTTGAATACGCAACGACCCAAAAATAAAAAAACTAGACACCCGGATTGAGTTTTCTTCATCCAAATTGTACTCCTACCAAAGTCCGATGCCAAACAGTTTGCTGTCTTGCGTCGGTGCGCGGGAGAGCCAGTGCTTTCTGGGAAAGCTCATTCCATCGCAGACCTCATATTTGCTCTAGCCTAAAGCTAGACAAGCCAGAGGTAAGCAATAGAGGTCAAGAGCTAACCCATTCAATATTAAAACATTGTGTTTAAGACTGTACAGTTTTTCGCTGGCACTGACATCATATTGGCGATCGCAATGTTGGTGTTGTGTAACTAAAACGGATGCTTATCTGATGATTTATATTGTGAGGAATGTATTATCCAGAAGCATTTAAGTTGCCTTAAATGAAAGGTTCTATTCGAAAGCCAAAGTTAAACCGTTAATGATGTTGTTCAACATTTTTCTGAAATTTACGAAAGTAAAATATTACAACTATTCAGATTAAATATATTTAATTAAGGATTTGTTAAAAACTGCACAAGTTACCCTGTAGGTACACAAAAAAAATCCTTAAAATAGCCTAACTACGGTTCCTAATAACTAAATTGTAAAGTTTATTCAGCTTTCCAGCTTCCTCCGATACATGACATGTTAGAAACCTGTTATAGCCAGATCTGCCAGAAACTAGTGTTGGATGAAAAGTCGTTTTCTAGAATACACAATGATGATTATGTATGATTTTATCAAGATATTTACCTTGTTATAATCTCTGAGCCACGTTTGTTAATTGCTATTAGAAAATAATAAGGCCACATCAACAAAATTTACAAATTGAGACATTTATTCAATAAAAAGTACAATGAAACTAACTATGTACAAAGGAATCAGTCAGATTACCTAAGGAACGTTACAAACGGCCTATAGGTAACTCAACTGTTCCTGACCAGTACCAGACGGAAGCGTGCCCAAGACACTGGCTGCATTGCCACCCTGAATAGCTATGCTAATTCGCTGGCCTAATTAAGAGCCAGCCCTTGGTCACGTGTCGCCTCAATCAAAAGCCCCGCAATATTTTTGAAAACCCGGAGGGCACCGGCTCCCCAAAATGTATGTTACAGGACATTTAGCTCCAAACTAAGCATATAGCTTGTACTATGGGAACTCGATTACGGATATAATACTTAAATACTTTTTTTTTGTAAATACATACTTATCATGCATATTATTTATTATGTGCAATGAAACTAGCTTTTTTCAAAGGAAACCTTTAGTAATTGTTAGTGATTGTAGGTCACATTTAAAATTAAAATAATTAAGGGTTTCTTGACACCATTGTCTTTAAATTTGTATAGTTAAATTCATAACATGCAATTTGCTGACCCAAGGCCTCAACTATTTTCTGGCTATTTTCTTCCCAGCTAAAAGACATTGGTAGGTTCATAGGGTAGCATTTACTTACGTAAGATAACAATAAAGGGATTCATATGTGCTTATTTTTAAAACCCATTCATGTTCACTAAGCTTCCTGTAAAATTTGAGGGTTTTGCCATAATGATCACGCTTGGTAGACTTTTTGGTGATCGCAATACAGGTGTCTGATAATTCACAAAAGTAAGCTGCGGTCCTTTTTCGGTTAAAACCCCTTAGTTAGCTTTTGCGACATCTCCCCCCTCAGCACGGGGCGGGGACTTTTCTGTCCTCTGTTTTTATCCACCATCGGGAGACAAAATGCTCTCAGAGGTGTATAAAAGCAGAGGACAAAAATGTATCCCCTCCCCGTGCTGAGGGGGCTGCGGGTTGAGTTGGAGGGGTTATTCTTACTTATTGCTTTCATGGCAAATTAGCAGAGTAGTTTTTGTTGTAATAATTCCACATCACAATGATTCCACAGCATCCAAACTATGTTGTTTGGTAACCAAACTAGTGAAACGACCTAAACCTTGATCTCTTAATCCCGTGGGAATTTTATTTTTATTTAGACGGCCAAGTAAGAACGTTTTCCCATTCAATGGCAAGTCCGATTGAAAATATTTTTTGCCGGTACGAACCCATACCTATACAAACACTCTTTTGCATTTTTGGTTGTTATTGTGTTTCAGAATAGGTAGCGCAAGCAGATTGTCCCTATCTTTTTACACCTGCAAAATTTATTTTGAATAAGACTAACCATTTCGAAGATGATGATATTATAGCCAGACGGACTTAAACAAAATACTACCACCAACCAAACCAATATAAATATAATAAATACTGATCACACCAATGTTTGTCCTGGGTGGGAATCGAACCCACAACCTACAGCGCAGAAACCGGAGCTACTACCAACAGAGTTATGAGGCTTGCTAATGAGATGTCAAACATCACCATTAAGTAGACTTAACTACGACCATATTGGACTGCGCCCTTATTCTGTATGACCAATCGTGTCTTAACCGCCCGCGTTACGATATCTGCATGGAATCATCGTATTGACATATCGTAACGCGGGCGCGATAAGACACGATTGGCCATACAGAATAAGGGGGCTGTGCGTTGATTGTCAGTTAGTCATACAGTCCACTAAAGGACAATTTTTTATATTTAGATAGCAGCAGTAGGGTTCCATCCATACAACGCCGAGGGATGCACTAGCTAAATTGAGGACAATCTTGTTCCTGATTCGTTCATATATCTTATTCATTATTTTAATTAGAATTGTAAGAATAGTAGAGCTCCTTGTGAAAGGGCTCGTCCAGGGAAGTACTACCACCATTTGAATTTCGGCCACCAAGCAGCATTGCTTTGTTTTGGTTTGAAGGATATGCGTGCCGGTTATATTACGGGCACGCGAGGATTAACAACCTTATTGCCTCAAGTTAATGGTTACAATGCAGTGCTGCGTAGGTCATGTTATTTGTGGATGGGACCTACGCAGTAGGGCATTGTTGGTTGCCGATATGCACTTAACATCAGCTCTGCTTGTTTGTGCCATCTCAAGGTTGTAGGAAAAAAATACTTATAACTTATGGGGTTAAGCCAAAATGCTTATAAAGTACAAATGATACCATTTATAGAATATGTTATTATGGATGGTGATTAAATTTATAATTTTATGCTGTCTAGTCTGTTTTGTTTGGGTATTGCCATTAGTGATGATAATTAAGCGATGAGTAATAAATATTAAACTAACTTTTGCATGCGGCATCGCATGGGACCCGTATAAAAAATATGAATATTTTATTTCCAAAACAAATATGAGCGATAATCAAGAAAAATAGCACAAAGTGGTGACAGAAGGCATGAAACCCAAGGCATGGAAAAAAACGATGGAGACAGCTTATCAGATGGGAGGAAGATCTGAAATACGACAGGTCCAAATTGAAGAAGAGTTGCTTAAAATATGAAAAGCGTCAGAGGTGGCCTAACTAAATAATATAATAAATAAAATGAAAAATGTTAATGTTTTATTTTATTAACAATTAACTAATAAAATAAACAATTCCTTTCACAAAACTAGAAGGTTCTTAGGGATAAATTTTGACAATTAGGTACTGTCAGAAGCAAAAAGATGTCAAAAAGACACTGAAAACCAGACAAAAATGTACAGAAATTAAAGATCCATTCAGTAAAATGTTGTTATTTTTAACATTAAAAATAAAAATTTGATAATATGTTTATAAATTCACAATATATAGACAAATATTGTGAATTTATAAACATATTAGCTATTACATTTTTATTTGTAATGACAAAAATAACAACATTTTACTGAATGGATCTTTAATTTCTGTCTGTTTGTTCTGGCTTATCTCCAAAACGGCTAAAACGATTTTTCCAGGAGTAACATGAGAGGTTTTTTTTAAATTAGGCTTTTTTTAATTGAGGCAAAAAAATGCCTTGCCATAAACAAGATTTTTTAGAGATCCTTCCTTTATTGGTATAGGGGTGCACTATAAAGGATTTTGGGAAATTATCACGAGATGACAGGAACAAAATCCCGGGCTGTATCTATTATTGTTATAATAAATCTATTTTTATTACAATAATATCAGTCCAATACTGTACATTGTTTAACCATAATATTCGTATATCTGGACCAACAGCTTTCGACTTTACCCTACTGATTATCAAATGGAAACAATGTATACCTATGATAGATCCAAAGGACAATGAGCGTTAATTAGAAGGTTGACCATCCTAGGCATATCTCCAGCACATATGTAAAGAGTGCTTTTTCTAACTTAGCGCAACTTAATAAATTAATAGATTAGATGTATTTTATTCAATTAAAATCGTCATTAATTTGTAGTTAATTTTACTTCAAAATTCGATTAATCAACAGGATATTTTAGGATAATTTTAATCTTTAACTAAACCGCCTGTTCGTATTCGTGAAGAATTTCGAACTTGTTAGTATTTCAATGATCCATTTATCTGAAATCGAAGCTCATATTAAATATCATATTAAGTAATAATCTTAAGAATCGACCCTCAACTCGATCTGCTTATGTCATCAAGCCGATTAGGATCTCACCAAAAGAAAGGCAGCAGCATACTTCTGTTTATAATCTTACGCCTATTATCTTGCAATTACCTATCCGCCTGACAAACGTGGTGATTATGGCAAAACCTTTATATAATAGAACACAGTAGTAGACATCAATAGGCTGAAAGACGAATTAACCATCTAGACAAGACCTATTCCAAAAGCTGGGAGCATGTAGGTAATTTTATATTATTTGCTGCTAGGATATACATTTTAGGTAAAGCTTATTTTTGATCAGGTACATATATGTTAAATGTAGGTATTATGTAGTAAAAAATATAATGTTGTCTTTTTATTCTCATATTTATTTGTCTAAAAACAGCAGTCCATGCGATATAAATGCTAATTATGTAATAACAGATCAATGACACGCGAAATATCGCGACCGAATGAGAAATTACTATAAAACCAAGGCCACCGGCATGGAGTCAATACCCTCGTATATTGAAAGCTTTTTTTTAATAGCTAATAGTTTTGATATAAAAGCATTAGACATCCTTGGGATGTTACCTGTTGTTTTTGGGAATCACACAGAAGTAGATCTCAGCAAAATGAAATTCTTGGTAAGATTTTAAAAACCATAATATAAGGCTTTGTTTTCACTTTATTATAATCTACTTTTTAAGTTACTTTTTTGATATCAGCACAAATTTTAACATGAAAAAAAATAATTGATTTAATACACAATATGTGATAACCATAATCTAGTTTTACAAAATACTCTAAAATTAAATAAAAAAAAAATACAGCGATGCCTGCGGCAAAATGTTTTTCTCACGATAATTGCATGTATATATTCGATAATTGAGATTAATTTTTCATGTTGATGTTTAGGTACTTGCTCTGTGCGTGTGCGCCGCTAGCGCCGCCTCCTTCGGATTCCAGGCTTCGCCCTGGCAGCGCAACCCTCAACAGGTCGGCCAAGCCTACGCTTCAGCCTCGGTGAACGCACCCAGGCCTTCCTACGAAGCCATCCAACAACCTTTCGTGAAGGCCTTCGGTCAAAGCAACGCCGCCCCTGTGGCCCCAATCGTCACTGAGACCTTCGTGCCCACCGCCCCCTACGAAGCCCCCATCGCCACCGTCTCCAAAGCAGTCTTCGCCGCCCCCATCGCCGCCGCCAAAGCAGTCTTCGCCGCCCCCATCGCCGCCGCCAAAGCAGTCTTCGCTGCTCCCATCGCCACTGCCAAGGCCACCAACTACGCCGACAAGGAGGCTAAGGCTTCCATCCTCCGCCTCGACAGCGATGTTTCCGCTGACGGTTTCAACTACATGTAAGTTATAATGCCAAGCTTAACATAAAGACAAAGATGAACCGTGTTTTAAAGCAAAAGAAAAAAAACCTGCATTTGTGTCTATGAAGGATTGAAGACGATGATAGGGAGAACCGTGATGCGGAAAATCCAATCCAGAACAGATGGAAATTGTTAATGGAAATACACTACCAGTCTTTCGCATACTTCCGTCTGGTACTGGTCTGGAACAGTTTGGTTACCTACGTTTGTAACGCTCTTATAGGTAATCCAACTGCTTCCCTTGTACATAGTAAGTTTAATGGTACATATATTTTGAAATTGTTTGTGAACAGATATTATTGCTATTCCTGTCTACATAAATATATTTAGTTTATTTAAGTTGTCTTTGAACAATGTTTACATTTTTCCAGTTTTGAGACCGAGAACGGAATTGCTGCCCAGTCTAACGGAAACCTAAAGAACGTTAACAACGAACAAGTTCTTGTAAGTTTATTTCATTAATTTTATTGCGATATTAGCGAGGCAAGTTTTCTGTAGAAAACTTTCGCTATACAGAGGCTTTCATAAAGGTCGATTAAAAAAAAGTTTGTAACTAGGTTTTTTTTTGTTTTTGACATGGAGACGGTACAAAAATGCAGCCCACCTGATGTTAAGTGGATCTCTTGCCTATAACAACCTTATTGCGTGGGTCACATCAACAAACCTGCGCTGCATTGCATTGCGCCCGTCAACTTAAGGCATAAAGTTATTAAGCCTAGTGTGTCCGTAAATTCACCGGCAAACAAAACACAGCGAAGCTGCTTGGCGGCCGAAATTGGTATGGTGGTAGTACTTCCCCGGACAACACAAGGAACTCTACTACTCTTAAGTATCTAGATCTTGGATGTCTGCGCACACTCACCGTATCAAGGAATAATCTTAATTCCGATGACAATCTGGTGATATATACACATATATCCGGCAATAAAACCCATGACCTCCAGATAAATAACCGATACCTCGACCACGATTCAACGGAGGCTAGTACATACCTATATTACCCATCATTGGGATACGTAAATGTGCTCGAGAATTTCCTCCATCATCATTGAATAATAGCATTGAGTAATGGTTTTTTTGCAGGGCTTCCAGGGTTCATTCCAGTACCTCACCCCCGAAGGCACCCTTGTACAGGTCTCTTACGTCGCTGACGAGAACGGCTACCAGCCCAAGGTATGTACCTAATTTGTATCTTACGTTACATTATAGTCTGTGAAATGACTTCGCAAATCACTCATACCAATAGTATGATGTTAGTTAAGAAGCGTTTGTAACTAATAACGATATATTTTTTCATAAAAAAATAATAAAACTGGTTTACACACCTCAATGATGAAGGATTAATATATTAGCAAAACAAGATGGGATGAGATAATCATATAAAAATACATCTTTTCGAGCTAAAACATTCGTGTTGATGACGAAATTACATAAGTTATTTTTGAAAAAAAAAAATTGGAGCCGACTTCACATCTAAAAACTTTAAAATAACTCTAAAAGTAAGTTCATATAAGTTAAAGGTGGTGCCATACAATATGTATGTGTTGTTTTGATTGGCAATTCGGCACCAACTTCAATTCATTTTATTTATTTCATTACATTATATTTACAATTTTTCAAATTACATTCCATTTTTTTCATTTTAAATTACTTTTCTTTAACTTTTTTTTGTTTAACCTACGACACCACGACGTATACGCCACTCTATTGAAGAGTCGTGTAAGGGTACCTAAATAAATGTTAAGAAAAGGTTCCTACTATGGTTCAGTGTAGGGTGCACAATGTCATGTCATGTGAAAATATTCTATCAAATTGGTTGAGAAATGAGTTCTGAGGTAACAAACATAAAAAAGCATACAACTGAATTGATAACCTCTTATTTTTGAAATCGGTTAAAAATGAGGCCCTTTACCACATCGAAATCGTCGTCATCGTCGATAAGACGTCGTATTCAATAGATATAGCAGAACATAACAGAGATCCAGTTGTAAGGTGGTAGAAAACTGCGAAACCCAGTCACATGTCAGCTAATTGATTTGAGATTACACTTGACTAAAAGTTTGCTGATATTCGATTTTTAGTTGACTGACAGATAAAGCAAATCGATTTTTTTATACCCCATTTATGTGTATTATCGCTTATTACTGGTTGAATGTAAATGTAATACATCTCTGACAACACGCATGTGTGTGTGATTGGATAAGTTATTTCATATTCATATTCACATTAATATTCATTTATTGCATTCCATAAGTACATAAGATGTTCAAAAAGTTACTGGTAACATTATGGACCCTGTTGGGCACAGCAATTTGTAGTAGAGAGGACGACTGCGATATTACAAGATGAAAATTTATCATTTAAATAATCGTTTATATTTTAATAACATTTAGTATATGTTATATAATTAATAGTTGTTTAATTTGTGCTATAAATTGATTTTCAATTTTTAAATCTTTAATTTTGTTTGGATGTTTATTATATATTTTTATTGACATAACATGGGCATTAGATGATTGCAAAGCTAAACGTGAATGTGAATGAAGATCTTTTTTGTGTCGTAAACTGTAAGGCACTGGAATTTCTGTAGGCATACATCTATATACGCACTCAGGTAGATAAATAGAAGTTAAACAGTTATTAATTTGTCAACTGTATTTCAGAGTGACCTGCTCCCCGTGGGACCCCCCACTCCTGACTACATTCTCCGCGCTCTTGAGTACATTCGTACTCACCCCGCAAAGGAGGAGAAGTTATACTAAGTCCTGACCAATACCACCAGGATCCACCCTCGAAACAGCGACTTGGACTGAACAATGAAACGGATAACAAGCAATCAGGGCATTTGCAATAAACTTATCTAATAAAAAAAAATGTGCCATACTGAGTTGTGTTCTTTCGAGCTGCTTTCCCTCTATAGTAGGCATTACCATGATCTAGAAAACGGCTAGTAGATGACTTGGTAGGTACGTAATAATCATACCAAGGGGACAAAGTCCGAACGGTCACAAAACAGCAAACCATTGCTATTTTGAGTTGAGTTGAACTTAGTGGAATAGGCAATAAGCAGCTTTAGAGATAGTGGTTCCCATCTACCCCGGTGACCAACAGCCACACATCCACAGCGATGGTTTGGATGCTTATTCCCAATAGTCCCGTCGCCGAGACGGGGCCACCACCGCTAGGAATAAATATTTTAGCCGCATCGGTGGTATAGGTAGTGGGTCGCCCACCGGTATCCGACCCAAAGGTCCCAGGTATAATCCCCAGTAGGTTACAAATTTGTACTCGGTTTGGTTGGTTGTAGGGCTCGTTTTCCGTCCTTCTTACCTATGGATAACGCTATGACAACAATAATGGTTTTTCGGGATTTAAGGGCTTATTGCCAGTTTTTCAGTCTGTTTTGGATTATGGGTCAAGTACGCATGGACTTCCAGCCCTATATCTTCTAGCCCTCACTTGACACCAAGTGAGATTAAGGCCAAGTGTTTCCCTATCATATAATTATAAAAATGACAGTTTTTCTATCATTCGTACTAGCAATAATTTTAACCTTGCATATACAATGGATCCTTTAGGCGGGGCAAGTTATTAGCGATTCTAAAGCTTTAAGGTGAGAAAAAATATACTTCAAAATTCCCCATCAATAAAAACATTGCTGTCTAAAGGCATAGAAATGAAACTCGGAACAATGAAACATGGCGGCAGTGCATGTTGTAGCATGTTGCTAGAGATTGTAGGCTCGATTCCCACCCAGGACAAACATTTGTGTGATGTAGGTATCATATAGTACGTACCTATGTATTTAAAAAAAAGTATCTTAGTATTCTATCCGTAATCTGGTTCCCATATTACAAGCTATGCTTAGTTTAGGGCTAGATGGCGCCTTGTGCAATAACGTCCTATAATATTTATTTATTTATGCATTTCTATACTACTATATATTCTTTTACTAGTATATACTCGTAGAGCAATAATTTTCAGTTCTTTGGATTAGAAATTTAGTACCCACATTATGTTGGTATAATGTATCATGTGTAACAAACTTGTAATTAAACAGGCACTACTACTGCCTACTTGTAAAGATAAAAAGTATATTAAACATTACAATTTTTTAGATACCTCTGACTGGTAGGTATTGTAACAATATAATAGCGTTTTATACCTTTATTATGTTGTTGGGTAGTAGATTATTTTAACGTCTAGGGGTAGAATCACAACTGCTAAATCATTAAATATTGTAGTAGCAAATTGTACCTAGTATTATTTAAGCCGCCAGTGTTTACTTTTATCTCGTTTTATCTACAATGGAAAAAAAACTAAATATACGTATAAATACAGGACATTAATTTCACACAGCGCCATCTAGGCCCAAACTAAGCATAGCTTGTAATATGGTGACAAGATTACGGATAGAATACTTGAATACCTACATTATAGCAACATCTATATTCATCACACAAATGTTTGTCCAGGGTGGGAATCGAACCCACAACCTACAGCGTAGAAGGCAGAGTTACTACCAACTGAGCTATGAAGCTTGTCAATATACTGTTAAAATACCAAATAATGGTAGTAGTAGCCTAGTAGTGACTCTCTCAGGGAACGTTTTAAAGAGATTGGTATTCTTACAGTCTGCTCCCAATACATTTATGGAAATCTAATGCACGCTCACAGAAACATTGATGAGTTTAGTAAAAGAAGTGATGTACCCAGTGTTAATACTAGAAATAAAAATAAACTTGACATACCTAGGTATCGCTTAGGAAAAGTCAATCATTCATTCTTAGGAAACTGTGTACGATTCTATAATAAGCTTCCTCAAAGCGCAACCAAACTTTCTGCTCGTAAATTCAACATGTATTTATAGAATAATTTAATTTAAAGAGCCTACTACAAAATCAGTGACTATAAATAAAATAAATAAATAAATATTATAGGACATTAATTTTACACAGCGCCATCTAGCCCCAAACTAAGCATAGCTTGTAATATGGAAACTAGATTACGGATAGAATACTTAAATACTTTTTGTAAATACATACATACCTACTATATGATACAACACCCAAACACACTATATCGACGATAAGAACGCGTGGTCCGATGTTGCTATACCAGTTAACAGTTAAATGGTGATTTCTCAATGTTACGAAACTGCCCATTAGGTAGTTATGTGATAATCATTGTTTTAAGATAATATTAAGTATTTAGGTTTATGATGTAGGTAACACTTGTAATGTAATTAACTTATTATAACACTGTATACCTAAATGTTAAATGGATCATCAAAAAAAAAACTTGACTCGATAAGAAGGATGGTGGTAGTGCAAAAGTTTTACCCGATACCACCTGTATCAAAAATGATGTGGTCATTTTACATTTTATCTTAACAAGTAGAAACTCGCATATGTACCCAATGTGGGTACTTAAATTTAATCGAATTACCTGAGAAATGTTTGCACTGTTTACTGGTAGCACCAGAATACATGATGATAAAGCTGATGGTGCTGATAGTGATGATGATGATGATGACGATGGGGATTGCGATGATAATCGTGATGATATAATATGAAGGCTTACAGCCGTCATGTGTCATTGTTACGAGTTTCTATTCTTTGGCTTAAGACAGTAAAAATTTTCTATGTTTGGCAAAGTGACAAACAAAAAAGTTTATATTCAACTACCTACCTGCTTCTATGAATAAAGTTGTATCGTATAATTGTATATGTATTTATTATTCAACCCAACTGACCCTATCCATCCTCGCTACCTCCCGGGTGCTCTAATTATTATAATCCTGTTTCCCTATTTTTTAATCATATTTTTAGCAATGCGCAAATCGCGCGAAGCCAGAATGGTAACTACTACTAAGTTATTTGGAAAATGGTTTAGACCACATTTCTTTTGTGCAGATTGAACGTTGTCTGCGCTTAATGCCCAGTTAAAAATACGTATGGATTATTTTTTACAGACTTTACAGGGCCACCCGTGCCACGAAAACAGCCTACGAATACGAAGGCCTAGCCCGCCTGCCTTGATATCTACTTTTATCAACCACCTTGTCAATATGACAATATTATGCAAGGCGCCTGACAAGAAAAACAATATGCAGGTCTAGTTTCCTTTGAGGTCAGAAAAACGGTTTTTCGTAGACATGTTAATTAAACTTTTTATGTGACTATTCAAACGGATTTCTGGTGTTATCCATCATAATGTAATTTCACCGCTCCTTTAAGATATTCGTTAGCACATTGTGAAATTTGCGGAACTCAATAACATAGGAGTTACATTATACGCCGTCAAGCAACTAGCTCGACTGGCGTATAATATTTCACAAAACTGATAATATCTGGGGGGGTACCACAACCTCTTAAAGTATTCTTGTTTTGATATTACTTTACTTTTGTCACTATCTGAGACAAAAGTAATGTAATATTTATTTATTTATTTAATCGGAAAACAGACAGTACAAAGATACTTATAAAATAACAAAAAAATATTATATTTATATTGACCAATAATTTGTTTTCACATATAGAAACGAGAGCACTATAAGACGTTGTGGCTAGGCCCCAGAGTTATCTGGAGAGTGTTTTATAGGCTTACACTTACACCTACGTCTATTTAAAGAGCTTATTTTTTGCAGTCAAATCATAGTCAAAATGTCCTAATTATAAATAAGAATTCCGGATTGTGTAAGGGATGATACGCGCAAGAAAGAAGAGAGTTTTTAAATTAGTCCAATGAAGTACAGTGTAGGAATAACGTTGTGCCAATCCCACCTCGTTTGATAAAACGAGCAGTAATGAAGAAAAAGAAATACCTAGGATACTCTCTTTTTTTTGTTTTTATTGTGTACATATATACATAAGGAAAGGAGTTGGGTTACCTTAGGACCTATATTATTTTTTAATTTCAAGTGATTGCATTTGGTCACAATATTTACAAATGTTTTAATGACACAACCCATGACGGGACTCGAACCCGCATCTTTTCCTAAATCCGGAATCGCTGTTTTTTTATTGCACGACTGGGAAGCGCTTGGCCTTCATCTCATCTGGTTACAAATACAGAAGGTGGAGACTCTTTTCACCCGGAATCCTCAACTAACTGAGGAACTGGCTATCTTACCTCTAAATGCCGGAACACAACAATTTTAGAATTATTGTTATGGTGACAGAATTAGGTTCTGTCACCATGCGGACTTTAACAACGACCGAACCAAAGCACAATATTGTACTCCCGCTGGTGATCGAACCCGGGACCTCTGGATCTGAAATCGGTGGGTTGAACCACTAGACCACAGAGGCGGTTAAACCAATTGAGCAACGAGGCTCACGTTTTGTGATAGAAAAACCCACTCTGTTTTTCACATCTCAAGAAGCTCAAACGTGGGACGAGCTTTTCACACGTCTCATTTTGAAGGTTTGGGTAGGACGGTATATCAAACCATGTTTTTCGTTTTTCACAGGAATCCTATAGCGCACAAAACACGTGCTACATGCAAATGTATATTTCAACATTTAACTGGCTGGTTCACACGCATAAATTAAGCAAATTTATATTTTATTACTAGCGACAGGTATCGTCTTCGAAAAAACCGGCCAAGTGTGTACCTACACGTACACCGAGGGTTCCGATCCATATTTCAAGGGATAACGTTTCTTCTACAGATTTTTTTTAATTTTTATTGTTGTTTACAATGGCTCTTTAAAAATCACTCTGTGAAAAATGACAACTGTAAATTTAACGAATTGTTACCGTCTGTACCCACGAAGGACCCCCACGTGGGGGCAGACGGTAACACTTACGGCTATCTGCCCCACGTATGAACAGTGGAGGCACACGGTAATACATAAGTACCGTATTTATCATATGATAACATACGATAATTTATAATTATACCTGCCCCCACAACTGGGGGCATCCCCAGTTGTGGGGGTTGGCATCATCTAGGTTGACGTTTCATGATATACAACTGACAGATAGACGGATGGTCGGACGGATTGTCAATAGAGGCTTAGTAATAAGGACCCTTCGGGTACGAAACCCTGAAAATGAATAAAGTGAATTAATAAACACGGATAAGCTCAAGGACACATTGTCGTGTGGCTCCCATTTCATTTTTAAAGATTCACATATTTTTTATATGATTCAGACCTTTTGAGAACTGGACCAAAATAATAATTCTATATATTACCTTATCAATGCTAGTTCGTGTTCATTTTAAGGTTATTATGATTAGGTCTCCATGGAGTGAGCTTTCCCTGAAGCTGCCTATTAAAGGCTCTGGCACTTACGCGCACTTAGGGAACACTATGTATATATAATACTATGTGTACTATTCAACACATGTGTATTATTCAACGACAACGAGGGAACCGAACCCGCAGCAATAGCTTGAATGCTGGATTGATCTCCCACCAGCAATATATATCCTTTATTAAGATTAAGGTATTAAAATATAAAAAAACATTTATTTCATAAAAATGTTGACTTACAATAAGGTACCTTTTACAATCCGAAGTCATCACTATGGTATTTTTGTGCAGTGTACCTTGGCTGAGCCCTGTCCCGCGCACTAGGTCTCGTAAAAGCCTGTCTGGCGAGGTTACAGCGATCCGCTTTGGACTCACGCTGTGATATTAATCTATTACATATAATTACGTTTTAAATACTTAAAAGAAAACCGACTTCAATAAAGAATATGATACAATTCGTTTACCTTATATTATGATATTATATATTACCAAAATAGTATAATTATAATAATAATTATAATTATATAATTAATAATTATAATAATTATATATTACCTTATATTATGATATTATATTTTATTTTATAATATTATCTTCGCTCATATTATTTTACCTTGCCTCGAGGCAAGTAAATGTTACAATTGTGTATGACTGGGTATTATGGATGCCAGTCACAAAGGAATATATGATACACCCATCCTTGTTTTACCAACGTTTAATTTCACACCTACACTCGCTTTTTCTGGACCTTCGCGTCAAATACGGACACGTAACACATAAAGTTTCATGGTTTATTAAGCAGACAGCGAGCACAAAATTATTTTTTAAAAAACCTTGACACGATACTACCTTTATAAAAAAATAAATCTTCAATTTGAGGGCATAAATAACACAAGATCCTGACAAATCACCAAATAAATATTTATCTCGGGCTTTGTACATCGAAATTGCGTTTTGATTTGACTTTTCGATGAGCTTACCTATCAATTCATCTTCATTCTTTATTATATTAAGCATAAATAAAACAGAAAAAATATGTACAAATGTAATGCAATGTTTACGATATTTTTTTACCTATACTCTCTGTATGTAACCTATTTTATACTATTTTGGTAAAAAAATATCCAGTATAGAATCGTAAGAATCAATTAATCTACCTATTATGTATTTTATCCGCCTCAGAGGCCTATTGGTTCAACCCACCAATTTCCGATCCAGAGGTCCCGGGTCCGATCCCCAGTGGGAACAATATAGTGCTTGGTTTGGTTGGTGGTATGACTTTGTTAAGTTCGCCTGGCTAGCTACCACCATCTTGATTCTTTCACCGAGGCGGATTTAAACAAAGTCCTACCACCAACCAAACCAACCACAACATACTCCCCCTGGCGATCGATCCCGGGATCTCTGGATCTGAAACCGGTACGCGAAATTCTAGTTCATCAATTTAATATTGGTGAACAGTAAATAATTAGTATGTAATGAAGTCGCATGTAAGCCTCAATACCTTAAGATTGCTATGAACAATGGACCCTCACACTAAAACATGAACAACACTATGGATTAATATCGGAAACCTTAATAAACTGAGGAACTGTCTAAATTACCTCTAAATGCTGGAACACCACAATTTAATAATTGTTGTTATGGCGATATAATTAGGTAAGATGGTGGTGGCGGCCAGGCGGACTTAAAGAAAGTCCTACCACCAACCAAACCAACCACAACATACTCCCCCTGGCGATCGATCTCGGGATCACTGGATCACTAGACCACAGAGGCGGTTCACCAATATGTTATTGGTGAACAGTATATAATTAGTGTGTCATGTCACGAAGTCGCTTGTATGCCTCAATACCTAAAGATTGATTTGAACAACGGCGCGTATCTACTGACCTTCACACTAAAGAATCAACAGCACTATGGATTAGTATCAAGCTAAACACATAATAAATTAGTAGTCGAAACTATTCATATGAACATTACGTGCCCCTGTGATGATATTTGCCGCGTCGAGCCATAAACATGACATTTTAATTTGCCCTATTCGCTGATTACCATGTTACAACTTGAGGTTCTTGCCATAACATGGGTTATTTATTCACAATTAATAATTTAGTCATAACTAGGATGACAGGGTTCTTCAATTGTCGTATATGAATCAATAAATGTTATTCGTTTTGTAATAATCTTATTACGATCCCATACTTAACACACTTAACAACGCTTAAGCCACGATTATTTGTTTTTTTTTACTGTACGACGGGGAAGCGCTTGGCCTTCATCAAACCTAGTTACAAGTTGAGATAAGGACGAAGGTGGAGGCGCACTTCACCCGGAATCCTCAACGAACTGAGGAACTGACTATCTTACCTCTAAATGCTGGAACACAACATATTTTTGTAGAATTGCTGTTATGCTAGTAGCCTCTGCGGTCTAGTGGTTCAACCTACCGATTTCAGATCCAGAGGTCCCGGGTTCGATCCCCATGGGGAGTACAATAAATTGTGCTTGGTTTGGTTGGTGGTACGATTTTGTTGAAGTCCGCCTGGCTAGCTACCACCATCTTACTTAGGTAAGTCATAATAACAATTCTTAAAAAAAATGTTGTGTTCCGGCATTCAGAGATAAGATAGCCAGTTCCTCACTTTGTTGAGGATTCCGGGTGAAGTGCGCCTCCATCTTCGGCCTTATCTCAACTTGTTACCAGGTGAAATGAAGGCCAAGCGCTTCCTCGTCGTACAAAAAAAAAGCTAGCCAGGCGGACTTAAGCAAAGACCTACCACCAACCAAGCCGAGCACAATATTGTACTCCCCTGGGGATCGAACCCGGAACCTCTGGATCTGAAATCGGTGGTCAAAATATCAACAACCACTGTGGTCTAGTGGTTCATAAAATGTTCGTTTCTACTAAACCAATCGCTTCACATTGACAATGGGATCATCGCAGAATTGCTCCTAAAATATCAAAGGCACCTATAGTGGCCATTCTGAGACAATTAGTATCAATTAATTTGAATCGGGGCCCTGATATCTAACAAACCTATCTTATGGTAATGGTTGGTCCTTTTGGGGTTTGTACTGCTATATTGGATTTGGTAAATTATAGCTTCAAATTACATCGTGAATTAGAAAACGTGAAATTCGCCTTTACATACAGACTACGTATATATTACTAAGCATTTATTAATCTTTATTTATTAAAGAGGGTTTAATCAAAATAACCACCTAACTTTCAACCTAGAACACAAAAAAAAACACTGTAATGTAATGGCTACATTTTCCATATTGGTTGCCTAGCCGAATGACTCACCTACGAATAAATTATACGAATAAGTTTCGCTCAGATGGAAAATTTAGTCATATAATTTAAAGAATACTGTACTACTGACGTATGTACTTTTTCGTTTGTTTTCAAGCTACAATTTACCAAAAATGTCTGATGGGCATCTTAGCCTGAAGTGCCACCTCACGATCACTAGTTTTTATGTGAAGATTGTACCTAAGAAACAACTGATGAAATTTATACGAATAGCTCAAATGTATAGATGGAGATTTATTTTTTATTTTTTAATTGTAAAACGCTTGGCCTTCATCTCACCTGGTTGCAAGGCCGACGGTGGAGGCGCACTTCACTCGAAATCCTCAACAGTCTCAACTTTTTGTTTTATTTTATTTGCTTTGGTAAGTATGTCACAAATGCCTAAGTCTTATATCATTTTTGTTGTGTAGTATTTTTTGTGTATATTTATGAAAAAATTATGTAGGTACTTTCATAATTTAATTTAATTTTTAGTAGTATCTTGGTATCGTATCCCTGTTTTTATAATGTCACCACAGCCCTGTGCTGAAAATCAGCGCTGTGGACTCGTTCGCAGCACACGCTGAGCTCGGGGCTTTTCACGCAGCATGGCTCACTGCAGTGTTCTATTTTCTTGTCGTCAGCTCCCAGTCACGTCATTTATGCAAATTATATATATTATATATATATATTTTTAAAATATACCTTTCTGTTGATGTATAATGTCATAACTGTTACTGTCATGTCTGTTGTTTATTTTTTACTGTATGTGTGTTTTGTGTTTGTGTGAATAAACGTTATATCTATCTATCTATCTATCAGTCTGAGGTACTTGCTATCTTACCTCTAAATGCCGGAACACAACAATTTAGAATAGTTGTTATGGCGACAGACTTAGGGAAGATGATGGTAGCTAGGGCAGACTTAAACAAAGTTCTATGACAAACCAAACCAAGCACAGTATTGTATCCCATATGAATTGAACCTTGAACCTCTGGATCTGATATCGTAGGGCGACTAGACCACAGAGGTGGTAAACATCATTTGTATTGGATATTTATCAGAACTCTTTTACGCTGTCCATCCATCTCTTTTTAGGTCTTCCCCTTCTTCTAAAGCCTTCCAAATTCATATCCAGCATTATCCTTGCAATTTGACTTTCGTCCCTTCGCAAAACGAGTCCGTAATATGCTAGCTTGTTACTCCAATTTTTTCAGTCACTGGAGCTACTTCCGATAATTAATTTCTAATATTACCATTATTACATCACAAATCCGTCTCAACATTCGCATCTCGATCGCATGCAACCTTTCTTCATCCATCCCTTTCGTAGTCCACTCCTCATACAGCAAAACAGGTCTGATGATATTTTACCGACTTGTAGATTTTCCCCATTAGTTTTAAAGGCATTCGTTGGTCGTGTGATGTTTCAGGAACATGACGTGACATACGTTTAGTGTTGTTTTGGAAACAAACATGGCTTTATCACTATATATAAAATCAAAGGGATATTTATCACAATTTGACGGCGATTGAGCTTGATGCCTCACGGCACCGCAACTGGTCACGGCTTAAATATCGGCCCCACCAATGCAGCCCGCGGTTGTCGTAAAAGCCGACTAAGGGATCTCACCAGAAGATCATGTCATCAAATCGTGGTAAATACAAATACACAAAATACAAAATTATTTATTGGGAACAAAGAAATTCGGAACAAAACATATATAGCAAAATCAAAAGCAAATATCGCGTTGATTTTGATCATTATTTTTGAAGGTGCCTAAAATAGTTTAATTTAATCATACTAATGTTTACATTAATAGATTTTATGGCTTTGTTCGAAAATTTGTGAATCTAATTAATTTGAATACCCGAATCGACCATGATTCCGGGTCTTCTCATCTTATTTTATACATCCAATAAATTATATGCAGACATTTGATACATATTTTTATTTAGGTTGTACCTATGATGCATACATTTTATTGAATTGATTGCTTATTTTATGTACCTTAATACATTTTTTTGTGTAAATGCCAAATGTGTGGTGATGATGACATTTAACAAATGTCAAATAAAAAGAAAATTGGCCACATTTTTTAAGTGACAATGAAAATTTTATTACCGCGACTACAACACGTGTGTGTTGGAGTTGCGATGCGATAAATATATATAATTATTTTGTAACATTACTTATCTCGAAGTGTTCTTACTCAAAGTTAGTATTTAAGCAAACTAAAAAAAAAAAAACTCACAGGAGTTTTACACAGCGCCATCTAGCCCCAAGATACAGATAAAAGTTTAACGATCCACAAAGTAAACATTTAAAAAGTTCACTACCATGTATTCGTCCGATCCGACATTAATTCGATTTAATCACCTGCCCCGTCAGCACGGGGCGGGGATAATTTTTGGTTGGTTGATAAAAACAGAGGATACAATTTTTATCCCCTGCCCATGCTGAGGGGGCTGGGGTATGTTCTTTTGGGGTAGGTGTGATCTGCCTCCTAGCAATGGTCGTGTTGCATGATTGCAGTCTACTCCGGGAAAGAATCACTGACTTTTTCAGGTTACGGCTGGTTAGTAGGTCACCGTTTATCCCTCTTTCTTTATAGGTCATTGACCACCAGCTTACTTGAAAAAAAAAGTAAAGATGTGGCCTGAGACCACATCCTTTAAGACGCTTGTCTTAAAGAATTATTTTCACTCTAGGGTGAAAAGATTTCTTGAAGTCCAGACAGTTTTCAGGTTCAGTTGTACTGGCACGACTAAACACACGAGGGCATGAAGTTCCATTAATTACCAGTTTAAATATATAAATATGCACATAGCGCCATCTAGCCCCAAACTAAGCATAGCTTGTAATATGGGAACGAGATTACGGATAGAATACTTCAATACTTTGATTTTGTAAATTCATACATACTATATGATACAATACCCAAACACAGAACACCTATATTAATCACACACATGTTTATCCTGAGTGGGAATCGAATCCACAACCTACATCGTAGAAGGCAGAGATGCTACCAACTAGCTAAAGTAGCCTGTATCCTGCTAGTGTCTTCTTGCCGAAGTGCGGTGCCAAACGATTTGCCGTGTTCCATCGGTGCGTGTGAGATCCAGTTCGTTCTAGAAACTATCGCTCTTAGACCTGATCCTTGCACTGACCTAGAGGTAGACAACCCTAGAGGTCAACAGCTAGCCCAGCAATTTTAGATATAAAAAAATGTCTTTTCAATTCTGCAGTATTGAAATATTGATCAACATATTTGTTTTCCGCCAGTCAGTAATTTTAACTCTGAATAAGGAACCCGCTTTACTTGATCGCCTAACCAGCACATGTGTGTTTGCTTCGGTCCACAATACTGAAGATCATCAGGATATTAAGTCAACAAATTATCCAACTCTGATGACGGTTCTCAAACTTTTGATGTATAATTTTTAGAATTAAATTACGTAACTCACATGTAGATTGTGGGTTCAATTGGCGCCCAATGCGTAGAACTGGTAGTTAATAGCTTTTCGGTCGCTGTGGGTTGTGAGTTTTATCGGGACCCAAATCTCAGAGCTTGAAGTAAGTAGCTCTGCGTTTAGTTTAGGTTGTGGTTTTGATTTACGCTCAACTCACAAAGATAGCAGCACTACGTTTGATGTAGTTCGTTTTTTTTATACAACTAGGAGACGGATCAAGCAAGTAGCCCATCTGATGTTCAGGCCAGAGATCTCTCTTGCCTGTAATAATGCCTTACTGCGTAGGTCATATTCACAAAGAACATAGCACTATATATACATGGCACTGCATTATGCCCGCCAACTTGAGGCATAAATGTTGTAAGCTCCCATCTCCGTAATTTCACCGCTAACCTACACCCACCCTTCAAACCGGAACACAGCAATGCTGTTTGGCGGCTGAAATAGGTATGGTGATAGTACTTCCCCGGACAAGCCCTTTCACAAGGGGCTCTACTACTCTTGAGTTGTGGGTTCGGTTGACGCCAAAACCACAGGTAGCTCTGCGTTCGGTGTAGGTTGTGGGTTTGGGGTGAGGTCTTTGACCTATCATCTCACCTGATTTTTCAAGTTATGCTAAGGCCGAAGGTAAAAGCGCACTTCACCCGGAATCTTAGTCAGCTCGGTAGTACAACGACCTATACGGTAGGTGTGAGTTTGATTGACGCCCAACTCACAGTGCTAGTAATTATTAGCTTTGAATTTTGTGTATGTTGTGGGTTCGATTGACGTTCAACTCCAGGACTTATAGTGTATCTTAATGTGCTTATTTATATGCTTTTTTCTGTAAATAAGTATTTACAGAAAAAAGTAGCCAAAAGTATCAATCAACTAATTCACATAGCACATTATGTTTAGTTTTGGGCTTGACGGCGCCCTGTAAAATGTTCCATTTATTTTGTTGTTATATTTATGCTCCGCTATGTAGATTAAAATAGTCAATTTCTCAGAATGATTCCGGGTCAAGTGCGCTTCCACCTCCTAAGGTGGAAGAAAATAAATATGGCCTACCTTATCATAATCTGACACCAGGTGAGATGAAGGCCAAGTGATTCCCCGTCAACAAGTAAATAAGGCTTTTTCTTTTATCAGGTTTTTTTTTATAAATTATGTGTTAGCGCTTGACCTCTAAGCTTCTATAGCTCAAGGCTAGAGCAAGGTCAAGGTCTACGGTGGAACTAGCTTTCTCAGAAAGCATTGGCAATCCGTCCACCAACGGAAAAACCGTTTGGCGCCGGACTTCATCAGGAGAGTGGTCGCTAGCCAGGCGGACTTTTGCTGGATCTACCACCAGTGTTGTGTTGTGTGTCTATTTACCAAATATAGCTAACTTGTGTATAAAAAAGTTTTTTTATAAATTATAATAGTAAACATTTTCTTTTGAGAAGTCCCCTTATACGACACGACAGCCTCATTTAAAACATTATAGAAAGAAAGATAGAAGGCAGGACTGGGAGAGCCCTCTTGTACGAGTATAAGGTGACTTCTCAACAGAAAATGTACTCTCCATCAAAAGATGGAATAAAGATTTCTATTGAACTAGAAATCCTAGAATTTTCTAAAATAATTTAAATAAGCCGCAAATATAGGAAAATATAGCTTATATGTCGTATTAGGAAATCAGGAATTTTATAAGGACAAGTGGCGGGACAAACATCGGTTTCCCCGATAAGAGATTTGAGGTCTCAAGTATACTGAATGATTGTTTCATAAACTCAGTTCTGTTTTCGTATTCTTAACTTGTAACTCAGGGTATAAAGGGTTAAACACATTCAATGCCAGTGTATGTTCAAGTGACACGCATGGACGTCACCAAAGTTTTAGAAACACTGGCTTATTAAAATAGTGTCAAACACATTATAAATGAGACAAACTGTGCAGTAGAATTATAAAATAGATAAAAATGGTATAAATAGGCATTGATCAATAGAAGTGACACATTAAGGTTGGTAGCCGCGAAGCCGAGATGCGCATTGTTCTGGTAAGTAGAGGTCCCATCCAAATGCACAGTCGTTGCCAAATGCTGCACAGTGATATACAAATATCTGTCTGCCTATCGTAATTTTAGACGAAATAATTTCAGAAATTAATATAAGGGGCATTTTACTCAGCGCAATTCAACCCCAAATTGAGCAAAAAATATGGGGGAATTAAGAAATTATTACGTATATAATTTTTAGGTGTTTTAGTCAATGTTCCTAGTTAGTTATGTCCCATAAAATATTGATAAAGTGAATTCTAAATGACAGTGTTTTCATTTCAGATAGTGTGTCTGTCCTTGACAGTAGCCCTTGCGGCTGAAACTGGAAGGTAAGATTTTTATCTTTATACAATTTTGCGTCCAAAAGCTCGTGATTGTTTTATTTTTGATTCCATACAGGCACGCCTTCACCGGAACATACAAATAACGATTAGTATTGTGAAGCTATCGTCAAAATACCCAATTATATATTAGAGAGCTTTCTTTCTTGACATTGTGAAGCTATCATTAAAATACCCAATTTTATATTAGAGAGCTTTCTTTCTTGACATTGTGAAGCTATCATTAAAATACCCAATTTTATATTTGAGAGCTTTCTTTCTTGACACTGTGAAGCTATCATTAAAATACCCAATTTTATATTAGAGAGCTTTCTTTCTTGACATACTTTTTAAATCCCTTTTCAGGTACACACCGTTCCAGTTTTCCACCACAACCAGGAAACCATTTCAATACTTCTCAACCCAAGCACCTCCTCGATACGACCCTTACCGTTACGACCCCAGTCGTAACCAAGCTGGTAGTTACGACAGCGCTGGCCGGTACGACTCAGGCCGTGACAACTCAGGCCGCTACGTACCTGATAACTCTGGAGCCTACAAGTTAGTAAAATAATTTAACAATTAACTTATCGAGAGATTCACATTTATTTTGAATTCAGCTAACCAATTCACTTAAACCTAAACAACAAAGTAACCGCCTCTGTGGTCTAGTGGTTCAACCCACCGATGTCACATTCAGAGGTTCAATCCCCATGGGAGTACAATATATTGTGCTTGGTTTGGTTGGTGGTAGGACTTCGTTTGGGTCCGCCTGGACTACCACTATCTTGTCTAATTCTGTCACCATAATAACAAAAAAAAACAATATTCTAGACTTGAACCTCAATTTTTCAGTCGTATGCACGCTTTTTGATAACTAAAAAGAAAAAAAAGAAAGAGAAAGAGTACCTAAACGATGCGTTTTACGACATTTGACTCATCATCAACAGAGCTTTGATCGGACTGTATCTGTGTAATCTATAACGACCTATGACGACCAGAATCTGATGATGTTCCCAATGGAACCCCTTGTAAATATGGTTATTGAATACCACTTCACATGTTTGAAGGAAGGAAGGATTATTGTATGGGTTTCTATTCCATCATCAGATCTAAAAACTCTGAACGTATACCATTTCAATAGACAGTAGAGTCGACTTTTTAATAACATTAAAATTACCTTGTATTTCTGCTCACACCAAAATAGGCTGCTTATTTTGTAAGCAATATACTTTCATTTTGTAAGAATTTTTGAAGTACAAGTCGGACACGCACACCAAGACCCCTTTCTAACTCACCACATATTAAGACAATAAATGCTAAAGCGAATAAGCACTTAACTTTCTATAGTCTATCTTTCTATAGTATATATTCTTACAAACCGACGACATTATAATAATTATAACAAAACTATATATAATAGCTTAGCTTAGGGTAGGCTGAAAACAAAATTGAGTGACTGATATACAATTCACCATTACTTTATTGATAAAAACTTTTAGTCGTACGTACGTAGTTCCGGGCATTTTAGTCTAGTTACATATTGATACTTCAATTTGTCAGTATTTTAATCATGCTCGTTTTTAGTCAACTAAGGTAATTAGAGTAATAACTAAAACAATGCCACACGATGCTTGAGACGTTTTACGAAACGTGACTCATCATCAACGTAACAATTACTTTCTATACGAGCAACTATTCATTTTGTTCTGAAACCTAAGCGTGAGTTTTGTAGATTTATTTCCCTTTTCACGTTAAAGCTAGAATATTCAAATCTTCAAAAATAAGTTTTATATGGACGTATGAAAACCCCTCTCAATGTTTTTTTTTTATTTTCTTATTTATAATATTTCCACCGTCTTTTATGTATTCAATCCACTGATATATTAAATAAAAAATATAGGTCAGACAGATAGACAAATTGACGGACGAGCAACAAAAACTTCAAAAAAAAAGCTATTAAGTTCAGTTTGCCATTTTGAGTACGCAACCTTAAAAATATCGCGAAAAATACTATAACTGATTTAATCATGCATGCACGGAAGCCATTAGTAGATATTGTGTATAAATTATGTAAAAGATAGCTCCAAAAGCATAATTAGGTCGCTTCAGCGTCACCAAAAAAACTGGTAATTGGTGTTATGCGGTCAAGGACAACGTATATACATCTTAATTTCCATATTTTGATCATCTTCAGTCGCTTCCTGTTCTACATATTTTGCAGAAGTTAGATTAATATTAATCGGGATAATTATTTTTGTTGCTGTAAATGTCATGCATAAATTAATAATAAGTGACTCAATGTCATAATGTGTGACACGATGACTTTGAGTCATCATGTTAAGGTCCCTCTTGGTCTACGAATAGGGCTAAATATGCGTGATATGGAATTTGGTAATTATAGCTTCAGTACACATTTTGGATTCGAAAAAGTTAATTTACTTACAGCCTAAAATAATAAGTTATCTAATTACTTAGGTTTTTTTTAAAAAATATTTTAAAATATTGTAGCTTATAGTATCTTGTACATAAGACTATTTAAAATATTATTGTTAGGTTTAACTAATTGACTTTTCGAGCAAAGTTTGCTCTACTGAGCAAACATAAAAGGGAACCAATGTGGAAAATCTATACATTCAATTTTGAAACAAAATATGTAGTTTTGTTACTCGTTACATGTGGATCGAATTTCATTTTTATGTTTTTACCTGACTGAAGCCTCCATCCGAGAGTATGTATGTAGGGGATTTTTAACTTCCACTCTGAAGCTTCAACGGCTTGATAAAATTTGGCTTGTGACGTGTCATTGGATTCATTTAAATTGTGAGTTGGCTATGTTATTTTTATATGGGGGGTGGACACAAAAAAATATTATTTTTCATCAACACAGGTATTAAATGGAAGCTAGTTATATGTTATATCTATATATATATATATATATATTAAACTACTTTTATTCTACTACATAGTCACAAATTAAGTTTAAAGTTCACTCGTACCTTGAAACTACTGTTAAAATTATGGTCTGCATAAGCTGGTGAATAATATTGAGCACCTGTTGTCATAAAAATGTAAGCACATGTTTATCTACTGAAGTTTTTACTAAGAAAATATTTTTTTATCATATAATCACAATTATTATGTGTACTTATTTCAATTTAAAACTAGATCTTGCCAGAGGAAAAGTTTGAACGCGTTGTCAAATATAAGAATATTTTGCAGTCGGGTTTTCGTTTTCTTTTAACTTTCAATTTATGCTACGATGTGTTTTGCTACAATTAAAATAAAAAACACCAAAATTCATAACTCTTATGAACCGAATGGACTTTTCTAAAACTCCAAAGATGCTCCATACCCTCATGCTAAAGTCCTACACTCCGCTGGTGCTAGGGTGTCAGTGCATTAATAATAAATTGTAATAAATAAATACGGGACAGTTTTAAACATATGTTTAAACACACCTTTAATTAATTAATAGGCAACTTCTGGGAATGCTCGCTTTATCGTTAACTTAATCCTGGCCCAGGTAAAAACCAAGCAAGCTTTGAGGTCAAGTGACCTACTCAGAAAAATATTTAATTTTGACTCTTACTTACTTTTGAAGGTCTTTTGGGAATGAGATTTAGGAACGGGAGAATTAAGCTTGAATATTAATCGCTTGACAGATTTGTTATTTTAATTTCAGAATAAACGAATTTATTTTAATAACCGTAACATGATACGTATAGGAATATATTTATTTTAATAACAATAAATGACTGTCAATCGTTTGAGTAAATGTGAGACATAATGAGTCATTTTGAATGAAATATTCATAAGAATGCGATTAATAAGGTTAACTTTTGATATTAGGATAAATAGCTTTGATATTTTAGATAATTCATTCATCACATCTATCCTTATATGTATGGTAATGTTAACCTTGTATCTGTTTATGTTTCGAGGCCATGCATCAAACAGTAATTGAAAAAAAAACTTACAGGACTAAAGACAACACATTTATATATATCTTATTCTGGAAACAAAGAATCTACATTTAACAACCTAAATTTTTTTATAAATAATATATATCTAGTAATAGTATAAAGCACCAAGGTACTAACAATGTACCGTAGTTCCGGAATGTCTTTCTTTCAATAGGTACCTCGATCAACAGTGACTGAACTTAAATGTGTAATGTCTAAGTAGAATACATTGTACCTTAACTGATATTGCTAGGTACCAACTTTGTTAATTACAGATTTTGATTTAATTGATTTGTGAATCGACCATCTATTATAAACAATAAAATTATTCGTTAGATGATTTCCGCAAAAGTAATTTATACCTACAGCTGTGTTAAGAGTCGCATTTTCCGTGATCGGTGAGCTTCCACGTTGAAAATTCACTTGTAGATTAAAAAAAAATCACAATAAGAATCCGCGTACCTGAACTCGTAAACAAAATGTTACTTTCGCGAAAGTCATCTATCATTCAAATCAAGAAGCTTTAACAACATCATAAACTTTTATATTATTGCCTGAATTAAGTGATGATGATCATTATTATTCACTTTCCTCACATTACTCTCTATTGCTCCGGCTAGTTTGACGGTCTTGTAACAAAAATGACTCAGATTCATATTGCACCATTTTATAGTTGAATTAATTTCAACGGATGCTGATCACGATTTGGTGTTGTAACTAAGTTTTTTTTTTTCAGCGGTGACCGAGGAGACCGTGGCGGAGCTGGAGGTTTCTACAGCGGCTCAAGCGGGCCTGGTGGTCCCGGCGGTCCCGGCTCCGGTGGCTCTGGAGGATCAGGCGGATCAGGCGGATCAGGTGGCGGCGCCGGCTCCGGTGGTGCCGGATACTACGCAGACAACAGCGACGTTGGCAAATACAAGCCTGACGGCAGCGGGACCTACAAGTAAGAGTTTAACGTATTGCAGCAGCTATTCGGACAATTCTTATTCTCTTTGATTTGTTGTTAGACTGATTGTGGTCAAGTGATCTCAAATAGATGGTAGCTGGTTCCAAGATAGACAAGGATCGCTTTGCGATAGGAAAATATACTTGTAGACTCATCTCGGAATATATTAAAAAACATACATTACTCTCTCATTTAACTCAGTGCCACAGCTCTTATTACCAAAAGATTGGCAGAATCGTAGATAGTATTTATTTACACAGCGCTATATAGCTCCAAACTAAGCATAGCTTGTAATATTGGAACTAGATTACGGATAGAATACTTATTTTTTTTTTGTAAATACGTATTATATGATAAAACACCCAAACACAGAACAAACATCTATATTCATCACACAAATGTTGTCTGGGTGAGAATCGAACTCACAGCCTACAGCGCAGGAAGCAGAGCTACAACAAACTGAGCTTTGAGGCTTGTAAAGTATTTCTAAACATAGCCTATTCATTTACGGCGCAAATAAATAATAATAATAAAATAAATAAATAATAAATATTACACAGGACATTATTTTTTACACAGCGCCATCTAGCCCCAAACTAAGCATAGCTTGTAATATGGGAACTAGATTACGGATAGAATACTTAAATACTTTTTTTTTTTGAATACATACTTACAATATGATACAACACCCAAACACAGAACAAACATCTATATTCATCACACAAATGTTTGTCCTGGGTGGGAATTGAACCCACAGCCTACAGCGCAGAAGGCAAAGTTACTACCAACTAAGCTATGAGGTTTGTTCCCTATATATTCACTTTTCGTTTTAGCGGTGATCGAGGCGACCGTGGCGCGGCCGGCGGCTTCTACACCGGAACCCCCAACACGGGCTTCCCTGGCACTGGATCCCCCAATCCCAGCACCGGTTTGATCGGCTCTAACGCCGGTATCATTGGGACCGGCTCCTCTTCCTCCACCTACAAGCCTGTCAAGTCCGGCGCGGGCTACACAGCTGTAACCGGGAACCCCTCAAACTACGGTGACTACCAATATAAATTCGGTCTTATCCGGTATGAGAACGATTATGAGCCCAACGGTTACCACTATCTCTATGAAACCGAGAACAAGATCCTCGCCGAAGAGGCAGGAAAAATTGAGCAGATTGACAGTGAAACTAGCGGCATGAGAGTAAAAGGATTCTATGAGTTCACTGCCCCGGACGGTCTGGTCTACAGGGTTGACTATACTGCTGACGAGAACGGATTCCATCCATCAGGCGCTCACTTACCCTGAAATTCTAGTCTATGAAATAACTACTCTACGAGTCATGCTACGTAGTACCTGTTTTGTTAAGTTTTGTGTGATCTACGCGATGTACCTAATTAGTTTAGGCAAATAAAGAAGCTATTAAAAATGTATTTGTTTTAGGTGTTTTATCCTCAAATCATTACATACCAAAGTTATTCGCATGAAATGCCATGTATAAGAAAAAATAAGCTTAGCAAACGGAAAATTTTATTAATTGAATTACTTCACATCAACAGCCCATTAGTGGCCACCTCTGGATCCTCAGCCTTCAGCCACCTCCAAAGCTAGAGGGTTTCGTCATAATCACCACGTTTGACAGGCGGAGTAAAATTCTTCTTCTGGTGAGATCCCTTAGCCGGCTTTAACAACATCCATGGGCTGAGTTGGAGGGGTTGATTCTTAAACCGCGACCGCAACGGCATTATTAAATACTTACATTTAGCGCATTGGACTTCTCGTGTGTGCACTAAAAGGAAACGTGGGAGACAACGGAAAAAGTTTTATTACCTGGCCTTGACCTTAGTCTGTTTCATTTGGATTCAATCAAAAAGCAGCTTTTCTTCTGATCATTTTACAGTTTCACTGAGAAGTCAAAAGCCATTTTAATTGAAACCGATTGAAACCCAAATTAAACAGAGATATATTTGAGAGTATATGCCAGCAGATGACCTTCGACAAATTGCTGTAGAGTAGATCTGCATGGGATCGACAAAATATAGTAGGAGGCTTATGACATGCTGATTCACATCAGTAGGCTCAGAAGTCAGAGTATAAGAGACCAAGGATCTTACCATAACCTTTTTAAGCATTCTCGTTATATTACATTACTTTTGTCTCGTTTTATCTTCACTGGACAGATAGTTACAAAAGCAAAGTAATATCAAAACAAGAATGCTTTAAGACCCGTAATTTATAAATATTTTGTTTATTGTTTTTGTAGAAATATGACACCGCGGTTTATTTGTTATTTTACTGCTATTTAATGGGGCTTGGCTCCTACTTAAGAGGCAAAACCAAGGTAGCTCAAATTACATTAAAAATAATCATTGGAGCTGGTACGTTTAGGTAGGGCATTCGTATATTCATACAAAATGTTAAGAGGGCTGTTAGTTTGAGTTTGGCTGTTTAATATATCTTGATATAGAATTAGCAGGTGCAAATCTATGTTACTTTCCTAGCACCAGGCTCTCTTAAACTAATTGTGAGTATACATTATAGAGGGGGATAAAAAAATGCTGATAATGCCCAATTTTTAACCATCACGTACCTACAAGTACTACAAATACTACGTTTGGACTCTGTACATGTAGGTACTACAGGGGGATGTCCGTTACTCCTATGTTGAACAGGTTTTTATTTAGTGGGCAGTGGACTGTCAGTGTCCCAATTATGATTCGGAGATCTTGTCTCCTAAGGATTTGGAGTCGTCGTGTTAGACTTGGTAAATAAGTTGGTAGAGCTGCTCTGGCCTGTCGACATTCAGTAATTTTAAATGTAACTTGACATGGTTATGCTGATGTTGAGGTCAAGAGAGTGGATTCCAGCACCCCTTAGATGGTCTTAGAACCGTCTTCAATGCCTTTGTGAATTCCCGATTCAGCTTTCTGGTCCTCCCTCAGTTGTATTTGTTTCATTGTTACATATACATGCGTATATATATCCTATAGGTAGGAGTCGGCGAAGCTATAGGCGGCTGGTAAGCTGTCACCTAGTCCAAAATCAGTGCGAATCGACATCTAGTGTTTCCCCAGGGTCAGGTTTCAGAGTCAGTACTTCAGTCTGACTCAAAACTCAAGTCTTCAGTTCTGATTGCGGACATCGTCACTTCCTGTTGTATGTATAAGTCAAGTGGCTAGGCCCAGTAAAACCTCGAGAGCGGCAATGTGTGTTTACTACATGGAGCCTATTATTATTATTATTATTATGAACAAGCCTCATAGCTCAGTTTGTAGTAGCTCTGCCTTCTGCGCTGTAGGCTGTGGGTTCGATTCCTACCCAGGACAAACTTGTGTGATGAATATAGATGTTTGTTCTGTGTTTGGGTGTTGTATCATATAGTACGTATGTATTTACAAAATGTATTTAAGTATTATATCTGTAATCTAGTTCCCATATTACAAGCTATGCTTAGTTTGGGGCTGGATGGTGCTGTGTAAAAATTAATGTAATATTTATTTATTATTTATTATGCGTCTATTAACTAACCAACCAGGCTGCCCACCTAGTTGGTTGGTTGGTAAATGTTTTCATAACCAACAACCTATCCAGTTTGTGCGTTAGTAATGAACATTTTTATTACAAACCGACCACCTATATTTAATTAATGGTTTGTTGGTTGATAATATATCAATATTTTTAAATTGGGTATGTGTATGTTTGTTCGGCCACCGATTTCTCCAGAAACGCAAAAAAATAATTTAAGTTTTTTTAAAGCAGAACAATGTTTTTGTTAAATCGAGCACGTAGCTCCTAGCATGAATTTTGAACTCTCACGGTTTCAGACTTCGCCTCAGTGACCCTGAAAAAAAACGAATTCTGTATTATCCATAAAATACCGGAGAATAAAATACCGAATTAAACCGTAATTACCGTTTTAAACATATAATGCTTCCATTAAAAGCAAATAAAAGCTATGATCAAGATCTACATTTTCAATGACAGCTATCAAACTTCAAACTGCTACATTTCTAAAACTATTCTCACCTCAACGTTCTTAGTTCAAATGAAAGCTATGACCAAGGTCTACATTTTCAATGACAGCTGTCAAAACTTCATCTGCCACCTGAAATCTCTCTAGTACGAGTAGTTTTAGAGATATGTCCGTTTGAAGTTTTACAGCTGTCATTGAAAATGTAGATCTCGAACATAGTATTCATTTGCTTTTATTCAACATTATGTATTTTGATCTTCGGTATTTAAAGGATTTCCATAATATTTAGATTGTATATATTATGATATGTAATCATTTCACTAGCGGATAATCCCATTCTCGTGGGAATATCGGAATCAAAAGTTTGCTATGTCCAGAATATTTGTCTACATTCCAATTTCAATTTAATTTAATTCCAAATTTGGTGGCCGAACAAACATACACATACCCAATTCAACAATATTTTATTTCACAACAATATTTTAGAACTTACTGGATAAAATATTCCTTTATTAATTGGAAAAAAATCCAATTTATTAGTTCAACGAGTTGAACTTATTGGAATAGAGGCATTCAAAACACCTGAGGGACAAAATTTGCCAAGCGGTTTTTGTCCTCTAATTTAGGTGTTGTTTTTTTATATAGTTCCAGCCATACAGTATTTTACTATGGGTCACTTAAATAAGTTGTCAGTCAAGGACTCAACGTGACCAGGAAATTAATTGTAACTGTACAATCTGCATCTAAGGTACGAATTACTAACCAACGAACCAGGTGGTCGGTTAAGAAAAAAAAATACCATTTTTTTTGTAGGTGGTTGGTCGGTTAGTAACAGATGCTATCGTGGTGGAGCATAGTGTTTGGAAGCGCAGTAGTTTGATTATGGCAGTACTTAGTTCAGTTTTCGCCCACCATACGTATGCTCCGTATGGTAGAGTCAGCCTTATTTCGGCAGTATTAAACATCACATGATTGTTTTTATTGAAATGCTCCAGATTTTTCTTAAATTCTGCTGCATTGGAAGAAAATGGTGCAGGCTCGTTGTATTTTGTAGTCAATGTGCCTATTCCATAACAATTTACTATCAAGTATAAGTATGTTGATCATATTTGAGTTTCGTTGGTGAGTTTAATTTCGGTTTCGACTAACCTCGGTAGGCTGATAATTCAGTTTTTGAGGCATTTACAGACAGACCGTGGTTAGTGCACCAGGCTTCTATTATTCTGAAGGCGCATCTTTTTCCCTCACATAGCGTGCACTCAAAGCATTCGGTAGCAAAGATAGCAAGGTCATCTGCATATCTTATTGTGATAAGTGCACGGTCGTTCTGCTTCCGAATGAATTTGCCTACCAGTACATTCCATAACTGCAAGGCTTTCATCTACCTTCCTTAAGCTCACTCTGTAGTACTTCGGTCACATTGCCAGAAAGGACGATGCTAACCTAGATAGCTCGTAGTCACTGGCAAGGTGGAAGGGAAAAGATCGCGAGGCCGTAGCCCGATGCGTTGGTTGGATCAGATCCGCACTACACTTGACACATCCCTCTACGATGCTTAACATGCAGCAAAAGATAGAGTTCGATGGCGCGCTATCATAAAGGAAAATATACTATGTGGAGGTCACGACCCTCAGACATGAGGTTTCCGATGCAAGGAGGAGACATTCCATAGGAGTAGCGAGAGAGCGCCCCTCTGGGGGCAGTCTCTGGCCACAATGCAATTGACGTTGAGTTGATTGATAGTTGAAGGTTTATGTTGTTCGATCCATTCTGCGAGTGTCGGTGCCATAGTCCACATTCTTTCAGAGCTTTGTTGATGCTGGAGAATGTTGTTGTGTCAAAGCTTTATGCAAACCTTTATGGGATAAGTTGCCATACAAAAATGCTGATACAATTCTTATCTGCATTTTTATTTATGAACACAAGTAATTAACTTTTGTTTACAAGAGAAGCTTCAACACCAATTTTCATATTTTGAATCAACTTTCAAAAAAGGAGGAGATTCTCAATTCGTCGGAATCTTTTTTTCTCCTTTTTTATGTATGTTCCCCGATTTCTCGAAGACGCCTGGACCGATTTGACCGAAGTTTTTTGTTCTTCACAAGTAGTTGCATTGACATCAGGTCAGGATCTGACAATGGGATCCTGGAAAAATCGAGGGAACTCTTTAAAAATTACAGGCACTCTTGAAGCGATTTGGGTGTATTACCTCAAAAGTGAGGAAAAAACGGACTCCATATATAGGATCCCGCGTCTGTCTGTCTGTCAGTCCATCTGTCATCAAAATGATTGAAAAAAATATGTTATCCAGGTAAACGAAATTCTATAATATTCTTTATTGAAGTCGGTTTTGTTTTTAGTTTTTAAAACAAAATTATCAAGTATACAAATCATCACTCTTATAAGATGAATTTCATAAAACGCTGTTACAAATTTGAAAGAAAGTAGAAAGAAAACACTCTTTACCGCCTCTGCGGTATAGTGGTTCAACCCACCGATTTCAGATCCAGAGGTCCCGGATTCGATCCCCATGGGGAGTACAATATATTGTGCTTGGTGTGGTTAGTGGTAGGGCTTTGTTGAAGTCCGCCTGGCTAGCTACCACCATCTTACCTAATTCTGTCGCCATAATAACAATTGTGAAATTATTGTGTTCCGGCATTCAGAGGTAAGATAGCCAGTTCCTCAGTTTGTTGAGGATTCCGGGTGAAGTGCGCCTCCACTTTCGGCCTTATCTTAACTTGTTACCAGGTGAGATGAAAGTCAAGCGCTTCTCCGTCGTACAAAAAAAAAGTGCGCCGGGCGGCCTGGGCCAAAAAGGTACCACCTCAGCAAAAAGCCACTCCACCCCATGGTGGAGTGGCTTTTTGCTCAAAATCAGCGCCTCTTTACTCCATAGTAAAGAGGCGCTGATTTTCAAGTGGAACCCTCTCGAGCGAAATCACGCATAACAATAGCAATTAAAAAAGGATATGAATACATTTAAAGATATTATTATGCTTATAAACAATAATAATAATAAATATTAAGAAGGAGTTTGGATAGGATTGAAAAGGCATGCGTATGCTATATGGATTCAGCTTTAATTATCTATGTTCATTGAAAAAATAATGATTAAATTTATAGTCTATGGTCGTGATCGTGGGCATCACAGTCTCATGTGTAGAGTAAAATAAAATATAGATGTTGATTGAATAATATTGTTATTGATCTGAGATAAAATTCAAGAGAGTGAAAAATTAGAAAAAGAGCTTACGAGGACTTTTGTAGTAAAAGAAAGTGTTTTTTGAGTGCAAATCTAAACGTACTAATGGTCTTTAAATAAATTAAACTAAATGTATTGCAAAGATAAACAATATTCTAAACACAGTTTCAGATTATTCAGATATTTTACCTCTGTATATAATTTAACGTTGAATCGATATTTTTATTTGTAAACAGAAATAAAGATTGTGTACATATAAAAACATCACATTTCGAACCCTGAAAAAAATCGAATGTCCATTATAACTCCTATATCAATTCAACATATATGGGGATGATTATCACTTTTTTAAACGACAAAATTTTGCGTGTATGTTTTTAAGAGCAAAATTTCATCTTCCTAACTTTAAAATCACGAACTTGCATAGGTACATCATTTTTACCCTATTTCCCATTTTAGGATGCATATTCAAAAATCCTTATTCAGTGCTCACTTTTATTATAAAAAGAACATCTATGCCACATTTCATATTTTATACCCATCAGCTTAGACTTTTTCGAGATTGCTTCTTCGCTGGTTAAATATTCGGATTTTGATTGCTCCTGAAACCAAATTACAATGGCCAGGTTAGAGTACATAAAAATATTCCTCCTTTTTTATTAGAATAAAAATCAACGGTGACCTCTACCCCTGTAGTGGTTAATGACCTCATTATGGGTTAATAAATTGTGGAAAATGATCCAGATAAACACAAAACCACTCTAGAGCCGGTTTAAGGTGACATTGTTGGTAGCTTATGTGAACTGCATCTTGTGGAATAACAATGTTTAATATGTAAATAGTCTTTAAATGTGCAGAACACAGATAAAACTTTGTCCTAGTAATGAACGCTTTATAATAAATATAATCCTTTTTATCTTTTTCAATAATTTTGGGTTGGGTTATAGGTAAGCTCTTGTCCATAGGCGTTCTAGTTCTAGGCCAGAGGTCTTTGCTGGAGCAAGTTTTCACAGAAGGCACTGGTTTTCGCGGACACTGCCGGAATACGGCAAACCATTTGGCCTCGGTGTTCGGCAGCAGGGTATTGGCTAGCCAAGTCCACCTGACTAGCAACTACCTGCTGCCTTTACAGATGCTTCCACCGGTATCTCTTTGTGTAGCCGAAAATTAGAGGAAAGAGTAGGTATGTAAATAATTTTAGAATAGCTTTGCTACTACCTACCACTAAACAAAATTATCACTATACAAACCAAATTGCTTAATCGATACCGTCCTGATAGGATGGGATAGGACTATGCGCAGAACATTGTTGGTCAGTAAAACAGAAAAAAAATGCGGGTCAGTCTTTGGGTACTGCTGAAAGAAGTGAAAACTAAGTAACTTGTGAATTATATCGTCGGGCTATTAAGATTATTATTTTTGAATTTTTGGTTTCTTAATTATTATTAATGACGAATTTAAACTTTAATCCTTGATCATAAACACTTCTCTAGGAACCAAAATAATTCGAAAATAATAATCTACGATATAATTCACAGGAGCGTGCGGTGACGATGACGCGAGTTTCACGCTTTTTGTTCACCCAAAAAGAACACATATATACACAGTAGGTATGCATACAGTATACATATAGCTCTTGGAAAGCGTTCGGTGACAATGACGCGAGTTCCATGATTTTCGAGTTGTTCACCAAAAATGTGCTCAACGCGCTTACAAAATTTCAATTCAAAAATTTGAAAAAATTGCACGTTTTCGAGTTACACGGGATTTGTACCCGAATACCCATCTAAATAAACTGTTTTGAAAAAAAATGGAACCGACTTCACCACTAAAAACTTACAAATAACTCTTAGGGTAAGTTCATATAATTTGAAGTTGGTGCCGAATTGCCAAGCACAACAACATGTTTATTGTATGGCACCGCCTTCAAATTATATGAACTTACCCTAAGAGTTATTTATAAGCTTTTAGTGGTGAAGTCGGTTCCATTTTTTTCCAAAAAGAGGTTTATTTTGAGCTTTTTTTCGTTACGACACCACGACGTCTCCGACACACTATTAAGAGTCGTGTGAGGGTGCAATAATACGTTATTTTTTGTATGAAAATATATTTTCCAAATCGGTTGAGTAATAACGGAATTCTGAGGTAATGCAGTAGTAGTCGTTAAAGAGTCATCGATCACCAACACGCCTGCCAAGCATGGCAAAACCCTCCATTGCTTTCTTTAGCATTTAGGGAGGCCCATGTCCTATACAGTTGGCTTTTATGGGCTGTAATGATGATGATGATATATGTATACAGCATTTATAGCCAGAATGCATCAAAGTCAATTCTACTTACTACTACGTATCATCATTACTGCGACCAACAACATGCCAAGCGTGGTGATTATGGCAAAACCCTGATGATGATGATGATGATGATACTGGAAGGTAAGCGGTTCAAAAGGTCTATTCTAGTGACCGTAAACACATGACATATATTTTACAATTATTTTGATATAAAAACCAAACTACTGAACCGATTTTGATGGGATTTTTCCGATTTATGGGACCACCTCGCAAGTATGGCCTACCAAACGTAATAAGAATCATCAAAACATATTTCGAATTGGCGGAGAAATCAAGTAACAAACAAACAAAAAAAAACATACACCCGAATTGAGAACCTCCTCCTATTTTTGAAGTCGGTTAAAAGCATATCCAGAAAATAATTTCTTCTCTCTAGCGTCAGACTGAGCCACCTCCATAAGTGTCTGATATGGCTCATATGCATGTGGGATCGATGGTTTGATGTGCAATGCAAAGCCCAAAAATCACAATGTATAAAGGATCAGGTAATTCAAGCCTGCAATTACATATTGAACCTTCGAATCGAGTGGTAGGGTCAAAGAAATATGTTACCAGAAATATCAACCATATTTCATTAAATATATTTCGAAAAATTATCATCATAATATCATCGCAGCCCGAAAAAAAAACACGGTTCACAGGAAATTTACCATGATGACATCGCTTTGCAATATCAGACGGTGCGGTAGTGAAAATATATGATAGATGATATGTTTCTGGATGTAATCTATCCTATTTACAAACAGGTTCATGGTTCTTGCCTTTCTTTTTATGTGCAATTTATAACTCAAAAAATCCCAAAAAATCTTAGTGGTAAACGAATTCCGATGTTGACTTTTGATTCTACCTTGCCAATGCATCTTTGCATTGGCAAACAAATAAAATCCAAATTTAGGTCCACCTTTTTAGGAATCAGGTAAAAAGCACTAGTTTTGTCCCAATTTGAAAATATAATGACGTGCATAATTAGTTTTGCACCGACGCATTTGTCCAAATGTGGCTATCACATTGCACATAAATTTTTGATTTATTATTTTATAAAAATAAAACCGAACAACCGCCGGTACATTATAGATTTTAAAATAAGAGGAAAATCTCAAATCTGCAAAAACCATGCACAAAAATATATAAATCGGGCTACGAATTGTATACTTAAATGTTATTTAATAGAATCCTCCACGTTTTAAAAAAAGAGACCAGATATAACATTGAAAGATTATGACGCCTTTGAGACTCAACAAATCTAGAATAGGTACTTTGACACCCACAGGTAAGGTAAAGGTGCTTCAACGAAGTCAAGTAAGTCACCGATCCTTAATGGAAGGAGGTTTTCAGAATGCGGTGGGCATTATATAGTTGCATTTTAATCATTTTTGTTTTATGCAAATCGATGTGTGAAGTGGATCCTCAAACATTCTATAAGAGAATAACGACTCTCTGGCAGGCCGGTCGTCTCGATCCCACTGCAGTATTGCACGCGTTCTCATTTTTTTATTTAAATTCAATACAATTTTAAAAGTGCAAACGCGAGTGATTGATACACTTAAGATGCGCAACGGAACTAATGTCATGTTTTAATCTATGCTAATTCACGTGCACGACCTCGTCACACCTTGATTAAAGGATTCTGTTCCACTTTTTGGTAAGTTTTAAATTAAATTTATTGGTCATTAAAATGTTAATTAAATGTCAAAGAAGAATAAAGTGATATTAAGTGTCTTAATCTGTTTCTAAAAGATACTAGCAATGACATGTTTTGATCTAGTTCCAGATCAAAGGCATAATTTGTGGCGTCAACAGGCTGCACTGCCACTAGCCGAGTCGTCTCTGAAAATATATTATTTGAAAAGGACTTGAAATGTTGCCTGTTTTTAAATATGTAAGTACTTAGACATAACTGCCTAAATTTGTGATAAATTATGCAAAAACCTAGTCTCTAAATAGCGTGAATTGGCGTGTCTATTACGCTTTGCCAACATTACTTTATTGGACAATAAATTCAAATGATAAAGCTTTTATACTTTTCGACAGTTCTAAGTTTTAAAATGGTGACAGTACTCGTGTGGAATGTTGTCACATCTCCAGTGATATATGTTGGACCTGTTACTGGTACCCACTTCCTTTTACGACAGTGCCAACTTTATTATCAGATTTAATCTTGTAACTTTATAGTTGTTAATTTTGTAAGTATAAAATGATTCAGCGTTGACATTTTTTTGCGTTTTTAGGCTCTGGTGATCTCATTACTGGCTTATATCCAGTGCTCTCCGTTTGACGATGGGAAATACACCGTACGTAAATACAGAGTTTACGACGATGGTAAATATTACAGACCCCTAACCGAGGGCAAGTATATCCCGGGAGATGAAGGTCGTTATACGTACATTTATAATCAGGGACTGTACCCAAGCGATGATGGAGACTACAGATACATCCACGTGACCGGACCCGATGGAGGGTTCGGTGGAGAAGGAGGAAACGGTGGAAACGGTGGAAACGGTGGAAACGGTGGAAATGGCGGCTTCGGACCAGACGGCCCAGATGGCCCCGGTGGCCCCGGTGGCCCTGAAGGTCCCGGCGGTCCTCCAAGGGAAAACAAATACATTGGCAAACAGATATACGCCAAACGATACCCATACATTCACAAAGTGATCAAATCATTGGTTGATAAATATGTGTCTGTCGACAACTTTGGTGAGGACTTTGAGAGCAGCGTCAACCACTACAGAAAAGTTTACGCTGACAAAGACATGCCAGTGAAATGTCGATACTTGATGCAGAATAACTCCACCGAATTCACAACACAGTACGTATACCGATCAAATGTAATTCATGCAAATTTTATATTTTAGGATTTCGTAACCATAGGGTGTCCACGGAAACACGAGCCCGATGCAAATACAGGTCTTTTTTTGTACGTCAAGGAAGCGCTCGGTGTCACCTGGTGTCAAGTGATAAGGCCAAAGGTTGAAGCGTACTTCACCCGGAATCCTCAACAGACTGAGTTCCTCTTAATGTCGGGACTCAAAAATGTATAATTTTTCTTATTGCGACGACAGACTTTTTTTTTTTTTTTTATTGCACGACGGGGAAGCGCTTGGCCTTCATCTCACCTGGTTACAAGTTGAGATAAGGCCGAAGGTGGAGGCGCACTTCACCAGAAATCCTCAACAAACTGAGGTACTGGCTATATTAGCATAGCTTAGGTAAGATAGTGAACTTAAACAAAGTCCTACCACCAACAAAACAAATTGAGCCCCTATACAAGAAACGTAATATTTTGCATTGAAACATGGGTCGGAACCCACGGTATGCATGTGTGTAACCGGCTTATTTTCACTTGTAATATACAAATGAAAATATATAATTTATACAAGTAAACATTGTTATATTGTTTTTTTAGGTACCCGCCGACAATGAATATTCCAGACAACGAGCAGTATGGAACTTACTACAGCTTTAGAGGGTCCAAGCTTCTCTCAGATTCGCTCACCGGAAAGTTAAAACTTGAATATGAAGTTTTCGTTAGGGTCGTAGAATTAACTAACTAAATGTATAAAGCACTTCATACTGGCTCTACTTTTAGGCAACTCGATATTTTTTGTAAATAATTTAACTTTACTAGCTTTAACATTTGAATTTCTTAAAAACAAAGACGATATTTACGATATATTTGGGAGGTAACATTTTGATTGTTCGTTTATCTATTGAAGAAAACTGAAGGTCACTACCCTGTATCGTACCACGATAGATCGGTATCAAACAGAATAGTTATTGAGAAAAATAATATATTGTCTATAAAACTAGGTAAGGTAGCCACCTTACCTAGTTTTACAGACGATATATATATATCTTAGCTTTACGTATGCTTTATATGGTATTTGGCAAATTGAAGCACATTGTGGATTAAACAACGTTACATTTCCTTGTATAGGCTACATGTATCTAATTACAACTGTATTTAAGATATCTTTGTTTAGATTTTCCAATACCCTAACTGAGCAAACTTTGAGAAGATTCCGTCAATTAAAGGCACCAATATAAAAATCTAAATAAAAAAAAAGTTGCCTGTGAATATAGCCGAATTTCTTACATTATAATGACGATGTGTTTTGAAGCTACTATTCGTCATAAACCATCGCATGCGTACATTCCACCTTAAAATTTAAATGATCTTATAATTATATTTATTATAAAAATCCATTGGACACGTTTTGAAACAAGGTAGTGTGTTATCTTGTGTGCTTTGAATTTGAACACATTTGGTCCCGTTTAATTTAAACTAGGTATTTATTAAGGTGATTCCAAATTAGTCAATAGCATAGGAACTGTAATTATTAAAAACATTTATAGCAAAAATAATATTTCATTTAACTCCTGAATTTTAATAATTCCTCTGTATTTTTGTATGTCCTTCTGAGCTGCTGGACCAAAATTGTAGTAGAGTATGTTTGAGTGGATCCCTAAGGATTCATAATTGAACCTGGAAGGTGGCGATGCAATCCAAGGGATGATGGGAACGAATTTCCTGGTATTCCACTAGTGTTCATATATATTAAGGTATATGTTTCAACCGAAAACAAAGAAATTGCACATTTATTATCAAGTTGACCTGACCGATAAATATCCAAAATCAGAGAAGCAAAGAAAATATTAAAGGGTAATTTCAATTTATAGCTAAGGAACTACGAAAATACGAAAGCATTGTGGGAAATGACCAAATTATGAAGAAGTGCACTCGGCATCATCTAGTTAAAAAAAATAAGAGACTGACAGTAGAATCACAGATAATTTATAAGAGAAAAGAGGAAACAAAAAGAATACCCTTTTATTTATTCTATGGCCAAGGCCACGTACTGTGATAAAAGTAGTGGAGTAAGTAATAGAGTGCACCTAGGTGCACCATAATATGGATAGTGGGATTTTCCATTTTTTTTAAGATGGTACCGCTCTTCCATACAAAAGAAGCTCACGTTGTCGCTCTTTTCGAAATAGCTTATTTTTTTTAATAACATGGAGACGGATCAAGCAAGCAGCTCGCCCGATCTTAATTCTTAAATTGTTGTGTTCCTACGTCCAAGTGCTCCACTTTCGGCCTTATCATAACATGAAAACTCAGGTGAGATGAAGGCCAAGCATATCACCTTCGTACAAAAAAAAGTGACACTCTTACTAATAACAAAGCCTTACTGCAGGTAATATCGACAAAGAACATGACCTACGCTGGACTACATTGTACCCTTCAAAATGAGGCATTCAGCTGATAAGCTCCGTAGATCTGTAATTTCACCTGCAAGCCTTCCAACTGAAGTACAGCAATGCTGCTTGGGGGTCGAAAGATGTATGGCGTAGTATTTCCCTGGATGAGCCTTTTCTATAATTTATATGAATCCACTTAAATCAGACATACCGATTCTAAATGAATTTTGCTGTTATAATCGGATAGGAATTTGGATCGCGATATATTTTATTAAAGCATAATTAAATCTCAATAAATATAAAAGAGTTAACTAATACAAACACTATTTTCCATTTATTTTGATTTTAATTATGTTTTTAGAAAAAGTAACGCGGTACAAAACAAGATTCCTATCTGTTTGCAGGAGAGCGAAAATCAGTGATTCCTCCGGTGCCCTCTTGATGCTATTAAATAGCATTTAAATCTGATCAGATTTTCCTCGATCCTTATTATTTGCTCAATTCCTAACACATCAATTCCAAGACTTACTTTGTAGGTATTATAAAAGCAAAAAAGTCATAACCTCTGACTAAGACTACATTGTAACAATAATATTTCCTCATAAAGATTATAAATGGTGACAAAGCACTCAATTAATGAAGTAAATTATTCGTCACAGAAAGTTGGTTCAGTAAGAATGCTGATGCGCTGTGCGTCGAATTCTGCGTTGCGCTGGGCACTACGTTATCATTTTCACATTTTAAAGTACACAAAAATGAAAAAGTTGATGTTTCTACAAACCAAAAACTATAAATGCGTTGATAGCTAGTAGATCTTTTTGGGTTCCATACCCAGAGGGTGGTTGCGGAACCCTGATTTTAAGCCTACGCTGTCTGTCCGTCTGCCTGAACCTTTAAAGGAATAAATAACCTTTAAAAATCTTTTGATTCGCAATAGCTAGTTGACATTTTCAGAGAATATGTTTTAAATGGCGTTGTGTGATGTTTAATGTCCTGTAACATTCATTTATTTCCTGATTTATTATTTCTTACATCACAAATTTTACAAAACCAGAGGGTACCCTCTTTACATGCAACGTTTTTTTGTTAGTTATTTTTTTTAGCACCTATGAGCGTCTATCTAAGTATGGTTATAGTAATTATACCTTTAAGTATAACAAGAAATTAAAAAAACTAGCCAAATGTAAGTCCAACTTGCGTTAGGGATCTGTAAAATATGTGATAAATAAACCAGCATTCTATGGTCAATACTATAGACCCCGCAAACCGTGCGCACATTATGGCTTGTACAGAAAACTGCGAATTGGCGCGATGCAAATTCGCAACGCGGAAAACTGCGACGCAAATTGCTGCGATGTGATTTCGTGCGACAAAGCGTCTCCCTTCCATGGTTGACTATTCCTTCGACGACTTTCAACGGTACTGGACGTATAAGATAAGAAGATCTAGGAAAAAGAAACATGGAAATCTGCGAATCAATTCGCAAGTTCTTGCGATGCGTCGTGCGAGCTCGTAAGTTTCTACAATGCGACATCGCATCGCAGTTTTGTTTCCAGGCACGGTTGTAGCAGACTTTTAGGATCAGAATCGCACCGGAGCATAACTTTGCCGTCACTTTTGATCTATTACAAAAAGCTCAAATCACTTGCCGGTCATTTTTATCCACTTCTAAAAAAGGAGGTTCTCAATTCGTCGGAATGTTTTTTTTTATGTATTTTCCCCGATTACTCAAAGACTATAAATAATTTGATAGTCGCGGGGGATTTCTAATAGGTGGGGTAGTTTTTGAAATATTGGGCTGAAATGAAATAAAAATGTTCGCTCATATCTTTTGATATGAGCGATGGCTGATCCGATCAATTCAAAATTTTGAGCATGCAGAGATTATATTAATACTTATCAATCGGCACGTTGATTTTTTTAACACTAAGATAGTTTTTGAGAAACAGGGGAGTTAATTGAGACGAGAAGATTTATGGCTTGTGGGGTGTCATTAGAAAGAGTATCGGCTGCACATTAATTAAATACATATTTAACTTTTTATTAGGGGTGGTTTCCACAATTTACTTTTTTTGATTTGTAAGCCACGATTACTAAGGCAACAGGTTTGTGAGCACTTTTAAAAACGACATCAATATTTGTTTCATGTTAGTAAGGATATTACATTACGTTAGCAACAAGAGAGAGCCTCGAACACTCAAGTGAATAAAGAAAGTTCTAGAAAAAAGTGCTTAAGTAAGGTGAGAAAGGTGTAATGAAAGCACACTTTTCTCATTTGTAATAAACAAACGATAAACTTCTAAAAAAAAAAGTTATATTTGAGAAATAATCTCCGTCACAAACCAGACATCACGAGATCTCAGTTCGAGTTGGCCATTCTTGGCACTCTATGACCATGGCAACATTAGTATTTGTTTTATAGCATTGATCTTGAAAAACACTGTATCACAAATGGGGTAAGAGCATGAACCATCATGATTAGGTCAACGTCAATCTCTAACACTTATTTAACTTTCCTAAAAAAAAGTATGTTTGTAATTGCTATCTTGTTAAACAACGTTTGTATGCAAATAAATAAACAGGCTCAAAGAACATCGAGGGTTCCATCCCACATTCCGATGCCCACTTTCATTTAGAATGTTATTAATTATTTGCTTTTAGCATATAGTAATACTCTATCAAAATGTCAACTGACTATCTATTACTATTTATGAGATACAACCCGCTGAGGTTTAGTAATAGCAAAGCTCCTTTTGGCACTCTTTGGGTACAAAACCCTTAAATTTATTTGAGGTTGCTAACCATATTTTGCCAAAGAGATTCCTGCTTTGTTCGTAAATGAGAAAAAAAATTATATAGTGTATTAAGGACAAGGTGCACTGCCTCATCTGCATTGATGGGTACCTAATGTAACCTATTAATTATATTTGATATGAGTATGACTTTAACTAAGTATACAATGTAATGCTAGTAGGTATTACACAAGACAATAATTACAATGATACAAATGATCTTTATGGTGGATGCACGTGTAATATCATTGATAGCGTCAATACCAGTCGTGTATATACACGAGTTTAGTATGGTGGATATATAGCCACCATACTAAGTCGAAATAACCTGTAGAGTATCTATCATCCGACTACATCCCATGTTATAGCGTTAATATAAGTAGTATATATGTCACCAAAATATAGAAGAAAGAGAACATGGTGCTTATTTGGTTGTAAGTAGGCATAAGTATCATTGAATTTCAATAACACAGTAGAAAATAGTCTTCGGAAATCTCAGCGCTTTAGAGACTCGCACATGTCTAGTAGTCCTAGGTGCGATTCACGGGTGCGGCATTCCTGTATGTGGTTTGGTTGCCGTGCCGTTTTGTACGGACATTGGAGGCTCGAATTGCCACATTGCTTTGGAAGGCCGTTGTCGGTCCCGGGAAACTACTTCCACTGGTAATGGTCGTCAAAGAGCTTGTGGCGGCCCGTCAAGTGTTTTGGATAACCAGTTTTAACAAGGGCTGCTTTAACCACCTCTGTGGTCTAGTAGTCCGCACACCAGTGTCAGATCCAATTATAAAGATTTTGAATGCATGTTTTGACCTATTTCACCCTTTAATAGTAAGTTTAATTTTTATAAGCATGTACTAATAAACACACGTAAGCAGAATTTCCACTCGATCAGATCACATAAAAAGTTTTTTCCACGCAAAAAGTATTTCCCCATTTCACCTGTTAGTGGAAGTTTTTTTATTATTATTCGCATTTCAAAGTAATTATAAATACACTTAACAACTTTCAAATCAATAGGATCATAAATTAAGATTTTTCATAATAACTGTTTTGCCCCATTTAACCCTTTAATAGTAAGATATTTTAATATTTTTTTTCGAACACGCATTTTAAGCTTTTATTAGAGAAAAAAAAACAACTTGATCGGATCAAATATAAAGTACACCTCCATACAAAAAGTTTTGGCCCTTTTAGAGGAAGTATCTCCAAGTTTTTTTTTCATAATTAGCATCTCTAATTAATTAAAAATACACGTACTAAATTTCATCTCAATCGGATAACAAATAAAGATTTTGCATACAATCTATTTCACCCCATTAGTGAGCACCTACATATCACAATAAACACCCTGGCAAAATTTCAAGTCCGTAGGTCTTACAGTTTCGGCGCTAGTGTGATTATACCTACCTAACTACCTACCTATCACGTCAGTGGTAAATCAATTTTATATAATAGATGTAACAAGTAACATGGTCATCAAAACAAAATAATATAAGAAGAAATAATTAAAAATATGCTTACACAATAGAATAAATTCTATTATATATTATTTTGTGGTAGTTACAGTAGCCCCCACACTAGGATTCCCTTATAGACTCTTTATAACCCGACTGCTTCTCTTGTAAATAGAAGCCGTGTATTTAGTCACCATGCATACTTAATTGTAATAACCTAAAGACCGTCTATAACCCGACTGCTTCCTTTGTAAGCAGATTACAAAAAAAATGTATTCAAGTATTCTATCCGTATTCTTGTTCTCATATTACAAGCAATGCTTAGTTTGGGCATAGATGGCGTTGTGTGACATTAATGTACTTTAATATTCATTTATTTATTACATTGTACATATTGTTTATGTTTTCAATAAACCAATTGAACTAGAAATAAAAATAATTTTGATATTCAATGGTTTCTTATCCATTATCAGCATATTTTTTTATTCTTTGATGGGAAAACGCTTGGCTAATCTCTCCTGGTGTCCAATTATGACTAGGGCAAAGGTGATAGCTCACTTCACATATGTTCACAGTATGTTGAAGATCCCGTCTTCAAGATACTGAGGAACTGGCTATCTAACAGCTAACCGGAGCTGAACAATAGGAGTTGTATTGTATGATAAGTATGTACCCACAAAAAAAAAAAAGTATTCTATCCGTAATCTAGTTCCCATATGCTGTGCTAAATTTTGGGCTAGATGGCGCTGTGTGAAATTAATGTCTGTCATGTACTTTCCTGTTCTTCAGCTGTTGTCCTGTTGTCCTGTTGTTGTTTAATGACGTCATTTATACTCAGTTATGATGGTGGTAACCAATCAAGAGCATCATAATTTCTGCTCACCCAATGTCCCCTGCTCATCGTAGACCAATAGATTTGAAGGTAAGATTTATCGAAGATGGATTGAATTAATGAGATCGACGTTCTGTCATTCCGCTTTTTCATGCATTCTCGATGAGCTGAGAAGCTGTTACCAAAAACTATCTTACGAGTATCTGAGCCAGACCTTCTTCTTAAAGTTTTGTTACTTAGGCTGTGTTAATAATAAGTAAATAAATTTCCACTCAGCGCCATCTAGCTCTTAATTAAGCAAAGTTATCTGGGAACAAAATATTTTTGTCATTTTTTAATCCGTAAACTATGAACTTATATGAACAATATTGAGATGGTCTGTGACATAATGTACTGCATCCGATGATGTCCGCACCAACTTGTGTAATTTACACAGATACAAAATCAGAGCCGGTAGGCTTGTGTGCTATAAATTATCAAGTAGGAGTCGATCAAAGTAGTGGGTTTACTAAGATGTCCGAACAATCCATTCGGACGATATATATCACTGATCAGCCCCATATATGTCGTTGTCAAGGTAGCCTCAACAAATAAAATTAGCATTTTCTAGTCAATTTAGGTGTATTGTTGCCATGAATACACCATTTTTGAATTAATGATTGTATATAAGACATGTACAGACCGTAAAGCCTATTAGTCTTATTTTAAGTTGATCTAGGTTAGTACGATGAAAACGATTTCGGTGAGTCAATGAAACAATTTTTAGACAATCCTAGGAAAACCTTATCCGTATGCTAAAATTGTGTTATTTTTAGTGTAAATTGAGACTCAAGAAAAGGAAGGACTTTCTATGGGAGTCAATTATAGCACAATATTAACTTAATAAATGTTACTATGTGATTTGTCATCGTGTAAAACCAAAGTTTATACTCAGATTTAAAAATACAGTTTTCTGATCTCTCACTTTTTTAACCAAGCGATATAAGGCTTATTTTATATTATAAATATTATATGACATGTGTTATATTTTTTTATATATTTTACAGATTACCGTTCTGCTCTTTGTAGCGGTCTCCTTCAGCAGTGCTGAAGATGATGGTCAATACCGTCCCAGTGGGGATGATGGGAGCTACCACCCACCACAGTACCAGAAGACCTACCAGCCCAGTCCGAGTCAGTATAGCCTAGCACAACGGAACGGCAAATACGGCTCGATTTACTCTGCGTATCGCCCGACGGCGTATCAGGCGCTGAGCACGGAACTGCTGGCACCCTTCGTTACATACGGAGACGGGTAGGTTTCCCAAAATTTGTAATTGAAAATGACCTAGTCCCATCAAAAAGAAGAACCAAAATTATAAATGAGAATATGCATGTGTAAGCATGAAAAACTTCTTTCGAGGCACAATACTTTGGCGTATTTTATTTCCTTCTATAATCTTATTAGCAAAATTCCACAAAACCGTGGTTTTAACGATTCTTAGAATTGAAAAAGGTTTTTTTTGCGGAAAGGAATTAAATGAAATATAACCTTTACAGTCATGATATTACTGAGCCTCTACATGAATGAAATTTTTACAGAGTGCTTTTTTTTCTATTAGATACGTGATTTTTACCTTGAAATGAGTATCTTTAGCCAGTTCATTATTACCTGGTAATTTTACATTGTTTTTGATCATTTATTTTTCAAGCAGGTGCAATTTAAAACGAAAAATATTTGTTTGTGTGTTAGGAATAACATAATACAATGTTTGCATAAAATACAAGTTACACGCGGCTCCTTTCTTAATTTCAAATAAATCGAAGTATTCTCTGTGGGGAACACATTTATGCGAAGTTGTTGTTTTTGAAAATAAGATCTAAAAAATAAAAATTGGTCGTTTTTTCAGTGTGGACAATATTGCTTACGCGTCTGCGCAGATCCCTGTAACATATCGACCTCCAGTGATACCTGTATCCACCTCGACATACCGTCCAACTGTGTATTCCACTGCAGCACCTCACTACAAAATACAACCTAATACAAACAAAGCAGCCAATATCGTCAGACAGGAGAACGATGTTGCCCTGAATGGATACCACTACGCCTATGAGACAGATAATGGCTTAGCAGCTGAAGAGTCCGGCGCGGTGGAGCCTTCGGTGAACGGAGGAGGCACTAGAGTCAGGGGTTTCTATCAATACGTGGGAAATGACGGCAGGACTTATAGAGTGGACTACACGGCCGATGAAAACGGTTTCAGACCTGTCGGGGCCCATTTACCCGTACTGGGAGCCAAGTAAACGAAACAGCTGGGTTTACTCCAGCAGAGCAGTATTAATGTAAAACGAAAATAATGTGAGCAATAAAGTATTAATTTATAAGAGTATATTGAACTTTTTTTAACATGACTAATATACATTCCGTGAAGGTCATTGAATCAAGTTGAAATTTGTCTTACAATGTCTCTGAGGAGACAGTGTTTGTTTTTTTTAACTCTGACTCATTTTATAGCAATTTAGGCGGGTCCGCATTCTCGTGCTGGACTTATAAAATATTATTACAAGGAAAAATGTATATGGTTTATTTTGAGAGGTTATGGGGCCATACCGAGGGCATTATCCCTAACAAGAATCAACAACAAATGTATATTGGTATTTCTTTTTGGTGAAGTCTTTCATTTCAAAATACCTCCAATGAATACTAGTTGAACTCACGGGACTTCTTTTCCCTCATACCGTGGGAATGGACGAAAATCCTAGCTCAGTAACAGGCCTCACAGATTAGATGTAGAATAGTAGAGTTCTACAACTAAGCTATGATCAAACTGAGTTTCAATATTACACAAAAAAACAGAATCGGCGTCAGGACCTGCTCAATTTGTAAGTGCGTTTCCGGCTTTAGGAAAAGATGCAGGTTGGAGTCCCGTCGCGGATTGTGAATTTTTGTGTCATTATAACATTTGTAAATAGTAGAGTTGTAGAGTTCCTTGTAAAAGGGCTCATCCGGGGAATTACTAGCATCATACCTATTTCAGCCGCCAGCCAAAGTAATGATGCTTTGCTGTATTTTGGCTTGAAGGGTATGGTTGCCGGCCAATTACGGGCATACGTACGGCAATGTTATTTGTGTGTTATATGTGTGTTGGTCATGTTATTTGTGGATATTATCTACGCAGTAAGGCTTTGATATACGCAAGAGTTGCACTCAACATCAGGTGGGCTAATTGTTTGTTCCATCTTCAAGTAGTAGAAAAATATTTGAAGTACAGTGTATGTACAAATGTACAGTACAATGTACAATAAGCAGCTACTCCTAAATTGTTGTGTTCCGGCATTTAGAGGTAAGATAACTATAAGTTTCTCTGTTTGTTGAGGATTTCGAGTGAAGTGTGTTTACGCTTTTGGCCTTATCACAGCTTCAAACCAGGTGAGATGAATGTCAAGCATCTCTGTCATTTATTTATTTATTTCAACAATACTAGTAGTTCGCCCCGAACTGAGATCTCGTGATGTCTGGCTTGTGACGGAGATTATTTCTCAAATGTAACGTAATTATCAAACGATAAAAGTGTGCTTTCATTACACCTTACTTAAGCACTTTTTTTCTCGAACTCGCTTTATTCACCTAAGTGTTCGAGGCTCTCTCCCCCCAGGGGATTAAAGCAGTGGGACCACGGGTAAAGCCTCCTCTCTTGTTGCTAACTTATTGTAATATCCTCGAAGATAAAATTGATGGCGTTTTATAAAGTGCTCTCTAAATTGTTGCCTTATTGTCGTTGTTAAATTAAAAATCTAAAAATCTACCCCGACAGCCCACGGATGTCGTAAAGTCAACCAAAAAGGCAGCAGATTTTTATTTATGTAAACAAAACTTTAACTGTGCGAGCACCAGTCTGTCTGCTAAGCGTAGTGATTATGGCCATACCTTACAGTTATAGAGAAAGTTTTTTCCACATTCTGTTGGACAATGATGTACTATTGATATGGAATATGCGCAGTCAAAACCATGCATGACACCCCAAAAGTAATTCTTGGATTTTATGGAAGAGTGAATAACAATAGATAAATAAACCAGTTTTAATGAAAATTCTAATACCCTCTCTTATCTTACAAGTAATGATGATCATCTTTTGCCCCCTTCACCTTAAAAACCACCCCTAATACGGACAAAAATAAAATTATTTTAAAATCTGACGTCTAAACCCTCTTAACTCTGATATGATATTTCATGCTTTAACACATTTTCAAGACTTCAATCTTATTTAATCTTACCCCTTTTGCAACGCTTCATGTAAATACAGGGGTACTTTTAGCAAGTCAAAAAAAAGTTAATTGTGAAGTCAACCCCCTCTAACAGTTTATCCTACAAGACATACCAAGCGTATTAACGCGCCCCTTTGTTACGAAAACCACTCCTAATAAAAAGCTAAATTAAGACCATGCTGTCTCAAAAAATTCTATGCTAGCTCCGCCCATGCCCCCGCAATCCTACCGAAGCGAATATGCCGCGTTGACGTTCCTAGAAAATAGATAGCATGGAGACTTATTTTTTTGTTTACACAAAAATAATTTGATTTATATTTTATTAGTAACTTACCTACCTTTTGTTACTGTTATTGAGATGAAAAAACTAAACTTGCATATATTTTTGAGTAAGTATCGCTCCTTGGATAAATGGTATATTTGAAGTCTGCTTTATATTATTGTGGTAAGTAAAGCCGTTTTTTTTATTTTTATCGTACTACGGGGATGTGCTCGACCTTCACCTCATCTGATTTTCAAGTTATGAATATAAAGGCCGAAGGTAAAAGGAAACTTCACCCGGAATCCTCAATAAACTGAGGAACTTGCTATCTTACCTCCAAATTCCGGAACACAACAATTTCAGAATAATAATGTTGTTATGGCGACAGAATTAGATAAGATGGTGGTAGGTGATAGAGGTGGATGGTGGTAGCCAGGCGGACTTTAACAAAGTCCTACCACCAACCAAACCAAGCACAATATTGTACTACCCTTGGGGATCGAACCCGCGGCCTCGGGATCTGCATAATATAAGTGTTATATCCGTTATGTTGTTCCCATATTACAAGCTATGCTTAGTTTGGGGCCAGATGACGCTGTGTGAAACGAATGTCCTGTAATGTTAATTTAATTTTATATTATTAAGAATTAAAAAAAACATTTTTGCTAGTTTAATACAGTCAAATTATGTCGCCGCGAATTTACTATCATAAAAACACAATGTGTTAGTTACTAACGCGTACTTACCAAGAGTTGTCCTTACCTCAATCAGTTGCTATGTTTATACGCAAACGCATATAATGGCGGAAATGAATTTACAAATTAGTAGTTGGATATATACAGGTGAGTTTTTTTTCAGGGCCACTGAGGCCAAGTTTGAAACCGTGAGAGTTATGTGTGATTTCAAAAAGTTCTGCACTGAAGAAAATCATTTATTTTTCGAGTTTAAAAAAAAATATTTTTTATTATTCTTTGTATTATAATAAAACAAATAATTTAGGATGACTGTGTGCCCAAAGTTTTTGGAACACTCTCAAAATGCAAAATTTCGTTGTAGTCTGGAATGCGTAAGCTAAGCTATTTAATCCTCTTTTGCTGTTCGTGTAGAACTTTTGAAAATCGGAACGTCTTCAAAAAAGTATCGCCGAATGCGAAGATACAACTTAAGCGTTTGAAAACAGAATTACTCATAAATTTCAAAATAAGAATGAAGTTGGTTTTATGTCATAAATCAAATTTCTGGATTCTCCAATTTTACACAACGGAGTCGCCATTGTACAAATTTGGAGAATAAGCGATACTGAAAAATATTAAGTTTTGACAAAATATTTTTCTAATAATTCTGCAACTGTATGGTATGACAAAATTTAAAATGTTCAGCCGTTAGGGTGACCGTGCCTTGTCATCAGCTGCATTAACACGAAAAACGAACGTTTTGTTATCCAATGATGATTAAATTTAAGCTCATCACGCACAGAAAATACAGCAAAAGAGGTTTTAATAGCTTAACACACACATAGTCTGAACGTATAACCTTTGTACTAAATGCATAAAGTTGAATTCATAAATTTTCAATTATGAAAGTGTTCCAATAACTTTGGGCACATAGTCATCATACATTATTTATTTTAATATCAAACAAAGAACTCAAAAATGTATTTTTTTTTCAAAATGCCATATTTTCAGAAAAACTATAAATAAAAATTAGATTATTATTTAATGCAGAACAATTTTTTTTTAATCGAGCACGTAACTCCTAACTTGACTTTTTGATAACTCTAACTGTGTGCCTCAGTGGCCTTGAAAAAACACTCACTCTGTATAGGTTAGCATTTTACTATATGTATTTACAAAAAATATATATTTTAGTATTGTATCCGTAATCTAGTTCCCATATTACAAGCTATGCATAGTTTGGGGCTAGATTACTACTCTGTGAAACTAATGTCCTGTAATATTTATTTGTTATTATTTTATGTAGTATCGAAAACAATATTTGATTTTGCTAGTTATAACAGTCAAACTGTGTCGCCGCGAATTTTCTTTTATGAAAACACAATGTGTTTTAAGCTACTCACGCGTACTTACCAAGAGTTATTATTACTTTAATCAGTTGCTATGTTTACACACAAACGCATATAATGGCGGAATGAATTAAAAAATGATTAGTTGGTTATACTCGTATATAGGTTAGTATTTTATTGTTTGTATTCACAAAAAAAATGTAATTCAGTATTCTATCCTAGTTAGTTCCCATATTACAAGCTATGTATAGTGTGGGGCTAGATGGCGCTGTGTGAAATTATTGTCTTGTAATGTTTATTGATTTATTTATTGGCTCTTTGAAAGGTCTCAATCAGCAATAATAGATTTTAATTATATACAACTACTAAATATGACACCGCCAATGCCATATTGCGTAAATTATTTGGTGGGTCGGTATAAAAGTTAAAAAATCGTCATATTTGAACATCAGTTGATGAACGGGTATTCAGTAACAATGAAGTTCGCTGTAAGTGTTATGTATTTTGTGATTACTATAGACTTTTACTAAAACTGCGTATTTTTCCAATTATTTTGTTGTGCGCCTATATGTCCATAATACGAGTAACATCCTCCTGGTTCTCTCCAAGCAAAGTTTGTCTGGATGATATCGATTTTAGCGTTAAGACAACCCATTGTCTTAACATTTACAAGCCTCATAGCTCAGTTGGTAGTAACTCTGCCTTCGGCGCTGTAGGCTGTGGGTTCGATTCCCACCCAGGACAAACATTTGTGTGATGAATATAGATGTTTGTTCTGTGTTTGGGTGTTGTATCATATAGTACGTAGTATTTACAAAAAGTATTTAAGTATTTTATCCGTAATCTAGTTCCCATATTACAAGCTATGCTTAGTTTGGGGCTAGATGGCGCTGTGTAAAATGAATGTCCTGTAATATTTATTTATTTATTTATTATTTATTTATTGTGCATTATTTACTGTTTTATGAATTTCCTTTGGGTCTTAAATAAATAATTTATTGTAATGTAGATTGATAGTGAAAAGTAAATGTGTTCTGGTAATGAATATGACATTATATACATATTACAGCAGCATCCTTACACCAATAATATGATCAACAACCCGAGAGTCAATCGTGGCGATAATGATAAAAGGCCCACGTACTGCAGGTTTATATCTTTTTGGATTGTGAAAAGTTATACTGAATAGAATATAAGTAAGGTTTGTTTCCAGATTGCCTTCGCTGCTTTGGTGGCCGTCGCGTCAGCGCAGTTTGGTTTCAGTTCGACTCCACGCCCGTTTCAGTACCGCCCTAACTCCTACTCTACACCTCCTCCTCCACCACCTCGCCCAATACCCAACAGGGTAGGTGACGAATCGCAGGCAAACATTGTGCGATTCGAAAACGACATTAGCCCCGATGGAAGCTACAATTATGCGTAAGTAAATCAAATAAGATTTTTTTCATAACCCGTACATACAAAGCTAATAAAGAAAGAAAAATGATTCGCAAAAAATCAAGTGCTAAGTAGGTAAGTAAGTTTGATTTTCAGTGCAGGACTCCTCAACTTAGAAGCAAGATTATATTTCCTGAGGTTGCTCGTGTAGAGACAAAACACGTGTCGATTTATTTTTTTCAAAGGAACTTAGCGGATTAGTTACCAAATAGTTTTTTGTTTTGCATTGAAATGGATGGATAAAGTGATTCAGGTATCAATTATCTATGAAAGAGTTGGTTTAACTTATGTATGTGACCAGGTTTTCATCATTTCACAATTTAAAATTACCTGACTTGACTTATATTTGTAGGAGTAATAGGTACATATTATTTTTGTTTCCTGTTTGTGCCTACCTATATACCTGATACAGAATTTGATGAGCAAAATATATCTTTACAAAAAACGAAGTACCTAACGAATTGTAGCACGAACTAAGCCTTGTCAAACATGCTAATATACATATTAAAATCGCATCCGTTCGGTTACAAAACAATTCTATAATTTACGCAAGAATCCATCACATTTGCTTAAAAACCTGTTTGAGTGTCTTTGATGAGATTTGATAAAAAATATTACATAATACCTATTTGATGTTTTTAATGTACAACGGGGAAACTCTCGGCATTCATCTTACCTGGTTTCAAGTTATATTTAAGTACGGTTTTAAGACAAACACATTGTACCCTCATTTAATGTGTTACGGTTGACTTTAATCGTTTTTCCTGGAAGTTACATAAAAGCTGGTATCTGATCTACAAACTAAAAAAAATGTCTAGATAAAAAAGATTTATCCAAGATGTGTTGTAATTTTTTTAAATTGTTTTATAGATTTGATGCTACAGAGAATTTATAGATTTATTTAACCCAAATAATACTTTTCTATTTTAGTAGATGTTCTGGCCAGAAGTTGACATTAAAGGGCTGTTGAATTAGTAGTGAGTAGTAAATATTTAGGAATTAACAATATTGAGTTTTGTTAAGGTATGAAACTGATAACGGAATCGCCGCTCAGGCTCAGGGAAGTCCCCGTGACTTTGGTGGAAACCCCCCTGTGATTCCAGTGGTATCTCAAGGATCCTTCTCTTACACTTCCCCCGAAGGCCAGCCCATTTACATCTCCTACATCGCTGATGAGAACGGATTCCAGCCCCAGGTAATGTAATGTTAGCGATGAATAGATAAATAAATAACTTTTCAGAAATCAAGTTTATGGACGAACTTACTGCAATGAAGCCTTTTTTTAATGGAAGGTTATCTGAATTATAATGCTTATATAATGTATGAGATACAGGAGTATATGAGAGAAAATTTTGACCACAGCCGTATGCAGAGATTTTCTACTCAAAATTCATAATTTATAGTTTTTCTTTGATGGACATCCTAATATTGGACTGTTTAGAAATTCATCACCGTCAATCCTTGGCGATCGCAGTACCATTCAAGGCACCCATGAGTGGGTGACACAGACACTCATAAAAAAATCGGTCAAACCGAAACGATTTATACATAGTACCTATTTAAAATTAATATATGTAAGATTAAACTTGAGGTTGTCTGTCGCATTAATGCAAGATGAATACAATGGCGATATGTTCTTGCATGGAAAATACAATGTAACTTACGATTAATGATTAGTCTTTACCTTTTTTTTAAAGACCATAATGCATATACAATCTTTGTTGGCACTTCATATAGTTATGTCATGTAATCGAAATTAACTTATCGCCATGTAACCCAAAACTACGGCCTACAACATAGCTAGTAATTTGGGAATATTTGTAACATGGGTCAACACAGAAAGTGATATGCATACAATATAACACGCCTCATAGCTCAGTTGGAAGTAACTCTGCCTTCTGCGCTGTGGCTGTGGGTTCGATTCCCACCCAGGACAAACATTTGTGTGATGCATATAGATGTTTGTTCTGTGTTTGGGGGTTGTATCATATATAGTACGTATGTATTTACAAAATGTATTTAAGTATTATATCCGTAATCTAGTTGATTACAAGCTATGCTTAGTTTGGGGCTGGATGGCGCTGTGTAAAATTAATGTCCTGAAAAAAAAATGATTATGCTTATGTTCTCTATCTGATGTTTTATATTGTTTTTGTGTCCAGGGCGATTCACTCCCGACTCCGCCTCCAATTCCGAAAGCCATCCTCAGAGCTCTGGAATGGATCGCAAGTCAGCCACAGTCGCAGAAGAAGTGATTACTATGTTTACAAAACATAATTATTTTTTATGATTATTTGTTAAGGACAAACAATGCAAGTAGATAATTTATTGTTATAAAATTATATTCACAAAAACATTTTTTTTTATTTTTATTTATTACAAGTCAGCGTCACACGAAGATGATGTTCCTTGACATTATAAGGTTTTTAAACTAAACCTTTTTGAAAACAAGTGTTTCTAGGTACCTATCTCTCTTTAGATTGGAATCAGCTCACTATTAGATAATAGTGAGCTGATTCCAAAGAGCCTAAGCACATATATATTAGTATTAGTTACTCAGGGTTTTATTTATCAGCTCCGATTAAGCTCGCTGTCATTATAGTATAACTTAAAAAAAAAGGGTTATTTAGACGAAACTCGCTCAGGCAAGGATGAGATCTACGAGGGAGCGAACCTCCTCAGATGGTGCCTACCCTCCTCTTAAAGACATTAAAGTCATAACACAGCTAAAGTACAGACGCTGCAAACTGATTCCAAGTTGCAAGAAATCATTTTTAAAGCGCTTAGTCCTACTAAGTGGGTCATAAACCGAGCTTGATGATAAATATCTGAGTCTGAAATTCCTATAACAATATATATATATATGTAGACTAAGGACACGAAGCTTCTGGTAAGAAACTCGGGCTAGTTAGTGGATATTCGGCTGAAACATTATGACACTGTCGTCGGACCTTGACTGTTAGCATCATTATCATCATAGTAATCAAAAGCCCATTAGTGTCCACTGTTAAACAGAGCATTCATCAATCACCATGCTTGGTTAGTTGGATAGGTGATCGCAGTAAATGTATCGATAATACACTTATATAGTTTACTTGACTGCTATGCCAAATTGCAACTCAATCTTACTTGTAAAATAATAAAATAAATATGTATAACAAGACATTCTCATTCATCATTTTACACAGCGCCATCTAGTACCAAACTAAACGCCACTCCGTTGATCAGTATTTCTGATGCAGTATACTGTATCGACTCGGACTTATGCCGGATCAATGAGTGGAGTAACCTTTGGATTAAAGGTAAATTTAACAAATACCCAAACTATTATTATAGGCAGCTATAGATTAATAGATCAAATAGAATGGCAGACAACACCTAACTTGGTTTTTAATGGAATTCCTATCCCTTTTAGCATGACCGTAAGGTACCGATATTTGTCATGGTGTCCCCAACTTCAGGTTACATTCGTTCCGCAGCGTCCTTGAGAAGATTGCGTTATTTCTTGCCAACTGCTACCAAGATTGCTCTTTACGGTCAATTCTTCTCCCTTTGCTAGACTATGCTGACGCCTGTTAACATGTGGAGCAGTTAGATAAGCTTGAGCGCCTTCATAACTTTTGTATTAGATTCATATATGGTTTGCAAAAATATGACCACGTTCTCCTTTTTGGGCTATGCTTAAGTGGCTCCTTATTCGTGTTCGCCGGGATTCTTTTTCTTCTATATTCTATACTTTATTCCCCTGAATTGCCTGCTTACCTTACAACAGATTTGTATTTCTGTACTCCTCACACTCACATGGCCTTAGATCATCTGCAAACTTATTGTTAAAATTTCCCCCCATAACCATTAATTCTATAGTTAGTCTTTCAGTAATCAGGCGCGTCGTCTTTGGAACGACTTGCCCACTAAAATAAGACTGGCTCCGTCAGTGTATACTTTTATATTGAGGTTGAAAAATCACTCACTTGCTTCTATTTAAATCTGACCCTGTCCAACTACACAAATTTATATGATAAGTTGATTTATTGTTTGATTTTATTGTTTTTGTACGTATTATTCTAAAGTTTGTTTTATTTACATATGAAACTGGTATTTGTTGTGATTTCTGTTTATATTTCTTCTTATTTTTGTGCACTACTTCTGTATTTTTACTGTTTACATTTCTAGTCACAAGGTTGCCTGTAAGAAATAGCTGCGCTTTTAGCGATAAGGCCGCCCATTGTACTTAGACACTATTGTTACTAAATGTTTGCGTTGTTGTGTGGTATTATTTCTGTGTATAATAAAGTGTTCATTCATTTATTCATTTAAGCAAAGCTTGTAACATGAAAACTAGAATACAGATATGATACTTAGGTACTTTACTTTTTTAATTGTTGAGGAGTTATATTAGGCAGTTTCTGAATTTGATACCAGCAGTTCAAGTACCGTTCTCAACGTTCGCATAATTTGACATTTAAAATCGTCTAGATTCGATAAAATTGGTTTATCGACCGTTACGAGTTGGGTAAACCAAAAGTAAAAGTCGGTAAAGTACAAAATCGGTAGGTAACTCTTGTTTGACGTTTTATATTATTAATTTTTTACACAATTGTTTTACCAACTATGAAGGTCTCTGTAAAAGTTACCGATATATATTTACTATACAAGCATAAGCATTGATAAGAGTTACCGACTAGAGTTCCATACTCGCAAGGCAGATCGGCTTGCAGTCACGATTTCGTTATATTAACATACAATAATCATAAAAATGTGTTTCAAGCCTCAGCCGAATCGGTGAGGGAGAACTGAAGCTAGGGGAGTTGTTAGACAGAAGGTAAATAAAAACTTGTAAAAACCGATTCTAGACAAAAATAAGACGTTAATGCTGGTTCTCAACCTGTGTGCCAGTCGGTGATGGGCTTTGTGTCATCCTCCCCGAACACACGATTTCTCAGCACGCAACAAGTTAATTGCTTGTTATTATCTACTAATTAAGTTAGTTATAATAGTGAAAAATACGGTCCATAGTGAGAACCTTCTCCCTCTGTTTTGGGAGTCGGTTAAAAAGCTATTCTTAACAGGAGAATATAGCCAATGCTCCTATGGCATATTTTTTGATTATTTGGGATTATTCGTGCCGTATCCTGATATATACGAATATAGATTATATTATTTCTACAGTAGAGTTGCTATTTGCTTGAAGTATGTGTATATATTTTTATCTTTTACTAGCATCACATGACAAAAAATTCCACCATTTTCGCAGTAAGGCGTTCTTTGTTTTTTACTTCTTAGCTTTATAAGGCCGAATTAAAACAAAGATCTGTCTGCCACTGGTCGGACACAACCAGTTTTGACCCCATTGTGATCATGGAGCATACTGGGTAAAATAAAAAATACATCATTATATTAAACATGCATAATACTACTCTACTCTTTTCTATTGTGGACACGCTTTGATCTATTCAACTTTCAAGATATGATAAGGCCGAAGATGGAAGCGCACTTCACACGGAATCCTCAACAGTCTGATGAGCTGGCTAGCTTACATCTAAACTTACATCTAAACAGAACAGTTTAGAATTTAGATGATGAAGAGAGATGAGAAGTAAGATGGTGGTAGTTGGCCAGGCGGACCCAAACAAAGTCCAACCACTAACCAAACCAAACACAATATTGTGCTCCACTGGATCGAACCCGCGACCAATTGATCTGACACGGGTGGGCGAACCATTAGACTACAGAGGCGGATCATGCCTCCTGAAGGGCAACTGTTGCATTTAATATCAGATATGCCTTTTTATTAGCTCCGTATCCATGTTAGACAAAAACGAAGGTAGGCACTACAAGCGGTAAAGGAGCGTCATTAATAAATCCTTGCTTAACTGGATCGTATAGCTTTAAAAGATCAAGGATATTTTACATTATGTTGGGTTTTGTGATAATGCGGTGATCTTCATCTTTCGAAATGGTTACTTTGAATGTTAATAGACAAGTTATTAAATTAGATCACAATTCAAAATCATAAAATTGACACCAAAAACGAAGTGGTAATAAAATAAAGCACAGCCTTACTCTGAATATTAATGACTATAAAAGCGTAACATAAAACATTTCGTGGATAATCGAAGTGTTGTATGAGTTAGGAAATAGCAATAAATTGCACTAAAACATCGGAATTGAATAATAAACAGTACCTTTAATAGATAGTTAATATTCAACCTATTTAAAAATATAACCTAGATAGGTATTTAAAACATTGCAAATATATAATTTCGTAATTGCAAAGCGAGCTCTGCATTTACGAAAATGGAAAAATAAAAAACTGGACGAGTAACCTTTACTGTCCACAATTTAATAAGAAAATTACAGGAAACTTACAGCTAAGTACAAAAAACATGATAAACTAAAATAACATTTTAACAAATTAACATAAACTTACTACAGGTACTAACAGAAAAGTAAAAATTATCAAATGGTTTATCTACAAAATTAATATCTTATAGATAACCCAGTCGATCGTTGTCACCACCGGATTGTAACGTGGCCAGAATACTGGCAGCATTATCACGTTGGATGGCAATACTCACCCGCTGAGCCAAATACAGTCCAGCATTCTGGTCACGTGTAGACTCTTTTAGCCTCTTGGCTAAATCCTTATAAATTATAATATAGCACATGTTATGTGCTCCTGATCCCAAGGACCAAGAGTTTCTACCCCAAATGGCTCAAATATGTACCCCTTATCCAGGAGCGCATATGTGCGCCGTATAAGGGACTCCACTGTTGTTGCTGCGGAACCAGCGTGCATAGAAGTTTTAGGGATATGGGACGGTGCTAGGGTATCGACGCAAGTAGCATCCCAAACAAGCGGCCGTCCTAACTTCCAGGGGACCAATGTAACCCCGTCGGGTCTTTTGCCGTCGTCACGCAAGAGTTCATCATCACGGGGCACACGTCCGGCACTCCTTGCGCATAATAGCGCGTGGCTGAAACGATCGGCGGTCTCACCGCATTGGCAGCAATGAGCCACTTGACAAGGAACACCTAATCTTAGAGATTTAGCCACCCAGAAAATACTGTTGTCTAAAATACCAATTTGGACAACAATATATTAACCTATAAATTTTGATGGCAATGCGTGTAGCCCTGACTCCCACTCCGAGAAAAATGATTAAACCATGTTGCTGTAAAATAGTATGTTCGAATGTATTGTGACAAGTTAATAGCTTATATCGAAAAAAAGAAAATTCTATCACACATTCATACACTTTTTAAGTTAATAAAAATATGCGAACATTTATCACAGTTAGCCAACTTATGTATCCTTAGTTATAAAATTTGCAGTATGATAATAAGTAGAAACTAACCCGATTTTTATTTGCTGGTCTCCATAGGAAAAATCACTACGGCGGCCATGCCGGATTCCCACCAGCTACAACCGCATGGATGACATTTACATCGCATTAATTGCTGCATTAATTGAAAGTGTTTTTTTCTTCTCAAGGCGATATTCTGCACCGAGGCTTCAAAAAGGTAATGATTGCTTCCGCTATTGTACCTCACAACTTCAACGTCAACTTCAGGCATTAAAAGTGTTAAAATCCTTGTGTGCCGCGTAGATATGGTGGTAGTAAGTACTTTCCCGGGCTAGCTGTTTTACAAGGAGCTGTGTTAAGGTTCTTTATGAATATGATTCTTAAAGCAATGACTGATCACAGACAGTGTAGCTGCTTACTTACACCATTTCCATGTAGTATAAATAAACCGGTCAAGTGCGTGTCGGACACGCTTACCGTGGGTTTCAACCCATGACGTGATTTTCCTCCCACGGGACGACCGGCATTGCTCAGCGTTTTTTTTTAGAATAGTGTTTTTTTGGAAGATACTTATTTAGGTATGGATCACAATAATTAAATACGAATATTTAGAAATCCTAAAGTCAAAGTCAAAGTCAACATTTCTTTATTCATTAAGATTTTTAGGATCATTTTGAAACGTCAAATCTACCGCCTGTTCGGAATCGCGACCAGCACACAAGGAGAAAGGCAAGAACCTCGGGCTGGTTAATTTTTTGATGATCCATTCAACATTTAGATACACAATTTGTAATTATATTCTAAGTAGATACATCATAAACCTAAATACTTAATCTTAAAACATTTGTATTACCTATCTACCTAATGGGCAGTTTTTTAACATTGAGAAATCACCATTTTGCTGTCAATGGTATAGCAACATTGGGCTACGCGTTCTTATGGTCGATATAATCACTAATTTTGTAGTAACTATGTTTGAACTGCAGTCTTTCGAATAAAAAAAAAACATATATGCAACTTCATTTTAAACAGTCTGTTATTCGTTTTTGGATAATGTCATACAGCGCCACCCAACAAAGTTTAGAAGTACTAGTTTTTTTTTTTTTTTGTTGTACGACGGAGAAGTAGTTGGCATTGATCTGGTTCATCTCACTAGGTTACAAGTTAAGATAAGGCTGAAGGTGGAGGCGCACTTCACCCGGAATCCTCAACAAACTGAGGAACTGGCTATCTTACCTCTAAAAGCTAGAACACAACAAAGTTTAGAATTGTTGTTATGACGACAGACATAGGTAAGTGGTAGCTAGTCAGGCGGACTTAAACAAAGTCCTACCACCAACCAAAGAAAAAAGTATGGAAATATCCAAAAACAACAATGCAAGGACCTCAAAAAAATATGAAATGGTGCTATATGACATTGCTAGCATGAGAGCAGAATAGTGATCGCTCGAAAAATACATATTTTTTATATAAGTATCGTGTTTTTTTCAGGAAATCTTATTTAGATAAAATTAGTAAGCAAAACCTTATTAAAATACTAAGCAGTGAATCCAACCCGCTTAAATTTGGCTTAATTATGTACAACAAACCCGCACCAAAACCCCATTATTCGTAAAGCACAAGTATATTACGGATGTAGAGATAACTAACATAACTTGTAGACATTACTTTTTAAAATTCTATTTTTAAAGGACAATGACATCATGGACACTTCAACACTCGGATGTATAGTCACACTAATTTCTTGTTTTGCGTCTAAATTATTTGAATATTATTGCAGTTCTCGCCTAAAAGTGGGTGGATCCCTGTGCGATATAAAGGCTGCCGCGGAATTTTTATCCGCATTCGAACTAGTTCATCGAAGCTAGACAATCTTAGTTCAATAAAAATGAAATTCGCAGTAAGTGGTTTAGCAAAAATATGCGTACATTAATTGTGACGTAAAAAAAGCTTGATATATTGAATGATTTGCAAAACGACTGCATGCTAACTATTATTTTTATCACAGGTGGTAATTTTAGCCGTCGTGGCTGTGGCCAGCGCCCAGTTCAACCAGTTCTACCCTGGACAACAGTACAACCGCCCTGGACAGTACAACTCAAACAACCGTTTCAACCAGAACAACCGTTACGTTACTCCTTCTCCGTTCCGTCCCTTCGGCTCTTCCACCCCTGCTCCCGTGTACCCCACCCCTGCCCCGTACTCTACCCCTACCCAGTACTCTACCCCTGCCCCGTACGTCACCCCAGCACCCCTCCAGATTCAGATCGCTAAGAATTACAACGCTGACTCCCGTTATGCCAACATCGTCAAGTACGGAAACGAAGCCAATCCCGATGGCAGCTACAGCTACTTGTGAGTATTTCGCGAAAATTGATGATTGAGTTCATTAAATTAACAATGATTGAGCTAATTAAATGAACTCAATCACCAATTTCACACAACTCACAGCTTGGTCGGTAGTTTCTGCACTGTAGCTTGTGGGTTAGATTTTTTCAATGGTAAACATTTATGTGATGAATACTTGTTGGTTCTGAGTTTGCGTGTTGTATTGCACGATTATTTGTACTAACAAAAAAAAAATACAAATACATATTCTATCCGTTCGTATCTATCCCATATTCCAAGCTTTATTCAGTTTGGGGATAGAATGGCTCTGTGTAAAATAATTCTCTGTTAGCTATAGACATTTATTAAATTAGCCAAAGCCGTAACGTTAAAACTTTGTAAGAATTCAGGTTTGCTATTACGAATTTCAAGAGTGGGTAAATAATATTTTTGTTTGACAGCTACGAAACCGACAACGGTATCGCCGCTCAGGAACAGGGCATCCCCCGCAACTTCGGAGGAAACCCCCCTCTTGCTCCAGTAGTAGCCCAGGGCTCTTACTCCTACACCTCACCCGAGGGTATCCCCATCATTGTCACCTACGTCGCTGACGAGAACGGATTCCAGCCTCAAGTAAGTAGAACTAGTTAGCTCGTTTGGCGTTAAAAGCGACCAACGTTTTCATTAAGAGGCTACCAAAGATGCGCAAAATGAGAGGGATGGCACCGTACTTACTCGCACGAGTGTAATGGAGCGGGATTTCATTGCTAAAACACAACTATTGGTTATTTTTAATATTACGTGGGAACTCAAAACGATAATATGAAAAATTAGGATACACATAATGGCATATATCGCATAATAGTCGCATAAAATCGTGCCATTTCATAGATCAATTTGAAAATATACATATAAATTAGTATTTATATGTTTCCACCAACCGTGAAAATTTTAACCAAGTGATTACAATTTTTGAAGAGAAATAACGAAAATTGCTGAAATATACTAGTATAAACTTAAAACGGGTAATTAGTTGTAAACTTTTGTATCATGATACAGCTTCCTAATTAATCTACTGGTCTATAATTTTGAATCAGCGCAAATTATTAATATATCACCTCTGTGGTCTAGTGGTCCACCAGTGTCAGATCCAGAGGTCCCGGGTTCGACCCCAGGGGGGTACTATATTGTGCTTGGTTTGGTTGGTGGTAGGACTTTTTTCGAGCCCGCCTGGCTAGCTACCACCATCTCACCTAAATCTGTCGTATTGACAATACCGTTATGGAGTTAAAAATCTGGTAGAAACTAATTTAAAATTGGTTTACACAAAGTCATTTATTCTGCGAACTGTAAAAACCTTAAATTAGCTTCCAGCGTCTTTATTTCCGATGATACTCTTGTCTTCAAGAAAAGAGTTACTCAGCACCATCTTGACCTAATCCTTGCCATTGCAAGTTAAGAGGTCAAAAGCTGACGGTTGAATAGCCAAGAATAGTCAGTAAATAAATGATAATATCATTTGGTTCTATATCATGTTTTATTGTTTTCCAGAGTTCCGCCATTCCTACCCCGCCGCCAGTACCCACCCTGATCGCACGCGCCCTTGACTTCCTCGCTAAGAACGCCAACAACGGCAAGAAGTAAACGCCTAACTTAAGCTACCAAAGGCTTACCACCATACTCAATGTACCTTTATTAGTGTTCTCATAGACCAAATGTGATATTTGTGTGCGCATATGTAAATAAAATAGCGTAATGAAACCGATACCATACAGTAATTTTTATTTCCCTTCTTGCTTATTCTGAGTGGGGGTGGCCAAGGGCTGTCCTCTGTGGGTTGTATTTTGCATTGTCCTCCATGGTTTTTACTAACCCTACCCCAAAAAGGTTTAAACTTTGAAACTAGATCACTCACATACGGTATGAATGTTTAAATTCATCTACTATATTAGTATATAATTTTAGAAAAATTGCAGTCAGCAAAGAAGCACATAAGCTTTTATTGATCCTTATTGGGCCAGTTAGGTACATACTAGTAAGCTTAGGTACCTACTTAAAAAGTTAGAAATTTCGCCCAAGACATTCAAATGAAATAACAATATAAGATATCAATACTATTTATAAAAAAAAATATCTTTAAATAGAAACATTAATTATCTGTCCTTGATCTATATGATTTTGATTTTGATGTATTCACAGGTACTTAAAATGTAGCAAAAATAATAATCATCATTATACTTGATTAGGAGCGAGGCGAAATTAATGCAAGAACACTTGTAGGCATTATCTTTTAACTATATCTAATCAACTAAACTAACTCTATATCTAAAAAACGAACAAGCCTCACGGCTCAGTTGGTAATAGCTCTGCCTTCGGCGCTGTAGGTTGTGGGCTTAGATTCCTACCCGGGACAAACATTTGTATTATGAATAATGATGTTTGTTCTGTGTTTGGGTGTTGTAGTGTATGATGAGTATGTATTTACAGAAAAAAGTATGTAAATAATATTTCCGTAATCTAGTTCCCATATTACAACCTATTCTTAGTTTGTGGCTAGATGGCGCTGTGTAATATCAATGTCCTGTTATATTTACTTATTCAAAAAAATGGCCGAAACCTTTTACAGCTGTGGCTTGACAGCTGTAAAAAGTCGGCCTGGTTTCCGACCACTCTCCTGCCAAAGTCCGGTGCCATGCAGTTCGCTGTGTTCCGTCAGTGCCTTTAATAGGCTGCTTCTAGTAAAGCTCACTCCAACGTAAGCCTCATCCTTGACTACGTATTGCCTAGCGAGCCTCTAAATCAAGAGCTTACCCAATAAATAAGCTCCCAGAAGCCATATAACATTACAGTAATTTGGCTCCTGTAACTCATTTAAGGCCTTTCTGTCCTCACCTTTCCCAATCTTTCCCTTATAGCTGTCATGTTGTAGTGTCCTATCATCTTCTCTTTTATATTTTAAATAGTTTGTTTTTAGTGCTACGATCTGCATGCAGCCTGCGGAGGTGGCCATTCATTTTTTAATTGTTGTGATGGTTTTTTTTAATTTTATTTTTTTTATGACAAAAGTAATTTTTGAACGCTTTTTATAAAAACAAGGCATGTATCTCTTATAAATGAATGATAATACGTGTTTATTTTTTAATTTACCGTTATCTATCTTAATATATATAACTCAAAGGTAACTGACTGACTGACATAGTGATCTATCAACGCACAGCCCAAACCACTGGACGGATCGGGCTGAAATTTGGCATACAGGTAGATGTTATGACGTAGGCATCCGCTAAGAAAGGATTTTGATTAATTCTACCCCCAAGGGGATAAAATAGGAGATGAAAGTTTGTGTGAAACTTTGTCAATTTTAAGCCGATCGGGCTGAGACTTTGCATGCATAAAGCAACTATGACGTAGGTATCCCCTAAGAAAGGATTATGAGATTTTGCATTTGTTTTGTTTCGGTTTAGTAGTTTTGGTTATAGACTCTGCTTTGTATTTGGCATTTGTTTTGTTTTCGTTTGGTTTAAGTATAGGTTTTGTTGGTTAGACTTTTATAAAATGGCTAAAGAAAATCTGAACGTTAATGGAGAAGTTGAAGAATGTACTGTCATTTTTAAGTTTTGTAGGCCCTAATTTTTTATACACGCTAAACAAAAGTAAAGCCGCAAAAACTATACCTAATTAATAATAATACTTCTTAACGCGAGCAAAGCCGCGAGCAAAAGCTAGTATATCATATTAATGTTAATACCTGTCGATAATATTTTATGATACACAATATTGAAACACGAAAGGACCGCGTGAGATGGATCTCACCCATCTATGAATATCGATTAAGTTATTCATATAATATTCAAATTGAGCTTCGCGTTTGTTATGCGCCTGTTTTCAAGTACATATTATGCATGATTTGTCCCAAATTTTGATTAGCTATTGCGAAAAATTCTGTTACATAGGTTGTTTATGTGAAAAAAATAAGGTATTTTGTGCCACAAAACTAATTCAATGTACTGTGGCGGTCGCAGCTTAAGAATCAGCCCCTCCAACTCAGCCCATGGGTATCGTAAAAGCCGACTAAGGGATCTCATCAACAGGTAGCAGCTTTCTTCTGTGTATTGTCTACACCTTTATTGCAATCACCAATCCGTCTGTTAAGCGTGGTGATTGTGGTAAAATACTCCAGCTTTGCTGAGACTCTGTTGATGAGATGAAACTCATAACTTATAGGCTTGCCTGTGTATTATCTGGGTGAGTATGGTATATATGCATGTATAGAACATATATGCATTGGCATTGGCACTTCCGTGCACCGACTTTACATAGCATACTGCCACACCAACATCTGTAGGTCACTAGCCACGTTCCATTACCGAACCACACGTGGTTACAATTTATGGTGAACGGGTAAAATAAACAAAATACCAATCAGGTTATTAACCAGATACCAATTTAATTATTATATTTGATCATAGCTTTTTGGGACAAAAGCAATATGTGCTAACTAACTATTTACAAGGGAAGAGGTCGGATTAGCTAAGTAACGCTACAAACGCTGCTTAGGTAACTCAACTGATCCAGACTAGTTCATGAACTAGTAAGGTATCAGAGATACTTTTTCTATGCTCTTAAAGTATGTAATTTTAGCGTAGGTAATTAGTCTCTGAAGAAGGATTGTAGGACCGCGAATTCTCCCTCTGCGTATAAACGCTGCGATGAACCGCGTAGCTCGCGCCAATACGCGTCGTCGGCACCAGTGCGCCAAAGGGAGCATGGGCACGTCACCTATTGCGTTACTAAGGTACACTGGACATGACTGCTTCGGGGAGTACCTTAGTAGAATTGGACGCGAACCAACACCACAGTGCCAGATTGTGGTCGGGACCGGGACTCTGCGCAGCACACGCTTGAGCAGTGCTCAGCGTGAAGCGTGGAGCGCGGAATTCTGGTCAACAGGATCGGGCAGAACCTCTCACTGGCAAGCGTAGTGGAAGCTATGCTGGCAGAAGAGACGGCTTGGAAGGCTGGGTTCGGAAAGAGGCCGCCGAGCGAGATCGGGAGAGGGTCAATCCCGCTCGGAGGTGGCGGCGGCGGGGCGCTGGCGACGGCCGCCCCGCACTGCCTGCCCCAGGAGGGGCTTGGATGGTACCCCCTGTCGAACAAGGGGGCTTTCGGGTCTGAGTGGGTGGTTGGAGTGAGGGCTTCGGCTGGTCAGTAGCGGACGAGTCCGTCATCCCCACGCAAAAAAAAAAAGGTTACTAGTCTCTAGAGGCTAATTAGTATACCTAAGTAAGTTTTAAAAAATGTCTTCTATTATATTTCTTCTCTTCTTCTTGGCGATCGTTGGAAGTATGAGTAAGTATAAGTTTGAAAACATGAAGGTAGGTAATTGATGCAGGCGTTATTTTGCGGAGATTCATTCATATTTCAAAATAAAATCTGAAAACAGAAAAAATATGTAGTAACAAATCCGTTCTGCGCTGCAAGTCTTGCACTGACTTGCAGCGCATTTTATTTTGAAACATGAAGGTATTTAAAAAATATAGGTATTCCTGCGAAGTCTCTAAAATTTTAAATTAGAACCATAGACGAAGATGAAAACTTTGGGGTATTCATTCATATTTTTATACAACTTGAGACGCAACAAGCACGCAGCCCTGGTGTAAAGTGCAATATTGCCTACAACAAAGCCTTTCTGCGTCGGTCACATCCAGAAATATAAAGTCTACGCGGCACTGTATTACGCCGGTCAGCTTGAGGCATATAGATGATAAGCCTCGTGTGCCCGTATTTTCACCGGCAACCCTTCAAATTGGAACACAGTTACGCTGTGTTGCGGCCGAAATAGTACTTTAAAGGACGAGCCCTATCACAAGGGGCTCTACTATTCGCGATCATGCCAACAACGAGTTACAACAAATGCATATCATGAATGGGCATTGTTGTATGTCGTCCAATTGTATGTTGTTCAACAATTCCTGTTATTAATTTAATACAATATCGTAAAAAGATAACCATTCAATGATAATTAAATGCGATAAACGATCGAACGATCTTTTATTCCACTAAGTTCAATGAATTGAATGTATTGTTTTTTGTTTTCAATTATTTCAACTTTGTTCAACTCAAAGTTCCACGAATTGAACGAATTGTTTTTTTTCAATTATTTCAACTTTGTTCAACTCAAAGTTCCACGAATTGAACCAATTGTTTTTTTTTTCAATTATTACAACTTTGATACAACTTTGAATTGTGAAAGTAAAGTTTCTCAAGTGATCTTTGATATAGTCACCGGTGACGGCTCCGAGACATGGGATGGGCCAGATTGGACATTTGAACGCGAATGGACAATAAATCTGTCTCAACTCAGTCGGTTCGCCCGTAGCGGGTCCTTGGTTTTTATAGCCACGTTAGAAGCTGGAGCACCCACGTGAGGTGTACCATCTTATAATTACGTAATCCATACATTTTTGATACATAACTGGTTTTGAAGATTAATTTTCGTAATGACCTTAGAACAATCATTAAATAGAGATTTGTAGACTGATTTAAGAATCCACTCTTGTTTATTGATCCATCGCTTCTTGAACTTTATTACCGATGATTTATATTCGGATTTGATTGATATTTAAATATAGTTAAGATTACAGAGAATTAGACATTCGTGTGTGAAAGAGTTATTTAATATTTTATTACCGATTTATATAGTACTAACGCTTATATATTTATATATATATTTTTATTATTGTACGATGAGGAAGCGCTTGGCCTTCATCTCACCTGGTAACAAGTTGAGATAAGGCCGAAGGTGGAGGCGCACTTAACCCGGAATCCGCAACAAACTGAGGAACTGGCAATCTTACCTCTGAATGCCGGAACAAAAAATTTTAGAGTTGTTATTTGGCGACAGAATTTGGTAAGATGGTGGTAGCTAGCCAGGTGGACTTAAACAAAATCCTACCACCAATCAAACTAAGCACAATATATTGTACTCCCCACGGGGATCGAACCCGGAACCTCTTATGTGCCCTTAACATTAAAATATGGACCATTATCTTAGTTCTGAAATCATATATATATTTTTTCGGTTAGTGGTAGGATTTTTTATAAGTCCACCTGGCTAGCTACCACCATCTTACCTAATTCTGTCGACATAGCAACAATTCTACAAATTGTTATGTTCTGGCATTAAGAGGTGAGATATGCCAGTTCCTCAGTAAGTTAAGGATTCCGGGCAAAGCCACAGTGTTTTGGGCACGCTTCCGTCTGGTACTGGTCTGGAACAGTTGAGTTACCTACAGGCCATTTGTAACGGTCCTGAGATAATCCGTCTGCTTCCTTTGTACACTGTTGGTTTAATTGTACGTGTTTGTGAATCAATATTTTCAGATTTACATTATAAAAAAAGATTTAAAAATATATATTACAGGATTATAAATATTAATTTTAAACAGCTTTATCTAAACGTTCTACCAATCTGGAGGTGTGTTCTCTGAGAGAGGCCATGATTGAGCGGACGAATCAGACTCTAAGTCTTGTTTCCCAATGGGGAGACGCTAATAGGGTCTGTTTCAATGCCTCCAAAACTCAGGCATGTCTCTTTTCGGCGAAAAAGCGTCAATTTGACCTGACTCCTACCTTTCAAGGTACTTTTGTTAAAATAACTGACAGCCTTGTCCTCCTTGGCATGGAGTTGACGGCTAGCCTCAACTTTGGCACCTCCATCGAGTCTAAAGCGCAAATTGCGGCCAAAAAGCTGGGCATCCTAAATAAAGTCAAGCGATATTTCACACCTGATCAACTTTTGACTTTATATAAAGCTCAAGTTCGATCCTGTATGGAGTATTGCAGCCACCTTTGGGATGGTTCAGCCAAATATCAACTTGCCGCACTTGACTCGGTGGAGCGCAGAGCCAAGAGGCTCATAGGTGAAGAGTACCTTGCCAAAGCAAGGCTCGACAGCCTGAGCCATCGTCGCAAGGTTGCGTGTTTGTCGGTGTTTTACAGATTGTACTTCGGTGAGTGTGCTCAGGAGCTTCACGACCTTATACCGCCTTCGCCGTTTTTCAACAGAAATTTCAGACGCGCAGCCTATTATCATCCTCACCTGGTTGATATCCCACGCATAAGAACTAAACGCTTTCAAGAATCTTTTATTGTGCGCACTGCAAGAACTTGGAATAAGCTCCCAGCGTCTGTTTTTCCGCTGTGCTACGACCCTAATGTCTTCAAGAAGAGAGTTAATAGGCACTTTCTGGGTAGGCTCGCTCCATCGTAGATCTCATTCTTACCTGTGTAAGTTTCGTGGTCAAGAGCCGACCCATCGTAAAAAAAAAAAATCTAGCCCCTAACTAAGCATAGCTTGTAATATTAGAACTAGATTACGGATAGAATACTTAAATACTTCTGTTAATATATACGAACTATATGATACAACACCAAAACACAGAACAAACTTCTATATTCATCACACAAATGTTTGTCCTGGGTGGGAATCAAACCCACAGCCTACAGCGCAGAAGGCAGAGTTACTACCGACTGAGCTATGAGGCTTGTTAGATGAAGAAGATGATAATGATGACGGAGGGGATAAGGTCGAACTTCACCTTCATCATCATGATGCTATGCGTCCGTCTTCGTGGGCCGACCTTGCCATTTGATCTGCGACCAAGCTTGTATTTTATGATGCACAGTCGCCACATACTAGCGCTGAATGCCATGATGAGAATATTATATTATAACATGCCTATTATACATCTCCATTTTATGCTACAGAAGCGGTGTATACGATAGTATATATAATGTATATTACGAGTATTACTATGAAAAAAAAAAACATGAAAGTGTTTGTTCTTCCAAATAACATCAGTCATAATTTGGCAAATCTTCATACAAATCTAGTAGTTTCAACGTGATTTGCATTCATGGTTACAGATAGAAATACAAAAATGTAAAAATACTGTTTTGGATTCAGTATTGATAACTATCCTCCAATGGAAATGTTGAAAATATATTTCATGTACAGATTTTGACCCGTTACAAATGAATTGTAAGTCAAGATAGAGAGGTACCGGGTTCGATCCACAGGCTGAGTACAAAATTGTGCTTGGTTTGGTTGGTGGTAGGACTTTGTTTAAGTCCGCCTGGCTAGCTACCACCAGCTTACCTAATTCTGTCGCCATAACAACAGTTCTACGAATTGTTGTCTTCCGGCATTAGAGGTAAGATAAGCCAGTTCCTCAGTAACTTGAGGATTCCGGGTAAAGTGCGCCTCCACCTTCGGCCTTATCTCAACTTTTAACCAGGTGAGATGAAGTTCAAACTCATCCCCTGTGTACAAAAAAAAAGTATATGCTTCGTCAACCTGCTTTCATCTGTCCTCTAAAATGTCACTTATGCTGTGTTATAGGTATTTGAAAATCAGGCAACAGAGCAACGCTCGCCGTGTTATTACTGCGTTACTGCTGTTATTAACACGGACAAACATATGTGTATATATATTGCAGGACATTAATTTCACAGCGCCATTAAGATCATATATATTGCCTCTGTATTAATAGTATGTAGGTTAGTAGGAATTCAAATGAAAGTAAGGGAAATTAGAATAGACAGTAATTTTAATGTCATCTGAAATGGCAAATAGAAGACCAGTTGAGCCTCCAATCGATTTCTTTCCTTAAAATATATGCCATTGATTATGGTAATTGCTTTTATTATGGTAAATCAGGTAAGAGGCAAGTTTTTAAAACGAGTTTTCGTACAGTTGTACGGTAGTACCTGATTGTCTTCGAAAACTAGTCATATGTCTACTTTGGCTGTGCCAAAAATAATATAAACACACTAGTAAAACGTTCGCGACTTAATTCCCGTTATCCCGTGACATTACCTCAAAATCTTATCTGCACTCAAAAAGAACCTTGACAATTTCTAGTCTCTTGTATACCTCTAGTTTAGGATGTGCATAAACATTTTAACTACATCTAAGGTCTCGTAGTTCATCTACCAATGTCAGGTCCAGAGGTTCCAGGTTCAATCCTCAGGGGAGTACAATATCTTGCTTGGTTTTTTTTTTGGTAGCATTTTTTTAAGTCCACCTGGTTAGCAACCACCACCTCACCTAAGTCTGTCGTCATAGTAACAATTCTGAACTGTTGGTGTTGGTTTTCAAGGTAAGATAGCCAGTTCCTCAGACTGTTAAGGATTCCAGATGAAGTGCGCTTCCACTTTCAGCCTTATCACCACCTGAAACAGAGTTCAAGTGTCGTTCTTAAATGATCCCATAATTTGGCATTTAGACTCGATGATATAGAGTTTATCGTCCGACGCAAGTACGGTTCTAAAGATAAATAAATAAATAAAATATTACAGGACACTAATTTCACACAGCGCCATCTAGTCCCAAGCTAAGCATAGCTTGTAATATGGGAACTAGATTACGGATAGAATACATAGATACTTTTTTTTTTCTTTTTTGTAAATACATACTTATCATACAATACAACACCCAAACACAGAACAAACATCTATTTTCATCACATAAATGTTTGTCCTGGGTGGGAATCGAACCCACAACCTACAGGGCAGAAGGCAGAGCTACTACCAACTGAGCTGTGAGGCTTGTTAAGATACCAATCGGCAGACAAAATCTGGATACATTCGTTTAATTTTATCGAATTTATCGTTAATCTTGGCATGTAACTTTTGTTTGACATTTGATAATGATAAGTTTGATTGAAAATATACAATTATTTTGTCAATTTACACAATTGTTTTATCAACTTTGAAGAGGGTCTCTGTAAAGTTTCCGATTGAAGTTTATTATAAGTTGAGTTACCAATAGGCCGTTTGTAACGGTCCTTAGGCAATCTGACTGATTCCTTTGTACATAATTAGTTTCATTGTACATTTTATTGAATAAAGTTTAAATGTTTATATCTTCTATAAAATATAAAATTCAAAGTTCTGACTGACTGATTGATAAACCAACGCACAGCCTAAACCGCAAGACCTAGAGACATGAAATTGAGAGGGTGTGTTCTTTGTGATGTGCAAGTATCCACTAAGAAAGGGTTTTACAAAATTCCAACCCTAATGGGTTAAATTGGGGCTCAAAGCTCTTGGTGAAATGTTGCATATATCTGAAACCGTACATGAACATATTTTTAGAGAATAAAACTATTAATAAAAGGGGGTTCCCATACTAGAAGCGATTTTGTAAATTATTATTTCCTACCTAAATCAAACTTTGTGTTAATATACTGCATTACTTGTGGTAAATAAATAATAAGAACTGGCTAAGCGTGAGTCGAATCCCGCGCTAACACTTCATAAAATCTCAATTATTTGCCTGGAAATGTGGATTAGATCCTTCGGTATGTGTGACAGAACCGCACTTGACTGGTCTGACAATTTAGGCATAGCCTCTATAAGCTTGAAATTTTCTAGATTTAGAAATCAAAGTATATCTCTCCTTGTGCCAATTTTATAAACCATTACGTGGACGAAACCGCTGGCAAAAGTTAGTAATTATATACAAGCATTGATATGAATTACCGACAAGAGTTCCATACTCGCAAAGAACGATACGATTTGGCAAACTTTATCGACCGTTGCGATTCGCAAATAAGCAAACGTTATGAATGATACTTGCTCTACAGCAGTGAGATGAATGTCAAGCGCTTCAAATGAATGTCAAACGTTGTACAATAAAAAAAAAAAAAAGTATGTTGGGTTGTAGACATGAACTACTTGGTGGTTCGAAATTATTATTATTTACACTACACTCAACCGGACTGACAGCAGCTAAAATAAAACATGTTTAAAATCCATTAATTCAATAAAAAGTACAACTAAACTAACTATGTACAAAGTTCCAGACCAGTACCAGACGGAAGAGTGCCCAAGACACTGGCTGCATTGCCACGCTGAATAGCTATGCTAATTCGCTGGCCTAAATAAGAGCCAGCCTTTGGGTCACGTGTCGCCTCAATCAAAAGCCCCGCAAGATTTTTGAAAACCAAGGTCTCCACGCCAAAAGGCTCAAAAAGGTAAGCTCTGTCGAGACCACTATATTTTATATTATATTTTTTAAACATGTTTTAAGTGAATACTTATGATTGACGATGAACTTTAACATATTTAAAATTAAAATATTTTTCTACTTGAGTTAACACGTTTACATAATATTACAATTTCATGTCAAGTTCCTATAATAAGCATCTGAAGTTTATGACACTCAGATCATTAGATTTCCTAAATTGTTGGATTACTAATATATTGCTGCAAAAAAATCTTCACTACTAGGGAGTAGGTAGAAAAAAATGAGTCCGGTGGTAAATTGATACCTTCATAGAATAATTGAAGGTATTTGTGGAACAGTTGAGCCCTTTGTTGAGGGATAAATACAAAATGAGTTTTTTTTACACTACTAGGAGAGCAAGTAGCGCAGCTGGTGTTAAGTGTCTCTGCCTATGACAAAGCCTTACTGCATAGGTCACATTCACAAAAAATATAGCCTACAAGGCACTGCATTGCGCCCGTCAACTTGAGGCATAAAGGTGTTAAGCCTCACGTACCCGTATTTCACCGGCAACCATACCCTTCAAACCGAAATACACAGCAATGCTGCTTGGCGGCTGAAATAAGTATGGTGGTAGTAATTCTCCGGACGAGCCATTTCACTAGGGGCTTCTACTACTCTTATTAATTAGTTATTAATTAGTTGGTATGTCAGACGAACTTCTGCATACGGCTTCACGGCTACATGGCAACCGGTTAAAAAACAGCCTGTATTTTTCTTGAGCCAGAATAATCTATATCTTATTATATATAATTGAAGTGTCTATATGTAATGTCAAGGGATTGAGTTCACAATTCACTTTTGATTATTTTTTTACTGAATTAATAGAAAATAAGGGTAGCAAAAATATGTAGGTAAGTGAAATATAAGTTTTGTAAAATGTCATATGACAGACAATTTCGTACCTACATTGAGTTAGCAACGAGAAAGATTGAGGAAAAGAGTGCTTAGATTACCTTATATAATTATGTATTGAAAGCACTTTTCATTCAAGGTTTATTTGTTTATTTTTGTCTGATATCCGATTATCATACAATCTGTGACACAACACAAACCAGACGGCACGATATCTCAGTTCAGGGCGAGCTATTAATATGAATGTGATTAAAAGTGATACCGGTAGGCTCAATTCGATGCAATATACCTACATTTATTCAGTAAGATTTTTTTCAATTACTTTGATATATAATATCTTTTTTTTTTATTGTGAAGCGGGAAGCGGGCTTGGCCTTCATCTCACCTGGTCACAAGTTGAGATAAGGCCGAAGGTGGATGCGCACTTCACCCGGAATCCTCATCTAACTGTGGAACTGGCTATTTTACACAACAATTTTTAGAACTGTTGTTATGGCGATTGAATTAGGTAAGATGGTGGTAGGCCAAGGATTTTCTTATGTGCCAAGCTTTCTTACCTTTTTGGTAAAAGGAAGTTTGGGGCTAGATGACGCTGTGTCAAATTAATCTCCTGTAATATTTATTTATTATTTTATTTTATACTTATAGTTTGTAAACTGGTTGGATTATAATCGACTAAATTAATAATGATTATGAAGATAACTTGTTTTCCTTGACAGTTATTCAATTTTATTCAAAAAACAAAAGACACCATTATTATACGACCGAGTAATTGATTAGTTCGTTACCCGAGTGATTTATGCGACGATTTATATAGCAAAATGCTAAACGTGACTTAACATTTATTTTAGCCTGCGGCTAGATGTTTTGTTAGGAGTTAAGTAAAAAAAGTCAGTTAGCAATGAAAAAAAAAACAAAGATGAGTGATAGAGCCTACGTTACGTGTTCAAAGGTGTAAGAAAAAAAGTACGCGAAGTGCACAGAGTATTTATTTGAAATGGGTCAGTGAGGGGCATCTTACTGATAATCTGTTAGAGCTGTCAAAAAATACTAATAGAACTCATGTCACTATAATTAGTCCTTTATCATTAGTACTGGCAAAGAATGGAAGGCCTTGCTCGAAAAATTTAATCGCAGCAGTAAAATCATCAATCATCTTTGGCCTTATCAAGTAATGATAAGGCCGAAGGCAGAAGTGCACTTCACCCGGAATCCTCAGTAAACTGAGGAGCTGGTTATCTTACCTTTTAATGCCGGATATCAAAAATTTTAGAATTGTTGGAATGGCAAGAGAATTAGGTAAGACGGTGGCAGCTAGCCAGGTGGACTTAAACAAAGTCCTACCACCAATCAAATCACGCACAATATTGTACTCCCTCTGGGGATCGAACCCGGGAAATCTGGATCTGACACCGTTGGGTGAACTACTAGACCACAGAGGCGGGTAAAATCAATCTTAGAGTTTTCAAGTGCAGAATGAATAGTTCCTTTTACACATGTTGGGCGACGCCTTCACTTATTTTTCAAGTGAACTGGATGTCAAACGAAAAAAAAAATGTCGCTGATTCTAGAAAACAGACCATGGATAGACTCAGCAATCGAACACGCATTTTTCAGATAAAATATCACTATCTATATATAAATATAATATATCACTAAGGCTATAAAATACTTTATGTAAAGATAGCTCGAAAAACACGAGTGATGAAACTTAGCTGTCAGTTCTGTCAGAGTTTTGGGTATTGTATATTTTGCTTAACACATATTATAATAACCCATCTCAATGAAGTACCCTGTACATATGTCTACCATTTATCACTAAACTCTGAAAAAACTTAGATTCAAATTATTTTTAAAAGGTTGTGACATTACGATCACAATTATAAAATTGAAATTGGTCACGATCACATAAATCTGAGTATAATAATGAGATGGAGCACCTCAACAGATTATTCTTGCAAAAACGTCTACAACACAGTCATTTTGACATAAAAGGCAAATAACTACGTCTGTGCCAATAATCGTAAATACCATCCTTATTAGGATTGGGATGAACTCGAGACCTCTTGCAAGATTCCACAAAAAATATCCACCCATTGCAAGCAGCTCGTTTCAAATTCCGAGATTGCGTTAATGTATCAATCTTATATCAGGGTTGCTACAGATATTTGACATTTCATCACTCATTTATTATGATAAAATGTCGATGGAAGATAATAATATTCATTGTCAAATTTTATTTATATACTAGTGACTGCCTCTGTGCTCTAGGTGTTCGCACACCGGTATCAGACCCAGAGGTCCAGGTTCACCAGGGGGAGTACAATAGTGTGCTTGGTTTGGTTGGTGGCTATGTGGATAAAAAAAAGTGATTGGTCTGGGACTTAGTTCCCAACATCCCGTAAGAAAATCGATAATTCCTGAATAATGCTCCGCTTCACTACAAAAGGAAGCCTAAAAAGACAAATCTCTAGGTCCTCTGGTTTGGCCTGTACGTTGATTGTCAGTCAGTGATTTTTTTTTTGGTCCAAAATAAGATGACGGCAAAATGTTAGCTCATTCCGTTTAGTACTTTTGCAAGAAGAAGAAAATATGAACAAATCAGTTTTGTATGCCATATTAATGTTTACTATCTTATTCCCATTCCAATGGAACTGATTATACGGGAAAAAGTTAATCTGTAAGTATATCTTTAAGCTATTGCTGGTTTGTAGGAATATATGTCCAAAGTTTCAGCTCAACCCGTTCTGTAGCTTTGACGTGAAGAAGGAACAAGCATCTTTAGTGTAATTTACTGCATCTAGTAACGGCAAGGCATTGCAGCGCGACGCCACGTGGCCTATTTAAATTACCAAAATTATTTAAATGTGAACCTGTTAGTGTATAAAGTTCTGTATTTAATCACTTTCATATTAAGTAACCGTATTTGTGGTAACAATATTGTGCTTGGTTTAGTTAGTGATAGGACTTTGTTTAAGTCCGCCTGGCTAGCTTACATAGGTCTGTCGCCAGAACAACAATTCTAAATTGTTGTATACCGGCATTTTTGGGTAAGATATCCCGTTTCTCAGTCGATTGAGGATCCCGGGTGAAGTGCGCTTCCAACTTCGGCCTTATCATAACAGAAGCCAGATGAGATGATGGCCAAGAGGTTCCCCATCGTACAGTAAAAAATAAAAACTGTGTGTGCCTCATCGCGACGCGTGGCGTCCTTGTGTGGGAACTGAGCCTTAAGCTTAATTAATGTATACCAAAATGAATCTGCATTGTGAAGGTCGAAAAACTAAATCAACCAAAAATAAAATGCATTATGCCACAGATATCAGAATGCTAATATTATGCGGGATCACCGGATATGTATCTATTAAAATAAATTTTGGTACACACCTATATGGTAACAATATTCATGTATCGTGTAAAATTGTTCATACAATTGAATAGGACAGCAAGTAAGCAACTTTTGTTATACAGATACATCTAGACATTCATTACTTGGGTGTGACCACCCACCTACATCCACTCAAATACCACACATCACACATACACACCTACCATCACACACACACACCATACACACACACCACACACACACACACACACCACCACCACACGTCCGTATCACCACTCAGCCAACTGATCGGCGGAAGCAGATGGTCATAAGAAGTGCACTCGGAAGACATAATATTATGAGGATACGTTTCATCATGTATTTGCCAGTATTTCTTGCTCAAGTTTTAAAGTTAATTAAGTATTGCATATCGGTTATTATAATTTTGTTGTCATTGAAAAACAATTAAAAATTGATAAAAAAATAGAACTAACTGAAACTTTAAACCTTTCAGTAACAGAAAGTTGAATTATCATAAAGTTGTAATCCCAAAATGTGTAATTTTCCAGAATGTTGATTTATTTTTGTAACAATATGAGCTTCAATACTCAAATTAGGTAACATTGTTTCAATTTTTTTTTTACTCATTTACCAGAAAGTGCCGCCTCCTCCAAATCAGGCTTCAGATATCGTAAAAGTGAACTATTTTTTTTTTATTGTACGACGGGTAAGCGCTTGGCTATCATTCCACCTGGTTACAAGTTGAGATAAGGCCGAAGGTGGAGGCGCACTTCACCCGGAATCCTCAACAAACTGACGAACTGGCTATCTTACCTCTAAATGCCGGAACACAACAATTTTAGAATTGTTATTATGGCGACAGAATTAGGTAAGATGGTGGTAGCTAGCCAGGCGGACTTAAATAAAGTCCTACCACCAACCAAACCAAGCACAATATATTGTACTCCCCATGGGAATCGAACCCAGGACCTCTGGATCTGAAATCGGTGGGATGAACCACTAGACCACAGAGGCGGTAACTAATGGTCTCTATTTTATTTATTTATTTATTCATCAGAAGGGCAGCACCTTTTTCTGTCTGTTACACCATTAATAATATCACTAATTCGCCTATAAACCGTGGTGATTAAAACAAAGTTCTGCAAAGAAAAGGCTCTTTTTTTTGTACGTCAAGCAACTCGCCTACATCTCATCTGATTTTTCAAGTAATGATAAAGCCGAAGGTGGAAGCTGGTGTTCAAAGGTGGATGTTAATGTGCTGTTGAATTACCAGAAAAAAGATGAACACGATCGTGACAAAAAGTCAGCAGAATTGCTCTATCGCTGGATTGCTAAAGCTGGAGTTATTGATAATGATCATGGAACTTGCTTCAGACGACATCCTTTCGCCATTGCATACCTACTGCTAACATTTCAAAAACAACAAACGTACCCATGCCTATAACCATTGAAAAGATCACTTTTACTTGCAATTTATTTTACAAAACACTTTGATCCATAAGATAAATAATTTGATGTTCCGATACTTGAATATTTTTCGTAAAAATATACTGATAAAATGTGAAAACTATGTAATGAATACATTACAATGAATACTTTTGCATGTAGCTGAGAAAAAAATGGCACTCATTAAGAAGATGTTTTTTAGTCTGTTCCGTCCCAATTCAGGCCTAGCCTGAATACGCAATGAGTTACGACTTGGAGATGGAGACCACTCTTCTCTGACATAATTAAATGTTATCATTGAGGATAACAATATGGGTATCAAATAAAACGTGCCAATTCTAACTTGATAAATAGATTGTACTTGTACTCGATGCTTAATATGCCAAGTTTTGCAGTCTTAAGATTAAAAAATTTAGTTTAGCTTAAAGATTTAGTTTTTCAACTTGTCAACAAGTTGAAAAACTAAATCCAGCATGATTGGTACACAGTGACCAAATCAACAGAATGTAAATAAATTATGATTTTTTCTTCAGACAAACTTGACCAATGCTTCGGTTAAACTTACCCCTAGGTATGTATTCCCCGAATATGTTTAAGAAACATGGAAGTTAGATCGGTGTTTGGGTGTTGATAAGTATGTATTTACATAAAAAAAACTATTTAAGTATTCTATCCGTAATCTAGTTCCCTTGCTTAGTTTAGGGCTAGATAGCTGTGTGAAATTAATGTCCTAATAATATTTGTATATTCTGTAATATTTAATCAAATATCGGATATTGAATTATCTAACACATTTGATTTATTAAATTTACACATATCCTACCTTGGAAGTATGTAGGTTAGGTAGGTATAACTTCTAAACATCACTTTTCATATTCATAGAGTAAAACATATTCATTAGTTGGCCCTGCAATAATAGATTTGTCCTCGGATACATAGTCTATGCGCGCGAGTATATATATGTATGCAATTTTAATGCCACAAGATCGGTAACTTTGAATAATCTTCCTTTAGCACCGGTGTCAAATGCCAGCGCTAAATATCGAATGTAATACTGAGCCTACGTAAAATCAATAACAACGATGTCCGAGTTAGATCTTGTCTATGCTAGTTTGGTACGACGATATGGGTGACCATATTGACCTTGTCTATGAAGAGAGAAAATAAATACGATTACGCTGCCTGACGCCCCTGTCCCCAATTTTGTTCAACATCTCAGAGACCTACAATTAACATTGATGTCAAAAATTTACCCACACTTAATACAATAGTTTTTCATGTTTAATACCAGCACCTCAGCTTCTGTGCTTTAAAACAATCACGGTGTGTTCTTTGAATGACAGCCCTCTACAAAATCCTTGCTTATTTGTGTTTGACGCTCTCCCGACGCCAGCGTAAAAAAGAATCAAGTTTGATGAAATAAAAATAAAAATTCAGTAACCGTAAATACCATATACATTTGTCTTGTTTTGACCTTGAGTATAGATGAATCATCTTTCATTTATTTGAACACTCACTAAAATATTAACAATGACAAATATAATAAAATGAACAATAAACAATATAAAGGCCAGTATAATAAATGATGTGTTTTAAGCGTGACTTCGTGCTTCTGCACTGAGCAGTAAGAAGCGTGCGCGACTCAAGCGTTCGATGTATACATACATACATATAAACCTGTATTCAAGCCATTTATTCAATAAAAAGTACAATTAAACTAACTACGTACAAAGGAATCAGTCAGATTACCTAAGGACCGTTACAAACGGCCTATAGGTAACTCAACTGTTCCAGACAGCACTGTGTCGGGTAGATTGGGAGATAATTAGGTATTTATATATTTAAATAGATGATTAAATAAACTAGAAAAATCAGATGAGATGAAGGACTAAAACCTCCCCGTCGTACAAAAAAAAATGTTTCCCTGTAATTACATAAGTCTCACTTCTATCGTGTGTCCTTATTACACACCCTGTTTTTTTTTAAATCTACTTAATTCAAAAATGTATCAGCTGCCTCAAGAACAAAATTTATACTGAAACGTATGACTTCTTACCTCTTATATTTTATTCCTGCGTAAATGGGAATGGTGGGGAGGTCAAAGAGCTTCAATGATGTGTGAAACCGTCCCACAAAAGATCCTTCTAATCGAATATCAGCTTTACATTATGTGCAGGCTGTATTATACAGCTGCGTCAACTGTTAAGGCCATATTCAATGCCAGTTTTCTAAGGAAGAATAAATTGCAGATTAACACATCTCTCATCATTGAGTGCGACATGAGGTTTATCCCTCGATAGTTTTATACAGTCCTGTACATCACCCATGTTTAAATAAATAGGCACCAGCGAACTTTTATTGCCCATTCATCCGGGACCGCTTCGTCATGTATCGAAAATATAGAATTACATGCTGTCCTAATACTTTCTACTGATTGTTGCTGAATGTTAAAAAAAGTTTCATTTATTTACTTGGTAGTTTTACTCAACTTTAGACGATGTGAATTTTGATGTATACGAATAATACCTACCAAATAATACGTAGTAAACTAGCTTCCATAATGTTGAGCTATACTCAAGTGGTAATCTAATGAGATCAACCTCAGCAAGTAAGTATTCACATACTCAGTGCTATAATTGTCTTTTGTGCACGGTAACAATACTGTACATTTTATTGTTCTGAATTCAATGAATGACGTTTAGAGCCTAGTTTAAATACGGTACGAGTTCCTTTAGGATTAGCCGACTTCCCGAACGATAGTTTCGTAGATTCGTGCACACACATTTATAGAATTCGTCATCCTCTATAAGTGTGTCGTTGCATCTTAGCGTAGGTGGGCTAAAGGTTAGTCTCTAGGCATTCATGCATTTTTTGTAATTTGCGTTATTATCAACACAACATTAATGATATCCTTTTTTTTTTTTATTGTACGACGGGTAAGCACTTGGCCTTCATCTCACCTAGTAACAAGTTGAGATAAGGCCGAAGGTGGAGGCGCACTTCACCCGGAATCCTCAACAAACTGAGGAACTATCTAGCTATCTTACCTCTGAATGCCGGAACACAACAATTTTAGAATTGTTATTATGGCGACAGAATTTGGTAATATGGTGGTAGCTAGCCAGGCGGACTATTACAAAGTCCTACCACCAACCAAACCAAGCACAATATATTGTACTCAACATGGGGATCGAACCCGGGACCTCTTGATCTGAAATCGGTGGACCACTAGACCAAAGAGGCGGTTTAATCCAAAGAGTATGTAATTATCACGTTCATGTGATCCTCCGTAAAGTTTCAGCTTTTTAGTGTTATATTATTGAAATATTTCATTCGAATTTAAAATACAAGGATACTTCTTTATTCTTTGTATATTTGAAAATGGAACTGTAAGCAACCTATACAGCAGCACCTAGCGTTTATTGGCGATCGTCGGATGAATGAATTAAAAAAAATTGATGGTACTGACCTACTATCGCATAATCTGTGATACAAATCGAGTTTTTTTTTTAAGGTGCGTACCTACTCATAAAGGTGCCAATGGGACCCTATTACTAAGCCGTTCTGTCTGTCTGTCCATTGACAATATAATAGTAACAATAAAAGATCTTAGGGCTAAATACTAGAAATGCGATTTATTGCAGTGTAATGTCGGACACGGTTAAAAAGACGGTGCTAGTCCGACTAAGTCGTTTTGTTAAAAAAACTCAAAGGAACTTATTTACAATACTAAAAGCAAAACACAATTTATCGGGTTTCGTACCCAAAGGGACGGGGATGAATAAAAATAAAATATGGGTCGGAACCCTTGATGTACGTCCAACTCGCATTGTCGGTTTGTTGATTTCAGAGCATATAACTAAATTATCTACAACCCGTCTGCCAAGCGCGGATATCATTACTTTCTCCAAGATTGTAGATCTTGGAGAAAGTAATTTCCAACGACTCATGTCATCGACGTCTTTGGCATGATGATGGTGATGATTATTTCTGTTGTAAGGTCACTAAGAACTAGTAAATTAAATCAAACACTAGCCCTTTAATACCGCATGCGCAACATTACTTAGGCGTGCAAATATGCGCATGACCAGTTATCAGTCCTGCGCAAATAAAATTGTAAAATGCCATGCGCAGTGGCGTCTTCGCAGCAGTTTACTTTGCATTTGACATAAAGCGTGCCTACCATTTAAGTGTTGGGTTTGGTTCATTTTACGAGACTTGATAGCTAGTCTATTGTACCATGGACAAAATTATGTTTACAGGGAAGGGCCGTATCTAGTAGATATCATGTAATGCTTATTCGATATACTGATGAACTATAAATTTATGTACCTATTATTTACACATACTTAATTCAATTTAAACTAACTATGTACAAAGGAATCAGTCAGATTACCTAAGGACCGTTACAAATAAATTTATTCTAGAAGCATATAATTATGTAGGGTTTGTTAATGGATGGGCAGCGGCTGACCCAACTGAGTCTTCCATCTGCTAAGCTCATGGCAAATAATACCATGTGATGCTTTATTGAAATGCAGTGGCGTGTAACCCACTGCATTGCGCCCATATTCTCAGTGGATGTGACCTACGCAGTAAGGCATTATAGGCAAGAGATGCACTTAACATTAGGTGGGCTACTTGCTTGTTCCGTCTCCTAGTTGCATAAAAAAAACCATTCTAATTGTTGTGTTACGGCAGTTTCCAGTCAAGTAAAGTGCGCTTCCACCTTCGGCTTAGTCACTTGACACCAGGTGAGATGAAGGCCTAGCGCTTCCCCGTCTTTGAATGAAAAAACAATACTCGCCATGTTGCTTTCTTAAAAGAAAATAACACAGAATGTAGCCTCTGAAATTGTCTGTGACTGATTAACTAAGAACTCTCGCTAAATTATAAAGACAACTCCATCACAGTTTACATGCTGAGATAAGATCACATCTATTATGGATGAACATCATTGTTGTGAAGTAAAGGTCAATATTATACTCATTTAATGTTGTTTCCAGTATCGATTTTAATATTAATTTATCCGGGCACAGAGCAGCAGCACATCAAGGGTTATGGAATTAAGGAAGCAGTTCCTAACAGTAAAAGACTCATGACCGTGTCCCCTACGAGGATTCATATTTCGAGGATTCTTATGAGGATTTACTCTACTGGGTAGTCAGAGGCACGTCTAAACTTGCGTGTGCAAGTAGCTAGTATTCAATAAACGACAGGTCGCAAGCCCATCGCCATTTATCGGAATACTAGCCAGTGACACATGCCATTGGGATCCTCACGATGTGACCTTCATCGCCAGATCATGTGCTTGTGTCAAATACGCACATGAACTTCGATAAACCAAAAAGTCCATTGATCGTAAGGCATCCATTGCCCATACCCACAAAACTAAATAAATAAATAAATAAGTAGCTCACACTGCATGAATCTCATTTCTAAATCATTTCTATATAAATGTTTTTTTTTTCTATTAGCCAGCTCTCCATTCATAAACGGTTTTGTAAAACATTTAACACTATTGTGATCTGATAGTATCTTCGTGGTCTGGTGGTTAACACCTCCTTGGTTTAGTAGCGAGGCTAAATTGGCTGTGGTTATGTGTGGTCACCTGTCAATTATCAATCATACAAAGTTGATGTTTCGTTTGTGCATTGTTTACTGCCATAATAACTCTTTGGCATTCCATGATTCAGATGCTCAACGCTATAATTCTATAGGGGAACTGCAAATTGACCCTATTTTTCTCTATTATTTGGTGTGGCGCGTTTCTCTATGGAAATTTTATTATGACCTAATTTTTTTTCGGTAGGTCATAATAAAATACCAGTCCTAGTTAAATACCGGCTACTTTCTATCAAAAAGATAATGTAAAAGGAAATAAATATCACAATGCAGTCTTTTTGTTCTCCGATTTTGCAGTCTTAAATGTGTGAGTTGCAAGCAAAATGCAACCCTTTTTAGTTATTTATCAGCATTTGTACTTAAAGGTATCAAACACCATGTCAGCAATATCGGTGCTGTCAACCGGTGTCTTGGCGACAAATCAAATATTTTTTTAATGACGATAATTTACCTAACCTATATCAATGATATATTTCCGCTTTTACTAAAATACCACAATTTATTGATATGAAACGTTAAATTAGTTTCACTTATCAGAAAACCTATTGTGACTGACGAGAAATTGAACACCCCAAAATCCAAAGTTGTCTTAGTGCGGCCCTGTAGTACCTAGGTACCTACAGGCTGCAGACTCCCTCTGCTGTATGCAGCGTCTAGACAAATCTGCGTCTCTATATAAGGGACTGGTGATTATATCGCTAAGTACAATCCGGCACTGACGCCGCGACTACCACCACATGGGATATCTCCACTGAATACTGAAAAACTGCAATATTACACAATGGTAAGTTAAACCTCCTTTGTCACTCTGTTAGATGTACATGACCTCTTTTGTTTTATCTTGTCAGTTATGATTTTAAACTTTATTTATCACCTGTTTTTGTAAAGCTTACACAGACCAATAAAAATATAAATAATATTGCAGTCCTTTTAGATAAATTATATCGGCTGTGCTGGTCCCACTTTAGTATGCTCGTATTACTTATCCCATGGTTTAAAGTTGTTAAAAGTGACAAGGGATTTCAATTGATAAAGGGATGCTTACAAGTACCTACCTATCTTCGCTTTGATCCACCTGCTACACTGTTATGGAAAAAACCTTGCTTTTCAGCAGGCCTATCTCTAACGGTAGAATAATTATTACAAAAACTATTTATATATATCCATCATAAATGTATCCTAGATTCTAGATAATTTATTATTATTAGCAAATACTAAGAAATTTCTGAGTTAAAGAGTTTTAGTGCTCTAGGTCGGACGCCCCCCATCAAGATACCTGACAACACATAACTTATTTCAGATATAAGATTTAACAGGTTAAACAGACAGGTGTCACCTATCTCTGCTATGAAAACACTCTTTATTAAACGTGTAATTAACTAGGTGATCGCTAATCTAAAGGTTCTGTGCACATTTTTTCAAAAGCTAAGGTCGCGAGGTGATAGGGCAAATGGCCCGGCTCCCTTCTTATGCAACCTTAGTGCATAGGTATTGCAGCTATATAACCTTTGCCGACATCGGCGTTGTTTACCTTAGTGACATGCACTTGCGCATCTTTAGATACGCGTAGATTTTGCAAAATTACACTGCTAAACCTTGTATAGCTATTTACAAACAAACATGCATTTAAAAATAAATTAGCTGCTTTTATCATTACCTCAATTTCTTAAAAAAAACATCATATTTTAATTCAAATAAAACTACATTGCACGGAATGAATAATTCACTCTTGATCTTGATGTTCATGATCTATTATTTGTTGTAAGTTTATGTCCTTCCTACTGGCTATTACTACTTACTTTGTTATTAATTGTGCTCAAATTGTATTACCTTTTTAAGCATCTATCTACTTATTTAGTGAATATGACCACGAACGTTTATTATATTTATTTAAGTTGTGTTATCACTCATAAGTGACAATTGTTTCTTTGCTGATAATAAAACTTTTTAAACCTATAAACTACCACAACCACAAAAAAACAGGTAATTTTTGTTTTTAAATAATGCTCTCGAATAAACACAGTCCTATCTTGGAAATCTCGGCCCCTCGATCTAATTTCTGCCCAGGCAGCAAGTTTGCTCTTCGGAAACAAAAAAAAACAGCGAAGGTTTTTATTAATTTTGTAACTGAAACGCAAAGTAGCCTGTTGATTATTGAAGATCTAATATATCTGAATCTATCGAATAATATAGGGCAAAGCGTTTTCAAAATCTATATCCACTCTTTTCAGCGTGATCTATTGATCTGTTTCCACAGAATCTTTACTTCATATCCATACTAAGGTTACAAATTAGCAGATTTAAATATTAGCAGATTTTGTCCTTTCATCATAAAAAAAAAACAATACTCAATCTTAATTATCATCTTCCTGTCTTTATTCCGCTCTAGGCAGGATTGGCACAGCATGTTCTTCTCTTCCATTCACTTCTATCAGCCGTCAGCTCATCATCCACTTCATTCATACATAGTCCTCATTGTACGCAATACTTCAAGCAAAACCTGCCAAGCCTGGTGGCAAAAATATGTCAAAAACCTCCTCCAGCATTGGAGGAGACTCTTTCCAGCAAGACACTAATGAGCTGTCCGACAGCTATCACTTTTATGGCCTTCCTCTACTGCTATAACCTCCCACATTTTTACTCAAAATTTTCCTTGCAACGTGACTTTCATCCCTCCATATAACGTGTCCATACCATTACTTTCAAGCTTCCTCTGCAATTAATCATTTTTTCAAAATAATATCGTTAAAGTAAAATGTATGAACAAACAACGCACAAAAGTACATCGCGCTGTGTACTTTGCGCCTATATGTCCTTAATACGTCTCTCTGGACGAAATCTCTTTTAGCGATAAGACCGCCCCACTTATATTCGTATTTGAATGTAAAATACCCTGACGAATCCGTCCCTGGACACGAAAAGGCGTGCGAGAGGCTAATTAGGCGCACACCTTTTGTTTTAGCACGTAGTACATTGTTTTCGAGGCAATTCTCAAATTGTATGACATGTTCCCACAACTCAGTCCACTTGCAAAATATACTGCCGACATCTGCATTCCTCACTCTGTTTTAGCTGGTACTTAATTATTGTTACTAGCCGTGGTGGCAACACCAAACATTTCCTCCCATGGAAGTCTTAAAAGGCAACTACAACATCCACCTGAATGTAAAACCGAGAGTTTAAGATCTATACAATATTTATGTATGATATACAGGCTCAGCCTTCCAATACTATCAAGACTTTGATCATCGGCCCACCTGCATAGCGTGTTGATTATGGACAAATCGAATTAATAACTTAGAAAAAACTATGGACTGGTAACTGATATCTATTTTAATAAGTTGTATATGTACATAAACATAAACTATAGTGTGAATAACACTTACAAAAGATGGCAATGATTATCTAGTTCAGAGTAGTGAGGCATGTCAACCTTAGTAACCTTATCCAATCGTGTAAGGTATGACCTATCTACACAGATATTGGCGTTTTAAAATAAAAAAATGCGATTCTAGAGAATTTCCTTCATTTAAGCATCAAAGCTATGGTGTCACTTTAGGTTTTTTCAAGGTTCTTATGGAAATATGGTGATGGGATTTAATATAACCATCACTCGGCCGGGTTAGTAATCGCAGTGTGGTGATCATGGAGGTTTTCTAGCTTAAACCCTTAATCGACTTATACGACCAAGGGCAGATAGAGAACGGCCCGTATACTTTTTTTTTATTTTTTTTTATTTATTGAACGACGAGGAAGCGCTTGGCCTTCATCTCACCTGGTAACAAGTTAAGATAAGGCCGAAGGTGGAGGCGCACTTCACCCGGAATTCTCAACAAACTGAGGAACTGGCTATCTTACCTCTGAATGCCGGAACACAACAATTTTAGAATTGTTATTATGGCGACAGAATTAGGTAAGACGGTGGTAGCTAGCCAGGCGAACTTCAACAAAGTCCTACCACCAACCAAAACCTATTTGATGGGGCCGTTACAAACTAGATTGCTTTTGTTTTTAGAGTTCCGCAACCCTGTTACCCTATTACCACGAGTAGGTTAGTTTTTTAGCAGCCAGTGTCTTGGGCACGCTTACGGTAATCTGACTGATTCCTTTGTACATAGTTAGTTTAATTGTACTTTTTATTGAATAAATGTTAGTTTTTTATAACAGATAAAAGATTTCGTTGTCCGTCAACAAATTAAAAAAAAATGTTTAAATTTGACATATATTAATACTCTAAGCCAATTTCGGCTGCAAAAACTAGACTTACTTACCTAATTTAGGTAGGGCCAGTGTGTTTAGCCCTAATCTGGATTAGATAAGTACCCAAAATTTTTAAACAATTTACGAAAATCTGAGCAACTCATTATGAGTAGCTTCAAATCAGTAACTAATTGTTGTGTTGTCTATCTCCTTAATGGTCATAGCTTCATACATTCTTGTGTAATGGAAAATTTCATTTTAAATTTCAGTTTTCTACTTTTAATTGTATACAGGTAAGGTAATATATGGTTTCAGAGGATATACATTCTACTTGGGTTGGTGACTGTGGCATTGGCAGCACCGCAAAAGTCTGATGCAGAAGCAGCAATAATCAAGCAGGACTTCGACCAGCAACCCGAAGGATCTTATCGATACAGGTAATTTATATACAAATAGACTCACGCCTGTTTTTCAGATATGGGGGAAAGGGGAGGGCCCCTTGAACACCTCTTTTGCCTCATTCGCTACCATCATGTTCTTCATACGTACTTTGATTAGGGTACCTGGCCTTTCTCGAGAACATCTCTGATTTGTTCAGAGAACGTCATGCCCTCAGTACATAGATATCGAGTGTGAATGGTACCGTTAGGACTTTTTCAAAGTTTTTTTACAATGCAAATTGCCTACTTCTATAGGTATAAAGGTAATATGCACTGTGAAAAACATTGAGAAACTTTACTTTTTTAACCCATGTTAACGATTTTATATATTAATATAGAATGTGAATAAAAAACACGATGCATAACATTATTTTAAGTAATCTAATGGCATAGAAGTATATACGCCACAAATGTATTTTTCGTCATTTTAAGTTATTACTATTATTGAATATTAAAAAAAGGCAATATCAAAGGCATAAACTTAGGTTTAATATATAAATAGATACAAATAGCAGTTATAAAATGTATTATCCTAATAAAAATGAGGCTTATGCAAGAATTTTATCGAAGCAATAATAACACATTGCTATTATAAAATCAAGCTGCTAAGCGAACTTGAGGTAGTGACAAAAAGTTAAGGCGCTATAACAATCATACATTCATAATAAACTAGTGAAACACTCAGGTCTTCGTTTCCTTCATCTTGTGGTAATTTATCTATAACCTTTATTAGTGCACGTCAACACTACTAAAGGAAGCTACCCCTAAAAATGCCAGGACACTAAGATCTCAGTGTTTTTGGGCTGTGCGTTGCTTGTCAGTTAGTCGGTCACTATGTCAGCTACACGACGATTATTTATATACACATTTAGAACACTAAAGAACCATACATAGGTACGATAATCAACAGACTGAGATTAAAATCCAATTAATAATAAAAGTTAATATAAAAAATTATGATGACTTTTTTTATTGTTATTATAATTTATTTAATAACCGAAACAATGTTATCTGTTTAGGTAATGACCAATTAAAAATCACAAACACGCAGTTTGCATATTATTTATTTTTACGATTCAATTAATATCTACTTAAAATGTCGAGACATAGTTTAGTGGCGTAGGTATCTTTTTATTACCAGCACTATCAGCAAAACCTCATCGCATGCATAATGAGTGGCTGAAGTTTAACTAGTTTTTATCATCATCATCAACCCACGCTATTAACAAGCCTCACAGCTCAGTTGGTAGTAGCTCTGCCTTCTGCGCTGTAGGTTGTGGGTTCGATTCTCACCCAGGATAAACATTTGTGTGATGAATATAGATGTTTGTTCAGTATTTGGGTGTTGTATTGTATGATAAGTATGTATTTAAAAAAAAAAAGTATTTTAGTATTTAGTTCCCATATTACAAGCTATGCTTAGTTTGGGACTAGCTGGCGCTGTGTGAAATTAATGTTCTGTAATATATATATTTTTTTTTGTTTATAAGATCAGTTAAAAGGTGCCATAATTACACACGTTATTTTTTGAGTGATTTTGACTCAAATGTACATGTGCAGTTGTCACAGTGCCTGTGTCAAAACTTTTAATACAGGAACTGCATAACGCCAATGACAGGCATCATCGATCTGTTTGTAGTAGATCGGGCAGATCTACTAGGAAGTAGATCTACCCTCTGTGTAGTAGATCTGCCATCTACGCTGTAGGTTGTGGGTTGCCACCCAGCACAAACATATTTTTTTGTACGACGGTGAAGAGCTTTGCCTTCATCTCACCTGGTTGCAAGTTGAGATAACGTCGAAGGTAGGGGCGCACTTCACCCGGAATCCTCAACAAACTGAGGAACTGGCTATCTTGCCTGTAAATGCCGGAACACAACAATTTAAGAATCGTAGTTATGGTGACAGAATTAGGTAAGACGGTGGTAGCTAGCCAGGCGGACTTAAACAAAGTCCTACCACCAACCAAACCAAGCACAATATCTTGTACTCCCCATGGGGATCAAATCCGGGACCTCTGGATCTAAAATCGGGAGGTTGAACTACTAGACCAGAGGCGGTTCAATTTTTAAATTTGTGTGATAATTATAGATGTTCTGTGGTTGGGTGTTATGTTGTATACTAAATATGTATTTAAGAAAGAAAAATAACTTATTCATAATTCAATATAAATAACCTGAAAACAGAAAGATATGTTGTAACAAATCCGCTAAATTCAAATCAATCAGCCATGCTGTCAATTACAGTTGAATCCTACATGTCGATTATGCATCCATACTTCCATACTTATACTTTAAATTCGAAAGTAACTGTCTGTCTTTTTGTCTGTTACCCTTGTACGACTAAGCCGCTGAACAGAATTCGATAAAATTTGGTATGGATATTAGATATCCCAGGGAAGGACTAAATCGAGTAGTGATTTATGCTTCATAAAAAGTTTCGTTTTGAGTATCATTTTTTTAATTTAATTTAATTCTTATTTAGAATGTAAAAATTGTTAATAAACATGTAATGTTTATTTTGACCATTCAATCATCCAAAATGTATATGTTTGTATTTTTTTAACCTACATCGGTTGTGAGTAAAAAAGGCTGTGGATGATTATGATGAAGTTTTAAACGAAGAAAATCATCAGACACCTAACTTCATTAAATATGAGTTTATTGGCTTACATCTGAGATTTCAACTCACGAGCTACCCAAACCATGAACAAAACACAGCTAGATGGCGCTGCTTTGAACCGAATGGTAGATAGCGCTATTGTTGCCTTTTGAATAATTTACCACAACTTTAATTTTCAGAGCCAATCAACACAAATAGATGCAAATAGAATAACATAGGTGGCGCTGCTTATTATGACCGAATGCTCGATCGCGCTACTATTAGTTGCGTTTTAAAAGCTTACCTACTACTACTACTACTCATGCCTTTATCTTAATCATTTTAGGACCTTAACAATTATCCACTCTGGATTAGTTTTTTGAAATATTCCTTGAATTTTGTTACCTGGTGTAGGTAATCCAATCTGCTGCTCGCATTCGAATTTTCGAATTTAATTTCAATTGTTTCTTTTGTTTAGTGTATATTTTAATTAGAGTAATGATTCGCAGTAGTTTCATTACGAATATTTTTGATGTTTCGGTTCTTTTGTTTGTTTTGGTTACTTTTTTACATATTGCTTAGCGTAAGGTACTTCTAAAGGTAAGTAACGTTATGTATGGTAGGTGTATTTTTGTTATTTATGCCTCACAAGCGTAAATCTAACACGTAGTTCGAGCTACTATATTTACCTACTGCTAATTTAAGATAAGCTAGAGCCTAGCTTTCAAAGTTGATTGTAACAAGGAATCTCAGCAGCAGTCTCAGACCGTTTTGACTTTAAATGCTGAGCGTAACGCGGCTTTTTGGGCTGCCGATACAAGAAGAGACTCGGACTCGGCAGGCTTTAGACGCTGAGCGCCACATGCCTCTCAGGACTGCTGAGAGCAATTAAAAATATAAAACTAATACATAGGTATTACAAATGTTTCATCATAATATACATACGTCGTAAGTATGTACCTATTTACAAACTAAAAATTAACAAAAAAAGTACTTATATAAAACACCCAAAAACGGAACAAACATCAATATTCATCACACAAATATTTGTCCTGGGTGGGAATCGAACCCACATTCTATAGCGCAGAAGGCAGAGCTGTTAGGCTTTTGCAATTGTGAAACCATCTCAAGATTCTTGGCTCTATCCTTGACAAAACAGCTTGCCAATTAAGAACAAACAGTAAATTATCAAAGTTTCTGAACATAAGAATTGAGAGGTTATTATAGAGATTGAGGTATATTGCAAAATTTTGTTTACATCTTCAACTATTATTTTAAGTTTTGAAACGGATAACGGCATCAAGGCGGAGGAAGTTGGCACGTTGAAGAAGACAAGTGGCCCTGAAGCAGTTGATGTCATCGTGGCGCAGGGAGCGTTCAGCTACACGGCTCCTGACGGCACTGTCATCAACCTAAACTATGTTGCTGATGATGAAGGAGGGTTCAGGCCAGAGGTAAATAATGCACACACGTTGAAGGTTAATTTTAATAATGGAAAAGTATTTGATTTTAGAAAACTCGAATGTGTGTAATTGGATATTGATCTGAGCAGACATAAAAGAAATAAACGGAATAAATCAAGTTCATTACTTCGTTATGATCATTATACTTATTATTGTGTATACGTATTATTGCATTCGTGTCTGTACTTGGTTCACGAATAATACTAATTTTGAACAATTACAACGTCACCACACAAATACGTCAGAGCCAAAATAAGTGCCACTATCAGATATTTTCGTGTTAATATTTAAAGTTTTTTTATTTATATGTACGAAGGGTTCTTTCAGAAGATCAAGAGATCTGACCCGTGAGACTCTTGACCCGTTGACCTCTTGTCCCTTGCACTTTGCTATAACCCTTTTATTTCCTAATCTTAGAAGCTTTTATAATGGAAATATAAATGATATTAGAAAACTGGTGGAATGTGTGAAATTGGATACTCATCTGAGCAGGCAGAAAATAAATGAACAGAAGAAGTCTAGTTTAGGCTCATGCTGTAGATTTTTAAATGCCAGGAGAAAGTTTTATTAGTCTTTATAAAGATTTAAATTATTACATAATGGAATAACTAATATGTTTATCTGATGATTGCACTTTACTTGACCGAAGCGTATTTGTGGTATTATTATACTTTGCAAAAACGGCCAAGTAAAGGAACATCGGTTATGCGCCAGGTACAATAATGTGTAAATTTATTACAGTAATACTTCAAACAATTTAGAACTAGTACTACGCATGCATATTGGATTCACTGTATATTTAAGAACGTATCTGCGTTGGAAGTTCTCTGCTCTAACTAAGTGAGAACATGTATGTAGAGGTCTTGTTCGGCCTGAAAACTGACTGAATGACACAAAAGAGTAATCAGTAGGTAAATCACTAAAAAACTGTCCTTCAATTGCATATGAAAATTCAAAAGTAGGTACTAACCTAATCCTAATTATTAAAGTAAATATGTAATTATATAACAAATTATTTCAAATATATATATGGGTTAGTGTAGGGAACTAAAATAAGTACATAAATAGAATTTACACACATTTTTTCATAATTTTAAACATGTAACATCTAGTACCTATGTTATAAATTTGGAATGCCAGTGAGTTATTACATTTATCAGGCTTGAATAAAGAAGTAATGACAGAATATAACAGACATAAATAAAAAGTATAGGCTATTGTACTATTAAATGTATACGTATTATAAGGGGGGTGCCTGTACTTCGTTGATTAATAAAACTATTTTTGATCAATTACACCATTACCACACAAAAATGTCAGAGCCAAGGAAGTGCCACTATCAGATATTTTCGTGTAAATATATAAGTATAGTTTTTTAAATTAAATATACGAAGGTTCGGATCTCTTCTCTCAAAGGAACAAGAGACCCTTGAGAGGTCAAGAGATCTCAAAGATCTTTTGACCTCGAGGCTTTCCTGGACAAGAATGAACGATTCCAACATTTTATAGTGCGCATTCCTATTGTATTAAATAGAATATCAACCAAACGTGGATGATAATTAGCATATGTCGTTTTCATACAAAAAGTCAAAACAGATTTCATGAGCAACTTGGAAACAGGATTGTTATATCCTTGAGCAAAGCAATGACCAAGGTTCAGGATGTGGTGGATAATGTTACCTTGATTTTTATTGCTTCAATATTTTTGAGTTGCTAGTAGCTACCTCAAGAACATGTCTAACATGTTTTCTTTACCGAACTCAAAGGTCACAACCCCTTTGACGTTAAAACATAAGATACAGACGTAAGTGGTAACATATCACACAATAAGGCTCCTTGGCTAGACGCTCATGAATATAATGTGATTGTAATTACTGTTATAATTGTTTCAGGGGGCCCACTTACCAACTCCACCACCGATACCGCCAGAAATTCAAAAGGCTCTTGACTACCTCGCCACACTTCCGCCACAAAAAAACTGAGCACTTTGCTATAACCCTGGCCACCTGATGAAGACACGAGCTCACCACGAACCATGTACCTGTACACTTCATGAATACTCTTGCCGTTTTGTTAGAGAATTGCGTTGCTCTGAGAATCTCCATAGAAAAGTTGATATCACTGGTTTAGAATTAGTGGTAAGTCAGAAGCATTTGATAGTTCTAATGGCAAAACGGTGACAATATTTTATAAATAAGCAATGAAAAAATACATAAAAATGTAGTTTTAAGTAAAAGATCGACTGAACTGTGATAAAAGATTATCGAGTAATGTAAAGCTATGAATATTTTATATTATTATATTAAAGCATAACCAGTGCCAAAGAAGCATTGCAAAATAAACATTCCATTGTATTATTACGATCACGACCAACTTGTGACGCGTGTGATTTGCTGTTGTCACCAGTGTTAATTTGGTTGATGTCATGGTTCTTTAGTTTCTTAAAATAATAATTTGATAATGCCAAAATTCAAAGAACACAACCAATTTGTCTGATATGACGGAACCAGCAGATATCCCATGATCAGTCGCACACTGGATCAATAAATATGGTTTAACGCAAGTTTTACGTGACATGACAAAGCGTATCCTGGGACAAAAAGCTTTAAAATGCACCTCATGGTAACAGTAACAGTGATAACTATAAATATTGAACTCTGCTAGCATTTTAATGAGCAGAAACAGAAATACCGATGACACTTGTTTGCGCAAAAGTTCGGGTGCTAGATAAGTAGTCAAGGATTTTCTAGAATTGCTAAGGATAATGCAATAATAAGGTTCGTGTAATATGCAAAATATGCATAAGTCATGATCTAAACAGGCATATTTCGTGGAATGACAATGCTGATAGAAAGCAAGAGTACCTCACGTAACACCGACATTCCGCATACAACCTGTTTGGAAGAGAACGTGGGCACGGGCACAAGGTCATTGATGAGAACACTAGGGCTCATTGCCGTGAGTAAGCCGGGTACCAGCAGTGTCATAGTGCACACAAACAACAGAGAGTATAACATGGTAAAAAAGTATTCATGTAATTCAATAACAATTCTCTAAAAAATCGTATGAAATAACTGGCCTCACAAAATCACAACCTCTGGCTACATTGCTTTGAACGCAAATTATTTAGAATACCATCACATTCAAACGGGAGAGCGTGATTAGGTACCAAGGTTATACGTTTTAAATTTTTACTGTATTTTTTTAGTCTGCATTCATTTTAACGGCGCTCACTTATGTAGATAATATTTTTTTTTCTAAAGACATTTTCTCAATATGTGCGTATTTATGGTACTAGTAGTTGACCAGCTTTATGTGTAAGTGCGGTCTAATATTATGCTTAACCTACTCAAGTGTTATGAGGACGATGCACGCGCATCTTTGTTGCCAATAATGATCATGTTGCCATTAACATCTGATTCATTTACATCTCAAATATAAAAACAGTACAGTAAAAGCAGGACTGAGATCGAAACCCTCACGTACCTTCGAACTTATATAGTATTATTTGATCTCAATCGATAAATTTATAAAAATCGAAGGTGGAATCATACTTCACCCGGAATCTTAACAGTCTAAGCAACTGGCTATATTACCGCTAAATGCCGGAATACAACAATTTTAAAATTGTTATTATTGTGACAGACTTTGTTAAGATGACCACTAATCAAACAAAGTAAAATATTGTTCCCATGGGGATTGAACCCGAGACCTCTGGATCTGACTCCGGTGGGCGGACCACTGAGGCGGTTAAAACCTATATTTTTTCGACGTTTAGACGGGGTTGCACCAGCTGTGGGCGCTCTTCATCAGAGTTGAACATATGCCTCAAAAAGGATTACGCAATTGACGCTGCTAATAGCGATTTTGAGCCGACTTCATTACAATAACATTGAATACCGCTACATACAATGTCGTGGGTCCGTGGAGCCTTTACTCTAAATAATTACAGGACATCATTTTTTAGACATCGCTTTCTAGCATCAAACTAAGCATGGCTTGTAATATGGGAACTAGATTAAGGATATAATACTTAAATACTTTTGTAAATACATACGTCCTATATGATACAACACCCAAACACAGAACAAACATCTATATTCTTCTTTAATGTGTGGTCGCCATGTGAGAACATTGGCTGCCCTGCGATTATCGATTCTGTAAGCTTTGTGGCCTAGCCATTGCTACTTCAGCTTGTCTTTTACCTACATCATTTTAGTATCTCCGGTATGACATATATATTTTTGGATTATTAAGCTTATGGAAGAAATTAATTTCACATGCTAACATTTCAAGGTAGCACACATAATAGAACGAGAGGTTCATATCAAATAACTAAACTGGATGGCTTTATCTTGTTTCAAACAGACAACCTTTGTTATAAAATTAAACACGGGTATAGGAATTCTTTGATATGAGTAGAAACAACTTAATTTAAATTTTAATAATTAAATGTCATCTTCTTTTACATCAGCTTAATATATGTGTTATTATTAAATACAATCACAGACCGTCACAACCTAAATTCTAGCCCAATAATTATGAAATTACATCAGAAACTACGAGACGGGACTTGCTTGCTAACAGCTAAAGTAATAACCAAACATTCATTGTTTCTTGGTTGAGAAAAATATGTGAGCTATCTTAATCATAATAAGATGTAAAATTGTTTTCTAAAAAATATCATAAAAGATAGGTTATTAATTTAAGCATTGCCAAATAAGGAGTTCACGGATTCTAAGGTTTTTTTATAGAAGGTTTAGTCACTGGTTCAGGCGAGGTGGCCGTCGCCAGATATGCAAGGGCGCGGGCGATCGCGGGCGGGATTGGGGGCGGCGTCGGCAGGTGGGCGCCGGTAGGGCGGTAGCCATTTTCGTCTGCTGTGTACGAGAGACTAAAATCGTTGCCTTCTTTATCCTAAAATTAAACGATACATGTTCATTATCAAATAATTTGATGGGTAAGCTTATGACCATGTATAAAACTTAAGTTCAATAAACGATTTTTCATTGAAAAAAAAAACATGAAATTTTATGCCTCAGCATCATTATTATAAGAGTCCGAAGTAGTCCATCGCAGGCCATGAGCTTCTCCCAAATCATCCGTAAGAGTACTATTAAGGAAATTGTAATGAGGCACTTGGCAGATCGGTTGGTGACTGCGATCACCAACCGATCTGCCAAGTGTATTGCCCGCATTACAATTTCTTTAATTTTTACTACCCACTTTCTAGTGTGAACCCTTCGTCGCCTTTTATAAAACGCAAGGTTAGTAAGGCCCATTATCCATTACATATCCATTACACAGGCCAGCACAGATAATTCCAGTTACATACCGTGTACGAAAAACCTCCAGAAACAGCTTCACCAGTCTTTTGATCACCAAAATCCCTCAATTGCCCTTCGGAGTGAGCTTTTGTTCCGTCGCCACCTTCATAGCTGAAATGTATCAACAACTTGCTATTTCATTTTTATTTGAAAAGTACCTGATTCCCAAAGTGGTTTAGTGTACCTGTAGTGAAAATTTCCATTGTGCGCGAAGACATAGTTGGCTTCTTCGACTATAGGAACGACGGGGTCCCTTTTTCGACTCCTTCCAGTTTTTGTGGGAACTTCTTTTGGTTGAGGATTTTGAGTTGTTCGAGGTGTGATAACGTCTTTACTTTTTGACTTAGTTTGTTTTGATTCCTCATCAGGTTCTGTTTTTAGAGGAGACGAAAGTAGAACATCACTTTCTGAACTAGTTTTCTTTTGTACTAGACGTCTTCTTGTTTGTTTTAATTTCATTAATACGGGCTCTGTTACTGTTGCAGACACGTGAGGCTTTCGGTACCTTACAGGTTCACTATCGTAGATAACTGCTACTGGTATTTGAAGCTCTTTCAACGCACGGGATTTCAGTTTAACAGGCTGGGCTGGCTTAATAGTGGTAGCACTTGTTTTTGCTTCAATGTCAGATTCGATTATCTCCGTAGTGATCACATCTTCGATATTTGGTGATAGGTCTATTTCCGGGTTAATTGTCTTTCCTGGGTTTGCGTCATCTTGAACGATTGTCACTGGATTGTAATCTTCGTATGATGGCGGATGATTATAATGATATCTGGCTTGTTCACTGTACTCATTTTCGTTTATGCATTTAGATGAGCTCACAAACACAAACAATGCGACTAAAACCACATGCATATCTAAAAACCAATCGATATTTATGTTAAGCTACACGACGTTAGCTCGAGAAGTTTGAGATTGGAATAAATACGAATCAGCTGCTAAGCTTTACTCATTTGTTTTTTTATAATATAATTAAAATTATCTTCTACAGCAAGAACCGGCTACTTATATAATTTTTATGATGATTCACGATTAGATTTAGTGATGATATCAATGTAGACGCATCTCAATATAAATTATAAATAGGGGTAGCTATACACAGCACGACCGCAGCCCGTGTGGCACAATCACCTACCAGTCAGGACAAAATGGCCACTGTTACAGTCGCGACGCTTCTTTGTGTTCCACGTAAGTATGTAACATTACGATATATTTTTGTCAGGTGTATGTAGGAGGATTCACATAACTAGTGTGGCAAATTGTATTTGTCGCTTAGGCATTTTGCAAACTTTCAGGATTAAGTAGTTAAGAGGCTTAGTTAGGTTAACATCACGCTATAGTTTCCTTGGTAGAAGAGTGTCACACTTATAAAATATTTTATGTCAATTTATTTTCATGGAAAGCATTTGCCACATACATTATGTATATAACAGAGTTAGCTACAATTTTCTTAGCATAAAATTGGTATACCCTGTGTTTAATACATTCTGGCGCCGCGCCGTGTGTACCAAGCCTTATAATGGCTAGAAGACGTGACACACGTCAGACAATGAAAAATCTACTGCGTAAAAACAGCAACGAGGGCTCTGTTAGCTAAGTGGTTTCTATCAGGCTTCAATCAGTTCTTATGTTTAAATCCCGATCGAATACAATCAGATATTCGAATCTGAAAATCTGATGAGCGTGTACATATATAACACATATATAATATCTAAACCTTATTCTAGCTATTTTTGAAATAACTTCGGTCGATTCAAAAAAAAAAAAAAATTCATACGCACATTGACCGACTCAAGTACTGTTACACTTAGGTACTTAATTTTTTATTAAAATAAAATTAATCGCTCTAAGGAACGATCAATCTTATGTTTGTTTAAGATTTTAGATGTTTGCACTGTATATGAAAAACCTAATGGACTACGGTTTATTTATGGGTACAGTATAGGCCTATATATAATCCGCCGTGCTGGTTTTTTAGCGCCAACTTTTTTTAATACTACGCGTCGCAGTTTTGCAATGAAGCAGCATGCAAGTTTATATACTGTATTTCTTTTCTCGAAAACTATAAGTTTTCGTTTATATAGGCTTCGCATGTAGTCTTATATTGTAGGACCTAAAATATGAAACTACGAACTCGACGGTCCATATACTAAATTTTAAAGATGGCGTCATCATTAGCGGCTATTTTCTATAATTTCAATATTATATTTTTATTTCAATGAACCTTCGTTTAATTCATCGAAATTGTTCAAACTGTAGGTGTATAAACCATAAGTGAATTCTTCTTTATGGATATAGTTCATTAGATGTAACGATATTCTGTGAAACGATCTGCCGATATTTTAAGCGTTTCTTACCCGTGGTCCACCTACATGGTTCACCTGGGTGATCTACGGGTATTTATTCGTACCCGTATTCTACCCAATAGGTAAACCATGGGTAAGTAGATAAAATATAGTGCCCTTGGTTCACCCAATAGGTGACCCATTGGTAAATATTAAAAATGTAGTGCCGTTGGTTTACCCATTAGGTGAATCACCAAATTAAAAAATATAGTGCCCATGGTTTACTCAACTAATTCAACATTATCAAGTCCTCTTTTTCTCAAAAAAACATTAAATTCTTTCGATCTTTTTACGATCCACATAATTCTTTTTTTAAGTAATTTACTGTTTAAAGAGCCCGTTCGTATAAAAAAAAATATTTCTATGTTTTTATTTGGTGCTTTTTTTATACTACTAGGAGACGGGACAAGCAAGTAGCGCACCTGGTGTTAAGTGTACTCTTGCCTATGACAAAGCCTTACTGCATAGGTCACATCCACAAAGAACATAGCCTACACGGCACTGCATTGCGCCCGCCAACTTGAGGCATAAAGGTGTTAAGCCTCACGTACCCGTAATTTCACCGGCAACCATACCCTTCAAACCGAAACACAGCACTGCTTGGCGGCTGAAATAAGTATGGTGGTAGTAATTCTCCGGACGAGCCCTTTCACAAGGGGCTTCTTGTTCCCAGTCAGTGTATAGAGATTAATGTGTTTTTTGTACCTTGCGATTACTGTTTAAATAGAGGTCTTTACTAATATTGTATTAAATTAATGTTATAAATACATGCGTATGTAATTACGAAATAAAAAAGATGAATAGACGTAAGAGTGAACAATGGGTAATCGGATAGCGCACCTGGGTATTCCGCGTGCACTTTGAATTACCCATAATACACCAGGGTGTTCCACGGGTACATTGAATAACCTATAGTGAGCTTGAGTGAACTACGGGTACCCCGAAGTACCCGTGGGACACCCAGGTAAATCATTTAGGTGGACCACGGGTAAGAGAACGTTGAAGACGAGGGTAGCGTAACTAAATCACTGAGTTCAGTATAATAAAATATTCCTCCTTCGTAATAGGGGATAAATATCGCGACGTACTGTCCCTTCTCGATAGCCTTCAATTTTAATCAGTTGCTGGAGTGTTCTTGAATGGAAACATTTAAACATGTAAAGGCTTAATAACACACTTTGTCATATATGGCTTTTTTTATTGTACGACGGGGAAGCGTTTGGCCTTCATCTCACCAAGTTTCAAGCTATGATAAGGCCGAAGATGAAAGCGCACTTCATCTGGAATCCTCAACAGTCTGAGACACTGGCTATGTTACCTCTTATTGCCAGAATACGACAATTTATAATTCTTGTTGTTCCAAAACGAATGAAAAAAAAAAGTAAGTGGGTACTTCCTTTGGGATTGAATCCAGGACTTCAGGATCTGACACCTGTTTATGATTCAATATCACGTATATAACTTCGTTTCATCTAAAAACATCTAACCCTGTTTTTCCACGACGAAAAAAGATGGAAGCGCACTTCAACCAGAATCTTCAACATGGGCTAGCAAAAAATACTACTCGCTACGATCTAACGGTTTCTCTTACTACGAAAACCGTAAACTCTACGTCGATCGTGCGGTTTTCATCTAAACGGCTCGGTACAGGTACAATGGGTGTGTCTTGGGTTTTCCACGGTTTTCTGTTATTTAAAACTTTGTTTTTGCTCGTGGCTTTGCTTTAACAAATAAACTTATGTTATAAAACATATGTACATTTTATCTAAATCCGTTCAGTATGGTTTGGCATTAAAGTACAATCGTACAAAATGAAAACAGCCATATATCTAGCAGGATAAGTAGGTACGATAGGAAATAGAAGTAGACATTACGATTAAAAAATACTGCACTAGAGGTAAGATAGCCGGTTCCTCAGTTTGTTGAGGATTCCGGGTGATGTGCGCCTCCACCTTCGCCTTATCTTAACTTGTTACCAGGTGAGATGAAAGCCAAGCGCTTCCCCGTCGTACAACTAAAAAAAAGATGGTGGTAGCTAGCCAGGCGGACTTAAACAAAGCCACCAATCAAACCAAGCAGAATATTGTAATCCCCTTGGAGTTCGCGTCCGGGACCTTTGGATCTAGCACCGCTGTTCGAACCATTACATCACAGAACCATTACATAGAATTAGATTACGGAGAATATGAATACTGTATAAATACATACTTATGATACAGGTTAACACTCAAAACATAACAAATATCTTTACTTATTAAACAAATACTTGTCCTGGGTGGGAATCGAACTTACAACCTTACAGTGCTGAAGTGAGAGCTATACTAACCGAGTTATGAGGCCAAAATTGTTCTGTACAGTGAAAATGAAATAGCATGCAATTTCAGGGCAGCTTACTTTTGAACTACATTTACAGTAAAAAAGCAACAAGCTACAGCCAAATTTAAAAAATTAACTGCCGGGAAAAAAGATCCGAAAGTCAAACCTAGTTTCAATAGTTCATACCATGTTCTGGAGACAGTTTGTAATTCACCGAATTTTAACGATAAGCAAGATATTATACTTGCATTTAAAATGTAAGCGTTTTGTTATTCAATCATTGTCGACACACACTATTGAAACTTTAATTTCAGATCGCAAACAGACCTTGTTCAGAGTAGCCTATAAGTTTATCGCGACGAATCAATGATCATGTCTCATTGTTGACATCTAAGCTGTTGTGCAATTTACCAAAGAATATCTACATCAGCTATTCGCTAAGGTTGAAGTAGTTAGCATCCACGAGGTTCCACTGGAAGGCGGGAAGGTGGGGGGGTGGGAAGTGTAAATAGATGAGTCTTACATATAGGTGGTGAGGAAGTCTGGAGTATCACTCATTGCTCAATTTGTGGAGTGAATACTGTTAGATATGTCACCAAAAATTTTTGTTTTATGTGTGGTACTGGTGTGTGCATCTGCAGCGCCACCAATTGATGTGGTGCCCTTAGAGAAGCAACAGCCTACAGTGATCCCTATTATTGCACAGTCGGAGGAGTTAGAAGCCAATGGAACATATAAATTCAGGTAAATTTATTGAATGTCTGTGAAAGTTGGAGCCATATAACAAAAAGATGAAAAAACATATAAAGAAATATATAAATTAGCTGTTAATTAATGTTATCATATTCTTTTAGCAATAAATATGTTAGATAATTCAGCTAAGCAAACTGATGCCATTAGTCTGATGAGATCCTTTATTCGGCATGTACGACATAACAAAAACTGGTAGAACGCCCAGGACTTGGTTATTGTCATCCGAAAATCCTGTCTTAGTACATTTCTACTCTCCAAACTTCCAGTCTCTCAAGATTATAGGTTAAGTCACATCTGCCAAGCTTTTTGTGATTGGTGGATTTTCAAAAAGGGGCAGCAGGTTACTGACTACAAGTTTTGGAGATAATTGGAGCTGCCTTCACAGTTTTTGATTAAATATACACTGTGTGAAAATATAAAATATTTAACAAAAATTTTGATGCTAATAAATCCGGTTACCATAAGGATTCAAATATCTCTAAGTGACAAACTAAGCTTTCAGTACTACAAAGTCAGAAATCACAAAAACTTTTCCCCATAAATTTTGTATGAATAAGAAAAGTTATTTTTGTCTTCTCAATTCATCATACCTGTCGACTCAGTTACTTGTAGCTACACAAGTAACAAACTCCTCTGCAGAACCAGATACATCCAACCAGATACAATTTTAAAATTGTTGTGTACATGCATTTAAGGTACTATAACCAGTTCCTCAGTTTGTTGAGGATTCCGGGTGAAGTGCGCTTCCACCTTCGGCCTTATCTTAACTTGTAAATAGGTGAGAAGAAGGCCAAGTGTGGGTGAAGCCTCGTCGTACAGTAAAATAAGAAAAACCCATAAAAATTGCATATATTATTTAATGCATCTTATTGAAAGAACGCATAAAATACTGTAAAATTTAACAACGATAATGATGCTAGATACCTATAAAAGACGACTTGCACTTTTATGAAATTCCTTTACATAGAAAAATTAAGACTGCATGCAAAGAAATTAAGTAATGTATGACAAACTGAATTTCATGAAATTGCGCCATTCACAAACGTGTAAAATAGAGGCATCGTCAGTTTCAAATGATTCATCATTCAGCCCACGGATGTCGTTAAAGCCGACTAAGGGATCTCACCAGATTCTTCTGGTGAGATACCGGAGATTCTGGTGCCCTTCTGGGCAGCAGCTTCCTTCTGTGTATTATCTACACCTTTACTGCAATCACCATCCAGCCTGCCAAGCGTAGTTATGGCAAAACCCTCCAGCTTGGAGGAGCCTCTGTCCAACAGTGGACACTAATGGGCTGTTGATGTCTCGTCTGTTTGATTCCTTAAAATTTGTATGTATGTTTAATGCAGCTACGAAACCGCGAATGGCATAAAACGCGAGGAGATATCGTACGACAAGGTCCTTCCCAGTGCCAAAAGTGGTGGCTCTAGCAATGAAGGTGGTGAAGAAAAGAGCGACGAAAGCAACGAAATCCACGTGCAACAAGGATCATACTCATACACGGCTCCTGACGGCACTGTGATCTCTGTGAGGTAAATAAATAATGCAATATAATTAAAATACCGTCAATGTTAAACTAAAGTAGCTGTAATCAATTTTAGCGCGCCATCGAATTCTATCTTTGGCTGTATGCGGAGGGCATCGTAGAGGGCGTAGGCTATCGAGTGTAGTGAGAGTCTGATCGGACCAACGCATCTGGGGGAGTACGATATTATGCATGGTTTGGTTGGTGGTAGGATTTTGTTTAAGTCCAGCTGGCTAGCTACCACTATCTCACCTGATTGTGTCGCCATAACAACAATTCTAAAATTCTTATGTTCCGGCATTTGGAGGAAAGATAGCCTCAGGTTGTTGTGGATTCCCGGTGAAGTGCACTTACACCTTCGGCCTTATCCTAACTTGAAAAATATGATGTGATGAAAGTCAAGCATATCACCGTCGTCCAAAACTTGCCAGTGAGAAACGTCAATATGAATTACCCAAATGTTTGTTCTGGGTGGGAATTGAACCCACAACCTACACAGCACATAAGAAAGAGAATTTATCAAAAAAAAAAAAAATCAAAAAGACATTTATTTGCAATTCTTACACAAAAATCAACATAAAAATAATAATAAATAGAAACAAAGAATAAAAAAAAAAAAAAATGAAATTAAAATTAAATAGTTAGCACACATAGAATTGCAAAAAGGTCTCAACTCAGCGTTAATGCAGGTTCGGGGAACCTGCGCTGATCTTCCGTTACTTTACCGCCTAAGCTGTGAGGCTTTTTGATTTATGCCCCACTTTTTTAAGTTTAGTTTTGGTACCATAAAAGTTGAGAGTTTGATTTTTTGATAAAAACCTTTAACAGCAAGCTGTGGGAGGATAAAGCTATTCCAAAGGAATCATATTCTGACTTAAAAAAAAAAAAATTTAGCTTCAGTCAGTCTATGAACCGATAGTATCGTTTTACTTAAGATACCACTGTGTTGGACCTAAATGTCTTGAGTTATATGTTAATAACTAACTAAATTCATACACATGTACCAAGTGTTACTTAGTATTTAGATTTGGTATGAGTGTTATTTTTTAATACATTAATACCAAATAAAGAAAAATCAAGAAACTATGAATTATAATCGTAATAATTGTGTTTCAGATACATAGCTGATGAGAATGGTTTCCGTCCTATCGGTGATCATCTCCCCAAGCCACCTTCTATACTGGTTGCTGCTTCTCCGTCAGGAGTCTCAGGCCGAACTGCAAAGAAAGTTGACAGCGATGTAGGCAGTTCTGCTCCAGTGGCAGCTGTTGCAGCTCCAGCAACATCACTCGCTCCAGCTGCCGCTGCCCCCGCAACTTTAGCATCAGAATCTGATGCCAACATTCCAAGCGTAAAATCAAGAATAGCAGACACATCCGCAGGACAAGCATCCAATTCTGCATCAGAAGTCTCGCAAGAGTCATCCACTTCAGCAGAATCACCCTCTTCTACCGAGGTTCCTTCAACAGCCGAACCATCTACCACTGAATCTTCGACAACCACTGAGCAATCATCAACAACAGAGTTTGAGCAGTCTACAAGCTCTGAGGCAGCATCGACAACTGCATCTGAGCAGTCAACAACCTCTGAGGCAGCATCAACAACTGCATCTGAGCAGTCAACAACCTCTGAGGCAGCATTAACAACTGCATCTGAGCAATCTACAACTGAGGCAGCATCAACACCAGCAGCTGAGTCTTCAACTACTGAACAAGCATCTACATCGAATGAAATATCTACTTTACCGGCCTCTACCCCTAATGCCACCACAGATGAATCTACTCTTAGCTCAGACGCTGCAACAACTGCCGCTCCATAAGTATTTTTATTCAGAATATGACATAGCTTTAACATTTTACTTTTTACCGGTGTTCTGGTATGAATACAGTTGTGTGTTTCTATTTATGTGATAATATTTTTATGACAAATGTTTCTTTCGTTTTCATTTATAAAGGTCTCTTTACTCTCATTGAGGCAGGATTGATTAAAGCGATCGTAGAAGTCGTGGAGGTTGCTTATCACTTCAAGAAAAAATAATTATAGTTGAGCTAGTATACCTTGCGAGCCTTTGCTTGAAAATATTTACCTACATTGACGATTTTGTGTGGAAAACGAACGTCCTACCTAATCTTACAAAATCTTTGAAATTACGGGCGCGCGAGGCTAAACACCATTATGCCTCAAGTTGACGAGCGCATTGCAGTGCCGTGTAGGCTATGTTCTTTGTGGATTTGACCTACGCAGTAAGGCATTGTTATAGGCAAGAGATGCACTTAAGAGTCTATGATATGTGAAATGGCTTAGCTTCAGCGATCATATCTTCCACAATACTGTAGCATTTACTTTGAAATGAATATATGTTAACACAAGCGTTCTAGTAGATGCTAGAACGCTTGTGTTAACATATATTCATTTCACTGAACTATATTCACGATAGATGCTAGAACGCTTGTGTTTCGAAAACACGATTACATAACATTTTCTCTATAGAAAAAAAATCCAAAGTTGTACCAAAAATGTTCGCTATTCAATAAATACGCCCAATCAGGGCTTGAAACTTTGTACAGTAAATAAAAACAGTACACAGCAGACAGTCTGTGTTTACGATTTTCAAAATTACTTTTGGTTTTACCGTAAAAAAACAAAACGTAGAAATACGCGCATATTTCTGTCATCTGGTGGTCATAAGCGCAGTGGTTGAGCGCACAGCAATGTCACCTTTACTATTACCATATCTTAGTTCGAAACTAGATTAAAGTTGCGTTTAGGATGGGCTACTTGCATGTTCTGTCTCCAAGTTGCTTGAAAAAAAACTGATTACTTAGGACGTTCGTTACTAGTACTTAAGTACTTTTTTTTATTGTTACTCCTTTAAGATTTCGTTTTTTATTTGCTACAATTTTTTCTTGAGTAAAATTCCACCACGCATTAGTATTACCACAATTATTTTACAATTCAAAAAAATATCCAGCTGCAAATATAAATACTAAAAAATCTTTCAAATACCCACTACAAGGCAAAAGCTGTGAAAATGGTTCTACTATTCAAATAGATTTGTATCTACAATTTAAAAATTCATAGTTTGTATTAAACAGTGCGTATCAAATTAACATACATCTGTTTGACATTGTGTGCCTATTCTCACATTTACACTGATAGATTAAACAAACTCAAGACGACAAAACACTCAATTATAGGCATCTTTTTTTGACCAATGAGCTGTGTGGCCAAGTGGGTTCCCGCCCGCCTTTCGATCCGGAGGTTCGATCCGGGTTATAATCCAGTTACTTCGTTTTTTTTAAGCTTATGTGCGCATTTAACACATGCACATGCTATGGACGTTGAAGGTCATATTGTGAGGAAAATGCCAGAACCCTAGGGCCTTGGTCCATAAATTCAAATAGCATATTTTTCTAGCTAGTATTGCAATACACGGCGATGGGCTTGCAACCAGTCACGTATTATTGAATACTACCTACTTGCAAACCGTGGGCATGAAAAAAATCAGACAAGTCCAAACGTATCTGATTTTCTTTCAAGTTGCAAATGCGATTAGATGAACTATAAACAAATTTTATGTTTACGAATTTAGTCGGGCAGATTACACTTCATTCTTCAGCAGGTACTTTTCATTTTTTTTATCAACTCAGCTATGTGATATACTTATTATAAGTCTCCTTATGTAGCTATGTCCTTATTTATATGTTCCTGTGCTAATTGATTTGAGTATTGATTTAGTTGTTTTGCTTATACGGCACATTTAATTTCCTCATGAATTATATGCTTTGGGTGGCATCAGAAGATCGGTTTACTGCCTTGTGGTAAAACTGTAAAAGTAAGTAAGTTTAACAAGCCTCACAGCTTAGTTAGTAGTAGCTCTGCCTTCAGCGTTGTAGGTTGTGGGTTCTGTGTTTAGGTGTGTATGATAAGTATGTATGAAAAAAAAAGTATGTCTGTATTATATCCGTAATCTAGTTCCCATTTTACAAGCTTTGCTTAGTTTGGTTGCCGGCGAAATTACGGGCACGCGAGGCTTAACACGTTTATATATAAGTTGACGGGTGCAATGCAGTGCCGTGTAGGCTATGTTCTTTGGGGATTTGACCTACACAGTAAGGCATTGTTATACGCAAAAGTGTACTTAACATCAGGTGGGCTACTTGCTTGTTCAGTCTCATAGTTGTATTAAAAAAAAAGATGTGTGAAATTAATGTCCTGTAATATTTATTATTGAATTATTTATTTTGCTAATTAATCAATGAGAAGTGCGCATTTCAAAAATTGCACGTTACTTATTATGAAAAATGCACGTTTTACAATGTCACTTAATAGAAAATATGCATTTCGGAACGATGCATAACATTATGAGAAGGAAGTGTTTATTTTGAAACAGCCTGAACCAAAAAATAGAGCTAAGTACTTTAATTTTTGACTTTATCCAGATAAAACGGTGGAACCACGAGTCAATAACATAATTATTGATAACAGTGGGACCCAGGTATTTGTTTTTTAGCTCTAGCCTTATAGCTAGTGGTCCAACTATTTATTGCAAATGGGACAATATGGTGTATATGATAGCGGGACCATAAGGCCGGTAGATCAAAACTGTTGGGACCACGAGTTAAAAATCTATTATATCAGCTGAGCAGTGGAACTTGTGAGTAATTTCGATTTCCTGTAGACCAATCTACACTTGTTTTAAAACATTATCATAAAAAAGTTGTTATTCAAGCACGAGATCTTAATTAAAAGGCATTGTAAGCATACAACTTTTCAAAAAAATATTTGTATCCCGTCATATTTTTTGCATTTATGTTATATTAGTAAACCGCCCGTGACTTCGTTTACATAATACCATGGGAGTTTAGTACAATATTTTCTTAGTGCACAATTATTTCGACTTATCGCTGATGGTCAGTCAGTCAGAAACCAAAAAAGAAGAAATCACTGCCCCATTGTATATACATACACAATTTTTATGTTATCCAGTTTTATTTTATTTTTATTCATTCATTCAGTCAGTCAGCTACACGATAATTTTATATATATTTCGATTTGAGCAATAAATCTTTTGAATAAATAGTATAAAAAACTAACGCTTTATGTCATTATTTATATAACATTAGCATGCATGCCTTTTGATAGTAAAAGTAAGTACCTAAGTAATATAATTACCTATTCAACCATATAAAGATTATCAATTCTAAAGCTTTTTGTTCACATGATTTCACGACTAATCGGCTGAACGGATCATAGTGAAATTCGGTAAAGATATTAGGTATCCACAGAACATAAGCTACTTTTATCCGGATATGTCTTCGACATAAAAGGCCTTACATAACCCTGACAAAAGCCTTCTGATTGCTATCGCCAGCCGTCTACGTTCTTTACCGGCACAGAGTGCCTAGTGCGAGTCGCAATCGAAGTTCACGCGATTCGCGTTTGCTCATCGCAAATGATGAATTAGTATTATTGTTCATACAAATCGTGGTAAACGCAAGCGCGTTCGAGTAGTTATGGAGCAAGTGGAAAACTCGCTTTTCATCCTCAGCCACAGAATTGCATACGATGCTACAAGATCTCAGCATTGCCAGCTTTGAGGAATTAACGGGGCAAAGACCAAGGTGGATGGAATAGCAATTATTCAAGAATATGTTTACCTGTTCCCATTAGCCGAAAATGCCTGGTAGAGCTATTAGTCCATGGGAGACATTATGAAGGTAAGTTTACCAATTTTCCTCAAGCGAAACCTAATGGATGTATGCATCCATCTGCAATTAGCATGTATCCTCCCCGTTCTAACATATGGTGCGCAGACTTGATCCTTGCCCAACGCTATCAAGTCAAGATTGTCTACGTGCGATGAAACGCGAAGCATCTTGGGTGTCAAACGTACGAATAGAATCCGTAACACTGAACTGCGTTCCAAAACGCAAATCATGGATGTCGCACCGAAAGCTGCCATGCTTAAATGGAACAGGGCCGGTCATGTCTGTCGCATGTCATCTTAACGATGAGCGAGAGTGGCAACTGAGTGGAGCCCAGACCCGACCAGGAGGCGTGATGAGCTAGACGTATTTACAGAACCCTGGAGGAATCATGCCCAAATCGGAAAGTCTGGAGGGAGTGGGGGAAGGCCTTTGCCAGCAGTGGGACACTGACGGCATAATATAATATAACAAAATGTAGTGGTTAAATTGATAATCAATAATGTTAATTTGAATAAATAATGAATTTCTAAATCAAACTAGTACTTCTAGAACAGATTTGCCAATGCCCACTTCAGTCGCTAGCGATATATCCATAGCGGTAGAGAAAATGTATGAAAACTTATATAGCGCCTCAAGAGAATGCAATAGGTATTAAATTTGGCATATTTAAAGTCTATCTGCATGGAATCATCGTATTGACATATCGTTACGCGGGCGCGTTAAGACCCGATTTGTTATACAGAATAAGGGTGCAGTAAACTGTCTTACGTTACATGTATAAAACTATTGTGATCCTATGGTAGGCGCACAATACCTACACTTTTCTTCTTTCTATCAACCAGTAAATTCACATCCTAGTTCAAGTACAAGCAACACTTGACCCAGGCGCCCTTAACCACGTACATAAAGTAGGTACACGTACACTATGATCGTGGTTAGTCTATTCTCATAATACAAGGAATTTGTTGATTTTCGTTGATGGCTGATATCTGATCAGAGTGGTGGCTCTTATTTAGGCCAGCGAATTGGCATTTCTTTTCAGCGTGGAAATACTGTCAGTGCCTTGGGCACGCTTCTATCTCGTAAACTTACTAGCTACGTTAAGTTACTTACCTACCTATAAACCGTTTGTAACGGTTTATAGGTAGCTAAGTAACTTAACTGTTCCAGTTAGTTAACGCGACTACTTTCCTTGTTTGTACCTACATATTGTTGCATTGTTCGAATGAATGTTTGAATGATATACATAGAAACGTATTTTATTATCAAGTAGATTTGTGGTACAGGTATTAGATATTGTCAAGCAAATGACGGTTTCGGAAACCTATTCGGACATACGTACACACGTTCCGAACTCTCATAAGTTGCAACATGATATAAATATGTCTACAAAAGGTTGATATGTATGATAGACAAAGCTTAGTATTCTGTTATCTGTGTCAAAACTGAATTACGTGACAGGTTTCAAGACAAGCTCATTGGACGTGAATGAATGAGTGCTCATCGACTAATTAACATTATATTGTACACAGTGCACATCTGAAATTAATGGTCTTATCCCTAAAATATATTTATTCCAGATAACCTTGGATATAAAAAGATCAAAATTTATATGTTTTTTGGACGGACAAATCTGTTTTGATAATAACGAAATGATATGAAAATACTCTAGCAATATACTCTGCAGTTTTATTTACATACATGTAGAAACACAAATAAAACTGCATGAAAATAAACGATATATTAGAGTATAATTTATCTATTTTTATTGAAGTTTATGTATATTTAGTATATACATTAACACATAAACTTTCTGGATAGTCTTCTCAACTCTTGCCAATAAAAGTTAGTTCACACAGAGTTATCGTAAATGTATGTAGTTTGCTAGTTACACCCGAAACATTGATTTCAAAATATGTAAAAAGGAATTCTATTTACAGTGTAGTCTTCTGTTTGGTTCGTAGAAACACATTTGCTACTCTTACGAAAACAAACCAATTACGACTGCGTACAGCGAATAACCATTTGCTTGGTTGAGATATAACGAAGAATTACGAGTTTCTATCATATACATATTCCCTGTTAATTTGGTTTGTTTGTTTATAAAAATAGGTACATTTTTTTTTATTGTACGACGAGTAAGCACTTGGCCTTCATTTCACCTGATAACACAAGTTGAGATAAGGCCGAAGGTGGAAGCGCACTTCACCCGGAATCCTCAACAAACTGGCTAATGCCGGAACACAACAATTTTAGAATTGTTATTATGGCGACATAATTAGAGAAGATGGTGGTAGCTAGCCAGAGGCGGGCTTAAACAAAGTCCTACCACCAACCAAACCAAGCACAATATATTGTGTACTCCCCTTGAGGATCGAACCCGGGACCTCTGAATCTGAAATCGGTGGGTTGGACCACTAGACCACAGAGGCGCTTAAAAACGAGAGTAAAGATAGGAGTACGTAGCAAATTGTAGAAAGTATACAAATAACCCAAAGATGAGATTAAACTAATGAAAAAAGCCTTGAAGAGAGGCTTTTCTTTCTTTTTTTCTCCCATATGACTTTATTTTCATAGGTGGATAACCACTGAAAATTTAAAATGCAATGAGATACATTTATGCAAGAAGATAATGCGGCGGCTGATTCGGCCGAGGATCATAAAAGCCGCAAATATACCTAGTGGTCTCGACAGAGCTCACTAGTTAGAGCCTTTCGGGATCTGGCACTGGTTTCCAGACTAGTTCCATACCCCAAAAACTGAATAAGTCATATTTCCACTCTCTTCTTATAATTATAGGTTTATGAGATCCGCGCGACTATCTACAATTCCTAGCGCAAGCCTCACAGCTTAGTTGGTAGTTGCCTTCTGCCCTGTAGGTTATGGGTTCGATTCTCACCCGGGACAAACGTTTGTATGAACATTAAAGTGTATTCTGTGAACTGGAGCATAAAAATTTGTTATGAAAAAATGTATATGGGTTTTCTATAACTAAATGCGTACGTTTGTGTGTATGTTTGTCTCCTTCACGCCTAAACAGCTGAACGGATTTGGATGAAATTTAGTATAATGATATCATCAGCCACACATTTTACTTTTCATGCCGATAAAGTCCTGTTGACTGAAAAATCTTTATGTCACTTATTTACGCTCAAACTGCTTGACGAATTTGGATGAAATTTGGTACTATTAATATATTGTTGCTAAGCAATACGCTACTTTTCATCCACAAATAGGCTTTATTTTATCACAAATGTCAGTTCCTGTGAGATGGGAAGAGGTGTCAAACATCGCAAAAGGGAAACAATACGGATTTGTCAATTTTTGCTCCCACTCGCAAAAACTGCAGAACAGTTTCAGCGGAAATTTCGTGTAGATATTGATCTGGACCAGAAAAACATGTGTTTATTACTTTTTCTTTTCTTTTTTTTTCATTTAGAGGTAAGATAGCCAGTTCCTCAGTTTGTTGAGGATTCCGGGTGAAGTGCGCCTCCACCTTCGCTCTTATCTCATCTTGTAACCAGGTGAGATGAAGGCCAAGTGCTTATCAGTCGTAAAGTAAAAAAATAAAAATTGCTGTTTACTCTTAAAAACTTGCTACACGTAGGTATATTTAGTATAATATCGCGTTACTTCGTCAAAACGTACGTAGTTTTGGAATCTTTGTGTCATTACGTGAGTAAAACAGAAGCTTCAAGAATCGTAGTGCAATAATCAAAATGTACCTATGCGGCCCACAAAACTATTTCAATCTGCTATCATATTATCATCCTGCTGGACCGCTCACTCACGGTGCCAAGATCAGCGATACAATACTAAAACAACACAAAACCCACCTAAACGGTTACCGTATAAACAGAGGCCATCGAAATCCAGAAATATCGCCCATTATACAGCAATTAGTTCCTAAAAACTAAATAATTAAATGTAACGCATCAGTGGGTGTGCCTGCGCAAGCACGCACCCTCTCTGCACTCTTGCGCAAGCTGATAACAGATACTAAATGTTGCTAAACTGACAAGCGAACAAACGCCCAGACTTTATGTAACACCCGTGCATTGGACACGATGTGTGTAATGTGCGTGGCCGATTGATTGATGTCCGTCATTTGTATGGTGAAAAATATATAATCGACGATATGATATTTCGGAACCGCAAAGCACTGTCTCTATCTATCAGGTATATCAATTTTGCAAGCTTGTTTTTTTTACGACGAGTAGATTCTTGGCCTTCAATACATCTGATTTTTAGCTATGATAAGGCCGAAGGTGGAATCGCACTTAACCCGAAATCCTCAACAAACCGAGGTAATGGCTATCTTACCTCTGAATGCTGGAACACAACAATTTAGGGTTTGTTGTTGTTGCGACATCATTAGGTAAGATGGTGGTAGCTAGCCATGCGGATTTAAACAAAGTCCTTTACGCCTTTACCATTCTCTAAAGAAATTGTATACCCACAGCTAATTATTATCCCCACCTAGTTGATATTCAATTTATCAGGACTTAACCTAATGTACATCCTTGCACGAACAAGTTTGTAGGTCAAAAGATGACATATATTTAATTTAAATAATGATAAAGGCAGCATAAACGACGATTTGTCTTCAATAATTATATATAAATATATCAAAAAATGTCCACTATCGGAGGACTTAGAATTGTCGTTTCTTGCTATTTTTGTGCCTGCAGAACTACTGCGGACAGACTTTAATGTTTTAGGAACGCATTTCTAGTGACACATTGATATTATCATTTAAAATTTCATGTAATTAGCAGTTACGTAATGTCATGTGTCAGCATAAGCATTGTCCATGCTACCATCTGCACCGGTTCCGTAAAGCATGTAACGATTATCAGTCACTATTTTGCAAACTCATCGCTAACGTGTCGTGAAGAAGCTTACAAAGAATATTACCATATGTAGGTGGATGTGCCACGAGAGGTAGGATCGTTCAAGGAAAATTGTAGCTTCAAAAGACATCGTGTTATGAAAGTGAAATTCAAGGCAATAACCAGAAATGACAAGACATTGAACTAATAACATCGATGTTTTCGACTTTTTAGCGATAGCTTTTTTTGGGTGCAGCGACCCAAATATCTTCAAGAAGAGAGTAAATTGACACCTTCCGGTTAAGCTCGCTCTATTGAAGACCTCATTCTAATCTGTGCAAGATTTAAGGTCAAGGTTCATGACCTATTCTAAATAACAGAAAGTCCGTTCCGTGGTATTCACAATGATTTACAATTGTATTTCCTATATTGGTTCCAAAACCGATTGAACTGTCAGTTAAGGCTAAAAAGTCTAGTCAAGTAAGGCTATAGTCAGATCAGCTCATATAAATACCCAAAAGGATACCAAAGGTAAGTGACAAAAAAATATTAATAACTGATGTATTACCTAATATAAATTCATGGCTTAGTTTCAAGACTAGTACAATGAATAATCCAGGTTACATTGAAACACAACTGTCTAAAAAGACTTTGTGATTTTTTTTTCTCATAGACCTAATGTAAAGTTAAGTAAGTCTGTTGAACATAGAGGATAACACGTCTACCGCGGTAGAATTTTCGTTAATCGGAAATAGTGCTCCAAAAATGAATTCACGGCTGCACCGTTGCATCGGGCTCGAAAGTGTGATGGCACGGCAGAGCGGGCCCGTGGCAGGGGTGTGGTATAAAAGCAACCGCGCTACTACCACTCTGACATAGTTCACGATACTCCACGTGCCCCGTCGCCGCACGTCAACCCACACACGCAACTATGAAACTGCTGGTGAGTGGAGTGAGCTTTTACTATTCCCAGAATCAATACTTCACATCTTTGTTCTAGTTCTTTTAGATTCAAAGGATAACACTATCAGTATAGGTCGCATGGAATAAGGTCAGGAGTTGATTTGAACTTCGACATTTAAATGTCTTCGTCTTCGAATTCCAACCTTCCATTAAGTGATCAGGTTCTTGGGAATACATTCTTGTACGATTAAACTTTAAGTTTACAAGGATTATGGACATTTATTAAATACTCAACATTTTTTTTACTTTATCTAACAAATTATATGTGTCCCTTATATCTAATGAATCAAAGCGTAAATAGAACTACCTAGAACTAATTGCCGATAAGGGTACGTCTACAAATTCTTAGACCTGTCAAATTTTCGCATTAACATTTTTTTATTGATAACTTTTAATTCTTATATTTTTTTTACTATGACACGGACTGATATAAGCAAAGTCAAATTAGCTTTTACATTTATAAGTCAAGGTCAAGTTCAAGACTAATGAGTCGAGTGCCCGATCTAGAAGTGTTTTAAACTTTAATCATTAATTTTTCACCTTTGAGTATCAGCAAGATATAATAATCAGGTCATGCTTTTTTTTGTTAATAAATATATTCACAACGAATAAAAATTATGCGTTCATTGAATTAACAAGAAGGAAAGCAGTCAGATTACCTAAGGACCGTTACAAACGGTCTATAGGTATATTAATTGATGTTATAGCTTATTAATAATAATCTGAATTGTCTTGCCTGGTACACATAATATCATCATCTAAGTGATACCAATATTCAAGAGTACAAAAAACAGTTCAAAATTACTGTTTTCATAGTTACTTAAACCTAAATTTATCAAAATGATGTTATTAAATATGAATCAACCCTCGTAACGTAGCATTATAAAAAACCTAGGAATTCCGTGATGACTTCCGAACAATCTCCATAAGCTTCTTACTCTGTGTAGTTTCAATTACCTTCCTACATTAGCGTGGGCTTGATATACAATTCGTGTCATAATGGAGTACAGATGCATTTCTGTAATACGCGAACTCATTAACAACTAATCAAGATATTGCTTAACAAACTTGATTTCAATTTAAAGCACAACATTTGATAGCAGTGCATAACCTCATTCTACTAAGCGAATATCTTTTGCCATTATACGAACGATCTTGTCTTCATATCTAAATTACATAACCCTTTCTAGGTCATAGCCAAACTAAATGTGCAGAGGTGGTAAGGTTAGGTTACGACTGTATTACTCAAAGATCTTACAACAAAATACTAAAATACAGTTGCAATGTTACGTACTATTGAACTACGATGAATGCATAAGGCTATGAAGAGGTTATTATTGCCATAATGTAAACAGCATAACCGATAAAAATCGAACGTATTCACTGTAGCAAACGATTAAATAATTTGAGATAGCATGACTATTGATATAACCAATGAATCGTTAACTGTCTAGTCGTTTGCTTTTACTTCAATTTGCGCACTTATTTTATATGCGTGTTCTCAAATCAATATTATCACTTGTTATGAAATATTGCATAATTGGAAATAGGCTAGTTAGGCTACCGTGTTCGCGGGTCTTGTCCACGGCTTAGTCATCTCGTAATTCAAAAATTCACGCATTTACATAACATACACATAAAACAAATATTTGTTAACAATGCGTAACTAAATGTTAAGCGATCTCAATGAAAACAAAGCTTAACTGTAGACATGCGCTGTGAGTGTCAATACATAATGTTGAGCCCACTTTCGCCCAACCTGCGTGTTGAACGAGCCGGTTTCACAAGATGCTAGCTATTGTATCCGTTCATCTTATCTTGCAACATGACGAATATGATTAAGCTCCTCGGTCTGTCATCATTCATGTTTCTCAATATATTAAAAGGAAAACAATCAGTAAGCCTGTTTTGGAACGCTCTAGAATTTTGTCACAGAATTCGGTTTGGGTCATTTGGTTTAGCAAGAGTATAAACGAGCACCTACTTATAAAAACGTTGACGTTTTCAGGTCGTATTCGTCGCTGCTCTGTCCCTTGCGACAGCTCTTCCCCAAAGGAGAGTGTCGCTGAAGTCTGAGGATGAGCAACAGGATCAACAGCAAGCGGAACAGAACTACAACAACTACCAACAACAAGACTACAGACAAGCCAAGGCTATCGATGACTTCAGACCTAAAGTTCAATTAGAAACTACCACTTTCGTGCCAATTATTCGTTTCGACAAGGAACAAGGCACCGATGGATCCTACAAGACTTCGTAAGCATTACACTGAATCTCATTCAAATACCAAGGTTTCATCACATAAAATGTAAATCTGATTAATTCCATGTATTTTTTCAGTTACGAGACCGGAAACAATATCCAAGCCCATGAAAATGGTTACATTGTACAAGTCGGTGAGAACAAGGATATTCCCGCCTTAGTCCAGGAAGGATCTTACAGCTACACCGCGCCTGACGGTCAGATCATCACCGTAGAATACACCGCCGACGAGTTTGGATTCAGAGTCAAAGGAGATCACATTCCCACCCCTCCTCCAGTATCCCCCGAGATCCAGAAGGGTCTTGATCTTATCTACGCCGGAATTAAGGCCAATGCTGTAAGTTTTACACTTATATCATAAATCACACTGAAGATCTTTGTGAACTAGTTTCGTTGGGGAAATGTCTTCGGAACATTCCCCTGTTGACAGCGTGTTGATTTAGTGATTTCGGTCAATGTTCCCGACGTCCTTGGACGGTTATGAAATAAAATTCGTAATCCTAACAAAGTCAAGACTTCACTTCACTACAAAGTTGAAGGTTAAATCTGTGTGTCAGTCTAAGTGTATGGTCTGGGAAAGTTTTTATTTTATGTTTTATTGGTGATAGCCAAGCGTTTGATCACCATCTCACTTGAAAAACAAGTAAACACAGAAATAAACATTATCAGTTCTATATTATGTACAGTATGAATGGATTTATCCCTAAACTCGGTTCTTAAATTATTTACAAATGCGTGGAATTATTTATAACCGATGAAAGTTGGCAGCAATTTAGTTTAACATTTTACTGTCAAGTTTTAACTGAAAGAAGTCAGCGTGCAATTTTTTCGGATTTGACGACACAACGTCCGAAAATTGTAGACTAACATAACCACATTATCCTTAGTTTTGGTCAAAAATTCAGTAATTTAGTGCTCAATAGACGATTGGAAATATTATTAGTAACCAAAAACAAAACCAGCAATTAGCAAGTTAAACTGTAACACTATTTTGTGCAAATTTTGTTTTTTATAGCAATAACAAATAGAATCTCGTAAGCAAAAAACTACTTGTTAAAATTGTATGTACCGACAAACTTACTAACTGTCTTACAACGCACAATCTAAACCGCATGATGTGGAAGCATAACATTGGGCACAGAAGTTCATTAGATAATGGAAGTGAAATAGAAAAGAGAGGATTTTTGTTGGGTAAAGTGGCATATGACCCCGGCTATCATCTTAACATCACTTTGAATAAGTATTAAATACATTGAAAATGTAACATGTAGGTTGTTTATTTAATAGACAACAATAGATATTTAATAGTTTGTACTAAACTATTTCAGATAAGAAGTTTTCTTGTTTCACTCTTTTTGGAGCGTGATTTTTCAGTAGTCGGGTTTTAGTTTTTGAACTTTACGGCGTTAAGGAGAAAGTGAGAAAGTGGCTCCTCACCCTTGATTATGATGATACAGAGAGACTTTTAGCAATCCTGACGTGAATCCCAATAACTTTGCTCTTTGTTTCCCATCCGTGTTCCTTACTCCTACTTATCCAAATAACGCATGCACACTCTAATATACACACACATACACACACACACACACATACATACACACACATACACACACACACACACACACACACACACACACACACACATACACACACACACACACCCCTTTTCACTGTCATACTCAGTAATTCTGTTTTTTGTTTTTAATTTAATTTGGTTTTGCCCTGTTAGTAGCACAAAATCTTTTGGTAATTCTTTAAATAGACTCCCGCGGCACAGGCTAGCCCTAGTGTGGGGTCCTCTGGTAATTTTATAATTGATTTAAACTTATTGGCAATAAATGAATTTGAATTTGAATTTGAACTAAATTTTTATAGAAGCTAGGACATTAAAATTACAAGCTTAATAAATAGCTGTATCAGATGGTTTGTTTTGACTCAAAACGTCTGTTAAATGATATATATATATATATATATATATATACATACTCTGAAGAATTGTTGTATGTTAAAAATTCATCTGCAGTTATTTTAACTAAGCTTGAGCTGTGAGAGTGACTGACTGTCATATAGCTCGCATACAAAACCGACCTAGCAGCATACATGCAGCTGCTGTATTCCTTATAAGGTGTTAGGGTTGGGTTGTACTAAGAAAGGTTTATAAAAAAAATCCCACGGGATTTGGGAAAAAAGTCCTAGACTTTCCATTAGTTTATTATTTGTCATTTGTTAGGTAGACAGTGTGCTGAGCCGAGGTTTTTATGGCTTTTGTTTTACAGTAAGATGTTTTATTTTCAGGAACGCGACGCCATAGAGCTAAAGAACAACCCCGAAGCTGCCAAACATCAAGAACAGAAGGCAGCCCTCGACTACAAGGGTCAATACTACCAAAATTAAAACCAAGCATTGACTAAGACCCTACTATAGACAAGGAATAATTTCAGTCGTAGCAATAGCTTCGTATTCAGTCCAGTCAGGCAAAAACACATGGAAAATAAAAAAATGAGTACCTGAGCTATTTCACCCTTGTAGGCATTCTTTGTTTTAGTTCAGAGGTTTGTGAATAACTTGTTAACATGGACACACGTCCTCTTTATAATGACATGACTGCCTAGTTTTAGGTTCAATACATTAATCGAAGTCATCTTAGTAAAAAGCGAAAATAATTTTTTTTCATAAGAAAATGTAACCAACTTCAAATTGCTGTAGCAATATTGAAAACAACTGCCATAATTACGAATAGTTAGTGCTACTCTTGCTGAGCAATTGCTTTGATTTATGCCGGAGAAATCTCTTAGAAGTGGCTGCGTATATGTAACACGGTTGTGTTATAATTTCATCATAGTTTTTCGTAATAAGGAATCAATTCCCTCTTTTTAATACTCGGATTGCCTCAACAATATTTATAATAACCCATGTAAGTTCATATCTTACACATCGACAATATACAATCAAAGAACTTTGTACTCAGATATAGCAAATAATTAGATGCCATTGTGACACAGTGACCATTAACGAATGTAATTTTTATTTTTGTAAATATAATCGTAAGTTAATATTTTAATAAAAATGTTAAACATTTAGATGGTTTCTTTAACTACTTGCTAATGGTTCCCGGGTGTCATAATAATGATTTTTACTGAAATAACATCCGTATTCCTAATGATCTACTTACACCTTACACTTTACTTACCAATTACAAAGTTGGCGGTATATCAAATATCAATTGACTAGTAAATCTTCTAGAATAAACTCCAGTCTATCCAAAGTTTATTTAAAAATTGTACTATCGTTCAAGCATTAGTGCACTTCACAATCAATAGAGACAAATTGAGGAAATCACATCTTACATTACATTTGTTCCTACCAGTAGGGATATAGAATAAGGCTATTGTATAAAACGTGAGCTAGAACGGCATGTGATAATTTAGCGATCTGTAAATAAACTTGTAAAAATATTACATGTGGATAGGAACACTTTCCACAGGTAAATTCAGATAGTACTGTCATAACCTTCAAATAGAGCCGAGAGATTAGAGACATCAGATTTAAATAATGAAGCAGAACAGTAAATGTTCCTGTCTTTACCGATGTGTCTCTGAAATATTAGTTTCGCCAAACTTGTTATTACTTTTATAATTACCGAATATTTTTCACATAATAGTAAGGTCTATGACAAGACATGTTTTGAAATTCCAACATGTCAAACAAATCCGTCTAATGCTAGATATATCTTAGTAAAATATAAATATACTACCTTACCCAAGTCTAGATTACTCAACGAAAGGTGAGCAAAGGTGTGCTTCACCTATGATATTGACCTTTGACCAAAGCATATTTTAAACAGATTTTAGTTTATTTAATGCGATATGATGTGAGGATGTTTTAAACATGTTGCAAGCAGCATTAAAGTTCATCTGTGAAATATAAAATATACAACAGTTAAATGACCGAATTCTGATTCTGAATTTGAAAAGGGAATGTTCTAGGGTGTGTTGTGCATTGCATGCTTTCCTGAACCCAGCTAGCTCAACTCCTCTGACAGCATTGCCCCAGAGAGCTTGGGATTGATGCCGCTTGTTCCTCAGCAGGTGGGTCAAGCAGAATTTGTAGACCATATTTCACACTGGCTTCCTTTGTAGCCGCACAGTGAAAAATCACGTGCACCACTGTTTCTTCCTCTTGAAAACATCCGAAAAAAATGCGAATTAAGCCACTGAATGTGTCTTGACGAGATGCTGTTGGTTGAGTTCACAGTTTAACTGCCTCTATGGTCTAGTGGTTCGTCTACCAATGTCAGATCCTTAGGTCCCGGGTTCCCCAGCGGGAGTACAATTTTGTGCTTGGTTTGGTTGGTGGTAGGGCTTCCTTTAAGACTTACTACCACCATCTTACCTAATTATGTCACCATAAAAACATTTCTAAAGTTATTGTGTTCCGGCACTTATAAGGTAAGACAGGCAGTTCCTCAGATTGTTTAGGATTCCGGGTGAAGAGCGTTTCCACCTACCGCCTTATCATAACTTGAAAATCTGGTGAGATGAAGGCCAAGCATTTCCCCGTAGTACAATAAAAAAAACAGTATCCTGTGAAAATGCTGGCCATCGCGCGTAGATCTTCACGGCTCATTGAAAATGGTATTCGTTCATGTTATATCTTTCTGTCCAGCTTTGGCAGCATTTGTTTTTTGCTTATGGAGCCTTGTTCACTTTTCCACAATTTCTGAAGCTCTTTTTCGGTGCATAGTTTTAGCTGGTTTTATAATACCTATAGCAATTGCTTATTTGATGATGTAAGATGTCTCCTATCACAAATTCGGTGAACTAACTAAAGAACCCTGTTTAGGGATCATCATCATAATTGTGTATTAAAAAAAACTCCAAATACTTGGCATAGTATAAATAGGCGACATAATATTTGCAAGTAAAGTTGATTTTGTTTATCAATCTATTCAAATGCCATACATTCTATGAGGCCCGACACCGGTTTCCATACAATATTTATATATATTATTACTACTATTTATATATATTAATACTTATATATATAAGAACATTTTGAGGCAGGTGCAATCTTCTTCCTAGTGGTCTACCCTGTGCAACAGAATTACTGGCGGTAGGACCTGTAATGCACCACCTAGTTAATTATCATTGGTGCTGAATTTTGGTGTGTAAGGGTTACCATGTTCCTCTTAAGAAAACTTGCTCTATGGTAAGCCTCATTTTTACTCTCACAACTTCATATCTTTACTACTACCTACATCTTTAAAAAAAAATGTACAAAAATCGAATAATGTAATGTGAACATTATGTCAAAATTTGAATCCCATATTTTAATGTGCTCAATCGTTACGGAATTAGAAAGTACTGACGAATCTGTAAATAAAATCATACAATACACCCCGTATTGTATGATAAGTTATATGAACAACAAAAAAATTCAACAAGTATTTTATCCGTAATCTAGTTCCCATTTTTTCAAGCTTTGCTTAGTTTGGGGCTAGATGGCGCTCTATGAAATAATGTCCTGAAATATATTTTTATAAAATCTGAATGGGAATTGAATGGAATCAAAACAAAATATTGGGATATTCCAAATAAGTTTTACTAAGAATCAACATATATTTTAACCCAAATTAAACCAAATCTTTACTATCACCTTCATCGGTGTCTCCAATGTTTGTATGGCTAACGGTGTAAAACCATCCTCCTTATGTTAATTCCACTGAGCAATGTTCGTGCAATAAGGTTTTCGATGTAGCTTTTTAACCGCCTCCGTGGTCGAGTTGTTTGCCTTCCAGTGTCAGATCCAGACGTCCCGGGTTCGATCCCATGGGGAGTACAATATTGTGCTTGGTTTGGTTGGTGGTAGGACTTTGTTAAAGGCCTGGCTTGCTATCACCGTCTTACCTCATTCTGTCGCTAAAACAACAATTCTAAAATTGTAGTGTTCCGCATTTTGAGGTAAGATAGAAAGTACCTCAGATTGTTGAGGATTCCGGGTTGAGTTCTCCTTTCTTCGGCTTTATCATAACTTCTCATCAGAAAAAAAAACAGATGAGATGAAGGGCAAGCACATTCCCGTAGTACTTACAAAAAAAAACGCTTTTACAAAACCAATGATGAAATAATATTAAAATCCTCCTATGTTTGTATGGAAAGCGGTGTAAAACCATCCTACCTGAGGTGATTCCTCTGTGTCATGTTTATACAATATCATTTTTGGTGAATAGTAGCTTGGAACATTGTGGATTAAAAACGTACCTACTGTGAACTACAATGCTTTAATTTTACATATTGGTTCCCTGACCGAGCGAACTTGCTCGTAAAGATTTAGACAGCTGGGAAACCAATTTGAAAATCTAAACATTAAGATAATAAGCCTTTTGATATATGATAAGCCTTATGATAAGCCTTTTGGGGTGGAGACCTTGGGTCCGTGGGGAGCCGGTGCCCTCCGGGTTTTCAAAAATATTGCGGGGCTTTTGATTGAGGCGACACGTGACCCAAGGGCTGGCTCTTATTTAGGACAGCGAATTAGCATAGCTATTCAGCGTGGCAATGCAGCCAGTGTCTTGGGCACGCTTCCGTCTGGTACTGGTCTGGAACAGTTGAGTTACCTATAGGCCGTTTGTAACGGTCCTTAGGTAATCTGACTGATTCCTTTGTACATAGTTAGTTTAATTGTACTTTTTATTAAATAAATGTTCACATCTTAAGATAATACATAAATAAATACATATTACAGGACATGGATTACACATAGCACCATCTACTCCCAAGCTATGCAAAGCTTATAATATAGAGACTAGAATACGGATATAATACTTAATACCTTTTTTTTTATAAATACAGTGTTATCATACAATACAAAACCCAAACACAGAACAAACGTCAATATTCATCACACACAATGTTTGTATGCTACATCGCAGAAGGCAGAGCTACTACCAACTGTGCTGTGAGGCTAGTAAAATGTATATTTAATATAATTAGAAATAAACATCATGAAGCCTGTGTGTAGTAGTGAATTTCACATGATTTGAAACTACTCTTTACGAAAAACCGTCTCATGCGTTCCATCTCCAAAGGCTCCATCTTAAACAGGATCGCAAGGGTCATCGTGTGTGGCTAAGTTTGAGTTTACCAATGCAAGCTATTTCACAACAAAATTATCCCTCACTATATAATAAACATAAGACTGTCGAACGCGGGACAGCTTTGTGCAATTTTATCATTCTACAAGTGGTTAGAAACCTGATCAATTTACACAAAATCTTAATTATAACCAGCGCCTTTCATCGGGTGTTCTAGAACTTTATGAATAGCCATCGGTATTGCATGCATGATACATATTGTAAAGATATCAATCCTGTGCTTGCATCATGTATCAAAGCAAAATGAGAAGCTAGAAAGTCGTACAGTCAAAAACATAAGTCTTCTCTTTCAACCCACAAACTTTATCAATAATATTCTTCACAAAATAAAATATCAGCCAAAGACATTCTAAACTACTATGATGGATCTTAGTGAATAAAATGAATAAAATAATAAATTTTCTGAATTAAAAAGTAGTTGATTCTATTGAATCTTGTTGAATGTTGATTCTATTTTTATAAGAATATTTGAACCTTGACTAAGTGTTCCTTTGTGATTCTATAGTTGCAAATAAATGAAATGACAAAATGTTAGCATAGCTTCATTAGCATTCAATTATTCATAGCATTCATGTAAAGCTATTTAATTACATGTGTACATTAAATTTAGCTTAAACCCTATTCATTAGTTCACCACCAAACACCTCTTTAGCCATAAAATCATCTCCGTCTATAGGTTTTCTGGAAGAAATTGCTTCTAAGAAAGGTGTGCATTCAAGTATTTTCAGAACATTTATTTTTCATAATTCATATCGCCTTATTAATGTTGCTTGTGCCATGAACTCTAAACTATAATTCAAATCTATTATCTAGTTTGATGCAGTTTTTTTTAAAGACATTTTGTCGAAACAGGCATGCAATAATATTAAGTGCAACTCTTGACTTTATCAAAGCCGTACTGCGTAGGTCATAACAAAGAACATGACCTTCGCTGCTCTGTATTGCTCTTGTCAACTTGAGGCATAAGAGTGTTAAGGACCGTGTGCCCGTAATTTCACCGCCAACCATACCCTTCACACCGAAACACAACAATGCTTCTTGGCGGCTGAAATAGGTGCGGTGTTGGTACTTCCCTAGACGAGTCCTTTCAAATGGAACTATACTACTGTTAAAACAGTTTACTTTATAAAAAGCTGTTGATTTTCCCAATAATCGTAAAAAAAATAAACAAAAAGGACTGTAGAGAAGAGAAGTCTGTCTTTTTAACGGGAGCAAATCTTTTGAGTCTAAAAATGTTCCATAATTAGCTGACTACTAATTTAAATAAAGCATCTTACAAATAATAAAACAATTGAATGAACAGTAATTAGTTAAAGCTTCATACAAAATAGGTGTTTTCTAAGATTTTTATTAAAATCACTTTTTTAAAAATAGTAGTAAATAGTAATCCTAAAATAGTGCTGAAAGTGAAGTGCTTTACCCTAAGATTGGTTATCTAAGAATGAGCACTACTTTTTAGTTACCAAAGTTAGACACTCTTATTTTTAGTATTCAAAAGTGGGTTGGGTTGGAACCTCAGTCTAACTTGCACCTTGCTAAGTTTATTTATTTAGATATGCCAAAGGTTTATATGGGTAAGGGTAACTTCTCACGTGTTTACCTGCCTTTTCATCCCATACATTTAGGATTAATCCCGAAAAGAATCACGATTTCTTTTGATATCATGAACAAAATCCAGAACACTCACTTGCTCATAATAAAATCCGTCGCTATGATGACACTTTCTTTTGTGTACTCATTCACGTACGACAACGTATGTACGAATCAACACAAATTTCATTTTGTACCGAAATATATTACGTAGCGTAATAAAACTTTAACGCGAAGCCCTGTATTTGACAGGGCAGTAATGTTCTTGCCTTCTCTATATATCTCGGTCCAAGGTTTGATTCCTCTCAAGGCCTTAGATGTGTTTTAAAAGCGAGTTTATTTTTATTTCATCTATTGTTATATTATGTGATGTATACCCTAGTCTCATAAATTACGAGCATTCGTCTACCGTCACCGACATACTCTAGCAGGTACATAATCAGTCATAACATTTTTGGGACCAACAGCCTCACGTTGAGCCTCGAATTGACTGGCGCAAGGCAGTGTTGTGCAGGATATATTCTTTGGGGAGGTGAACTACGCAGTAAGGCTTTGTTATAGGCAATATTTGCACTTAATATCAGGTGGGCTACTTGCTTGTTCCGTCTCCGAGTTGTGTAAAAAATAATTGAAATAGTTCCAATTATAGGCTTATTCCTGTTAATAATCAAATAATGCTCGTAGACTTCACTATTTATTTATCAACAACACCATCTGTTAATTAAACGTCCTGTGACTACTTTGCCAATACTGCGCGAAGGGCAACCGATATTGAGAAATCCTTATTGCATAAAATAATTTGATTACCATCCCAATGATTAGATTTGAGAATAATTCGGTTTCCATTAGAAGCCGATTGTTAATACTCAATATTTACCGTGACCTAAAACTGTACGTCTGACAGTAAATTTACCTCTATAAAACCGCCTGTATTTATTTAGACGATTTTATATAGGTGGTCAAGAAAATTCTAGAGAGCTAAGCAGCGTGTTGATATGTGTATGTTGATTGTGTGACGTCATCGGTTGCAAGGAGAGATGAATCTACGGGATGCGCCAGTGCTGCAGGTCGCACGAAGTTCATAGGTAAACATGCCGGTATATAAACCCCATGCGGTGTCACTGAGCACACATCTTTGCTGCCAGTGTCCTTATCCAGACCCTTTCGTACTTTCATCACATGAACATGGTGAGATTAATATATTTATTACTTATTGCGATCTAGCTTCATAAAATATAACTATACTCAATACAATACTAAAATATAACTATAATATAACATCAAGCTGATAAGTTTTACTCTCTGGAGTTATTTTATATTGTTTAACGGGTATTTATTATAAACATTTTTATTATTCCTGAAGTCACGACTGGGTTGCACCAATCGTAGTCGCGGGCTGGCTATCAGCTAATAAAAAGGAACAATACAAAATGTTATGTTCTGATTGTGAAAGTTTTAATAACTGTATGGTTATTAATTAAAAAAGCATGTTTTAATAAAAAAATAGAATAAATGTTCAAGTTAAAAGTCATACAAACAACAGCTGTAATAAAAATAATGTGTATATAAAATTCATAACAAGATACAAAATTAAACATTGAAACCTGGATAAGCCTTTAGCTGACATCCCAGACTTATAAAGTGATCAATTCAAGAGACAAGAAAACACCAAATCTTGCCTTAGTTCATTACAGTCATGTAATCTAACTAGGCTATAGGGCTCTTGGTACAAGGTGTATTCTAGAATATGATCGTATAAGGCGATCTTATTCCGCCATTTCGCTACATAAAACATTCAGGGTGACTATGTGCATAGGGCAATACAGCTCAGATTTAAATAAGATCTTTGTCAAGTCACGAACCCCTTTCTTTCCGTTTATAACAAACTACCCACTTACCTACGGGCTCACGTTTCAAGCTATTATGTGCTTTGTACTTTCATTTTTCCGGCAATTCCACGAACGCTAAAGATAATCATGAATTTGTTACTTAAACTAAAGGAAATCTACACCAATAGCTACTACTTTTTAGCTTCACAAGATTTTTTTATCACATTTTTATCTAGAAAGCTACACACTAGACAGTTTACATTTGTAGTTGGAATTTAAAATCGTATGCAAAAATGGTTATATTCAGCGATAAAGATTGATTTGAATTTATTATTACTGAAGCGTTCATAATAATGAACAAGGTTTTTTTACTTTCTTTTTGACCGAGTCAGTCTTACGAGTATTATAGATAACTTAGAAAGTTAAAAAAACCTTGTTTATTATTATGAACGCTATAACCATTTTCGCATACATTTTTGCAACTGTTCGGCAACGACATTTTTTTTATGTTCAGTTTCTCCTAACTATTAGTCGAATTCCAGTATATTTTCAATCTTTAGTGTTGTAGGTGCAAGTAATGCAAGTGACTTTCACGTTATTGGTTTTCCAACTATTTTTTACAAATCGTCTGTTGCAGTCACCAAGTTGAAATTAAATTTTAAGTCACCACACTGTTTTGTTGAGTAGCTTACACAATTTTGTCGTAAAGCACAATAATAAAATGATTTCCCAACCACAAAGAGCTTGGCAAATAACGAATACACAAATGCATGCACGCTTCACCGCACATGTTACCGAGGTCCTTTCCTGGGGAAACGGCACTGCCTTATAGAAAAAAATAAAACAGTAAAAGACTCATGACTTTTTCCCGTTCGAGGATTCACCTAATCTCTAGTCACCGGAACTTGTGAGGATCTCCTAGTAGGGGGTAATCAGAGACACGTCTAAACGTACGTTTCACATGCTCACGATTTGCAAGTTTGTAATGATTTTTGATCCTAGGGATGTATGGGTTTTCTTTCGACCTCAACCGTCAGAGCATGTGCACATAAACTTCTAAAAAAACGTTACGTCTAGTGTTGCAAGACTGGATTTGAACTCACTATCCCTGGAACAGAAGGTCAATTAGCCACACAGCTCATCTCTTATATTTAATAAATCCCATAACATTTTCAAGAGCAAATAAAATTCTACGATAAATTCATATTGACTGGTCATTAAAGAACTCACAGAATTATGTTTTTCTGTCAAAGATGATGCCTACTTTTTTTTAATATATAAAGAATCTTGATGCTCAGAACTCATCTTGACTAGATGGGAATAATAAAGCTTGCAATTGTGTGTAATAAGAAAGGTTCAAATGGCTTTCATTATTCAACAAGTACAGTAGTAATAATTACTGTGACAGATTTCAGCCGGATGATTCAGCAAATGCATTCGGTATACTTAGATCGCACTATGATATTATTGCCGAAACATATAATAGCATGTCAACTTATTAAAAAAGCACAACGGTCGTTACTTTGATATCAGTGTGTGTTACCAGTGATGACCTAAGGATCCAAAACGTTGTCGCTGATAATATGAGTGGATAGGTTCAAATTTGCACACAATTTTTTTTAGGTTTGAGTAGAACTACGTGATAAATTCAGAGAATGGATAGGCGTAAGATAAACCAAATTACTGGAATCTCTAAAAATTTGCAAGCTGAAGTGGCAATAGTAATAAAGAATATAATAAAGAGTGTAAAACCGATAAGCGCTGAGGAGTATAGGTTCCATGATTCAAAGAGAAAAGAAGTGAGGGACGAATCGATGACCAAAAATACTGTGGTGCTTGCGGGGAGTCAATGTATGGAGGTGGCTTAGAATAGCTATTTGTGGCATTGATGCGGGGAGAGTTCTATGTTCGGAGTGGAGGAGAAGGTAAACCAAAATTGTGATAGGTACTTCTAGTTTGATATATAGTATTTTACTGCAATAATACTGCTGCCATACAGAATGGATATGGGATCTTGGTGATACGAAAGCTGCATGAAATTATGATGCACGCGCACGATTTAGGAGCAAGCAGGCCACAGCTTAATAAATCATTGCGGTTGCTGTCACCACTCCTATAAACTTATTTCATTGTACGATACAATAGCTTCCAAAGCCTCTTCCGTGATGCATGCATTTCCGTATTCAGTACCTTCTTTAAGATATTATAGGTAAACCCTTAAGTGTTGTCTGAGGCTCTGTCCAACAGTGGGCTATGTTTGAGTTTGTGTGAATGTGTAATGCTGGTATCCATGTATAATAAAGTACATTTAATAAAAATATTATACCAAAACTTTATTGTTATCAATGATGCTTTTGATAATGTGACGCTTGACCGAAAAGGCTTGCTCATATTTTATCCAGCGGATTAGCATTACTATACAGCGTGAAAATACGGTCAGTGTCTTGGGCACGCTTCCATGGTCTCAAATAGTCTAGTTACATATAGACCGTTTGTAACAGTTCTTAGGTAACCCGACTGCTTTCCTTGTCTATAGTTATTTTAATTGTAGGTACTTTTACATATTGCTTGTATTATTGGTTTGACACCGGTGTCAAAGCCAGAGGTCCCAGATTCCAGTCCAGATTGATCCTTAAATCTGCCTGGCTAGCTTCCATCGTCTTATCTAAGTCTGTCGCCATAACTCCTCCAAGAATCCTCAACATACGAAGGTTTTGATTACCTTACATTAAATCCGGAACATAGCAATAATTTAGAATTGTTTTTCTGGTGACAGAATATGGTAAGATGGTGGAAGCTAGCCAGGCGGACTTCAAAAAGGTCCTACCACCAACCAAATCAAGTACTAATGTTTACTCCCCATGGGGATTGAACCTGAGAAATCTGGGTCTGATACCGATGGGCGAACCAGTAGATCACGGAAGCGGATAAAAATTGTCTTTGCTTGTCACCTGTTCAACAATTAAATCTTGTAAAGTCTATTAACGTTTGATCGGATTGTAATGTACCTAATTTAACGCATAAACACGGCAAAAGTATCAAGTAGCTTCTCATCTGGATAACACGCGAGCGAAGCCAGCTAACTGAAATTTGTGCCCTTTGAATCATGAACAGCACGCTTTGTTGCTTGCCACAACATTTTTTACAGGCGTTTGTTTATTAGTTTGGTAATTAAGTCTATACATAGCGTAGTAGAGCTCCTTGTAAAAGGGCTCGTCCGGGGAAGTACTACCACCATTCTTATTCCGGTTCTGGTTTAAAAGGTATGGTTGCCGGTGAAATTACGGGCACGCGAGGCTTACCAGCTTTATACCTCAAGTTGACGGGTGCAATGCAGTGTCGCGTAGGTTCTTTGTGGATGAGAATCATGCAGTACGGCAGGTGGACTGCTTGTTTGTTCTGTCTCCAAATTGTATAAAAAATGTTTTGTACTTTGTTCCATTTCTTTGTTTCTGTTCTAGATCTCGTTGTATTTGGTAGTACTTCTAGCACTGGCTGCTCAAGCTCAGCAGACCAGTGAACCAATAGCTATCCTCCGGCAGGAATCTGATGGTCCCAACGTAGATGGGTCATACAAGTGGTTGTAAGTATCATTCTTGCATATTACGTTTGCAATGATAACACGCACTTTGACTAGGGGGAGCGCTGATATCCCATACACAGAGAAACCTAGTTGGGAGTAGGAGTTCAGCCATGTTAAAGGTGTAATGAGCCCCTATTAAATTGCAAACATAATCTTAGTGCAATAGGTACCTACTTAGCTTATATTGTTATGAGTAACATTGATTATACCTACCTACTTAATTTAATATGCTTGTCAGTTTGTAAAATCAAGAATCAAAATCAAATATCGTTTATTCATTAAGACTTTTAGGATCAATTTGAATTGGAAAATCTATAAACATTCTCAATTAATGGACGTATTATTGGTTATTTATTATTTTTAATATAAATGCCAGGCATTAGGGTAAACAGATTAAATTGTACTCGTATATGTTAAATCAAACTTTGCATTATATTAGGTAGGATGTTCTGATCAAGCGTTCAGAATAATATAGCTAGTAAATTAGTATGCGACTTAGAAAAATACTGTAAAGAAAATCAATTTATGATCACAGATACGAAACAGCCAATGAAATAAACGCAGAAGAGTCTGGATACGTAAAAAACTTCGGTAAGGGAGAAGGCGAGGAGGTCCAAGTTGCTGAGGGAAAGTTCAGTTACAAGGCGCCTGATGGAACTCTCATTGCCCTGACCTATATTGCTGACGAGAACGGGTTCCAACCTCAGGTACAATACAATACAAAGAGTATTATTTATGTAGAAATGTATTTAATAAAATGTACAATTAAACTAACTATGTACAAAAGAATCAGCCAGATTACATAAGGGCCGTTACAAACGGCGTATAGGTAACTCAACTGTTCCAGACCAGTATCAGACAGAAGCGTGCCTAAGACACTGGCTGCAATATTATTTATTGAGCACTTAGACAGGGTAGATTTTTGAGATGGGACAGTGAGGGAGCGATATAGCTACAGGAAAACGTTCCTAAGTGATCTGATCACAGATTCTGGAACGAAATCGACGAACAGTCAGCAAGAAAATGGTAATTTCAAACAATAAATTGTTTTGATGCCCATTGATCCTGTTTCGTATAAGGATCCAAAGTCTCTACCAGCCGACAGAGGCTTGAGTACTAGAAATGTCAGATATCGCGAAAAACTTGTTCCGTACATTTCGGTAATTTAGTTAAACTTCGGATATTTAAGAAATATAATTATATAATAATACTGGTTGTTATCGTTTTGTAAAAAGTGCTATACACACGCAGTAAATTGAGAAACGCGAAACTAGAAATCTGTTAAAAAAACGATAGAACCTATGTTGATACACCCAACTAGAAAGGCTTTGAGCTTAGAACGTCGTTTTTGCATTTGAATAATATTTATTTGTTTCGTATGATAATTGAATTGCCCACGCCTGTCATAAAACCGAACCTATTTCACAAGGTTGAAGATCTCATGCTGAATTTAGACAATACGAAGAATTCAGCATTGACCTACATATTAAAGCAATTCAATTTAAATGTTGATGTATTAATATCGATCAATGTATCCTCTCGTAACTGTAGCTTTAACAATATTTATTTATTTTGTCAGGACTCTTAACTTTATTTATTGTTTTTATCAGGACTCTATCTCAAATGTATAAATAATTGACTTGAAATCATAAGCGAAACGATCACTGTTATTGTACTTGTAACATTTTTTTCTATTCAAAAATGATTTTGATTTGTCATTTATCTATGTATATCAAATCAATGTGTACATCATGTGTATATGTTCCCCATGGATCTTGGATCGCTGAGTAACTGCGAGGAATCAGCTAGTTCCATACAAAGTTTGCTTAAAACATTAGACTTTTAGTATCACCGTTTTCACCTGCCATTTTGGTTTCTCAAATTGGTTCTTTTATAAGTGGCACAGTTAAACTATTTCTAAATAAATGTAAAGAGCATATATAGCCACAAATTTATTGCAAATCATAAATAAAAGGTGTCTACGATAGAAAGCTGCGTCTAGTTGAAATTCACAAAAGGTGGGTCGTGTGATGACACTCTTGTTTCGACAAAGCTTTTGATTGATTAGCAAGGCTTAGAATTATTATGTAATGCATTAAAAATGTCAAGTTGTGTTGTTACTTGATAAACCAAACTTACCGCATACAGGTGGACCGATTGCCTGTTTGCCATCTATGCGGTATACAGAGAGTATATAATTTGGCAGTTTGCAGCTCTGCCTTCTGTGCTGTAGGTTGTGGGTTCGATTCCCATCTGAGACATATGTTTGTTGTATCATACAATAATTACCTATTTTTTTAAAAATAGGTAGTTACTTAAGATTAATATTCTCCTTAATCTAGTACCCAATGTCAGTTTTGCTTAATTTGGGGCTTGATAACGTTGTATAAAATGTCTAGTAATGGATATAATTGTACCTATATATATATTTTTATAGATTTTACTTAATACCTATATACATATTTATCTATATACTTTGTTATAGAAATAAAGTAAATATATAAATAAATAGGTACCAAATCTATTTTATGAATACATGCAAACAAGAAATAAGAAAAATCTTTACTATAAAATGCCCAGACGAAACCAGTCTTTCTCACAATTGAAAATCTTCGTATAATTGTCACGCAGGTCGCAAATATTAAAATACACTTGAGGTAAACGTTAATCTGAAACTTGAGACGCTACAGGTCATCGGTGCCATCAAAACGGCGGCTTCGACAAAGGTGCATATAATGTCTTTATGTATACAAGACAGGTACATAAAGAGCCGTCATAAAGTGGGAGCGGTTGTGACGAGCGCAGAATACGCATTTAATTCACGGAGTAACATGTATTTTTGAGATTTTCCTGCTTGGTAATATTTGCACTCAAATAAAATATAACCGTCTACTTATATAGTCAAAGAACGGTCTTTACCGAAAAACGAAACGATAACGAAATCGCAATCCACGGGAATCGGGGATCGCGATTTCGTTCTCTTTTTCTAATCTGTTATAAATAATGAAACGACCAAGTGTGTACAAAACATTTTAAGGCAAATTCATCAATCATGTTTCTAGTGCATTATTTTTTATTATAACGGCCATAGAAATATTAACTGTGAACATTTCAACTCTAACTATGACAGTTCATGAGATAGCCCGCTGACAGATGGACGGATAGACAGCGGAGACTTGATTAAATTAATGGCTTCGCTTGAGCCCGAAGCCCTGCAAATGTGGCGTTTCAAAAAATAATTTAACACTCAAATCATTTGTGGCGAATATGCAGAGTGACGAAATGTTCAATTATTAACGTAAATAACATCATTGCTTCTCAAGTTCTTTAGATACACCGAGTATTGTGTGCTTGAGAAACTTACCCCAAGAACCTCTGAAAAAAATATTCAAATGGAAACCAACCACCAACATAACATTTAGAAATCAAAAGTTACACATCAATCTTCTAGTATACGTCTAGTATATAAAAGTCAATGTGTGTATGAAGACATGTGTGTACGTTCTCTTAGGACTCTAAAAACGATGGACTGATTTTTTTTTGTTTATTTTGCAGGTATCTCTTTAGCCCAGGGGTGGTTACGTGAAATTTGGTCGCGATCATATTAACTGTTTTTTTTTTATTTTTTGGCAACTTAGCGTATGTGAAATTACGCGGGGTCTAGTATGCAATAAGTAGCGTGAATAGTTCAAATGCGAGCATGTGGGAGTATTTATTGCGTAAGGTTAAGGAAGACGCTTGGGCTTGTCTGATGTGGGCCTCGTCTCGTTGGCCAACTTGTGCAAATGTCACTACAAAATATCAGACGCTGACTCGTGACCCGTATTGAGAAATGGGATGTTCAGAATACAGACTGATATCAGCTTTGACCGCTTGTAGCTAGGTGTTACAATTACACTATTTACTAGCAGTCGGGTAATATTTACTAGACCCTTAGGGTTTCTCCATACAATAGATCTCAACTTGCTTACATTTCAACTTTGTCATTGTAATAGTTTATCGGTTCTTTGATTGTGTTTAGGGTTCCGTACCTCAAAAGGAAAAAACGGAAACCTTATAGGATTACTTTGTTGTCCGTCTGTATTTCTGTCTGTCAAAACCCTATTAATCAGGAAATAATGGAGGTATGAATGTGAAATACATATCAAATACTCAAGTTACTGTCTCTTAGAGCTGTGAAAAAATTAAACTTTTAAGCCAACGGAATCAAAAGATACAGCCGTTTTTTTTTGCCTCAAATTTTTGACACTCGCAAGGGAATCAATGCCTACAGGGTACTTCACGTAAAATCGAGACTTGGTACAAAGCAACGTCTTATAATATAGCACAGATAAACGAAAAATTGCTAAAAGCATACATTTTTTGTTAAATCAGATGATCAAAATATTTTTAATAATTTCAAACTTACTACCCCTTTCCTCATGAACGCGTAGTGGTATTATATAGAAATTAATATGAAATACTCTATAATAACTATAAGCTGTAACAAAATTAAACTTCTGTGTCAACGCAATCAAAAGAAACAGCAATTTAAGCTAAATATTTTGAAACTCACAACTACTCGTGCGGGAATCGAATCTTGAAATTTGGCATGAAGCAACGTTTTTTTGCACACTTAAAGGAAAAATTCTGAAAACATTTTTTTTTATATTTAGAAATGATAGTGACCTTTGTCTTAAATTTATGCTCTTCCAGCTTTCCACATTGTAATGTTACGGATTTAATTTAGCAATAAAAATACCATATCTTTTACTTACATAGGTGTGTATGGAACCCTCGGTGCGCGAGTCCGACTAGCACTTGGCCGGTTTTTTTATGGTAAACGTAGCTAACTTTAAACTTGGCTTCGAAAGCAGTTCTTAAGACAAATTCAATTCAAATGCAAGCACCAATTAATAAAAATAAACATCATACATTATACTAAATACATGATAATCTTTTATGTTCTTAGTCTAAATACGTATGTCACCATAACAATAATTTGTAATTGTTGTGATTCTGCATTAAGAGGTAAGTCAGCCAGTTCCATAGACTGTTGCAGATTCCGAGTGAAGTGTTCTTCCACTTTCAGCCTTATATTTTAACCGCCTCTGTGGTCTAGTGGTTCGCCTACCGGTTTCAAATCCAGAGGTCCTGGGCTCGATCCCTGGGGGAGTACAACATTGTGATTGGTTTGGTTGGTGGTAGGATTTTGTTTAAGTCCGCCTGGCTAATTACCACGTCTTATCTAATTATGTCGCCATAACAACAATATAAGAATTGTTAGCACTTTGACAATTCTTTAATTGTTGTGTTCTAGCATTTAGAGATAGCCAGTTCTTCAGTTTAATGAGGATTCCGGGTGGAGTGCGCTTTCACGTTCGGGCTTATCATAACTTGAAAAAATCTGGTGAGACGAAGGGCAAGCACATTTCCGTCATACAATCAAACACCAGGTGACAATATATAATTGTGTATCTTTTCTAGGGTGACCATCTGCCCACACCACCGCCGATTCCGCCAGCAATCCAGAAGGCTCTGGACTATCTCAAAACCCTCCCTCCCAGTGCTCAAGGTGCTTCAACAAATGTTCAACCCCAGTTCCAACAAGCGCCGTTCAAGAATCAAGGACGACCAAGGTTCTAATAGGTTATCCGACAAATTATTAATATAAAGCGCAGATCACATCACGTAATATTTTGTAATATTTCAACGCTTGCTTACAATAAAACCAGGCATATACATAAAAAAAAAAAAAAAAGTTCGCTTGATATTTTTATGAATGAGTAGAATATTGCTATTTATAAAAATATCAAAACTACCTATTTCCTATTTTTTATTTTTATAAATTATCTTTTTATAAATTAACTTATTAAATATAATGTACAATGAAACTAACATTCTGCAAAGGAATCAGCTGATACGTAAGGACCGTTACAAACGGCCTAATAGGTAACTCAACTGTTCTAGACCAGAACCAGACGGAAGCGTGCCCAAGACACTGGCTGCATTGCCACGCTGAATAGCTATGCTAATTCGCTGGCCTTAATTAGAGCCAGCCCTTGGGGTCTTGTGTCGCGGCAATCCAAATCCATATCCTGCTTAGTTTCATTTTGATAACTACTTATATAAATTAATAGTCAAAATTAAAGTAAGTAAACTTGACAACATTTCTATTGTATACTCGTAGGTATTTTAGTTGTAAGGAACAAAGTGTCATACAAAAACGATACGATAATCAATTAAGATTGATAAAATCTGCAGACATGTTCCGTTTATGTTTGTATTCTGATAATTTGATGTATTTTAAAGATCGATGAGTGTCGTTTCTACATATAATCGTTCACTCAATTAGTTAGGCGGTCATTCACTCATGCCTCTACCTAGAGTCAGAATGAATTAGATCAAAATGTTACATACAATTACAGTAGGTATAAGCTTAGTATGAGTAATATAGTTTGTAGCAATTATTTTAAGAACCAATGTAGTATTACAAAATGATAAAAAAAATTACAAAGCATTCAGATAAATTATTGTGAGTTTATTTTGATAAAATGTTGTTTACTATTTTTAAATGCATAAACGTAAAATCAAGTACCTAACATAAGTAGGTATAATTATCGTAAGTTCGTTTTTCAGTGTCTAGTTGAAACCACTTCCTTATTTTTTATAATACCTTATAATACCTATTTGTTTTTCTACCAAATTTTATTTTAATTTTAATTAACTGCTGAAAAATTCTCATACTCATAGTTCTTGCGATAGCAAAATTAAATGTATGAGTCAAAAAGTAGTTTTTTAGTGACAAATGTTCAGAAAGATGAAAATATCCAAGTTGTAGTAGATATCTACAAGCTACTTTTGTTAATTTTCTGTGTGCAACAGCTCTTGAGTCCCTACGAGTAATCATAGACAATAGTCTATGACGGCTCATCTATGAGGTCTCATTTATGGTGGGTATCATTTGGGCAAGGCTGACGCTTGTATGAGCGTTGACAAACCTATTTAGTAAATAAACTTAAGCACCCGAAACCGACGCCTTAATATACCTTACGTAGCACGGAACCTTATCGGAAACAATAAAACTGTATAATAACGAGCCTACATTGTTGGAAACTCACAAAGAGTACCTCACCCAGAAATTAAGTCTGCAAACTGCATTGAGAGCCATATGCAGTTCCATAAGATCATGGCGGTGCTTTTCGTGCTTTTGACATCATTGTTTTGTCTAATAGATTAACTACCCAATTTTTTGCAAATCTGTTTTGCTTGATCGATTTGATACACTATGCACAATATTTTAATAAAACGTATCCTTTGGCCTATCGATTTAATTGCTAACCTTGCGTTCTTCTAATGTTTTTCATCGTTTTATGATATGATTGGTATGATAGGTAAATGACAGTATGTCTACCAATCGATTTCAAGATAAAAAATAATTGAATATAATTATTAACGTTAACCTTCCTCTTCGGTACAAATTCATTGATTACAACAATGGAGGAATTTATGGGAGTATTTAAAGGTTAAATAACAAATAACAAAATACATATAATTACTAATAAAACTTGGTAAGTTATTATAAAATCTATATCTGTGATGACTGTGACACGAAAATAAATTCAGCGAATGTATGGAAGAAATTTGTGTTACCTGGAGGAGGACAGTCATAAATAGACGCAAGCAGTCTATTGTGTAAGAGGCAAAGACCCACAAATGGTTGTAGTACCTAAAAAGTAAAGTAAGTACACGAAAACTAAAAGATAAGCCATAATATTACATTGGGTGTTGTATCATATAGTACGTATGTATTTACAAAAAATATTTAAGTATTTTATCCGTAATCTAGTTCCCATATTACAAGCTATGCTTAGTTTGGGGCTAGTTTGAGCTGTATAAAAATTGATGTTCTGTAATATTTATTTATATATTATTTATTTGTATATACATCACACCATATGTATATATATAGTTTGGTGGACATACGTCCATAACGCTTTATTCCCCGACAAACTTCACAAGAAACATAAACCTCTAAGTGTTATTGTTGGCTATCAGAGTCACTCTTGTATCGGTTTTACCTTGAAGATGTTTAGGTTTGACTGCATAGCTGCTAATGTACTTAACTCGATGAATGCTGTAAAACACTCGCGGTGTGTTAACATACAGAGCGGGATGCGAAGCACCCAACGAATTAACAGCAGTGGAGCTGCATGCTGGTATCATCTCTATGTTGTAGAAAAAATATATGATAGGAGCTAAGTGTGAGAAATAAAACATACATCGCTGACAACACTATCACAAACAAAATTCTTGTCAGCGATGTTGATAACAATACGATAATATAGGTAAATAAATCATTGTAATCAAAAAATTCCTGTAGCTGTCGCGGCTTAATAATCGACCCCGACTCAGCCTATGGTTGTCATAAAAGCCGACTAAGGAATCTCGTGATTATGGCAAAAATCCACTACCTTTGGAGGAAGCTCTGTCCAGCAGTAGACTAATGGGCTGTTGATATGATGTGATGTGAAGAAAAAAATGCAGAATATGATAAACGAGTTCTTCTTGATGATAAAGGATAGTGAATATTTTGAAATCGGCTTTGCGAAGTCACAAATTGATGATTTTATTGTGTTCATATAGTTCTCAATTCGTCGGAATCTTTTTTTTTACGCATTTTCCCCGATTACTCGAAGACGCCTGAACCGATTTCGACATTTTTTGCACAAGTGTCTTTTCACAAGTGGTCCAGTTGTTATCAAGTCAGGATCTGATGTTGGAATCCTGGAAAAATCGAGGGAACTCTTCAGATATAATATGCACACATGAAGTGATTTCGGTATTTTTAGGGTCGGTATACTTCCCAGATGATCCCATCGTCATCAGGTCAGGATCTGATGATGAAAAAATTATATGCACAATTTGAAGAGGGAACTCTTCAAATTGTGCCTATAATAGGCACACTTGAATCGATTTGGGTGTTTTTTTTATTACCTCAAAAGTAAAGAAATCACGGACTCCGTCTGTCTGTCTGTCCCTCCATCTGAAATCATTATAATTGGGAAAAAATCGTCATCCAGGTAAACGAAATTTTATCATATTCTTCATTGATGTCGGTTTGTTTTTGAGTTTTTAAACGTATTTTTTTTCAAAAATCCTTGGAGAGCAGAATAATATTTAAAAACAATAGCCCAGCTGAGCGCTGCTTATTAAAAATAGGCATTACAGAGCCACTAAAGCAAGTACAACTTCTGTTATGGATAAGATGAACTCACACATAGCAGTATAAGGCAGTACAATATTTTTTGTACTAAAGCAAAATATCGACTACTACGTCGCACCAAAAAAAGGCGGCAGCTTCTTTATGTAGCACATTTATTACGATTATCAATACGCCTGCCAAGCGAGGTGGTTGGGGAAAAACTCTCCAGTTTTGTAGGAGGCTCTGTTCAACAGTGGATATTAGTGTGCTGTAGATGATGATAGTCAGAAACGGTTAATCTTCATCTCAGCCCGAACGTCACCTAACCGAGACACTTTTTGTGTTTACAAAATTAAGAGACTAGCTTTATTTTATGTTTATTTACGTAGATAAAGTTTACCAACTTGGTCTTATCTCGTGGTGGTGTAATTTTAGCGAGTTGGATTAATTTCAGTCAGCATTTGAAATCTGTTCGGTACAATAATTAATAATCATATAAATAATCATCTGTTATCGGGTAATACGGAGGTACAGCTAGTAGCTATCGCTTTAATGCATTTTAGAAGTCGTGTAGGTATTGAAACACTGACATTAATAAAATGTTACACATAGATAAGAATACGGAATATTTTCGTACGTTACAGCAGCACTGTTTTCGATTTGTTAACAGTGTCGTAAAGCAAATGAGATGAGATTCTTGAATTATTCATTACGATTTGAGAATTTATGAGGCATGAAGATAATATTTAAACCTTACACTCATCAAAAACGCAACCTTTATCTTTTCTGGCTCAATTTCTGTGATTTATACTTACAAAGTTACTATTTTAATAAATATGTATACTTAATTAATAAATATAGGAGTATTGAATAGTGTTATTTTGAGTTTTTTATATGATGGATTAGCTTTATATATAGGTTATAAAATGACTAGTATATAAAAGAGGCGATGAAAAATATTATAGTGGAGATATATATATATATTGTTTGAAAATTGGTAGATGCTATCGTCGTACATGACAAAACCCAAAATAAGCCTGTTAAAAATATGTTTTTAAAGTCTGTTATACTTGCCTGCAATGAAGTTTTTAAGCACCTTATTTAATTGTAAGAGCAACACTACAAAACGCTTGCTATATTCAAGAGCGGAGTCACCTCTCCATAATACAGATTAAGGTATGTATGTATTTGTAATAGGTATACATTATTTTTATTTTTATTGAAAAAAAAATTGAAAATCTTACAGCTAGGTTTGTACAATAGGTTATTAAATAACATATGCAACCAAATGTACTGTATATAAGAAGGCAAATTAAAAGTACATAAAATAATAATAGTAAATTATATAATGCTTATGTTTAAAATATGTATATATTATAATAAACAGTAAACTATTACGTATCATATTATGCAGTTTATCGTATTATTCCTATGTTATGTATGCTATTTATTAATGTTGTACTCTTTTCCTTTCAATGTTACATTGTATCTCTCTACCTTGGTTTGCTGGAAGAGAACTCTTTTTGGGGTTAAGCTTGCATTAGCTACACTTTTTAATTCTATGTTTGTATGCTTGTAGGTATTATAGGTATATGTGCCGTAAATATAAAAAAAAACTGAGAGATGCTAACAGCCTTGTTAGATACAGCCATGTATTTTATACTGGCTCTAGAATATTGTCGCTGTATCAAACTGTCCAAATGTAATTATCACTGATAGATTGGAATGACACCGGAGCAAATGTTTTGTCAACTCTTGAATTTTCTACCTGTTTAAGATTTGAGGCCTTAATTTAATTTATTTTATTTAAAATTTAACAGAACTATGATGAAGCGTCAAGTACCTATAGGTACATAAATTTACTAATGATTTTTTTTTTATTTTATTTGTGTATCAATCTTTTAGATAATATTTTAGTTTTAATGATGTTAATCTGTGTAAGTAAGGTGGTTGGTGTATTGCTGTTAAGCAAATGTCTATTTCAAATAAAACAATCTAAATTCTAATCATCACCACCTGCCGATAACAACATTTTGCGTGGCATTTGAAATAACATACGCATTTACACAAACTTCCTAGTATGTCTAATTAACGTTTATTGGTGTTATGATTGAGTTAGAGTCAAACCTATAAAAAGGCTATTTTTGACGAAAAATAATAAATCATAAGCATGTCACATCATCAGTATATTACACTGGCTTCTCTACTATTATATTGTTACAAAAACGCGTGACCCAAGCTGGATATTATTTAGCCAGTGAATCAGCATAGCTATTCAGCGTGGCAATGCAGCCAGTATAAGGGACCCTTTCATCTGGTACTGGTGGACCGTTTGTAACGGTTCCTAGGTATCCCGACTGCTTCCCTTGTATAGAGTTCGTTTATTTGTACATATTGGTTGTATCAATATAACTAAAAGAAAGTTAAACAAGCCTCATAGCTTAGTTGGTAGTAGCTCTGCCTTCTGCGCTGTAGGCTGTGGGTTTGAATTTCACCCAGGGCATACATTTGTGTGATGAATATCTTTTTTTTTGTTTGTTCTGTGCTTGGGTGTTGTATCACATAGTACGGATGTATTTACAAAAAGTATTTATTTTTTCTATCCCTAATCTAGTACCCATATTACAAGTAATGCTTTGTTTGGGGCTAGAGGCGCTGTGTTAAATTAATGACTTGTTATTTAAAAAAAAGTAATGTCAAAGAATAATTATTAGTACTGTGCTACAACTAAGTAGTGTTAGTTAGTTCTCAACTAGTGCTACTTAGTTGTAGGTGGGACTAAATTGTGGCAGGTCTGATGTGAACCACAAAATTTACTCCCATAATTTACCATCCGTCTTGGTACCCAAATAGTGATGAACGAATTATTGAATGGTTCAATCTGTTACGTATGTAAGTAACCTTTCAAATTAACAAGGATAAATATGAAATTGCATTGTAATACGCAGACTTTGTGCGATGATGGTAAACTTCGCTTGCAAATCACTTGTAAATTAATAGTTATCAGCTTCGCAGCGAACCACAGACGGATCAACATTGAGACTCCAATATAATTCATAAAAAGGTGATGTGTGGTGTCCAGCAAAGAATAACATGGGACTCAAAGAAGATGAAGTTCATGCAAAAACGGTTACAATATTTAATATTGTATTGTTTTTGACCGTTCAAGACCCGACAATTCCTGCCTTCCACCCTTTGGTACCCTCACTTATGGGGAATGTGATACGATTTATTAAATGGTATGCTATTGGCCCGCACTTTCTATTCTGTAGGTTAAAAAGTGCGCAGCACGGTTTTCCACAACACAACAGTATATAATGCAGCATATTTATCCGTTCCACATTTTCAACACTGCAATACCTTGAAATACACGTATATCCAGCAATCTCTAGACAAGACTTAAGGTCAAAGGCTAACCCAAGTCGCGATCTAGTTCTAACTTGCTAAGGCTTTTTCGTCCCGCTAGTGGGTGAAGCCAACCATTTCCATTTTAGTTCTATCATAAATTTAAAAAGTAGGCTACATTCATTAAAATATTTTTTTTGTAAAAATAAATATGGTTGGTATATTATGGTGTCCATAAATTTGTTAATTCATGGTGTGTTAAAACTTGATTGGCAATTTAATATTTACTGCTCACATTATCCTTTGAGGCCAGAATGCGCGTTTTCATATTAACATTATAAACCCAGGCCTATGGATTGATTAATATGGTGTATTATATGTACCATCATAGTCCAGACAATTGCGATTGGCAATTGCGCAATGTAGATAGCAAATGACCAAGTACATGAGGAAAAAAATAATTATAACTTTTTTTATCTTTTAATGTCCCACGGGGAGGTGTTTCGCCTTCATCTCACCTTATTTTCTAGCTATGATAAGTCCAAAGCTCACTTCACCCGGAATCTTCAACCAACTGAGGAACTGGCTATTTTACCTCTAAATGCCAGGTCATAACAATTTTAGAATAGTTGTTATGAAGACTGAAGTGGTAGATAGCCAGACGGACCTAAACAAAGTCCTACCTCCAACCAAAACAACCACAATATTGTACTCCCCTAGTCGATCCCAACCCAGGACCTCTGGATTTGACACCATTGGGCGAACCACTAGACCACAGACGTGGTTAGAACCTGCCTGCCGAGGTTACTTCCCTAGTACCAAAAAATCGTAGATTGCATAAAAATACGATTTAATTTTTTTTAAGGTTGGCAAGCCGTGTTGATAGATGGGTGATAATTTAGGTTATAAGAGTGTCTATAGGCGACAGTTTCTACTTAAAATCAGGTTGACCATATGCCTTTTTGACATTTTAGTAGTTGAAAAAAATCCTGGACCAGCCAACGCACGTTGCATTCCAATATGCCAAAGACCATGGAGAAAGACCATTTAGGAACGTTTAACGCGAAGTCACGATCCTGAGCCTTGAAGAACCGACTAGGGAGGCAAAAGCTATATTTTGGAATTTATTTTGAAATACAAGACACTGAAGTTAAATATACCGATGGTTTTGTAATTGACATCATTGTGCAATTAAATGTTCAATGAATACGTTATATTGTACCATACTTAAGTTTATTATAAAATAGTTTAAGAATAATTCCTAAAGTTTTGTTCGAATATGATTGGATTTGTTTCTATATAATCTTGTTCAATTTACTCCATACAAAGGATCATTGGTTTTAATTTTAAGTTTGATGAATTTCTTACAAGCCAGGACTACCACTCGGAAGCATGGTCAAATGTGTATTTCCTTTTCATTTTATTTCATGTAATTTAATTTAATTTTTAAACAATATTTATTCAATAAAATGTACAATTAAACTAAATAACTATGAACAACATATTTAATTTTATTTCATTTCATTTAATTACATTACATTACATTACATTACATTACATTACATTACATTACATTACATTACATTACATTACATTTCATTTCATTTCATTTCATTTCATTTCATTACATTACATTTCATTTCATTTCATTTCATTACATTTCATTTCATTTTGTAATCCGATCGCTCTCTTTGAAGAGGCGCATATCCTGCAGTAGATTATTTGGGTTAATATGATAATGACTACGATGCTGATGCAATGATTACTTCTTTCGTGCTTTGTCGACCTTTATTATGATGAGCTTTTGACCTCTAGGCTAATCTTGACAGAGCTATGATGATTGTGATCTACGATAGAACGAGCATCGACGGATCACTCCACCCGTTTGGCGCTAAACTTCAGCAGGTGGGTGGTCACTAGTCAGATGGACCGTATACAATTATTTCACATAGTGTTATGATAATTCATCCATAACAGCTAGCAAGAACTTGCGATTCTGTTGAAGCACTAGGAGACAGATCTCTTGCCCACGAATATGACGTGAAGAGTTCCAGAGTTGGAGTTGATAAGTCTGGCTTTGCTGGTCTTCTTGAGTGGGGTCACTTGAAACATTTAAGAGCTCATAAGTTTGGTGCCACCCTGATGCAGAGTTGTAAGACAGGCTTTTGTGTTGATGCCCTTAGATACGTATATAAATTGACGTAAAGTAAATAATAGTTTAAATAAATGCAAACGGTTACCTCGCACGGAGTACAATAATTATTGTACTCCGTTTTGTTGGTATATTGACTTCTCATAGATATCATACAAAAGACTTCAACGAGCTACCATCGCTTGTAGATGTTATTTTAAAAACTAAGGGTGGATTTTTCGTTAATGCTATCTAGTCTATACGTAAAAGTATAGGTATATCTGATTCTGAATTAAGAGCCAAACATATTATCAGTAGATCACGGAGGAAGATCACGGATCTACTTCTCTAGAAGTAGTGAAAATGTAAAACAAAATAAGAAATTAATAAATAGACTAACGACTATTTCCTCTATGAGGATTCACCTCTGATCACTTCTCAGAGCGTTGATCTTGTGAAGATCACTTACTAGGGGGTAGTCAGAGGCACGTCAAAACTTACGTTTGGCACACGCTTACGTTTTTGCAAGAATATGAATAAGATAATCTAAAACAATCAATAAAGAACAGTTTTTTGTTAAAGAACGTTATCAAAACTCTAAGGCAAGCTTGTTGCAAAGCATTTAAAAATACATTAGGCAGCTTATGTAACTTATGCACAAGGGATCAAAAGTTATAGCATTGACACTGATAACGTAGTTTTCGTTAGCACGTTATCTATTACGTAAAATGCCAACTTTACCAATAAAATGCAAATATTTAAGTAGGCACTACAATATAGCATAGCGGAAATTATAGTTCCATGCCTTGGCCTTATACTTCTTAGTCACATTTCTTTCTAATAAAACGAATACTTTTTGATCCTGATAATAGCTTCTGATAGGTACTTTTTTGTAATCCTACTAATACGTAAGTACTATGAGACAATAAAATAAAAATCCTTGGACCTTGCTTTAAAACATGATATCATCATAAATGTTTCAGGAATATTTTATATTTCTACCTCGAAACTTGCCTGGCCTATGAGCTGTGTGTCTATAATTAATATTAATGAACGGTGGAATAAAATAACGTTATCAAGCTTCTGGAACACGACGGTGTTTATCATATAAATATATTTATATCACACGTTTTTTTTTTTTATTGTACGACGGAGCAGCACCTACTAGGCCTACTAGGTACTAGGCCTTCATCTCATTTAGTTTCATATAAGGCCAAAGGCGGCACTTCACCCAGAATCCTCGATAGCCAACTGGGAACTGGCTATCTTACCTCTGAATGCTGGGCTATAATAATTTTGAATTGTTGCTATGGCGACCCAGGGGCCCAGGCGGAAAAAACGTCCTACCACCAACAGACGCAAGCTTTCTTGGGAATAAAACCCTTGGGCCTCTGGATCTAACATGAGTGGTCGAATCTCTAGATCTCGGGACGGCACCAGAGGCAGATTATTTAAGATGTGTGCAACTTTATGTAACACTTTTACACTTAACACTTTATGTGTGCAAACTAAATGAACGTTATTCATGTGCCATCGTTTACCATTAATTTTGTTAAGCACGTGAGTGACAGGGCGGGCGGGTGTGAATGCGCACATTTTGATGTCTGTGCGAAACGTTCTCAGCTAGCAATGACTAATAGCTATTTATAATGAATCAATGTTTACAAATAAGTTGAATTAATAAATAAATAGAACAGGACATTAATTTCACACATCTAGCCCCAAACTAAATAATGCTTGTTCTATGGAAACTAGTTTTTTTTATATATTAGAATGTATAACAAAATAAATTCAGATTCAGATTTTGATAATTTTTTTTGCACAAATGGGTTTAATTTGATCTTAATAAATTACTATAGTCCTCCATATTTAGCACAAAAGCATGCAATACAAATCAATATAAATCCCAATTGCATTACGATCTAGCCAAATGGTAGAGATTTAACTAGATTATACATCGAGTTATAACTAAGAATGTGTCCATCAGCACTTTTCTTACTGTCTCTAAGGTTGTTCACTTTGTTCATGTGTTTTTAAGTAGCACTAGCACAAAAACTACATTATTATATTATTAACAGTACACCAACTCAAAAGGTTTAGTTATTTTTGAGTCTTCTCACTGTCCGTGTTGTCATCTAGCCCCAAGCTAAGCAATGCTTGTAATATGGAAACTAGAGAACGGATATAATACTTGTTTATTTCTAATTTGTAATTACATACTAGCAATATGATACAACACCTAAGCACATAACAAACATCTATATTTATCACACAAATGTTTGACCTGGATGGGAATCGAACCCACAAATTACAGCGCAGAAGGCAGAGCGACCAACTGAGCTATGGAATAAAAGGCTAAATAAAAAAAAGAAATAAAGGCTTATAGAATAATTGCTTATTTGTTTGTAATGTTTTTCTATGAACACACGTCTCTGTCCAAGCTCTAAATCTAACCTCAGTCCGTGTGTATTGTAAAACGCTTCTAAGGAATATCGCCAAGGGATTTGCAGTAGCATATCCTCATATATCATACGTATCATATAGGTTAAGTAGGATACATATCCCATATTACCATATTGTTATACCTATTTGACCTACATAGGTAATTTAAGTATAACTAATTACTTTCACTGCAATCACCGCCATAGGTCGGGATGGTAACAACATTTTTAAGTTTTTAGGAAACTTTTTCTCGACAAAATTATGACCACTATTCGACTAGCTTCCTCCATAATTGGTGGAATTTTCGATAATCACCACGCTTGTTAGGCGGAAGTAAGATGCAGGTGTAAACCACTTTCCACCACCACCTTCTGGAGAGATTCCTAAGTTTACTTTGACTACAAGGGGTCAAATCTTAAGATTACTTGAAAAGGCTCTGAACAACCAATCAAGGGTAATCCTTGATTATTATAATGGGAATTAATGTAGACAAAAGTGCTGTTGCAATTTATCTAAAACCACTGTTAAGGTACACCTTAAACATGTTTCATTATATTCGAATATTCAGAGTAAATTTGGTATTAAAATAATGTTGAATTAACTAATTACCTACGCATCTTTATTTTCATAGATCTATCATGCGTCCGCGCATCATAGTACTCCAATTTCGTGAGGTGCGCCAGCGCCATCTAGTATATAAGCGACTGCGTGCCATCTGAAAAATCATTCCCTCACACACATCCACCGAAGATCATCACATCTGCACATCTATTTTAAAACAAAACATGAAATCGGTAAGTTGCTTTTATAAGCTGGTTGAAAATTGCGATTCATCCAATTCTAGGACTTGCTTCCAGTTTCCATTAAATTTAAATTAAAATGTCACTAGAATTCATTAAAATTGTAATGAGTTAACGTTCAATGAATTCTGGTGACATTGTTGTCACTTATTTAATATTTATAATTACCTTCTTTTGTTATAAAAACCAAACCAGAAAACCACCGCCCGTAAATACTTTTTTATACATCCTTAGCTAGCTCACCATTTTCTATGGTTTCAGAAATGAAAACTGTTATCCATAAGCAAAGCTAGAGTGTCATTTTTCTTCAGTTTAATGTATTAGTGACAAATGTACAAACACTACATAGTTCCCGCAATTTAACAGCATATTTCTGAATGTAGATCTTAAACAATGCTTGATGATGATAACTTGCTTGTATGAAATGTTTTTGGCATACCACAAAACTATCTTGGATCATTGTTCCCATACAATTTGGTACCACTCGCTTTAACAATGCTATGTTTTTTTTCACTACTCCCAATTACAGGGACAACCTGCCCTTGTTCAAAATGTGTAATTGTAAAATGTTCATAAAGTGTCTACTGCGTGAATTATGTAAATATATAAAACAACTAAACTACATAATGTTACGTAACATGAGTCTATCAATATATCTAGCAAAATAAAAAAGTCACTGCTAGGCAGTAACTTTTTTATTTAAACCATAAATCATTTTGACCAGTGAAACGTGTGAAGCAAACAATAAAATATAATATTCGATGCTATGTCAAGGTTGCTAACATTACCGTTTAAAGCTATTTCCTTCAAACTAAACCTATTACGAAAGTAGCTAAAGTCGTTGATCACCTTAATAAATTAAATTTTACATATTATGAGGATTTAATCATGTAAATGGACTCTGTTTTGAAATTGACAATCTTTGAATGATACAGTTACAAAACTGCGGTCAGTTTCATAAACCAACCTATGGCAAAGGTCAACGACTAGACACTGATTTTCTAGGCACTTAATTAAAATGAATTAGATTTATTAAATCTTTGAATAAAAAAAACTGTCTGTAATCATTTCAACAAAAAATATCACAAAAATGATGTATTCCATATTTTTATATCAATCGTTTAACATATTAATATTCTTTAATCCGTGACGGAATAAGCATACAGTAGGTGCATTGAACAAATGTCAAATTGCGTATGGAAAACCATATCGAATTATTTGTTTTTTTTCAGTTTGTAGTAATGTCCGCCCTCGTGGCTGTAGCCTGCGCCGCCCCACAATTCCAACAATACCCACAGCCACAGTACCAAGGACAGATCATCCCCATTCTCAAGCAATCGCAAGAGGTCAACTTTGATGGATCCTACCAGTTCAGGTACGAAGAAATACAGAATCCTAGCTGTGACCTCATTTCTTTATCTGTCGTTTTATCTCTGTAAATCGTAGTAGCGTTTTCGGTGTCAAAATATTTCTGCTTTACCTATCATGCAACGAGTCTTATCTCGGAAGTTATACTCATTCAAACGTTACTCATTCAATGATGGCTAATAGTGAATTGACCAAAAAGGTTATGAAGATCGTTAGACATGCGAGATGAAGGGAAAAGGGATTACCCGTCGTGCATTTAAAAAAATGGAACAGATTGATGGATTGTGTGAAAGAGGACGGAAGTATGAAAGGTAGATACAGGGTTGATGGCTGATAGGATTAAATGGAACAAGATAATATTGTTGTGCCTAATCCTCCTAAGGTCAAGAGAATGGTGATGTGATAGGAAGAGGCATCGAAAAATGCGTTACATGTAAATATACTTGTTTTACGAAACCATGCTATAACCCTAGTATCCCATAGCTAGACAAAGAAACCATATAATCTGTCTCATGTATTTGTTTGAACTCAAAAGCAGCCATTTATACTGAAACAAAAAAACTTGCTGCAGAATCTGAAAGTAGGTCGAAATAAGCTTTTTATAAATAAAATATTTTATGGGCCGAATACGGCATACAACGCGCGACGCAAGCAGAAATTTTATATTGGCCGAACTTCTTAGGGACGAGTATGGCATAAATCATACCTACTTCTACAAATTATTAAAGTAATTTCTTCTTTTCTCAACCTTTGAATCGTATGATACGCTACTGAAGAAAGCTCGCTAGCATTTAAAATGGTCAAACCATGAAGGCCATACTGACGACCGTTTTACCGTTTTACCATTTATTTTTTCTTGTTTTACAGCCCATTTTAATTTCAATGTTTTGTTTATTGTATGACGATGAAGGGCTTTAGTTTATCAAGAAGCATAGCAAGGTGGAAGTACACTTAATTCGGAATCTTCAATAGACTTATAAACTGGCTATATCTACCAATGCCTCAATGCCGGAATACAACAGTTGTAAGAGGGTGGTAGTTAGCCAGGTGGACTAAAACCAATTCCCACCGCTAGCCAAACCAAGCTCAAAATTGTAGCCCCCTGGGGATCGAACCCGGAGCCTGTGGGTCTGATACCGGTGGGCGAATCACTATACCACAGGGGCAGCAATATCAACTGCTGGACAGAGCCTCCTATAAATTTGGAGGGTTTTGAAATAATCATCAGCAGGCGAATTGGTAGTCGCAATTTTAGATTTATAGAAGTAAGCTGCTGTCCTATATGATAAAGATAATATTTCATATCTCAAGCTGTAAATGTTTGTCAGATAAAATACAAGCCCTGGAACGTACATATAATCGATAAAGCTAATTTCCTTCCCTGAAACTTGTATTTACCTACCATGAGGATTAACTTTAATCTTTAAAAATGTTAAAATGACACAAAAACTCACGGCTGAGCTTTAACTTGTACAATACATGATGTGTTGTTATCAAAAATTTCAAACATATTAAAATAGATAAGTACCTATATCAGTGTGTATATCTGTATGATAAAGTATAATTCATTCAACTTATTAACATTTTTGTGAAATCAGAAACTTGTACACAGTAAAACTGATATGATAAGAAGATTCACAAATCTATTTCAAAATATCAAAAGAGCTATAGAACCTTGATCTGATATGTATCAATGTCAAAGTTGATGCAATTTCCGATCACCTGTGTTTCGAAACAGAAAAGCAATATGAGACAAATGGGAATACCTGTAGTGTCAAGCACATTAAATACAAGATTTGTTGGTGTGCTGTTTGCAACTGAGCCAAGCCCTGGTTACGCAACAAATTATCTCCGGTCCGGCCCAACAAACTTTGATATTTAGTGATTCATCCGCAACGCCTTGCAAGACTATCATCCGTAGGTAGTTTTAATGTAACAGGACATTAATTTCACACAGTGCCCTCTTGCCCCTAACTGAACAGGCCTCAGTTGATAGGTAGCGCTGTTATATTATATGACAATATAATTTGCCGGTGCGGTCGCGGCTTAAAAATTGACCCCTCCATCTCAGTCCATGAATGTCGTAAAAGCTGACTACGGTATATCACCAGAAGAAGGGCAGCAGTTTACTTATGAAATCATGTACCTGTAGCGCTGAAAACAGAACTACTACCAAATGAGCTGTTAGGTTTGTTTAATAGTTGTAGCAAGTTTTATTGGACAGACATTGTTTAAAATTAAATGATTCACAGCATTTAATGCACCCGAGGTCAATTCCAATTTAATCAAGTACATCTACTGTTTCTAACTCAGATAAATCGCACCAGATATGACAACTTACTTTAATTATGCAAAAAATGCAATTACTTCCAAGAGTCTCGCATCTAAATATATCTAAATATACCCCTAAGTACCAATGCAACCTCATAATTTATGATAATATAACACATGTTGCTGTAACTAAAACAGACAGTATTTCGTAAGCTACTGTACCTTAACACAGCGCGGTAGGTAAAACAGAAACAAAAGATTCCCAAGAGTAATAGATTGACAATGCATCATGATTGCACGAGCTGAAACGTTTTGGTGAAACCTCTCATTAGATTTGGTATTTGCGGGCGTGTGGCCGCTAGCTGTAATACCATACTCTCGTTATAAGCATGTGATTTATGAAACCTTTGCTTATAACAAGAGCGATAACTTGCGTCACGATACCGTAGAATCCTACGATGTTTGTGCATAACATATCAGCCAATTTGTTTCAACGATACTTCAATAAACTTTGATTGATGTCGTTAGTAAAGTTCAGAACTGGTGTCGATCAATTTTAATAACTAATCGAACTTTGTCATGTTCGCGTTTATCTGATTGGGTGTTTTTGCTTCAGCTATGAGACTGGTAATGGAATTGCTGCCCAGGAGCAGGGTTACTTGAAGAACGCTGGATCAAAGGATGCTGAAGCGCAAGTCGCCCAGGGTTCATTCGCTTACACATCTCCCGAGGGAATCCCTATCTCTCTTTCATACATCGCTGATGAGAACGGTAAGATCTATATAATAGGTATAAAGTATTTTGATACCTTTTGAACCGTTAAGATAGGTAGTCAGTTCCTCAGTTTGTTGAGGATTCCGCGTGAAATGCGCCTTCCCCTTCGGCCTTATCTCAACTTGTAACCAGAGATGAAGGCCAAGTGCTTACCCGTAGCACAAAAAAATAACATATATACACTTCATTCATTTTCTAGTAATCACGGGATCACAAACAAAACTCACTGCTCTTGTTTGCAAAGTCAAAAGTACCAAGTTGGTATTCTGGTACCCGGTACTAAATATGTTGGTTTTTCTTTACAGGATTCCGCGCAGAAGGTGCTCACCTCCCCACTCCTCCTCCGATCCCAGCTGATATTGCCCGTGCCCTTGCCTACATCGCTAGCAACCCCCAACCCCAGTACCAAGGCCAGGGCCAGTACCAGCCCCAACCCCAACCCCAACCCTTCCGCGGCTAAATTTAACTACAAGGAGATCGATTATCCTACCGAGACCAAGATTTATGAAAATTATAATAAGTTTAAAATAATGTTACCTGTGATGTATTTTTATACTTTTTAAGATTTTTTAAAACAAAACAATACATGTTTTGAAATAATAGTTAAATGTCTTTTATTTTTAGAGTTTGTCACCATAAATCCAATCCGATAATTTCAAACATTTTTTTTTACAAAATATGTATCTATTCAAAGAAAATGTATTGGGTATTCAAAAGGTCAAAAAAAGTCTTCGGAAAAAAATGTTTATTCTGGCTGGGAAAGTATGGTTTAATACATTGACAAATAGTTTGCCCCAAATCGAGAACTCATGATGTCTGGTTTGTGTTGAGTATAAGCCACGCAAAACATTTCTAAAAAAATATATAAGTTATCACTTCGAGGTGTACTTTCATTGTACCTAACTCTTATCTCTCAATCCCTCTTTATCTGTCGTAATCACTGGAGGGTTTTTCGAGGCTCTCTCTCTTTACTAACTGCAATGTAAAGCTAGAATAAGAGCAAAGCGCCATAACACCGACAATACGTCATAATGGGTATACAGAATACAATAAATTAATAAGTCACCGCTTATTAATAAGAAACGGTTAATATGTTTTTTTAAATTTTAACAAAACTGTTGCCTTAGTAGTCGTGATTCAAAAATCTACCCCCTCATTATACGGAGGTCGTAACAGTTGACCAAGGTGATTCACCAAAAAGCCAGTAGCATCTGTGTCTAGACAAAACTGTGAACACCAACCTGTCGAGCGTGGCGAGAATCATCAAACTCACAGTTTTCAAGGAATTTATTTCAACATTGTGGTGGACAATAATGGTCTGTTGATGTGGAATTCGTTGTCAAACCCTTTGCATGACATCTCAAAAGTAATTCTTGGATCTTATTGACACCCTGGGCTTAGAGTGGAGAAACTATTTCATTTTTATTTTACTAAATTTTTATGAAAATCTACTCTAAGAAATTTAAATTTGATTTCTGTAAAAGCCAACAAAATAAATACACATATATACACATATAATGAATAGCACAATAAATTTTTTAAAAATTCCTGATGTGTGCAAGATGTGTGTATGTGTAGGTCATCTTATGAAGAACATAAATAATCTTATTTTGAAATCTGCTACCTAAACCCTGTCATATGTTTTTTTTTTAAATGCTGGTCGCAGAAGTTGAGATTTAAATATTGCTTATCACAATAAGCACATAGGTATTATGATACCCACTTGTAAATAATTATGTAGATTGCTCCTCACCAAAAATTCTATATAGGTACACCAGGGTTCATTAATGCTAAAAATAAATTACAATAGGTACTTATCGCTTTTTTTACATTACATTCAAAACTTGAAGTCAAATCAAAAGGTTGTGTATTTCAGGAATCAGAATTATTATGACAGATACGAGTCAAGTGATTAATAATCCGGTCAAATGCGAGTTATACAGGCACTCCACAAAAACTTACAGAAACTTTCTTCAAACTTATATTTCAAGACCAAAATACTTTATAAAATACTTTTTTCATTAAGTTCTTAGCTTCTCGCATTCGGAGCCTTAATATCATCGTGTAACTGACAGACTGACTAACAACCAACGCAAAGCCCAAGTCAGAGGTCTTACAGACTTGAAATTTTCAGTGTAGCTTTCTTTGGTAATCTAGACAATGACAACTTTTGATAATTCCCACAAGATAATGGCATCAAAGTTCGTTATTGACCGACTGACAATCAACGCAAAGCCCAAGTCATAGGTCTTACATACTTGAATTATTTGGGTACCTTTCTTTTATTGTCAAGGTTTGCAAACCTTAAAATAAAAAATAAAAACATATCGCACTATGTTTTTATTTTAATTTCCACAGGATGATGGGAACGAAGTGTAGGGTTTCATAAATTACTTAAAAGAAACAATGATAACCTCTTGTTTTCAGTTGGTTCACAACAGGTATCCACTTAATGTGTCTGTCTCCGGCCGTTACAAAAGAAAATAATAAGCAACGTAACGCGCAGCGCCATCTTTTTCATGGGTCTAGTAACAATTCAAATCAGTAACGAACAAGCTGGATAGTTACGCTAAGTTTGAAAACTCATAAGCCATTGCAAGATTTATGTGTCAGATGGCGTTCTTATACATTCCGCACTGGAATGGCCTAAGCTTATATATTCGTTATACAATGGACCGATAGGTATATGCAATACATAGGAAACGTGTAGTATTGGATATAGTATAGTTCATAGATAGGTTGATATAAACATTTATTCACAAAGCTTGGTACTAATTCAAATTGAAATGTAAAAAAAAAAGGTCTCATCCGGAGAAGTACTATCACCATATCTATTTCAAGCGCCACGCAAGCAACATTGCTGTGTTCCGGTTTGAATGGTACCATACCCTTTAAACCGGTGCCGGTGAAATTACGTGCACGTGAGGCTTAACACTTTAATGGCTCAAGTTGACAGGCGCCATGCAGTGCTGCGTAGGGCATGTTCTTTGTGGATGTGACCTACGCAGTACGGCTTTGTTATAGGCAAGCGATGTACTAAACATAATATGGTGGGCTCCTTGCTTGACAAAATAGTAATTTGGTACTCAATAAATAGTTTTATTGAATTTTTATGTACTAAGAATAGGTTCATAATGTGACTTGATATTATATCATTCAAAATAAAAAAGACATCGAAGTAAGCAAGCCTCAAATTATGTACGCTTACATACTTACGTTAAAATTGAGTCAAGGTCAGCGGTGTCCTACCAAGATGACATAATAATGGACTTAAAGCGAATAAAACATCAGAAGGCTTTAAAACTTTATGCATTCAAGGTGTCTTTATATTGTTTAAATCTAATATTAATATTCGAAGAATATGAAAACTTTAATATTAATATGTGTGACTATCGTTGGATGTGCTTCTGCGCCAATTTCGGAAGCTGAAGCTGATATAATCAAGTTCGATAACACACAGGATGGAAAAGGAAGCTACGATTTCAGGTACGTAACCTAATTATACAATACAATACAAATAATTTATTTCACTTAATCTAACATACATACATGTTTCATGGTTTGAGACCCTCTTTTAAGTATAAAAATACCTGTGTTAGAGAGTCCCGCTCTTCCGTAATTTTTAAATTAAGTTAAAATAAATAACAAAAGAAAACTTAATCAACAAAAAATACATATATAATATATAATATCCAAAGCTTAAAAAAAATATGTGTGTTTGTGTGTGTGTTTGTGTGTGTGTGTGTGTGTGTGTGTGTGTGTGTGTGTGTGTGTGTGTGATGGTGTGTGTGATGGTGTGTGTGTTTGTGCGTGTGTGTGTTTGTGCGTGTGTGTGTTTGTGCGTGTGTGTGTGTGGTATTTATTATGAAATAATTTCCAGGAGTTTTTCAGTTTCCTCGTAGTTAATTATATTATTTAGCCGCCTCTGTGGTCCAGTTGTTCGCCCACCTGTGTCAGGTCTAGAGATCCCGGGTGCGACACCCACGGGGAGTATAATATTGTGCTTGGTTTGGTTGGTAACTGGTGAAAAAACCGGTGTCAGATCTAGAAGACTCGTGATTATTATTATTCATGCAGTGTCGCATAAGTAGGATAGGTTAGTTTTTACGGATCTGACTTGTGCTATCAGGAGCCTAATCTCAACGTCTTATAGCATTCTCGTTTTGATCTTACATCGCTTTAGTCTCGTTTTTTCAACACTGGATAGATAGTGACAAAAGTAAATTAGTATTACAAGAATGCTCTAAGAGAGGTCGTGGTAGACAGGAGACATTTACTCAGATTGTGTAACGTTCTGGTGATATGATATTTATTGAATATCACGTTTCTATGTTAATTATGTATAGTGTGATTTATGCATAGATTATTCGTTGCATTTTACAATGATTTTGGTATCAAATTATTAGGTTACATTATATATTTAGGTTATTTGGTTAGGGTTTTCTGAAATGATTAAGCATTTTAATTTTCTATTTTGTAATTGCTGGGTTTGATCTTGACCACAAGATTTGTTAAGCTACAGCAAGGTTGGGGTCTACTTTGGAGAGAGCAAAAAGCAATGGCTCTCCCACGCACAGACAGAAAACCGGCAAACAGTTTGGCGCCAGAATTCGGTGTGATCATGCTGCCATCAATGCTAGCAATAGACAGTGATTCTAGTGCCCCGGGAAGATCAGTACTTTTTAATTGTACGACGGGTAAGCGCTTGGCCTTAATTTCACCTGGTGCATGATAAGGCAGAAGGCGGAGGCGCACTTCACCCGGAATCCTCAAACTGAGGAACTGGCTATCTTACCTCTAAATGCCGGAACACAACAATTTTAGAATTGTTGATATGGCGACGGAATTAGGTTAGATGGTAGTGCCAGGCGGACTTAAACGAAGTGCTACCACCAACCAAACCCTGCACAATATTGCGACTTTACTCCCTCTGGGGATCGAACCCGAGACCTCTGGATCTGAAATCGGTGGGTTGAACCACTAACCCACAGGGTGGTCATGGTAGATTCACATCAACCCCATTTCCTTCGTTATCATGTACCTTTTTTTAATGACGTGCTTTTTTCAGTTTTCAAACTTCTAACGGAATCCGACGATTTGAATCTGGTACATTAGTCAACGCTGGCCAAGAAAACGAGCATATTCAAGTTCATGGGTCTTACTCATATATAGATACAGATGGCAAACTTGTTGTAGTTTATTATACGGCTGACGAAAATGGATACCATGTCGAAGACCTACAGGTAAGTAGCATTTTTTGAGTATCTTTACGGTATGAGTATATCGAACTCAGCAAGCACCATAAAATATATCGTTCAAATGCATGGGCTTGTGTATAGTGTTAAAAAGTCTGAGTTTATGGTCTTCAGGGCAGGTACCAAATGCCCGTTTAATGTTCCTCCTGTCACACTATACGGTACTCCCCTTAAAAGGGTGTCGCAGTTTAAGTACCTTTTGGTTACCGACAACCTAAAAGATGACGAGGATATGGAAAGGGAACGCAGAGCATTGACAGTCAGGACTAATATGCTGGCCCGCAGATTCGCACGATGTACAGACGCAGTTAAAAGAACTCTCTTCATGGCGTACTGTACATCCATGTATACGGCGAGTCTGTGGTTTCAGCTACTAAAAAGGCTTACAATGCTCTGAGGCTCCCGCGCTTTTGCAGTGCGTCAGGCATGTTCGCCAATGCGCGCACAGACACATTTGACGCCATCTGGCGGAAAAAGACTGCCTCACTGCTCTGTCGAGTGCGCGCGAGCGGTAACAGTGTTCTGAAAGTTATTGCCAATAATTATGAATGTCCGCTGGTGTGGCAGCTCATCCAGAGGACCAAATCTATTTTAGTTATTAAGTACTCACCACTAATTCTAAGTTTTACTAACACTTTGGACCTAGGCGTCTGAATAAATGAATTTGAATTGAAATTGAAATCAGAGTTCCTATAAAGACTTGGTCTTTATCTAAGAAGGTGATCGCTTCCCCGTCGTAAAATAAAAAGAAAAAGGATTTGTTAATAGATACTCTCCTAGTCCAGAAGTAGGTATTTTTTTTTATATCTTCATTTGTTTGTCTAAACTAATAAATACGTTTTAAAAACTAAAAAGAAAACCGACTTCAATGAAGAATATGATACAATTTCGATTACCTGGATGACGTATTTTTTTCAATTATTTTGATGATAGATGGACAGACAGACATACAGATGCGTGATCCTATATGGGGTGTTTACTATACTTTTGAGGTAATACAACCAAATCGCTTCAAGTGAGCCTATAATATTTGAAGAGTTCCCTCGATTTCTCCAGGATTCCATCATCAGATCCTGACCTGATGACAATGGAAATTTTCCCTTTCAAACAAAAAAATAATTTTCAAAATCTCTCGGAAATACTCGGGGAAAATACATATAAAAAAAAGATTCCGACAAATTGAGACCCTCCTCCATTTTTTTGAAGTTAGTTACAAAAGAGTTTTTATTTTCATTATTAGAACCTTCGCTTACATTATTTTTCTAGCCTGTGGTGTTGCCCGCAGTCGTAGCAAAAAAAGAGGCAGATCGGCCTCTTTTTTGCGTTTAATCTTTATCGAAAAAAGGTCCACACTGAAAGTCCATGTGTTTTTTTTGTGATTTACTTTAAAATTAAAAAATATAAAGACATGCGTTTTTATTACTTTCAGACAGCATCAGCACCGATACCACCTGCTGCGTTGGCTACACTCCTAGGAGGCTAGTTAACAACAATAAAGAAATTACAAAAGAACATGTAAACTTTTTGATAGTAAAGTTGTTTTTAATGGTTTTAAATTAGCTCTTGTTTGTTATTAGGTGAGTTGTGGCCAAGTAAAATATGTTAGTGAACATTTAATTGAATTTATTGTAACAGGCTGAGCTTGACTCAGATCCAGCCTCAGGGCTGAGAATGAGTTATTTTAATAATATGACAAATATCCAAATATGTTCACGTTAATCGCTGAAAATGTAGCATGTAGATAGCTCAAGTAAACATGTATTGCAGAAGTGGGCGAACAATTAGAGCACCTCTGTGGTCTTATTGTTAGCCCACCGGTATCAGATCTAGAGGTCCCGGGTTTGATCCCTTAAGGGTACAATATTTTATTTTGTTTGGTTGGTGGTAGAACTTTGTTTAAGTCCGTCTGGCTAGCTACCACCATCTTAACTAAGTCTGCTTTAATAACATTACATATTTTTGTTTCGACAGTTAGAGGTGAGATAGCTATTTCATTGGTCTGTTGAGGATTTCAAGTGAAGTGCGCTTCCAACTTCGACCTTAACATAACATGAAAAACAGGTGAGATGAAGGCTTCCCTATCATATTATAAATAAAAAAAAACAGGTGTGTCCTTCACCCCGCAGTCATGTAATGGAGTCATATGACGTTGTTTCAAATGTGCAAATGTTTTTTTATAAAGATATACCTTCGTTTGACCACAATCTTGCCTGATGGGAAGCGACAATGAGGCCTACGAGTACACCAGTCTAGAATACACCTATTCACTCTGGCACTACATAAACTTCCAGGAGTCACTTAGCTCAGTTATCGATTAATAATAAGACCTGAAATCTTGTTTATAGTAAAAAAGCAAATTGGAGTCTTGATTGGTGAACCTAAAGCTGTTTACCTTGGCGCGACTAAAATGGCAGAAGACTTTTAGACTTGGTGCGCGAATGTGTCTTTATATTTAAATATATATTTTGATTTTGATCGAACTTAAATATGCAATCTTTGTTATTATTATGTTTGGTTATTGCCGGATGCGCAGCCGCACCATTTTCAGATGCAGACGCTGAAATTATTCAATATGAGAACACGCAGGGTGAGAAAGGAAATTACGATTTTAGGTAAGTATTACTAATAAGATTGCTAATAAGAATTCGAAAATTGATTTCCTTTTAAATAAGTTTTGGGGGGGTACCACAACCTCTTAAAGCATTATTGTTTTGACATTACGTTACTTTTGTCAGTATTTATCCAGTGTACATAAAACGAGACAAAAGTAATGTTAGATAAAAACGAGAATGCTATGTTGTGGTTGTGCCCCTGTATCCAAAGGGTCAATTGGACCCTTTACTCTATTGTCAGTATGTATGTCCGTCCGTCTGACATTTTAAATATTGAAATCTGTAATAATAGTCAGTTGATATTTTCAGAGAGTGTTATTGCGGCGTATTACCATGACTAGGCCAAGGCGCAATGTAATTATTATATCATTTTACCTTTATATGACGTCAAACTTCAATGCGAAACGTGTCCGTTGGCTAAATGGGATTAAGAAGTTTTTTTTATTTTTATTGTACGTCGGTGAAGTGCTTGACCTTCATCTCATCTGATTTTTCAAGTTATGATAAGGCCGCAGGTGGATGCGCTCTTCACCCGGAATCCTCAATAAACTGAGGAATAATAATAAATACGGGACATTTAATTTTCATAAATTAATAAAATTCGCCTTCTAGCTCCAAATTAAGCATAGGAACATGGGAATGAGATTACAGATGGCATATTTGTTTATATTTATTTCCATAAATTCATCACATCATTTTCAACTAATACAGTAAAATTGATCTGTGATAAAACAAGAATAAAAAAGCAAAAATGTTTTGTTCGAAAAGAAGTCTTACTAAGGAAGTTAGAAGTTAGTAGTATTTTTTCGTGCAAGCGTGAATATTTTTCAGTTTCCAAACCTCAAACGGAATACAACGGATTGAATCTGGTAAAATGGTCAACGTTGGCAAAGATGACGAGCATATTGAAGTTCAAGGATCTTATACCTATCGAGATACAGATGGCAAACTTGTTGAAATTCATTATGTAGCTGATGAAAACGGATACCACATCGTACCTATCGTTTTTTCTGAACCGGTCAGTAGAATTTATGGTTCAAGCAAGACACACGAGCCAATTTTATCAAAATTCAGTGTGGTTATGCAGCCAGTGTTTTGAGCATGCTTCCTTGTCTGTTACTGGTCTAGAACAGTTGATTTTTATGAAAACCTCAGGTAAACCGACCGCTTCCCTTGTATATAATTTTATTTTGTTTTATACATTTTTGCCCTCAGTCTCAACGTGGGACCTGGATAAAAAGTAGTATCTGTTGTTTCCTATGGTATAATCCTGTAATTAAAAATATTACCTGTTTTGTTGTTTGACCCGAGCTACGAACTGAATGCCTGTGTAAGAGGAATCTTTAAAGTAGTGACTGACTTAAATATATAAATAGTTACGGGCTAGCATGGTCGAAAGTCACATTGCAAAGAAGATGTTGATTATGAATATGGAAGGCTCACCTCTATCTATCTCAAACGTTTGCTGATAGAAAACTCTTTAAGGGTTAAGGTCGCCTCTATACATATGTTTTCCTATTACATGTTTAAATCATATTGATATGACGTCATGTCCATTTAGTACATGAAATTGTTAATATTATACTCACTTCGATTGTCTTATCTAATCTCAATTAAATATTGTGTTAAACATTTGCATACCTGACCGTTAGGACTAAATGAACATATTGTATGTGTATTACTTACTAACTTCTATTATTTTCAGGTACCCGCATCATCACCTGCCGTATTAGCTACACTCTTAGGCTAGCTCACTGAAGGGTAACTTATAAAAAATATCATTTTATAGACATTGGCCTTGTCACATTTCATGATTTTTTTAAACCGTGGAAACATAACAAGCATTATCCAACGAACGGCTAAGGAGTGGAATATGTTGCCTGCGACTGTTTTGTTTTATTATGATAAAGAGACACTTTCGAATTTATAATTATAAAGGATCGGTGATTGGAATGGACTTTTTTATTAATAAATTGTCACAAGAACTCGGGTTTTTATAGTGTATCCGAAATTAACATACGAACCATTAAAAACGATCTGTAGGTAATTCAACTGATTCAGACTAGTAACAGACGGAAGCATGCCCAAGACATGAGGGTATATTATCACGCTGAATAGCAATGCTAATTCGCTGGCTAAGAGCCAGCCCTGGGTTACACGTCAATTTAATCAAAACACTCGGAGGGCAAAGGCTCCCTGCGGATCCAAGGTCTCAACCCTAAAAGGCTCAAATATGTAAGCTCTGTCGAGACTATTATATTAGCGCCTTTCCTAATTATCAGCTGATTTAGCCCAAGAACAAGTCCAAACTGATGTCCGAAGCAGATGAGATGGCGCAAGGGTGACGATGCAGGTGGCTTTTAACAGCAAAGGCTCTACTCATTTCCTAAGGGGCAACAGTAATTTAATCAAACATATCAATATATAAAGGTAGGCGTGATTAAGACCCGTTTCGTATTAATATTTAATGATAAATATTAGCTGCATAAGCTGCATAACCTGCATAATTTAAAATCTAGTTTTTTTTTATCATACGACGGGGAAGCGCTTGGCCTTCATCTCACCTGGTAACAAGTTGAGATAAATATAAATATAAAATATAAATAAATATTATAGGACATTATTAGTTCTTATGCGTGGGATATCAATCAGGTGGGGATGATAATATGCTGTGCGTCTGAAATTTCTATTGAATAACGGCGAAGGCGGTATAAGATCGTGAAGCTCCTGAGCACACTCACCGAAGTACAATCTGTAAAACATCGACAAACACGCAACCTTGCGACGATGGCTCAGGCTGTCGAGCCTTGCTTTGGCAAGGTACTCTTCACCTATGAGCCTCTTGGCTCTGCGCTCCACCGAGACAAGCGCGGCAAGTTGATATTTGGCTGAACCATCAAAAAGGTGGCTGCAATACTCCATACAGGATGGAACTTAGTAACCAAACAATTGTAATGGTCTCATGTTGCGAAAAAGTAAGAGCTGAGTAACGCTGGTTTTCAGCCCCACTCTAATGAAAATATAAAAAATGATTGCAACTGCCAAATGATTTAGGCAGCGTATTCTAGGAGGCAATGCAGTGCGACGTAGGTCACATCCACAATAACCTACGTCGACTGCATTGCGCCTGTCACTGGTGAAGGTGTTTCTCGCGTTCCCGTAATTTCACCGGCAACCTACCCGGAACAAAACAATGCTGCTTGGCGTCTGAAATAGGTGAGTGGTTGTATTTCCCCGGACAAGCCTTATCATAAGGAGCTATACTACTCTTGTTACAGAAATATAGTGCCTGAAATATTGTTGAATGTAAAAAAGGAAAATAAACTTAATTATAGCTATATCAGTTAATAATCCAAACCAGTTTACCTATTAATGGGCATCGTGCGAATAAAATTGCAGAATGCTTTTAAGCTTCAAGCTCTCAGGATGTGTTTGTAATTCGATGTATTCGTTTGATTTCGACTAACCAATATGCAATATTTAATAATATTATGTGTGGTTATTGCGGGATGCACTGCCGCACCCGCTTTAGATGCCGATGCTCAAATCATTCAATACGATAATACGCGGGATGCAATAGGAAACTACGATTTCAGGTACGTATTGCAATGTTTATATCACTACATTATTATTCATATATTACTTGGTTTCTAGGGTTTCGTACTCAAAGTGCGCTAACGGTACCCTATCTCATGAACCGAAATAGGTAGATAATAGAATATTTTTGATGATATAAAAAAAATATTTTTTCAGTTGCGGCTAAAAACATAATAAAAAATAAAAAAGGGTGGTTTAAGAAATGTGTTTTTTTCCTCGATATGTGGGTTGGAACCTTCGGTGTGCGCGTCCGCATTTACCATTTTATTTTATTACTCTTGGGTAGATTAGGATTAGGAGTATTATTTACCATGCTATTGATGAGTGATAATTCAACACGAAACAAAACAGAAACTTTATATCTATCCACATATTACTGAAGGATTTACTGAATACCTATTTAAATACATCTTTTTAATCATATTTATTTTGGAAACTAACTTTAATAGTCTTTTCTATATTTTGATGTGCTATAATAATGTATTAATGATGTGCCTCATATAAATATATTTTATTGATATATTTATATATAGATATATAAACTTGTGAATATTAAATCTTAATAATAAATCAGGCCCAGAAAGGTAGCTTGCTTTTTACACAATCAGAATTTATAAATTTACTATTAGGGCACAAAAGATAAAAAAGGCCAGATTCAATATAAACATAAGAAAAACCTTAATTCTTCGATTCGACTATTTTCGTCGTGTTATTTTCATAAATCGAATTCAAACTGGTTTGGCAAAATGAAACGGAAAACGTCCAGATGGGTGAAATGATAGATAGAAGATTAATAGCGAGTGTTACAAATAACAAAATACCATATATCCGTCATGCATTCAAAAAATGTACGATGTGAAACTGGTACAGCAACTTAACCGCCTCTGTGGTCTAGTGGTTCAATCGCCGGATTTTTTATTTTTTTATTGTACGACGGGGAAGCGCTTCTAGCTATCACCATCTTACCTAATTCTGTCGCCATAATAACAATTCTAAAATTGTTATGTTCCGGCATTTAGAAGTAAGATAGCCAGTTCCTCAGTTTGTTGAGGATTTCGGGTGAAGTGCGCTTCCACCTTCGGCCTTATCTCAACTTGAAACTCATGTGAGATAAAGGCTAAGCGCATGCCCGTCGTACATAAAAAAAAACTTGTAAGGTGTGACTCTGCAGTCAACAAGTTAAACATCGTACTTAAGCTATTAATATTTCTTTCAGTTTCAAGACTTCTAACGGAATAGAACGAAGTGAATCTGGTACAGTAGTCAACGTTGGCCAAAAAGACGAGCATTTTACAGTTCTAGGATTTTACTCCTATATAAATGATGAAGGGAAAATTGTTAAAGTTTATTATACAGCTGATGAAAATGGATACACCGTATACGTCCCTCCACCGGTCAGTACTATTTGTCTGATGATAACTGTCTCAGAGTTCTGTGTGACTTGTTTCATATCAATGTTGTATTCCGGCATTTAGAGGATAAGATCGCCAGTTCCTCAGTCTGCTGAGGATTCCGGGTGAAGTCCACTTCCACCTTCGGCTTTATCATAACTAATAACATGATATCATCATGTGAGAAGGCCGATTACCCGTCGTGAAGAAAATGTATATTGAGAATTTATTATTGGTTTTTCACTGAAATAACTAAAACTAGTGAAATATTTATTTTAATAATGTAGTGTTAGTGTTGTTGTAACAACACAACAACAAAGTGGTTCTCCTTAGTCTGTAAGAAACGTGACTCATTATTACTTTAAAATAATTTAATTTATAATTCAGCCAGCATTAAATTACTCATTAGCTTATGCATGCTAGATTGTTATAATATAATTATAGCTGTAGGGCATTATACTAAATGTCTTAAATAAAAAAATGGCTAAGCCCTGCTTTGTCGTACAATAAAAAAAGTGGTTAAGTTTTATTATTTAGTATAACTACTTTTATTTATGAGAACTCTTTAATATTGAAGTGTAAATATTAATATTAGACTTATTTTGCTAAAAAAATATGTTATCTTAATAATTTCAGAATCAACTCGGAAACAGAATCACACCCTCTGGTGCTGTATTAGCTACTCTCCTGGGCTAGTTTACAACTAAATATATAAAAATGACGTGCAGCTAACTGACTGTCAATCGACTCAGCCGAGACCAAGAGACGTAAAGTTATATGGGTAGCTTCCGTTTATAATTTAGAGGTACACTAAGAAAAAGAGAAGGAAGGATAAGAAATTTATTACAGGCTGACGGGTAATCAATCTAGGACAAGTAAAGAGCTGAAATGTTGTTCTTTTTTAATTTAGAATGGGTCGGCTCTTGAGCACGAAACATGCACAAATAAGAGTTAGATCTTCGATATAGCGAGCTTTCCCAGAATTACCTATTTTCGCTCTATTCTTGAAGACATTAAGGTCGTAAAATAGCGGAAATACAGACGCTGGAAGCCTTATTCCATGTTTCTGGAATGCGCATCGAATATAGAATATTATTAACAAGCCTCATAGCTCAGTTGCTAGTAACTCTGCCTTCTGTGCTGTAGGTTGTGGGTTCGATTTCCACCCAGGACAAACATTTGTGTCATGAATATAGATGTTTGTTCTGTGTTTGGGTTTTGTATCCTTTAGTACGTATGTATTTACAAAAAAAAAAAAAAAATCCGTAATCTAGTTCCCATATTACAAGCTATGCTTAGTTTGGGGCTAGATGGCGCTGAGAGGAAATAATGTCCTGTAATATTTATTTATTTATTGAAAGCGTTTAGTCCTAATAAGTGAAACATCAACTAGGTAGGGATGACCTGTGTATAATAGCTGTGCGTCTTAAATTTTATATAAGAACGGTGATAAAAGGTTTTGATGCTCCTGGGAACACTCACCGAAGTAACATCTGAACAAAACATACAAACAAGTAAAATAGTTGTATGAAAAATATTTCTGGTTTTTATTTAGGACGTCCTACTTTTAGCCCGCAATTTGAGCTTTAAAGACACAATGGAAGTAACTAAGTTGAGGCTAGAGGATAGACTCCATGTCGAGAAAGGCAAGGCAGACAGTTACTTTAACAGAAGTCTCTGAAAGGTGGGTGCCAGGTCAAATCGACGCTTTGCCGAAAACAGACATTACTGAGTTTGGATGTATTGAAACCGCTTAAACATGGCCTCGATTGGTTAATCATTTGCTTGATATTTTCTCTAACAGTACTGTTTCTCTGTTTTTCTTATTGTATTAAATATAAATTGAAGATTGTTGAAAAGTTCACACAAATAGCCACTCAGTATAAATTAAATGACATGTTGAGACCAAATTGGGGAATGTTTTTTTTCATAGGACGCCATCTGTGTAAGCTCTGATGAATTTTGTTAGTAAAATTTGAGGCTTAGCAACTTTCAAAGAATACAGCCTAGGTGTGGTCTTTGTAATATCGATTTATATGTGGTTAAGTACACAGCATTTAAAAGAGATGGCTCTTAGCTATGTTTATTTGATATGTACAAAAACAGCTGAGAGAAAATTCTTTTACACAATAAAGTTGGTGAACAAAAAATGGCCTATCTAACGGTAAACGAATATCGTGAACGCTTGTTACACTAAATATATCGCTCGTAGAACTGAATTCTCTCAGTAATACTTCAGTAATTACTTTTGACTAGTTTATGGAAAAAATTGGCTAAATGCAAGTTGGACTCGCACTATAAGGGTTCTAATCTGATCCACTTTTCGGCGCTAAAAATGTGGGGTTATTGCAACTAAAAAAAAATTAAGTATTTTTTGCGGTTACAAAAATATTGTGTTCCAAGAACCGGTAAAATGTTAAATTAGTTGATTTAAATGATAACTATGAATAAAAAGCTGAGTAGCCAAGTGGCTATGGGCCCGCCGGAGTTTGTGCGTTCAAATCCAGTCGAGCACCATTAGTTTTTAGTACGTCATATGAAACGTCACATCTATGACGTTGAAGGTCAATGCGTAAGTAAACCGCCATATTGCTAGGAGCAAAAATCTGAATGGCATGTGTCTCTCCCTAGTATTCCGCTAAGCGGCGATGAGCTTGCAGTCTGTCACAAATTGAATATTAGCAATATGCAAACCGTGGGCACGTGCTGAACATATATTCGGACGTGCCTTTGACTACCCCTTACCAGTAGGTGATCCTCATAAGATTCACGTTTTGAGTAGTGATCAGAAGTGAATCCCGAAAGGGGAAAAGTTGTGAGACTGTGATCTATCACATATTTTTGCAATATTATGTTTAGTTTAATTACAATTTCCTTTTGGGGATTTTAACCTTGGGTCCGTGGGAGCCGGTGTTTTCAAAAATCTTGCGGGGCTTTTGATTGAGGTGACACGTGACCCAAGGGCTGGCTCTTATTTAGGTCAGCGAATTAGAATAGCTATTCAGCGTGGCAATGCAGCCAGTGTCTTGGGCACGCTTCCGTCTGGTAATGGTCTGGAACAGTTGAGTTACCTATAGGCCGTTTGTAACGGTCCTTATATCTGTCTATTAATCTGACTGTTTCCTTTGTACATAGTTAGTTAATTATGTCTAACTAATAACTATGTTTTAAAATAAATCCATAAAAAAAAAAAATTCAATACATCGATTGCATTGTTGGGTTTTTATACCCACATTAAACGCTCGGTGTATCTTACATAACAGAGTATTACAGTCCACGGGAGAATTACTTCACAAATATTTGACATGTCATAAATCAATTTCTTTAGCTCAAGCAATAACAATAGCATTATTATTTCGTTATGTAAGATGAACGCATTGTATCTGCTTAGAGGCGACATTTCGTTAGTCTGCTTTCATAGTAGAGAGAAACTAATTAATATTTGAACATTGCTTTTTGACTTCTACAAAGTTAGTTTATTTAATGATCTCGCTTATCAATGAATCAGCCACCCAAACATTACATACACATGTTTCCCGTAAGTAACTTACTTCAAATAATCGTTAAGTTTTATATCTGATTTTCATATAATGTCTTTGTAACATTGCGGGCTTATGATGTGCCTAGGGAAATATCACTGCCGCGTGTTCTGTCGTTTCGTATAAAAAACATGTACTTATGACATCTGGGTTGTATTAGATCTGGCTTTTATCCATGGGTTGTGTGTCTGATTCTTACCCGGAACAAACCTTTGTGTGATTAATATGTTTTGTTCTGTGTTTGGGTTAAATACTTATGCTATGTTCACATAATGATGGCGCTGTGTGAAAAATAACAATCATATAAACAGTTTAGGATTTCCACCAGCAAGCAGCACGTCGCAGTATGATGTATCTGTGACACAGTTTCTTAACTAATGCAGACATCATTGTTTCTCAATTTAAGTTTATATTTTTCTGTTCCATAATGAAATATATTTGATTTGATTTGATATGTGGCAAATAAATAGTCTGTTTTTTATATTATTTATGTATGTACGGTATGTACTGTATAATGGGTCAATGTGTATAATATATACACATAGACCCATTCACATGATATGGATTTATTTTGTGCTAAAACATGTTAACGACACAAATAAATACTTTTGATTACGGTTCTAAGCTCAATTATTATGAACACAGAACGACGACGTCATGACTGCTTCAAATGCTAAACGGCGTGTGATGCGATCGTCTGCTATCTAAATTTTTTTTAAATCAAAACTTGGAAACAAACCATGTGTTTCAGCGCTCAAGCTGAGTATCAATATTACACAAAAATTTGGAATTTGCGTCAAAACCCGTGGCTCAGTTGGTTAGAGCGTTTCTGGCTTCAGGAAAAGATGCAGGTTCGTGTCCCGTCGCAAGTTGTGATTTTTTATGTCATTATAACATTTGTAAACCACGTGTATTTTGAAACTTCTATTATAGCAACATTTTTATGTAAATATGCTAATAAATAACATTAAAATTGAAAAAAACAAAATAAAAAATAAACTTTTGATTACGGTTCTAAGCTCAATTATTATGAACACAGAACGACGACGTCTTGACTGCGTCTAAATGCTAAACGGCGTTTTGTAGAAAATCAACTGCAGCATGCCTTTTGAAACCTTGACCTATGGCTATTATACAAAATATTGATAATTCTCATAAAGTATAGTCTTAAATGTCATTTTAAATGTTCAACTCAACGTTGATGTCATAAGTGAGCAGTTAAACAAAATTAGGTAAAGATTCATAATCATCACAAAACTCTTTTGATTTCTGATGTTATTTGAGGTGATTTAACAACAATAAACTATCTATTTAGGTAATAAAATATAAAGATCACTTTTAAATAATAGGTTTAAACCATTTAATACAAAAACATATCTAAAAAATTTTGCAATTAAAGTTTTTGTTTTATATGTGCAAAACAGGCCAATAATTTGCTTCATAATTATTATGAAGGTTAAATGCTTCCCGGTCGTACAATAAAAGAAGATTATAGTAGTGGTTAAGCGATTTTCATGTTTTTTTTTTTATAAAGAAATAACTAAAAGGTTACACAACTAATTTAAGATAACACATTAAGCCACTAAGGTAATTTAGGTTGTACCTAAGTTACCTTAATTAGGTAACTTAGGTAAACAGCATTAGCAAAAACTTCTGGTTCTCAGATATACGTTAGAAACACTAGTTGTACAACGGGGAAGTCAGACAACCCATAGTCAACTAGGTTGTACCACGGAGGAATAAAAATTACCTATGGTCACGGATAAGACCACCAATTACCTTCTGCTATATCATACTTGACACAGGTAATATGATGGCCAAGCGCGTCTATACAATTTATTTTACTGCGGGAATAAAGTGAATCACATCACACTTTAAAATAGTATAAGGCTGAAGAATTAACAGTAAAAATAAAAAAAATAACTTACTAGGTAACGTTAAGTACGTTACCTAGTAAGTTATTTTTTTAATTTTTTTACTTTTTTACTAGGCACTATTAAAAATTGATGTATGTTATTTACATACCAATAGTATAGTTCAATCAGATAGAACATATTTATCCAATTTAAATACTGTTTTGTCACAAACTTCAAATGTGACTCATTTGTAGCGTCTGTATTTCAAAATCGTAACCCACAATTTCTCTTAAATGTAATTACCATAAGTTTAGAAGATACAAGTCATTTTGACTTTGACCGCACGGTACAGATACACGCAATGTACATTATGACAAATGTATCTATAAAGTGAACATAATTGGTGATTATATAGTTTTTGAAGATGCTAGTTATTGTATACTTGTGTGCATTTATTTCAATAGTCCTAGGATCGGTATCTAATGATTCTCAAACGATCGATCGATATCAAAATACAAACGACGGGCGAGGAAACTACGTTTTCAGGTTAGTATAGCGTATATACATACAATTACAATAGTAGTAGAGCTCCTTGTGAAAGTGTTCGGTTCCCGGGGAAGAACTATTACATTACCTATTTCGGCCACCAAGGACTTTATTGCGTTTCGATTTGAAGGATGAAATTACGGGCACGCGAGGCTTAATACCGTTGTACGCATAAAATGTAAAAAGCAAAATTCCGGCATTTAGAGGTAAAATAGCCAGTTCCTCAGTTTGTTGAGGATTTCGGGGGAAATGCGCCTCCGCTTTAGGCCTTATCTCAACTTGTTACCAGGTGAGATGAAGGCCAAGCGATTCCCCGTCGTACAATAAAAATATAATAACATGAAATAGTTTGTTTAGTTTGCTCCACCAATATATGTAGGTACCTAGGTTCTACCGCCTAGCGGTTTGCTCCGGGCAACGGGATCGCTAGTTTTTTCTTGTAGTTTTGATTAATCCCAACGCTGGTGGTAGGAACTGTATGCATCCACCTAGCTAGCGATCATGCCGAAGTCCGTCCAAAACGGTTTGCCGTGTTCCATCAGTGCGTGGGAGAGCCAGGAGCTTCTGGGAATTCTTGTAGTCTCCATCCTTGTTCTGGCCAAGCTATATAAGCCTAGAGTTTAAGAACTAACCAATCATATATATAAAAAAAAATAGCCGGCGTTGGCATAATATTTTATTGTCCAACTCAAGATCCTTACTAGTAGGAATAGTGTGGTAGGGATGGATGGAAACAAGGCCGGTGATGAAATTCATATATTTTTTGTACGTTACAGTTTTGAAACTCCTAATGGCATATTCAGAAGAGAGACAGGAAAGTTGGTGAATATCGGCAAACCCAATGAACACATCAAAGTCGAAGGAATGCTATCTTACACGGGATTAGACGGAAAACATGTAAAATATTTATATACAGCTGGTGAAAATGGGTACAAACTCGTTGACCCCGATACATTGCCTCCTAAGACTAAAGTAAGTCGATTTAAATTTCAATTTTTCAAGAATTCTCTAGAGTTTCTCTTGAAGTCTTTGCACGATGACTCGTCCGGCAATATCACAATAGTATTGTTTTGTAAAACATGTTGGAACGCTTCTTAGGTTCTGCATCCAAATGGTTTAAACGGGACCCATCGTTTACTTATTCCGACTGATCTTCTTGTGAAACTTGGAAGCAAACCACGTGTTTCAGCGCTCAAGCTGAGTATCAATATTACACAAAAAATTGGAATCTGCGTCAAAACCCGTGGCTCAGTTGGTTAGAGCGTTTCTGGCTTCAGGAAAAGATGCAGGTTCGAGTCCCGTCGCAAGTTGTGATTTTTTTGTGTCATTATAACATTTGTAAACCACGTGTAATTTGCAACTTCTATTATAGTAAAATGTTTATGTAAATATGTTAATAAATAACATTAAAATTGAAAAAAACATATTCTAGTATTTGCGTTTTTTGACAAATGACAGACGAAAGATGACATGTCATATTAAAAGCATGTGATTTGTAAACAATCTACTACTGACCTTCCAAGTGAGAAATTGTGGCCTATCCCTAAAGTCACTTACTTTAGGAATACTTATATCTCACGGTGAACAGTTTTTTGTTTTGTCAGTAGAAATGACTACCACTGCCCTTATACCAATTGCTTAAATAACATTTATATAATATCAAGAACTCTCAGCGCGTAACTATTTACGCTTGGCCACATTTTCGTGGTATTGTTTGAAATAACAATGACTTCAAATACGTGTGTTTTGTTTCAGTTTTCGGGGGTGCCACCAAAAGTGATAGCTACTTTATTAGGCAAATGACCTGGTTATCTACATTTAAAGCCTCAATTTTGACATAATAAATAAACTAGAAAATCCAAAAGTATCAAAGTTCTCATATTATTTACTTAAAACAAAGCAGTCATTTCTTAGTAGATATAAACAAATCATTACAATGGGACAAGAATGAATGATATGAATGAATGAAAAAATATGAAAAATAATGGAATATGAAAGAATTAATGACGGGCCTCTGTGCGAGTTGACACGGAATTATCTATTACATACGTGCTCAACCTCCACAGATCTCTTAGCTGTTTCAAAATGGGAATCAGGTCTTTAGCTGCAAGCACATCCATCTTATAATACCGGTACACTCATGGATCCTGTAACTTTCCGTATTGCCACTTGCCTTCGGTTGGGTGCAAGATGCTGCGCCTCTCACCAGTGCCGGTGCGGCCGTAGATCAATTTGGTTTTCACGGACTTTCGTGCACAAGGTCTGCCGGTAGAATGAATGATATAAATAAAAACATACATAGTTTGAAAGGAAATATCATGCGGAGGGAAGATATTCACGTAATCAAAAGTATAGTATATATTATTTTTATGTACGACGGGAAAGCGCTTGGCCTTCATCTCACCTGGTTTCTAGTTGAGATAAGGCCGAAGGTGGAGGCGCACTTCACTCGGAATCCTCAACTGACAGATAAACTGGCTATCTTACCTCTAAATGCCGGAACACAACATTTTTTTTTTATTGTTATTATGGCGACAGAATTAGATGGTGGTAGCTAGCCAGACGGACTTAAACAAAACCCTGCCACCAGCCAAACCAAGCACAATATTGCTCCCCTTGGGGATCGAACCCGCGACCTCTGGATCTGAATTCGATGGGCTGAACCAAAATCCGAATAAATTAATAGTAAGTATGAGTGTGAGTGAACGGACGAAGAAGTAGAGGAAGATCGTAAAAAAAATCTGTAAAAGAGGATATGCATTTGAGAGGAGTGCACTCAGAGATAAATAAAAGTAGTGTTCAAGATATTTGAACACGCAGCAAAACGCATAGTGCATTGTAAGCGTTCACAATGGCAGTTTGCTGCGAATCAAGTAAATCTAAATCAGTTCGCGTCTTACCATCAACCAGAGCGGCTCATAACCATAATTCATTTAGCAGTAATAATTATTTAGAGTGTTAGTGCTAAGTGAATCAAACCAATATAATTTGTCAAAATAACCAGACTTTTATATACTTACCTATTTATTAAAGTCAAGGGATTTGTAGGGGTCTCGCCGACCATAACATCGAGAAGCTAAAATCCTTTTCATGGTCCTTCGAAAATAAAAATTACCAGTGTCTATCGAGTGTACAGTGCTACAAAGCTGGGGGCTGCAGTACCTGCATCACCAAAAAGAGGGCTGCGGTGACTATCGTTTGGAGCAGACAAGGTCAGAGCGATCCATTTATTATATCTACATTGTTTGTGTATTGTATAGCATACCAGCAACACGATGGACGTAGAAAATCTCTTCATAAACCAGACGGAGATCTACGAAGCTCTGATAAAGTTGTTAACTAATATAAAAAAAGATGGTTCTGAGCGGAAGACCATCGATATTTATAAGCGGAAGGCTGACATGTTGGAAGCTTATTGGAAAGATTACCAAGACAACCATAGTAGATTGTGTGAGTTTGCGTCTCCTAATCACGCGTACTTCGAGAAAGGGTGCTATGACATTGCCCGAGAGGTTTACTTGCGTATTAGAGAGATCATAGATAAAACCTTTGACCAACTAGGTAAAATGAAGCTGTTAGGTGTTAGCCCCCATAAACCAGAAGTGGAGGCACCGCCGCCGCAACAATTACCAAGCATTTACGCGGAGCAGCGCAGCATTATCCTAGGTCAACAGGAGGTGATCCCCCGTCAACCAGGGACGGGGGCACAGCCATTACCATCGCCTAGTCTGTATGCGAGGAACCATCGCATCAGGCAGGATCAACCAGGGGTGAATCTTTGCCAACCAGAGGTAGAGGTGCCACAGCAACCATCAGCAAGTGTCTGCACCAGGCAGCTCAGCGTGAGTCAACGTCAACCAGATACGGAGGCTTCGCGGCCGCACCAAGACACTGCTTCTCGTTATGAGGAAATTTTCCCTTTGCGAGAATCTTCGTCTCCATCAAGGGGAAGAAGTAAACTAGATCACTTAATAAGAAAGCAGATTATTAACTTCAAAGCGTTTGAAAGAACTGTAGTTCGGATAGACATAGGCAAGTTCGAAAACAAGTGGCAGTTCGAAAGCGCTCTGAAATCACTGGACAGCCGTTGGAGTGATATCGATAAGCTCCATTGGGAGATCGAAAGTGAGGACGGAGGCTGCGACAGCGCATACCAAGAAGATTTCTGCAAACACGAAAAAACGTACTGTGAGTTGATGGACAGCATCAATACCAAGATGTGGGCAGTAAAGCACCGCGAGAAGTCAGCTCCTCAGATAAATATTCCTGTTTTTAACGGGACCTACAACCATTGGGTCTCATTTAAAGATTTGTTTAGTGAGGCAATCGATAAGAACCCGGCAATGTCCAACGCGCAAAAGATGCAGTTCTTAAAGAGTAAGGTGACCGGAGAGGCGGAGCGTCTGATACATCATCTGCAGATTAGCTCCGATAATTATCATGTATGTTGGGAAATTTTAAACCACCGCTATGAGAACAAGAAGCTTATTTTTACGTCTCATGTCAACATACTTCTTGGGGTCCCAAGCATGACACAACAGTCGATGCCGACGATAAAAAAGTTGCATGATGTGACGAAAGAAACCCTTCATGCAGTTAAGAACTTGGGCGTCGACGTCGATTCGTGGGATCCACTTTTAGTTCATCTTTTAGCACAAAAATTGGATAACGAGACCTTCAAAGAGTATGTAGAGTCTGTGAAAATGCCCAGAGAGCTGCCCTCTTTACAGGAGTTCCTGGCATTCCTAGAGATGAAATTTACAGCTTTGGAGGTATCCCGTCGCAAGCAAGAGCCGGTCGCTAACCAAAAAGCTACGCCTCAATCGTCAAAATCAAATTACCATTACCATAAGAAAAGTTTTCAACAAAACCATTTAGTGAGCAAAGAAAGCTCAAGGCCTAGTTCAAACGCATTTCACGTATCTAGGTCTCCAACCTGCGGAGTGTGCAATGCTGAGCATGGATTATGGCAGTGCCCTGATTTTCACAAGATGACTAATGAGCAAAAATTAAATACAATCAAGCATTTAGATTATTGTAAAATTTGCATGTGTCATCACAAAAAACCGTGTCAATCGTCCAAACGGTGCCGGATTTGTTTAGGTCCACACAACAGTTTTTTACACGATGCCCTAGTTAATCAAGGTCCATCTCCGTCAGCAAGATCGAAGACGAACACGAGTGGCAAGGAAATGGTGTCAAGAACAACCAACGTGTCTTGGGATGAATCTTCTGAAATACTTCTCGCCACTGCCATAGTTAAAGTCATAGGGGTTGATGGCAGTCAGCATGAGATGAGAGCTCTAGTCGACCAAGGATCTCAAGTATCCTTGATCAGCGAAAAAGCGGCGCAAGTCCTAGGGTTGAAGAGAAACAGTTTTAAAGGTCAAATATTCGGTCTAGGACAGAAGCAAAATAACGCAAAGGGCACACTAGAATTATCGATCCAATCCTGCCACAGTGATTATTCCCTGAACATCAACGCTATCATCGTAAATAATTTGATGAAACAGCTACCAAGTAATTCGTTTATCATGCCGGAATCATGGCATCATATCCAGGGTATAAAATTGGCCGATCCAAAGTTCAATGTAAGCAGACCAGTAGATTTACTCTTCGGGGCCGATATATACAGCAAGATTATGTTAGGCGGCATTCTACGAGGAGATAAAGATGATCAACCATTGGCCCAACAGACACTATTAGGATGGCTGCTCTGTGGGTCCACAAAACCACAATACCATTGTAATGTCGTTCTCAATCACACTGAAGATTTATTGAAATATTGGGAAAATGAGGATATAAATCAACAGGTAGAGATGTCAAACGACGACCACGAGTGCCTACAGTATTTTTTAGAAACCACTAAGAGGGTTGAAGGAGGAAAATATGAAGTCCGACTACCATTTAAGCCCTCCATGAAAGAAAAGCTAGGTGTTACTAAGCCGCAAGCTTTGGCTCAATTCCGTAGTATGGAGAGAAAGCTAGAGAAGTGCGCTGAGTTAAAAGTGGATTACCAAAAATTCATGGATGAGTACATCAACCTGAACCACATGAAACCATTAACCAATAACCAGGTGGCTGGGTACTACTTGCCTCATCATGCAGTCACACGAACAGAGTCCACCACCACCAAACTGAGGGTTGTGTTCAACGCATCCGCTAAATCCTCTTCGGGCTACAGTCTTAATGATGTAATGTACAGGGGTCCAAATATACAAAAGGATCTTCAGGAACTTATCCTAAGATGGAGGCAATTTAAATACGTATACACTGCTGACATCGAAAAAATGTACCGCATGATAAGAGTCCACGAAGATGATCAGGACTATCAAAAAATTATATGGAGAGATTCAAACCAGCATATCCGAACTTATCAACTCGTCACGCTTACCTACGGAACCAAACCCGCGGGATTTCTAGCTATGATGTGCTTAAGACAGTTAGCGGCTGATGAAAGACAAAGTTTCCCCGACGCGGCAAAGGAGTTAGAGGAGTGCTTCTATATGGACGACTACTGTGGAGGGCACCATTCCATAGAAAAGGCGAACCAACTGAAGGCCGACCTCATTAAACTGCTAAGGCTAGGTGGATTCAATCTAAGAAAATGGGCCTCAAATAAACCAGAGCTCATGACAGATTTGGAAAAGGAACAATGCAACCAGTCTACGTACGAGTTCAAGCAAACCGATTCTACCAAAACGTTGGGACTCGGCTGGAACCCGCAAAAGGACAAGTTCACATTCAAGTCTACTATTGATCCGCAGTCGCCAATCATAGCCACAAAAAGATCCCTCCTATCCGACATTTCAAAATTATTCGATCCGTTAGGGTGGCTTACCCCCCTTAGCACTACGATGAAGACAATGTTCCAAAAAGTTTGGATGTCAAAGTTAGATTGGGATGCAAAACTACCAGAAGACATCAATTCCGAATGGACCAGTCTCAAGCAAGAGTTACCATTGATTAGCGATATCGAGATAAGTAGATGGCTGGGAATTGAAGAAACCCAAAATATAACATTATGTGGCTATTCCGATGCGAGCCTCAAAAGCTACTCTTGCGTTATCTATTGTAAGACAGTAAAGAACGGGAAAACCACCGTAAGGCTAGTCGCAGGAAAAGCCAGATTGGCGCCTCTAAACAAAAGTGTGTCTATACCAAGGCTGGAGTTGATGGGGGCACAGCTGTTAACCCAACTGATGCAGAAAGTCCAAAGCTGCTTAGCGGATTATCCGATTGATGTTCACTGCTGGACCGATTCGACCGCGGTGTTAGGATGGTTAAACGGAGATCCTGCTCGCTGGAAGCCATTTGTTGCTAATCGGGTAAAGTTCATCACCAAAACAATACCTGCGGACAGGTGGCGATATGTCAAAACCACAGATAATCCAGCTGATTGCGCAAGCCGCGGATTAACGGTCAAGCAGCTCAAAGATCACACATTGTGGTGGCACGGACCATCGTGGCTACCATCACATACCAATCAGAAAAATCAAACCATTTATGAAACCGAGCTAGAAATAAAAGCGTCGTTTTGCAATATAGTTACTCAAACGGATAACAATGGTGCAAGTGGTAGTGAAATAATAATTGATTTATTGCAAAAATATAGCTGCATAACAAAAATAATTCGCATTATCGCATGGATACTACGAGTGCCAGTTTGCAATAAACGAGGTTACCAAGGCTACCTAGATTCACATGAACTCAATCGCGCAAAAATGCTGATAGTCAAAAGCATACAGTCAGCTGAATTTTTTGATGAAATTAATTCTATAAATAAACGCGGAAATGTAGGTAATAAGAGCAGAATTCTTAATTTGAATCCCACTTTAGGCAAAGATGGGATACTACGCGTCGGAGGTCGATTAAGAAATGCTCATGTAAGTGAAGAGATGAAACATCCGATCATCTTGCCGCATAACCACCGCCTTACCACATTGATGATAGATCAAGCCCACAAATCATCCCTTCATGGAGGAACGCGTCTCACTTTGGCTACTCTCCGCCAGCAGTATTGGATTATCGGGGGATACAGTGCAACAAAAGCGCACGTGAGAAGATGCGTTATATACAAAAGGCAGGATCCTGGAAAGCAGAACCAGCTTATGGGAGATTTGCCGGAAGCCAGAGTTAATCCTGAACATGCATTTCATCACTGCGGGGTGGACTATACAGGGTTTGTCGAGGTGAAAGCAAACAAAGGGCGTGGGATCAAAACCACAAAGGGTTACATTACGGTGTTCGTGTGTATGGTTACAAAAGCCGTCCACCTAGAGCTTGTATCAGATATAAGCAGTGCAGTTTTTTTGGCAGCACTAACAAGAATGACAGCCAGGAGAGGAGTCCCACGTCATATTTACAGCGACAACGGAACCAATTTCGTTGGAGCAAACAGAATAATAAAGGAAGAGCACGACCAGCTGATGCAAGTGTTCAGCGAAAGTTGCCTGGTTGAAATAGCAGAAATGGGAATCCAGTGGCATTTCAATGTGCCTAGCTGGCCAAGTGCAGCCGGTCTGTGGGAACGAGCTGTTAGATCACTTAAGGGGCATCTTAGGAGGGTTGTAGGGCAGCAGAAACTAACCTTCGAGGAGTATACCACATTGTTGGCTAGGATAGAAACATGCCTCAACTCTCGCCCTCTATGTGCCTTGACAGAAGAACCGGACGACCTAGATTTTCTTACGCCAGCACACTTTCTATCAGGAAAACCAGGGACAGTGCTCATAGAAACAGAAAACGATGCCCGAACGAGATGGCATCTGATAAAGAAGTTGTTTCAAGATCTTTGGAAGAGATGGAAGGCTGAGTACTTAGTGCAGCTATCATCCAGAAATAAGTGGCGCAAACCACAGAAAAACATTAGCATCGGTGACTTGGTTGTGATCCATGACGACAATCTACCTCCAGGAAAGTGGGCTCTTGGTCGGGTTATAGACACGCACCCGGGGGATGAAGGTTTAGTCAGGGCTGTTTCGCTAAAAACAAAAAACGGGGTCATGAAACGGCCGATTGTGAAACTTTCTGTGTTGCCTCTTAACAACAATGACATACAAACAGAACCAGAACCAAAACCAAAACCAGAATCAAAACCAGAACCAAAACCAGAACCAAAACCAGAACCAAAACGTAAAAGTATAGCAAGATCCACAATGACGACCATCGCAACCACGCTTCTGTGTCTCACCTTGCTATTCACACCAGCTCAAAGTCTGCACGAAATAAAACAACTATCAACCAAACAAACTTTATATTTCGATCCTATATCAAAGTTACATCTAATCAGAGATAAATGGTCCATAGTTGTATACTACGATATGGGACCATACTGGGGAGGCATAAAAACATACAAGCAAATGATGAATTATACAGAAAAACTATGCCAAGTGATTGAAAAAACATCGCAGTGTAATAATATCCTCCAGCAGGCGAACCATGATTTCCAAGAAATGACTTACTACAACGAACTTTTGCTGACACAGCGTTTCAGCGTCCACGCTAGACGGCGGCGGCGTCGCGACACGGCCCAGACAGCGAGGCGCCTCCCGCGGGGAATTATTAATGCTGTTGGCTATCTAGCGAATGATTTGTTTGGAGTTTTAGACTCACGCTTTGCGGAGCAGTATATCAAGGATATTGATATCTTAAAAACTAATGAAAAGCATCTGTCAAACCTGTGGAAAAATCAGACCTCCATAATTGAAGCGGAGTTTAATCTAATGAAGAAGATGGAGACAACTGTAGCGCAACAAAATCAAGAAGCAAACAGAAAACTTCTGGTCTTCCAAAACAATGCCAATGTCGTTCAACGTGAAATTCAAAACATATCGTACATTCAAGACTTCACGTTGTCAGCAATGGCCGCAAATAATCTTCTTCTCGCGCTCAAACGACTACCAGATACTCTGCTGGACACCATCGCTGATATCTATCACGGGCAAATAAGCTTGCATCTGCTAACACCAGCACAACTCAAACGCGAGTTACAAACAATATACGGCAAGATGCCAAGCGAACTCACACTACCAATAAGCGATATAGATACAGATTTTCCCTATATCTACAAAACATTGAAGGTCAAGGCTAGGGCTACCAAAAGGTACGTACTTATCGAAGTCACCTTCCCGCTTATAGGTAGAGAAAGCTTTCAATTATACAAGCTGCTACCTATACCCCAACAAACAAATACCAACATGATCAGAATAATACCAGCATCTGAATACGTAGCGGTAAATCTGCAAAAAGATTCATATTTTTACGTCGCTCCAAACGAGATACTAGGGTGCTTACAGCATGAATCCGCATATCTTTGTCAGCTGGCAAAACCTATCTTTACCATTAAAAATGACGAAAGTTTTTGTGTAATGGACAAATCGAGCAATAAGTGCACAGTAGAGGAACTGACCTGCACCAACATATGGGCAGAGTTACACTTGCACCAGCACTTATTCTTTTGTTGCGATAAATGCACAATCAAAATAATATGTGGGGATCAAATTACACTACAGCAGCTAGAACGAAGTGGGGTCATTGCCACAAGTGAAGATTGCTTAATCAAGGGCAATGATTTCTTGTTATACTCGATCCGCCACCACTCATACCAGAAAACCCTTACACCATCCATCTTCATGCCCGAACTGGATCAGATAAATCATATTATCAACGTGAAAATCCCCAATGACACATCAACCAAAGTAAGCGAGGGATTAAACATATCAATGGCCAGTTTAGGAAGCGCCATAGAAAAGCTGAAACAGAGCAACGCAGATATAGAAGACATATCCGCTCATGACATCCACCACTACGCACTCGGCTATCTAACGCTAGCGGGGGTAATGTGCATGGGTGCAGCCTGGATATGGAGGAGCGGTCGGTGCCGTCGGCAACGGGTTCCTGCCTACGAGCATCGCGGCGAGGGTCACCGCCGACAGGAGTCTGCGGCGACCCCGCCGTCTCCAAGACCCCGGCGTCGAAGCGAATGTCCCCAACGACAGGAGGCTGTCGGGACAACCGCGCCGCCGGGGTCCACCAGTGCCCACAGTGAAGTGTTAAGTGCAAGTGAACTTAACCATAAAAGTGAGTGTTCGCTTCACAATTATGCCAATCGTTGGCCTAGTGTAGGTTATAGTGCAAGAAAACAAGGCAAAATGGACACGGGCATGGACCACAATAATGACGGTTTTACTTTAGAGGAGATAAGTCATAATTAATTAGTAACATAGGCATATAAAGACTTTAATTTTATTTCATAACCATATTGTTTATTCATAATGTCTGTGTTTTATAAGTTATGTTAAGGTTGAACTGTTATACCATAAATTTAAGAAAATTACCATGTTTTGTAAGTAAGGTATTCATCATTCACCAGATGTTAACTCCATCCCACATCTCATTTCGGTCTCGGGAGTATGTTCAAGATATTTGAACACGCAGCAAAACGCATAGTGCATTGTAAGCGTTCACAATGGCAGTTTGCTGCGAATCAAGTAAATCTAAATCAGTTCGCGTCTTACCATCAACCAGAGCGGCTCATAACCATAATTCATTTAGCAGTAATAATTATTTAGAGTGTTAGTGCTAAGTGAATCAAACCAATATAATTTGTCAAAATAACCAGACTTTTATATACTTACCTATTTATTAAAGTCAAGGGATTTGTAGGGGTCTCGCCGACCATAACATCGAGAAGCTAAAATCATGCATAATTGACTTCATTTTAGTGTAGGAAGTACAAATAGGATAATCAAACCAAACAACACAAATAATTACGAAGCTGTTTATCCTGTTATTCAAACAATCCCTTTTTTGCTCCATCGGAACCTGTTAGCTGGCTGCAAGTACAAGGATCAATGACATTTGTAACAAAAAAACTTGTACAATATTCTGTTGGAACTACTTAAACGACCTAGGCCATAAAACCATACTACTATATTGTGTTGTAAGTATTTTCTGCTGTTTTTTTTTAAATTGTTGTTATTATATTACACATTTTACTTCAGGTACAAAGTCATTGGATACAAGGCTTTCTTTTTGGTCTTAACCATCACCTACCGCAGCATTAGTGAAAGATAAAAGTCCTAATAACGTGAACAATGAAAGACCAGCTCCGTAAATTGGTATACCTTGGGATCTCTGTGATATCTTGCTCTATCTTAGCTCCCTTTCTACCCAGGCCTTGAGATCAAACCCAAAAAGAATATTATTGACACTCCAGATCAGTCCCCTCATTCACTATAACCAATCGTGTCTTAACGCGCCCGCGTTACGATATGTCAATACGATGATTCCATGCATATATCGTAACGCAGGCGCGTTGAGACATGGTTGGTAATAGTGAATAAGGGCTCTGAATAATGAGTTTGTACGTCTATACGTTCTGAACAATTATAACAGGGCCAGAAGACAGACTACTTGCTTTACCATCTATTCGCGCTTCGAACCCTCTCCGCTCAACGGACTATTATAGAGACTACGAGACTATAGACCAGACTACGATATATTTGCCGATGAATGGATGGTATTACTATCATTATGTTTGCTTTACCTGTGAGGGCCTAGAATGATTAATGAACTAGTCCTATAGTAAATTTTAAAACACGGGTTTTACTCACGTACCACCGGTAGCACCACCGGTAGTGTTAGACACGAAACCAAACTAGAGGGCTGCGCGCGCCGCGATCGCAACCTACCCGGCGAGTCACACTCACCCTGATGATGATTCACCTGTTGAATCGAAACCGGTGGTGCCTACATCAACATAATCGTATACGTGAGTAAAACCCGTGTTTTAAAATGTATAGTACCACTCACGCAAGTTTTGATAGTTGTATTGAAAATTATTTGGATCTTTTTTTTTAATTCGGTTTTAATTTTTATTTTAGTTGTTATAAGATCGTTTTTTTTTTTTTACTAAATTAACTTTTGTGACTTTGTTTATAGCTATTGTTTAAATATTAAGGTATGTTACAATTGTAAAATTAATCAGTGTAATTGGTGTTTGCATCATTTTTAATTTAATTTGAAATGAAAATGCCTTGTCAGCTTGTCAGTCAAAAAAACATTTTTATACTGCGGACCTATTCGAACAAAAATATTTAAGTATACATTTTGAAAGGTTCCATAACGTAAATAATAAATATAACAGGTACATCACATCGATCAATGCGCAAAATAAATGATTTTTGGGTTATCAAATTAATGCTTGATGACATTGGTACCCAAGCTAGGACAACCTGTATGATGGCGTACCAATGCCCTCCGCCGCCCCGGAGGTATTCCTCGTAGCGCACCCAGATAGCGCACCCGTTTTGGTGCGCTTCATTCAGTAGCTGTAAATGTTAAGTTTTTACAGCCTATAGGCTAATAATTAGATGAAAACCACCCCATCACTAGATCCTACATCATCATTGGTGCGCAATGAGTAATATAAAGATACTATAGAACTATATATAGAGACTTTAGATATAGTACTTTTATACCTACTGAATGAAGCGTGGAAGTACTTTGGTACGCTTTATCTTGGTACGCAATTAGTAAGAAAAAGATACTATAGAACTATATATAGAGACTTTAGATATAGAACTTTTATACCTACTGAATGAAGCGTGGAAGTAGTTAGGTGCGCTTTATCTTTGTACGCTTCATCTGGGAGCGCTACGAGGAAAGCCTCCGCCGCCGGGCTGAAGAGGTGTAGGCAGGTATATCAAAATATTTAACCACCTATTTGGTCTAGTGTTCGCCTTCCTATGTCAGATACAGAGGTCCCGGGTTCGATCCCCAGGGGGAGTGTAATATTTTGCTTGATTTGGTTGGTAGTAGGAGTTTGTTTAAGTCCGCCCGGCTAGCTACCACCATCTTACCTTATTCTGTCTTGGTAAATTAAACAGATGACAGATGACAGATGATGGTAATCATTTTGCTGTGTTAAACATGTTTTTTTATATAGTCTAACATCTCTGTTTTATCACGCTAAGCAGGCAAATTGGTTCGCAGTAACGATGTTAGGTAATACACAGAAACAAGCTGCTGCACTTGTAATTAAACGTTCCCATATTCCTTTAGGGCAAAACATTTTTTCTGGAGGATGCCCTATCCAACAATGAATGTTGATGGGATGATGATGATGCTTAACATAATAAGGGTAACGGCTTTAAATAACTCCTTGTATGGCGTGTAAAGGAATGAGGTCCAGACCTGACATTCTTGAGTAGATGAATATAAGTGTGGGCGGTTTTCTTAAAAACACAGTCCACTTAGATCCTCTCATCAGAAGAACATTGACAAAGTTATCATGGTAAGTTGAAAAACCTGTTTATTTTATATTTTAAATCATTTATATTGCCACAAGAACACAGATAATCTTAATGGTGTTGCGCACGTGTTCGTATGTTTTGTTCATTGTAAATTATTACAGATGATCTTTGATATAGCTAAACTCGCAAATTGCAATAGCCTACTATAACCAAGAATAAGCAAAATACCCTTTAGTGTATTTTTTTATAGTACGACGAGGAAGCGTTTGGCCTTCATCTTACCTGGTATCAAGTTATGTGGAAACGCACTTCACTCGAAATCCTCAACAGTCTGAGGAACTGGTGATTTTAACTCTAAATTAGAATTATTATTACAGCGGGCTTGTACAGGCGGACAAGAAGAAAGTCCTATTACCAACCAAACATAAATTAAATATGGATTTATTATTTATTAAATTGGGAAGAATTTGTTTATATCTGTATATTTCAAATTGGAATAGGTTGGCTCAAAAATTAAGTTATTTATTTCCTGAGAGATCTTTCGAAATACCTTAATATCATAACACTATTTACTCCTTTTAGATACTCATACATATTGCAATATGACATGTTTAGTTTTTTTTCCCTTGTTATCAGGTAGGTACTTGAGGTACATAATAAATTTATGTCAATTAATTTACATTCTCTGTATTTATACGTTTTAATCAAACATTTTTTATGTGATATTATAATAGCTTTGACATATTTTAGGGTGAGACTTGCGTTGTATATTTTTTAGTTTATATTCTAGGTTTTATGATGATGATCAATGCAGGTATTCTGTTATAAATGTTTATATGAAAACCTGTTTCACTATGGCCTTGAAATATACCTATCCGTTCAAAACTTGTTTGCTTGCAGGTAAAAGGTGGATTCTATTACTGTGGATCTTTAATTTTAATGGCTATTTTCACGGTTACAACGTATTGCCTTGAAGAGCAAATAAAAAAATTTGAATTCAACACAAATGGCTTGGGTACATACAGTTTCGAGTAAGTATGAATGTTCAATAAAAAAATCTATACAAGAAATTAGTTTAAGCGTTCCCGGGTTTCTTTCTCCAGGGGGATACGATATTGTACTAGGTTTGGTAGTTTGTAGGACTTTGTTCAAGTCCACCTAGCTAGCTACCACCATCTTACCTAAGTCTGTCGCTATACAATTCAAAACTGTTGTGTTCCGGCATTTAAAGGTAAGATAGCCAGTTCTTCAGGCTGATGATAATTGCGGGTGAAGTGCGCATCCACCTTCATCCTTATCATAATATGAAACCAGTTGAGATGAAAGCCAAATGCTTCCCCGTCAAACAATAAAAAAAAATACCCAATGCTTATTCCTGTTATTTTTCTAGGTACGAAACAGCAAGTGGCACGTATAGAAGAGAAGATGGCGGCATTTTATGGAAGCCGGACGGTAACTCTCTAGTAGTCCGAGGAGAGTATGGATACATAGATCCAAGTGGCAGGGCCTTCTCCGTAAAGTACATCGCCGATTCCAACGGCTATCATCCAATATTCGATAAAAGTGATGTTAGGTTCAACGATCGACGGATCATATGAATATAAACCAGTAGCAAACGATCGCCGATTAAATTGCAAATTTTAATAGTTATTTGAGTTTTATTGATGTTTTGTGGAATACATTTCCACAATCCTAACAGTGTGTCCGAAAATTTAGAGTAGCTATGTATAATAATAAATAAATATTACAGGACATTAATTTTACATAGCGCTATCTAGCCCCAAACTAAGCTTAGCTTGTAACATGGGAACTAGATTACGTTTAAAAAAAACATTTTGCATCGGTCTATGTGTCTTTCCGTCTCAAGCCGCGCGGATCAACTGAACAGGTCGATACAGGTTTGCAAAACTTGTGCCGTGCGCGGCCGCGTGGAAGCGCGCGGTTCAAGATCTTGCGCGCGGGTCGGAGCGCGCCGCGCGTTGGCGTGCGGTACCGCGCGGTAATGTAGACGATGATTACCGTTTATATTGATCTTGTACCGCGCGGTCATCTGAACTTAGCCTAAGTGTTGCCACGCGGTGCGTTACGCCGCCGTTGAATATCATCTGCGGTGTCTAGCATACAAAATTCCATGGGTATGAAATGAAATGAACATTTGAAACGAAAATGTATTTGATAATAACAAACATTACATTTAAATTATACAAAGTAGTGATGTTCCTGGTAATACAATTAATCCTTAATGAGCGTGTCTTGGGCACGATTCCGTCTGGTACTGGTCTGGAACTGTTGAGTTATAGCTATAGGCCGTTTGTAACAGTCCTTAGGTAATCTGACTGATAAATTCGTACATAGTCAGATTAATTGTACTTTTTATTGAATAAATTATTAATCCTTGATGGTGACATTGGTACCCAACAACACTGGACAACCTGTGTGATGGCGTAGCAATGCCCTCCGCCGGGTGAAGAGATGTATGTATATAAAAATAATAACTGTGTAACAAAATATTTAAATTAAATTAATGTAAACTTAGCTCTAAGGCAGCGATACAACTTAAACCAAAAAATTATACACACCAACCGCATATTATATATTTTTCTAAGTTCTTAAAAAGTATTTTCATGCGTGCATGTGTATTTAAATTTAAATAGTAACGTCTGAATTAGTTAGCTTGGCTACTTATGTGATGGAATGAAGATGTTTTTTTTTTACATTATTAAGTTTAGAACAGTAGTTATATAAATAAAGAAAAAATCAACAATAGAAGCAAAGGGTATGCTGCAGCGCTGCAAATTAAGTATGATAATTAATGGGTTTGGACCAGGACCGTTTGAACCCGACAGCTCATAAAATAGCCAACATCAGAAATAATTATATTAAAAAAAATGGTTTCGACTCCACTAAAATCTTGAAAGTAATTCTATGGGTATGTCCACATATTTTTTATTTAATTTAAACACAACTAAAAAGGTCATTAGTGTCCAGCCGGAATCTTAACTTGTGACCAGGTGAGATGAAGGCCAAGCCCTTCCCTATCATAAAATAAAAAAATAAAACAAATTTCACACCTATTTCTACCGATAAAAAAAATTGTATGTCATTTTGCAAATTGTTCAAGAACTTGTGGAAAAAACGGTGGTCATGCAAAGAAAAAAAAATGTAGGCATGAGAATCTCCTAATGTAGGAATGAGAAATTTTTAACCAACTTCAAGGATGAAGTTGGTTAAAAATTAAGTCCCCTATGATGTAAAACCAACTTACTTAAGTTGTCAACAATAAATATTTCATTGCCCAGTGGTTTACCTTCACCCATACCAGCAAGCGTATTCTAATAACCTACCTATCACATAAACTGATATAAAGATCGAATGTCACAGTATTAGGTTATTTTCTTGTCACCTCTCAAAGCCTAAGGATTTCATAGAAAATGAAATTGGTATGTCGTTTGCATTCAGTTTTATTTACAACGTGATCGTGTAGTTAATAATAATTAACTGTTGACTTCTCCAATGAATTAGATACGAGTAGTTTAGTGGTTTGAAATATTATGGCAGGAAAAAAAACGATATAATGTTGGAAATGTGAATATTGTGTCATTGTGTCCGTGTCTTTTTTTTTGCACGACGGAGAAGCGCTTGGCCTTCTTATCACCTGGTTACAAGTTATGATAAGGGCAAAGGAAGCGCACTACACTCAGAAGAAAGCTGTCTGAAGAACTGTCTATCTTAAGTCTAAATGTCAGAACATAACAATTTGAAATTGTTCTTATCGCGACAGACTTAGGTAAGATGGTGGTAGCTCGCCAGTCGGAATAAAACAAATGCCTATCACCAACCAAACCGAGCAAAATATTGTGCTCCCCTGGGATCTAACCTGGGACCTCTGGATCTGACACCGGTAGGTGAACTACAAGACCACAGAGTCGGTTAAATTATGTGATTAAAAACTTTGTGAGATAGCCCAGCCCCCAGATTCGATGACGTTGCATGTGTCTAATTATTTTTCTTGCTGGTTGAAGTAACTGACACATTGGTGCCTTAAAAGGTGTTACTTTAATTGCGATATATTTAGTGTTCCTTGTGATTCTTATGAATGAGCAGACGAGTGGATTACTAAGCGAAATGCAGCATATTTTTTAATCTCTTTAATTTATTCTCATTTTAAATTAGGGATTACTTTCAGATAGTTGCTCTCTGTCTTGTCGCCGTAGTAGTCGCTGCCCCCCGTCCCAGGGCCAGTTACTCCAGCAACGATGTCCAGATCACAAAATATGAAAATGACAACCTAGGTAATGGCAGATATCGTTACATGTAAGTAAAAGTGTCGTGCACTTTTGATATAGACTCCTTTTATGCAATACAGCAAGCCACATAGCTCAGTTGGTCGTAACTCTACCTTCTGCGCTGTAGGTTTTGGGTTCGATTCCCACCCAGGACAAACATTTGTGCGAGCATGAATGCAGATGTTTGTTCTGCGTTTGGGTGTTGTATTGTATGATACGTATGTATTAGTATTATATCCGTAATCTAGTTCCCATATCACAAGCTATGCTTAGTTTGGGGCTCTAGAATGCGCTGTGTGAAATGAACGTCCTGTAATATTTATATGCTGAGGTGACTCTGGCAAAGTATTCAGGCTTATAACTATACTTCTATAGATCTCGTTAGAAGAAATTATAGGATTGAAACAGGTTATATATGCAGCATCCACATGAATACTAAATTACAAAAAGGTGATCTCCAATCTGCAATTCCAATCAACAATTTAACTCGAAGAGACCTTTTAGAATTGGTATTGTGGCGACAGAATTAGGTAAGATGGTGGTAGCTAGCCCGGCAGGCTTAACTTTGTTTATGTCTCCTACCACCAACCAAACCGAGCACAATATTGTACCCCTGGGTATCAAACCTAGATTTGAAATCGGTGGGTTGAACCACTAGAAAATACGTACACACGTTAATGTATGATTTACGTATAGTTAATTTAGCTAGACTCTAATTAATATGTGCACCACCAACCACCTCTTTAGCCATGAAGTCCTCTCCATCCAAAGGTTGTCTGGAAGAAATCGCTTCTTAGCGATAAGACCGCCCATTGTAAATTTATTTTTAAGCTATCCAGTTTTTATTTTTAAGGTGTGCAATAAAGTATTTTTCATTCATTCATTTCATTTTTTCATTCATTCATTCATTCACTAGACCACAGAGGCGGTTATGTACAAGTATTTTAAATTGATTTTAGTTGGGAACAGACTGACGGCCAGAAAGCCGAACAAACTGGCGAGTTGCAGAACGAAGGTCGGGAAGATGAAGCTCTCAGTGTGACTGGCTCTTTCTCCTGGGTGGGACCAGATGGCGTCACCTACATCGTGAGGTACACATCCGGAGTGCAAGGATACAAGCCCGAGATCGAGCAAGGTCCTGGGGGTGGAGTGCCTCCCGCGGTTCTTGCCTCTCTTCTTGGATAGTTTTGCTTGTCAATTGAAATTAATCAAAATGTTTACGGTGTAAGTGTAATTATTATTATTAGTTTTTGTATATGGGAATCAAACTAAAAATCAGAGGCTAAAAACTTATATGTACTCTTAATACATACATTATCAATGTACTACTGCTAGTCCCACAAAATGTGGTCCAACATTAAAACATTTTTGTTACAATTTTTATTTAATTTTACCTGTTTTTCTACTATTAAGCTAAGGTCTTATTATAATTATATACAGAATTAGGGAATAATCATTGCAGGTTTTTTGTGGATATCCATCGTTAGTTAAATGTCTAGCCGTCACTTTCACTTCGAACTTTAAAATACCTTTCAGTATACCCCGGGCAACGTAATCGCTGACTTTTGTTACCGCTTTCGTCTGAATAATTTCAAAGTTGGTGGTAGGACCGGTAGAGCAGGTCACTAGTCAGGCCTTAAACCACCCTTCTTCCGATCTCTGGCACCAAACTGTTTGCTATGTTCCGTGGGTGCGCGATAGACTCAGTGCCTCCTAACATTATACAACTAAGTCATGTTACGATTATATCTTGCTCCCTGGCAAGCTAAGAAACGGACCTCAAAAGCATAAGCCAAGGCAATTTGATAGAAATATAGTGAAATAGGCTGTGCTCTACCGTTATCTAGTGAAATTATTCAAAGTTTGCTAAAATAATGAGATGAATTTGTAACGAGTTATTAGAATTGAAATAAATAAAGGCGAAATAAAACTGCACGTAAACGTGAACAGTAAACATTATTCATATCAATAAAAAACAGTGTCATCCTATGATTTAAAAAAACGATTTATTAGCTGTCGGTCCAATAAGCAGCTCGTCCAAATGGAATTTAAATTCGCATTTGGTCCAACACGTATTTGGTCCAACACTCACTTCGTCCAACAGGCATATCGACCAACACAAATTACGTCAACACGCATTTAGTCAAACACGTATTTGGCCCAATAAACATTTCGCCCAACATATATTTCGTTCTGTACAAACTATTGGGATGAACACAAAATATTTTACCATAGTCCTTCAGCCCCCATTTCATAAAAGTATATACGAAATATAACATACAAAATATTCTATACAATACTATCGCATCAATATACGTGAGAGTATCTTTTCCACTTCTATTATCAAAAAGAGACTTACTTACTATACTACTTATTACTACACGCTAATATTGATACGACTGTATTTTGTTGGGATATGTTTTATATTCTATTTAATCTATATATTTGGTCGGTATTTTTGCTATTACTATCGGTGCTATTACTGAAAATATGCAAAAAATACCGTTGCTCCCCAGGGGACCCCTTGCACTTGTGTGTGTTGATATAGGTATAGCCTAGGGCTATACTTATAGTCTGCGATATCGTAACGTTTGAGCAATACAGTTATTAAGTAAGGTAATATTGGTTAGTCAGTTGTAATGTAGTCACTACATGGATGAACTGAACAATGACGAATCTCAAAATGGACGGACTGCGTTATTACGAACCTCAAAATGGACGAATCAAATTCTGGTCGAACTGAGGAGTAGACGAACGGCAAAATGCGAGGTTGACGAACTGCTTATTGGACCGACAGGTAACAAATCAAAAGAAGTGCTAAATCTAGCTTGTTTCATATTAAACACACTGCTAACTTATTGTCTTCAACTGGTAGATATCTGGGAGATATCTGGTAGACTCTGATTAAGATTGAATGATTTCAATGATATATTATGAGCACTGCAAATACTTATTTGGAATCAGCTCCCAGCGTCTGTACTTCCGATGAAGGACTTCAAGAAGAGAGTTAATAGGCATCTTAAAAACTAAAGCAACTCAGGAAACTAAATAAATACTGCATTTCCGCATTGGACTTTAAATTTATTTCACAGATAGCCTGCAATGGAAAAAGCTGTTATCAAAACACACCAAAATGCCATTAACGATATCAAGCATTCACATAACGGAGGTTTTGAAATATGTTTCTCCAATCCATTATTTGGGTTGCAATGAATGTGAGGCAAGCCTCCACAATTTTTATTATTTAATTCTGATATAGCAGCGGATTCTATTAAAAAATATGGATTATAGGTAAAGAGGTAGAAATAGGTTGGAGTCGATTTACGTTTTTTATACCGATAGCTTAAGAAAAACATCAGAAAGTCAGAATCATTCATTCATTAATTGTCAGAAAGCTCTATACTGTTTATTTTTATCCATGTTTCATTGAATAAAATATTTCTCATTGCAAAGTAGTGAATGAGTTATTTTACTGATAGTATTTTAAATACATAATTTTGCGATAAGTTCACAAAATTTCAAACTATAATATTATGTCGGTCTCAATTTCCATCACGTTTATTTCTTGAGAAATTCTGTACGTTTTCTATAAAATTTAATCATATAAAAGTACCATTGTAGAATTTTACGATTATTATATTTCATTGGTAAGTTACAGGTTGCTAGCTACATAGTAGAGTCAAGTCCAGTAGGTGCCATTACAGTGTGTAATGTCAAAACTTGCGACACACTTGTTCGTTTACTTTGTAAGTACCTCCGCTAAACAGCTTAGCATAATTAGATATGTCTATTTATTGAAATTGAGTTACTTAAACCCACACATGTCACAGGTATTTCAACATTTCACGGGAAACAGTTATGGAGTAATTTATACATAGTAAGTAGATTTCGGAAAAATACAAACATAAGGTAATAAATAACTAAAGCCTTGCTTGGTTCTACTAAAAAAATGTCACAATCACAACGTAACATAATCAACAGAAAAGCAAAGGCTTCCCTCCATTACAAAGGCCTACTTTATACATCATAAAGCAGATTGATTTCGACAACTAGCCACTAGCAACTAGAGTAATGTTAATGAATACCTATCCTTTTTATTTTTATTTCACTTCGAGGAAGTGCTTGAACTTCATCTAACCTGTTTTTTTCAAGCTATGATAAGGCCGAAGGTGGAAGCGTACTTCTCCCGGAATCCTCAACAAACTGAGGAGTGAGGAGACAACTTTACCTCTAAATGCCGAAACACAACAATTTTAGAATTGTTGTTATGGCGGCAGAATTAGGTAAGACGGTGGTAGTTAGACAGGCGGACTCAAAATCCTACCCAAAATCAACCCAAGCTCTAGATTTGAACCACTAGACCACGGAGGCGGTTAAAATAAATCATAGCGACATTTTTACTAGTTTTTTACGTGAGTTGGTCAAATGTTTAGCTATCACCAATAAATAAAAATGGTTGGTTACTATAACCGTTTCTATGTTTAACGATTATATGTTTTGCATCTTTTAGCGAGGATGTCGAATTAAGAAGAATATTTCCGAATGAATTCCCTCAGGATACAATCAGAACAAGTGGTTCATTGGACCCCGAAGTAAGATCTTCAAGAACATTTTTTTCCTTCGTAATGAGTTGAAAAGTCAAATCATGCTAAACCGCCTCTGTGGTCTAGTGGCTTCAACCCACCGATTTCAGATCCAGAGGTCCCGGGTTCGATCCCCATGGGAGTACAATATATTGTGCTAGGTTTGGTTGGTGGTAGGACTTTGCTGAAGTCCGCCTGGCTAGCTACCACCCTCTTACCTAATTCTGTCGCCATAATAACAATTCTAAAAAATGTTTGCCTTCCGGCATTCAGAGGTAAGATAACCAGTTCCTCAGTTTGTTGAGGATTCCGGATGAAGTTCACCTCCACCTTCGACCTTATCTCAACTTGTTACCAGGTGATATGAAGGCCAAGCGCTTCCCCGTCGTACAATGAAAAAAAAACATGTGTACTTTGAAAAAATCATTTTTTTTACTTCAGCATCTAGGCCGATATGCGGAGTTGAAGAGTTATTTTATAAATCCGAAATCACAATTGAACAGCCACTTTGAAGAACTTACTTGCTACAATGAAGGTGGAAAAAAGGTAAACAGCTGGCCTAAGTCTGTTTCATTTTTATTTCAATCAAAATGGCTGCTTTTTTTTCTGATCAATTTTTCGATTTCATCGTCGTTTCCAATCAGGCGAGATTGTGGTAAAAAAAAGAGAAGTCAAAGAAAGAAGCCGCAATTTTTATTTAAACTGAATAAATAAACCCAAATAAAACAGAGTTTGGTACCAGGCCAGCAGATTTCATTGTAAGTCGAGATAGGGGCGGGGATCATTATTTACTACCGTATCCGCCATGCGTATCAATATTATACTGACTGCTTTATTATAAGTTTGATAACTTACTTGAGGTTAAAAGACAACTTATGGAAAAGCTTGTTCCATTGAAAACCTCACACGAACCTCACTGAAATATCAAGTTATTCTGTACAGGCGTTGCACATTGACCTTTAGCTGTGACTAGTTACCATTACCATCGATTCCCGAGAAATGGTCATATGATTACAAAACCGTATGTGTACCATATAGACTAGCCAAGAGCGAGTCGGGTACGCACACCGAAGGTTCCGACCCACATTTCGAGGAAAAATATATGCGAGTTTTTAGCTTTTCCTCCTGGACCAGTCGTATAGGTCCAACTCATGCTTGGCCGGTTTTTAGTAATTGTTCTTATACATCCTGGTAAGGAATATCATGATACTGAGTTTAAACTTTGTAAGTATTACTGTTTTTACTATAGAGCTTAAATAAAAACATTTAGAAAGTACCTTTCTTGTATGATATCACTGAAAATTTCAATTAGCCACCAAATACTAATCAAAAGATACAATACAATCTCAAGGTAGGGCAGACAGTCAGACAGACAGCGTAGGCTTAGTAATAGAGTCCCGTCGACCCTTAAGGTACGGAATCCTAAAAGCGTTTTAGATTTAAATGCCAACAGCCTATAATTATTTTTGTATGGATTATTTTCAGATGTGTAAAGTGGACGTAGAGCGCTATGCCCCCGAAGAGAACACCTATTTGATGTCGCCTAGTAACAATAGCCACACGGATCGTAGAAGGGTGTACTGCTTCATGCTACTTTGTTTCACTGAAGATGAACTGGACAGAGTGGTTGTATCCTTCTAAAAACACCAAAACAAATAAAATAAATCACGAGCACAAGAAAAATATTTTTTTAATTAAAGATAGACACTGAAAACAAAATCGAAAAAAAAATAATAAAAATCGAGAAAAAATTGACAAAAGATCGTATGTCAAAACCAAGACCATGTAATTACCTGAACAAAAAGGAGGGTTATGATTTTGATCGGTATGTATGAAAGTATGTTCCTCTGTTCCGCCTCGGAAGGTAGACCTATACCTACTTCTACATACAGCTTTTCTCAAGCAAGGCATGCATCAAATAGCGTGAAGTTATTGCAAGAGCTTGTTATACAATCACGCCAATAAAATATCACATTCAATAGAAACAAACGATAGCAAGTAAAATTAACTACCTTATTGATAAACACGCTATAGCGTCGATAGTATCTGTCAGACTCCAGTTAGAACAAACAATACACACGATTGTAAATAAGGTGGCTAGAGATACCAAAACATCGCTAAATTAGGGTCGGTCAATTGGTGTGTTGCGATTGTATCCTTCACGCCTGTACGATATATTACAATAGGTTACATAACACACAAATCTTTGATTTGTTTTTTCACTGGTGCGTTCGTGAGATACGATTGATCGATAAGGTAGAGAAAGAACGATTTGTTCCCATGAGCAATAAAGTTTAGCTCAAAACGATTTATCACAAACCGGTGATTGGCAACAATCGCAATCCTAAAAATGACATTTGAGATGCTTCTAGCCTAGATAGGTACGCGAGATCTTATCGGTTATTTGGTATTTGTAAGCCTTTGATCTTCTCCAATAACTACAACTACAGCAAATTGAACGCGAGGATAACTAAGACGGCCCGACTAATAGTAACTATAGGCAGTATCACTTGCATTTATCATATTAATAACCGAAAATACATGTTGTCCATTTAAACTCGGATCTCTCCTGCCTACCCCACAGAAAAACAAAGTGCTATTTACATCACAGCCGTAATACATACGAAAACGTCTCTTTATTGCAAATGTCCGAAAGTCTGAACCGATTTAAATGAGATTTTCAAAAATAGGTTGTCTAATATTTGGGCTGACATGTTGCGTTTAATTTATCAAAATACAATCATAGTGGTTAATATTATTCAACTCAACACTACTTTTTTAGGTAGGTACATATTTTTTTCGAAAAGCCAATCGAGAAACCTTTCCAAAACCTGCATCCAAAACCATATTTAAATCGATGAAGCCGTTCTAGAAATACTGGAGCACAAACAAAGAGACTCTCAGCTGCATGTCTTTAGTGAAAAGCACCAATTTTTAGTCCGATACATATTAAAATAATGATAAAAATATTGTTTTTTTTCTCACAAATAGGTAGGTACTAAGTGATACAAGATAAACAGGTTATAAAAAAGCATATTAGTGACCTGTTTTGTGAGAGTCTGGTGCCTGAAATAGGCTTTTTTTTTAAACCTGTAGTACAGGTCATCAGGGCTCCACTAACGGATTATACATACTTTCCACAAAACAGATGAGAAAATACTGAAACAATTTATAATTCAGAGCTTGAAAAAAGTTAAGTATGTGTGTTGTGTGTTGGTGCAGTGAAAGACGACTAAAAATGTACCATATTTAATGTACCTACAACAACAGCTTTTCTACAATTTTATTTGAAGTATAAATCATTTATTTAAACATTTATGTGTCCAAGTGAGTAGGTATAGGCCTGCCTTCCAATCCAGAGGTTATGGGTTCAAATCCAGTCGCGCACCAATGGACTAATAGACTTTTCGGATGTTTATGTGTCCTTGAACCAGATGTAGACGTGCTTCTAACTACCTCTAGTAGGTGATCCTAATAAGATTCACGCTCTGAGTAACGATCTGAGCCCTTATTCTGTATGACCAATCGTGTCTTAACGCGCCCGCGTTACGATATGTTATTACGATGATTCCATGCAGATATCGTAACGCGGGCGCGTTAAGACACGATTGGTCATACAGAATAAGGGATCAGAGGTGAATCCTCGAAGGGGAAGGGGACTGTAACATATAACGTAGTGGTATGGTAATCTGTGATTAAACGTAAACCGCCTTTAAAAACGTTAATTCCCCAAAAATATCGGAGCATGACTGATAGACAGATTTTCACTGATTTGATTAAATTATAATCGGTAGCTCATAGGTGAGGAATACACGCCAACGTAAATGATGTATACATTAAAGCATTAGAAATCTCAAATACATAAATAGACTCACGATTTTATCCCCTTCGAGGATCCTTTGATCACTACTTAGAGCGTGAATATTATTTGGATCACCTACTTAGGGGGTATAACATTGTATACATCAGTAAGGGCTGGTGTGGCGGCTGATTCGGCCGAGGATCACAAAAAGGCGCAAATATAGTGATCTCGACTGAGCTTACCTATTTGAGCCTTTTGGACTCGAGACCTTGGGTCCGTGGGGAGCCGGTGCCCTTCGGGTTTTCAAAAATCTTACGGGGCTTTTGATTGAGGCGCCACATGACCCAAGGGCTGGTTCTTATTTAGGCCAGCAAAATTATGCGTAGCAATGCAGTGTCTTAGGCTCGCTTCCGTCTGGTACTGGTCTGTAACAGCTGAGTTACCTATAGGCCATTTGTCGGTCGGACGGTCCCTAGGTAATGTGTCTGAGGTAGTTAATTTAAATATTACTAATATACAATATTTATGAATTATCTATGACTAAAATAACGTCTGCAGTAAATCGGGGTATTACTCTTAGGGTGAATTTCACCAACGTGGAATTAGTTTATTCTAAGGATAAAGCTATAAATTATTCTATGATAACCATGATTTAATTTCACCACTACTTATTCTGAGATTAATAAAGTTATACGAGAGTAAATTTATACCACCAATTTTGAAGGAATATCAGGCTTATTTTTTAGATAAAATCAAAATGGTGTTATTTTTCATGTCAGCTGAGCGACGGTTGATTTTGAACATTGTGATTTGCAATTTCGAGAAAATAAAATATTTATTGAAATGCAGCGTTTGAGAAGAATGGTATCGGATAGTGAAAGTGATGTTTATCTGTATGTATGTATGTACTACTAATACAATATTGAATACTTAGTATCTCTGCGTATATTATTTGTATGTATTTTCAATTACTATCTATTATTTTGTGTTTATTTTAATGTGTTTATTTTTTATTTCATATTTTATAGATTTTACCCTCATACATTTTTCTATGATTTTATTGATATTAAATGTTCTCTCACTTCATGCGGTCAATTGACTGGGCTGGGTCACAACAGAATATCAGCGCTGACCTGTGTTACAGTGAGGCATAATGCTGAGTTGTACCTATCCCATTTGCTGCTGTAGCACACAGAACAAACTGTATTCACTTATTACCTACTCTTGTTTTTCTGTTTGACAATTTCATTCTGTTATGTTTGTGTATGTGTATTATAATAGTAAATAAATGAATGTCTATGTCTATGTCTATATCTATGTCAATGTCTATAGTGAAGATGACTATGTTACATTGAGACGTCCTAGGTGGTTCAAAGAAAGGATTGGGCACTTTTACAACTACGATGAAAATAATTTCATAATTCAATTTTGTTTATCTTACGCAGCAACATACTATTTATTATTATTGAACATTAATTGGAGTTTATATCTGAGAGGTTAGTTACCTACAAAATGTATAAAGTACGGACCTGGCATATAATTTAGACTCAAATTTATAGGTTACCTACCTACCATCTAGCGTAATTTTTAGGTTACCTATGCATGCTTACCTATGTACCTCTAGATTCTTACATATTCATACTCTATAACCAAGGTACAACCAGATTGGATCTTATAAAATAGGTAAATAATTAATATAATGCGTTGTATACATCGACGTACAGTTTAATATATCACAGTGTAGGTATGTACCATTCGCATTCATCTCGCTTTGATTTTTTATTTTTATTTAAGCCGTACAATTAAACTAACTATGTACAAAGGAATCAGTTAGATTACCTAAGGTTCGTTACAAACGGCCTATAGGTAACTCAACTGTTCCAGACCAGTACCAGACGGTAGCCTAATTTAAGCCTATTTGTTCTTCAGAAACCAATGTATATCAACCAACTCTTGACCACCTTTAGATTTGATGCGATCAACGACACACAATCAAGTAATGGTGATTTTAGTGGGCTTAGTGTATCGACAGCACACAGAATAATACACAAAGTTAGTACAGTAATAGCATCATTAACACCACGAATATATGAAATTTCAAATTGTAACATTTTCAGCTTGAACTTTTTTCTTTTGGCGAGCAATCGTCTTACCGATTCAAAAGGTCCTGGTAAGATATAAGACTGACAGTACTGAGAAAATGACAAGCCTATTTAATTTGTCTGCATTCACATTCATTCCACATTCAATGTCCCACAGATAACAAATAAACACTAATCAACAAATAGCTATACTAGGAGTAACTTTTTGTCCTTACAAAGTGGTGAAACGTTCGATGAATAATTTTAGGAGTGAATAGAGGGAATATTTAATATAACCCTGAATAATTTTAACCCTGTAATACATAGTGATTCTTGGATAATGACGCTGTTGGTGAAATTAGTCCTTAGTCATACTATTTATCTCACTATTAGGGCAAATGAGGATAGTTAGCCTCAAGTTTGATTAGTTTTTAGTCGGTAAGTCATACTGGCTAGAACACACGCAATGCAAATGATGTACCTACACGAAGAGGATTAGGTATATATTTTTTTATAAATTATGATAGATAGCCAAGCGTTTGACCTCCAACTCACTTGTAAAACAAGTTAATACCTAAGATTGATCACACTTGTCTAAAAGGAACCTGTTCATTCTGGACTTAAAGACTCCAAGATTTTGTGTATTTGTGCGGAAAAACATCTAATAATTAGAAGAGCCGCTAAGCAGCATTGCTGTCAACCGGAGTTGCGGAATTGCGGAAAATTGGTTTTCGGTGAAATTACGTGCACGCAAGGCTTAACACCTATATGCCTCAATTTGATGGCAATGCAGTGCCGCGTAGGTCATGTCTTTGAGGAGAAAGTCCGACGAAGTAAGGCTTTGTTATAAGAGGCGCACTTAACATCAGCTTGGCTGCTTACTAGTTTCATCTCCAAGTTGTATTAAAAAAAAAGAATAATTCACAAACAATAAAAATATTAAAACAAAGGATTTCATTCATTCAGGAGTTTTATTTTCACGATTTTCATTTGTTCTATAGTAAAAACGGTAAAGCCTACTAAAGTTAAGCTTAGTGTGATTATACTCGTAGTCCTTCCTCTGTGACGTTCAATACGTCACAGAGGATTTGTTTGTTTGATGTACCAAAAGAATATATAAGTAATAGCCAAGCGTAAGTTAAACCCACACTTAGGCTCTAGACCGAATCCAAAAAACATGCATTAATTTTAAAGTGTTATTAGAACTGTACTTTTGAGCCCTCGGTATTCGTGTCTAACTCGCACTTGGCCGGTTTATTTGTAAAAATCCAATTATATACCAGACAATCCAATTGTCAAAAAATATTGCATAAAGGCGTATCTCAGGGTCAGTTGAATTTCTCTTAACTCTCGCGTCATATGTATGTCATCTTTTGTTTCGTAACCTTTGCTTATATCTTAGCATTTCGTTATCAGTCTAGCTATTACCAATTATATTCTAACCTCTGGCCGGGGTCAATGTGCCATGATCAAGTATTACATAATGTTACTATGATCACCGACCACCGGGCTTTCTGAATGAGGCGCATTTTAATTGTTCATTCTTAAATCTCTGTTAGTAGTAGTTTGGAAAAGATAACCTGTGGTTATGAACTGATAAATACATTGACTGGCTATTTTATCTCTAAATGCCGGAACACAACAATTTGAGAATGGTTGCTTTGGCGACAGAATTAGGTAAGGTGGTGGTAGCTAGCCAGGCGGTCTTAAACAAAGTCCTACCACCAACCAAACCAAGCACAATATTGTGCCCCCCTGGGCTTCGAAACCGGGACATAGGGGTCTGAAATCGGTGGGTTGACCACAGAGGCTGATATTAACTTTGTTAATTACATTTATTAGAATTAACTGTTAGTAATTTGGTTGTATTTTTTTATTATGAATGATAAGTTCTTCAACACAGTATGTCAACTGCTGGACAGAACCTCCTCTAAAACTGGAGTATATTGCCATAATCACCACGCTTGGCAGGTGGATTGGTGATCTCAGTAAATATGTTATACACAGAAAGTAATTGCTGCCCTTTTTCTGGTGAGATCCCTTAGTTGGCTTTTACAACATCCGCGGGCTGCGTTGGAGGGGTCGATTATAAAGCCGCGACCGCCACGGACATTATAAAAAAATAGCTGAGCGAATCCTAGTGTGTAGAAACTAAACGTATGTCAAAAAATTAAAAATAATGATGCACAAAACTCCCACTCATTTTATGTAAACGTAATTTATGACATTCAATTTTGTATGACTAAAAACTGAAGTACGTTGTTTAAGTAGATATGATGTGGTAATGCAATCTAACCTTGTACTTATTATAATGTATAAATAAGTCCCCATTAAGTATACAAATCGTTACATAATCATTCTGAGTTCAGCGACTTGGTTTATAAATGCAAATTATACATTTTGACCTAAAATTTGTGGAGTAAGCTCTCAGGAAAGCGAAGGTTCGGAGGTCACAGAGGCTGTCTTCGGTTCAACATACTGTGACGCAATCCAACCGGTTAAAAACAACAAGCTACCGAACCAACTCACCTCATTACCGATTAAATGTTTAATGACCTTCAAGAGAGTTTCATACAAATTACGCTTCATGCTCACCTGAATGTTATTTACTAAAGCTAAAACCTGGATATCTAATCGATAAAAATATTACGTGAAAGCTTAAGAAAGCTTGGCCTTCATCTCACCTGATTTTTCAAGTTAGGATAAGGCCAAAAGTGGATGCGCACTTCTCCCGGAATCCTCAACAGTCTGAAACGTGGTCGGCTATCTTACCTCTAAATGCCGGATCACAACAATTTAGAATTGTTGTTATGGTGACAGAATTAGGTAAGATGGTGGTAGCTAGCCAGGTGGATTTAAACAAAGTCCTACCACCAACTCAACCAAGCACAATATTGTACTCCCCTGAGTATCGAACCCAGAACCTCTGGATCTTACACCAGTAGGCGAACCACAAGACCACAGAGGCGGTCAGAATAACTTGATATCAATTTCACACATTGCCACCTTGTTCCAAAATATGCAAAGCATGTTACATTGGAACTGTAATGCAGTGTATACCGTTGATTACGCTGCCCGCAAAGAATAAATCACTTATTTTCCACATGTAATGTATATTTGTCAGGATAAAACATTACAAAAATGATTCAAAAATATTACAGGACACGGTCATACAGCGCATCGCAAACAAGCAAGGCAATCATAAAAAAGGTTTATCATACTCCCAGTTTGATAACTGATAGAATATGAATTACGTTCTAAACACTAAAAAGAAAGAATTTGATTTAATTTCGCTTAGCTGGATGACGTATTTATTTCAATTATTTTGATGACAGATGGACGAGTCGACAGACAGACAGACAGACGCGTGATTCTATAAGGGGTCTGTTTTTTCTTTATTTTTGAGGTAATACAACCTAAAATACCCAAATCACTTCAAGTGTGCCTATAACATTCGAAGCGCTCCCTCGATTTCTCTAGGATCCCATCATCAGATCCTGACCTAATGTCAACGGGACCACCTGTAAAGTATAACCTTTCTTTTTTATTTATTTAACAAACAAAAAAATAATATTCTTTATCGGTCCAGCCGTCTTCGGGTAATCGGGGAACATACATAAAAATAAAGCAATAAATAAAAATACTTTTATTTATTGCTTTATTTTTTTATCGTCTTCAGGTCAGGATTTGATGATGGGACCCGGCAAAATTACTGGAAGACAAAAGTAAGGAAAAATCGGACCACATATAGGTCACGCGTCTGTCACGGGTCATATCTGTTTATCTGTCTGTCCTTCCGTCTGTCATCAAAATAGTTTGAAAAAATACGTCATCCAGGTAAACGAAAATGTATCACATTCTTCATTGAGGAAGGTTTTTTTTTAGTTTTTAAAACGTAATTAGCACATTACAAACAATCTATATCAGCTGCCATTTTTTTTAAAGTATTGCTTATTCTGCTGATCCAGCTGATCTATCGACTATAAAAATTGTTTAGATCTAAATGCGTTCATCAACAAAAAACAATTCAAAATAATTAAATATTACAGGACATTAATTTACACAGCGTCTGGGAACTAGATTACAATATGGGAACTAGATTACAGATAGAATACTTAAATACTTTTTGTAAATACATACATACTATATGACACTACACCCAAACACAAAACAATCATCTATTTTCATCACAAAAATATTTGCCCTGGTTGGGAATCGAACCCACAACCTACAGCGCAGAAGGCAGAGTTACTACCGACTGAGCTACGAGTCTTGTTAAATAATACTATGTACAAATTAACCAACTATGTACAATGTAAGCAGTTGGTTTACCTAAAGACTGCTATGAACCGTTTTATAGATAACTTAACTGTTCCAGACCAGTACCAGATTGAAGCGTGCCCGAGACACTGGCTGCATTGCGTTCTTACCCATCATCAAATACAATTGGACACATTATTATTATTCACCAAATATGTGAAGCCTTGGCCTTTTTGCTGAGATTGTAAAGTGAGCAATGCGGTAGTTGAGAAAACGATGTATATGTAGCGATTTTGGACTCTAAATCGTTATTTATTAGGATACATATAATGTAATAATGTTTTTTGAACGGATCATCTCCTGAGTAATAATCTGCCAATGACATGTTCAAGGCTAAATTCAAGTATGTGTCTGTTGGATGTACCTATTGACATTTCTCATAACCTTTAGTTTCTTGATTTGATTATAAGTACCTACCTAAGTAAAGACATATACAAATTATAAGGTTACTATGTCGCTTTGCCTCGCGGTTTCACTCGTGTGGTACCAGGATTAATCGTAGCCTATATACATATAAAGAAATAAATATTATAGGACATTTTTTTTTTATACAGCGCCATTTAGCCCCACACTAAGCATAGCTTGTAATATGGGAACTAGATTACGGATAGAATACTTGAATACTTTTTTTTTTAAATACATACTTACTATATGATACAACACCTAAACACAGAACAAACATCTGTATTCATCACATAAATGTTTGTCCTGGGTGGGAATCGAACCCACAGCCTACAGCGCAGAAGGCAGAGTTACTACCAACTGAGCTATGAGGCTTGTCTAAATATCTATATTAATCTATATTACCTATATATAGCTACCTTCTTCGTAGATATTGTGGGTTCGATTCCCACGCAGGACAAACATTTATGTGGTGAATATTAATGTTTCCTATGTGTTTGGGTGTTGTATTTTATGTTAAGTATCCCATATAGTTCCCATATTACAAGCTTTGCTTAGTTTGGGCGTGATTGGCGCTGTATGAAATTAATGTCCTGTTATTTAGAATAATTATGATGCCTGGTCTAGAACAATCCCTGTGCATTTCAGTTCAGTAGTTTTGGCATGAAAAAGTAACAAACATCTAACCTAAGATCTAACAAAGACAAAGCAATTATATGATGTGAATTTCATTATCAAGCCTGACTAACTCAGTAACTAGTAGCTCTGCGTACTGTGCTGTAGGACAAATATTGTTGTAATGAATATAGACGATTGTTCTGTATTGTATTATATATTATAATATAAAAAGTATTCATCTAAAGTAAAAGTATATTATGTATTCTATCCATAATCCAGCTCCCGTATTTATTACAAACTTAGACTAAACGCTCAAATTAGGGTTAAATAAGGCACTGTGAAGTTAATGTACTGTAAAATGTATTTATTTGAATGGAATGACATGAAAGAAATGGAACTCGTTGGCATGGGCAACACTTCTGTTTTTCCACAGTACAATCGTCACGTCCAGAGTTAGAGGTTTCTTTTAGACGCCTGTTAAACGTTTTCCTATCACCAATTAAAAAAAACATGGCATTCTACAGTAGAATCGTTTTATTTATGACAAACATTTATTAGCACTTAATGAATAAGTATCACTTTATAATATACCGACCGCCAGTAAATAAATAATTAAAATAGCAACTGATGAGTTTTTTAATTTTATTTATTTGTTTATTCACTAAAATGTACAATTAAACTAACTATGTATAAGTATATACGAAGGAATCAGCCAGATTACCTAAGGACCGTTACAAACGGCCTATAGGTAACTCAACTGTTCCAGACCTGTACCAGACGGAAGTGTGCCCAAGACACTGGCTGCATCGCCACGCTGAATAGCTATGCTAATTCGCTGGCCTAAATAAGAGCCAGCCCTTGGGTCACGTGTCTCTTCAATCAAAAGCAAGCAATTTCGATCCGAAAACTTTCCGTGCCATTGAGAATTGCTACACGAATGAAGATCGAAAGAAAAGGTATGTTGCTTCTACTGCCATATAACGTTGTAACCTATTACGTAAAGAGGATTTACTAAGCCGAAGGTACCCTCCTAAACGATGTCCGCCAATCCTAAGATACCTGTTATGATACTGGTAACATTATGACACTGCGATTTGGAGCGATCATCGGGCCAATTGATTGATTGTCAATTGATATAACTCTTGTTTGAATGAATGAATAAATACTACAGGACACAGCGAAATCTAGTCCCAAACCAAGCAAAGCTTGATAATATGCGGAAATAATGTTTGTCCTAGGTATGAATGGAACCCACAACGTACAGCTCAGAAGACAGAGCTGTGAAGCTTGTTAAATGAAAGTACTTTATTGTAGGTAAACTTTATAAAAATCTACCCATTTGTACATTACATTCGTACTTTAAATATATAGGTACAATGCTCCTATCGCTTAAAAGCAAGCGATTTCTATTTTACTAGGCGTTAGACACCTTCAAATAGGATTGTTTGGTTAAAAATGCATTTTTTTTTTGTAGTTAGTTATTATCTGTTTGCTTCAAAAACACGCTTTGCATAAACATACGTTTTCATGTTGAGCATGTTGTGATGCGATTTAAATATGCATTGAGTTTACTTCATCATCGGACGGTTATGTTTCTATTTTTTTTCATTTAATATGCCACCCATAGAAAATGGTGCCGTGGCGGGCGCGATTAAGAAATTTCCCTTCCAACTCAGTCCACGGCTGTCGTAAACTTTGACTAAGGGATTACACCAGAAGAAGGGCAGCAGCTTTGTGAATTAACTAGCACCGCTACCTCTAATCCACTTACTAAGTATGGTTAAATGGCTCTCCTGCTTTGGTGGAGGTTCAGTCCATCAGATTACTATAACAGGCAGTTGATGTTGGTACGAAAGTATAGTTTACTATATAGTAGATACAGAATAGCGAATGAATGAAACAAACACACTCCGTTAGTAGCTACTTATGTAAGTATATCGCTATATGAATGTACGTTACTTCCGAAATCAAAGGAGTTATGTTAATTTACGAGCTCTGAGATTTGTGGTGCAGCAGTTATAGCGTTGTATAAGATGCTCTCACTACACAAACATCTTTCAGGTAGGTATTCGAATAAAAAATGAAAATTGTGACATAATGTTATAATTAGTTTAAGTCCTGCATAATGTACCTACCCATTTATCGCAATAAATAGTATTAATTTGAAATATTCAATCTTTGTGTATTTTTTACTAATTTGATGAAACCGGCAACAGTTGCAAAGTTTGGGTTCCTCAACTTTTCTGAGTAAATTTTACACCACTATATGCCTAATTTTAAATCGTGTTATTGAATACATCGTTTGATAAGTTAAATATTTTAACTAGTAAGTTTAGTTGAACATTTTGTTTATCTAAATGTAATACAGTTATAAAAATTGCGTATATTGTCATTTTTTTGTCGGGGCCGTACACCTTTCTAGTTCAGACGCTAGGATAAGTAGGGAGGTTTTATTGAATATCTACGATTCTGGAGCATGTTAGCTATCTTGCATAATACGAGTACCGATTTTGTTTACAAAATCAGTTAGTTTTTGGTCAATATTGAGGTCTTTTCGCGGACATTCCTTATCTCGTCTATAAGAGGTTAATATAATTATGTACTTACTAGGTACCGTACTTTTCAAGTCAGCACATATCAAAAAAAGTTGTTCATATAATTAACAAACAAAAATAACATTGTTGTGTCACGTAGTTCATCATTCAGTAAAAAATAATTTTCTTACAATGAACTTTCAATTCACATAAAATTAACATATAATTGACAAATTAAATCACGTTTGTCGTATAACAATGTTATCTTGTTCAAACCCAAAAATGTTATCAACGATAGTCTATGACAAAACAATTTTGTGCCAACATTGTGAAAAGTATAATGATTGTTGAGAAAAGACGATTACATCCTTTTGTAATTCCCTATTAACATTGACATTTAGGTATACTCAAATTACTTAAAGGTTGCATAGGTCAAATTATGTTTACAAACACATGCTCAAAATTCACGCATTAAGCATGTGTAGGTTAGGTACCAACGATTCGATACGCTCGACCAGCCGTGAGGCTCCATGCTGCATCTTGTGCTTTACCGCAGCATCTCAGCCGATGTGATGCAACCAAGTATTAGAACCCATACATACGTATATAAGAGAAGTGCCTGAACACGTAATTATACCATACACAAACAGCTCTTTGAAGAAGACAGCCGCTGAAGACGTAACAGAAAAAATGAAATTGGTCAGTAACAGTGCGAAGTGATTAATAGTGATGTGCTTAGTGAAGTGATTTGTGACTGCGTCTCAAAGGATTGCGATAATCATTGAAGGATATGTTTCAGTTCGTGGTTTTCGCCTTGGTCGCCGCTGCGTGCGCTGCTCCACAGAATCCACAGGATGTGCAAATCGTGCGCTATGAGGCTGACAACGCAGGGCTTGGAGGGTACAACTTTGCGTGAGTATCTAGTACCTACATCTTACTCTAGATACCTTAATACCAGTGAAGATGAAGAGTCAAAGATCCATTCATCATCTTAAAATATATAAGTATTAAAACATATTTTTTATTGAACGACGAGGTAGCGCTTTGGCGTCATCTCATCTGGTTTCGAGCTATAATAAGGCTGAACGTGGAAGCGCACTTCATCCGGAATCCTCAAAAGACTGAGGAACTGGCTAACTTGATTTTGAATTGTTGTTAGACAGACTTAGATAAGATGGTGGTTGCTAGCCAGGTGGACTAAAACTAAGTCCTACCAAAAACCATAAAATAAATAATTGTACACCCCTTGGGAATCGAACTCGATACCTGAGGTCTAATAGCGGGGGTCGAAACACTAGATCACAGAGGCGGTTAGTGTTTGAATAAATAAATATTTATTTAAACTTTATGTACACTTAAAACTAACTATTTACAAGGGAAGCAGTCGGGTTACCTGAAGACCGTCACAAATGGTATAAGTAACTCAACTGTATTTATATACATTAATATCGCTTTGAACATTTGCAGATGGGAAACGTCTGATGGAAGCAAACACGAAGAGCAGGGTCAGCTGAAGAACCAGGGAACTGAAAGCGAGGCTTTATCTGTCCAGGGACAGTACTCCTGGGTCGGACCGGACAACGTGATCTACACAGTCACGTACACCGCTGACGAGAATGGATTCCAGCCCAAGATTGAGCAAGGCCCCGGAGGCTCTATACCCCCGGGTGTCATCGCCTCCCTCTTAGGCTAAGCACTCCCTCAATGCCATAACTGTAAATAGACAAATTATTTCGGAACTGTATATAATATTTATATGCATTTTCATCGTAAATGTGATTTTATCATTTAAATAAGGATGTGATAATAAATAATAATTTAATTTACCCCAAAATAACTGTTTTTGTGTTTATGCTTTTACCATATCAAAAATGGAACGAAAACTTCCCCTTAGCTGTTTATAAATTTAATATTACTGAGTTGGTCATCGCAGACGTGGAATCTCGTGCTGATAGGGTAATGTATTAGTGTTGCTAATGCCCAGCTATCATTACAATTACAGTTTCCAGGTTTTAGACACGTCAAAGAAAAAAAACTTAGCCTTAACTAGAAAATTATTAATTAACTATTAATTTATTAACTCATTCACTCTCATCACATTTTTCGTACATGCTCGTCGGTTTAGAGTACCTATGACCTGGCTTTTCCTGAGAATACCTCTGACTTGGTCAGAAAATGTTCACAGAGGTCTTACCCTTACAACTGTACCATTCACACTCGACATTATATTCTTGCTCCGTCAACCTGCTTTTATCTATCCTCTCTATATGTCCAAAACATCTTAGCATTCATTTCTAAATCTTTGTCACTACATCCTCTTTCACACATCTCCTTCTACGAGGTTTACCCTACCCATCAAAGTAACCTCACATATGCTTTAACCACACAAGATCTTATCTCTTCTGCAATTTTATTCTACTTTTTTCTTCTGCCCACCCAACTTTCAGTTCCATGCATTAAAGTTTATCTTTATATACTTTATAAAGTTTATTGCCGTTTATCTGATTACCAGCATTCACTCTCCTTTCAATATCTCTTTCACATTTTCCATCTCTTGTAAATAGCGTTCTCGAATATAAAAACTCTATAACCTGTGTAACATTATCTCCCCGAATCACCAAATCACACGGAATCATGTTCATACTTTTCAAGCACCATCGCATATATTTTTCAACATTAACTTTAATTCCTTTCCTTTCTAAAGCAGCTTGTACTACTGTATTTGTCATCTCTTGCAACTTGTCTACCGGCGACGCAAGTATAACTTAGTCATTGGCGTATGGACAAATCATTTGACGAAGTCATCCATTATTTTTCCACAGTCATTTACTTTCAAGTCTAGCAAACAACTGTCCATAAATAGGTTAGACCTGGACCCGAACTGCCTAAGGCGAAGTCGATCTCCATTTGCTTTAAATTAGCTTCATATGAAATAAAAACGATTTTTACCTACCGGGTATCACAAGTGTGAAATCCAAAATGGCGTTTCTCATCCGAGAAGTGAACACATGCTAGGAAACTTTCATAACATAATATTTTTCGGTTTTTGAGTAAAATAATTCGTTTTAGGGTAAAATTACTGTTTGATACCTTGAAATAAAAAATAATAAGCACTACAGAGTATCAATAAATGACATTTTAATTAAAAAATCGCATTTTTATAAAATCGTTGCGTATCGCTCATTTTAAACTTTCCTTTTGAAATCCTTATTCCATTGTATGCTAGGAATCCCATCATAACATTGATGAACTTAATAAAGAATGGCGACAGAGTTGCAGACTTATCTAGAGATGAAGATCGAGATGAAATCATAAGATAGCATTGAACTTCGACGAAATACCCGGTTGGGCCCCTGATCTGTACATCCAATTCCCTTTGAAAATCCGTTTGTGCATTCCATAATTATTTTATGGGTTTCTTTAACAACTCTTTCAATCACCACGTTGCCAGCAGAGTAGGCTATGTAGTTCTTGCAGTCCTGTCGTGAGCCTTTCAGACACGATGACAGCCTTACACCTATCGCTTAGTACTTGGCCGTTATCAAAGCATACGTTTAAAAGGTGATACAGCTGGCTCGCTATGACACCACGTCCAGCCTTCATCATTTTGGCGGTAATCCTATTATACCCATAGATTACACATAAAAATATGATTTCTCGTCAATAATAGTTTGGTCATAGTGAATAAGGGCCCACGGCGCGGAACACGGGCGAACTACTAGTAGGTATTATTATATGTTACATTATATTAATTCATTCAACGCGATCCATACTAGGCTTGGATGAACATTTACAAGATACTACTTGTCCTAATGATGATAAGCGGATTGGCTCAACTGCATAAAGCAATTTTTAAGTTGTTATACTGTAATTTTAGTTTATCATTTTTATTTTTATCCAGACCTAAAAATTAACATACCTATAGATGAATTTCGGGTAATTAAAATTTTCAATTTATAAACTAAGCCTTATAAGGACAAGGCGTTCCAATGTACGCGTAGTCGGTTACGCGTACGCAGGAACGCGTGGTCCGTACCTGCAGCAACGCGTATACATTTTGTGCACGCGTATCGACGCACGAGTCATCGCCAGTCGCCTTTTAGTTGCGTGTAAAACTGGATATGTTTGCTCAATTTAGACGCAAGCATGGCGAAAACGTTCTTTCCAACTTTGTCGACTTTATATGTGGCCAGGTAGATACATAAACATATTCTTGGACGTATGCTAGGTTCTCCATTCGCCGTTATCCTATTCTTGGCGCGGACATGATCTTGGTCTATGATCTATTTATTTTAAGTCCAATCTCCAAGCTTGCGATGCTTAGATTTTGAAGCATCGATTGTAACTCTGAAGCCGAGTTAGAAAATAGGACGATGTCATCGGCAAAGCGGGGGTGGAGGTGGAGGGCACACGACAGCTGTGTTTCGAGACATGGCGGATACCTACTATTATATCTGTGGTCTTGTGGTTCAACCCACCGATTTCAGATCCAGAGGTCTCGAGTTCGTTCCCCAAGGGGAGTACAATATATTGTGCTTGTTTTGGTTGGTGGTAGGACTGTATTTTAGTCCGCCTGGCTAGCTACCACCATCTTACCGCTAAATTCTAAATGCAATTTAGGTTTCGGACAGAATTTTCAAAATTTACGCTCATAATATGACTTTCGTATATTAAGTATAAAATATATTATTATTATAATTATTGAGTCCCAAAATTTGCTATTGCTTTGCAATGTTGTCAACTGTAGAAACACAGTGAGCTGGTGGAAGGCTTAGATAACATAGTAAATAACACCCTTTCCTCAGTTTTGAATATTAAGTTTGATGGCAAAGCATAGTTGCAGACCTCTTTGTCTGTTCGATTCGGAGGCGATGGTATATACGCACAATTTTGAATAATGCTTTGCCAGTGTTCTTGTCTTCCGTCACATGATTTGGTCGCAAGCGCACTTCACCCGGAATCCTCAATTAACTTAGGAACTGGCTATCTTATCTCTAACCGCTGGTACACAACGATTTAAGAATTGCTGTTATGGCAGAATTCGGTAAGATGGTGCACTAAGTCTGCCGGCAGAATTTCGCGCCAATGTGAGTAATGAGGCGGCCCGACGGTATGACTCTTATCCCTTGGAAAATGGGTAGGCCTTTGGTGTGAGACGCTACCTGCGTTGACACCCTTACACCACCTAATCTGCCCGGAACATTTATAAGTGAATACATTTTAGTGATTAACATTTTTCCTTACTCAGAACGTTTTGATTCTCGGAAATTCCAAAAAAACAAAACCAATTTTAAGAGCAAACTACGAGTAATAGCACCTAACCAATTTCCTCTAAGATCACCTATTGATATGTTGGTTTTTAGGAATGGTTGATAATATTCAAACCTACCGGTTATCAACAAGCCTCATAGCTCAGTTGGTAGTAACTCTGCCTTCTGCGCTGTAGGTTGTGGGTTCGATTCCCACCCAGGACAAACATTTGTGTGATGAATATAGATGTTTGTTCTGTGTTTGGGTGATAAGTATGTATTTACAAAACATAATTTGTTATGATTTAAGTATTCTATCCGTAATTTAGTTTCCATATTACAAGCTATGCTTAGTTTGGGGCAGATTGCGCTGTGTGAAATTAATGTCCTGTTGTAATATTTTATATGAATATCGCGTGAAGGTCACATCACCGTCAGCGCATGTGCATATTGTGCATGGTGTCAAATGAGCACATAAAATTTGAACCCACGCTGAACTGAAGGCAGACACACCATTTAACTAAACAGCTCATTTCTACAATATTTCAGAAATGTTCTTACTAGCAACAAAGCAAAGAAGTTTGTATTTCAAGAAGATCGGCTTTGCGTTTGCCTTTTTCAGATTCTAATACCTAACATGAGGAATTTGATCATAATGACCTATTTCTTAAGCGATACGACTGATTAATGTATCTTCTAGCTCCCTTTACACTTTGTGTACAATTTTATCTTGGTGTGCAATACAGTTTATTCAATATGCATCTTGCGTGTTGATCTAAAACCGAAATGGCCAGGTTGTCAAAGTTTCCAGCCAAAATCGTCAAGCGGTTCACCTTCACCTATACCGGAATCTATATAAAAAAAAAACCTATGGATCTCGAAGGTATAAATGTCGAATATCTAAGGATTAGGTTATTTCCTAGTCATCGCTCAAGCCTTGAGGATCGCATCAAAATTAAATTGGTCAGTTATTTTAATATTTTTGTGATTGTTTGTTTGCTTGATTAGCGTGGCGTTGGGGCTGGTTTTATAGTCCAGCGAATCAGCATCGCTGTTCAGAGTAGCAATGCAGGCAGTGTCTTGAGCATGCTTCCGTCTGTTCTGAGCTCGAATAGCTGTTGAGATAACTATAGACCGTTTGTAACAGTCCTCTAGTGGTTCAACCATTTCCTTTTGAACATTTAGTTTCATTGTAGTATTTTATATTAACGTTTAAGGTTTCTTGTGTGATTAGATGTGTTTTTATTTATTAAATGCAGTCAGTATCTTGGGCACGGTTCTATCTGGCACTGGTCAGGAACAGTTGTGTTATTTATAGATCGTTTGTAACTGTTTTTAGCTAACCAATTGCTAGCCTCGTACATCGTTTTTTTTTTGTACGATGGGGAAGCGCTTGGCCGTCATCTCACCTGGCTATAAGTTGAGATAAGGCCGAAAGTGGAGGCGCACTTTACCCGGAAGCCTCAAGAACCTGCGGAACTGGCTATCTTACCTCTAAATGCCGGAACACAACATTATTTTTTAAGAATTGTAATTATGGCGACAGAATTTGGTAAGATGGTGGTAGCTAGCCAGGCGGACTTAAACAAAATTTTACCACCAATCAAACCAAACACAATATTGCTCCCCTGGGGATCGAACCCGAGACCTCTAGATCTGAAATCGGTGGGTTGAACCACTAGACCACAGAGGCGGTTGAAATGAAAAAAAAATGTTTTTACGTGTTATTTGCAGCTTGCTGGTCGATAGCGTTTGAGAGTTGGTTTTATATTTAATTATTTTTTTTCAGCTAGTTGCTCTGTGTTTGGTCGCCGTAGTGGCCGCCGCTCCCCCTCCCTACTCCAACAATGATGTACAAATCACAAGATACGAAAACGACAACCTAGGTAATGGCGCATACCGTTACATGTGAGTGCCATACGACATACTATTCAGATATCAATAAAAACATCACTTTCTTAACTTGCAGGACTCTTTACCCCATCACTTTAGCAGCCCTAAATATCCTGAACAGAGCTGAATAGAGTCTAATCCAAGACTGGAGAGCATTTGTTTTTTTTTTTTGTATTTGACACATAAATAAATTATACAAAAAAAAAACTTACAATGGGTGGTCTTATCGCTTGAAAGCGATTTATTCCAGACAACCGTTGTGTGGATCGAATATTATGGTTAAAGAGGCAGATTTTCGTTCTGTATTTGGGTGTTTGAATCAATGATAAGTATGTATTAAATGCCGAACCCATAATAAACCCTAAAAATCAATTGCCTGCATTTTAGTTTCATCATTATTATCATCAGCCTAACGATGTCCTCGTATTACGTACATACTTACGTCTCTCCGAAGGTGCGCCTTTGAGCTCTGTGTGCTCATCATGGAAGTTAATAACAACTAACAATCTGCGCTGTAAGCTGTGGCTTCGATTCCCACCCAGGACAAACATTTGTGTGATGAATATAGATGTTTGTTCTGTGTTTGGGTGTTGTATCATATAGTACGTATGTATTTACAAAAAAAAAAGTATTATATCCGTGATCTAGTTCCGATATTACAAGCTTTGCTTCGTTTGGGGCTAGATGTCGCTGTGTTAAATGAATGTCCAGTAATATTTATTTATTTACATTTATATATCTATATAGGACTATATATAATACTATTTATCTATGTAGTGATGTGTTCCTGCGATGAGGAAGGCCACTTGAGCTCCTTTGAAAGGGTCAGCAACGTGCGAATGTAGCTTTTGGAGTTGCTGGCGCCCATAGGCGATGTAGCCACTTACGATTTGGACCGTATGCCTGATGCAACCATAATATTTACATAAAAAAATGCTGTTTGATGGAAAATAAGTTCCACATTTATGTATTATCTTGATTTCAGTTGGGATCAGACTGATGGGCAAAGAGCCGAACAAACTGGCGAGGTTCAGAACGTAGGTCGGGAAGACGAAGCTCTCAGTGTGACTGGTTCTTTCTCCTGGGTGGCACCAGATGGCGTCACCTACATCGTGAGGTACACATCCGGAGTGCAAGGATACAAGCCCGAGATCGAGCAAGGTCCTGGGGGTGGAGTGCCTCCCGCGGTTCTTGCCTCTCTTATTGGTTGATTTATGAGATTGTTTTGTATGAAATAGATATCATTAAATGCATTGTTATAGGTTAATAAAATAATTTAAACATTTTTATTATTTGTTTGCTAAGAAGTTGTGTTCACATTTTTATCTTTACCTAGATAGGTGTTTTAGTGAAAACCAATAATTGGCTGACTGCCTCTATATATGTTTATAAGGAATTTTTAAATGCATTCCTTGCTTTTATTGCATGGTTTTCTGAAGTAAATAAATGATAATTTTTGCTGACTTCAGCAACGAATAATGGATTCAGGCTGCCTTAAGTCCGGGTTAGTACCTACTAATAGTTATTCTGTGGTCTGGGTAGGGATAAATTCGTAATAGGCAGGTTGAAACAAGTATTATTATGGCGTTATTACCTGATAAGGGATAAGGGAGTCCCTAAACAAGAAACGTATTATTGAAATGTTTAGTATATTAGCTGTAGCTTTTTAGTTTTCAATTTCCATATTTCCGCCATATAAAAAAACTTAATAAACAAACAAACAAATAAATAAATATATGGATAACTCCTTATCTGGCACGATGACCAAATTGGACTCTTTCTTTATTTTACTTGTAAATAAAACAAAAACATACCTACTGGGAACAGTTTAAAAAAATATTTTTGGATTTTTTTTTCCTAAAAAATTTAAAAAAAATGTCTAACGGTACTTGGTTTATGGTGTATGTAAATACATTGGGTTAATCAATAACAGTAATTAATTTTTAATCAGATAGTCTATATACTAGGGATTCCATAGACATACGTTTTGTAGGTAGGCTACATACAACAATATAAAGAAATTAACTATTTCATCAGCACCCTTGACCTCTCGCTGACCACCCACTAGATCCCCTGCTATAAGTATCAAATTACACTAAAGAGGTTTGGCAAAATCTGCCAGACTAGGTATATAAATAAATAAAATAGATTCCATGTAATAATCAAACCAGCTCACTAAATTTCTCGAGAATCGTTTGAGCAATGCGACCAGTAGTAAAGAGCAGCCATCCGCCGGACAGACATACGAAAGCATTTTTACCCAAGGTGAATCAGAGACACCTCGCTCTTCGTGCTAGCTAGGTCAAGAAACTGGCCAAACGTGAGTCTTACTAATACCCACCACAAAACTTGGGTCGAAAGCCTCGGTGTGCGAGTCTTGCTCGCACCTAGCAGGTTTATTTTTGATTTTCTGCTATATATACAAGACAAAGCCTTCGTTGATTCTAGTCTATAATACTCTGTTACTACCGAGTTTCTGTACTGTACCATAATATCTGTCCGAAATAAAACCTGTCTCATTTGTGTACTGTTATGTAAAATCATGTAATTTGTATCTGATGTCCAGGTGTTTGCCTTCACCCTCTTCGTGTTTTATTATACAATTATCGTATGCAGGTATAAAACTAGAAAACCAACGAAGAATCTATTTTCTTGTGCGAGTCCATTCAGTATCAGCTTGTATTTGACAGCGTTCTACATCGACAATGCTACTGGCAAGTATTTTATTCATATTCAGATTTATTTATTTTTTGTTTATTACTACTCATTTTATTATTAAAACTTTTTACCGCCTCTGTGGTCTTGTGGTTCAACCCACCGATACCAGATCTAGAGGTCCCGGGTTCGATCCCCAGGGGAGTACAATATTGTGCTCGGTTTAGTTGGTGGTAGGACTTTGTTTAAGTCTGCTTGGCTAGCTACCACCATCTTACCTAATTCTGTCGCCATAACAACAAACAAAAAAAGGTTGTGTTCCGGCATTTAGAAGTAAGATTCAGTCATCCAGTTCCCCAGTTTGTTGAGGATTGCGGGTGAAGTTCATGAAAAACTATCGATATATGATAATTTAATATTATGCTAATTATTCCCTAAGTGTCGCTAATAACAGAAGTTCGTTCGACGCTCAAAATTAAAGTACTTTTAATAATCTATAAATAAATAGATCATAAATAACAAAATCATTAAAAAACTGTGTCTGTAAGTCTAAAAGCGTGTGTGCCTAAAAATACAGTTTTTTTTAATTTTTGATTGCTTGTTACGCATATCTCCGTAATGGCTTAACCAATCTGGATGAGGTTTTCAATTATGTGTTGTGAAATAAAAAACAGAAGTTCAAAAAAACTAGGTACCGGAACCATAATAGTTCGGGATAGTTTTAACGATCTTCAAATTTTTTTTTTGGACATACCACGTCAAAAAAGTTTCGGTGATTTTATAATATTTATCGATTGCATTGTGTTTGGATGCATATGTTTTTTATTTATGAATATAATTAGACATGACTTTACTTGAAAGTTATTTTTTGTTAAATTTCAAGTCATACATTTTCATAAGCAATTTATCGAATTTAGTTTACTAAAAACAACAAAGAGTAATCATTTGATAAAATATGAAGGAAAAAATTAAAACAATACCCACCAAATTAAAAATATTCAAAACTATGTGCAGGTGTTTGTTAAATTAGTGTGGCTTAGTCTTAGGTGTGTGTATTTATTGTACTTATGTATTTATTATTTCAGATGATGGCCATGCTATTAATAACTGCAGTGACCGCAGCACCACCTAGCGTACTCAACTATTCCAATGACAATGTCCAATTACTTCGTTATGAAAACGATAATCTTGGTGGTGGAAATTACAAATATGCGTAAGAGCGTTTTTATTCATGGAGTGGGTAGGTACCTAAAGCTGTCGATATGATTGTTAACAAAGAATACAGACTTACAACTCTTACCCATTTAAGAATTCACCACTGATCACTACTCAGAGCGTGGATCTTATGAGGATCACCTACTAGGGGGTAGTCAGAAGCACGTCCAAACATACGTTCGGGACATGCCCACGGTTTGCAAGAGCTAGCATTCAATACGTGTCAGGTGCCAAGCCCATTGCCGCTTAGCGAAATACTAGTCAGTGCTACAAACCACATGCCATTTGGATTTCGATACTATAACCCCAAGACATGCTGGCTTCCTCACGACGATATCTTTAATTACGAAAAACTGAAAAGTGCCTAACTGGATTTGAACTCGCAACTTCCAGATCGGAAGACTGGCGCTTACCCACTTGAATATACAACTCTATTAATTTTCCTGATACATTGGTTCCATACCTACCATAGTGGATCTGTATTTGTGTATTAACATGCGATGGAAATGGATACGTAGCGGAGGCGGTCAAGAAGAAGATTTCTTAGTTATAAGAGGTTTTTACTCCTGGGTTGGACCTGACGGAGTTACCTACTCAGTCTCTTACATAGCAGACGAGAACGGATTCAAACCGAATATTGAACAAGGGGCTGGTGGAGTTGTTCCTGGGCCTCTGCTTGGTTGAATAGCAACCGATAACTACCTATGAAGATTGTTGTTTTCTCCTACAGAGTAGCTATCTTTCTATACAGTGCATGTACCAATATAATAAGGGATGCTGTTATTTTTAAGAAATTAAAGAATGTCATGTTTTATTATCAACGTGCTATTATGATGACATACAAATGTTTGAATACTCACTTTGCTCTCTTTTCTACTGAAAATAATCTTAAATGGAGAGTGTACCTACTAAGGCCAATAAGCAGCAGCATTTACCTGAGGCTCATTTCTGTATGCCTCATTTTTGATGTCAGTTTTAAAGCTATGAGCTGACTATATATCTATTGCAATAATTAACATAAAAAGGACTAAATATTTATAAGCTCGCTATTGTTTCGAAAATGGACCAAAGGCTTTCTCTTTGTTTATCATAACTCTAGAGCTACCATCTCCTCTTCTTTTTTAAATGCCTTGGATGCATTGTCACCAATACTAACCAAAGAGTGGCGGAGATACAAATATATCCAAAACGCCCTCAGATTTACAGCAGCTCTACATCTAGTGTTCAAGTTATTGAGTTGGAACACTAAGCTTCATATCTATAAATCTACAAAACCGTAAAGCCCTGTATGGACTAGGCGTTCCAATGTACGCGTAATCTAGATAAGTTAAATACGCGTACAGGTGGATACGCGTACAAGGCACCTGAAGGCGACTAGTCTGTAAAACGCTTAATAAGGCCAATCCTGATGTACAGTTGCGATGCACCGTCACTTTCAAAATAAGAAGAGAAAAGCTGTTAGTAGTTAATACTACGAACAGTTTTCCTCCATAGGAAGATCTTCCGGAATTTTATAAGATGATGATTATAATTATTTAAAGGCCTTCGAATGATAAGTTAAAATCATTTCTGCTACGATGTTTCTGAGCAATTATGGACTTCTTGCGTGGCAATAATAATGGATGCCAATCAAAAACCCTACATGATAATTAACATCAAATTTCGAAAGCGCTCATCAAAGATGTCCTCAGATTCATGGCTTGCCTTCACTTCATTAGAGGCTGCATTTACACTAAAAAGGCTTAGCTTATTTCGGTTTATTTTTTATTTTATTTCAATAATGTATCATTTACAATATAAATGCAGCAAAATAGACATTTGATTGAATGATTTATTAAAAAACTGTGTATTAAAGGCTGGTAGATAACTATATCTAAATATGTGGCCCAACCTACCTATTTCGATTTAATTAATATTTTGACTACGTACCCACATAAGTAGTACTTTAAAAAGAAAAGTCTGTCGTGTTTCTTTATTTAGTTTGCACCAAACCACAATCATTATTGTCGATCATCCACAACTAATTTCTTGCTTATATTCAATTCCACGTACTCACCAGTCAAGCTAAAAACAACAAAAATTTACGTAACGAGCTTATGCAAGGAGCATTCTTTATTAATTCAGGTAGGTATTCTTAGTCGTGAGAAGTTTGTTGTCTAAAATCATTTTATATACCTAAACATAGGAACGGTCAAACGCACAAAACAAACGTAGTAGGTAAGTAGCTAGGTTAAGTTGTGTTACGTTCAAAAACCAAACGAGCACATACAGTAATAATCACCAATTATTTGTGATTATAATAACTAGGTACTTTTGTATGTATCGAGTACTAATATTCTTGGAAAAACATACAAAATAATTACACTAACACCTACTCATGCTGTGAAACTGATTTGATGATAAACAGAGACAGCACATTAACTATATGGGTTCCATGATATAATCGAAATCCTAAACAAATTAAAATCTCGGATCATTTGTGCTGTATTATATGGCTACAAACAATTATGAGTGCTGTATTACACCACTGAAGACTCAGTACTAAATTATTTATTCACAAACAATAAAAAAGTATATGTACAATTAAACTAACTATTTAGGTACATAGAAAGCTGTCGGATGACCTAAGGACCGTTACAAACAGTCAATAGGGAACTCAACTGTTCCAGACTAGTACCAGACGGAAGCTTGGCCAAGACAAGTACTAAAAAGTGATATTTTTGTGTGCTGCAAGACCGTTGCATACCTTATGTTTTTATATCTAAAATACCTACAGTAGATACAATATTCTACTAAGCTGAACCAACACCAAGTAGTGTAGTTGGTGTTCATACATCGATAAGAATCTACTATGCAAATATTTTGGTTCAAAGTATTGTTCAAGCAGTAAAACCTCAACAATAATTCCCTTTTCGAATCTATTTTAGTCACTTTAAATTTGACATATTTATTTCATTCATCTGTTGAAGTCACGTTTTAGTACTGACATAACTTTATTTAGGTCAGATCCCAAGCATTTTATGAACAGTCTGGCATTACAATAGTTTAACAAGTTACTAGAAACACAGGCTTACAAAAGTGAACCATGAAACCTGCTTACCCAACTTACAAGCTAACACGACAAATGGTGGTAGATGCTGTTAAAAAACTAACAAAAAATACAGCGTGGTCTTCACGGCTAATCATAAAATTTGTCAAAATGGAATATGGTCTTGGTGGCACGACAATTGGCAGGAAATTATCCAGGTAATCCGACACCTATGGTTGTGGCTGGAAGCTTCTAGTTTAGCGTTTAGCGGCTTTCAGCTCTTCTCTTTAATGTCTTTTTCACCAACAACGTATTAAAAGGAGAACTTAGCGATAGAAATGTTTACCTACTTACAAAAATGGAGTGTCCGATCCAGGGTTTTGACCCTATCAATGTAGTCATTAAATTGATAATGTGAAAACCCAGCAAATTATCTCAATTCCGCTCATTTGTGAACGGACTTCTGAAAGAGATTTCTCAATCGTTGACCATAATTCTCACCCAGGCAAGCTAACAGGTCATGAGCTAACCCATTTTATTCAACAAAATAGGTGCTTGTTGCCAGAGGTAGTTTGACAGAGGGTATTAGGACCACTAATAGATATCTAATTTATACGATTTATATAATTATTTTGAACAATTCAAGCGAAATATTTACAGAGCACTAAAAACTGAAGTAAAACGCGGCCATCTGCAAATATACCAGGGAAGATTCCGACTGCCCAAGCTGTTAAGTGAGCCTTCCACAAAGCAAGCAAGACCACGAAATAAAAGCAGGTGCTTTAAAATCAAGCTCAGTAGGTAAAATGCAGATATTATTATATTTGATTGAATTATAATATCCTAAAACAGATACCCGTCGTATTTGAATAGATTCTGTGTTAACTTAACTTCTCACGAGTACTTTTTTAGAACTTTGTTGAATTTCTCTTTAACTAAATTAATATTTATTAAAATATATTTATTAGCTAAATGTTATTTTAGTTTCTTCCTCATAGTCACTTGTTTGATTGAGCTTATACAAAAACTTTACTTGTCTTGTAACAAGCGTTTGTTACAACGACGAAAAAAATATTTATTTTAGAGGTCCTGGACTTGAAATTTTTTCAAGGTAGATAGATATTTTACTATAAATAAATAAATAAATATTACAGGACATTAATTTCACACAGCGCCATCTAGCCCCAAACTAAGCATAGCTTGTAATATGGGAACTAGATTACGGATATAATACTTAAATACATTATTTTTTTAAATTTGTAAATACATACTTATCATACAATACACACCCAAACACAGAACAAACATCTATTTTCATCACACAAATGTTTGTCCTGGGTGGGAATCGAACCCACAACCTACAGCCGCAGAAGGCAGAGTTACTACCAACTGAGCTATGAGGCTTGTTAAACTATACTGCACACCCATTCAAAAAAATAGAACACAAAATCAGTAAGTACAACGGTAGCTTTCTTTTGTAATGTTGGACTTGGACTTTGGGAATTCTCAAGGAATTAATAACGAAGTACTGCTGTAGTGAAGCACCCGGGTGCTTCACTACTGCAGTAGTAAATCACCCGAGGGCTTCTCAAGATACTAAATCGGAGATTACTCGAGCATCGTAGGTATATTGAAGATAACATGGTAGAAATAAAAAAAGATTATAATATGACCTCTTTCACCGGTGGTGTAGGCTTTCAACAATGTAAAAAAAAAGTATCATGGGACATACTCGAGCACGTCAGATATTGATAGCGTATATGACCGACTTATCTTTTTAACTTGTACGACGGGGAAGAGCTTGGCCTTCGTCTCACCTGGTTTCAAGCTATGATTAGGCCGAAGGTGAAAACGAACCTTACCCGTAATCCTCAACAGTTTGAGGAACTGTGTATCTTACCTCTGATAGAATTTTGAAATTTTGAATTTAGAATTGTTGTTATGGCGACAAGATTGTATCTGTAGGTTTAATAAGGAAAACGAAGGTATTTGCGGGTTTGCGTGACAGGGTTAGCCGTATGGAAGGGTAGAAAATGGAGGGAAAGTAGCGTGTCAGCGAGCATCATTTAGAGCAAATATTAAACCCGAAAAAAAACATTCAAGAGATTGACTATTCAGCGGTCAGTGTTAATATGCATAAAAAAAGCCACCGTGAGCTTTTTTTTTTATGCAAATTAAAATGATAATTTGAAATAATTGAGCGTGTCAGATAATAAATTTACAGACATGCTGTGCTGACCCATAATCTGACGATTATCAGAAGTGATTTTCTTGATCTGAAGATTCGTTTTTTTCACTGAATATTGCAAATAAAATAAACGGAAAATAACGTGCAAGTAAAAAACCTCAGCAGTAACTTTAATGTTAGCATGTATAATTATCCCACCTTACGCGCTCGAGTATTTCTAACATTTTTTTTTTTTTATATTCTGATCCTCTGCCTTATCAACAAGTAAACATAAACCAAAATGGGCTTAAATATGGTGAAACGGTGGAAATACTCAACAGGGTGTAAGGTAAGCATCCCCCATAATTATAAGGGGGGATACCTTACACCCTACACCCTTAAGCTTCAGTAAATCTCAAAAGTCCCAAAAATATTGACGATTAGTTATTCACATTTATGAGATTTTGCCTTTTAAATATTTCTTAGCAAACAAGAATGAGAGATGGATAGTTTCAAAGGTTAACTCATAGTATAAGTGCAGAACGTTACTTGTTTCATATTTATTCTTATACAAGGTGACCCCGCGCGGTTCTACCTGCGCAAAGTTTTTTAAACTTTAACACTTTCAAATGAAGAAAGAGTCCAGTGTGGTATTATGGTAACGTAGGGTTACGTTACAAGCGGTATCGGTACGTTACAGGCGATGCTATAATAAGCTAAGCTGAATAAGCTATAAAAGTGTGAAGCCCAGATGCCACCCCACCCAAGAATGTATAATGATGTTTGTAAAATAAATGTTGTACTTTGGTCTATTCGCTTTATATATTATTATTTTCTGAAAATATATTTGCATACCTACCTTCCTTTTCTAACCGACTTCAAAAAAAGGAGGTTCTCAATTCAGCTGTATGTTTTTTTGTTTGTTTGTTACTCGATTTCTCCGTGAATTCGAAATAGATTTTGATGATTCTTGTAATGTTTAGTAGGCCATACTTTCTAGGTGATCCCATATAAATTTCAACAAAATCGGTACAACAGTTTGGTTTTTATATCAAAATAACTGGAAAAAATATGTCACCCAAGTAAACGAAATTGCGTATTCTGTTTTCCTGTGGTGCTTACGGTCACTAGATTAGATCTATTGAACTGCTTACCTTCCAGTATCATCATCATCATTAAGGTTTTGCCTTCTGGTGATTGTCACCACGCTTGGCAGGCGTGTTGGTTATCGCAGTAATGTTGATACGTAGTATTCCCACTGAACTGCCTGCCTTCCGGTAGGTCTAGGGTAGGCTTTTGGCTTCATCATCAGATGACGATGATGACGATGTTTACAGAAACTCTGTAAAAAAACAATTTAACCTAGCATTGTTTGGGCTTGGTGGAATTATCTTATGATGCATTCGGTCTATAAATGCTGTATACTTGCTTCATCATCATCATTATTATCATCATTACATCCCATAAAAGTCCACTGCATAGGATACGGGGCCTCCCCCAATGCTAAAGAAAGAAATGGAGGGTTTTTGACATAATTACCACGCTTGGCATGCGTGTTGGTGATCGCAGTAATGATTACTTATATGCTTTTTTTTTTAAATGCATATTTTCATTTCTTCGTGAGGACTGTATAACAGTTCTGGTATCAGACTTTACGAAAAATTGTCCCCATTATCCTGACATAGTGCACCCCTACACTGCACTATAGTAGGAACCGATTTTTAACATTTGTTTAGTTCAGCTGTATTTACCTTCGTTCCCATCATTGCGTAGATATTTCCCATATTTAAAACAGAGGACAAAAGTTTTATCTCCTCCCTGTGCTGAGGGGGCTGGTAGAATCCGTTAGTCGCCTCGTGGTACCCGAGTACCTAACATCAACACAAAGATCACCAATCCACGTGCCAAACATGATAACTAATATGATAAATTCTAGCTCATACGCTCATAACCTGGCAGTGGACGTATTTTTGTGAATACTTTTGATTATATACTTTTATTTTATAATATATTTTAAATGGAATGTCCGACTTGAAAACATTTCGGGTTTTAAATCCTTATCAGAAAAAAGTTGAAAACAAAAAACCCCTTTTCATCCCTTTAAGGGGAGATAAAAAGTTAATATCAGCAATAATTATTCAAAGTTTCATTTATATCCAACCATTAGTTACAGCATGATGAGCGTTCAAGAAACTGACAGTTTTTTGACTTTAGTATCGATAATAGTGTTTCCTTTTTTCCCCTTTAAATATTCATAATATATTTACAGATTTTGACCCGTTATAGTTTTATTATGAAAATAGATATATATGTTTTGCCGTGGCGATTGCGGCTTCAGAATCGACCCCTCCAACTCAGCCCATGGATGTCGTTAACCGACTACGTTATATCACCAGAAGAAGGGCAGCAGCATCCTTCTGTATAATAAAAACATTAACCTTTTTAACCTTTACTGCGATTACTGATCCACCTGCCAAGCACGGTGATTATGGCAAAAACCCTCTAGCTTTGGGGAGGCTCTGTCCAGCAGTGGACACTTATGGGCTGTTGATGTGATAGATGATAATATAGATAAAATATAAAAGTGTCGTAACAAGGGAGGCGTACGAAGAAGATGTAGCGTGTAATAGGCTGGGGGTTTGAAATAGGGATGACATAGCGAGAAAAAAGCCTTATGATCCTGATGAACTAGAGCCCGAAAACCGATATAGATAATACTCATATACTTGATACTCATGAACTTGTTTAGAGGAACGCTCCATCGATCGAAAAAAATGTTTGGTTTCATATTGTAAGAGGAAAGATATTTAAGAAGATAAATTCTTACCACATATTGGCCATTATACTGTTATTAAATCAAATGTGATGTTTTAAACCGTTTTTTTTTTCTATCTGCATCATATTTTTATTGTTTACTTATTTGTTATTTACCTATTCCAATAATTTTACATACTTGTTTAATAAAAAAGTTTCATAAAATTCCTTTTGTTGTTATCTCATTGGGTGCTGTAAAAGGAGAAATTAACAAAAGCCGAAAGAGGACTTACATTATAAAACGCTTTTCGAAATACAACGAAACACATTAAATTAGGCTTTTTTTCCGTACCTTGTACCACTTCCTGTTTTTCGAAAATCATAATTATCTGCAGAAATCACCTGCAATATTTAAATAGGTTCTGCGAAATTACTTGCCGAACAGGAAATAAGAAATAGAGGTACACTGGTACACCTCAATCGTAGCTTTGAAAGCTAGCCTGCCTCACGTCGAATCTGTCACGATATTTTTTAACTAGCTACTACGTTTTAAGTTAAATATTAATATTTTGTACCTGATACTAATTTTGTTTTTGTGCATAACATTTTTGAGAATGAAGGTAAGTTCACCGATAATAATTCTCAAATAAATTCCAACTTTTTTTTTAATATGTATGAATAATCGCCGCAAAGGTGAAGGTTATAGTTGATAATTTGCGTCGTTTCTATGTGAAAAACACATACAAAAACGAATTAAATAAACGATTTTATTTCAGTATTTATTTTCGGTGTTACTGATTGCAATAATTCAGTGCTGTGATAGCTTTCCTCAATTTGCAATTCCATTTGTATCTCGGACCAATATGATGGAGGAACCTATAAATAAAGATCATCGAGGAGAACCTTTGAGACCCTTATTTGACTTCAAAGTTCAAAAGTAAGTAAACTAAAGCTATTTACATATTGTGAGATCTAATTTTTATGCACTGGAAATATTGATGACGTCCAACATTTAATGACAGAGTGTGTACTGAAGAACGGAGATAGCCATAGTCTCCGACGTCATATTTATAATTTTTTGTAATTGCTGGATGTTGTAACAATGGTCCCTCCGTAGGCCATGACACGTTCTTGGAGACCCGGATTACCCACTTACCACCGCTACCCTGGAGGTGACGGCATCCATTCATTAACTATCTCGTCACACAAAGAAAACACTACACGGATGCACCCCATAGATAAATAAATAAATAAATAGTACAGGACATTATTTTACACAGCGCCATCTAGCCCCAAACTAAGCATAGCTTGTAATATGGTAACTAGATTACGGATATAGTGCTTAAATATTTTTGGAAATACATACGTACTTTATACAACACCCAAACACAGAACAAACATCTATAATCATCACACAAATGTTTGTCCTGGGTGGGAATCGAACCCACAGCCTACAGCGCAGAAGGCAGAGCTACCTCTAAAACCCATGAGGCTTGTTTAAGATGCACACGGAGTCGCCCTCTCGGTTTAGAACCAGGCCAGCGTATAGCCCTTATACAAAAAAAAAGGATGTTGTAACAGTATTTTAGTCAGCCCTATAACTAAAGATGCATAAGTAGTTTCTTATATTTTAGTACATATTTCTTATGTTGAGTAAGAAGTTTATTATATTTTTTCCCTGTTATTATGATAACAAGGAAAAATAATAATTTTAATAATAATTTGGGTGATGTGGACGAACAGCGGTAAAACCCTGTTTTAATGTTGTAAAAAAACTTGTTTGTGGTACCTGTCGCAAATGAGGAAACGATTAGCTAACGACTATTTTCTCGTTCTAAAAAACGTATAATAGATGGAGATCCCGTATTTTTAAGGGAAATTGCATAAATTTTAACCGTCTCTGTGGTCTAGCATCTAGATGAGCTGAGCCAGATGAGCCAGTTCATGAGACTGTTGAGGATTCCGGGTAAAGTACGCTTCCACTTTCGGCCTAATCAACTCTTGAAATCAGGTGAGACGAGTGTGTTGGCCTTCAGCCAAGCGATTTCCCGTTGTACAATAAAAAATAACTAATTTAATCATTATATATTTCAGCCCTGTAACGTATATTTTTGGTACCAGCGATACAATACCTTATTCAAAGATTCGGGGCAACAAAGAAAAAATCATAACTGTTACTCCGATGTATGAATATTACTATTATAATAAACCAGTCAGTAAACTTATTGTTACTACTAGACTGAGCCCGGAAGTTAAAAATCCAGAAAATGATCAAAATTTGAGTGATAAGAACATAAAAAAAACACAAACTGTAAAGAATAATTCTAATGGAAATAATAACAAGAGTAAATTGATTATGAAAGCAGACAATTCGAGCAGCGGACTTACACATCTCGAAGTAACAACTGATTATACAACTGAATTAACCACTGACTATGAATCAATTGTAAGTAACTTTTTTATCTAAGAAATGCTTTAATTATTGATAAATCATTAGCAGCCATATTACATGTATTGTTGTGAACACTATAGAATAGAATAGAATAGAATCATTTATTAACTAAAGTAAACACACAACTTATAATATTTACAAAATATTGTGGCAAGTGAGTGAGAATATATGGACAGTACTACGGTAAAAAATGGGACAATAATCTTTTTACATACGGGATACGAGTCAACTAGTTTTTATCGCTATTTTGTCCAGTGTTAAGTATGTTGCCGCCTACGACGGAGCAAGCATGCCTAGAAATAACGTATTCGCTCTTGACTTGAAGACTCCCGTTGTAACAATCGGGAAACACAGACTTGGACTCTTTCCACTCCTTGTCAAATTTGCTACAACTCCCGATAAATGACAAGTATGACCACGAAAACCACGAAGTAGGTGCAAAGTACAAAGGCAATTAGGTATATATAATATGCAATTATTATTGTAATGAATACAATTCTAATAATAATCGCTAACTTTATCCACATACCTCCCAGACTTGCACGGTGATACGAAAAAACGGGTGTTCATCGCCTAATTTTCCCTTCCGTTTCAACTTCGGGATATATAGGTAAAATACGCGATAAATAGTGTTTTCGTAACGAAATAATTTATACGGAAAATTCTATCGGTGTCTTCGGCGAGTTGATTGTAAAACAATTATTTATACAGTAGGACCAAAGGAAAATGTCCATATGTCTATGAATTATTGTTTTTCATTAACTATTGCACTGGAATAAACGAAAATGATACCTATGTAACATAATAATATATAACATAATTATATTTTAAAAGTGTACATATTTTAGACTGATGACGGCTTGGACATCCGCACTGGAGTAAACGGACCTGTGCTGGCAACACTTCTTGGGAGATAACATTTGATGCCGGTAGCTGCTAATCGTCTTTGCACTGTGTGTTACAAATTTTGGTGTTGAGAAAATCCCTAAAAAATGTGACAACATCATCTAGATTGTACATTGTGAACGTATTAACTGGCTTGCCATCATCTGTATATTCTTCGTACTTAAGACTCTCTGTGCCCTTTTTCTTCTTTTTTGTCTTGATTTTCTTGCTAGAGGAACGTAGCACATCTAAACTGTTGACTATTAGAACTGGCTGTTTTCTGTTTTCATTTTTAGGAATTTCCGTGGCATTGACATCTTTTGCATTCAGGTTACTGTAAAAGATTAAGTATTTACATAATTTAATTGGTCAGAAGTAGCTCTGCCTTTTGCGCTGTAAGTTGTGAGTCCGATTCCCATTTGAGACAAACATTTGTGTAATGAATACAGTTGTTTGTTCTGTGTTTGGGTGTTATATTGTAGCATTACTATGTGTTTAAAAAAATATGTAATATTCTGTCTCCGTAATCTAGTTCTCATATTACAAGCTTTGTTAAGTTGAGATGGCGTTGTGTAAAATGTTAGGTGATATTTATCAATAATTATGTTTTTTTTTATTTGAATACCTCGATTTTTATGTTGAAATGTGAGAATTAGTAAAGACATTATTTTATTATTCACGCGTAGACTACCGCGACACACATTGCGTGTGGCACAATACGCACAATACGCGGCTCTGCAGTAGTCAACGAGTTAAGTAGGTATAGTGTTTTTGATAAGAATTAATCGAATCAACCAACCGAGTGCGCGCTTGACACGTAAGCAAAGGGGTCCGATCCGCTTATCAAGACAAAAAAAATCGCATTTAGTTCTAGAGCCTTGGTGCGGGTCCAACTCATGCTTGGCTGGTTTTTAATATTTATTGTCATTCATCAGTACACACCATATTTTAGCTTTGTAAGTTTATCATAATTGTTCATCGCTATTTAATTAAATAAGAACCAATAATCTGAAATATTTTTAATATATAAATACACTCTGTATTTAATATCATTGGCTTCCAGAGTAAATGACTGCTTCGATGTTCATACATACACTAGGCAATACACTTCAAAATGAGTCTCTATTTTGTTTACATCTATATCTGACTCCAAGAAAAACGATAGTAACAAAAAGTGGTTTGGCTCTTGAAAGGCATAATTTACCTTGTAGTAACCTTGCAACTTAAGTATGAGTGTGTTATAAAACTACTCTATAAACCTAATTATTATGCACAATAATTATTTACTGAGGCTAGTAAAATTATGTTGATAATAAATGTAACTATATGAACTAACTATGTACAAAGAAAGCAGTCGGATCACCAAAGGACCGTTACAAACGGTCTATAGGTAACTCAACTATTCCAGACAAGTACCAGAAGGAAGTGTACCCAAGACACTGGTTGCTGATAAAAAAAAAATAGATATCGAGTAGTGTTGTGCTTACTAGAGATGTACTTCGAACCGATAAATTGGTTAGGGAAAGATACAGATTTATTAATTAAACAATATACTTAATAATATTTATAATATTAATATATAATAATATACAATAGAAGCCTACTCGTAAGGGTATGTTCGCTGTGGTGGTCAGCTCTGTCATAAACAACGTAAGGCTGTACACAGTTCCAAAGCTCACTGTGGCTGCTCCATCACAGAAAAGGTCCGTGTCCGTATCTTGGCAGCTGGAGGTGAAATTCTGACTTTGATCAGCTGGCTCCGCGATTCCACCGGCAAGGAGACAATGTTAGTGCTGTGTCTTCGAAACGTAAGCCCGTGAGGCTTTTTAGGTCAACGCCTGAATCCCCAAGCTTTCTCACCAAACCTTATGTGCGCTCCAAGGGAGATGAGAAAGCTAAGCCGAGCCTTCATTATAATTCTTAATTTTATATATGTACTAAAGCCTATAAATATAATTATTTGTTCAAGTAGTCACAATGAAGATGGCACTGTGATAATTGTCTAGTAATATTTATTAATTTAATGATGTATAATTTTAAATGTGAAATTGAATGAAAATTGGGAATATTTTTGTTTAGCTATTCCCCTTGCATAATAAGGAGCACTTATGATATTTTGTTTTTTGATTGCTGCTCTGGGTCATACCGATTACCGATTTGATTATTATTAGTTTTATGAAGATAACTATTATTCCTTCCAATAATAATGTAAATAGGAGTATAACGGTTGTAAATTCAGTAAACGAAATGATTTGTCAATTAATATTTATTAATTCGTAATAATAGTAACAATGGAATACTTACTTGTTGCGTTTAAAAAACTTACCGATTTACTTCTGTTCCATTATTTAAGCCATTGGTATAAATTTCAGTGATATGAAGACATAAAAGAAGCTGCAAAGTTATTAAGTTATGTTGATATTGAGTTTTAACTATTGTATGTAGATTGTCATGAGAATATTAGTTTTAGTCTACTAGTTCGAATAATGATCTAGCACATTCGAGTACAACAGTAACCATCCTCATCAAAACTCCAGAACATGGGCCTTCCTCAGAGTTGATAAGTCCACCACAGAACATGAGACCTCCCCAGACTTGCTAAAGTCCACAAAAGAATGGCCTATATTCTTCAGTGTGTATCAAGTCTGGGCCCCTCCCCAGTGTTGATTAACTCCACTACAGTATATAGGTCCTCCTTAGAATTAATAAAGTCCACATCGGAAAATGGGCCGTCTCCACAGTAAATACGTTTACTACAAAAGCTGGACTCTGCTCAGAGTTAATAAAGTCCACTGCATAATATAAGCCCAGAGTTGATTAAGTCTACTTCAGAACATAGGCTCTCCCCAGAGTTGATTAATTCAATGACAAAATGTAGGCCCTCGCCAAGGAACATGGATCTGCCCTAGAGAATTTATTGGTCTAAGATACTCATGAGGATACTGCTACCCATACCCTGGTATAAGCTCGTAGTTGATTCCTGCAACATCCGAGGTCACTGCTCATCTGTTATTGATATAATTTGATAAAAATATATTTTAACAATTTCTATGAATAGGTACTTACAAGCAACATACTCGAAAAATTTACACATGATATTTTGCTCATTCTCTTCACAAAAACCTTCGCATACGTTATCACTTTACATAGAGGTATCAATTTAAAATTTGTTTTATGGATTACTCGTTGCAAGGACCAAATCATTTCGATTAGACGGAGAGTCGTAAAGGGAAACATTACCATAACGATTGAAGATTAGGTTCAAGATATACTAGCCATGAAGTCACTAAGAAGTAGAAGCGTATGTGTGTGTGTATCAGGAGAGGAATTGTACAACTATGGATTTTAGGGATTTATTATTATTAAGTTATAACCCACAATCTAAAGTCTTACTATTTTTATTCTCTACTATAGGTAAAGTAGCAGTACCTTGACAGAGAAAACTTAAAAACGTATTTTGCTTACATTAAAAAAAATATAATAAAAAAATCTGCTGCCTTTTTGGTTAACTTTACGACATCCATGGGCTGGAGGGGTAGATTTTTAAACCACGACTTTAGAAGTGGCAACAGTTTTAAGAGCACTTTTCAAAACGACATTAACCTTTGTTTCATATTTGTATTATGATATTACATTACGTTTAGCGACAAGAGAGAGCCTCGAACACTCAGGTGAATAAAGAGAGTTCGAAAAAACAGTGATTATTAAAGTGAGAATGGTGTAAAGAAAGCACACATTTATCGTTGGGTAGTTACGTTATATTTGAGATATAATCTCCGTCACAAACCAGACATCACGAGATCTCAGTTCGGGCGAACTACTAGTACCTATACCTATAATATACATTTAGGTAACAGAAGCCTCAAACAAAAGCTGTGCCATATGACTTTCGGGAGGCTATAAAAAAAATATCAACATAATTATATTTAGATATAGCATTAATTAATCTAATGGCGCTAACAATTGGTGAAAACTTGAGAATGTAGTTCTAGCTGCAGGTAGATTAAGCATGGGGAGCCGACGGCGCGCACTTGCAATGTCGTCGGGCGCACACAGCCGTAGCGTCTCCATTACCTCCAGATGGTGGACGAGGCCACGCAGCACTCTCACGACGTACTTGAGAAATGCCACTTGGCTCCTGACAGACAGTCGGCAATACCCTACCATACCTAACACAAACAGACTTAGGTACATGTATAAATATGCTAAATAATAATCAACCCAAAAATAAATACTCTGAGTACGGTATGTATTCTTGCTTTTTTATGCAATTTTAGATGTCATCAGCTATTACCTAAGTCTGTTTCAGTTTGGTTTCAATCAAAATGGCACCTATCCTTCTTTTCAGTTTCATTAAGTCAAAAAAAAGCTGCCGTTTTTAACGAAACTGAAATCCCAATTTAAACAATATTAGGTAATAGGCCAGCAGCTGGATAACCCTTGAAAACAATTCCGATCGATCGGTATTGAATTTGTGTCATTTCTTACAAGAGTAACATTCAAGAGTGTTCAAGAGAACACTCTTGAATGCGAACCTAGCGCAAAATTGATTTCATATTGTGTGGATATTGGATGAACTAATAGCGATTTGAATTGAATTGTCCAATCCATCTATGCCCTAAGCAACGGATGGCTATCCATGCCGTCATAAATAATATTTTTTTGTCAAAACAACTAGTTGTTTATCTTAAGTATGTTTTATTACCGGGTCTCCCTTTTTTGCGCCTTTTTCTATAATCCACCTTGATGTAGGTAATATATAATATATTTTGGTGTTTGCAACTTTTTTTTTGCATTTTAGGATAAAACAATAGGTAATTGCTAATTAGGTAATAAGGTAATTAATGTAAAAATCAGAAACAATGATATCTTCCGATAAACCCATTCAAAGGTATGACGAAAAAGGCAGTTAATTTAAAGACAAGGGACTTAACTTTGTAACAATGGCATATTTACCGCCGTATGAAAGTGTTAAGCATCTTTTACACAATGCAAGTAATAAATCGGCACATGTTACGAAGATCGTGTTCAAAAATGTCGGTGAAGTTGAAGTACCGGTTCAGTTCAAAGATTTCCTTTAATACCACGAGTAGGCTGAAGAAAAACACGTATATTAGTATTATATACCTATCGCAAAATAGGTCCTGTAAAATGATCCCAAATAGTGATTAAAGAATATTTCTTGGGTGACACCTTCTATAGACGCCCTGCACCTTTCGCTAAAAACTGTCGAATGGAACAAATTGCTATCGATGATTTAGTGAGTTACAGTAACTACACAATGAAATCACGATTGCATGCATTAGACAAATAAAAATCATAGTTAAGAATATATATTAAGTTATAATGTTTATAATGTTTTATATAATAACATACCTATTTAGTTTCAACGTGAATAAGTTTTGCCAGAATTGTTTAAATTAAATAATAATCAATTGGTATTTGATCCTACATGTATTGTTTTTCAATTTATCAAATCCCAACACTCTTATGGTGGTATGGTTATGCCTCACCCTACCCCCCGGGGTATGATATGTATGATGGGTGGGTAACGGTATTTCGGATGAAAAAACTATAACTTGGTATCTTGGAGCTGATCCGATGATGAAGCCAGGAGATAGATAATGGAACTCTTCAGTGGCTACTAGTAAGCTTGAGTTTGGGCTCATAGGATTTGTTTTGACAAGTCCGACGTTTGACGTTTGTTTTGATATTTTGATGTTTGCTTCATAACAAAGCTGAAAACACTTTTGTCAAGTTTCACGCACGACAAAAATATTGAGACATTTACAAATGTCAAATATGTTTTGACATTTGTAAATGTCTCAAAGAAACAGAATTAAAAATGAACGTGGCTTTTAATTTTTGTAAACTACATAATGATTATTTTATACCACTTCCAACCAAGAGGTACATAAATAAAGTTAATATTTTAATAACTTAGCATAATTTTATTGCTTAATAAGCTATTCTTATAAAATTATGTTCAAGTAAAATAAAGCATTAGCTATTCAAAGTTTGCAGTAACAATTATCATAGGCGCCACGGCAGTTTCACTCCAAAACTTTATATTTACGTTTCTTAGGTTTGTTTAATGCTGGTACTTTGGTACTGTACTCATGCACGGAAAATTTAATACCCAATCGGTCTCTAAAAAGTTTAACGACGTCATTTAGATTGTAAATATTGCTCGAGTGCAACGCTTTTCCTTTGGTGTCTGTTTCAGTGTATTGCAAATGGTCGATCATGAGTGGGATCTCATTCTTTCCTCTTTGCTTGACCGTATTTCTATTGTTACTTGACCTTGAGGGAAATATTTTAGCATCGTCTATCCATGCAACTATGGGACTATTTCTTATAAAAAGATCTTCAAACTCGCCGGGTAATAAAATGTAATCCGTATCAAAACAGAACGACGGATATATCAAAATAAGTAAGTAGTAGAAAAGTATCATCTGAAAACGAATAATGTTTAAAAATTAAAGTTCTCACTGCCTTTATCCTACACATAAGTGGTTTAGCTCAGCATGTTCTCTTGTTCCACTTCCTTCTCCCCTATCACTCGTCAACTCAGCAACTGCTCCTCATCGATATCGTCACACACACAATCCATCCACCTCTTCCTGCGATCATCCCAACTCCTACGTCCATTCACATTCACCATAACATGTTTTTAGTTATGTGACTTTCTTTTCTCCGAATACATGTTGAATACGACTTGGAGACTGAACAAATAAGCGGCCCACCTTATTTTAAGTGCATCTCTTACCTGCTTCACTGCGTAGTTCACATCCACAAAGAACATGACCTACGCGACACTGCATTGCACCCATCAACTTGAGGCATAAATGTGTTAGGTAAGCCTCACGTGTCCGTAATTTCACCGGCAACCATACTCGAACCGGAACACAGCAATGCTGCTTGGCGGCCAAAATAGATACCTATTTTGGTGGTAGGACTTCCCCAGACAAACCCTTTTCACAAGGAGCTCAACTACTATGTTCATACCACGCCAACCCTTTATTACTCCTCATTTTTTTCCGTCACCTGCGCTACTTTTAGACTTCACCAAATGTTTTCATGCCTTTACTTATCCATTATTGTCCCTCCACACATCCATCCACCTTAACATTTGCATCTCAGTCACAAGCATTCTCATTTCAACTGTCTTCTTCATTGGACAACATTCAGATTCACAAAAAAAAGCATTAAAATGCAAAAACAATAATTACATAATTCAGAAATTGTGTTATAAGCATACAATGGCTTACTTTTAGATTCCAGTAATCTTTACAAGATGTAAAATTTAACAGACTGACGTTTTTCACCGATAACACATGACCATTGACTTGAAAATCTGTTGATGATTGATTTTGGTGATAAAAATCAATCGATCGAATCAAGTCGAATCGTCAATACGCACTCGTAAAACTGCGTTATCTTAGCTATTAAATATTTTTACTAGCAATAAATATGTTCACAGAATTCACAGTTATTTCTTGGACTGATTAGAGCTTTAAGGATTCCAGAACTATATTTATATTCAATTAATATTATATGCTATAATTTTTATATTAACCTATATTTCAATAATGTTTTCGTTACTATTTACACGATTTTCTTAATGATGGGTTGGTTCATAACCTCTAGGATTGTCGAGCTCTAGGTCAGAGCAAGCATTTCCAGAAGGCATTAAGAGTATGTGATCACGATTATCAATTATATTCATTTTACTTAACATTACCTATCTTCTATTATATAAAATCAATTTACCACTGACGTGATTGGTAGGTATGTAGGAATAATCACGCTAGCGCCGAATTTTGTCAGGGTTGTTATTGTGGCATGTAGGTGCTCACTAAGAAAGAATATTTTAGGAAATTCCTCCCCTAAGGGGGTGAAATAGTTTGTATGCAAAATCTTTATTTATAATACGATTGAGTTGAAATTTAGTACGTGTATTTGTAATAATATAGAGATGCTAATTAAGAAAAAAAACGTTCTAAAAAAGTTCTACCTCTAAAAGGGTGAAACGTGGCAAAACATTTTGTATCGAGATGTATTTATATTTGATCCAATGGAGTTGAAATTTTGTTTATGTGTTTATTATATATTAAAATGAGTGTAAGAAAAGAAAAGAGATCCTCTAAAGGGTGAAGCGGGGTAAGACTTTCCATATTAAAAAATATTTTTATTTGATCCGATCGCGTTGAAATTTTATTTATTTGTGTTTTTTAAAACTAGATGCTTATTTACAAAACATGTTTCAGAAAATCTTACTATTATAGGGTGAAAAGGGGCAAAAACTGCACCTGAAATCTTTATAATTCTATTATAATTAAATTTGAACTTTTTAATTACAGAATATTTTAATTAAAGAATTTATTGTTCAAATGTTTTATGTACTACATATTTGTGTTTCAAAGACTATTGAAATACTTCATGTATTTTTATTATTCTTCTAAAAGGGTGAAATAAGGGGAAAAGCCTTGAAATTTTCTTGAAAATTAAAAATCTTCAGTTTCATTCAATTGAGTAGAAATTTTGCATGTAGATATGTAGTTACTTTGAAATGCTAATTATGAAAAAAAATCTGTAAGATTATTCTTCCAAAAGAGTGGGGTCAAATCTTTTGCGCAGATATCTTTTCATTTTACCCAATAAAGTTGAAATTCAGAACGTGTTTTTATCTTCTTTTTTGGAAATTTGTCAAATGGAAATGTGTAATAAAAAATGATTTTGTTTCTTTACGATTTTTATAGCCTTCATTGTCATTAGTAAATGTTCGTGTCTTCTTCTCCTTCTCGATTCGAACGTTTCAAAACATTAAATACTTCCTCGATCAGTACTAAGCAACCTCCACTGCTCTACGGAGCATAGCGGGCAGGAAAGTTGGTGGCCATACTTTCCTGTACGGGAGCTCCACACTAGTAATGTGCGCTCGAGGAGTATATTATGTTCCATCTGGCTAGATTTTTACTGCAGCGGCCATCTTGAGTCCGTAGTCGGTTCAGTGATTTCCGCCCCAGCCACTGCAGATCATGTTTAGGGCTGGTGGCCAGCTGGAATGGCCGATACCAGTACAAAGGATGATGACTGTCTGTTTCCTACTTTCTCTTTTTAATGCAGCAGGTAATTGCACAGTGCATTTCAGGATAATAGGCTATGCCAGCTAAGACATACAGCATTCTGAGTGGTTTTAGACACCCAGTAACGATGCGGCATGTATCAAATTTACACGTATCAAAATTCATATTGAAACAACGAAAAGTCCAATGGTACACGACGGGTTTTGAAACCGTGACGTTCGGATAAAACAAGTATTTGAAGTGAGCTTGAGATATTAAGATAAAAATAGATGAAGACTACTTAATAGTTAATAGGATCTAGACATAATATTTCAGAATTACCGGGACGGGCCGTGTAGAAACTAGGAACCCTGAAGTCTTTACCCCTGTATTATAGCTAGGTATCACAGCCATTCCGTTTTGCTTATTTTGCCGTAACGAAACACGGGTATTTTCAGCTAGTCTAAATATATATAAATCAAAGGTGACTGACTGACTGACATAGTGATCTATCAACGCACAGCCCAAACCACTGGACGGATCGGGCTGAAATTTGGCATGCAGGTAGATGTTATGACGTAGGCATCCGCTAACAAAGGATTTTGATTAATTCTACCCCCAAGGGAATAAAATAGGGGATGACAGTTTGTAAGAAACTTTGTCAATTTTAAACCGATCGTGCTGAGACTTTGCATGCATAAAGCTACTATGACGTAGGCATCCCGTAAGAAAGGATTTTGAGATTTTGCATTTGTTTTGTTTCGGTTTAGTAGTTTTGGTTATAGACTTTGCTTTATATTTGGCATTTGTTTTGTTTTCGTTTGGTTTAAGTATAGGTTTTGTCGGTTAGACTTTTTTAAAATGGCTAAAGAAACTCTGAACGTTAATGGAGAAGTTGAAGAATGTACTGTCGTTTTTAAGTTTTGTAGGCCCTAATTTTTTACACACGCTAAATAAAAGTAAAGCCGCAAAAACTATACCTTATAATAATAATACTTCTTAACGCGAGCGAAGTCGCGAGCAAAAGCTAGTGTTATATAAAATACTAGCTAACCCCGCAGTTACACTAGCGCCAAGGTCCTATGTTCATCACTATAATTTCAGGGGTTATTAGCCCATTGTTGAACAAAGAAAGACACAGCCTCCATGAGGTCGCGGCCAATTCGTCTGTAAAGTGTTGTGTTTTCTGTTTTCAAATATTATACCCAGTGTGTTTAGTGTGAGTTTTATACTTGCTCCATGCCTACTCGAACGCGTTGACGTTTGGCACGATTTGGGTTTATGAAATTAGCACCTCGCCATCTAGTGTATGTAATTAATATGAAACGCAGTTTAAAAAATAGAAACAGTGCCATCTTACTATATTTATTTGAACGAGAAGGGTAGTGAGCTAAATTGAGGTTAAGAAATATAATATTTTAATTCTGGATCTGGAACGCTTAGTGACATCTTAAGTCGTCTTAGATAGTAATTAATTATCGAGCTACGCTTGATAAGAACACTGTTTTAAATTGGTCCATGGTACAACGCGAACAGATAGTAGAAAATTTCATTCTGAATTTGGTTGGTTTATCTAACGAAAAATAGCCCATCAACATTCACGGTGAGCAAACGCGGATTGAGTGAACTTCGATTGCAACTGCAACTCAGCACTCAGTTCTATAGTTTACCCATTTATAATGAATATAATAGTTTTCATACCTCGTCACTGAATCATCAGATACACTGAACCGACATTTTTGAAAAACAACTTGTGATTTTCACAAATACATAATTAAAATTTCATGTCAACCGGCGTTTTTATTCGTTTTTTAAACATAAAAAGTAGTTATGGTGACATAACTATGATAGTTGGAGATATGGAACTGGCAAACTATAGAACATTCATCAATCGTTCTCGCAGCGCACGCGATTTTTCGTTCACCTTGGGTTACATTATTAGAGTTTTCGTAAGGATCCCTAGTAAAATCTGTCAAAAAATAGCTTATCTTCTATCAGTAAATTAAAGCATTCTATTGGTGAAAAAATTGAGTAGGTCCCATTTGTTCTATGGAACATGACGTTATCAGACAAAATGAAACATTTCCTGCCCATATTTTTCCATACTTTATACATACTAGCTTTTCATCCGATTTTCATGCCATAGAACAAAATATAAATCAGATTTTCCCAAAATCTTGCAAGTGAAGCATGACACTGATGATGACAATTATTCTGTCATAGCTGAATAAATAAGAATAATAAAAAGAAAATATATATCATTGATCAAACTGGAACAAACCTGGGTAAAAGAATCCTTAAAATCGAAAAACTTAAAGAATGGATATTTGTAGCAAGAAGTGGTGGGACAACTCTCCAGATTATGTAGTGTATTCTCAGTCTCAGAGCATTCTAGTACCTACCACCAATTCACAAAAAATGAACCTACTCATATATGTATGAAATCAGACCAGTAGTTTTTGATTCTATTTAATACAAACAAAGACACAAATCTATCTATTAATAATAAATAATAATGTTGAAATGTATTTAACTGACCCCCCACCGTGCTAAACTTGCGTCAATGCTCAGTCCATCATATAATTTCAAGCATTATAAAAGCCCACTGCTAAGCATTTTTTCGAAAGGCTCGCTCCATTGTAGTAAAAAAAGCTCATTTTACTAATTGCTCATTTTGAGAAGTGCGCAATTCAAAAATGCACGTGCTTGTTATGACAATTGCATGTTTTCAGATGTGCACTTATTAGGAAATGCGCATTTTGGAACGGTGCACTTATGGAGAAGTGCTGATTTTGAACCAGACACAAATTACAAATACAACTACGACGCTTGACGTCTTCTGACTTGATGAAGATAAAACGGTGGAACCAAGAGTCAATAATAGTCATTGCCAGACGACCGCGTCGACCAACCGCCGTCGTTTTAACCGCCTCTGTGATCTAGTGGTTCAACCCACCGATTTCAGATCCAGAGGTCCCGGGTTCGATCCCCAGGGGAGTACAATATATTGTGCGGTTGGTGGTAGGACTTTGTTTAGTCCGCCTGGTTAGCTACCACCATACTACCTATATCTGTCGCCATAATTCTAAAATTGTTATGTTCCGGCATTCAGAGGTAAGATAGCCCGTTTCTCAGTTTGTTGAGGATTCCGAGTGAAGTGCGTCTCCACCTTCGGCCTTATCTTAACTTATTACCAGGTGAGATGAAGGACAAGCGCTTCCCCGTCGTACAATAAAAAAAAAGACCAAATGGCACCACGGGCGCCATGGGCTTGGGTTTCTGGAGCTCGACAACGACGATTGCGGCTCTTAATGGAACGCTAAAACGATCGTTCATGGCTTAATTTCCCCATAATTAAACGCTTAAATGAAAATGATAAAATAATTTGATAATATTTTGATTGTTCGGACTTACATAAAAAAATGACTTTTTTGAATGAAATCGATCGAATAATGTTTGAGGTTTTAAGCAATACCAATTTCAATTATTAATAATACTTTAAAGACCTTTGTTTTTCGCAGAAAATGGCAGTTTTAAATAATACTAGCTGTAGCTCTTTGCTCACGTTGTTGTTGGATTTAAAAACCGTTCAACCATATTGGTGACTAATCGTATTAGAACTGACTACAATAACATGCGGTAGTAGCAAAGTTTTGATCACTCATTTTAATTATGATTTCTATTCTAACGTATATACAAAATGAATTGGTGGTTTAATTCATCATAGTGCGTGTATGACTTGCATTTGGCCGGTTAATTTAGTATATTTATGTTTCAGGTAATCACTGAATAAATCCTGAAATGTAAAGCCTTTTGAAGTAGGTCATGTAAAAATAAGGATAGTTTAATTTTGTGCTCTAATACCTATATTTTTTCCAAATATCTAAAAACTTTGAGACAAAGTTCATTTTTTAGATGCATTTGACATAATATGATTAGGTATTGTCTGTCATAATAATTGTGGTTTTTGAGATATCGTTTTATTCTTCTGCCCCAATTTTTTAAACTATTAAGGTGTGAATTTTCAAAATTATTTGCGTACTGTACAGAAGCTACCCAATGGTCTCGAGAGATCTTGAGCCTCAGGTTAGGGCTGTGCGATGATTATCAGTCAGTCAGTCAGTCTGCTTTTCGACGGTTTTATATATTTAAATGAGCAAGTGCTCATATTAAAATAACTGTTATTTATAATTTTACGTATAATTGAGTTCCAACATCTGTTATACCTTATAACGTTGGTATCAGTGAATATGTATTTGATCGATTGAGTAAATGTATTATGTTAAAATTGCAATTATACATTTTTGCAAAGATTAATCATAATCCTACTAATGCTAGAACAGTTATATCTACTGTAAAACGGTTGCCATTCTTTTTTGAGGACGTCTCGTTTGAACTTAAACGGCATTCCGGCAGCCCAGCATTATTAATGTCGAGTAATCTTTTTTTTTATGTGTTTATTCTGTCACTTGTGCAGATTGTATATGGGACAGTTAGCCATCCAACAACTTTATTTATTTAAATACGTCCATTTACTTAACGAGATAAGATAAAAAAATAAAAGAGAGGCCTCAATGGTGAGACCTCTCTTTTATTTTGTTACTTTAACTTAAAAATATCCTCTTTTTCTGAAGAAACCTTAGTAATGAGAGGACCACATTGCGGGAAATCGCAATAATTATTACGCTATGTTGTATCTTAATAATTAATTGTTTAATATAATAATTTGGGATATTGCGTAGGTGTCGTAGCCATTAGCGTGACATTTACAATAGCATTTGACGGTCTTGTTTGACAGGTCAAAGAAAGATCTCCATCTTGAAAAAAAATAATTTTCAATCTATGTTACGCATAGTTGAGATATTTGACCCTACATCCTAAATGACTCTATATTGCGCGATGTTTTTAACAGTATTTTCAATAGATGTTGCATTGATAATTCTTGCAACTAAGTTGCACTGGAATATGAAACTAAATTTATAATTTTAGCAATTTTCCAGTGTTCACTTAGTATATTACACTATATTATTAAAGATCAATGAAATAACTTCATTTGAACACAATTGATGGACATTAGGCGTTGAACAGAATACATGCTATCGATCACAAAATAGCATTTTAATAATAACCAGTTCGGAAATCAAATTATAAGCATAATGTAATGTTTGCTGTTATTTGCCTCGAAAATAATCTTCCTCCCATATTCTCACAGCTTTACTTAGTGTTTTTGGAGTTCCGTACCCCCACGGAACTCCAAAAACAAGTAGAACCAAATTGAACCCACGTCATTATAATAAAATAAATAAATGTTACAGGAAATTCAATTCACACAGCGCCATCTAGGCCCAAACTAATTATAATAAGGATATTTTACAAGCAAAAAAAAAAAAAAAACGTATTAGAGTTGCTTATGCTTTCACTTGTTTTGGACAAATCCTTTGCATCAGGAGGGCTGCTTGTTACGTCTCCATTTCGTATGAAAAAATTAGCATGACTTGATTAGCATTGATTTTCAAATATGTATCCATCATTTTATTGGGATTTACAATTATATAGCTCCATAATTTAGATTTCCAAGTATTTACATGATGCCATTTGTTTTTCCTACCATGATCTTATCCTGGTTTATTGACCTACCACATGGGGTGTGCATATTTGTCAAAACACCTACCTACAAGCTGTATATGAGTAATGTATAGTTCGATCACTATTAGTATGTAATTATCTGTGCTATACGTAATAAAATATATAGGTACCTACGTTTGTCAAAATGTTTGTTAATAATACATCATTAGAAAAAATACAAAAGGTTTCTAGTATTCCATCCTCAATCAAGCTCCCATAATACATTATTTGCTTATTTTGGGACTAGATGGCGCTATATGAAATAAGTGTCATGAAAAAAAACATATACAGCACTGTTATAGCATATTGGTATTGCTCTGCATTTTGCGCTGTAGGTGGTTCGATTCCCACACGGGACAAACATTTGTGTGTTATTCAATAGCTATTTGTTCTGTGTTTGGGTTTTATATTGTATCTTGTGTTGTAAGCTCAGTTGGTAGTAGCTCTGCCATCTGCGCCGTAGGTGGTGGGTTCGATTCCCACCCAGGTCAATTTGTGTGATTAATAATGTAGATGTTTGTTTTGTGTTAGGGTGTTGTATTGTACGATAAGTATGTATTTAAAAAAAACATTATATATCCGTAATCTAGTTCCCATATCACACCCCAACTTTGCTTAGTTTGGGAATAGATGGCGCAGTCCCGTAATATTTATTTAAAAAATCTAGTTTCCATTATTACAAGCTACGCTTGGTTTTGGGCTAAATTAAAATGTCCTAAACTAGTAGTTCGCCCCAAACTGAGATCTCGTGATGTCTGGTTTGTAACGGAGATTATTTCTCAAAAAGAACGTAATTACGATTAAAGTGTGCTTTCATTACACCTTTCTCATCTTATTTTTTCTTACCTGATTGTTCGTGGCTCTCTCTTGCTGCTAACGTCATGTATCCTTACTAACATGAAACAAAGGTTGATTTCGTTTTAAAAATGCTCTCAAAACTGTTGCCTTTTAGTTGTGGTTTTGAAATCTACCCCTCCAGCCCACGGATGTCGTAAAGTCAACCAAAAAGGCAGCAGCTTTTTTCATTGTGCAAACAATACTTGAACTGTGAGCACCAATCTGTCTGCTTAGCGTGTATATAATGACCGTAATAATGGCCGTACCGTACCGTACTGAGTGAATAACAATAGATAAATAGACCAGTTTTCATGAAATTTCGAATACCTCTCTTATCTTTCAATACCTGATGATCATAAGGGCAAAATAAACTTATTTTAAAATCAGTCTCAATCCTTATTTCATTCATGTTTTAACACATTTTCAAGACTTTAATCTTATTTACCCCTTTTGCAACCATTAATGTAAATTCAGGGGTGGTTTCAGCCAGTCAAAAGAAAGTTAATTGTGAAGTCAATCCCCTTTAATCCTACAAGACCTACCAAACGTTTTAACCCCTTAACGCGCCTCTTTGTTACGAAAACTACTCCTTATAAAAATGAAATCTTTATTTTATGAATGTGCAGTCGCTACTCTTTCAAATGAAACCCCTCAACCCAAAAATCTTCTCGTCTCACTTAACACCTCTATTTCTCAAAAACTACCCCAGGGTCAAAAAAATCCTCCTACCGATTGATGAGTATTAGTATAATCTCTGCATATTCAAAATGTTGAATGGCAATTGTATTTCTTTTCACCCCAACATCTCAAAAACTACCCCTCTTATCGAAAATTCCCCAAGGCAATCAAATTCTATTTACGTTATCCCTGTTTGGTTTAAATTTCACGAAAATCGGATAATCCGTTTGAGAGTTATGCCGTCACAAACATTGCCACATACATACATACATACAGTGCCGGACTTTCCAACTTAACTAAGATTCAATTATGGACATTAATATAGACGTGTCGCGGTTTTGGAGAAGAAGAAACGGTGGAGCACGTGGTTGAAACCCGCGCCGCCACAAGGGAAGCCAGAAAGAGGTCTGGTTTACAAAAGCTACTTGACCCACCTGCTGAGGAAGCGTCATCAACATCATGTACTCTGGAGCAATGCTGTCAGCATCTCAATGCCCTTCTCCGTTACTTCAAGGAGTTGCTGAGAGGAGAGGAGGAGCTGGCTGGGTTCATATGTCGTGCATGTGCACGGGCATATGCATATGGGCACGGGGGCAATGCACAATACTATAATGCCAGTGTGGGATGTCAGTAGGACATAACAGGGAACGGTTGTCCTGAATGTACCACTAGTTATTTCATTAAATAAATGAAATAATGTGTTCGCTAACTGGCTACAAACCCGCAACTTATCGTGACCAGAGAAAGTATTATCTGCCAAACAAACCAGTTCCTTTTTACTATAAATTGGTACAAAAAGGCGTGATTTCTTATCTCCAAAGTAACTGCATGGTCCCGATGCTTGCCAATAAATTACCAAAATATATATCGCTTTTACATTTATTTATTACCCAAGAAACGTTTATAATTACGTACCTATATTTAAACATCTTCGTTAATCTCAGGTAATGGTAAAAACGAAACCAGCATATTAACAAGGGTGTACCAGAGAGGAATTCAGTTTGAACGAATGTAAATAATAGAATCAACTACCCATATATAAAATTATAGAGGTTAATATAATTGTTGCTTGATTATTTTGATCCAATTATGGTTTTAGTAACCTCATAACAGGTTTTTTTTACTGTTATGGGCCCTTTGTACCGAGCTGGCGTTTAGGAAAGGAAGCTTATACCCAGCAATTGGTTACTTAGACTGGTTGCTTTGCTATGATATAGATAAAGTAGACACTACCTACTTAGTGATTCATACACAAATAGCAGAATGCTCTGCGGATTGATAGTTCGTATTATCTTACCTATGTCAAAATATCTAGTATTTACTTAATTCTTCGATATACCTACTAAAATACTAACGCGACTAGCCTTAAGAAGATATATTTATACAGTATATTAAATAAACTCTGGTCTAGTAGTACGTCCACCGGTATCAGATACAGAGGTCCCTGGTTCGATCTTCACGGGAGTATAGTGCTTGCTTTGGTTGGTGTTAAGTCCGCCTAACTCGCTATCACCATCTTACAAGCACAGCCTCCCAGCCATCCTGTCTTGGTTTTCTGGGTGAATTGATCATAATATGAAACCAGGTGAAATGAAGGCCAAAAAAGGGTCCATTTTTATAACTAGTTATGAAACAGTGAAGGAAATTGCCTTTTTCGTAGCTAGTTATGAAAAAGAGTTATGAAAATGGACCAAAGGGGCCAACACTTCCCCGTCGTACAATAAAAGAGCAGTTTGAGTGGACTTTTGTTGTTCCTTGAGAAATCCAAAATCTGCGGCCAATCCAATCCTTTCATATTGCACCTCTATACTACGAATGGGCTACTCTACAAAAATCTAATATATGTATCGGATTTCATAGGTTTTCATTTTAAGCGCGGAACCATATTTCTGTTTATATAATAAAATTAAGTAAGTAAACCCAATTTACTCCATATAACATCAGCCATCTTCCCGTCAAAATTGGTTCAGTCGTTTCGGCGCTTATCCGGTACAAACAGACAGACAAACTACTTTTTTTTTCGAATGTTTTTCATAAGTGCCGAATACTTTCATATTTTGAAAAAACTGTTATATTAATATATCAAGCAAAATTTCAATTTCATTTATTTGTACAAATACATTCTGACCGAAAAGGGTCATCTGCGAAACGCCTGGTCGTTTAAAGTAAATCAGTGCCAGCGCTGAGACAGTCGTATTGTCAGAAACTCTTAAATGGAACGGATGACGCGATGATCCGTAGCACATTTCCATTGATCCTGCCCATTTACGTGTCAATCTCGTAATGCTCACAGAATTGGCTCAGTTTCAGAGCAGAAACACCGCACTTGCACGTAGCCATCCGCTCACGGCTCATCGAACACTTTATATATAAAGGAGATCTTGCGAAACCGTTTGCACATTCCGGCTACAGCTACAGGAAGTCACCTGTTCTTTTATCGGCCAAGAAATTCAAGATGCTATTTTGTTTGGTAACATCACTTTTTACATATTTATTATAAATCAGTGCTAAAGACATAGTTGCAGAGAAACAGTTTGAGTGTGTGCTTCAATTGCGGGTTTGGTTGTTGTGAAGGATGAGTGATTGCATATTCTATTGACAAGTGCATAGATATAGATGCGATCATCGGTAACACTTTGCCCTTGACTATTTTGTTTATTTTGTTCATGCTTGTTATATTTTTCTCTCATCCAGTTTTATTTGCAATGTTAAAAGGTAGGAAACAAGTTTATCTAAAATACTTGTAAAATGCCCAGTCTTAATCCCTATTAATTCCATGGAATAATGATTTTATGACCGAATCCAACATTATATACCTACTTCCAACGCTTCTGTTAAAAGTTATGAATCAGGAAGTCATTAAGCCTTAACTGCTGCAAATTATATTCTGTATTTTGATAAGAATGCATAATCAAATTTTGGTGACATTTATTCAGTATTCATGATCAACATTTTTCACTATTTCAATGTTGTTTTATGGACTAAGCATGTTATTCAAAGCTGGCAAGATATTTTTACATTATTTTAAAACTTGAATACTAATTACTCTCCAATTTGCAAACGTGGAAAATAAATCGTGCACCTGCAGGTACATCCACACAATTGACCAAACTCTTCTCATCGTTTTTCGAAACCACGAAGTACTTTTTTTGCTACATTTTTTTTAATTTGACAAGCATCTCACTATATATTTACCTGGCCTCACGGATGAGTTTGTTGTAGCCACCCGGGACTTGAGATAAATACAGATGTTTCTTCCGATTTTGGATGTTATATTATAGCGTATGAGAAGTTTATATTAAAAAAAGTGTATGAATGTTTATATATTTTCCGTAGGTAATCTGGTTTTGTTTTTTTTATAATACAACTAGGAGAAGGAACAAGCAAGTAGCCCACCTGTTGTTAAGTGCATCTCTTGCTTATACAATGCCTTTATGCGTTGGTCTAGGTGGGCATTACAAGCTTTGCTTAGTTTGGGGTTAGATGGCGTTGAACAAAATTGCTAGAAATATTTATGTACCTGTCAGATGAGGTATTAAAATATGTTGTATCAATTTTCAGATCCTCGTGGCTTCAGTACTGGCGCAGGCTTTGTCCGAACCGAGCATAGACCAGCCAGAGAGACCACGGCCTCAAATAGTGCACTACGATTTCGATACCGACCACTTACCAAACTACTATACATACAAGTAAGTCATACGAGCATTTATATCAAAAGACTTCAAATATCAAAATTACTCAGGTAATTTATTTTCAAGGAATTTGATTTTCACCTTTTGACTATGTGGGCGATTCTCTGAGTTAGAAACGCATGGTATGGTTTCTGGTAAGTTGTAGGTTTAACTCATTGTAGATTCTGATTTAATAGATACCTACATAAAAAAAAAATCACCACTTATTTTCGTATCCATTGTGTTTTGTAGCTACAATTTACCAAAAACCACAACACGTGTATACCGAATACCGAGGATCTTCCTCAAACCGGTCTCCCTTAAACAAGACGTTGCGATAGAAACATATCCTTGATCTTATAGAATATCATATTAATATTGTTTTACAAGCAGCTTAATAACATTTTTGTGCAAATGTCTGAATTTTAATTAATTAATCGCATCCTGATTTTTGATACTTCCGCCATTTTCAACTAAAGCATTTAAATTAGATAACTACTATAAACAAATAAATATTCATAAATAAATTACAGGACATCAATTTTTACACAGAGCCATCTAGCCCCAAACGAAGCATAGCTTGTAATTTGGGAACTAGATTACGGATAGAATACTTAAATACTTTTGTAAATACATACGTACTTTACGATACAACACCCAAACACAGAAGAAACATCTATATTCTTCACACAAATGTTTGTCCTGGGTGGGAAGCGAATCCACAGCCTACAGTGCAGAAGGCAGAGCTACTGCCAACTGAGTTGTGAGGGTTGTTATCTCATCCCAATCGTTTTTTTTTAGTACGGGGAGTTGCTTGGGCTACATCTCACCTGATTTAAAAGTGATGATAAGGACGGAGGTGGATTCACCCGGAATCCTCAACTGTTTGAAAAACTGGCTATCTTACCTCTAAATGCCAGAATACAACAATTTAAGAATTATCATTATGGCGGCAAAATTAGGTAAGATGGTGGTAGCTAGCCAGGCGGACTTAAACAAAATCCTACCACCAACCAACATTTCTTGACTGGATAGATAAAGACAAAAGTAAAGTAATATTAAAATAAGAATGCTTTAAGATGTCGTGGTCATCCCCAGGTTTTATAATTGGTAGGTATTTCGGAGAATCCTACAAAGGCGGTTTGTCGGTTTGTGCGGTTTTCCACTAAACGGCAACGGTGACGTCTGCCATCCGGCTTTGCCATGGTTTTATACAAAACGTCAATAATTGTCTAGTGATAAATTACACATTTACATACAAACGCTGTATTTTAACTAACTGTTTTTGCTTCTACTGCCGCTCGGCTAACCATCCACCACGGTTATAAAACCTGTAAAGATTTGTCTTACTTTAACGGAATTTCACGGCTAAACCTTTTGTTTGGTAGAAAGTAGTAGCAGAAATAGAAAAAAATTAAAGAACCATACTGAATACAGAACATTCTATACACGGTACAGGAGAAAGAGTGGTAACTACAATTAAAGATATGTAATAATTATACGATTGGGGGAACGTTATTTAGTGTTAGAGAAAGGCAAAGTTCTTGTAGGTACATACGTCGATCATGACATGTCTTACAGTTTTTGTAGCAGCAACCTACCTACGTGTATTTACAATAGGCTTGTACTATAATACATTCTGTGTATAGGTAATACTAACAAAACGTGGGTGGAAAGTTTTTGTCAAGTGATGCTGGTTCCTATATACTGCTTTTTAGTAGTAATGCGTGACATATTTGTCACTATTACCTCGCAATGTAAGTGGCGATTGAATCTAAATTCGAAATAACAACGTGTTTCCAAACATTCACATAGAATACGAAATAAAATGGAAAGCAAAATGAGTCACTGAGCAGCACTTCTTTGATCCAGATACTTTAGGATTAATAAAATTTGCTATATGTTGCTGCGATGCGAAATATGAGGTTCCACATCAAGTGGAATTACTAAAAACAATCGAATACAGGATAGTGATAGTTGGGTTTCCTTGTTGTTTTTTAGACTTTTTCACAAGAAATTGTATTTTTATGTATGCACTGTAGATCGGCTACAAATAGGCTTTTTCGTACATTTTCTCTCCTTTTTCATATCAACCATTACAGACCCTTTTCGTATTTGGTAAAGTTAAAAAGTAAAGTTGAACGAACCGCCTGAATGATAATAATTAGCATTTTCTTATTGTCCTTACGTGATCTGCCGTAACCCGATTATCCGTGTACGTGATGCCCCGGCTTTACGTAACGGCATTGTTTTCAAAAGTAAATATTTTGATGTGGTTTTTCGCAATAGATTTTATGGCTTTCTGCCAGTAGGATGTTCTACTGACGCTAAAGTAGGTTGAAGTAACTCTCTCGGCAAATTAAAGAATATATAAACAAATACAAGAAAGTATTGCTGATAATATGATTTGGTATAGTATAATTTGGTACAAAACGTTCCTAGTTCCTTACCAGTGAATGTAATTCTTGTAACTTTGAAATACATTTTCGAAGTGTTTAAATTATATCCATTATAATGTTAAATTTCATTAAGAAAAAAAGGAAAAGTTAATTAAGTACTACATTATTTATATTATGTACGGGCATTTATACAGATCAAGCAGGCCTTGAACTAAGAAAACTTGCAGCAATAAAACGTAGAAATAGAAAAGAGATACATTAGTTTGTAATAGAATTATTAAAAAGACCTAGACTCAGAATAATCATGATCATGAATGCCTTACCACTGGGCAGTAGATAGGTTTTCTGCCAAAACCTTGGGAATCCCTAGACCCTGTCTATAGAATACTGAGTATAAAAACATAAACAAAAAATTACAAATGTTATAATGACACAAAGATTCACAACCCCCGACGGAACTCCGTCATGCTGTGACCAAGTGCAATCACTTGAAATACAAAAATTTGATTAAAAACAAAAATGTCCTTTATTGCATTAACCAACATTTGAAGAAATAGTAAGGGTTGGGGGTCGTCATTTAAGTATAAATAATACTTGTATGAGAATTTCCTGACCTTAAATATCTACAATATATAATGGTTTTAGTGCTAAGAATAGAAAAGGTAGGCAACACATACGTTGTGACGGAACGCTGAGTTCCACGTCACACTGGGTCAATTACCGTTTTTGTTTACTTCAATGTAATCGCCGTGTAGTCTATATTGACTAGTACAAAAATCGATATCCCTGTAAACATATAATGCACACGTACCTTGGAGTCAGGAGACGAGGACCTGGAGCTGTAGGCTGATTGAGGCACTCACTTTTAGTCTCACATGCACCGGCCGGTGATAGTCTTGTGCTTTAGGTGTATATACCTAATTAAGTATTGTATTTAGTTTGGACATTCAAAGGTTCAATAACCCACAACACAGTCGGTAGTATTTCGATGGCGATGGAATATTGGTGAAGATGTACTTCTCGCGCGTACGGTGGTTTACGAGTAACTGCCCGTAAAAAATCCTTTGTCTACCAAAAAGCAGCGCTTGCATCTTGGTCTCGGCGGGTAGGTGTGTGCATCAGACAATGGATTAGTTGCCCTTGTCACAGGAAAATCAATCCCAGTAGCTAGTCATAAGACCTACTTTTGGCGATACATGAACACGAATGAAAACGAAACATCCCGCCCACCAAAATACAGTTGGTATTTTCGTATAAGCCGAACAGCAAAGAATCAAATCATTGTGAAAATCATAATGAAATATTGAGCAAAAACAAAATTAACTCTAAACGTAAGAAGTGCAGAACCCGGCTGTATGGAGATATTTATGTTTATGGATGAGGTGCATAAAGTAATGTGATACAAATTAAAGGTTAACATAATGAAAAACTTGCTTAAATAACTATCTTAAAACTAAGTCCGTTAATAGACACATTATTCTACAGGTAACGGGCATATTTTTACTAGAGGTCGTTTGATCAGATGGTCGTTTGTCGTTCGCAAAGTAGCGACGCGGACCTCGCCATCGGGACCAGGATGCAACTCGACCACTCTGCCAAGAGGCCAGTGTAAAGGTGTTCGAGTGTCATCTTTGATCAGAACCATGTCGTCTATTTTTAGGAAATTACTTTTCTTGGTCCATTTTGCTCGTGCAGTTAAAGTGTGGAGGTATTCATTTCTCCAACGTTTCCAGAAATGTTGCTGAAATGATTGTATGAGTTGCCAACGATTCAGTCGATGTAGTTTTACATTTGTTGTGTCAGCGTCGGGAACGCTAGTTAATGGCTCCAGAGTTAAAAAATGACCTGGAGTCAAAACGGAAAGATCATTTGGGTCAGAACTGACGGGACACAGGGGTCGGGAGTTAAGGACTGCCTCGATCTGGGTGAACAGTGTGGTCAGTTCTTCAAAGGTCAACACTTGATCCCCAACGATCCGATGGAGGTGAGCCTTGGCAGCTTTAATTTGGATTTCCCACACCCCTCCAAAATGAGGTGCTGAGGGGGGGTTGAATTTAAACGCTATGCTTTCTGTACCTGCTGCGTTCTCTAGCAGGTTATGGAATTGATTTCGTGTGCCAACAAAATTTGTACCACAGTCCGCATGAATTACACTGCATCTGCCTCGTCGTGCCACGAATCTGCGTAAAGCAGCGATAAACCCATCAGATGATAGTGAAGACACTACCTCTAGATGCACTGCTTTGGTCGTAAGGCACACAAATAAGCACAGATATGCCTTATCTAATTTAGCTCCACGATGTTGGCCAAGTTTAATACGAAACGGTCCCCCGAAATCAACTCCTACTACGGAGAAGGGTTTGACGTCATTGACGCGGTAAGCTGGCAAGTCGCTCATATATGGTTGCAAAGGTTGAGGTCGTGTACGATAGCAATTAATACATTTAGATAGACAACGCCTGATTGCCCGCTTCGCTGAAATGATCCAAAACTGGTGCAAGAGCAAGAAATGAGTTGTATTTACCCCTGTATGGCAGTATGTTCGATGGATTGAGTCAATAAGTTTAGCGCTTAAAGGAGAATCGTTGGGCAGTAATGCTGGGTGTTTCTGATCGAAACTAAGTCCTGCGTGACGGATGCGTCCACCCACCCTAAGAACTCCATGATCAATGAATGGATTGAGTTTTTGGAAGGGTTTCTGTAAGGGTTGCCCACTTTTAAGTCTGGATAGCTCTTCCTTGAAAGCTGTGGCTTGAACGTTCTTAACAACAACCATCAATGCCTTCTGACGTTCAGCGTGAGTTACGACCAGGTTATCTGGCCGCGAATCCTGTGAGTTTCGGGCTGACTTGATAAATCGAAGACAGAAAGAGACAATTCGGAGGATTTTATCAAGAGAAGAGAATTTTTCAAGCAGATGATCAATGAAGGAAGGGGTGTCTCCTGGGCTTTGTGTGTTTAAAGATGAATGCGGTACGACTAAGGAAATGGGAACGATAGGCCTTGCTTCATCTAACGCTCGTGTATCCTCCTCTAGAATAACTGACGTGTCTGTAGGTGAATTGTGGTTCTGTGCCATCCAAGGTGCTCCCGCCCACCATAGCGTATTGTGTAACAACTCTTGAGGTAATTGACCGCGGGAGCAGATATCGGCTGGGTTATCGGTCGATGCTACATGGTGCCACCATAGAGTTGGCGTGATATCGTGAATATGACTTACACGATTTGCGACAAACGTAGTCCAACGAGATGAGTGCGAATTCAGCCAAGATAGCGCAATGGTAGAATCTGACCAGAGATGTACATTGATTGATAACATGTCAGGTAATTTGCACGTTTTCCTAAAGAAATCGTATAAGTTAGCCAATAAAACGGCCGCACATAATTCTAGCCGCGGTAGAGACACCTTTTTGATTGGTGCTACTCGTGCTTTTGAACAAATAGGAATGATGTGAGTTTTGTTTGACTTATCAACAGCTTTCATGTAAAGAATGGCGCCATATGCCGATTCTGAACTGTCGCAGAATCCGTGAAGGGTATACGACTGGGCTTCATCGATTGTTATTCGCCGAGGGATCCTCAACTTCGTTATTTGGTGAATTTGTTGTTGATACTCCTCCCACAGAGTAGTAATATGGGTTGGAGGTGTAACATCCCACCCAATACCAAGTATCCATAACTTCTGAATGATGCACTTTGCCTTTATCGTTAAGGGTGATAAAAATCCCAGTGGGTCGAACACCTTAGCAAGTTCACTCAGAATTGTTCGCTTAGTGCATGGTCGGTTACTAGGTGCTACATCGAATAGAAATGTATCTGAACTAGGATCCCATTTTAGGCCTAGAACCTTGAGAGTCAGATGCTCCGCTTCATCAAAAGGGATCGCTTCATGTAAGCAGTCAGAAGGGGGTAAGTCAGACAAAAGTTTCGGATCATTACTTGCCCATTTTCGCAAGTGAAATTTACCTAGTTTAAATAGTTTTATTATTTCAGCCTTTGCCTGGAGGGCTTCCTCTAACGTATTTCGACAGGTCACGATATCGTCTACATATATGCCAGTTCCGGATGACAACACTTCTTTAGCGATAGGAAAGGCGTCCCCTTCGTCTTGAATTAGCTGTTGAATAACTCGACAAGCCAAAAATGGTGCAGATGCCACACCATATGTGACAGTGTTTAAATAGTACTCCTGAATAGGTCCATCACTAGAAGAACGCCAAAATATTCTTTGATAGTCTCGATGAGACGGGTCCACAAGTATCTGACGGTACATTTGCTGAATATCTGCCATAAAAACGATGGAAGACTCACGGAACCGAAGAAGAATTTCATTTATATTCGATTGAAGTTTGGCGCCTGTGAGGAGTGAATCGTTTAATGATTTATTGTTGAGATCCCGAGCGGAAGCATCGAAAACCACCCTTAATTTCGTGGTGTGACTTGCAGGGTTAGTTACACAATGGTGAGGTATGTAATATTTTCCGTAAGAGAGTTCTTTCGTGGGTACCAACGACATATGACCACTTGAAATGTAGTCAGCCATGAACTCGGAATATTGCCTCTTTAAGTCAGCGTCGCGGGCTAGACGACGTTCGATAGCATGATACCGGCGTAAAGCGATATCACGGATACCGTGAAATACAGGTTCACTATCATCTTTAAAGGGCAGCTTAACAATATAGCGTCCAGAGGTTTCACGAGAATGTTCTGCTTGAAACTTTTGCTCACATACCACTTCATCTGTTGTCAATGATGAAGCGGGTGGGAGCACGTCCAGTTCCCAGAATCGCTGAACGAGGTTAGTGAGTTCCGTATCCCCACCAGAATGCATGTGAAATAGCGTGTGACTAGCTATTGGTGTCTTGCCCAATAGTAGCCAGCCAAAAATGGAATTGAATGCTGGAGGGTGTAAGGATGTGCCCCTAATGCGTTCACTGAGAAGACATTCAGCAAAAATGTCTGCGCCGAGCAATACGTCAATTGGACCGGGAATATCAAAACCCGGGTCTGCTAGAGTTAAGCTGTTAATACGAGACCAACCGGACCGATTTAATTTAGCTATCGGCTGATCCCCGCATATGTTTTGAATAACGTGTAAATTTAAATCGATTTCCGCCTTTCCCTGTACACCAATCGTGCATGCGACATGACCTTTAATCGTAGTCGATGTTCCTCCTAAACCACAGACTTCAACAGTACTAGCTGAGGGCTTGAGCTTCAACAATTGAACCGCCTTTTCAGTAATAAGATTGTTCTGACTACCCGTGTCAAGTAACGCTCTAAACGTCATGTAATGGCCATCAACAGTTTGTAGTTGAATAAGAGCCGTAGCCAGTAGGACCGTCGTATTTGCTGGTGGGACCGAATCTGACGTATGGTTAGTTACCAACGTAGAACCGACTGCTTGTGGTCCATGGTCTGCGTCTTCCCTATGGAGAAGCGTGTGATGCTTTCGTCGACATTTTTGACATGAAAATATGGACATGCAGTCCTTTAGTTGGTGGGAGGACTTTAAGCAGTTAAAACACCATTGTTTTGAAACAGCTACCTCCATGCGTTCTGATATAGATTTTTGAATAAAATCTTTACATTGAAGAATGTTATGGGCTCCAGCGCAGAATGAGCACTTGTATATAACTTTGGTCGGGGAAGCAGTTGTTAGAGTGGTATTCTTCTCTAAATTTTCCTCAGCATTCAACGCAACCAAGGTGTGATTTACATTGTTATATTGGCGTTTTGACATAAATTGCGATATACTACTTTTCGTCGCGTCTTTGGTGGAAGCTCCAGTAGATTTGACAGGTTCAGCAAAGTGAGCGTCACGTACGAGTGCATCACATTTGAGTTGCAGGAACTTCTTTAATTCGGTAAACCTTGTAAGTTTATTATCAGTTTGCTGTTCCTCGAATTCACGTCGTGTTTTAGAATCCAGTTTAGAGAGAACATGATAATTCAGAATAAAGTCCCATTGGTCTACAGGTAACCTTAATCGTTTCAATATACATAGATTTTCATCGATAGAATCGAGAGAACGACGAAAATCTTGAACGTTTGTAAATTTCAAAGTAACGTTTAGTACATCTCGCCAACATGCAAACGCCAGTTCACGTTCATCTTGATATCGTGCTACGAGAGCCTGGTATGCGTCCTGGTAATGTTCCCCGATCACAGGAAAGGTTCGGATGACTGCGGCCGCGTCGTCTCGCAGGGATGATATCAAGTAGTGGAACCTTTCAGTGTGACTTAGCAAAGGGCAGTTATGAATAAGTACATCATACGTATCAATAAACTCTGGCCACTTCTTGATATCGCCCGAAAATATAGGTAACGATATTTTAGGTAGTTTTATATGTGAAGACTCTGTTTTGATAGTGGCTGTGGAAGAATTAACGGCACCAGCTGTTGTAAGTTTACGGTGGAGTGCTTTAATTTCAAAATAAATTTCATCGCAGTTTTTGTGAATATTTTCGTCTTCCTCGGGTCTATCGGAGAGGTCGATTATGCTAAAATGACATTGCTCGAACTTGGAAATATTAACGTGTACGTCGTCGTAGTACGCAAAGAAAAGGTTGCGTTTGTCTTCGTCTGCTGAGGCCTCTAGACCTAGTTCTAGCGCCTTAGCGAGCCGGTTATAAGCTATAGTTCGCTTTCGACGTAACGAAGGTAAGTCACTCACGCTATAACCTTGATCAATAGATTTCGCTTTTGTTTTACTTAATCTACGTTTACCCGATGCTGTACAAAACGCCATAGTAATCGTGGGTAGTACTTATAGGTATCTTACCTGAGGTATATTTGGGTATATATAGGTATATATATACCTATACCTAGACTAGGACAATTCTACTCCACACGCACAAAAGCGATATTACACCGTACTTACAGTATTTTAGGTAACAGCAAGGGCCCTAATAAATAATACAAACGTAGATAATGATTTCAGCGATTTCAGATGCTAATAAAATAAGATAACGCAAGAATGCAGATAAAACACACTAAAATGGTAGGTGGGTAGGTATTTTAAAGTATTGTCGAGATTTTTCTTGCTATTCACTGTAAGTCCGTCGCTTACTACCTATGTGATAAGTACTTAACTCAAAATAATTTAATACGATGGAGTAAACATAGCTATCTAATTCTCAATCAATTGAGTCAGTAAATATATACCTATACAGCCTATACTACTTAGTACTCGTTAGGTAGGTACGTTACTAAGAATAAAAATGCATGTCTACAAAGAAATCAAGCCGATAATTGGTATTAAATACACATATACACACCGATATTGCGCAGGTGATAGTGATTGTCTATATGTATATACTGATCTTGACGAACATAAGGAGGTACTCATACGAATCACGATAGAATGATATATTTTGAGAAAATAATAATGCGTAGGCACCTACAGTACAATCAAGCCGATAGTGGGTATTAAATACATATATACACACCGATAATGAATTGGGGAGTGATTGTCTATATATGTAGATAACGATCTTGACTAACGTAAGCACCTACTCGTACGATAGAATTCGAAGTACGCACCGAGAAGCAGGTAAGTTATTACCTATATAACATAAACCAAGCGCTTGGTTTCATAAGTCAACACTACAACAACAACGTCATTCACGCGTCACATGCAAGGCGATCGAACTGCCCGCTTCTAAGCAAAGTAGTTGCCTACCAAACAAATACCTAGATACTTTGACGGTGCCATCAAATAAGCAAGCTTCGATACAATAGTAGAATAAACAGCGACTTGGCGAAGCTATTTATCTTTACAATGCGTGTTTATTCATTGTTAATTTGAATCACCGTACTCTAGGCACCTATGGAATTTGAACGCTGAGATCAGGCAGTGACAACACTACGTAAAGTTTAGATTAGGCCAACGCTTAGATAGTAACAATGCGGGCGAATGCACTACCTATAGCATGCCTACTCGCCAACATTAAATGCTTGTTATTTTTCAAGAATTGCTTATGCTTTTTTAAAAAATACCAGACTGTAATTTGCGCTATTATAACATGATTTGATTGAATATTATATCTAGAAAGATAAGTTCCCTGGTTTCGGCACCACTTAATGTGACGGAACGCTGAGTTCCACGTCACACTGGGTCAATTACCGTTTTTGTTTACTTCAATGTAATCGCCGTGTAGTCTATATTGACTAGTACAAAAATCGATATCCCTGTAAACATATAATGCACACGTACCTTGGAGTCAGGAGACGAGGACCTGGAGCTGTAGGCTGATTGAGGCACTCACTTTTAGTCTCACATGCACCGGCCGGTGATAGTCTTGTGCTTTAGGTGTATATACCTAATTAAGTATTGTATTTAGTTTGGACATTCAAAGGTTCAATAACCCACAACACAGTCGGTAGTATTTCGATGGCGATGGAATATTGGTGAAGATGTACTTCTCGCGCGTACGGTGGTTTACGAGTAACTGCCCGTAAAAAATCCTTTGTCTACCAAAAAGCAGCGCTTGCATCTTGGTCTCGGCGGGTAGGTGTGTGCATCAGACAATGGATTAGTTGCCCTTGTCACAGGAAAATCAATCCCAGTAGCTAGTCATAAGACCTACTTTTGGCGATACATGAACACGAATGAAAACGAAACATACGTATTGTATTGTATTTGATTGTGTGTGTGAGTATATGTAAGTCTCTGGGTCCTGAGAACTCCAGTCTCTTCAGAGTATTATTGTTCAGATGTACTAGACCATGTATAGACTACTCTGATCTGGGTACCACTGGGCGAGTGAAGCCACTCGCAGATGCTAGTTATATGTTTATGCTTTGTAATCCGCACATCAGCTGTCAGTTAAATGTGACAGTCATACAAAAAGCTGTATGGTGACAATGTATCTGGTACACCAACTCTTCGCAAAAAACTGTCCACCTCCTTCCTATACAAGTTGAATGTCCTTTTGTCTGAGGTCCGTTATTTTCTCCATTTATGTACACAATTATTTTAAAAGGGTTATAAACAGCTGAGGCACAACCATTGGTACTTATACTAATGGTTGATCCTCAGCTTTTACCGTTTTTTGGCTAATTGTAGCTCCAAACCCATTGAGGATACAAAAAAACTAACATTAAGTATAACAAAATGTTGTTGTGATAAGTTAATTAAAGACCTACAAAGTGGTTTCACGCTTTTACGTCGGCTTTTACGACACTGACTGATTAGGAGGGGTCGATTCTAAAGCCGCAACCGCCACGGCAATTTTATCAAACCATGCATCCATTATTATTGAAAAAACTATTATTAACTCAAAATTACATGGTATTGTCACAAGTTCCGCTTTTATGAACACTATAACTAACTAATAACAAGCAAAACGTACTCATTCTGACCTATCACCTATCTATTTGGGCCAGCACATAGCCTTAGCAGTTGTGATGAAATCACAAAAAGCCTCACATGAATATTAGTCACAGATGCATACCTATTTGCAAATCTATGATGCGCTTGTACTCATGTGGAAAGAACAAGAATTATAAGTAGGTTCCTAAGATGTTTTCAATAGTGTATGATTTTTTCTTATAATTCTTGCTTTATCTTTATTATTTTATATTCAGGGATAGCTTTGAGAAATTCCCAAGGGATGGTGGGAATTAAGCCCCGGGTAGTTCTTAGTGATGAACTATTTACTTCTGTCCATATCTTAAACTACGAATCCTCACAAATTATGGCATACAAAGCGAATGGGCAGTAAAAACAGATTCTATCGAATCATAATGATGTTATTTTTTATGGAAAGTCTTCATCTCACATAGTTTCAAGTTACAATAAGACCGAATGTGAAAGCGCACTTCATCCGGAATCCTCAACAGTCTAAGGAACTGGTTATCTTACCTCTAAATTCCGGAACACAACAATGACATTTTTACAATGATGATATTTTTAATTGGTATTAAAAAAAACATTGTTGAGTTGAAAGCTGTAACAGTCTTACATAATGTTTTGTTGTAACGAATATTCGATATCAATAACATAACATTATTGAATGCATCGCACATCCATACAGCGCGATTTATAGGTATTAATTAATGAGATAAGTGTATGATGTTGTTTTAGCTATGCCACAAGTGACGGTGCCTCCCGCTCAGAACAAGGTGGTATCCTAAACCCTGGGACAAAAGACGCTGCGCTGGACGTGAAAGGCGCCGTCCGTTGGTTCGACAACAAGGGTCAGCTCTACGAAATGACGTACAAAGCAGGCAAGCGAGGCTATAGAACGATTATAAGAAGAGTTCGTAGTTAATAAACATATGCGATTTAAAAACTATGTGAAAGGAGTTTAAAAGACTGGTTATTTGGACTGATTAAAATTGACATGATCGAAGACCGTAGAACTCTGTCAAGGCATATTGTATCTCATTCTCTCATTTGAGTGATTTTGTATCGTACGAATCTCTTTTGCATCGCTTTGACATTATAACCTACAAAATTTGTGTTTGTCTCTGCTACCAGTTAATGTGATTTGATTGATTACAAAATCTAGTACCTACCTAGTTAAATGTTAACAAGTAAATTATTTTATTTATAAACTTATTTATTCATTATAGTGTGTATGACTCTAAAATGTTTTATTTTAGCAAGAACATGCCTATAATATTTGTTCAGAAAATACTAGGTGATCAAGTTCGTAGGGCTGGAAGACTTATTAGTGAATACTCTTCACTAATACGTCTCCCAGCCGTACGAAAATAGGACTAGAATGATCGAGTCACCGTTTTATGTTTGTCGATATTTTTTAGTTTGTACTTCGGAGAGTGTACCCAGAGTTTTATAACGTTGTACTTACTGCGGTCACCTTTCGATAATATAAATTTCAGACGCACATCAAGTATCGTCTACATTTATTGGTTGATATTTCATCTATTGAAACTAAGTGTTACCGAAAGCTATTAATAATTACGCTACAACATTTGTAATCTACTCGTCCAGCCATCACCTTCTTTTCCTATTTTAAATGGAGAGTTTTATGGCAATTTTCTGGGAAGGCTTGCTGTCTCGTTACTTACTAATTGTATTACTTTTATAGAACAATTGCACTTATGTTAAACTTTTTCATTTATGTAACACGACTGACGTTTAATTTGTATCATGAATAAATTATTATCGGATTGTTATGTGATTCTTCTCCATGCATGCAAGGTCAAAAGCAGACCCATAGTACCCAAATAAAAAAATATACTTTATTACCTATCTACTCAGTACAGGACCTATTTAGATATACGAATATTGAAAATGCGTCTTGAAGTCCAAAATGAGGAGTTTCATCATCTGTTTTGAGTTATCACCTCGCAGTTTGCACCATCTAGTGAGCACTTACAATCACATTTGATGTAACTTTGACAAACAAGTCTTGTATTTAAGATGGACGTGACAATGTTTTTTATCAGTGTCTAAGATTATTCAAAAGAAACATCCAGCCTCTTCATCATGATTGCTTTGGTAAGTGAAAATTGTTACTAGAAACTAAACATCATCACGACACACATAATCTTCATCACATCTCACACCATTGACAAGCATGAAGCTTGTCAATGGTGTGAGATGTGAGCTTAGTTGGTACATCTGCCGTCAGCGCCGTAAGTTGCGGGCTCAATTTCCACCCTGGATAAACATTTGTGTGATTAATATAGATGTTAATTCTGAGTTTGGTTGTAGTATTATATGAGAGGTATGTATTTACAAAACAAAATATTATCCGTAATCTAGTTCACATATATTACAAGCGATGCTTAGTTTGGGGCTATATGGCGCTGAGTGACACTAACGTCTTGTAATATTTATCAACAGCCTCTTCTAATTACTGGTGGTTATAGCCATACTCACAACATTGGCATTTTATACACACGAAATAAAACGCCCTTCTTCTGGCGAGATCCCTGAGTCGACCAATTACATAGAACTTTATAGATTGCGCGAGGCGTAATATGTTTAGGTTTTGTCATCAAAAGCCAATGCGATGATTGGATGATTGAGCTAAATGGCGTCCCCATACTCACGAGGGTCAAACAATGCACAGCGATAATCTTATAAGGCGCCACGAGCAGGCCTAAAACTCCCGCCCATATGAAGTGCAGCCCAAGGATTCTCTATCTCAAAGGCCTACTATTATTATTTTTAGTTGTAAGGAGGATATATTGTACGTATTGTATATTTTCAGAATATTGTGTCCCTGGCCTTCGTTGTAGCGGTGGTGCTTGCTGGAGATCAACCAAAGCCAACGGTAGAAATCCTCACAGAGAGAACTTTTGTCAGACAAGATGGATATGACTTTGAGTATGTCACATTTTACTTATCATTTGTTATAGGATCAAAAAAAAGTAATCAAAAATCAAAAACATGTCTTGCTCGCGTAAATATCATCAGCAAGCAGAAGACAGAAAAAATAATTGTATTTTTAAATAATGGACTAGCTCTAGGCTAGAGTAAGTATGGAGCTAGTTTTCCAGAAGGCACTGGCTCACTTGACTTTGGAAAGGCAGTCTATATCCAGGTGGATCTTTGTGTAACCGCTAAGAGTCAGGATTGTGGTACCAGGCAACGGAACACTAGGATATAGATGACACCGACACAAGCTCTTTCATAACTTGAGCTCCAGGAAAAATATTTGTTCTTTTTTTTATTTTACGACGGGGATGAGCTTGGCCTTCATCTCATCTGTTTTTTCAAGATAAAATATAACAATATATTATAAGGTCGATAAGGCCGATGGTGAAAGCTCACTTCACTTGGAATCCTCAATAAGAGGAACAGGCTATCTTACCTCTAATGCCGGAACACAACAAATTAAAATTGATGTTATGGCGACAGAATTAGGTAAGATGGCGGATCTAAACAAACCAACCAAACACAATATTGTAATGCCCCTGGGGATCAAACCCGGATTCAAAAATCTTTGAAGTTTATGCTAATCTCATGCATCTATGTCAATCGGTAATTGCATTTGAGTACTATTCATTAGTTGTTCAAATATTGCCGTCAAATGAAACGTGAGGAAGGCAAATCGACTTATATTAGCTGATGATAATTTTACACGCTTGCTACATACGTACACACTTTGTTAAATAGTGTTGAGCATGATCATAAGTCTATATTTATGTTTATGGTTTTCTTGTCGATATCACAGAAATAAATTCATACCGAATGAAGACTCAACTGCTGATTTAGGGCCACCCAGTAACACACTTAATCGATTTTTATGCGTGTTGCTTGACTTAGGTGGGTATTATGTTAATATTCCTCTTCGTTTCTTTTTTTTTGCTCAATTTGCTCTTTTTAAAAAATAACCGTTTCATGATAGGCTTTTAAACACAATTGCCATCAAAGTTAATTTTTAAACCAAGTTCCGTGAAATAATATGTATGCTAGGAATATGAATATAACCAAAAATAAATGAAATTTGTCGCAATTGAAGTAAACGCCAACTGACAATAACAAATGATACGATCAGACTATTAAAGCCAAGCTTTTTCCAATTAAAAGTATGAAAACAACCGGTTTTCGAACAAGACAAATTGCCATTCTTTGATGCCCAAATATGCCTTTATGAATAATTTTATGCTATCCATAGATATTCAGTCTACGTGACATCATGCTAGTACCAGTTTCAAGGTGTTTTCTTATTCGATTGATATAATTAATACTTTTTGGGACTGGACTGCTCCCCGCATTATTATCACGTGATGTCACTTTAAAATTCCTAAGTTTCTCATGATACAAATGGGTTTACTCACACTTACTTACAGAATATTGCCGCCAATTAGCACAATATCTATTTAGTGCTATGAGGCTGTGTTCCTGCGATGAGTCATGCTCCTTTGTAAGGGTCGGCAACGCGGGTGATGCTTGTGGTGAAGTAGAAAAAAACACTTTACCTATAAAAACCTACGGGTACTTGTGTTAATTGAGCTATAGGCCAAAAGCTCAGCCACTAACTTTTGTTTATTGTACGACGGAGAAGCGCTTAGCCTTCATCTCACCTGGTAACAAGTTAAGATAAGGTCGAAGGTGGAGACGCACTTCACCCGGAATCCTCAACAAACTGAGGAACTGGCTATCTTACCTCTGAATACCGGAACAAAACAATATTGAATTGTTTTTATGGCGACAGATTCAGGAAAGATGGTGGCTAGTCAGGCGAACTTAAACAAAATCCTACCCAAACAACCAAACCAAGCACAATATTGTACTCCCCTTGGGGATCGAACCCGGGACCTCTGGATCTGACACCAATTGGCGAACTAGACCACGGAGATTGTTAGTCTGGAAACACAATCACAAAATTGTCACTGATTAATGAATCCGTCTATGATTTTAGGTTTAAGACGAGCGATGGAGTGTCCCGCAAAGAAGAAGGCAACCTGATCACAGTGGGCGACCACCAAGGGATCGCCGTAAAGGGCTCCTACTCCTACACCGCACCTGATGGCCAGGAGTACGAGGTTACATTCACCGCCGACGACAAGGGATACAAGCCTCAAATCCGAATTCTGCCAGCTACTCAATAATTTTTAAGACAGTCTAGCTAATTAAAGTTATATGTTATTCACAATGCCTTCATTTACCTGGTATAAAGATACTTGCTAGATGTAAATATAATCTAGGCATAGACACATAGACATACACATTCATTTATTTACTTTTATAACATACATAAACAAACACAAACAACAAAAGGAAATTGACAAACAGAAAAACACGAGTACTATGTAGTTAATACAGTAAGTTATCTGTGCTACAGCAGCAAATGGGACACATCTCAGCATTATGCCTCACTGCAACACAGGTCTGGGCTGATATTCTGTTGTGACCCAGCCCAGTCAATCGACCTTATGAAGCGATAGAACATAATAATTTAATATCAATAAAATCATAGAAAAAAATTATGAGGGTATTTAGGGTTCCGTACTGAAAAGGTGCCAAAGGAAACCAATTACTAAGCCTCCGCTGTCCGTTCATCCTTTCGTCTGTCTGTCTGTCAGCGGGCTGTATCGCATTAAACGTAATAGGTAGACAGTTGACATATTCACATAATGCCGATTTAACAATAAATAATAAATTAAAGGAGACTCATACAAGAAACATGACATTTTGCCCCAAAATGTGGGTCGAAACCATCAATGTGATCTGATGGTGATTGATGTCATCTCATATCTATGACAGATATGTGCAATGTGGTATTTCCTAGTGGTCATACTAATGTGTCATATTAGTATGAACATGAAAATATTCATGTACTCATCTTCTTACTATAACATATACTTACTGACGAAATAATAGTAGTAAAACCTGCCTTTGCCTATGGACACGTTTTAAATGAAATAAAATAGTATATATTTTCAGTGACGCTGACTGGCAATCAAAATAATCAACACCAGTTTTTGGACTTCGGTCACAACGTATTTGTAACACCTATGAATGACGCTAGGTCATTCATTAGTGCTACAAAAATGTTGACTTTGAATAAGGTTTGACATGTTTTTTTTCTTAATCTTACAGCTCACTAATAGGTAAGTGTCTGGCAATGGAAATATTCAACCATAAAAGCCTAGCTATAGTTAGTTTATGTCACTTATGAAACAAAGGTAAAAGGTACTGCATATATTCCAATTTAACTTTTATTTCTGTCTCGATTTTAAAATGCAGTTTTTAAGGGTACTTTTAACTCGTTGGGCGATATAAAACACATGTGATGTCGGCGAGCTCAGCATCCAACAAGTTAATAGATTTTCGAAAATACTACACCTGAATCTCGTTTCAATTTGAATTAGGACTCTTTAATAGGGCCTACAAAATTTATCTAGAAACTTTATTTTAAGCCAGTCTGCAAACCACGTGTTTGTATATCTATTGTGTAGCGGAGATGTCTTCAAGTAGAGAGTTAATTGTATCGCAGGTATTTTTTTCTTTGCGTGATCACCCTAAAAAAACCTACTTACACAATTATTATAACTTACTTTGATTTGATCGCTTTTCGTCCCCATTCGCTCGTACCTCGTAATATGAAAATCGATATAAGTGATAGATCTTTTTCTCCTTTTTTAATGGCGTAAAATTTACATGGATATCTTATACGGCTACAGTGGACTTAAATAAACAAAGCCAGGCTAGTACCTAGTCATGGGCGTAATGGCTTACGCCATGATTTCACTTATGTAGAGATAAACAGAAACCTATAAACATTGACCAACATCAAAACAAAGCCTCGTTCTGAATAAGTAACGTTTAGACCACGCCTTACTTACGTCAGAAACCAATTACCAACGCTACAGTGTCGCGTTGTCTTTGACATTTTACAGTATAGATAATATATAAATAATTAAATATTCCAGGACATTCATATTAAACAGCGTCATCTAGCCCCAAGCTAAGCATAGCTTGTAATATAAATAAATATTACAATATTACAGGCATTAATTTTACACAGCGCCATCTAGCCCCAAACTAAGCATAGCTTGTAATATGGGAACTAGATTACGGATAGAATACTTAAATACTTTTTTTTCTTTTGTAAATACATACTTTTTCCAAACACAGAACAAACATCTGTATTCATCACACAAATGTTTGCTCTGGATGGGAATCGAACCCACAGCCTACAGCGCAGAAGGCAGAGTTACTACCCACTGAGCTATGAGGCTTGTTAAATATGGGAACTAGATTACGGATAGAATACTTAAATACTTTTTGTTAATACATAAGTACTATATTATACAACACCCAAGCACAGAACAAACGTCTATATGCATCACACAGATGTTTGCCCTGGTTGGGAATTGAACCCACAACCTTCATGCGCAGAAAGCAGAGCTTTTGCCAACCGAGTTGTTATCTTCATTTTCGACATTCTCACACGTAAATAAATTAACCGGTGTCGCAATATACCTACCTACTAGTTTTTATTTGATCTTTTTGTACGCAGTTTTTGTAATTCGGTCCTAATGTATTTGTAGCACCTATGAATGACGCTTGGTCATTTATAGGTGATACAAAATTTTGACTTTGAACATTGGTATGTCATGTTCGTGTTTTTTTTATTTTATCCACAGATCAATTAAGAGTTTACATTCTAGCTCGCTAATAGACAAGTGAAGAAAAAAGTTTAGAGTTGATAGTGAACGTATGAATATTGTAACCCTTCCATAATCAAAATGTTTATCATTTCTTCTTTCAATGTTCAGTTTTACGAATTAGCTGTGATATGTTTGTCAGACTTTTTTCTAGAAGAGCAATACGCTGGCTTAGCTTAATAAGACGCAATATGATATACACGAAAAAGGATTACACGTTTTTCGATATAAAAATGTCAAATATGTCCTTTCAAAACTTGCGTGAAAAGTACTTTAATTTTACCTCACGTAGAGTAAAACCCGTGATCTAAAATGTTATTTCGGATCGAATGACATAAGTTCTTTCGGATCGAATGACGTTAGGTTTTCGTAGTGAGTCCTCTGAACCGAGAGAGTGACACAGCTATGCGCGAACCCTTGCATGAGTAAAAAAAATTAAGTGTGTTTCTATCTGCCTAATTGACAAGCTTAGCAATCAACACCTTGGTGTGAACTAGGGATAAAATAGTTTTTACATATTTTTTGGAAAGATGCGTGACATTTTACTTTGTATTCTCGTGACATGATTTGTTAGCATAGCGTTTAGAGAAGCTTCCCTGGAATCAGTTACATACAAACATTTTTCCACACATTCATTGATACCTGGACAAAATGTTTCGAGAATTAAAAAATCTTACAGAAAATACAACAAAACTACATGTTGGAGGAGAAATTATTGTTGATCATTCTGAAAACCTTCCTAACAGAATTTTGTCATAATTTACAAAATGGAGAGTCACTTCACTCGTTTTAGGGAGGTAGTGGTTAGAATTTCTGGATTAATACCATGCTTAAAATCCGCTGGCAACAGGTACACTACATTATAGTGTATCTACATCTACCTACATTTTTCTAGTCTTGCTACATAAGTCAATAATATATTCCAGGTGCACTGGCGCAGGGTACCATCAAAGTACAGCGTAACGTCAAGGTCGAGTCAAGTCGTAAGTCAAGAGCTAACTCATTATAAACCATATAAAAAATAAGTCATGGTAAGTGCCGATAGAAGTGAAAACTTTCGAATATTTTTGATACCACCATTTGAAAACATATTCATTTTTTTTACGTAGCTCCGCCCTATAATCTAAGCAAATAAAAGAACACAAAGAAACACGTATTATCAATAGGTGCTGATTTTGTCAAGTCCTAATAATGAAAATGAAAGTTTGTATAAAAATATTTAGCAAAAAACAACAGAACAAGTAGGTATCTACTTTATGTCTGACAGTTTAAATCAATAAAAATAACTTTGAGAAATTAAATGTAAAATAACTATTTTATAAAAAAATCTTGGCAATAATTCTATCGCACAACCAGAAATCAATTAAACGGATTTCAAAATCAACGTAAGTATGAATATTTACACACTGTGTTTTTGTTTGTATTGTGTGTTCAGAATGAGTAAGATAACATTCGAATGATATTTAAGTGATGGTGGTATAGCTTCTATGAAATCGGTTTTTCGGTAATTCCGCACATCTCTTACCTTACTTGTTATAAAATTGTGACTAAAATTGTAATAGATTGTGTGACTTTTGGAAGTCACAAAGAAGTGCTGGAGAAAATACTGCTTGACAGCATGCTTGAAATAAAAATATACCAGCAAATCATCTCTGTGGGACTATGACACTTCACAAATGATTAATCTAAGCGAACCAAAAGCTGAATTGGTTTCATGAAAATATATGTAATGTATAGCTACATACGTATTAATGAACCAAAAAACTTCATACATTCCTAATGCACATTATTATATATGATTCAGGTACTGGAGGATTTACATTTGTTTGGGATGTATTTTTAACGAGAAACGCCTACAAAAATACAAATGCAAACGTCTTAGAGTCGTCGTTGGTCTTGAGAGCATCTCAAGGCGCCTGACTAAGACATTAAAATTACATTATTTTGAGTGTTTCCTATGTTTTTTTTATTGTGTGGCGGAGAAGCGCTTTGCTTTCATCTCACCTGGTAACAAGTTAAGATAAGGTGGAAGCGCACTTCACCCGGAATCCTCAACATACTGAGGAACTGGCTATCTTACCTCTAAATGCCGGAACACAACAATTTTAGAATTGTTATTATGGCGACAGAATTAGGTAAGCTGGTAGTAGCTAAATCAATGTCACCAATAGAACTTTACAAAAAAGTATTGTGATACAATAAGTGTTAATAACATTTTTGCATATGTTATGATCCTCGATCCTAGGTGTAAAAAAAATACTTTAGACGGTGGCATTAATTATATTATGAATGTGGTATGAACTATTCCATTATATTTTCACTTTTGTCAGCAGTCCCCATGGCTGCCCATTTTTTTTATTTGTACCATGGGGAAATGCTTAGCCTTCATTTCATCTAAGTTTTGATAAGGCCGAAAGTAGAAGCGACTTCACACGGAATTTTCAACGATCTGAACCTCTAAATGCACGAACACAATAATTTAGAATCGCTCATATGGCAACAGACTCAGGTAATATGGTGGCAGCTAGCCAGGTGGACTTAAAACAAGTCATACCAACCAAACCAAGTACAAACTTAGATTTTCCTGGAAATTTAACTTTAGACAATGGGCAACCACTAGACCCGTAATCTCCAATGCCAATTCAATAACTTGGTACCTACAAAATGGAGAGCAAATCTTTCGTAGTCAATGCCCCTAGAGTTCAGGCTCATTTTGTTGGTTTTGACAAGAGCATAACCCTTGCTGACAAACTTGCTAAGCGTACCTATTTTAATTTTAAATGCTGGCTCACATAAAAACCAGCAACATACACGAACATCAGCCAACAAGTAAAACTAAGTATGACAAATTGTCTTTTTTGTTTTCCTATTATATTAAAGGGATAAATAAATACTAGTTTGGTACCAGGCCTTTATTTGGCAGTGACTGTTAAGTTGAATTAAGACTAGATATAAACTTAAAACGAATTATTTGGTATAAGCAATAGGGTCATTTGGAAATCAATATTGGATTTAAGTGTCTTCTATTGCGCTGGCTTGTCAGTGGGGGAGTCACCTTCGATTTTAGGCTGGTAGCCGTTTTTGTCAGCGAGATAGGTGACGGAGATATGCTGGCCGTCTGGCGCTACGTACTTGTAGCTACCCTTTACCGACAGCCCTTGCTGCTCGGTATCATTTTTGTAGTCTCCTTGCTCCTGTCTTGAAGTTCCATCGCTTAATTCAAAGCTGAAATAATACAAAGCATAATAGTAAATAAATAAAACGGGATGTTTTCCGTTTCCAATGTTTACAAATGTTTATAATATCGGGACTAGATTATGGATAGAACATTACTTTGATTTGAAATTTATATATTTATTGAGTATTTTACATGTATTTCCCGACGAAGTTTTGGCGGAGTTTTTTTTTTATTGTACGACGGGGAAGCGCTTTGCCTTCATCTTCACCATCTTCGTCTCAGTTGTACCAGCCGTGGTCGCGGGAAGATGTACTTTATTTTTAAATATATACCTACATATAATAGCACTCAAACACAGAACAAACATCTATATTTATCACACATGTGTCCTGTGAATTAAACCCACAGCCTTCAGCGCATATACAACAAAGAAGGCAGAGCTACTACCAAGCTACCAAATGAGCAGTGAGGTCTATCTCGCTAAGTATATTGGAGCAGTGATTGAAAAATCAATAATAAATATTTTAACAGTCAATAATAGTAAATAAATCAAGCTCTTAAAAGCAATTGATAAATTTTGGGTTTAATATAGTCTTGGCTTGTGTTCTTAGTTTTGTGGTCGATACCAAATATTTACATTAACGTTTGCATAAACTCATATAAGTGTTCTGTGTTACCAAGTTTGGTAACCGATACTAAACTACCCACTTTTCTGAATTTGAGATTTACGACTAATTTATGTTTGGTATCACTGACCAGTACCAAAACAGCAGAACTTATTGGGCTAATCAACTCCGATATTGGTACAAGAAAGGACAGAACATTTGTCCAAATTATTATTCATCATTTCAGCTCACACACGGCCACTGCTAAATATAGGTCTCCGCCCAATTGATGCCGACAAAGAGTGATTCCGAACCTGGAGGTGGCTCAGGACGCTATTTGCGGCCAACTTCTTCCCGCAACATTTTTTTTTTATTGAACGACGTGCTGGTTCTTGGCCTTCATCTCATCTGATTTTCAAGTTACGATAAGGCCAAAGGTGGAAGCGCACTTCACCCGGAATCCTTAACAAACTGATGAACAGGCTCTTACCTCTACTTGCCAGAACACAACAATTTAAGAATTGTTGTTATGAACAGATTTAGATTTAGATAAGATGTTGGTAGCTAGCCTGGCGGATTTAAACGAAGTCCTACCACCAACCAAACTAAGCACAATATTGTACTTCCCCTGGGGATCCCGGGACCTCTGCATCTGACACCGGCGGAGGAACACAGAGGTGGTTAGCCTTATCTTGGGTTCATCGAGTTTATTACCACAAGACAAAGCCGTATGGTCAACCTACGTATAGGTTATTAGACCTTAGAAAAAAAGATAGCAACGAACTCACTCAAAATTATATCCAGTCGGGTCGACTTCCTCCGATTGTTTGACAATGGATACTGCAGGTTCGGTAGGCTTGGCTGGATCCTGGGCAATCACAACAGCCAAAGCAGCCAGAGCACAAATTGTCTGAAAATTAAAAATATTGTTGCATGTTAGTATATAATATAATACGAGTACAGTAAAACTAGGATAGAGTTGTTACAAATGTTATATTGACACAAAAATTTACAACCCTTGACGACAATGTCATTAAATGTCATTATAACATTTGTAAATGTTGTGACCCAGTTCAATCACTTGATATACAAAAATTATCAATTTTTGTATATAAAGCTTTACCGTCGTACAGTAAAAAAAAATTGGATAGGGTTTTAGAAAATAGATTTTGGTTTGAAAGTTTAGTGCTACGTAAAAATTGTGTGCTATAATTATGGGGTATATAGTAAAGAAAAACTTTGATAAACTCAAGTATTCTTGTGAAAATACTAACAATTTTCATCATTTTTGATGCCTTAAAAACTGTAAGGAGTGTTGTTTGTGTGACGAGTCCTGAACGTCTATGCTCTGAAGCCTCGCATTTGTGCTATAAATATCTTGTCAAAGTATTGACCATACATTACGCAGTTACATTGAGCGAGGTGTTAATCACAATCATGCAAACAGTTTTAAGGTGATCCACCAATATGTTACAGGGATTTGTCAATTGAGTAAATTATTTACTCTGCCGAGTTCGCGGCCTGAGTTTATAACTGGTAACCTACTTTTTTATTGTACGACGGGGAAGCGCTTGACCTTCATCTCTTCTGGTTATAAGTTGAGATAAGACCGAAGGTGGAGGGGCACATCACCCGGAATAACCAACAAACCGAGGAACTGGCCTATAGAATTTTATTTCGAGGTAACATACCTCGAAACTCTAATAAGACTTCCTGTTGGGAGAAGCGGTCATGTGGATCAGATTCTGCGGTAGCTTCTGTGATTATGATAATAGGCTTAGGAAATTACAACATCAATTTATTTAAATTAAATGTTTTATTTTAATTGCTCATATTATATTTTAAAAAGAAATCGTACGATGGGGAAGCGCTTGTCCTTCATCTCACCTGGTAACAAGTTGAGATAAGGCCGAAGGTGGAAGCGTACTTCACCCGGAATCCTCAACATATTGAGGAACTGGCTATCTTACCTCTGAATGCCGGAACACAACATTTTTTTTAAGAATTGTTATTATGGCGACAGAATTTGGTAAGATGGTGGTAGCTAGCCAGGCGGACTAAAACAAAATCCTACCACCAAGCAAACCAAGCACAATAAATTGTACTCCCTCTGGGGATCGCACCGGGACCTCTGGATCTGAAATCGGTGGTTTGAACCAATAGACCACAGAGGCGGTCAAGGTTACAAGTTAAGATAAGGCTGAGCTTTTTACATTTGTTGCTATGGCGACATAATTAGGTAAAATGGTGGTAACTAGCCAGACGGAGTTAAACAAAGTCCTACCACCAACCAAACCAAGCACAATATTGTACTCCCCCTGGGGATCGAGCCCGGGACCTCTGGATTTGATACCGGTAGGCGAACCACGAGACCACACAGGTGGTTAAAATGGTAAAGTTAATTTTAAATGGGTATTTAAAATAAATGGCTAAAATAGTAAAAATACAGTCATGATTTATTGTACCTAAATCATCCAAGTAAAAATTTAAATATGCACTAACAGCATAATTAAATACATCCTTAATTTTAGGTAATATCGTTGAGCACCTGCATGTTAATTTCATAAGTGATTGTGTTCTTTCGTGCATCTTTCGATTATAATAAAAATATTACAAGACACTTCAATATTTTTTGTATTGAATGTCAAGGGATATGCGTTGAGTCGAGTAGGTACCTACATACTCATTGAAGTTCTGAGGTCAGACAGATGAATACTCAACAAACAAATCTCATTATGTAAGTCTACAGTTACGATACCTTATTGTGTCATTGTTTCTGTATTTGCAATAAAGCATAATATAAGTAACAGACTCACGAGTTTTTTACCTTCAAGGATCACTACTCAGATCTCTACGCTCTCACGCTCTTATGAAGATAACTTACTAGGGGGTAGTCAGAGGCACGTCCGAACTTACGTTCAGCACATGCCCACGGTTTGCAAGTAGCTAGAATTCCATTGGTGACAGGTTGCAGCCCCAACGCCGCTTAGCATAATACTAGCCAGAAAATTATTGGTCCTTGGGGACATGCCGGTTTCCATCATAGTATGTGCATGTGTCAATTTGCACAAAAACTTCCAAAAACCGAAATCCATAGGTGCATGACCGGATTTGAACCCACAAACTCGGAATCGGAGGGCGGGCCCATACCCACTTGGCCACACAGCTTTTAACGCATAATAACATTCATGATATCATCTATGACAAGTAGGTATAAACTAAACTTTAGGCATTAACAGAAAACCAGTTGATGAGTAGTCGTATTAAGCATAAAATGCATTACAATTCTCAGGAAATCGTATGTAGTTTTTGAGTGTCTATTGGTATCGAGAGCTACATCTTAGAATTTATTGTGAGTACAAATATTGTGCTTTGTTTGGTTGGTTGTAGGGCTTTGTTTAATTCTGACTAGCTACGGCTGTTAATTATGTTATATTGTTATGATAAAAATTCTGAATTGTTTTGATCGGTTTTTTTTTCTTAATATTAATTGTACGACGGGTAAGCATTTGGCCTTCGTCTAAACTGGTTACAAGTTGAGATAAGGCCGAAGGTGGAGGCGCACTTCACCCGGAATCCTCCAATAACTGAGGAACTGGCTATCTAACCTCTAAATGCCGGAACACAACAATTTTTAGAATTGTTATTATGGCGATAGACTTAGGTAAGTAAGTTACTCAGTCTGTTGGTCTCTGAGGATTCTGGGAGAAATATAATATACGGCCTTATGATAACTTTAAACCAGGCGAGATAAAGGCTAGGCGCTTCCGCATCGTACAGTATAAAAAATACATAATTATGATTCACATACAATTAAAAATAAAATGTACAACTAAACTGACTATGTACAAAGGAAGAAGTATTTAATTATTATTTAACGTAGCTAGAGAGTAGTTTGGAGGCATCTCATTTACTTAGTTCTCGTCACTCTAAATGCGTTGATGAGCTTTCTTTGCTTATAATACATACGTACTCGGAGTTCATTATAATATTAGATTAATAAAAAATAAATATTTAACTGTTCCAAACTTTTTAAATCTATGTAAAACTCTATGGAAATTTAAGTTTAATAACGTCTAGGTACAAATAGTATGTCAAAAATTGTCCAAGGTAAACTTAACTTTGATAATTTAAAACTTCTGTATATAAATAACTTACATCGAGTTGCCATTCATGTAACTAAATCTAGCTAAATGTGTTGCGAGTTGCCAAGTGTTAATGAATTTGACATTATCATTGGAAACCAGTGGGTCACAAACATAGCCTACTAGGTAATTATCGAAACATCTTCATAAATAATATAGTGCTACATAGTTTGAAGTACCCAAAAGACGATAAAAAGGCAGACAAAGATTATGTAATATAAAATCACAGTTATAGAAACAACCCTAACCTAACCATATAAACGTGGAGCCGGGAACGATACGAGGTGATTTTGTAGCGATCTTGCTCAAAAATCTACCCAAAAAAAAAAGTACTTTTATGAATAACAAATCAAAGTAGAACTTTTACTATCAGCAAATTTTAATAGTATTAAGTCCATGGGTGCCATGAATATTATGACACATATATAGTAAATAGGACGTGGGAAGTAAATGTTCAATAAACAATTGGTACTGAAACATAACCAAATAAAATAAAATAAAACTATATTTTCTAGGGGTAAGATTTGCTTATGGTGGCTCAGGGGTACATGCTCAGGATACATGAGTGCAAAAAAAAAATGAGATGGCTTTGGTAAAATGTAGTTTCAACACTTCGTGGATTCAAAACAGTGGATTTTTTTTATAGACTAGCTACATATAACATATATATGTCAGCGTTAGATTGTAAGCACCATACAAACGGACGGTTTTTACAATCTCATATAACATATAACTAAGAACAACAATACTTTGGTCGTAGAGATTCAGTTAGATATAAATAATAATAATAATAAATAAATATTACAGGAAATTAATTTTAAACAGCGCCATCTAGCCCCAAACTAAGCATAGCTGGTATGATATATGGGAACTAGATTACGGATAGAATACTGTAATACTTTTTGTAAATATATACGTACTATATGATACAACACCCAAACACAGAACAAACATCTTTATATTCACCACACAAATGTTTGTCCTGGGTGGGAATCGAACCCACATCCTACAGCGCAGAAGGCAGAGTGCTATGAGGCTTGTTATGGAACCTATTATGACAGATTAAAAATTGATTTTTTTTTAAACGAACGGGTACCACGACCTCTTAGAGCAATCTTGTTATGATATTACTCAACTTTTGTCACTATCTTTTGTAATTACCATGGAATAACTTGAATGGAATCCGAGGCGTTCCACAAGTCTACTAAACGATGATGATAAAAGATGTTGATCAAGCTCAGATCATGAAATTGGGAATTAACAAAATATTATTGCGTTGCGAAAAAAAAACAGCTATGTAACTTGTAATTAATTAATTGTGTATTCTACGAATGAAGAAAACAATTGCCAAAACCATAAAACTTGGCATAGCTTCATAACAAAACAATATTAACGTCAATTAAATTTATATTTAATTATAACGATGTGTATACCATAACATATATCTGATTAGGTAAATAAAAACGATACTCAAGGCTTATTGTAGTTATTATATATAGTCCTAATTCACTATTCATTGGTTTATTTTTTTTTAATCTCAACGCTTGCAATAAAGCACTGATATTATCCATATACTGACTACATTTTGAACATGCTTGTTGACATTATAAAAGTCAAAGTCACAGTCTATATTTATTCAGTAAGATTTTTCAAGATCACTTTGAAACGTCAAATCTACCGCCTGTTCGGAATCGCGACCAGCACACAAGGAGAAAGGCAAGAACCTCGGGCTAGTTTTTTTTTTCAGTCCAGTGTCATATAACCTATTAGCTATTGAAATCACGACTTTTCACCCTCGGAGAATCACGTCAATCGGAATGTGGATCCATAATTTTAATATTGATATGTATCTATAATTCAAAATAATGAGATTTATATAGTTCAAAATAAAATTCGACGTTATGAGTAGGATATCGTAAGAATCTTTTTTACTCTAAATTTCATCAGTATAATGATGAACAATTCATATTGATTCAGGCATTATTTTCCCTTATTTATCCCATACTGCCAAGCGATAGATCTACTCATATCATCTACTAGCGTTTGCTCGCGGCTTCGCTCGCATAAAGAAGTATTATTATTAATTAGGTATAGTTTTTGCGGCTTTACTTTTGTTTAGCGTGTGTAAAAAATTAGGGCCTACAAAACTTAAAAACGACAGTACATTCTTCAACTTCTCCATTAACGTTCAGAATTTCTTTAGCCATTTTAAAAAAGGCTAACCGACAAAACCTATACTTTCTTAGCGGATGCCTACGTCATAACATCTACCTTTATGCCAAATTTCAGCCCGATCTGCCCAGTGGTTTGGGCTGTGCGTTGATAGATGTCAGTCAGATAGTCACCTTTGAGTAATATATATTTAGATTTGCCAAAAGCCTCTAGATCATTCTCGAATGTTCACGAAGTCGAAATATGTGATAACAAAGCATCAACAAATCACTATTTCACCACCACGCTTGACAGAGGATTAAGAAAGGAATTACTCACAAGAAAGGTCTTCTTGATTCCTGAAGATCCCTTAGTCGACAATTACGTTCAAATTCTGGTTATGTTAAACTGTATGTATTTTTTTAATGTGTAGCTTGTTTTCCTTATAATGTATGTATGTATATGCTGTTTTAGTTTGAGTTGAATTGTTTGCTTAGCTTTTTTTCTTTATATGTGCGCTAGTATCTGACATTGTTCACTGGTTGCCTGGAAGAATTAGCGTTGCGCGATAACCGCCTATTGTACTCAAACACTGTTTCATCCAATGTTTGTATTGTTTGATGTAACTTATGCGAACAATGAAGTGAAAAATTAATGAATTAATGACCGAACCATTCATTCATTCTTCACTTATTTTCACTTAACATGAATGATTAATGGATAAAAGAATGAACGAATTTATCATTCATTCATTCTGAAGCCACGACGGCCGCAGTTGTATTAACATTGACTTGTTATATAGCATATGCATACGAGGGCAATAAACAACAATTAACTTTTATGTCAACGGTTGTAAATCACTGCTAACTACACATTGTTACTGACTAAGTTCATACATTCCTTCATGCGTCTGAGTTATCGCAAGTTACTTCAAATATAAAAAAATAACACAGGAAATTAAAAAAAAACAGCGCCATCTAGCCCTAAGCTTAGCAAAGTTTTATATGGGATCTAGTATATGGATAGATTACTTTTGTACTTTTACTACCTATATAAAACAACACCCAAACACAGAACAAACATCTATATTTATCACACAAAAATTTGCCCTAGGTGAGAATCGAACCCACAGCCTACAGCGCAGAAGGCAGAGCTACTACCAACTGCGATATGAGGCTTGTTATTTGGTTATACCGAAACATAAAATAATACGTTTGTTGTAAACGCCATATTAATCACGCAATTGTTTGTTCTGGGAAGGAATCGAACACACAACCCACAACGCAGTAGGCAGAACTACAACCAACTGAGTTGTAAGGCTTGATTATTTTTTATCTCTGGGCATAATTGATTATTGATAAAACAAACCGAATCTCGGTTTGTTTTATCAATAACCTACAGCTACAGCTTAGTTCAAGTTAAAGAAAATTTAAACTTGTTTTGTTTAAGCAGTTTTAATAAGAGTATACTGCTCTAATTACCGATAACAGCCTTGCTGAATCGGCTCAGAGTTCTAAGCTAGGGGATAAGTAAGAGCTTCCTCCGAAATACTAAAATAACTTGTACTCCACTGCAATCACCTCACTACCTCCTAAGCTTGGTGATATTGCCATTTAAACTTTTATTAAACAGAATTTGACACTTTTTGACACTCACCAAGGCTGAGATTTAGAACCCATCACAAAAACCTACGCAAAAGACTTCAACGCGCTTTTTTTTAATGTATGACGGGGAAACTCTTGCTCTTCATCTCACATGGTTTCAAGTTATAATAAGGCCGAAGGTGGCAACGCATTTCATCCGGAATCCTCGATAGATTATGGAATTGGCTATCTTACTTCTAAATACCAGAACGCAGCAGTTCCGAATTGTTGCTTTGGCGACAGACTCAGTTAAGATGTTTGTAGCTAGTCAGGCGGGCTTGTAGAATATCCTACCACCAACCAAACAAAGCACAATATTGTATTCCCCCTGGGAATTGCACTTGTCTACCTCTGGTTCTGACACTGGTGGGGTTGCCCCCACCAGTGTCAGAACCAGAGGTAGACCACAGAGGCGGCTTCGTTACGGAGACTGCGTCATGATATCATCCCGTTTTCATCCACTACAGGAATAGCAGACGCAGGGAGCATTACCACCTCTACCTCCTCAGTTTGTTGAGGATTTCGTGTAAAGTGCGTTTTCACCTTCGGCATTATCATAACTTGTAATATCAGGTGAAATAAAGGCCAAGCAACTCCTCGAAGAACAATAAAAAAACTCGTTAGCGTCCCGTCCCTCTGTACTAAACGCTTTGGTACCACTCTCATCATGAAAATGGCTATGGAGTGGAATATGTTGCCTGCGTCTGTTTTTCCTGAAAATTACAAATGGATCTCTTGAAGGCGAGAGTGAATTGACTGGTGTACTACATCGTAGGCTACAACGTTTTTTCCCGTCAGGATTGTGGTCAAACGTAGATCTATCTTCACTAAAACAAACAATTACTGAAATCTGAATCCAACTCGCGTGTCAAGCGGGGAGATTAAAAAACTATAGATAGAAAGATAGATAGATAGATGGATCGATTTTGATATTAACTTAGTAAAAAATATTTTTTGTTCACCAATATAAAACGAAGAGCTCTCCTAGCAATAAAATATTGTAATATTCACTTGTCTTATCACTTAAAAAGCAATCTCTACCAGACAATATTTGCATGCACGCTGCAAGAACCATAGTTTGAATCTGGAGGATTAAACTACGAAACTGTGAGACTCACTTTAAGGTATACTCACGTTGCCTTCCTTACTAATCCTGCATGCAGTATGCATGTACGTACATACCCACAGTTGTACAAACGATTTGGGGATTTGCACACATACAATACGCGCAACGTGAACCAGCTGGTGACAGTCCCCCAAAACCTAGCTAAATCTGTCAAACTTACCATGAGTAAGTTTGACAGTTTTAGCTAGGTTTCCATGGATCTGACGGTACCGAAATCAATTATTGATGCCCAAGTGACATAATTTTCAAGTCAAATGTCATGCATACTGCATTCAAACGCTGGTTAGTCGAGCAGGCCTTCTATTCTGTCGATGAATTCAGCTGCCGAAAGCAGGTATGCACCTCCCTTTAGGCTACCGAACTTTCTGCTTTGTAATGTAGAGTTTACTATATACTCTAGGAACAGAATGTTTTTTATTTTTTTTATCTACAGGAAATCCCAATGCAATACAAACAAGCCTCACAGCTCAGTTGGTAGTAGCTCTGCCTTCTGCGCTGTAGGTTGTGGGTTCGATTCCCACTTAGGACAAACATTTGTGTGATGAATATAGATGTTTGTTCCGCGTTTGGGTGTTGTATCATATAGTACGTATGTATTTACAAAGTATTTAAGTATTCTATCCGTAACCTATCTATAATATTCATTTATTGTTATGTTTGTAATAGTGTATCATATCCATAATATCAAAAATGTTACATAAATTTATAACATCAAACATTAAATTGTAGCCTGTACGTATGATGTAGGTACATTTATCATGTCATATATACTTTTACTTTTATTTTTATGAATTTTATAAATTAGTTTATAAGTTTATGAGATGGAATGGGCTGTTTAGTTTTGTACTTAAATACTTATCTTGTTAAACAAACATATATGTGTTTTTTCATAGACTAGACCGTATTGTTTTGTAGGTACGTGTCGCAATTTCTGGTGAATTGAACTTTGTTTCTTGAGCCTCGCAGGAATTTCTTACAAAACTGCATTGGAAATGTTTACTTGACTATCGCAGCAACTACACCACCTACGCACTACTAACTCATTTGAGAACACTCATAACATTGGACAAAACTTAAATGTGTTCACATATACGCAAACATAAATGTTATACCACCTGTGTTGTCTTGTCGTTTACCCACCGGTCATAGCCAGAGGTCCCGGGTTCGATCCCTAGGGGGAGTACAATATTTTGCTTGGTATGGTTGGTGGTAGGACTTTATTTAAGTCTATATTATATGGATAGCTACCAATATCTTGCCTATGGCTGTCGCAATAACAAAAATACTAAATTGTTATGTTCCGGCAATAAAAGTAGTTCCTTAGTCTGTTGAGGATTTCGTGTGAAGTGTGGTGGCGCTTCCCCTTCGTACAATAAAAAAATAAAAATAACCTCTTTTCAGCTGAGGCTTATGTTCGATATCATATTTAGTCAACAGGATACAACATCTTTATAATAAATTAATACAAGCACTATAAGTAGGTCGATGAATGACCTGTACGACCTAAAAAAGTCCAACTGGCTAACGACCACCCCCTGCCGAAACCTAGCGCCAAACGGTTTGCCGGGTTAAAACGAGAGATTGCCAATAAAAGAGAAAAGCTCATTACATTGTAGATATCCTTGCTAGTACCTACAGCTAAACAAACCAAGAGCTTTATCATAAAAAAGCTAACTTACTAGCTGTACCGTTCGAACGTAAGTGAAACAGTTCTTGATCAAATTAGAAGCGATGTCGTCATTGTATATATGTAAATACCAGCAATTGATTGGGCTATTCAATGTTTTGATTGCGGCCACAACTAGGTAAGTTGACAAAAAATGAAGAGGTCTCTGCGGGGAGGGTACCCACCATCCTCAAATCGTCTGCCAGTGCACTCTCTGGATGTCAGTATAAAATGAACGATCATACACTACTTACTCATTCGTTGGTTTGAACTCGGCGAAATAAGCACCATGCTAAAATACGTGAGTTTTGTAATTTTTAATAAGCTAGCGGTTTAGTTCATGCTTTGTGCTTGATTTATTTTGAAATTGTACAAACTTCGTAGCTCAGTAGGTAGTAGCTCTGCCTTCTGCTGTAGGCTGTGGGTTCGATTTCCACCCAGGCCAACATTTGTGAGAAAGAAACAAAAAAAAGTTTGTTATGTGTTGTGATTTTTTGTGTCATTGTAACATTTGTAAATGTTGTGACCAAGTGCAATCACTTTATAAACATTTAAAAAAAAAAGTGATTAAGTATATTATATCCCTAATCTAGTTCCCGTATTACAAGCTTAGCTTGGGGCTAGATGGCGCTGTGTGAAATGAATGTCCTGCTATATTTATTTAATTTGATATTTTCTTCTTATTTCGAAAGTATTTCGTGAGTTGGTTATACTAAAAATACAGGTCATAAAGCAAAGAACAATGTATTAAAGATGTCTCTTAGACCTCAGAGGTCAACCAGTCGCGATGTTTCTATTTATAGATTTACGACATTACACTTACCAGTGGTTATGTAACGACCTGCTTTGGATTGAAATATGGTTTAAAGGAAGCCTATGTTGTATCATAACATAACCGTTATGATACAAAAACTTGTGTATTCAATAATTATATATTTAGTAGCTTTTAATTTTTTTATTTGTTGCATTGTAGAGACTAATATCCTAACCTGCTATTTAAGATCAGCAAGGCCGTTAAGCCAGGTACAATAATCATAATATAATAATTATGTATGTCTCTCTCCTACATACAAAATTAGATTATTAAGTCATACCTGAGTTACATATTACAGATACAAACTACCATACTAAAATACCATATCATTTGACCCTAATAGGATATTTTATTAATTATTCAAAATAATATGTACAATGAAACTAAATACGTACATAAGAACCGTAACAAACGGCCTATAGGTAACTCAATTGACTTCCAGACCAGTACCAGACATAAGTGTGCCCAAGTGCCTGCATTGTTATTGTAGTTGTAGAGGTAAAGTGCTAAGAAAAACAGTCACTGTTGTTGAAATCAGCGAAAACGACACATCACATCGACTGTTTCATCTGCCTTGTCAGTAGTGGACAATTGTATACTTGTGGTGAATATATATATATATATATATATATATACACATATATAAACATATATAATAAATAAATAATACGGGACATTAATTTTACAAAGCGTCACCATCTAACCCCAAACTAAGCATAGCTTGTCATATGGGAACTAGATTACGGATAGAATAGTTAAATTCTTTTTGTAAATACATACGTGCCTACTATATGACACAACACCCAAACACAGAACAAACATCTATATTCATCACACAAATGTTTGTCCTGGGTGGGAATCGACCAACTGAGCCATGAGACTTGTTAATGTACATATAATATATGTACATAAATATACACATATATATAAATATATACATATTCATATGTATATATATTTATATGTATTCACTCTAGTACCGAATCTTTCACAGGTATTAGTCCTCTGTGCGCTGGCTGCTCTCAGCGCGGCTCAGCAGAACAATGCAGATGTTCAGATCCTGCGCTTTGACAGTGATGTGCAACCCGATGGCTACAGCTTTGCGTAAGAACTATTTTTCGTTTTGTACAGAGTACGCGCTTTACAGTATTTCGAAAATAAAAGCTTTTAAGAGCGCGAAAAAGCAGTACAATATCTTTACTTGCAAAGTTCACTGTCAGAATTAAATTTTCTTGAATCAACGATGGTTTTCCTAAAAAAAATATCTGACTGAGTTAACTTTGCATTCAAAGATATTGTATTGTATGATAAGTATGTATTTTGCAAAAACAAAAGTATGTAAGTATTATATCTGTAATCTAGTTCCCATATTACAAGGCGTTGTGTGAAATTAATGTCCTGTAATATTTATTTATTTATTATATGGTCAGTTACCAATATGTAAAAACTGTATTGGTTACATATTTTACCTATGTATGTGGTATTATTTTTAATCCATTATCAATTTTGACACTGAAATATACCAAAATCAATTTCACGCGTGCATAACCGATCACCTTAAGGGTCCAGTGGCCTGACAACAGGTTAAACGAAATAATCTGACTACATAATACTTTGCCCAAGAGTACGGTGTAGTTACATTGGACATCACTTTGTCACTCTGGAGTCAATTCGCGTGCATAACTATATTCCAATCTGCCCACTTTAATAAACTATCTGCTGTACAAGCTTACATACATTTCCATACAGTTGTCAAAAAGCCTAGTAGAAACAAAAAATAAATAACTGCTTACGCATCGTGTGGTTTGATTTTAGTTGGGTGAGATGTAAATAATGATTTATTAATAACCACCGCATCTTATAAAAGATCTAATCGTAATATTTTGCTATCGAGGTAGAGCAGTTTCGGTTAAGGTGAAGGTCAATAATTGTAGTGAAAATGAGAAGGGCCAAGACTTAATTGCCGTTATCTTGTTTGATACTATAATTGATTCACAATTAGACCTTCCGGGTCCAATTGTGAATCTAAGCCACCAAGGATCGTCATCTAGAATACACATAAAAATGTATCAAAATCGGACCATCCCTTTCGGACGAGTTCCATGTATGTAGTGCAGTATGGTTCATCCATATCACTTGTGCAAGTAAGTATATGTAAAGATTTTGCAAAGCAGACCTCATTGCCCTGTTCAGTCTTGTGATTAATGACACCTTCATCTTCAGTGCTAACCAACAGTTATTTCTTTATTCTAAAACCTATTAACTTAGCGTGCGACTAACTATAATCCAAACACTAATGATGTGGAGCCTGTAAACTGTTATTTTGCGGCACATTAGCCATATGCTGAGAAATAATTATGAGAATGTAATAAGCCTATAAAGATAAATCGATTCACATTGGAGGCAAGATTGTATGAATCGAAGAATGTCCCACATGTTGTCATTAATTATGATCAAATCTACAAGCATGTCAAAAATATAAATGTTATAGGATGGGTTTGTCTTTTCCCTTTCGAGATTCGCCTCTTATCACTTACTCGAAGGCAGACACAATTTATGTTAGCCCTCCATCTGATATTTCAAACATAGAACGAATAACAGGGCAAACAAACTAGGATGTTTGCTCTGTATAAAAAACAAATAGGTATACATTGTTTCAATTTTTTTTTTAATTAATTTATTCAATAAAAAGTACAATTAAACTAACTATGTACAAAGGAATCAGTTAGATTAAGGACCGTTACAAACGGCCTATAGGTAACTCAACTGTTCCAGACCAGCACCAGACGGAAGCGTGCCCAAGACACTGGCTGCATTGCCTTAATTATCACAAAAGAAGCGTTAGAACCCATAATATTACATTGATTTTAAAGCCTAGAAAAATAATAAAGAGTTTTTAAGAGGTACTCATTTTAAATAACTATTATTAACCTTGGTTGAGCTGACCAATTGTTATTATGACCTATAGTTTTTTGGCAAAGAGACGTCTTTAGATTTTTAACGAAACATGTTATGCAACTGAGAGCCAGGCGATAGGTAATGTTTGCTTTGTGTAGATACTTGACAGGTGTTGCTAAAAGCTATCAAAATGATAACTACAATGGCAAAAAAATATAATAGTAATGGATTTAAATGTCAGTTGCTTTTGCGTATTACAAATCATCGTTACAAAAAGTCCTCACCTCATAAATTTGCTATTTTTTTTGTTATCGTATAAGGTTAAAAGAATTACAGACATAGGTACACATCAAGGAAAGTTAGATCTGTACAAAGAAAATAACAGAGAGTATGTACATTAAATAATATAAAACAAGAATAGAACATAAAACATAGAGTCTATAACATTGAGATGAAAAAACAAATGATAAATAAAATACAACTTATCAGCCTACAGAGAGCATTATCTGATGAACGGCCAGACAGGCTTAGCCTTAGCATAAATTTATGAAAAAAAAACATCCTAACACGAAAAACATAGCTCAGTGTCTTGTCTCAATGTCTCAGAAAAACATGTTCAATTCATAACATCGAAGTAAAGTTAGTAAATCCTTCTGAGGTCCTTTTGCATAGAACATAAAACGCTCTCATGAACTTTTTTACAGGTACGAAACCAGCGATGGCACATCCAGACAAGAAGAAGGCAAGATTGACAACCCACAGTCTGAAAACGCTGCCCTAACTGTCACCGGCCAGTACGCTTACACAGCTCCTGATGGAAAGCACTACACAGTTACCTTCACCGCTGGCCCGAACGGATACCAACCTAAGACCTCGTTGGGACAATAATAATCTGAATGAATTGTTTTCGAAGATCGGTTACTCATAAAACTAATTCGGAGCGTTTTTTCGCGCGTTTTTGCGTTTTTGCGTGGTTCTTATGTTTTATCCCCACAAATCAAACAAAAGAACCACGATTCCAGGCAAATCACGCGTGTATTCCACTCCACATTAGATCAAGCTGACCCATTGGCATGCTAGTAACCTTAAGACTTATTCTGAGGCGTGCTAATTATACATACTTTCCGCAACGCAGTGGCATAGTTTGACATTGACATGACCGACTGTAATGCATGTTTTGAATACTGTGATAATTGAACACTTTAAAGATACTGTAATACTGAGACCATGTAAATAGCCAGGTTGCTCCCAGTACCTATGTAATTTTTATGGCAGTAAAACCGATCTCATTTTATGCTTCTTGTTCACAGCATAGAAAATGGCATCAACATTTAATCAACGTGTGCCATCAGAATGTCTTTTATACTTTTGTACGTGGACTTATGTCAATATTATAAACAAGAAAATATACACAGCATTATTATTTTTTTACCCTACGATTTATTTTGAATTGCATTCTGTACTACTTTAGCTGCTAATGTCACACTTACCACTCTTATCATTAGTATCCTTACCCCCAACCCTCCCCCTTATCCATATCCTCATCCACTTTATATTTCTATATATATTTTTTTACTTAATCCTTAACCCCTCATCCCTCAAACCCTCACAACCGAGGTTTAGTAGAGATTAGTCCCAAGGAGGGTTGACGTCAGGCAGGCCGTTACAATTTCAGCCAAAACTCTAACAACGTGGCCGTAGACATGTTGAAGAAGAAATACCGACGAACGAAACGTACCGACTTCACCTAGTGTGGGATAACTGTCACGAAGATGATGATGATGAAGGTAACTCTTAACATCAGCTATTACCCACCGTACACGCGCTTTAAAACAACATTATTAGTATAAGTATTAAATTCACAAAAAAAAAAAGATATGTACCTACAATGCAACTAACTTACTTGTACGAACTTACAAGTAGTGAAATACAAAAATATGAACTGGATTACCTACAAAATTAATGTTTTAGAGATAACCCAGTCGATCGTTGTCTTAAATTGTATTTCGATTTTTATTTACTGTTTCCAGTACACTGATAAGCACATGAAAGTTAATCAAAAGAGTATTACGAATACACGTACTTCTTTGTAAAATATTTTATTACGTAATAACAAGCCTCATAGCTCAGTTGGTAGTAAACCTTCTGCGCTGTAGGCTGTGGGTTCGATTCCCACCCAGGACAAACATTTGTGTGATGAATATAGATGTTTGTTCTGTGTTTGGGTGTTGTATCATATAGTAAGTATGTATTTAAAAAAGTATTTAAGTATTCTATCCGTAATCTAGGTCCCATATTACAAGCCATGCTTAGTTTGGGCCTAGATGGCGCTGTGTAAAAATGAATGTCCTATAATATTTATTAATGTCCTATAATATTTATTATTAAAATATAGTGGGATGCAATTTTTTTTGTGCTAATAAACCTAACTGCGACTTACGTGGCACGTGAGTTAAGTTTTTGTTCATTAAAGATGACGATCGAGTATGTCTAATGATTTCCTTGTTCTTAAGTAAACCAACGATTTTATATTCATAATAGTAGTCGTTAAATGGACAATATTTTAAGTATAACGTGACTACAAATAGATTGTTTTGGTTGGTGGTAGGACTTTTTTTGAGTCCGCCTGGACCTAACCATACTTAAGTCGGTCGCCATAACAACAATCTTAAATTGTTGTGTTCCGGCATTTAGAGGTAAGAGATAGCCAGTTCTTCAGACTCTTGAGGATTCCGGGCGAAATTAGCTTCCACATTCGACATTATTATTTGAAACCCGGTGAGATGAAGGCTAAGCGCTGCCCCGTCGTATATATGAAACAAATATATAGAGATGCAAAAACCTTTTTATTTCATCATGAGGATAAAAAATGAAATTCATCGTAAATATATCCATAATAAATTTAAATAACAAGAATGGATGAAATTTAGTCCTGTAATGTATCCTTGTATAGTCGAATTTTGAACTCTAGTTCAATACAGATATAGAAAAACATGAAACATATGAGAGATAAGCGAAGGATGATAACTTTAATTTTCGAACTCTAGTTTGCTCAGAGTTTTAAGCGCTATCTCTTTCGCAGTGATATAGCGCATATGGTCTACCGAAGCCCTCTTCGTAGGAATGAATAATATTATTGGCGAAAATCTTGATGATAACCATGAATCATCATCATTATCGGTGGAAAAAGTCTACTGCAGAAAATGAACCTCTCCCAAAGAGTGCGATGGAGCAACACGAAAATCAATGGCATGATTTGTGAGAAATATGTGAGGATCCTTTAAACACTAAGATGTTTTGATATACCTTAGCGCGTCGAAATAGCTTTCCTAGGTTGTTCTAAGATTACAGAATGACGTTAGGGTCATAAACTTCGTGCGCACAGTCTCAGTGCCTTCTATTGTAGGTTTCGTAAATCTAGCTAAATACCAATGCATACACGTCGCTTCTCAGAGCCTGGGCGCGTAATATGGTGAAGCTGTAAATGTGACCTTTACATTATCCACCACATCTTCACATTTATCGCCCATTGTACCTATATACATTTTTTAGTTATATTTTTAAGATGTGCAATAAAATATTTTCATTCATTCATTCGTTCATTACGTGCTCTTTACGACCGTTTTATATTATCATAAAACGAGTATTGTTTATGTTTGTGGAAATCTACCGAAAATGAAGGCAACAATGAGGCGTGGTGTTATGATATTCAAGAGATCATTAAAAATGGCCTTCTCATTTTAGCAATTAAATTATGAACAGTATTTAAAATAGGTAAACCTGCAGACGGTAAGAGAAGATCGTACAAATTTTTACTACAATATTTTCGTCACCGAAAAACTCAAATATTAATATTCGAATATCTTATAAATCAATATCTTGATCATTATTCGAAATTATAACGGCCAAAGGCTGTTCCGGTTCACAATGAGTTTTATAATAACACTAGCTTTTACTCGCGTATTGATTTTTGAAATAGGTGCAATATTATATTATAAATAGGTATACATATTTGTTGGATATCTGTATACACTTGATCGATTAGCTCCTAAATGGTGTGCAGACACGCACACCGAGGGTTTTGCCCCACATTCACAGACAAAAAATGCAGCCTTTTTGAAGTCTTAGTGCCGGTCCGACTCCCGTTTGGCCAGATTTTATTATTCATAGCTTTTGCCCGCGGCTTCGCTCGCGTTAAGAAGTATTATTAATAATAGTCATCAAATATAATCCGCTAGATATATTATATATGCACTATGCACAAAAATGGTTAATTCAAAGTTCTCTCCAAAATAACTCAATGTAGATGGCGCTAGCATACAGAAATTCGTATATTTTAAACTGAAAAGCTACTATTCTTATATAGCCTGCATCTCAAAATCCTTTCTTAGGGGATGCCTACGTCATAGTAGCTTTATGCATGCAAAGTCTCAGCCCGATCGGTTTAAAATTGACAAAGTTTCATACAAACTTTCATCCCCTATTTTATCCCCTTGGGGGTAGATTTAATCAAAATCCTTTCTTAGCGGATGCTTACGTCATAACATCTACCTGCATGCCAAATTTCAGCCCGATCCGTCCAAGGGTTTTGAGCTGTGCGTTGATAGATCACTATGTCAGTCAGTCACCTTTGAGTTATATATATTTCGATATTTATGTAAATTTTTCCTCTTTTTTAGAGGTGGAAATGATGACGAAATTGACTCAATTGTAGAGAAAAGTCCACTAGTGACATGAATTGATGGCTAATTATAGAGCCCCAGTACTTTTACGATGACTTAGGTACACCACCAGTAGATGGGCGCAAACTGTACCCAAATACAGTTTTTATTGCAAATCCCCTTTGCATGGGGCATAACTAAGACACGTAGTGGACTTTTTACGGCCGTGATGATGATTGAGCAATAGTTGCCAATAAATATGATTAGCCTTGGAGCAACTGTCCGTTAGTGTGTTAAAATATGAGGTAAGCACAGCTCAAGATAGACTTACGTTGATTTAAGTCAAGTGTGAGTATTACAATGGCGAAACTTAAACTATAACCTTTACAATTAACGAGGCAGGTCTCTAAAAGCTCGATTTTGCGTGACGCTTAATCTCGAATTTTGATGAATTAAAAGTAAATCGGCCAAGTACGAATCGAACACGGTTCTGCCGTCCTTGCTGGGTTTTTTGCATTTAGTTTTGGAGCATTGTGTAGATCTGACACCCGTTTGGCCGATTTTTTTGTATTTGTTTTGATACATCAGGGTAAGAATATAATCACAATAAGATTAAAGTTGGTAGGCACTACCGTTTTTACTATAGAGCAACGTTAAAAATAGTTATTTGTTTAGGGACTTCTTTTTTATAGTTTATATTTTATCAGGTAATTCGCCATTATACGATATGTTATCTGAAAACATCAACCAGATAGGTACTTGCTACAAATAAAAGAAGAGGAAAAAAATAATAAAAGAGGAAAGAGACTGACGGACAGACAGCGTACGCTTAGTATTTTAATCCCGTCGGCACCCTTTGGGTAAGGAACTCTAAAAAGTTATTGAAATTTGAGGTTTTACAACTTTTAGAGTTTGAGAGAACTTTTAGAGAGGCTTTTTGAGAAGCAATATCCTAAATAATGATTCGTGACAACTTTATTGATACTCGTAGCATTTATTTAAAAAAGTCAATTTTATTAAAAATAAATATGAAGAGACCATAAATCCATAGAACTTGGATGTTACAATGACTTACTTATTTGAACCTTTTGGAGTCAAATAAGTAAGATTGACTTTGGGTCTGTGGGGAGACTGCCCATGGGGTTTTCAAAAATCTTAAGGCGCTTTTGATTGAGGCGACACGTGACCCAAGGACTAGCTCTTATTCAGCCAGCGATTTGCATAGCTATTCATCCCGGCAATGCAGCCAGTGTCTTTGGCACACTTCCGTCCAGTACAAATCTGTAACAGTTGAGTTAACTATAGACCGTTTGTTATGGTTGTCTACTACTTATGTGTAAATATGTTAAAGTTAGTGTCTTTAGCCTCATGTGAACCATCCTGCTTCTGTATTTTATTTATAATTGATGGGCTGCTAGAGCTAGGATGAGGTCTAAAATAGAGCGAGCTTTCCCAGAAGGCGCTGGCCCTTCCACGTAGCGACAGAAGACAGCAAGTCATGTTGGCGCTGGACTTTGACAGAAGGGTCGCTAAGGTGGACCTCTACAGGTTCAACATCAGTGTTGTGATCATTCAACTTTTCTATCTCAAATATCAAATATATAATCTATATCAAATCAGAGATTCTGGTGCTCAGAGTAGACCACAAGGAGTAAGGGGCTAGATCCCACCAAACAACATTTTAATGTATTTTGTCTTGTTCTGGTGTGGGACATTACAGATCAGAAAGACAAGACAAACGTCATTTAAACTGTTTTTTCATTATTCGGTATCGTGGTATCAGCTACAACTGGATCGAGAAAAGGACGCCTCCCGCATCCCTCTATCGGTAGTCTCTGGCATCCGTGAGCTATTATTGCTATTTAAATTATGAAACAGGCACTTTACCAGCAATTATTTTTTTATAAGAGCGCCTTAAATAATGCAATAGGGTTAGCGTATTAGGTATTGCTCGCACTGTGAATTCAAAATAGCAATCATTCACGTTGTTTGCTTCATTTTCAAAGACATCTTAAGTAATATCTTCTTTTAAACGATATGGTTACCATTGATTGCTCTCGCGCTTTCAATTACTCACTTTATTTACATTTATTTTTACTAATTCTGAATTTTACCTTGTATGTTTTTATTTTATATTCTTATTAAACATATACGTAACTAGGTTTATTAAACTAGTTTTTGTACATGCTGTGACACCCTGCGATACCCTGTAATAACGGGTGCACTGTGATATCTCTCTGTTTATAACAATTAACAAATAAATAAATAACATTGAATCGCTTACGGTGTAGTAAAAGTGACGGAACTCTTATTCAATCCCTTTTAAATCCAAGGTGATTGATCCAGTGTGTGAAACTATAGTCAGCTGTTATCAAAAGAACTGAATATAGAATTTTGGCCTTGATTGCGATGGTAATAGGATAAACAAACATTCGATACTCAACCGTGACCTTTGTCAATTAGTACGAGTAGGTTTGAGTACCTACGCTTTTCAATTCAATATCGATTCGTAAATCTGGAAAAATTAAGTGCTCTTTACATAATCGTTTTACTTTGTAAACAACTCAGAGTTACAGTAGGTACAGTCTTTTAGGGTTCCGCACCCAAAGGTTCCAACGGGACCCTATTACTAAGCCTACCCGTAAGTCTTGAATGAATAAAAAATCTTTATTGTACGCCAAAAGCATACAGAACCAGTTGTCAATTTTAAAACTAAAGTAAATGGTACAATGGGCGGTCTTATCGCTTAAAATCTTGAAATTATCTTTCAGACAACCTTAGGATGGAGAGGATAGTGCAAATACCTACGGTTGATGGTAATAAAAGAGAACAAGTAAATATTTATATTTACGATAAAAAACATATCTAAATTAATAAGTTATAATAATTTGATTATGCTAGAATATGTTCTAACTTATAACATAATTTACATAAGTATGTAAATATATGTACCAAATTATTTATACTATTACATATATCATTATAAATAAACTCATCAATATCTACAATATTTGTCTTTCTTACTTTCGGGCTATATCTTTTGAACCGTAATAGCTAGACAGTTTAAATTCTTGCAGAGTGTGTATTTTTATGGCCACTATGATAACAAATGATATTGTTTTTAAACTTGTGGACCATACAAGAAACGTGGTTTTCTGTCTTGAAATGTGGGAACCCTTGGTGTACGTGTCAGTGCTTGGCTAGTTTTATTACATGGGATATGTTTGTTTATTAATTAAAATAAAACCATCCAAGTGTGAGTCGTACTCGCACACAGATGGTAACTACCACTTTTTTTTTACCATAGATTATCTCCCTCCATGACCTTGGCTTGCCTAAAATTAAAGTAACGGGGTCCCGTTATCAACTTCTATGGGTACTAAGCCCCATAAACATCAATTATCAGCAAAATATGATGATTTGGCATCATATCGGACACTTCAGTATATATATAAAACTTGAACTACTAGTCTACTAACGACATCTTTACAACGTTAAAATTTATTGCCAACAAGATAATTTATTATTTATTCATCAAATCAACTATAAATCTTAATTTGAATTACGTATTACATATTCAAGTTTTGTGTTGATATTATAAAACCTTAGACGATAGGTCGACGATAGGACTATTTTCCTGTTCTCAAATTTCTACATGTGAGTACCTTCGTGCTAAAATACTATAAGAGGCTTTGCTATATTGCTGTTATGCCAACCTTTTACAGAAAAGCACGATCAAAAACATTTTTTTATTTATTCATTAAGTTTAAGTTTTACATTGTCATAACAGTAACACTAAGGCGACAATGAAAATAATAACATTATGAATACTACATCCACACACTATAATAATACCTATGTAGGTATGAATAGGTAATCTAGGGAACCAAACAGGTTCTACTTAAATGGTTCAAGATTGCATTTGTGAATTTCGTCAATGTAATATTGAAGACATCCACATCATCGAGCTCACTTAAGCTGTTGATAATCGCAGAGCCCTCGTAAATGGTGCTTTGCTCTAGAGATAAGACCTCGCCCGCGGGATCGCCAGCAGCTTAGTCCGTCGTTGCGCTCCTACGTAATTGTCCGGCATGTACAGACTGACATACGTCAGCACTTGTGGATTGTGATTGTGATACCTATGTAGGTATGAATAGGTAATCTAGGGAACCAAACAGGTTCTTCTTAAATGATTCAAGGTTGCATTTGTGAATTTTATGGTCAGAGTAGAAGATTTTGGTTTTACTCAGGTTAACATTCAGGTTGTTATTTTCAAGCCAGTTAATTATATCATGGAGAGTTTGATTTATTTCTGTTTCATAGGTTTCATTATAACTTCCTTCAAAAAATATTGTACTTGTCATCTGCAAAAATTATCTTCTTTTGTTGATAGTGTTTGGTATGTCATACCAAACATTACACCACACATTACATTACAAAAAAGTTGCGGACCCAAGATTAACCCTTGGGGTACGCCGTATCCAATTTTCCTTGGATTTGATGTGTATGCCACTTCTGATTTATTTGTGTAATTATTTTTTGTGATTTGTGTGACTTGTTGTCTGTCAGATAGATACGACCTCGTTAGATCATACGGAACTCCGCGAATACCATAAGCTTTTATTTTATATAAATGTATTTTGTGGTCAAAATAGTCGAAGGCCTTCGTAGGGTTCATTTACTATGCCGAAACTGGGACTCTTTTATCTATGTGATTAATCACTTCCTAAAATACATCATAGACAGCCATATTATTAATGTTTTTATTTTTGGGAAATCCATATTACTCCTGACTAAGTATTTTAAAATCTTCAAAATATTTATACAAAGAATGATATATAACCTTCTCAAGCATTTTGAAAAATATTGTGATCAATGCGATTGTTCTGGTGGTTCTCCAATTTTTATTTTTAACCTTTTTTGAAAATTGATTTGAATTGGTGGTTTTAAGCTCGGTAGGAAAAATACCAGTCTGGATTAATAAATTAATAATAAAACATAATACGAATCCCCCGTAATATGCATAATGTGAGTTTAATATTTTTTGTCACCATTTCATCAATGCTAATACTTTTAGTATTTTTCAATGATTTTATGATATTATTTATATAGATATAATCTACCCACAGGGTTAGTAACTTTTCAGGGGTTAGTGAAATTTGAATTATGATTATTAAAACTTACCGTATTTTTATTTACGGCTATGTCAGTTTTTTGTTTTACATGGTCAAAGAAATGATCATTAAAAATGGTAATTAAATTAGGATCTTTGATTTAATTATTATTTATTTCCAATTGATTTATTTCATCTTAATAAAATTTGGTTTTGCTGTACCTTATAATGTTCCATGTCACTTTTGATTTGTTTTTTTATGTCTGTATGTAGTGATTATTTTGTGTCAGTTTTAATATATTTTTATACCGTCGAACAAAAGTCTTTGAACGTATTTTGAGTAACAAATCAGTAGAAAATCGTGTTTTCCATAACATTTGTCTCTGTCTTTGCTACACATTTTTAATACACGTATACATCTAGGTTTATTGTGTTTACTTGGATTTTTGGAAAATATAAATCATAAAATAGTTTATAATATTCCTCAAAAATATCAAAAGCGTTGCTGGGATCTTTGAACTCGAAAACTTTAGACTACCGTCCTATACAATCCTAAGACTTGCCTATCTTAGATTGGGAATAATCACGCTGTACATGTGTAAAAGTGATAAATGTATAGATATGTTATGAAATATATTATCTATACATTTACCACTCCTACCCTTGTCATTTTTCTGATAGGAATTTAAAAAAATCAGTTAAAGCTGTGTATTAAATCTTTTAGTTGTCTTGTTGTCTTTGTTAGGTCAAGTATGTTAATATTATAATCTCCACACACAATAACTTTCCGGGAACCCTTGTTATTACTCTTACAAACGAGGAAGAATATTTCCTGAGAACTTATTATTATTATTATATTTATGTTATTGTATTTTTATTATTGTTCTATTATTGTGTTGTCTTCTGATTTTCAAGTTATGATAAGGCGGAAGGTGGAGCGCACTTCACCCGAAATCCTCAACAAACTGAGGAACTGGCTATCTTACCTCCTAAAGCCTAGCCTAGCCAGGTAAACTGAAACAAAATCCTACCACCAACCAAACCAAACACATTATTGATCCCCTGGGGATCGAACCTGGGACCTCTGGATCTGAAATCGGTGGGTTTAACCACTAGACAACCGAGGTGGTTAAAACCTATTGAGTAATACCTTTTTAATGAAGCAGGTTGTAAGACACTATAGATAGACATAAGCTTATTTGACAAAAACTGTGATAAACATAATTATAATACTAGAAATAAGAATAAACTCGCTGTTCCCACAACTAGGCTCCATAAGGTTAATAAATCGTTCATAGGGCAAACTGTACGCTTTTATAATACATTGCCAAGTGATGTGCTAAGCTTGTCAAATAATAAATTCAAAAATTTTGTAAAACAAAAGCTATCCAGGAAAACTTATTATAAAATTTCAGATTACCTAGAAGATAAGAAAGCCTGGCATTAAAAAAAAATGAATTTGCTCCAGTGAATATATTGTAATTAGTATTAGATAATTTTAAGTTATTGTAATGGATCTTGAAAAAAAAAAACTAGCCCGAGGTTCTTGCCTTTCTCCTTGTGTGCTGGTCGCGATTCCGAACAGGCGGTAGATTTGACGTTTCAAAGTGATCCTAAAAATCTTACTGAATAAATATATTTGACTTTGACTTTGACTTTGAGACACTAGATTTCATTTTTTTCCTTCCAACAGATGTAAATGAAATTTGGTTATATGTTGTTAATATTGGGTCAATAATTGCTTATATTATATACTTATATGTACGGTTACACTTGTACCAATAAAAATAAATAAAAATCATTTAAGCCCATATAAGCTCACTGCTGAACAAATCACTTTCTAGGAGGACATTCCACTGTCATCAACTTCAATATCGTTAGAATTGCCCAGGCAAGACTCGAAATTCAGGGCAGACACATCGTAGGTATATACAAAAACATGAGCCGCCTTTATCCATCATTTCCACATGACTTCCGGTCACAACACCGCCAATTCGTCTGCTAAGTGTAATGATTATACCCAGTTCAAGAGCTCGCCCACTTTAAGTTAAAAACAAATATTTTAATGCGTCGGCCACTGAATCTTAGGTTTGCAAAATTATACACTGCAATCATATTCAAGAAACAACAGGAGCATTTTCCGTTTTCATACTTGATTCAAGTTGACTCTTTAGTGCTTATTTGTAATTGAATTGAAAGTATGGAAAGCGCATCCAGCAAGGATGCGTTCGCGCGTAGTTAATCTCTTTGTACAACGAGTGCTCAAATTTGGTTGTTTTATGGGTTGGGGTAAAAAGTTTATTTGACTCTAGGCAATGATATCAGTAATAATTATGCAGTTATTAGTATTAGTTATTAGATTAAGTAACTATCTGTAGAATATTTTTTTTTTGCGCAAGATAGTATTTTCAAATTTACGATATTTTTTGAACGGAATATCCGATTGAATGATGAATAATTCAAAACGTAATCTACAGGTACTGAAACAACCTTGAATACTTTGGGATTTAATTGGATAAAAAATAATACTAAGGTACAAATAACAAGCCTCACAGCTCAGTAGCTCTTCCTTCTGCGCTGTAGGTTGTGGGTTCGATTCCCACCCAGGCCAAATATTTGTGAGATGAATAAAGATGTTTTGTCTGTGGTTGAGTGTTGGGTATCATAAGGTGAGTAAGTATTTGCAAAAAAAAGTATTTAAGTATTTTTTCCGTAATCTATTTCCCATATTTAAAGCTATGCTTAGTTAGGGGCTAGATGGTGCAGTGTGAAATTAATGTCTTGAAATATTTATTTAAACATGATAAAATAGGTATAGTGACGTAACTATAATAATTGGACATAGTGTGTTTGTGACTTTTTTGTAGGTATTATTATATATATTATTGATGTTTACTCTAAAACAGTAGAGTAGACAATTACTTTGCTCTATCAATAACAGATAGCTTTGATAAAACAGTAATTTAATCAGTCAATTTCCTTCACCTTGGGTAACATTTTTAGAACTTTCTTAAGGATGTCAAATAAAACCTGATAAAAAATAGTAACAACATATACAAACAATTAACTAAGTGATGCTACAACATTACATTGTTAAAAAAGTATATAAAATTGGTCCAGTAGTTTTTAGTCAATTCAATACAAACAAAATACAAATCTTTTCTCTTTAAATAAATAAATAAATCGTTTATTTTTCTTTCACAAATTAATTACTAAGAGATATTTTAGAAGCAATTACTGCCGAAGGCACCTAATTACATTATGAAAGTCTGGTGCCTGAAGTAGGTTCTGGAGGTGACCTGAAATACAGGTTGTATTACAGGTCGGTCACCTGGCTCCCCTAAAATAAAAGTGTAGATATACCTAGATGTAGATATTGGGCGCCTTTGACCACATAAGGGTGATTCACTGCAAGAATAGTAGGGTAGTATTTTTTTTACCTTTATATTTTATACTAGCTGCACCCCGCAGTGTTCCGTGCATCCGTGGCTAATAAGTTAACATGCCACAATGGGAAAAAAACTAAAGTTGTGTATTTTGCAACCCATTAAAAAATGTTATTTGTCATAAAGAAAAAAAGTCAATTTTCACGGACCTTGCTTTCTCCTTTGAATTTCGAACCATGGTTCCGAACAACAACGGTTCTGTCATTTATTGTATTTTCAATAACAATTTTTAATGGCTTGCAAAAAACACAACTTTAGTTTTTTTCCCACACATATGTGAAAGACAATTCCTTTTTTTTTTTTTGAGTACATTTTTTTTCATTACCCGTGGGATGGCAAACGTAACTCATACTATGTTTCTCAAACGGCTGAATGAAATTTGCCATCGCGTTCTCCCGAAAAAAATGCTATCCCACGTGAAGACTTAATTTTTTAATGGTAAACTAGTTTGTAGCCTAAACAAAAATGTATCCCATGGGATAACTTCACTTTTTCGGGATAGAATGTAGCGTATGTGTTAATCCAGGTCATTATCTTTGTAAATTTACATATATAAGTTTCAGCCAAATCCGTTCAGCCGTTTCAGCGTGAAGAAGTAACAAACACACACACACACACACTGACAAACTTATAATATTATAATATTAGTGTGATAATGCACAAACTAACAATAATGCAACATTCTCGGTACAACGCTTTAATAAATATTACTGGTCGTGATCCCTAGCAAACTAGGAAGTCCATAAATCTATTAGATGTCACGCAAAACATCAGGCTTCTCGTATATCAAGTAAAATCTAGCCTTCCCTACTACGATTTGTATTCCTATTCATATATGTGTATACATTAGTTGATATGAACACAATAAACAACACTATTAATATAAACAGGTTTGACTTAGCTTGAGGAGTTTTTTTTTCTGTAAATTTGAAAAGATATACCTTCTCTGCATCAACCCCATGGCTGTCTGAAGACGAAAAGTGGCGGTGGTGCCTGGGTCGGTAGAGAAAACGTTAACTGGATGATCTCAACTCCTTTACAATGAGTGGTGGGAGACCACAAAGGGATTGGTTGGTTGAAAACCTCGAAGGTTGAAAGGATTTGTAGGAAGCTTGCACTGGAACTAATTAAAACCACAAAGACCTACAATTCACATCGATTCATGATTATCATCCTGAGTACCTTCACATCGAACGTGAATAAATAGACATTAACGTTAATAATTCACTTTTAAGTATTGCGTGGTTATTATTATCAATTTTCAACTTGTGTCTTAATCTTGTGTTTTATCTGAGAATCCACCCAGGGAACCGAAGCTTAGTTGTTGCCTTCATTACTATGGTATACGTGCGTAAGCCCCGTGTTTAAAAATGTAAAAATATGTAGAAATTGATAAGTAGGTGGACAATAAACATATAACTGCGAATAAGTTATATGTTTATTGTCCAAGTGGTACCTAAAATTATATGAAAAACTAGTGTTGTCATGTGGCTTACCGCGCTGTACCCTAATTAAAACTAGCCTTTGTTTTTCCACAGCATACTCTTTGCTATGTTTCATTCCGAAACCGTTCAGGAGTTAAGTCGTGAAAAGGGAAAAATAAATAAACAAAGTCACCTTACTTTCAAGTTTATAGTATTAGCTGTTTGTCCCCTGACTGAGATCTCGTAATGTCTGGTTTGTGTTAGTTAACCAGGTGTGTATTTCTTAAAGTTATAGTAACTACGATAAAAGTGTGCTTTCGTTACTCCTTACACTACACACTTTCTCTCATTCTCTCTTTATTCACGTGAGTGTTCGAGGCTCTCTCTCGTTGCTAACTCTCATTCTATGCAAAGCCATAATGAGAGAAACCATAGCACCGACCGTACGTCATAGTGAGTGGGCGGAATACAATAAGTGAATAAATCACCCCTTACTAGCATGAATAGATTAAAATTTATTAAAAACTGAATAAAGTGTCTCTTGGTAATTACATTATGATAATCGGGAATAACGAAAAGACCACAACAAAGTGACTGATAAATTTCACTTGAAAACATTATATCGAGCAAAACTAACGACCGTTGAACTTATACTCATATTTTTGATTCTGTAATTTCTGACACAATTTGACATTGATTATCGTCATCTGATTTACAAAGAAACAAAAAAAAATTTTGGTTCTGTACCCAAAGGATGCCACCGGGACCCTATTACTTAGCCTCTGTCCGCCCTTCCTTCCATCCTTCTGTCAGCGGGCTTTATCTCATGAACCGCAATAGGACAGTTGACATTTTTACAGAATGTGTATATATAGCCGGGGCAAACAAAAAATAAAATTAAATGATATACATACACAATAACAACTATTTCAAAATTGATTATTTCGACATTTTGAAATTATGAGGTAAGGTGGTGGTAGCTAGCTAGTGGAAGTACACAAAGTTCTTCCACCAAACAAAACAAGAACAATATTGTAATCCCTCTGGGGATCGAACCCGGGATCTATGGTTTTGACACCGGTGGGTGAACCATTAGTCCATAGAGGTAGTGAAAGATTACCATCCTTAAATTACTTATTAAGATTGTACTTTTAAACGTAACAGTTCAATAGCTTATCTTTATAAGTAGAATAACGTTATACTGTATATATATCCCCGTCTATGTATGGGATTAGGGCACCAAGTAGATGTTGTTTTTAACAATGCCGTTAAAAGTAATTACGGTTTTGCGTCCGCGCTTTACAGAATTGTTACTCTGAGATACCTTCTGACGCATCTACTTATGCTTCTCTACGAACCATTTAATAAATTACGTGAACCAAAATCCGCGCAGTCGCGTGTGAACGCTTGCGCAACAGGCTGCTAATCGGTCGACATCGATCTATATAAATTGTACATATATAAAAGTATACAAACCGTTACAAAAATATATTATACATAGTATAGTTTATAGTCCTCAAGGTGAGTCTAGTAAATATCTATCGGCCTAATTTTTTGTTTAAACATAGGTTACTTGGCGTTGTTATTAGTGATGTGATACAGTTAAAAGATTTTACCCACCTGCGTCAAAAATCAAAATAAGGTTGAATTACAATTGTATACGATAGCTTATTTTTAGTAAAAACAATTTAAACATAACCTACACATAGCCCATGGATATATGAAAACGACATAATAGTCAGGAGACAAAGAATAGAAAATGTAGGTATATATATATAATATGTGGTACATAATATTATTCGTCAAAATCATATTCATGTTGAAAATATTTTCTTTATATACAGTTTATATTCTTTATGTACAGGTTGCTTATTTTGATGACAAAGATTTACTAGGTTTTGTTATTTTTCTATGAAACCTTATGTTTTTACTGAATTCAGTAGTTTGACCCATTTTAATTTGAAGCGAACTAATGAGCAAAAAAATCTTATTTCTCATATATATATGCCTCTACCTCCGTACTCTCATCGGATTTTCACGAAATTAAAATGGGACCAATTTCGGACCTGCTAGAACTTTGACTGGAACCAGAATTTAGCTAGTCAGGTGGATTTCACCTTAACAACAATTCTAAATAGTTGTGTTCCTATTTCCAAATTCCGTTGGATTTCGGGTGAAATGCGCTTCAACGTTCAACCTTATCATAACCTGGAACCAAGTTAGATGAAGGCCAAGCGATTCTCCGTCGTATTTATTAAAAATATAATACCTCGAACAAAAACGTTTAAGAACTCACGGGAAAATCGACGGACATGCATGGAAAAAAAATACTGTCCGAATTGAGAACGTCTTTTCATTAAATCCTTATATGGGAAGTTGTTTAAAATTATTATATAGCTCAATGACACAACAAAAAACAAATGACAGAGACTAAAACCAGAACGGAATTTTAAATCACTAATTTTTTTATATATATGCGTACCCCGTGTATTGGAAAATGGCCTGGGTGAAGAAGATGAATACCATTCCTGGACTTTGAATAATCGCTCTTTTTAAAAATAATCGTGATTCTCATAAAATTGCATGTATGTCAATTTTAATGCAGTGACACTCTAGCGCTGTCCAGACCGTCATTTATTCATGCTATGTGAGTAGCTTTGCAAGCGATTAATTCGTTATAGTCTAGACTGCAATTACGCGGAGTAACTTCATATCCATTTATAAGTTTGGCGCGACAAGGGCGCGACCCACGAGTACACAAAACACAAATAATTGGTAGCGGAGACGAATGGCACACCTGGGAAAAAGCTATTTAAAAATAAAACCTTTGCGGTTTTGTTAGTTTAAATCTAAATAAATTATGGGTAATAAATTACAAATGCTTGCTGATTTAAATTTAAATTTTACCGTAGGTATATTTAACACAGCGCTTCTAGCACCAAGCTTGTAATAGGAAAACTAGATAACGGATAATTTAAAAAACCCAGAACAAACATCTAAATTCATCACAGGAATCAAACCCACAACCTACGGCGCAGAAGGCTTTTACTACCAACTGAGCTGTGAGGTTTGTCCTTGTTTGGATTCGTTTTGCAAATAACTATTCGTTCTATTAATTTTGAATCAAACACAAAATATATCTTTACAAAATGGAAACGTAGAAAAGCTGTGTTGTACACTTATAGGTACTACCTACTAAATACATGCAGCTGAACATAAAATTATATTATTTTTCTGTCTGTTACAGCTTGTTTATGCTCGCGTATTTCCGGGACGGCTTGTATTAGGTTGTGTTTTTTTATGATATGTATGGTTTAAGGCAGGTTTTTTTCGAAAAATGTATGCAGAAAAAGTTGAGTATTTTAATAATACTCGTATATACCTTTTGCATTTTCTTTGATTCAAAACTATATACATTTTGTATGACACAATTTACCATTGAAAATTTTATATTATCAGTATCACCCTACCTACTTTCGGAGATTAGCGTGGTCAAAGAGACGTAATTGGCGAGGCCAATTATTTCTCAGATTTTGAGGCTTGCTTGATTTATTATTTGACCAGAAGAATGCTATAGTATCACTAATAGGCTAAATATTTTATCAGGGACAAGGGTCCCTGATGAAATGATGTATTAGAGTAACCCAAGGTGAAGGAAAATGGCCGATAAAATTCCTTACATTAGGTACGTGCGCTGTAAAAAGGTTAATGATAGAACAAAGTAGTTTCAACACATCTATAAAAAAAAATCCGCGATACCATATGGCCAACAGCTACTTTTTTATTTTTTTAAAGTTAATAGAAACTCCGGTAGAAGCTACACCACGTTATTTATACTATGATATTTATTCTTATCCAAATACTAAATCACTTCGCATTCAATTCTGTTTTAGTACCTGTATATTACTTTTATATAATTAAAATCGAATAATCAATTCAAAAGACTTTGAATTAAAAATATCATCAAAAATATTATGTTGACAAAAAACATCCACTGCAGATTGTGAGCGTCAGGAGTGTTATAGAATTTACTATAATTATCATGCTTGGCAAGCGGGTCGGTGATATTTGTGTTGATGTTAGGTACGAGACCATAAAACCATAACCCTGACCATAACCGTATACAAATACAAAACCAAAATAATTTATTGCTAAATAAATACAACGAACATAGATACAACAAGAATTAAACAATTAGCAAAGGGGGTAGCCATCAGCACTATTCTGCGTAAGTAAAGGTCTACGCAGGGCTGGTTTTCAGACTACTCCAAATAAAAAGCTCAAGCTTCGATGTTAGTTGAGCATAGTCGTAAAAAAAAGTAACGGGTTAAAATATCTAAAAGAACCGATTATGTACTAACAATTTATAGAGAATATGAATAAATTGAAAACAAAAGTAAAATTTAAATACGGTAAAAATAACTATAAACATAATTATTAAAGAATACCATTGGCTACAATGTGTGCGAGTGTGTAAGGATATAATGGTATGTATTTGTGTATGTAAGGGAATCTAAATGTTAACTGAATTATTCATTGTGCGTGTTAATTCCGGTACTCCAGAGGACAACGATCTCTAAGGAGTCGGGCAACTGGAGACCTTCGTGAATAGAAAAAAGGTGGGAGTGTGAGTATTTTGTATATGAATGAATGAATGAAAGAAAAAAGAAAGAAAGAAAGAAAATAATTATTAAACGAAAATTCTTAATCGTACACCAAAAACATACAGAACTATTTACAATTTTAAAACTTAATTTTACAGTACAATGTGTGGTCTTACCGCTTAAAAGCGATCTCTTCCAGACAACCTTAGGATGGTGCACAAAAATAAATGTGATTAAATAAATATTTAAATTTACAAAACTAAACATAGGTACCTAATTTAGACATGATCAAAATAAAAAAATAAAAATAAAATGTATCTACCTACTAAAGTATATACCTTTACCAAAATAAATATTTAAATACATAAATACTTTTTTTTTTTAAATACATACTTATCATACAATACAACACCCAAACACAGAACAAACATCTATATTCATCACATAAATGTTTGTCCTGGGTGGGAATCGAACCCTACAGCGCAGAAGGCAGAGCTACTAACAACTAACCTGTGAGGCTTGTTATATTCATTCTGGGGTATCCGGAAATGAATTGCATGAGGCGACTAAGGAAACATACCAGGAAAAAACTTAAAGCTACATCCGCTTACCTATTTAGTTCTACTTTTTTGCCAGATTTGGTGATTATGGGAAACACTCCAACTCCACTCCAATTCCACTCTTGAACATGGTTTAAGAGAAGGTCCTTTTCAACTAGTCACACTGTTATAGCTCATCGGCCTTGTGACGCCATATTGAATTTTCAACATTTTTTTTTTCCCATCTGTAAAAAGCATGGGCTGGGCATTAGATAGTGAAAAACTTTGTGTAAGAAATCTGCGCGTGGTCAGCTAGTTTTTGATACTACCAATATTTACATTTTAGTAATTAGTCCGCGTCATAAAACACTGTTCAAAACCGCTATCAACTTCTGCTGCAATTGCAACCGTGTTACACACGTGTTTTTTTTAATATCCTAATCATATAGACACCGTACTGAAGAATGGGTTCTCTTGATCTCAAAACTTGCACAGGCAAGGGTTAGGTTCCCATAGGGCGAGACTATCCAGAAGGCGCATGTTGGGCAAATAAGGCATTGGTACTCCCGCGTACCAACGAGATACAGCAAAATGCTTGGCACAGGAGATAAGTCGCAAGCCAGGCGGATACCTACCTATATGCTGTCATTACTTTTCCTCAACCACTTTGTAATTTTTTTTATAAAGTATTTGATATTTTATTATTAATAAATACCTATATAAATGAATGTTTGTTTTAGTGCTTTAGTACACCGCTTTGTCTACTCTTAGCTATCCTTTACATCCAAAGGTTGCTTTTAAGAGATCGCTTTTAGCGATAAGGACGCCCATTGTACCTAGTTTAGGTGTTTTTCTTGCTTGTTTGCTTATTTTTGTTTTTTGGTGTACAATAAAGAGTTTATCTATCTATCTATATGATAATTTATTTGTATCCGTTGTTTAAGGGTCCCGGAGTAAACCCAGGGTAATAGAATACCCTGGGTCCCGGAGTAAACCCAGGGTAATACAATACTAGTAGGTCTACCTCCTATCAACGTAGGCTGAATGAATAGACATTAATTACTTACCCACAGCTATAGTAAGCTTCTGTTTGTAAATGATTTAAAACGTGTTTCCATCAGTTTCTATAAGCACTTTCACGTGTTTAGGCTAAATTAAAGTAAATTTATTCATAAAACCAGAATATCACGTAAAAAGACAAATTAATACAAGCAGATGATGACAAGATAGTAAAATATTAGAATGAGCAAGTGACACTTATTAAAAATTCTTTTAATTTTTTTTTTATTGAATAATGCTTTATGGTACACAAAATTACACCGAATCATACAAATATTACTGTAACACAGTAATATTTGTATGATTCGGAACTTATACACTGAATATTAGCGATAAGACAGTCCATTGAAGGTACATTACAGTAAGTAAGGTATATGGTCAATGGGCGGCCTTAACGCTAAAAGTGATTATTCAGCAAATAAAAAGCAAACTAAAAATTTGACAAATGATTCTTTTTCATAAACCATTTCTTTGATTTTTATTAAAAAGACCACCAGAAGAAGGCCAGCAGCTTACTTTTGTGAAATATCTAAACATCTTTACTACGTTCATCAATCCGCCTGCCAAGCGGGGTGATTATGGCAAAACCCTCCCACATTGACGGAGGCTCTGTCCAACAGTGGTCATTAATGGCCTGTTGATGAACAAGACCACGTGAGTAATAAATTATTGGTCTCTTAGAAAACAATAATTCAATGTAACAGTTCTAATGAATAATAAATGACACAATAATTATGCAAATCATCGCTCTAAATTAGTTTAAACACATAATAAAAATCAATACGTTACAACTTATATTGGTCGTAACACGGTCGTAAGAACTTAATCTTGTTTCCATTTTATTATCATTTTGTATTGTTAACTTATTTAGGTACAAGTCGTGAATTCAAAGCCAAATGCAGTATTTTTTTTTATTTCAATAACATTTATTCAATAAAAAGTACAATTAAACTAACTATGTACAAAGGAATCAGTCAGATTACCTAAGGACCGTTACAAACGGCCTAAAGGTAACTCATTTAGATTTCATCTTTTCTGGTGTCAAGATACGATAAGGTCGAAGGAGGAAGCGCACTTCACCCGGAATCCTCAACGAACTGAGAATCTTACCTTTTTGACATACTCAGAGAAGATGGTGATAGCTAGTTAGGTGGACTTAGTTAAGTTCTTCCACCAACCAAACCATGCACAAGTTTGTACCTCCCTGTCGACCTAACTTGGAACCTCAGGTTCTGATTGCGGTACGAACCACTAGACGATAGAGACGGTCATAGCTTGCCATTACTGCAAAAACCTTCAATATTATGAACTTTCATAGTTCCAACCGCTTTTTCGTCTAAATTACTTTTTTTCTTTCTAAACTGGCTTAACACATTTTACACGTCACTCGCCTGTCATTCTCATGTCAGTTATGTACTATTTTTATATCTACAATTATTTCAAGCTTGTCATACTAAATAAATCAATAAATAAATATTATTATTAAATAAATATTATAGGATTTTAATTTTACACAGCGCCATCTAGCCCCAAACTAAGCATATATCAAATAATATCTAATAAATCTAAGCATGTAATATGGGAACTAGATTACGGATAGAATACTTAAATACTTTTTGTAAATACATACGTGCTATATGATACAACACCCAAACACAGAATAAACATCTATATTCATCACACACATGGTTGTGCTGGGTGGGAATCGAACCCACAGCCTACAGCGCAGAAGGCAGAGTTACTACCAACTGAGCTATGAGGCTTGTTCACTAAAACATACATTCACTAAAACGAATTAACAAAAGTCTATTGTAAAAGCTATGGCTGTTCCTAAGTTATAATATTAACTGGGTTTTTTTATTGTCAGTCAGTCGTTACGATTAATGTTTTGGTATTGTTTTTATAGATAAAAAAAATAAAGAGATAACATTAACAAATTACTTGTTTCATTATAATAATGATAATTAACGCTTTGGTCTATCTGTTATAATCCTAAAAATACCAACACATTTATGTAAAAGGTACTAGTTCCAAATTCGAGTTTTCGAAGATTTATATGATGTGAAACGAAGTGTTATAATATGATTTATAAATACTTTAGTATGACATATTTACTGTTTGAAGATTTATGTATCGTCTAGGCAAGATTTTGGTATAATATGATCACTAGATCACCCATGACTTATTCAAGTGGACATAAATATAATATGAAAAAACTTTTAATCAAAAAGATAAGATTTTGGTATAATACGATCACTAGATCACCCATGACTTATTCAAGTGGACATTAATATAATATGAAAAAACTTTTAATCAAAAAGATTCGTGAATATTTTCTTTTTTTTCGGTTGGATATGAAGCAAGCTTGGTTACGATTCTGCCAATGTGGTTAAAACGAACCCGCTTCAGCACCTTCTACGTGACTTGGTTTAACATAGATTGACATATTTGGGCTTTTATGAGACCATCGTGATGACCCTGATTTTAAGACAAACCAATCCACATGAATTTAAAAACTATAATGTTATAAAAATTCTATAATCATAAAGTTTTATGAACCACTAGATTTTTATTGTGAAGTGCTTAAATTATGAACCGGTATTGACAAATTAACCGGTACTTAAATCGACATAATAATGTCATAGTTTGTTGATGAAGGAATTAATATTTCTATAACCATCTATAAGACTGTGGTTATTATTTAGCTGAACCTAAGCCGCAGGGAAGTAATAAACCCAGGCTGGTTTGATTTTTTTTATATCGTGCCATAAATATGTATATTTATTCATATGCGGAAAAGTGCGTACGCACTCCTGCACTATATTCATTCTAATGATTAGCCAGACTTAACTTGACTTAGAGAGACTTGTAACAAGTCCTAACACTAACCAATCCAAGCACAAATTTGTACTCCCTTGTAAATCGAACCTCTGGATCTGTATCCGGTGGTGGGTGAACCACTAGACCAGACAGGCGATAAATTCCTCTCTAATGGCCTCCTCGTGTGTGCACTAAAATAAAGTTTGGGAGATAACTAAAAAGGTTGGTGCCGACCAACCTTTTTCCTCAGGAGGTCTTTTTTCTTTGTAAAGGACAATACGCTGACCTGGTTCTAAACCATGAGGGCGACAGCTTTGCGCGGACCTGAAACCTAGTGACCTCTCAATAAATAGCAGGCCCGTTGTCAAAGGGAGCCGCATTAAATTGACCGTAGTGACAGGAGCTGGAGGAGGCCTATGTACCAAAAAGAAATGCTGATTGAAATGCTCATTCATTCATTCATTCATTCATTCATTCATACGTCGCTGATTCCCATCAGTGGTCAGGTCTCAGAAATAAGGACTCCCCTGATGCTAATGGCTCACGGTATTTCGAGAAGACATCCAACATCCGGGCGGATGCTTTATCTCTTCACTATTCAACTTTCAACCTCAAGGTTTCAACCACATTTTAGCCACCATATTTTTTAATTTTGGTTATACCACAATTCTCAATATTTAACGTCATCTGTTTCAGATGCTTTCTAGACCAGCAATTATCTTCACGGTGGGGATGGTAGCGAGTTTTCTACTCCAAACGAGAGGTGCTGATCAATACACAGACGGGAACCGACCCTACGAGTTCGGATTCAGCATAGAGGGAGAGCAACATCGCCATGAGATGAAAGGTGCAGCCTATTTTTAAATTTAAATTATTCTTACTGCACACATACGTGTATAAACATTAGATAAAAACTATAAATTCAGAAATGGCAAATGGCAAAGGGAATAATCTACTTGAAGAGATCTCGTGAGTGCAATACAAAACAAAAAAATGGATAAATAAGTCATGAGTACAAGAAAATCTAAACTGCTTGTACTATATAGGTAATTAAGTTGTTTTCTGAAATATGATAAAAAGCATTTAAAAATTGTTTCAATTTTTTTTATTTTCAACATTTTTTATAGACTAATGAATTAAATTATGGGCGCCTCGTGTATTTCAATATGGATATCAAACAAGCCTCAGGTGGTTAAATTGTTGCTCAATTTGTAGACGCGGAAATCAATAAAATACTAATTCATCTTGGTACAACTCCATACATTCTGTTTCTAAATGCAATGCCATGATGTCACAAATCGACATAGCCTAGTACAAAATATTTAAATAACGTAGAAAAAAACGAATTTGGATACCAACCAGAGGCGTACGTTATTAACCCAGCCAACTCCTTTAAATAACGGAGGACCTTGGGAAGCTTACAACATTGGAGTACCTGAAGTTGGTCGTTGCTCGTCATCCAGGTGGGCCGAGGTTATGCAGCTTTTGCACACTACAGCTGCGCAGTGACCTAGCATGTGCTTCACGTGTGTCTTTAAAGTAGTAGAACTCCTTGTGAAAGTGCTCGTCCAGGGAAGTACTACCACCATACCTGTTTCGGCTGCCAAGCAGCATTGCTGTGTTTCGGTTTGAAGGGTATGAGTGCCGGTTAAATCACGGGCACGCGACGATTAACACACTTTTATACCTCAAGTTAACGCGCAGTGTAGTGGCGGGTCATGTTGTTTGTGGATGTGACCTACGCAGTTAGGCTTTGTTTTAGGCGGTAGATTTGACGTTTAAAATGATCCTAAACAATTTTGACTTTGACTTTGACTTTCATCTAGCCCCCATATTACAAGCTTTGCTTAGGACTAGTTAACGCTGTGTTTTATCTTATGTCCAGTAATAATTATTATTTATTAATGATAATGGTAGTGTTATAATGATGTATAGGAACAAATGCGTAGATGGTAGACGGGTACTAGCCGTACGCCTGCTAGAAAGGAGAAGTAGGGTTTAGGTCTATCCGTGCTGCAAAGGGCAAGTCAAGCGATCGTTTCCAGGTAACGCCACTGGTAGTAGTCGTCAATGAGCCATTTCAGATGCCTATGGCGGCGGTTGGTAAAGTCTGCCACCCAATGTTCTGAAGATGACAAAGCAAGACAGAGCATTTAAGATTGTGGTGCTGCTAAGAATCAGCTAGTATATATAAAATAACGACGATCGATAAAAGCCAAATTCCTCACTAATTTTACCAGGAAAAAAGATGAAGGGAGCCAAAGTGCCTGCTTTGTTGTCTAAAGATGCTATACATATTTACCATAACTCACCGAACAGAACATGGCGAAATTTGATGTTAAATTCATGAACATAAAAATTTCCATAATATATAAATCTTAGTATTAACTTACAAATGGTGTGATTTTAGACGATGCCTAAGTTATGCACTTATTTATTTTAGTCCTTTAATTTAATGCATATTCAAATATTTATTTTATTTTATTTAATTGTTATTGATAAAATTAATTTTCGAATCAGAAACCTAACTACCTAAGTCTACCCCCGCGCCGTTGTGGGTGAAGTTGTCTGTGTGATTTTATTTTCCGTTTACCGGTAAAAATGTCGAAATTTGACTTGGAAAGTGCTTTTAGCGGTTTATCTGAGCAAGTATTTGAGTTGTCAGCAAAAATTGCGGTTCAATCGACGGCGATAGAAGCTCAAAGTCAAAAATTAGATAATCAACAACGCGCAATTGAAATTTTTTTGTCAGTCATAAGTGAACAGAAGAGGGTACTGGAACAACTGTACGCGAAAGTGGAAGAACTCGCCGGGTCGCCGAAGTCAGAGTGCGGTGTGAGTGTGAGTGAGCCTGCTACAGCGGTAACTACCACGCGCGCAAGCGAGACGGCACCTGTTCACTTGGAACTAGCATCGTTATCACAAAATGTTACGGTGCGTTCACGCCGGCCTACCGAGAGGTCCAAAGGAAAAGCTGTAGTTGGTTCGACTAAAAATAAACTCGGCTCAGATTTATTTAAATCAAACAATGATTTGACCCGTGAGGATAAGTCGGCCAGTACGGCTTCGGATAAGTGGACAGAGGTAAACTACCATAAAAATGGAAAGAAGGTCCAACTGAGCTCTGTTCAAAATGGTGGAAATTCAAAAATTCTGTCCTTTCAAGCTGTTGAGAAGAAAAAGTTCCTGCATGTTTGGTCACTTCATCCGGAGACATCTGAAAAGTCCATCACTGAGCACGTAACTAAGGTTTGTGGTACCGCGGATGTAAAGATCGAGAAAATTATTACTAAAACCAAGAGAGACTATGCCTCCTTCATGGTTGGAGTACCGGAGACACAATTTAAGAATATCAATGACACTGATTGTTGGCCACTTAACACAAAATTCAATGAGTGGGTGTGGTTTCGAGCCCCCCGGCATGCAGCAAAAAGTAGTTAAAACCACTGATCGGTTCATTCAGGTATACTACCAAAATACGCGGGGGCTTCGCACGAAAACTAGTACTTTTTATACTAGTTTACTGACCTCGACGTACGACTTATATGCTATAACGGAAACTGGTTTATGCAAATCAATACATGACAGAGAACTTATTCCATCAACCTTCAACGTGCTGCGATGTGATCGAATGGATGGGCGCAAGCAGGGAGGTGTGTTGTTGGCGGCGTCATCACGTTACGAGCTCAGGAGCGTTACGGTTGGTAATGTGGACGCGGCCTTATTTGAGATCGTATGTGCGACGGTTCACCATCGAAATACTTTTCTGTTTTTGTGCTGTGTTGTTTACATTCCTCCTAATGCCGATGAAAGTCAATATATGCATCTTTTTCATATTATAGAAACAGTATGTGTTAAGCATGACAAAGTTATAGTGTTGGGAGACTTTAATATGCCCTCAGCGAAATTGGAAATACATAATTATATGGAATATGTGAATGCCTACTGTGGATTTCGGCAGGTAAATAATATACTTAATGTAAATAATCATTTGCTAGACTTAGTTCTGACTTCTTTACCGGCGAGTGATTTAAAGGTTTTGCTGTCGGACGACCCTTTAGTAGGTATAGACTTGCAGCACCCCCCGCTCGTCGCCTGTGCGACGGTGGCTGTGGGCGGCCGACGGGGTGGCCACCACCCGCATTCTCACGACACACTTGATAACCAGTATCGTTGGAATTTTTCTAAATGTGACTTTCCTAAGTTTTATTATACGTTAGAGTGCATTAATTGGGATACGCTGTATGATATCGACAACTCAGAGTCGGCATTGTCATATTTGTACGAGGTAATTAATCAGGCTATTAGTGAGTGTACGCCTACAAGACTATCTAATGTAGCAAATAAGTCACGGCATTCCTACCCTGATTGGTACACGGCTGACTTAATACGTGAAATTAAACGGAAATGGCGATTTCACAAATTATACAAAATAACAAAATCGAATAGTGATTATGAGCTATTTTGTAATTATCGATCGTTAGTAAAGCGTAAGCTAATTACAACTTTTAATGCTTATCAGGAAAGGCTGCAACAAAATTTTAAAAATGATCCAAAATCATTTTGGAACTTTATTAGAAGTAAACAGGTGAACCGTAATAAAGCACGTATCACCAAGGCGGGGGTGGAGTTAGATGATAGCGAGTGTGCTGAGTGCTTTGCGTCATACTTTCACTCTGTTTACAACACGGTGCGGCCGAAGCTAGATGCGAGGGAGGCTGAGCGTGCGGGGGGCGCGCGAAAGGACTATGCGCGGGTCCACATCGGGCAACTGGCTCCTGGGGACGTTCGGGCAGCCCTCCGCTCCCTTAAGCCAAAACATTCGGTTGGTCCTGATGGCATACCTCCATACATCGTGAAGGATTGTCGTATAGTGTTTGAAAAGCCTTTGTGGCACATTTTCAACTTGTGCTTAAAGGAAAGTCGTTATCCGGATCGGTGGAAAATTACTAGAGTTATCCCGGTACCAAAAGCTGGGGCTGAATCTGACGTGAGCGGTTATCGGCCGATAGCTGTGCTGTCGGCGTTCTCTAAAGTGTTTGAAACAACACTACACAAAAGTATCTATACGCAAGTAAGCGCGCGACTGAACGACGCACAGCATGGCTTCCGGCCGGGCCGTGGGACGGGCAGTAACCTACTCTCATTTGTGTCGTACGTGGCTCCAGCTGTGGACGCTGGCCTCCAAGTGGACTCGGCGTACTTTGATTTCCGAAAAGCCTTCGATGCCGTGGATAACGACATACTTTTAGCCAAATTTTCCGCGTTAGGCTTCACGCCACATCTGCTCGAATTTTTCGCGAGCTATCTAGGAGATCGGCGTCAATATGTCGAGTATGCCGGTTATAATTCAGCCCCGTATTTCACCTTTTCTGGCGTGAGTCAGGGAAGCAACCTCGGGCCCCTGGAGTTCACTATAATGATAAATGATCTCCCAGAGGTCGTTCAGGAAGCGCAGTGTTTGCTGTTCGCTGATGACCTGAAGGTGTTTCACACCGTAACCAACACTTCGCATTGTGAGAGACTCCAGCGTGACATAGACAGGATAGTTCAATGGAGTATCTCCAATAAGCTGTACTTTAATGTAGCAAAGTGTTGCGTGATGAGCTACGGGCGCGCGCGCGCTCCGCTGCACTACCAGTACGAGGTGGAGGGGACTGCTATCTCGCGGGTGGAGCGGGTGCGCGACCTCGGCCTTCTTATGGTGCCCGAGCTATATTTTCGGCAGCACATTGTAAGCATTTGTGGCAAAGCTTTTAGAAATTTAGGTTTTATTTTGAGACAGAGTACAAATTTTAACAACACTAATGTTGTTAAAATTTTATACAATGCTTTAGTGCGGAGCCACTTGGAAACTAATGCAATTATATGGAATCCCCATGAAGATAAGTACAAATTAATGGTAGAAAAAATTCAAAACAAATTTACGCGTTTTTTGTACTTAAAAACATACGGAGTGTACCCTTTTTATCCATTAATGTACCCTAGCCTATTTGTGTTAGGTATGGTAGGATATTGTCGTCTATCTGTCAGGAGACAAATGATCCTGGTCAAGTACGTGGTGAGAGTGCTACGGGGCCTGGTGCACCACCCGGAGGTACTGGAGATGCTGCGGCTGTGCGCCCCCGACGACGTGGTAGGCGCGCGCCGCCGCCCCCCCATGCTTAGACTACCTACAGCTAGGACTAATTTACTCAAGTTTGCACCGATGTCTTGCGCCATTAGACTAATTAACATAGTTTCGAATCATAATATTGATATTTTAGATAATAGCCTGCCGAAAGTCCTATTTATGGCACAGATTCTCTTAGAAACAACTACATAAATTTATTTTTTGTAACTAGAATGTTTACCCACCTAAAGTGTATTGTTATTGTTTTACTTATGGCACCGGTTTGGGTTTTTTATCTGTTATGGTGTTATAATTGTTTTTAAATAAAATAAATAAAAAAAATAAAAAAAAACTTTTCTGATAACGATTAAGAATAGACAAGATAGGTGTCAAAAAACACCTCAGCACTGACTCAGTAAAATATTTTGTGTTATTTTCAAGCTTCGTTTGGTTCGGGACTAGATGGCGCTGTGTGAATTTGATGTTAATTGAAATAATTTACTTGATAATATTTTCATTTTATGACATGTACAACTGCTGTGTTTTCAAAATTTTTTGTGCTTCTATTCACCAGTATCTTATTCCATTTGATATTAAGAAGATGTTTATTATGATAAAGTGTTACCATTATCAGAAGCCGGTAAATTACTAAAGAACACACTCAAAATCGTACATACCTGGCACTGACAGCCTTTAGATGATCTCATCAAATAAACAATAAAATTTGCTAACCATTAGTCAAATATCTACAAATAGATCGCATTAAAAGCGGGTGCCAACCATTGCTAATTATTCATATTATATGCTTCCTTGCAAATAAATTTGATTTTACATTTGGGTATTCGAATAAGTCGAGCCATGCAATGTTAATTGCAAGGATTTTTAGCCGATTGATTCATATGAAGGCCAAACACCTTCCAGTCGTACAATAAAAATAAAAAATAGGCCTAGTATAGTATGGTTACAGTGATGATCTATGGCTTTTGAGGTAACTCTTTTCTAACGTAAGAAATCACTTTTCTTCTCATTCACAAGCATTTCATGTCAGGATAAGGCTGAAGGTGGAAGCAGAGCTCTCCCGGAATCCTCAACAGTCTGAGGAACTGGCTATCTTACCTCTAAATGTCGGAACACAATTTTTTTTTTTTAATTGTTGTTATGGTGACAGACTTAGGTAAGACGGTGGTAGCTAGCCAGGTAAATTTAAACAAAGTCTACTAACCAAACCATGCACAATATTATACTCCCCTGGGAATCGAGCCTGGGACCTCTGGATCTGAAACCAGTGGGTGAACTAATAGACCACAGAGTCAGAAGAGTAAGATGCCGTCACACTTCACGGTAATACTCGTAGTGAAGTTACAGTTTCTAATAAAACTGTGATTATCGGTTCGATTCTCTGACACCAATGTGATGTTTTGTCTTATTTTTTTACCGATACCGACTGAAAACAGAAATGACACAAGAGATAGGGGAAAACATTTTCGTATTTTTAATTATTGTATTGTAATCAAACCTCTTTGGTTATAACTGTTTGGTATCTGGCTGTAAAAAGGATAGGTTTAAAAAAAAAAACAAATAAGTGAAAAACTTTAAGTAAGAAATGGGTGGACCATTTTTCAAATTGTGTAGGAAATGCAATGAAATATTTCCCCGACATTATATAGCTATTAGAGATGTATAAAAGCCACACATTAAGCACAATAATCATGACATTTAATCTGCTTGCCCTTATGTGGCCAATATATGAATGTTTTTTTCTTCTGTTTCAGATGAAAAAGGTTTGATAATGGGTGAGTTTGGGTTCATCACCGCAGACGGCGTGTACCACGTTACGGTGTACGCCACCGACGAACAGGGAAGATTCAAGATTTTGTCTATGAAAAATATTCGAGTCAAACCATGTAAGCTCTCTTTAAAAATCAACGTTTATTTTTATTAAAAAATAAACAAGTTTTTTGATGACTTGTCGTTTATTTGCAGATCCAACTTACAAGCAGCCCACCGGATCCGCGAGACAAGGTCACTCTCTAGATGTGCATACTCCTCAACAAGCACTGCAGCAAGAAGGTTCACCGATACAGGCCACCATATCACCCCCCAAGAAAATAACAATAGAAAAACCGGCCAGATCCTGTTCGTCTTGTAGTCTACCGCCTTCAACCACGATAGGTCCTGCACCAATCGTTCAGCAAAATGCACAAAACATACCGTTCGGATCGGTTACCAATAATTTTGGGCCAACCCCTTCGTCTTTTGATCCACAAGAACCTAAAATAAACCCTTTCCCTAACCAGCAAAATACGTACTCTAATAAAAATTTTGGCTCCAATACTCCAAGCTTTACAGCAAACAATAATAATAACCCTGAAAACTTAGGCTCATTCCCAAACGCTCCTGCAGGAAACGAAGACATTACACCTCCAGAGCAAGATTTGGTTGCACCCAAACAGTATTCTGAAAACAATCCTGCTAATAAATCGAATCCCCAAGCGAATCCTCAGTCAATATTTACCAACTTGCCGCAACAACCAGCTATTAAAAATGATGTGCAAAATAATGAAAACGCTCAAAATTCAGTTGGAGCTGAAAATAACCCAGGTGATTTGGAAAATCAAGCGTATGGTCCACAGACTCAATCAGGAGGAAGAACTCCTAAGAAATATGTAGGAACAGAAACAATTGGGTCGACCGCTGATCAGCCAAACGGAATCCCAATCAGTAGAACAAGTCAAGAGGTTCCTCAAAACAAGCCTACTCTATTAACAGCTCAAATACACATTGTTAATCAAAACACAGATGTTGACAAAAGAGACCCAGGCGAGGAGGAAGGATTACCTAATGGACTTACAAAAGATGATATGACAAAACTCCTATACACATTCAACTACACTGTTGGTTTCCATGGCCACTTCGAAGAAGGCTACAGAAATGGAGCTAAGCAAGGATACTACTACGTCACCGGGAGAAATGGAGTTCGATTGAGGGTCGATTACGTAGCCGATGAGAATGGTTTCAGACCCAAAATCACCCAAGAAGTTTTAGACCTACTATCAGACGATGTACCTAAGTCAGAAACTGAAAAAGACGAAAAATATGGTCTCAAAGGCTACGAATTCAAATGGCTTTATTATCCAGTTGAATCCAGAAAACGATAAAAATACGTTTTAGTTTCAATAGTTTCATCTCATTAGTAAAATTAATGTTATATTTAATAGCAGAATATAAAGTGTGTTAACGAATGTGACCTGTGAACTTTAAGTATTCGGAAAAATAACAAAAACTGTCTTATAATTTTATTATAAGTAGATACGAGTATCATAGCCATTGTCATAAACATTTAGAAGGTATTATTTAATTTTAATTCATGTATATGTAAGTAATAAAATAGTTATCCACGGTTAAATATTCTTTGCTATAAAATCATTAATTACCAAACTAACAACTTCATTTAAATACCGACTTGGTTATTTTATTAGTACCGTTAGACCGTTACACACATATTAAACCTATCATCAAATATTTAACGATGATTTATTGACAAATATTTCGTTAAACAATTCGATGGATTTTCGTACAATCAAATCAGTGATGTCATTTTGTTGATTAACTCAAAACTATTAAATTATGAAAAAAAACATATATATGAATTAATAGTGATAATGTACTAATATAACCGCTTTTTATACTTTAAATTCATACAGTTATATTGCCTCATAGCTCAGTTGGTAGTAACTCTGCCTTCTGCGCTGTAAGTTGTGGGTTCGTTTCCCACCCAGGACAAACATTTGTCTGATGAATATATATGCTTGTTTTATGTTTGGGTGTAGTACCAATAGTAAGTTCGATTTACAAAAAAAAATGTGAGTAATCTAGTTTTCATATAACAAGCTCTGCTTAGTTTGGGACTAGATGGCGCTGTATGAAATTGTCGTCCTGTAATATTGATTTATTTATGTAATTCCCCAAAAAAAAGCTCCATTTAATCATCGCACAGTCTCAGAGATTCCATCTCCACGATGGAATGTCATCGAATCTCAGCCAATGGCGAGAGACTATACCGTCGCACATCGTAAGGCTAAGAGTAAACTTCCTCCCGAAAACTTACAACTTTAAAGTGGTCTGCAGAGATTTTCCCTAGTAACTACAGTACAGGATGTTACAAGCGAGTTTATTTTTTTTTAACGTGGTAGGCAATTCGCGGATGGTTCTTCTGGTGTTGCAAGCGTCCATAAGTCCATGCATAATTGAAATATTGAATGTGTGGAATGTAACTACATTTATATGGTTTCACATTGATTCGAAAGATGACAACTTGTTCAACTATGTCTTTTATAAATACCTCAGCAAAATAAATTAATATAGTAGCTACTTACCTAACTCAATTGAATCACAATGAGCAATACAACTAATATTATAAATGTGAAAGTATGTCTATCTGTATGTATGTGTATGTTAGCTTTTCACGCCTAAACAGCGGAACACGAAATTTTAATATCTTCAAAATTAACATGTTGTATTCATGGATCTTTGCGAACGAAGTCGCGGGTTAGGCCTGTTTATTATTTTATTTATTTATTTATTTTTATTAGGGCTATTTGGAGATATTTGTACATTTTTTTATTGTTCTGATAAGTGATAACATGTTAGAATTGAAGTACACGCCATCTAGTGATTTCCTTAAGAACTTATATGAAATAGAGCTTTCCAACATAGCCAATTATATATTGATGTTGAACCTGAATTCGTTTCTATCTCTTCGTAAGATTACATTCTAAAGTTCCATCGATAATCAAAAGATGGCATTTATTTTTAGCCTCCCATTCAACACAATAATTCAACGCATGAAATCTAAATTAAATGTTTGGTATCTCGATGACGGAACCCTAGGCGGCAGCGATGTGGATTGGAATTTAACGACCTAAAAAATATTTTTAATGAATTTGGTAAATTGGTTTGGAACTATTTTTTTCGAAATGTGTACCTATATTACATTCAGACACATCATGTTTGGATAGAAATTGAATCATACAGAAATTTGAGATATATTTGGCTTCTAATATTACTGATGGCTATAAGAGTTTACTCCATTAGTTCATCAGTTCTTCATTAAACTTTCGACGGGTTTTCACTACAAAATTGAAAATTTTTGTTCCAAAATTATATTTTATGACGTTTTTAACTTTGGAAACACAGTGAGCTAGTAGACTTAGATAACATATTGAAGATAAGAATACACAAACCTTTTCTCAGCTTTGAGTTGGATAGTAGAGCGTGATAGCAATACTTCTAGTGTTGCTTGCCAGCATTCTTGTCTTCCATTCTTTGGTTGAGAAAATTCTAACTCCAATTATTTCGGCTGCTCCCAGGAGTGAGTGTATTGCCAGCAATAAACTCCAAATCTATTATCTTGACGAGGCTGAAAACGTTGGGCATTGTACTTATCCTAATTCCGATCCCGCAAAATACCTCTCGGAAGTGGGACGGGCGTCTGTGCGAGTTGACACGGAACTATCGGTTATACGTGCTCAAACTCCAAAGATCGTGCTCGTCTCTTAGTGGTTTCAAATTGGAAATCAAGACTTTTGGTTAGTTAGGTCTTTAGCTGCAAGCACATCCATCTTAAAATACCGTTGTCGCCATAATAACAATTCTAACATTGTTGTGTTCCGGCATTCAGAGGTAAGATAGCCAGTTCCTCAGTTTGTTGAGGATTCCGGGTGAAGTCCGCCTCCACCTTCGGCTTTATCTCAACTTGTTACCAGGTGAGATGAAGGCCAAGCGCTTCCCCGTCGTACAATAAAAAAAAAAAAAAAACTGTACACTGTAGATCCCGTAATTTTCCGTCTTGTCCGCCACTTGTCTTCAATTGTTTGCCGACAGAATTGTTGCTGTCAATGCCGCTCTTAAACCGACTAGTCTGTAACGTGATGATGGTAAGCGGCCCGAAAGTATGACTCTTGTCCTCTGGGAGATGGGTAGGCCTTTGGTGTGGGATATACCTGTGTCGATACTCTTGCGCCATCTCATCTGCCTGGGATATCAGCTATTTTTATTGAGGTGAAGCGTGTGTCAAGGGCTAGTTCTTATTAAGGCCAGCGAATTAGCATAGCTGTTCAGCGTGGCAAAGCAGACAATGTCTTGTACTGGTCTGGAACAGTTGAGTTACCTATAGAACATTTGTAGCGGTCCTTAGTTATTTTTTATTATTTTAATGACTTATGAAAAATCATTGAAATAAAATAAAACATGATTCAGTATTGCCCCATAGGGCTTACCTATGTGTCCCTGTTGTATGTACGACAATGGACCGTTCCAGTAACATGGTAATAAATAGTAGCTTGTTAGTTTTATGTAGAGAGCTAATACTCTGTATTAAACTTATTTTGGCTGTTATGAAGATGATTTATTATAACTTATCTAAATTTGAAATAAGTTTTTCAGGGTAGCTAGCTACCTTTGTGTGTGTGGAGATTGACCACATGTTTTTTTCGTAGTTTTTGTATACAGATGCTTAGTAAAAGTTCCAAAACATTAATTTGTGAAATGAATATTGGAGTTTGTAAAAAATTTAATAAAATGTTATGCTCCCTCCTGACCTTCCAAATCTTGGTGAGTGACAGTTTACAAGCATGTTTGGTATCCAGATCTTTAGTAAAACATGCAGTACTGTAGTAAAAAGTAAAAGTTCATACGACTTTTCACCTTCAAGGATTCACTTCAGGTCACTAATCTGAGCGTGGGTCTTAGGAGGATCACTAAAAGGGATAGTCAGAGGCACGTCCAAACTTACTTTCGGCAGTTGCCTAACCTTCATAACCTTTGTTTCCTATCGTAGTGTTTAGACACATCACAGTGAGTTGTAAATATATTAACAGTTTCCTACATTGTACATAGTTCGTACCGAATGATATAATTATCTTGAAAAACACAATGCAAAAATAAATTCTCGTTGTGCATAACATAAAGAAGCCGCATGAAAGAACTTACTTTAAAACAGTATAACACTGCAAATAGCTTTGGTATCATATCATCATCATCAGCTTTAGGTCATCCACCGTTTAGACATGAAAGATGAGTGTGTCGATAAAGTGTGACAATAGGATATTACTAAGCTTCCGCTGTCTGTCAGTCCGTCTCTCTACCAGCAGTCTATATCTCAAGAGCCGTAATAGAGACTGTTGAAAATTTCAGAGTGTGTAGATATTCCTACTTACACTATTACAAAAAATCATTAAAATTAAGTTATACTATATAATAATAAAAATAAAAATGATAGGACGTTAATTTCACACAGCGCCATCTAGTCCCAATCTAAGCTTGTATTATAGGAACTATATTACGAAGATAATACTTACATAAGTACTTCTATATTTAAACAACTTCAAAAAAAGGAGGAGGTTCTCAATTCGGCTGAATGTTTTGTTTTTTGTTTGTTTGTTTGTTACTCGATTTCTCCGTCAATTCGAAATAGATTTTGATGATTCTTGCTATGTTTGGTAGGCCATACTTTTGAAGTGGTCCCATAGAAATTTAATCAAAATCGGTACTGTAGTTTGGTTTTTATATCAAAATAACTGGAAAAAATATGTCACCCAAGTAAATGAAATTGCGTATTCTGCTTTTCTGTAGTGTTTACGGTCACTAGAGTAGACCTTTTGAGCTGCTTACCTTCCAGAATCATCATCATCATCATTATCAGAGTTTTGCCATAATCACACAATATTAAACTTTTTTAATTGAAAAATTTCAAAGATAAAATGTTAAAGATATGTGTGGATTTTTCAGTTACTTTCGACATGCTTTATTTACCGAGAGTATAGATTGGGAAAATCAGCTTACGACCGAAATTGGCTCAGGGAAGCGCCTTAAATTTTAATTCCATACAATAAACGGGTTTTGTTTTTATTTGCATAAGAGCCAGTACTCGACGCACAGTGCCTTAATAAAAATAAGTTTTTTTTTTCATCATTTCGCTATAATAATCTCTACGCTTTACAGGCGGGATTGCTATGTTAAAAATACTCAGCAGGAAAATCAACCATGTTCTCATTTTTAGATCAACTTTCTTCATTCATTTCTTAATTACTATATGGATAGAGTTAAATACAAGTGCAAAAAAATAATAATAATAATGATAATCGTATATTTGACGTAATAAATAATTTGTCAAAAAAAAAATATGAATCCATAGGCTTCCGAACTAGCAGAGCTGTGTTTCAGGAGCCAGTGGCTTCTCCCAATTGTAATTAAGTGGTCCTATTATGTCTACATAAACGATTATACAAAACTATACAATTCAAGTTCACCATTTTACTCTCTAATCAGTGGACGGATAGGAAACAAAGGTTTTTTTTTTAAATAAAGTGAGGAGAGCATCAATTCAATGCAATAAACATTATTAAAATTTAATTAAAAATATAATCTAAAATTTTGAGCCAAGCTATAATTATATTTTTAATCTCATTGTTGTTTCTGTTTTTCACTTTATAGAGCTTGTAGAGTTTTGTGTATAAATGCGAGACAACTGTATGATACTGTTTCTGTACAAATCTAGTTCTACAACTTGGGACTGGGAAACGAGCCACTCTTTTGTTTGATTCCGGCAACCCTGGCGCCAACAACTCCCTTTCTATGGTACCGTCGTAGACTTTCATAGATAAATACTTTTCTAATGCTGAGTACATTCGTTCTGTCGTATACATCTGTGGTGGAGTGTCTATACGGTAGGTATTCAGAAACCTTGAGAAATGCTCCTTGGGCAACTTCTGCAGCTTTTAGATGGAATTTTGCCGCCGTACCCCACGTGCAAATGCAATATCGAATAATACTCTCACATACGGCTTTATATGTTTGCAGAACTAACTTATTCTCTGCTACTGTTCGTAATATTCTAAATACATAAATCAGTTTTCTTATCCGTGTTGTAAGATACTGTACGTGGTTGGTCCAGTTAAGGTGATCGTCTATTATATACCCCAAGATATTTAAAACAATTGACACGGGACAAAGTAGAGCAACCACACTGAGCATGGTTGTTAATCCAGCTATGGTTACATGGGTAACTGTGTATTTTTAGCATGACGTTGCTTCCAGGGTCGCCTGCGTTCGTAATGCTAAAACACATGTATTTCGTTTTGGTGGTATTTAACGAAAGAAGACTATTTTAGAGCCATTTTGTTACCACTGATAAGCTGTCTTCTACCAAAATAATATTTTTTTGCCAGGTTTCCTCATGAACTAATAGCATGTTAGTTGTAACTAATAGTAGTTTAATGTAGATAAGAAAGAGCGTAGGACAAGAAGTGCTACCTTGCAGCACGCCATAGGTACAAACAGTGCTCTCACTTTCTTGTCCTTCAACACGTACTATCTGAGTCCTTTCTTTTAAATAGTCTGAGAATCAGTCAAGAGCCAACCCCCTTATTCCCACATTTTTTAATCTTGTTAAAAGAATAGGAATGGAAACAGTGTCAAATGCTTTCTGTAGGTCTAGAAAAACACACAAACACTTGAATCCACTGTCAAGATACGATGTCACCTTAGAGCTAATGGTCAGAACTGCATCCTCGGTTGATTTTCCCTCCCTGAAGTCATACTGATTTTTGCTTAAAAAAAAAGTCAAAGTCGTGTGGAAACTCGTGGAAAACCCTGAGTAAAAAATGCTCTATAGCATTGTAATAAAGTTGGTTCAAAAAACTAGCTGGCCATGCTGCTCATGGCGTGTTTTTTTTTTTCTTATTGTACGACGGGGAAGCGCTTGGCCTTCATCTCGCCTGGTAACAAGTTAAGATAAGGCCGAAGGTGGAGGCGCACTTCACCCGGAATCCTCAACAAACTGAGAAACTGGCTATCTTACCTCTGAATGCCGGAACACAACAATTTTTTAGAATTGTTATTACGGCGACAGAATTAGGTAAGATGGTGGTAGCTAGCCAGGCGGACTGAAACAAAGTCCTACCACGAACCAAACCAAGTACAATATATTGTTACTCCCCATGGGGATCGAACCCGGGACCTCAGGATCTGAAATCAGTGGGTTGAACTAGACCACAGACGGTTAAATTTGCCAATTGATTTTGATTGCAAATAGTGTGAAACAAGTGACGGTGTTTGGTACTATGATTTTAGCAGTTCTGAATTTTATTATAATACACGAATATTATAATAAAATACAAAACATTTAAAAGCAGTCTAACAAAAAATGATATCATGCTATAGTGATTCTACTCCAGAGTACATCAAAACAGACGCTTTAGAGATTGTTAATAGTCACCAATTCAAACTGAACAGAGAAAACGTAAATAGAATTTGATTGTCGCGGGGGATTTTTGATAATAGTACCCCTACTATTATCAAAAATCCCCCGCGACAGTAGTTTTTGAGATATAGGGGTGTTAAGTGAGACGAGATGATTTTTGGCTTGTGGGGTGTCATTTGAAAGAGCTGCACATTCATAGAATATATATTTTACTTTATATTAGGGGTGGTTTTTGTAACAAAGGGGCGCGTTAAGGGGTTAAAACGCTTGGTATGTCTTGTAGGATAGACTGTTAAAAGGGGTTGACTTCACAATTAACTTTTTTTGATTTGTTGAAATCACTCCTGTATTTACATTAAGTGTTGCAAAAGGGGTAAATAAAATTGAAGTCTTGAAAATGTGTTAAAACATGAAGTATCATATGAAATAGGGGTTGAGACTGATTTCAAAATTAGTTTATTTTGCCCTTATTAGGGGTGGTTTTTAAGATGAAGGGACAAAGGATGATCATCAGGTCTTGTAAGATAAGAGAGGGTATTCGAAATTTCAAAACTGGTCTATTTTATTTATTGTTATTCACTCAATACGGTACGGTACGACCATTATAGCCACCACGCTAAGCAGACAGATTGGTGCTCACAGTAAAAGTTTTGTTTACACAAAGAAAAAAGCTGCTGCCTTTTTGGTTGACTTTACGACATCCATGGTCTGGAGCGGTAGATTTTTAAAACACAACTACCAAGGCAACAGTTTTGAGAGCACTTATCAAAACGCCATCGACCTTTATTTCATGTTAGTAAGAATACTTTAAGTTAGCAACAAGAGAGAGCCTCGAACACTCAGGTGAATAAAGAGAGTTCGAGATAAAAGTGCTTAAGTAAGGTGAGAAAGGTGTAATGAAAGCACATTTTTATCGTTTGTTTGTTACGTTCTATTTGAGAAATGATCTCCGTGACAAACCAGACATCACGATATTTCAGTTCGGGGCGAACTACTAGTAATTGATAAGAACAAAATAAATAACTACTAATCTTATGGAACCTTGGCTTTTTATTGTATTGCGCGCGCAGAAGGTGTGGAAAATACAGAATGCGCCTCGGATTAAAAACTGTCTTCGTCTTGGGCAGCTTGAACCCTCACTTGAATACACTCTTCACTCAGGAGAGTCCCTCGTTACGCTCAGTGTTCCTTAAGCCGCCCATGACGTAAGACCTTGTTTTATCCCCTTTGTACATAATCTACTATATTGTTTCTTGAAGTCGTGAAACAGCTGCACTATTCGGTCATAACTTGAATGCGCTCGATCAAGCGATAGTTGCATAAGTTTGCCTATGAATGAATCTCGCCACCTCCTAAGCCTATTTGCGCGTGCTTTTGGCGCGAAACAGCGACCAACCAGTCTGTGCAAAGCCGGCGCGTGCGCTACACGCGTCTCATATTCCAAATTTGAAAACAAATGCGATCGCGAACGTGACGTTTTGTCCCCTGGTCTTCTAACAATTTGTCCAAATGGAAGTATTGAGGACACACCTCATTTCCCATTGTTCCGATTCTGTATAACATGGTGTGAATATGCATTGTTGAGTCACAAAAACGGTGTTAGTTCTACTTTCCTAAGCTCCAAACAAAACAAGCCCACGTGAATGTCAATTATATTATTTGGACATTATAAACCAGTTAAAGTTTTACAATTTCAATGTAAGTTTGTCTTCAAAATGTAAGAACTAACAGAACTCATAAACGAAAGCCGAGACAAAATAAAACTCATAACACATTAATACAAAGTAACGCTCGGACACGCAACTAACTCGAATAATTTTCAGCTAATATGTTACATTTACCCACATGCTTTGTATATAACTTAATCACTATACAAATACTTGATAATTATTTTAATTGAAAAAAAAACGGGTATCAATCGCATATCTTACCTATATTTACCTACCTACAACACCTACTTATACTTATTGCCACTATTATCAATACAAACCAATTTGTTGGCATAAGATAAACAATGTCCCGGGCGTTGGCTAGTTCGTCAGCGTTCCCGTCATCCCGTGGCGATTTCCCAAAATCCATTCTTAATGCACCCCTATACTACAAAAAGACGCTACCCTTTAAAATTCAAGGTTGTCAGTAGTGCTGTAGTTTGTGGGTTCGATTCCCACCCGGAAAACATTTGTGTGATGAATGTCGATGTTTGTTCTATGTTTGGGTGTTGTGTTGTATGATAAATTTGGATTTACCAAAAAAAGCATACCTAAAAGTATTTTATCCGTAATCTAGTTCCCATATTACAAGCTTTCTTTAGTTTGGTGCTATATAGATGGGTGAACTTAATGATATAGCGGTGTGAAATAAATGTCCTGAAATATTATTTACATATTATGGTACACTTCAAAACTTGCGTGAGTCGTACTATACATTTTTTAAAACGGGTTGTACTCACACATAATCGTATACGTAAGTAAAACCTGTGTTGTCAAATGTATATGGTACCTATACTTTTTGTGTATTACTCGAGTAATAAACAAAAAGGGATTATTAGTCATCGAATCCCATTTTGACCCTCATTTGTGTTCACAACACATCAACAACCTATTAGGTCTTGCCATAAGCATCATGCTTAGAGGTGGATAATTAATTGCAGTAAAGATTCTAGATATTACACAGAAGGAAGCTACTGCCCTTGGTGAGATCCATTAGTCAACTTTTACGATATCTGCGGGCTGAGATGAGCTCTATTTAGGACTGAGCTCTGGTAACTGAATGTAAATTATGAGTAGATGGTATCCCATTAATATTCAATTGAGTAACCCAGATTTTTCACCACTTTTTTGACTATTAATTTCATATTTGTCTGTTACATTTTTGTACGATATTATGTAGGTATCTATTTATGAGTTATATGAAATACTAACTGACCCCGCTCAGTTATACCTACTTGCTCAAAATTACCAAAAAAAAAGATAAAGTAACTGTTGATCTGATCGCTTACAAACTTCACAGGATCACCTGTTCTGCTGGGCTTATCGTTTTGGAATCCATAGTGAACATAAACACGTGATCCAGAAGCAGGCCTATCGCAATTCAGACTTTGCCAGAACCATACCAACTCAGTTTTTGTCCTAAAGCTCAATTGGCTTAATCCGAATATGACCTGCGCCGCCTACAGGCTATCTACCTACTACCTTGACAGCCAATAAACCATTCAAGGAAGAAGTACAAGAATCACTTCAATGTCGTTTTGACAGTCAAAACGAATTGCCGTTTAACGAATCGCCAGGGTTACCGGTCTGAAAAAATATATAAAGAGCCTCACGTTGTAATTAGTTCAAAACATTTAGCTACGCTAAATCTACGGTAGCGAACTAGGGAACTCGTTGTTTGTTTTGATGTATGTATGCAACGTGAATATCCATATGTAATTCTTCATAATTAATGTATAATTAACAAATGAGTATAACAAAAGCCATTTTGTTGTGTTTACAAAAGAGTTTTATTCCACCAAACCCTTCTACTAAAAAAGATCAAATTCATTAAATAAAATGTACTCTCATTAACAACGGACGAAATAAATCTGCATACATAATACCTACCAAATATTACACAAATATTATAACAAAGCACTATTTTGATAAAAAAAAAAAAAAAATACACACAATTAAACAAATACATACCTACGTATTATCAAATCATGGTAAATATCCCGTTAATTTTAGTTATAATGTAGAGATATAGTTAATATGATATGAATAAAATGTTAAACCGAAATAGTTTAAAAGGTTATGTGTCTACATTTGATATTTCCAAGTAAAAGTTGGTGCTAACTACTTGAGACTCGTAGCTGAGCCTGATAAAGCAATTTTAGATTGTTTGTGAACGAGAATCTCCGGAATAGCTTAAACGTTTTGGATGTGGATCCTTGCCGATTGTGCAATGTGTGGTGGTCTAACATAAATGTGCGGGTTTGAATCTGCGCCGCGCACCAATACCTTCATTTATCATTACAGAAAGCTGAGAGCACTTAACACGTTACCAAGAAGAAATCATAGTAAAATAAACTAAACTTAAAACTAAAATAAACTTGGTGCATTGGTTGACGGTTCCGTCAAGCAATGCAACAAGTTTAGAAACATTTACTATCCACATCCTCGATGGTAAAATCATATTTAAATTACATTTTGTTATCCTAACAACTGTCTTGGTATAAAAGTCATTCTGACTTATTATTTTTTGATATTACTATACTGTAGCTAATTGATTCAGGCGTTATTTTGCGAAAATCCACTGTTCAATATTAATAGCCTGAAATCATAAAAAATAAAATAATCCTCATAGCTCAGTTGGTAGTAACTCAGCCTTCTGCGCTGTAGGCTGTGGGTTCGATTCCCATCCAGGACAGAAATGTTTGTGATGAATATAGATGTTTGTTATGTGTTTGGGTGTTGGATCTTATAGTACGCATATATTTACAAAATTATTTTAGTATTCTATCCGTATAATCTAGTGCCCATATGAGAAACTATGCTTTGTTTGGGGCTAGATGGCGCTGTGTGAAATTAAATTCTTTTAATATTCATGCAACGAATCCGCTAACATTTGAAAAAAAAAATTGCTGTAATATATTGACTGTACTGTTTGCCACCTTAGTAGTAAAAAAAAAAGTGACCATAACCGCTTACGATCAGGTCCAACGGATCATAGCCAGTTATGATCAGGTCTACCGGATCATAAACGGTCACCTACCATTGCCTATGGAAGCTTGCAACACCAAAAGATTCACTAGCGCGTTGCCGACGCTTTTAAAGACGCTCTGGCAACATTGCTTACCGCAAAAAAAAAACAGTTTTCAGTCAACTTTTCAGCTGCGATATTCTGTAAGGCGAAGGTTACTTCCCCAGACGGTCTCAAAAAGAGAGTAAGAAATCCTACTATTCCCAACTCGATTGAAGGAGCTCTGCATTTACTGAGATGTTGAAATTAAATCACATATAAAATAATTTCAGCCCATATATGGCAACGTTGAATATAAGCCTCCCCAATCGATGCCACAAATAGTGGTCGCATCCTTCACCCATAGACTCTGCCGGTTGGTCTATCGGCGGAAATAATCGTATTCTGGCCAGCTACCACCATCATACCTAAGCCTGTACAAAAAATCCATAGAGGGTACCGTCAGCCTTATCATAACTTGAAACCAGATGAGATTAAGGCAAAGCGCTTCCCTGTCGTACAATAAACGAATATGTATAGTCTTCAAACCACTTAAACCTGTAATATCATTGGTCATAGTCACAGTTTAATTGCGTTTACACATTTACACCTTTACACCATAGGGACGGTTCAGAACCGTTGGTTTCGCCACATATTGCTGCGGTTATTGTAGTTGCCGACGATTATCATTTTGCAAGCTAGCATGCCAAACTCGACTGTCAAAGGTTAATTCAAATTAGGCCAGTGTCATTGGTTTTTTACTTACAAAAGATTTTATTCGCACAAGTATGGTTGAAACAGTTAAACCCAAGATATATCGGTCAAATTGTCAATAATCGAATTAAAGTCATTTTTGATAGACTTCAAAAAAAGGAGGAGGTTATCAATTCGTCGGAATCTTTTTATTTTTGTGTATGTTCCCCGACTACTCGAAGACTCCTGGACCGATTTGGATTTTTTTTTTATGTTTGATACTTCACAGGTGGTCCCATCGTCATCAAATCAAGATCTGATGTCCCATCATCTTTTTTAAAACGTATTTTAAAACTTATTATGTCTCGCTTTTAGTAAAATGTTGTTAAGATGGTTTCACTGGGTATCATATGCGTTTATATTGACGTTCAGTTTCTAGTAAATTGTAGCATAAGTTGTGGAACTCCTTGCCCTCCCTTGTCTGTTTTCCGCACCAGTACAATCTTGGTGACTTCAAGTCCAGAATGAATAGGTTTCTTTTAACGTGCTACAGCTTTATTTGTTTTCAAGTAAGCTGGTGGTTGGCTATCTCAAATAAAAATCAAAAAATCCTATGCCGAAAGTTTTTCGTAATTGATTGAGAAATAGTAGCTGCAGAACAATTTCTTATTAGTTAAAAATTACGATACTCTTGCGGTATATTTGTGTAGTGTCATTAGTAATCAGTAAATCAACTGAATATAAAAGTCAATCAGCCAATGAGAATAGTAGAGTCACGGGAAACGAGAAAAATCTAACACGGCACTACTAGTAGTGAAAAGTTGTGTCAAGGGAAACAAACTGATTCAAATTGTGAAATTCGCGCCTACCTACAGGCTCGTACTAACAAAAATAATTTAATTAATGTCAACATTTTTACATATTGGTTGGTTGGTTAACTGAGGGAACTTGGCTCGTAAAGAAAAAATTAAAAAAAATCTAAGCCTCAAATTTTAATAACATAGTTTTTATTAGCTACGCGTATCCTGTAGTGGCAAATTCAATTATTGAATTCATGGTGCGTTTTGAAACTACAAATTTACATAAAACTGTAAAACGCATTTAATACTTTTTGTTCGACAAATACCATAAAACCATACATAACAACCATAAACGTCAAAACCAAAAAGTGAAATGAGAATATTAGCAGTAACGGAGGTTTCCGTTACTGCTAATATCCTATTTAATAGTGAATTCTAAAATAAGTAGGCAAAACATCAGTATTTTAAATATTTTATAATTTACCGTTCAATACAAATCTGCCAAAAGTACACACTAAAAAGGAAACATCAATCATACTGTTCAAATAGAATACACAAGTTTTAATATATTGAATGGTGTTTTTATCATAATAGTATGTTCCAACATGTAAATCAAATATTAAACATAGGTAGATTTATTTTTACAATAAATGACATTTTACATTATATTTTCGTGTAATTCCTACATACGTGGTGATTATGACAAAAACCCTTTGTAACAAAAGGACTCGAGCATTTTCACCAACACTATTAAATCATGTTTTGCAGAAAGATCTATATCTATATATATTTTGTACGACGAGGAAGCGCTTGGCTTTCATTTCACCTGGTAACAAGTTGAGATAAGGCCGAAGATGGAGGCGCGCTTCACCCGGAATCCTCAATAAACTGAGGAACTGGCTATCTGACCTCTGAATGCCGGAACATAACAATTTTTGTTATTATGGCGACAGAATTAGGTAAGATGGTGGTAGCTAGCCAGGCGGACTTAAACAAAATCCTACCACCAACCAAACCAAGCACAATATATTGTACTCCCATGGGGATCGAACCCGGGACCTTTGGATCTGAAATCGGTGGGTTGAACCACTAGACCACAGAGGTAATTCAAAGGCTGTATCTATAAATATGCGATGTGATGTTTACTGTTCAATAATATAAAATTTTAAGATGAAAATTGTAGTACCTGAGACATGTTTGTTTAGTGCGTTAGCCCAATACCAATACCCAGGTACGTAAAATTAATTAAACCCAATAATATACCCTAACTGTCCAGCGTAGAAAAAACGAGACAAAAGTAATGTAATATCAAAATGGGAATGCTATAAGACGTTGTGTTTTGGCCACTCGTATATACCGAGCGCTATAAAACAAATAAACCGAACTATTAGCCCGACTTAGAACGTTTGCGTTTCGTTGTATGAAATGAGGTTCGTTAGTAAAATAATAGTAATAGACTCACGACTTATTACCCTTCGAGGACTCACTTCTGATCACTACTCAGAGGCACGTCTAAACTTACGTTCGGCACATGCCCACGGTTTGCGAGTTGCTAGTATTCAATACCTCCATAACAGGCTGTAAGCCCATCGCCGCATAGCAGAATAGCCATTGACACATGTCATTCAGACTTTTGGTCCTCGGGACATACCGGTTTCCTCACGATGTGACCTCCACCGTCAGAGCATGTGTATGTGTCAAATGCACACATAAACTTCCGAAAAACCGAAATGTACATTAATGCACGATTGGATTTGAACCACCAACCTCCGGAGCGGAAGGTGGGCCCACTTGGTAACACAGCTCTTCTTCAGCTTTTTCCTTGTTCGTGTATCTGCGTGACATTGGTATATCATCCTCTCATCTTGGTCAGCCTAGCTCACAAGAAGGGACTGGTCAAGCATGCGTGGAGTTAACTTAGTTTTTTTTTAATTCAAATTATTTATTAGGTACATATTGTTACGCCAATGAGAAAAGTCTAGAACCATCACGGGCCTTCGCATACTTCCGAGAAAATAAGACAATAACAACTTGTTTATCAATAACACAAAAGGATGATTTATGACCGTTGTGCCAGATTACGCAGCAGTTAGCGGCGCGACCATTCCCGCGCTTACTAGAACTTTCGATAAAGTTGGATATAAATTGACGCGCGATTCGGAAGCAAGTCAGTATTCGATTACTATACAGCGAGTTAACATCAAGTGATATTTGAGTGCGATAACAGTGTTTAGTGTTATCGCACTCAAATATCACTTGATATCGGTAGTATAACTAAATAGTGTTGTACTGTGTCTGTAATTAGTTTGGTGCTGAATAAACGTGTCTTATTTTGAGTAATAACCGGTTGCTTTTAATTCTTACGAACCCCAGCTCGTAACAATTGGTGTCAGAACTGGGATACCAGTCAGTACCTGCACTCATCAATGGAAATCTTGTGCAAGTATTCATCGACGGAATCCGTGATCTTGAAGTGAGGGCCTCTGTAAGACTCGGGCACCACGACACGTTGAAAGATGCCTTAGCTCATGCTTTGGAGGTGGAAGCTGTAAGGCAAGACCATCATTCACACCGCGTCAGGGAGGTTATCTCATCACAAGATCACGACCGTTATAAAAGATTTAGCCCAAGATGCTACACTTGTGGAGAGAGAGGGCATCTTCGATCTAGTTGTCCAAAGCAAAGCGCAGAGAGAGAAGAAAACCGGACTCGGGAAAGGGCGGCTATCAGTAACGCCCCGCAACAGCAGGGAAACGAGTAAAAGCCAGTGTCCAAAGCAAAGCATAGACAGAGAATAAGAACACCGGACTCGGGAAAGGGCGGCAATCAGTAACGCCCCGCAACAGCAGGGAAACGATTAAAAGCCAGGACTGCGGGGCGGGTGCTGGCTGAGGTTCAAAGAGCCTCAAGGATTTCGATCTCACAAATCCATGATGGGAACAACCTGATCATCAGAGGGGAAGTCAACGGAACGCCGTGTAAATTGACAATAGATACTGGAGCTTCCCAACATGCAAGTCAGTCCTTTGGGGACTCTACATACAACCGAGAGCACATCAATTTGCTAACAGCCACCGGTCAGCTCATACCCGTCCGGGGAGAGGAGAAATTGGAGTTGAACTTGGGAAACAGAGTCTACGTACAAAGTCAAAGTCAAATATATTTATTCAGTAAGATTTTTTAGGATCACTTTGAAACGTCAAATCTACCGCTTGTTCGGAATCGTGACCAGCACACAAGGAGAAAGGCAAGAACTTCGGGCTAGTTTTTTTTTTCATGATCTATTACAATAGTTTAAAATTATTTAATACTAATTACAATTTATTCACTAGAGCAAATTCATTTTTTTAATGCCAGGCTTTCTTATCTTCTAGGTAATCTGAAATTTTATAATAAGCTTTCCTGGATAGCTTTTGTTTTACAAAATTTTTGAATTTATTATTTGACAAGCTTAGCACATCACTTGGCAATTTATTATAAAAGCGTACAGTTTGCCATATGAACGATTTATTAACCTTATGAAGCCTAGTTGTGGGAACAGCGAGTTTATTCTTATTTCTAGTATTATAATTATGTTTATCACAGTTTTTGTCAAATAAGCTTATGATTTTACGCGCGTACATAATATTTTCATAAATATATTGGCAGGGCATAGTCAATATATTCATTTCCTTAAACTTGTCTCTTGATGAATCTCTGGGACCCATTTTGTAAACAGCGCGAACAGCCCTCTTCTGCAAAACGAATGTGGTGTTCCATATGACATAATACTGTGAAAGTAACTAAAGTAAAATAGTCTTGCTGTAGCAACGTCTGTGAGAAGACGTATCTTCTTTACAGCATATGCTGCAGAACTAAGTCTCTTCGCCAGTTTATCTATGTGTGGGACCCATTGAAGTTTATTATCTAAAGTTAATCCCAAAAATACAGTGGTTTTGACTAATTCTATGTTTTCCTCTTTAACTTTTACATTAGCTTCAACTTCAGTTACATTTAGTAAAATAAATCGAATACATTTGGTCATTTTCTGATTGGGTACTAAGTTATTTACATTAAACCAGTTAACAATTTTTGAGATTGCATTGTTTACGTTGTCAAAGTTAGTCATTTGTCGCTTCAATCTAAATAGAAGTGACGTATCATCTGCAAACAGTACAATCTCATGGTCGTCTTTAATTATTTGGGGCAGATCATTAATATATACCAAAAACAAGAAAGGCCCCAATATTGAACCCTGCGGAACCCCCCTTCCAATCAAAGATCTTGACGAACGCTGGCCGTTCACGTCGATATGCTGTATGCGATCACTTAGGTAAGAATTGAGCAAGTCTAGTGCAACCCTTGATACCATAGTGGTCTAATTTCATTATCAGTGTTTCATGGTGCACGCAGTCAAAAGCCTTCGACAAATCACAAAAGACTCCCAACGCATCATGTAATTTCTCGCAGGCCTCGAAAATATGCGATACTAAACTAATACCGGCATCAGCAGGTGAGTGACCTCTTGTAAATCCAAATTGTTTATCATGAAATAGGGCGTTAGCATAAAAATGACTATGTAACTGCGTAAGAATAATCTTCTCAAAGATTTTACTGAATGTCGGTAGTACTGATATTGGCCTTAAGTTTGTTGGATCAGAACTGTTACCAGATTTAAAAAGAGGAGTTATTTTACTATATTTCATTAAATTAGGGAATACGCCGCAGTCGATGCATTCGTTGAAAATAAAAGCTAATTCAGGCGCTATATCGCCTATTATTTGTTTTACAATGCTTACAGAGATGCCCCAGAAGTCATAGGTCTTCTTTTCATCTATAACTTTAAATGCTTTAATAATATCGTTATTATTAATATATTTGAAATAAAATTGTTTACTACATGATGGTACATTGTTTTTCAATATTGACTATGCCATAATATTTGAAGAGTTCAATGATTTTGTGGTAGAAACAGGTATATCAGTGGAAAACGTTTCAAAAGCTGTCGCAGCATCAATATTTTGGGATATATTAAGATTTCCTATTTTTAAATTAAATTCGTTAGTGTTGCTGCTTTTCCCTTTTCCAGTCTCACTATTAATTATTTTCCAAGTAGCTTTAATTTTATATTTACTATTTACAATCTTTTTTCTCAAGTATTGGGATTTAGCGGCCACACAAACTTTCTTAAAGATTTTAGAATATTTTTTAACTTTAAAATTAAACTCTTCACTAAAGTTGTACTGTTTTTCACCATAAAGTTCATACAATTTTCTTCTACGTTTATGTATTCCCGCTGTTGCCCACTCACTAAATGTTGTATTATCAGAGACTGTGATTGTTTTGGATGTATATATTGAGTTAAATATGTTGCTGAATTGAGTAAAAACTTTATTATATAAACAATCAGGACAGTTGCCATTATATGAAACAGGTAATTTAGAAATTAGTGCTGATTTTAATTTTTCCAATCTATCAGCTGTCAATGATACTAAAGTAATTTTTCTCTTTGTATTAGTTTTACATTGTGTTTCGATTTTAATAATTTCTCCTAGATAGTCAGATTTCATTTTACTTATTACACTTTTCCATATAATGTTGGCATCTGTAAATATATTATCTATACATTTAGCTGAGGTTTCAGTTATTCTAGTAGGCTCCATAAACATAGGTTTTAGATTAAAGGAGTTAAACAAGTTAGTAATTTATTTGCTATATGTGTCTTTGGTCAATAGATCAATATTAAAATCTCTACAAGCTATCAATTGCTTTTATAATTCTGACAATTTAAACAATATTTTTGTTCCATAACATTTTCAAAAATTGAATATTTGGCACAAGGTACACTTATGATAATGAATTGCTCCAGCTCTACACAAGCTATTTCAATTTCCTTTTCAACTGGATGATTAACAATGTCAGTCCGATCTTTAAATTTTATTTGTTTGTTTAACAATATTATTGAGCCACCTCGGATGTGATTCACTCTGTAGAAAGAACTGCCAATCTGGTGATTACTGAAATTAAACATGAGCTCATGTTGTTTAAGCCAATGTTCACTTATGCAAATGATGTCAATATGATCAGAGTTCATGAATAATTTCAGTTCAAGCACCTTATTTTCCAAGCCTTCAATGTTCTGACTTAACAATTTGATAGAATTTTTGGGTTTGGGGCATATTTTCTTAGTATTATTTACCAGTATAGTATTTGACTTTACACAGACTGACTTTTTTTGACAGTAGTGTTTTTTGCCTATTTGACTTATTTGATCAGGGCAAATTATTTAAACACATTTTTGACTTGCTTACTAAGTTATGTTTACTTGGCATATTTGGTGGCTCATTTATACTAGAGGTTTCCTCTATTGTCTTATGAACTAATTTAAATTACTTGGAATATAAATTTTTTGGACATACGGGAATTTCCACGAACCTTATTATTGATGTAAAACACCAACGTTTCGTCCTTGACCGAAGGACATCATCAGGGTGAGTACGTATTCCAAGTATTCCAATGAGTCAAATCAATCACTGTAATGGGCACATCACTACTTGCAACAGAAACTTGTCCGAGTACACTATCCACTGACAGTAATTCAATAAATAAATTTTGAGTTTTTTGTGCTGCCGAGCAATGAGATTCCTCTTCCAATTGTGTGATTCGTTGGTGGGCATCACGCAGCTCTAGCTCTAGGGATGATGTTCTCTTCAAGGCAATCTCATACTCAGTACTGCACTGATCAAAACCATGTATTATCATTTCTAACCTATTTTGTTCTTCAAGTACACTCTCATATTGACAGTGTAATGAAGATAACTCACTTTTTAGTTTTGTGTTATTTCCTAATGCTTCTAACAATATACTTTCATTGTCCTCCCTTTCACAAGTCAACTGGCTGCACAACTCCCTGGCCAGTTTCAGCTCTTGTAAAGCCAGTTGAAGTTGGGATTCTTCCTGGCGAGCTTTGCGGGTTTGCATACGGTTGGCCATTACAGAAAATGTTATAATTTCAACAAACTTCTAGCCCGGATAATTGACGGCCAAATGAGGTTATGCCGGCTAAACCAAATTCGAAGCTCTATAATACTTACGTGCTTTATTGGATTGAAATTACATTCGAGATGTAATGTTTACGCTTAGAATACACTGTAAATTAGATCAAACCACTCCGAACCGAGAGAACAATGACGAAATTAACCGTGAGACAAATGGCCACTTTGCATCAGATACACATCACTTTTACAAAGTATTTATATACGTACACGTATGTTATCGATTATTCTAGTAATTTATGTCAATATTGTAGCCAAAACACACTAAAATCAAATAAAATTACAATTTTATCATGGGAAAAATCTCAGTCAGCTGTTAACCTTAGTGTTGCCACAAACCAAAAAAACATAACGTCATCGTGGCCGACATAGTGGACAACCGCATACTGGGCCTAGACTTCATGTGGAAAAAAATCTTGTGAAATCGATGTTAAGCAAGGAGTAATGAAATGCGGTCAAGAGGAACTGTTCATGGAGGGTGCGTTATTGGGAAAAGTCTACAGCGTGAAGAAGACGGTCCTTCCTCCCAGGTCAGAAACAATAGTACCAGTTTGGCTTTCTCAAAGTTCAGGACTAAAACACCGATGTGTACTAATTGAAGGCTTAGACCATAATCATCAGTGGAAAATGGCACGAAGTTTGGTTAAAGCCAACGATATCTCAATAGTACGTGTGCTGAATCTGAGTGACAAGGAACACAAGATAAGAAAAGGCACACTGATGGGCACTTGTGAGGAAATAGATTGGATGCGTCGTTGCCAAGATCTGAACGTTGAGAATATAAGTAAGGCTGCACAACCAGAGTGTCAACACTTTTAGAAGACTATAAAAGTGATTTTACTAAAGAAGAAATGGACAAAGCTAAGAAGATGTTACACCAGTATGCTAATGTTTTCTCATCGAATGAAGCTGACATTGGGAAGACTGGCTTAGTTTAGCATAAAATCAACACAGGTAACGAGTTACCTATCCGTCAGCGGCCAAGGAGATTACCAGTAGCTCGAGAGAAGGAAGTGGAAATCATGATTGAAGGAATGGTAAAGGGCGGTGTTATAGAGCCTTCATCCAGCCCATGGTGTTCACCTGTAGTGCTGGTAAAGAAGAAGGATGGCAGCATGCGATTTTGTGTTGACTACCGTCGCCTAAACAACGTTACGAAGAAAACCAGCTATCCTTTACCACGAATCGATGACACGCTTGACATGCTTCAAGGTGTAAAGTGGTTTAGCACACTAGACCTGAAAAGTGGCTACTGGCAAGTTGAAATCGACCCAAAAGATAAAGAGAAGACTGCATTTTTCACAGGAAAGGGATTGTGGCAGTTCAAGGTCATGCCGTTCGGATTGGGCAATGCTCCGGCATCGTTCGAAAGGTTAATGGAGCAAGTGCTTACCGAGTTAATTGGAGACACCTGTCTGGTCTATTTGGATGACATCATCATCGTAGGCCGTACATCTGAAGAACACCTTAAAAATCTTGAACGTGTGCTTGTGAAGATCCGGAGTGCCAATCTCAAGTTAAGCCCAAAGAAGTGCTCCTTGTTCAAACGGCAAGTAAGCTTTCTAGGCTACATAGTGTCAGACTTATTTCTACTGGGATGAAAACTGTGACTTTGCTTTCCAGGAACTGAAGAAACGCCTGTGCAGTAAACCTATTTTAGATTATCCTGATACGGAAAACAAATTCATAGTTGATACAGACGCAAGTGATACTGGACTTGGCGGTGTGTTATCTCAACGAAAAGTAGATCAAGAGGTCGTTATTGCATACTTCAGCAAATCCTAATCGAAACCAGAAAATAATTATTGCGTTACAAGGAGAGAATTACTGGCCGTTGTGAAGACATTGCAACATTTTAGTAAATATTTGATTGGACGTAAATTCCACCTGCGGACCGACCATGCTGCATTGAAGTGGTTATTACAATTCAAGAATCCGGAAGGACAAGTGGCAAGATGGATTGAATTGCTACAGGAATATGACTTTCTGGTTGAACATCGCAGTGGAAGATGTCATGGTTAAGCCGATGGATTGTCCTGAAGACTGCAAGCACTGTGTCAGGCAAGAGGTAAAAGAAGCCGTACCAGTAAGGACGTAAAAAATGGACCTCAGCGATGAATGGAAGGAAAGCTTACAACGTGAACAGCAGGACGATGCAGATATCAAGCCTATTCTGGAGTGGCTGAAAGGCGGTGCTCCTAAACCCATGTGGAGTGACGTCACATCGTTGAGTTCAATCACAAAAAGTTATTGGGCTCAATGGGATAGCTTAGTTATTCAGAATGGTGTCTTATGCCGTAAATGGGAAAATGCCCGAGGAGACAACTGTCATTTGCAAATGGTTGTTCCTAAGATCAAAATACCGGATTTGTTACAGCTCTACCATAATGGTAGCTCAGGGGGACATATGGGAGTTAAAAGGACGTTATTGAAGATACGAGAATGTTTTTACTGGATTCACTGCCACAACGATGTTGAAATTTGGTGTCGCAAAGGTACTAGTTGTGCGGCTGTAAAAGGACCCCAGACACGAAGCAGAGGTGCATTGAAACTGTACAACGTTGGAGCACCATGGGAAAGAATAGCCCTAGACGTTGCTGGACCGTTTCCTGAGAGTGAAAGTGGTAACAAGTATTTCATGGTTGTGATGGATTAGTTCACAAAGTGGCCGGAGGTCTTCGCTATTCCCAATCAAGAGGCTATAACAGATGCAGATAAACTAATTCATGAAGTGTTCTGCCGTTTTGGAGTACCTTTAGAGATTCATAGCGATCAAGGAAGAAATTTTGTGTCACAAATATTTCAGGAAACTTGCCGGATTATGGGTGCTAACAAAACTAGAACTACTTCTTACCACCCTCAGTCGGATGGAATGGTGGAACGATTTAATCAGACATTAGAGAGATATCTGGCAAAATTTGTGGAAAGTAGGCAAAAATATTGGGATAAACACATTCAACCGTTTCTTCTATCATACCAGAGTGCTGTTCATGAAAGTACGTCTGTAACACCAGCGTTCGTAAACTTTGGAAGAGAACTACGGTTGCCTGCAGATCTGATCACTGGCTTATCACCAGATGTTCCAAGCAGTATAACCGAATATGCGAACGACTTACGCAACAAGATGAACGACATTTATGAACATGTCAGACAATCACAAGTATGGCTGCATAATCCAGTCCGTAGTAAAGGAAAATCGCCGAAATTACAAGCTAAATGGGATGGGCCATACCGAGTTGTAGCCAAAATCAATGGTGTCACTTACCGTATACAGAAAGGTCCAAGAACTGCGCCTAAAATTGTTCACGTGGATAGATTGGCGCGATATTATGGAGCTGAGAATGCTCGGGGTGAGCATGTCTGAGAAGGGGGCAGTGTTACGCCAGTGAGAAAAGTCTAGAACCATCACGGGCCTTCGTATACTTCCGAGAAAATAAGACAATAACAACTTGTTTATCAATAACACAAAAAGATGATTTATGACCGTTGTGCCAGATTACGCAACAGTTAGCGGCGCGACCATTCCCGCGCTTACTAGAACTTTCGATAAAGTTGGATATAAATCATAACATTTTTTTTTTTAATTTCAAACATAAAACCCTGTTAGGGCACAGCAATGTTACACTAGGAGGCGCATTAAACTAAATAGCTAAATAAAACTATATAAAACTACTAAATTTGAATCTTACAATAATAAACTAATTTTCTTATTCAGTATACCTGTATACTCTTACATGCTAATTATTTAGTCGATGTATCACCCAGAAACTCATGCAAAGAGTAAAAGCATCTTTCTATTAAGTAGGATTTTAAACACAAATTTTTGGGGCGTTTGTTCATCATTTATATTGTTTGGGATTTTATTACATATTTTTACACACATTGCGTGTGGTCCGGAATGTATTATTTGTAATGTGAAGTAAGGTTGAGCTAGTATGGTTCGTGGCGAGGAGGTGATGAGGCAGAAGGAGACGGCAGAACGGGACCGAGAACAGAATCCGGACTCGCTCCCGATTCGCCGCAGGAGGTTAGGCCGGCGGCGTTTGGCTTATATGGCACAAATGCCGCCATAACAAAGACCCGCGGGTGATGGATCGGGGGGTCTATTGCCCGCGCTATGGTTTTGGTGCCGGAAGGCGCCCTTAGTGTTCTGGGGCGCCTGAAGCGAAGTGAGGCCGGGGCCTTAGAGCCTTCTCCTCTACAGAGTTGGGCCCGCATGGGCATACGTTGTTTGGGGTTACGGATGTGTGCAAAAGCGTTCCCGCGACCCCTTCCAAAACAATCCGAAGGAACACCCCAGGTTTTTAGTGGGTAGGCCACCATTCTAGTGGAGATTCTCACATAACCACTTGCCCCCCCGGGCCAGTGGTATCCATAAAGGATTTTCCTGGGATAAAAAAAAAAAAAAAAAGTATGGTTCGTGGCCTACGGTTTTGAGGTCTTGCGAAAAAAGGTTCATGTGTTTTTTACAAAATTAGAAATTTCAAATAAATAAAATACAGATTCGGATTAAAAAATATGTTTTTTTAATTGTGGTCTACAACTTTCCATTACATCCAAGTTGTTAATTATTCTGATATTTTTTTTTAGTTTCGGGCTTCCTCCAAATAATTTCCATTATTGGAAGAACAGGTCAGAAAGACATTCCAAAAAGAGAACAGGTATCCACCAGTGTAGACGCTCAGTCACAATTCAGACCTATAATCGGACAACTACTATTTTCGGCTGTAGCACACAGTAAATAATCTATTAGTGATTTTCTAGTTCGCTGTTGATGTATCGATGACCTGTGGTGAACGATCGACCGCAATTTATTACTGTTTCAGGTAATTGAATAACACATCCGCATTTGTTCAGGTATTGATGTAATATAGTTAAATACTTTTTTTTTCACCAGATTTTCAAGTAATGATAAGGCCGAGGGTGTAAACGCACTTTACCTGGAATCCTTAACAATCTGAGGAACTGGCTATCTTACCTTTGGAACACAACAATTTTGGAATTGTTGTTATGGCGACAGAATTAGGTAAGATGGTGGTAGCTAGCCAGGCGGATTTAAACAAAGTCCTACCTCCAACCAAACCAAGCACAATATTGTGTATACTCCCCGGGGATCGAACCCGGGACCGGCGGTTAAAAAATGACATGTTTTGTTAACATTATAGTAATTCAATGGGAGCTCTTATGTTATTTAAAGACCAATTATACGGCGGTTGCATTTTTTTATAAAAAACGTTATTTATCAAATACAAAAATCTGTTAACATTTATTAGTATATAAAAAGATATTTGGATACAATCAAATTTAAGTCAAGAAATATGATTGACTTTACCTATAATGTTTATAAATCGTCGTCTATTCATTGACTGGTCCATTCAATTTCACAACTCATTTCGAAGCTGCTGTGTTACGTGAGCTATGAAATATGGTTAACTACATTTACTTGAGCCGCGTTACTGCACTAGAGAATAATTGCGACTTCAGTCCTTCTATTATAAGGGCATTTCTAGTCATACTTCTAGGGCTGTTATACTTTTGGGGTGGTTTTGAAACTAAAACTTTGCCTCAACTTTCAGCGGCAGTATTATACCTCAGTGTGTTATACCTTAATGTATTCAAGGAGATAATTAAAAGGCACTTTCTGAGTAGGCTCACACCATAGCCGTGCTATTTTGTTAAAAAACATACAGGGGCTCTGCTATGAAAATCGAACGTTGTCAGATACGAAAGAACTGTCATTTTTGTATTGAAAAACTTGCAATCCGTCGACGGATCCGTTTTTTCGTCACGTTTTTCGTATTTGACCACAGATCTGCTTACGCGCATTCTGTCAGAAATGTCACAGCATACAAATAGTGGCGCAGAATTCACATAGGTTCAGCAGTTATCATGTCGTGATTTTAAAGAATGATTCAATGCAAGCATGTGAATCTTGCTTCCATTGAATAATTCTTTAAAAGCTCTGAAGCACACGCATTCCTTTTTTTGTAATTGCAATTGTCCGATATTATTTGGGTGTACAATAAAGAGTTTTCATTTCATTTCATTACCGGGATACTCTGCATTAAATGTCGTCACCTTGAGTCGCCTTTACATTCAGCACGTTTCAAACAATTGATATTCGTGAGACGCGTCTATTTTCACTATCATTCAATGTCGCATTGTACCGACACTTTCTATAGTAAACATAACCATAAAAGTTGGAATAAAATTAATTACGTATTGTTTGATATTATGTCACGGCCGTGGAAAAGGTTATGTTGGACCGAAGTTTTGCATGTTATTTAATCATGGGAGTAGATTATAACATTAACGAATTATTTTGGATCGTTGGAAAGTATTAGATTATAATATCAAATACCTTCCTTGTGTATACGAATATGGAACTTAATAGTAATTTATCAATACATTTATTCAATAAATTAAACTAACTAAGTACAAAGGAATCAGTCAGATTACCTAAGGACCGTTACAAACGGCCTATAGGTAACTCAACTGTTCCAGACCAGTACCAGACGGAAGCGTGCCCAAGACACTGGCTGCATTGCCACGCTGAATAGCTATGCTAATTCGCTGGCCTAAATAAGAGCCAGCCCTTGGGTCACGTGTCGCCTCAATCAAAAGCCCCGCAATATTTTTGAAAACCCGGAGGGCACCGGCTCCCCACGGACCCAAGGTCTCCACCCCAAAAGGCTCAAATAGGTAAGCTCTGTCGAGACCACTATATTTGCGCCTTTTGTGATCCTCGGCCGAATCAGCCGCCGCACCAGGCCTAACTGATGTCCCAGGCAGATGAGATGGCGCTAGGGTGTCGACGCAGGTAGCGTCCCACACCAAAGGCCTACCCATTTCCCAAGGGACAAGAGTCATACCGTCGGGCCGCTTACCATCATCACGTAACAGACCATTCGGTTCAAGAACGGCTGGTTATATATATAAATAGTAATTAGAAATATCATATATATATTCGAAACTGAAATAACTGGCTGAGTGCGGATACGCAAATCGAGGGTTTTGATTCACATTTCGACGGATGGACAGCTGAGGCTTAGTAATAAGGTCCTTTTGGGTTGGACCCAAAGGGTACCAACGACAAACCTTCACTGTGGACCGACTCCAGAAAAATATACGAGTAACTACCTTTTTATATTGTATGCCGGAGAAGCGTTTTGCCTTCATATCACATGGTTTCAAGTTATGACAGGGCTGAATGTGGAATAGTACTTCACCCGATATCCTCAACGGACTGCGGAACTGGCTATCTTACACTAAATTCCGGAATACAGAAGTTTTTAATTGTTGCTATGGCGACAGACTTAGATAAGATGGAGGTAGCTTGTCTACACTACGTTTGAACACAAACTGTTACTATTAATATTTTCCTCAGTATAATTTACCCCGCATCCGAATTCATGAAAACACGGTAGGCTTATTCATTTTGAGCAGTTTCGTAAAATACTACCGAACAATTTAATTAACTTTTTGTGGTAAAGGCCTTAGTATATGACCCACTCACCCAGCTCGAGAGTCTAAAAGATTTTAAAAAATCAGCAGGGATCGGCATCAGCATCATTTTAATTACAATCGAAATACCCCCCTCCCCCCCCCCCCCCCCCCCTAAATAATAAATACACTAATTGTAAAGGTGAAACTCGCTAGTTTTGGAGAGGACTTGTGTTAAACGTAATATTATGGTACCTGGCGGTGGACATTATGATGTTATCAGTTTAATAAAATATCACAAGCAGGCAAACCTAAGCAAAAACCACAGTGAATCGTTTAATGGCATAGAACGATTAATGTCAAAAAACACAGTGGTGTCAATGTCACTGAAGGTCAAAACTATGCAGCAGCCATTATTTTGGACGAACTTTGAAACCAAATATTTATTTTGCTTAGTGACAGCTCTAGTTTCTAATTAATGAATTAAATCCTGGTGCGTTACCGATTGATTTCTTAAATCAATCGATTTTATTTATAAAGAAGTTATATATAATAGATGTAACACACATATGCTCAATATACTCAGGTGATTAAATGACTTTATTTTATAGAACAGAATAAGATTTCAGTACTTAATCAATAGCGTCAGAAAAATTGTATAATTTAAATGCCAATATTTTATTAACACTGCAAAAATAGTTAACTTAATGAATTTTAGATCCAATACATTTTTTATTTTTTCATCGAATAATCGACTACTCAAGTTTTAGTGAAACTAAGAACGATAACTTTAACTGTCATCGATAAATCTGTTATAAGAACTAAAGAAAACGTCGCTTCACTATTATCAAGAAAATAACAGTGAAAATGTTTTTTATTTTTATTATTATGGTTGCTTGTCAATACTTATGGAACTTGATAGGCGTGCATATGTCAAAATTAAAATAAATGGACACAAAGCTAATAGGTCCTTTGAAGTAAGATTAATCCGCTGTGCTCTTTTGAATTATAGTTATGTGCCATTGCTGTTCAAAATCCTAGATCATTGTCGCCCACCAAGTAACCTTGTCAAACGAATTGGAGCACTTAAGCACGCACCGATTGTTTGATCTTTGATAATCTCTTCTTTTAAGGACGTGGTTTAATTGGGTGATTGGATTACTAATAGACTGTATTTCTTGTTTTTGTTCATACTAACCACTGATCACACTTGATTGACTGACTTTTATTATGTTGGAACAAAAAATACTTGGGATTGCTATGATATGGTAGTCGTCCAATTAAAAGTTGATGCTAATTGCTCTTTTTTTATTTCAGAGACTTCTCCACCTTGTAATGAAAAATGCTTAAGCAGGAAATCATCCTTATGGTAAGTTAGCCTACATGTAAGCTAACAGAAACTGCATAACTTTACGCTAATCGAAGTTTTTTTTGTTTGTATGTATTGTTTGATAGCTTATTGTTGACAAGTATTTATTGCAATCCAAACTTATGGGTACCTACTATATGTACATTGATCAGGACATAGTTTTATTTACAAATCTTTCATAAAATTATAATCGAGTCCTTTTTGATATTTTAATGGTGAGATGAAGAGCAAGCGCTTCCCCGGCGTACAATAAAAAAAACCTTGTTCTAGCGGAGAGGCTCTAGACGTTACTAACACTTGTAAAGAGACGTTTTGAGGTATATAGGTTTTGAGGGCAGGATCAGCCTGTTGCAATAAAATTACATATTACTTCATTAATATGGAAAAAAAACTCAAATGCAATTATCTCCCAATCAAGTTCCATATTAATGTAATCATTATATAAAACATAATGCACTTCTATTTACTGACCATAAGATATTACCAAAAAAAATACTTAAGCCCCTTTTCTGTAGCAACAGCCCAAAGCTTATAAAATGTTGATTTGTCAAACACTTTCAATGACATAAATAACTGTGTTAATGTAACGATTTTTAGGATTCCGTGCTTAAAGCGTTTCATCGAGACCCTATTATTTGTAGGCCGTCAAAAAAACTTGAAATATTAACATAATAATATTACAATTCAGCAATTAAGAATCTTAATTAGGCTTTTTTTAAGAATCTTAGAACTTGTTTTTGTTATTTTGTATGATTTGTTTTTTTTGTGTACCTTCAGGGTGTTCAGTTTTAAACAAACCCTTCAATAAAGAATACAAATAAACATAATAATCTATATTTCTGTCGTCGTTATTACTGACCCACACACAAGAAACTTGATATTTTGCCATGATATATGGGTCGGAACCCTCGGTGTGCGTGTCCGTCCGCACTTGGCCGATTTATTAGTTATTAGCTTTTTCTAATATGTTCGCCTATTATTGTGCATTGAACCAAACAGCAGTTAACATTTTATCGCATCGACTTCCTCCGCTATTCACTAATCCTGACGCGTGATGTAATGCGATAGACATGAATTTCACTTTTTATTTGTGTTTAGTCATCAGTCAGTTTGCGTGTCTAGTTCATGCGGTAAGATTCGTTCAATTACAGATTATTATGCAGGATAAATACCCACTCACTGCCTCACTGGCTTATATAAATGTTTATTTAACCGTTTTGTGATAATAAATATGGAATTTCGCAGGTTTTCAACAAAGATGTCGTTTGTATTATTGATCAGGTAAAAATAGAATATTGATTTGTTACTCATCCATATGTTTAAACATAAATATAATAAGGCAAGAGTGAATAGGTTTCTCCTAGACCATTGACAACCACATCGTCACTTAACATCAGATGAGACTGTGTTCAAACGATGGTCTATCATTCAGAGAAAAAAATGTGCAGCAATATTAGACGCTACCAAAAATTGCAATATAATTAATTTGTATCTGAGATCTTTGAAAGTTACCTAATTCTGACAAAACCTTGTTCATAATTAATTTGAAATTGAGTGCATACACATTTCAGGGCCTTGATCCTATATGCAAACCAGTTGCAAGGTCAAATCGCCGAAACGATGTTGGTATAAATAATAAAGTGCCGTCACACGATCCATATATTCCAAGAACAAACTCGGTACTCTACAACTGTTCAAATCTAGAATGTAAAGTTGTGAATCTGGAATCGATTGCCCAAGTAGCAGTCCCATCATCACAGTACAAATCATGCTTCCAACAGCTTGGCGAGTATGAGTGCGATACGATAAAGTATCACAATCTCGTCAAAGAGGATAAACTACTGTTTCTTGCGAATCATATACCGAATAAATCATTCTACTTGGTCGATTGCTTGATTTACTCTGACGGTGGGCGTGTATGCCACAAAAAGGACAGCACTGAATCATACACCAAATTAGTCGACACTGGGACAATAGCAAGGCCGAAGGAAACCAATGTTCTGTCACAGAACGAGTTTGTATGTGAAGAAGGTGAAGACAAAGAGGTTAATTGCGATCTCGATATGTTCGTGCCTTTTGAGGATGGACTTAGACTGAAAGAATCGTCGAAAACCAGTGACGACGTACTTCTAAAGACTGGGTCTTATGTGGTGGTGCTAAAGCGGAATTGTGTCGAGTCGTGGTGTGGGTTCAGTGGGAGGATAATGCCAACGCGGAGAGTCGATGAAGTGCCAGGAGGGTCTGTGTACAAGTGTTACTACGCGAACAACCAACAGATTTGTAAGTTATTGTTAACGAAATCGCAAAGGGGTTCTTATAACACAGGGAATTGGCTAGATACGAGATTTAAATAAAACATGCATTCGGGTCAATGTTTTATTCGTTCATGTTTTACTTTTCTTCACCTTTGTTGATTGGCAAGTCACTCTGTGTAAAAATAATTTATGATCATTTTCCAATTTAAACAGAAGTATTTACTGTCCACAACATCTACTTTGCAACCGTTTTTTATTAGCGACGTGAGCGTTGGTTATGTAGGTATGGTTTGAAGAACAATTGAATTAATCAATTTTATTGTTTACAATTATAATTAAAGTCGACGTAGATTTTGATATTGTTGGTACAATATAAGGAACAATGTTAAATGCGTGTTGCATGACACACGGACATTAATTTATCTACAGACGTTACGTTAACGTTTAACGTAGAGTTCTACGGCTATTTATATAAAGCAAAAATAAATATTTTTCTTTCTTTCTTTCAATAAAGAATGACAAGATGTTGGGCTTTTAAAATGAAAATTTAATAGAACTTCAGCTATTGAGGTCAAATACATTAATTAATGTCTACTTTACTTAATAATAACACGTTGAGGAAAATAAACAAATGTATTTATGGATGACCACAGATAAACTGTATCATTGAACCACAACATAAATACCCCACTTTATGAATATTCTATACAATTATATTGGCACGTAGCTTATTGCTGCAACTTGTAAAGAATATTTAATCTTACATTATTTATCAATTACAAGCTGTGCCCGCGGCTTTGGCCGCAAGGAATTCATGTTAAAAAAACGCATTGCTCGACTGTACTTCGTCGATTTCGGTTGCAAAATTGGTCGCCGCACAAAGCTCTTTAATTTAAACGGGATAATAACCTATCTATTTTAAATATTGGTGAAAGATTTTTACGTAGAGAGAACGAGTAGTTTTGACCAATATGCTCTACGAGTAGTTTCCTCCTACATCCAATTCCAAAAAAATTACCTCTTTGTCTTGACTATCATTACACCTGGTTTCAAGCTATGAAAAACCAAAAGTCAACGCTTTTCACCATTTCATCTTCAACAGACTAAAGAACTGGCTGCCTTACATCTAAATGCCGGAGCACAACGATTAGAATTGTTGACTAGCCAGGCGGATGCAAAATCCTACCACCAAGCATAATATTGTACCCCCTGGGGATTGATACCGAGATCTAACTCTAGGTTTGATACCGGTTGGCGAACCACTAGACCACAGAGGCTGCTAATGTAAAATTTAATGTAAATCTTAGCGTAGAAGTGATGATCACATAGGTCAGGTCATTGGTGATAAAAAATGCCATCCGAAATCAATATTTCGGATGGCATCTAAGCATGTTAATTCAACTTTAAGCAAATAGAAAAAAAAACATTAAAAAATCGCTTACTTTATAGCATACCAGCCTAAGGTTTTTCATGTACCATTTCTCTTCAACAACCTGTTTATATTACTACGGAACAGATCCTCCTCCAAAAATTTGCAGGTTTTGACATTGTTTACGACATCCGCGGGCTGGGTAAGGTAAGTTGATTCCCACCACGGCTGTGCCATTTACTATACCTTTTTGACATGCGAAGGTTTACTTCTAACCAATTCAAATTCCTAGGACTTTTAAACCCCTAAAAACACAAATTGCCCTTTGTAAACACGTTAAAGATAATTTAGTTTCCCATCGAGATTTTACTGCTGTTCCTTTGGTATTTTTGGAACTCTACATTTGTAGAGTACCATCCGATATTTTATAGAACCACATTTTTATTTTCTGGTCACACGCGAGTGAAAGTCCTCGAATGACCGGTGTGCAGGACGACTGAGCAATGAAACTTGATTGCTTTGTGATTACGTCTCTCTTATGTAACATTTGGGTTTACAAAGAAAGGGTTGGCGTATGCCGCCGGCCCTATTTTGAAGACAAAGGTTTTGTAGAACGGCCAATGCCTTGGACTATGACCCAGTTTTGTTTTTCTCAAAAAGAGCCTTCTGCTTCTAGGCTCGGTTGACGGTCAGAAATGAAATTCATAGCTTTATCACCTCTGATTGATGAGAGCGTGTATTTTATGGAATCATTTACTGGGGGATAGTCAACAGCTCGTCCAATCTTACGTTCGGTACAAGCCCACGGTTTGCAAGTAACGAGTTTTTAGTACGCGACAGGTTGCAAGCCCATCGCAGCTTAGCGTAATAATAGCCAGTGTCTTATGTCATTCCAATTTTCAGTCCTAGGCTCATGCTAGTTTCCTTACGATGTGATCTGTACCAAAACGTTCTAAAAACCACACTGAATGACTGGAACTGGAAACGACTGGATTTAAACTCACAACCTCTGGATCGGTAGGCTGGCCCGGACCCACTTGACTACACAAAATACGTATATACGTACTTACCTAACCTAGTGACGATGTTCTTATATGGATGGGAACCAGTTGATAAACTTATCAACGACCAAGTCAAAAGAGTAGTAGAGCCGCTTGTGAAAGGGCTCGTCCGAGGAAGTATTACCACCATACCTATTTCAGCCGCCAAGCAGCATTGCTGTATCCCGGTTTGAAGGGTATGGTGAAATTACGAACACGCGAGGTTATGCTTAAAGTTGACGGTCGCAATGCAGTATCGCTTAGGCTAGCTTCTTTGTCGATATGACCTGCGCAGTAAGGTATTGTTATCGACAAGAGATGCACTTAACATCAGGTGGGCTACTTGCTTGTCCAGTCTTCTAGATGTATAAAAAATTTCAGAGAGCTCTTTTGTAATAGCAGTTATAAAATCATGCATAATGTATTCATAATTATAATCACACAAACGAGATCGCTGGCTTACAAGGCGTGGCTTTTGATGCAATACACGGCTAGTTATAGATCATTGTTTTGCGCCACCGACCGGTAAAGCACTGTTTTATTTTCTTCTGTTTGATAGCTTATCATGGTTTTGGATAGGGAATTGTTTTTTAACTAAACTTCAACAAGTGGGTTATATTTTTCACGAGTAAGTATTACATAATTGTCTAGAGTGTTGCAGACAAATAAGATAAATAATATATAATAAAATGTTTGTATATCAAGTGATTGCACTTGGTCACAATATTTACAAATGTTATTATGACACAAAAATTCACAACCCAGGACGGGACTCGAACCCGCGTCTTTTCCTAAAGCCGGAAACGCTATAACCAACTGAGCTACGGTTTCGAAAAAGACGCGGGTTCGAGTCCCGTCCCGGGTTGTGAATTTTTGTGTCATAATAACATTTGTAAATATATAATAGACAAATACGAAGAATTATTCCGTCATCAAAATCAGCATCGAACGGAACAAAAGACATCAACGCGCTACTTACCGCTTTTTAACGTGTTTTTTTATTTGTATGGTGGTAAGACTTAGTTTAAGTCTGCCTGGCCTACCACCATCTTACGTCTGTCGCCATAACATAATTCTAAATTGTTGTGTTCTGGCTTTACAAAAGGTATGATAGCCAGTTCCTCAGTTTGTTGAGGATTCCGTGTTAAGTGCGCTTCCAGCTTCGGTCTTATCATAACTTGACACCAGGTAAGATAAAAGCCTAGCGCTTCCCCGTCGAACAATAAAAAAAAACAGTGTTTAGCTAAAATATGTCATTAAAATATATTTCAATACGTATTGCCTGAAAATATAGCTCAATACCAAAAACACTATGAGCTTGTAAATTTCATAGTTGATTAATTTATGAATAGTTTAAAAACCAGTGAACACTTGAAACACCGTTCCCGCTGTGCTGTGAGAATTCCCCAGTATTATTCTACCATCCTTACCAAGTTTTTCACCAAAACAAAAAGAAGATATTGTCATTTTCATTCTTCTCGGCCAAGTGGTTATTAATAACCGTGTCAATCAATCACGCAACTATTCACATTAAAATACACATGTAATCGTAATTTATCACAACTTCCTTGTACAGCTCATATCAGGTACACAAACTTGAATGTGGTCCAACAGGAGAGTATTTGAAAGATAAATATCTAAAATATAGGTCGGTAGACTGTATGGATACCGCAAACTGAGACAAAGAGCCGATGTGGAGTAAGTTCTGAGCAAGTAGGGTTGCGTAACACACCGGCTACCAATGGCGAGGAACGTTGTGTACTTATTTACGTTGTCTCTTGTACTGGTTTAAAAAGTAGACCATTCAAATCTTTACCATCATATTTTAAGTATAAAACAATCTATAGGTGTGTTACTAGTGTATTCTTAGTGTATTTTTTTATTCCGAATAAATTAATTTGAACATGAATTTGACTTAAGTTCAAATTGACAAAATTATCGCTATTTGTATTTGTATTGGTAAATACATTAAACATTTTTGAAACACTATGTATAATAAAATTGCATTGGTGGAGTACTATGAAAATTCCAAATTTGAATAACAACATAATAATATACATTCTTTTTTTTACGATATTATGAAACTTGAGTTTTTTTACTATTTTATAAGCTTTACTATACAAAATATGAAGGTTTGAGTTTCAGTATTTTGTAGAAATTTACTGTGGAGTCAAGGGCCAGTGACCTCACTGCGCGGGCTCTCACGCTGACCATTAAGGTACACCCACTAATTTTACGTAAAGCATGTATCTCTGGGTATATTTTGCTTTGACCCAGTTGCAAAACCACGATTTACAATCGAGAGAGTTTTTCAAGGCTCGTTCTAATCAGAGTACAATCTCAGGCATTGAGCTCACCATACAGACACTACCAACCTCGAGGATACTAATTCTATAGCGCAACTTTGTTATTTGCGGTGAACATACAAGAATTTAAATGATTGATTCTCTTTTTGCCTCACAGTCATTTCAAATAATACAGTGGTACTGAAACAGGAAGTCTCAGGAGAAACTTTCCATGTGTCTTACCACTAGTATAATGTTGTTTTTTGAGGATTTATTCGAATCCTCGGGTTGAGGATCTGATATCAGCCGCCTCTGCGGTCTAGTGGTTTGCCCACTGGATCCAAAGGTCCCGGGTTCGATCCCCAGGGGCTTACTATACTGTGCTTAGTTTGTTTGGTGGTTGGACTTTGTATAAGTCGGCAGATTTAAATAAAATCCATTATTCACCATCGTACCTGTCTAAATCTGTCGCCATAACAACAATACTTAAATTGTTGTGTTCCGGCATTTAGAAGTAAAAATAGCCAGTTCCTTACTAATGAGGATTTTGTGAGTATTTTCGGAGAAACAAGATTAGATTAAGTGCAAGCGCTTCCCCGTCGTACAATAAAAATATGGTGCACGAAGCCCCTTATTATTCACATATTCATCGAACCAACTTCTATTTGTGAACCCTAAAATTGTAGAATTGAGTCCGGCAGTTTTCCCTGATAGGGCATTCAGATTCAGACTATAAAGGTTCGGCAATATGCTAGTAATTATTTTAGTGTTGCAAGCGTAGGTACATAGGCTATGGTAGCTAAACGGTTATTACTAGCCAATCAGGTAGGCCGTAAAAAAAATCTTATTCTAATGCTATTATTTTAAACAAATATCAAAAAAGTCTACGTTGTGATTATTATAATTAATGTTTAAACTACAATCATTTTTTGCGCCTTATTATTATGCAAGTTGGACTTGATTACGAGCGTGGGAGTTTCCTGCGCACAGGAAACCTAACGATCAAATGCCTGAATTCCATTTGGCTATATTAATCCAACTAAGAACGATCGGAAAAGTTCTTAGGTACAACCAGTACTAATTGTACCTAACCTTTTAACCGTGTATTATTATTAATTGGTGTCTTTTATAAATTTGTATATTTGCTTTAATCTTTTTATCGTAACAGAGAACTGTCTAGCTTTTTTTCTGCATTCATGCTATATTCTGATTCTTACGAGATACAATTCTCATAATGTGATTATCGATATGTTGTTTTTATTTGGTTTGATTTGGCTTTGTTAGCCTTATATTAATAAATAATAAATTAACAGATAAATAGATGCGTCAGCATAGATTTCATGCTTAATAGCATCTTGTCTTTCTTCTTGTGTGCTAGTCACGATTCCGAACAGGCGGCAGATTTGACAATTCAAAAATATTCTTAAAAATCTTACTTAATAAACGATATGTGATTTTGAATACAATCACACAGTATCAATCCCTGTCTGTATGTATTCAGAAGAACCTCTATGCATCAGCATAATCATGCATAATCTCAGCGAGTTCAAAGTTAGTCAGTTTGGCGGGTTGCAGCTTAAAGGTCATAAAAGGCTTGACATAATTTATCTAATACATTTATATTCAATCTTTATATTACTCAATCGTCGCCGTGGCGGTCGCGTCTCATATTTTTCGTAAAAAATATAATTGCTAGTATCTCAAAATCTATTAACTTTCGGCCATACATACAAAATGTATGCCTCCAACCTTTTGTTGCATTTGTGCACCCCTAACCTGTTCCTGCCGGGAATACGTCGAGTTTCAAATAACAGCTGTACATAATGCAAAGTGCAAACATACATTTGCATAATACTCGTACTCTTTTGAATGACATGCGGACATGCTATGTCAAATTTATCGACGAAATACGTGTGTATGGGAGAGCTAAATCAGCTTCACTTTGGGATCATCTTTAAAATTGACTATCATACACCATAGCGCATGTCGTAAAATCCGACTAAGGGATCTTGCCAGTAAAAAAACATCAGCATACAATATTATCAACACTTAAACTCTACTGCGATCACTAATCTATGCTGTCATTCAAAGGTTTCCTGGAAGAGATCGCTTTTGGCGATAAGGCCGCCTATTGTACCTAGTTCAAATGTGTGTTTTCTTGTTTGCCTGATTATTTTTGTTTTTTTGGTGTACAACAAAGAGTTTATCTTTCTATCTTCAGTGTTGGAGGATCATAGATCAACGAAGGGGTAATGATGATAATTGCTCAATTGTATTTTCCTATGTAGTCGATTTATATGTTTTTTTTTGTACTACGGGGAAGCGCTTGGCCTTCATCTCACCTGGTAACAAGTTGAGATAAGGCCGAAAGTGGAGGCGCATTTCACCCGGAATCCTCAACAAACTGAGGACCTGGCTATCTTACCTCTAAATGCCGGAACACAACATTTTTTTTAAGAATTGTTATTATGGCGATAGAATTAGGTAAACAGAAATTGCTAGCCAGGTGAACATAAACAAAATCGTACCACCAACCAAACCAAGCACAATATTGTTCCCCTGGGGATCGAACCCGGGACCTCTGGATCTGAAATCGTTGGGTTGAACCACTAGACCACAGAAGCGGTTAAAACCCATGATGGTTGCAGTGTAAATCGGTATGCAATTGAGACCTTTACGTTAACCTAATTTCAGTATTGACCAATCCTACGTAGGTAGGATTTACTTTATGGTGGCATTACGTCAACATTTATAATATCTGTTCTAGTTGAGTATAGTTTAATCCATAGCATTGCAGAACGATCGTTACGTAAGCCAACGATTTAATTCACTAATTGGGCTTTGATTGATTTTTATCTTTCGGCTTTTATGTGTCTACTGTTATGTAAATATTAATCTATGCTACGCTAATTGAAAATAGGCTTACTAACGGTGTAAATGTATATCTGTTGATTGAAATCCAGAGTACATTTTCAGTACATTCATAGGCCATCTGGTTGATATTCAATTAATAAGAACTAATCTCTTTCAAATTCCTATTATTATTTGCACTGCAAAAACTGGGATCAGCGTCCGGCGTCTATGTTCCCCTGTATTACGACCCGTTAGGGTATAAAATGAACCTACGCAGAAGGTGTCTTTTTAAATATTACAGGGCAGGACATTTATTTCTTACAGTGCCATCTAGTCCCAAACTAAGCAAAGCTTGTAATATAGGAACTAGACTACGGATATAATACTAATATAGTTTAGTTTTTTTTTTGTAAATACATACTTATCATAGAATTTAACTCCATTGTTACTCTCTTACACTAATGTAATGTAGTAACATTACATTAGTGTAAGTTACAACATTATATTAGTGTAAGATACTACATTACATTAGTGTAAATTACTACATTACATAAGTGTAAGTTACTGCTTACGTTAGAATAATGTAAGTTACTACATTACATTCGTGTAAGAGAGTAAATTTGGAGTTAAATTGTATGATAAGTATGTATTTCAAAAAATAAGTAGATAAGTATTATAACGGTTAAATAGTTTCCATATTACTAGCTTTGCTTAGTTCGGGGCTATATGTCGCTGTGTTAAAGTTATTTCCTGGCCTGTAATATTTAAATAGGCACCTACTGAGTAGGCTCGTTTTATCGTAGAACTCATTCTTGCATGAGCATGTTTCAATGCCAAGAAAAGACAGACACATACGAAAAAAAGCCTATACAAGAAAGCCCCGTACCATTGCACTCTACCTAGGAATAGGTACCATACTCGTGATCCAAACGCTTCATGATAATGATCTAGTTCCTAAATTATGTAGCAATTCATAAAGTATTCCCATGGTTACCTTCTATTACACTTCTTATGTACGCACACTTTCATTTCCGTTAACATATCTTATAATGTAAGCGAGTATCAGCTGTCGGCATTAATTTAATTCACGGCATGAAACTCCATAAAAAACTGGTGAAACTCCAGTTGCAACGAGACAAACAAATTTCTCAGGGCCACTGTTTTTTCTTTCATCATTGTTTGGCTTATCTTCAGGTCAATCAGTTTTGAGATATACATAACAAATCAACTATGTTCGTTACCATCGGTTGAAATGTTAACTTGTGGTGCGTGCTCGTAATGACTTTTTATCAGCTAGATCACAATATTATTACATAGGTACATGTAATTTATGATAAAGCTTACAGGGCCCTTATTAGGTATCGTTCAAGCACATTCAATATAGAGAATAGCGGCTCTACTCCTACCACGAACCAAATTGAGCACAAATTTGTACCTAAATATAGATCGAATCTGGAATCTGTAGATCTGATACCTGAGGCCGAACCACTGGACCCACTATAGCGGATTCTGTATTAAATTTGAATTGAGTATGGTTTCACTCTCAAACACTTTCATTGCTTAAGCACATACACGTTTCAGTTCACTTTCGCTGTTTATTTAAATGCGGCCTTTTCAAATCGATTATGATCGGTTCCCTTCGGTAGAACAAACGTTTTGAGGTTCAGTTTCGCCACAACAATGCGATTTATGACACTTCTGTGCTTCAATATTCTTCAGATTTGTGTTTGTTTTTTCTTCTTTTAAAATATATGTACAATTAATCTGAGCATTCCACAAGGGAAACAGTCGGGTTACCTAAGGACTGGTCTGACTAGTACTACACGGAAGCGTGCCAGAGACCTGCATTGCCACGCTAAATAACTATTCTAAAGCGCTGGCCTAAATAAGAGGTCCTTAAGGTCACGTTTCGCCTCAATGAAAAGACCCGATTTTTTTTTCAAAATCCAAAGGGCACCGGCTCCCCATAGACCCAAGAACCCATAAGAAAGCTCTATAAAAACAAAAAAAAAAACAATTTTTGGGCTAGCGCTTGCAGCGCCAACCAGGGCGCACCTGGTTGGCGCTGTCGCCTTGGTTTAGAACAAGGTCAGAGTATTGTATTGTGTGATATTTTCTCCAACTTCGATTACGACCTATGCTTTTGTTTTGTTTCCTATGTATATTGAGAACAATCCTAATGAGCTTGAAGCTGTAAAATGTCTGAGTGATTTAACAATATTTCACACCGTAAATTCGCTCACAAATGATCTTGTCAACGTTATTTAGATAAAAGTCGACCGTCACGTCGCATATCGGTCTAGGTCACTGAGGCGCAAAGCATCAACATACGCGAGTTGTAATTATTTTTTGTATAATACAATGCACACTAACCCACATATCAAGGCGAATCACGATTCTTGTATTTATTCCCCTTTTTAAGTAAAAACTTTTTTATGGAGGGTTTTGAAACTCTGATCCGCAACCTTTTTGTGTGACAGAATTTCAAGGAGATAATTAAAATGTTTCCCTGAAGTACAAAACTTTCTCTTCCATCGTGTGTCTTTATGGCACACCCTGTTGTTTTAATTATTACTTATTGTTATACGAGTATTAGCAAAATAAAGACACATTTGTAAAAAAAAATAACTATGTACCTAAATCGGTTCGGATGAAATAGGTCCGACGGACCTCTTTCAGACGAACGGGCAAAGGAGGCTTAGTAACAGGGTCCCTTTGGACCCTATGTGTACAGAACCCTAAAAATATTACAATTACACTTATCATTATAATTTCTAAACGTACGATGCATACCGTCCAAGAAAGATGTTTCAAGACTATGAGTATTCAAATTCATTCTCATCTTCAGTTTTCGAGATTATCTCCAACGCTTGGAAAGAATGCAGCAAGTGGCGAGGTCGCCACCCACATATCAACATCATTCAATGTAAATTAGTACTTAGGTATATTAGGTGTCAAAAGAATGTTGTTATTATTGCTAATAACAGCTTGGTAAAAATAATATATGGTTTTTATATTAATGATGGGTAAGCTCGACTTTTTTTTAAATCCTCTATTGATTTATTGAAGGGTTTGTTCAGAACTAAACAGGGCCCCCTGCAGGAACACCAAAATAAAAGATACAACATAACAAAAAGCTTTTGACTTTTACGCTTGTTTAGCCCTAGGCAAGAGCAAGAGCTAGAGGAAAGATGAGGTATTAAATGAAAGCTTTCCTGAAAAACTGACCTACCTACTTAAAGTACAAATTAAAACTAGTTTAAAGGCAATTTATGGAAACGAAATCTTCGAGATCTTACAATAATGACTACAAATTTAAGGTAGCAATCCTATATGGTAGAAACGAGCATCAACAATACTCACACAGCCGTGCGATAACCTGAGTGTGTGTGTATGAGTTCACCTTATCATCATTTCAATCAACCTTACAAATACAAATACTTTATTTGTCCAAAACAAGTACAGAAAATTCTTAAACAAGTTTGTTCAGCCATTTTCCGCCCAACTACAGGGATATAAATATTAAATACCTTGAGGAATTAACTAAATGAAGAAACGAGTGTACGTCAAAAAATATAATGTAAAAAATACTACAGCATGCATAGTAAAAACCTATTATTATGAATAATCACTACAGTCACCAGTCAATTTCATTTATATATATTAAAAAAAAACATAACATGTACATTTAAAGTAAATAAATAAATATTACAGGACATTAATTTTACACAGCGCTCTCTAGCCTAAAAATAAGCAAAGCTTGTAATATGTTAACTAGATTACGGATGTAATAAGTACTTATGGCCTTGTTTTTTTGTAAATACATACTTATCATACAATTCAACACCCAAACACAGAAGAATTAAATAACTATGTACAAAGGAAGCAGTTGGAGTCACACAGCCCTTCGATTTCGTGTTGCCTCAATCAAAAGTCCCGCATTGTTTTTGAAAATTCGGAGGGCACCGGCTCCCTACGGATCCAAGGTCTCGACCCCAAAAGGTTCAAATAAGAAGCTCTGTCAAGTCCTCTATGTCTGCGCTTTTTGTGATACTCGGCCAAATAGACGGCGCAAGGGTGTCGACGCAGGTAGCATCCCACACCAAAAGCCTACCCATATCCCAATGGACAAAGTGAAAAACACAACAATTCTTAAAAACATTGTTGCGTTCCGGCATTTAGAGGTAAGATGGCCAGTTCCTCAGTTTGTTGAAGATTCCGGCTGAAGTGCGCCTCCACCTTCGGCCTTTTCTTAACTTGTTACCAGGAGAGATGAAGGCAAAGCGCTACCCGCTAAAGAAAAGTGATTATTATTGTAAAAGAACGTACGTACTCCGCCATACTACTAGCTACTATACAGCTACTAGCTACTATACATAGCTACTAGCGATATAATTCGATTTTATCGAATTATATCGCTAGTCAAATAATAATGGATATGATACTAATATCTTAACATAATGATCATAGAAAATTGGATACCAGCCTAACCTATAACTACTTAACATGATTGAAAAAAAAGCTCACTGTCCAAACGCATACAAAGGACAGAGCCATTAATAGGACAGAAATTGCGTGTTTTTGTTAGGAGAGGTCAAGGTTTGCGCATCGCGGGCCGCATGGCATATTGCATGCGACATTGTTGAAATGATTGGTCACCATCACGCGAGCATTCTTATTGAAGCTACTACATACATAGACTCACGCCTTTTTCCTAGATAGAGCAAGGGGAATAACATTTCTTACTGCCATTTGTAGAGCTAAATCTACTATTATTACTTAGACTTTGTTTGCTGGTCAAATACATTTTGGAGCTGACCAAAACATATTTAAACACTCTATAATTGACTATTTAAATGATAGCCATAATAAAACGACAAACTTTCGATTAATATTATCAAAGTGGTTAAAATGCGACATAAAGCGAGTCATGAAATTTCTGATAGTAATTTATATCATTGTTAGAGATGTAAGTATCTAGTATAGAATATTTTTATCGAAACCAGTTCTATGCCTTTGTACAAACCTTTTTACAAAGGTAATAATCACAGACTGGCTAAAACACTGCTGATTTTTAAATCCTTAAGGAACATATTTTTGTCCTCTTTCAGCTGAATACTGCTTGGAACAAACGCAATATATATTTTATTACAGGGTAATAAATATCCTAGTTTAGGTAGCAGTAATAACACTGAATTTAAACTGTTATTACTTTGAGTTTATCTCTGTAACTACGTCTTAATTATATACTCGTAGTTTGTTATAAGGTGCTAATAAAAATAATATTTTTCTATTTCTCACAGTCCATTCCATCTAAAGGTTGTCTGGTAGACATCGCTTGTTATGCAAGTAGACCGATCATTGTTACGTTCGATTGTTCTCCTTTTCTGTTTTTTGTGTTCTACTGGTGAACAATAAATAATTTTCTATCGTCGATCTAAAATACAGCTCACAAATCACAGAGGATCTAAGCCTTCCTTAATTGGCTTTACCCGCTTTAGGCAGGTTTAGATCCTGTAAGATCAGTCAATGGGTTGAGCCAACATTTTTACAGCCACTGAGCTGGCTTGAAATAACAGAGGATCTAAGCCTTCCTTAATTGGCTTTACCCGCTTTAGGTAGGTTTAGATCCTGTAAGATCAGTCAATGGGTTAAGCCAACATTTTTACAGCCACTGAGCTGGCTTGAAATAAGTATGAATAGTCAAACCAACTCTCTATCTGCATTGTTTCCAAGAGCTGCTACGTCATAGAAAACGTGGGTAGGTAGTTTGTGCTAATATTTTATAGTTCAATAGCAGGAGTTTAGTTTCTGACTTAGTAATCTGAATGACATAATCATACTACGAGTGGTATATTGTGTAATGTGGAGACGGTAGATGGAGGTGGCTCGAGTCCCTCAGTGGAATGTTGGAGGCATACAGGCATCTCTTAACCATGTGCGTATAAGTAATAATAACAATAACACATCTATTTTTGACCGCCTCTGTGGTCTAGTGGTTCAACCCACCGATATCAGATCCAGAGATCCCGAATTCGATCCCCAGGGGAGCACAATAAATTGTGCTTGGTTTGGTTGGTGGTAGGACTTAAGTCCGCCTAGCTAGCTACCACCATCTTACCTAACTCTGTCGCCATAATAATAATTTTAAAAATAGTTGTGTTCCGGGTATTATTTACACCTTTACTGAGACCAGCAACCCTGTTGAAAGGACTGTTGAGGATTCCGGGTAAAGTTCGACCTTATCACTTAAAAACAGGTGAGATGAAGGCTTTCCCGTCGTACAATAAATAAATAAAAAAATGGCCGTATGTATGAAAATTTGACAATGCGTGTTAAATCATATATATAAGCTCTATCTTAAATCATATGATAACATAGAATGCGAGAACAAACAATATTCGCCTTGGTTCATGTTACTACAAGGACTTCACATTAGTAGGTATAGATACAACTACCAACCGTTCAACTGGCACTTTCATAATAAATAAATTTAAAACTGATATTATTGAACCAAAAACAATGTAAAAAAAATCATATATCGGAAAATTAATATGATACAAAAATACACAAGATAATAATAGAAGTAAATGAATTCAAAGTCTTAATTAAGTCAAAAATAATAATAATAATCATCATCATCAAGCTATCGCAGTTCACTGCTGGACGTTGGTCTCTCCCAAGGTGCACCACTGAGCCCGATCTTTGGCCTTTCTCATGCACTCTCTGCCCGCCACTGTACCGAGGTCATCGCTCCATCTAGCCGGAGGACGTCCTACACGCTTGCCTGGACGTGGTCTCCACTGAAGGATTCGTTGACCCCACCGGTTGTCGGTCCCACGGCAAATATGACCAGCCCACTGCCACTTCAGCTAACTCTTTGAGCTATGTCGACCTTGGTGCTCTATCGGATAACCTAATTCCTGATTTTATCCTTCAGAAAAACGCCAAACATAGCTATTTCCATAGCACGCTGAGTGTTTTAAATTTTTGGACTAGACCTATTGTCACCACACCTCGCTCCTGCATTAACCCTGCTAATCACCTGTCACGTCTACAGTGTTATTGGCTCAGATGGTTGTCGTTAGAGCTTTTGTGCCACACACTCAGTCGGAAACTGTAGCCAGATTATTCAATACAAGGTCTGCACCAAAAGTACCCACGTTCGACTAGTGACATGACAGCTGCAATTTACTTCGCGCCCACAAATTTAAATGATATAGGTAATGTTGCTTCTACACTCAGGGCGTTTGCTGGTTGAAATAGCTTGAAACATTTTCATTTTAAATGACGACCTGTTCCAACTGGCTAGAGACCATTCTACCGAAGTCATGCGCCAGATAGCTTGCCGTGCTCTATCGATACGGGATCATTTTTTGAGCTCGCGCCCTTAGCGCCACCCAAGTCCGCGTAAAGCCCTCCCGGCTTAGAACCAGGACAGCGTATTGTCTTTTAAAAAAAAAACGATACGCGGAAGAGCAAGTGCCTTCTGGGAAAGGTCGCTCCATTATTGACGTCATCTTTACTCTGGATAATCCAAAAGGTCAAATATGGCTTTGCTCCATATTATAAATTAAGAAAAAGAAAAAAATACTACTTACTAGGAGCAAGCCAGTTGACCCTATGAAATTATACCCGAAATGCTACGGATTTTTCCTTAAACCGCAGAAAAGGTCTAGAAAATAAATTGTGGCTTGAAACGGATTTGATTACAAAGCCTATGCGGATTCAGGATGAATATATCGTGTAGGATATTTGATATAAGATGATCTAAGGGATCTTAGATCAGTTAAACAGGCGAGGCATCAAATTCAATACGCATTGTTGAATCAATTTACCGTACGGTGATACCATCGCAACGATAGTTGGATGGAAGCATTGCAATACAAAGTGTATCATGGAGGCCTCAGGCTATAAGCGTTTGATTGTCAGTAAGGCGGACTGTTTTCAACTATGCTATTGTTTGCTTCGGGTGTTTTTGACCACTCCAGCTTGCAACTCGTTTTTTTATGACAAGGCCGAAGCTGGAAGCACACTTCACCCGGAATCCTCAACAGCCTGAGCAACTAGCTATCTTACCTCTGAATGCCGGAACACAACAATTGCAGCAATTGTTGATACAAAGTCAGCCCTGAATCGAGACGGAGGTTAAAGCTTAGCTCGTTGGTGGAAGTATGAATCAATTTGGTACCATAAGGAATAATTGCGTTTTATGATTTAATTCTTAGCATTGATTGATGCATCACCTCGCCTGACATGAAGGTCTAATTTTGGCGCTATTGTCCGTATACAACTTTTCCGTATTAACACTTCTAAGTAAATAAGGACAAAAACAATCATATCTTGATAGATAATATGTTTAATAACTTTTAGCAAAGCTGATTAGCATCAGACATAACAATTCTTTTCATTATTTACATTAATATAATGTGCCATTTTTTACAAAATATTGATTGTATTGTAAGTTGTGTCAACATATTTGAGTTCGGCAAATAAATTTGGAATAAATTGGTAAATAATAATAAAGTAAACAATAGGTCGCCAATACAATCATTAGGTAATAGAGATGAACCTTATTGTGTTACTTCAAAGCAAGGTCTTCGTCATGACATCGTGGAGAAGTAGGGCAGAATAATAATTTATAACACAAACAATGACCACCAGTATCCTCCCACCAACCACCACGTGTGTTGTGTATTACATCTGTTTTTTTTATCATCAATAGATAGCGGTGAGCAGAAAAGCTTTATCTATTGAAAGCATAATGAATTGGTTTATTTAAAATCAAACAATCGTAAAAAGGTATTTTGCAAGGAACGTGGATATCTACATAACAAATACTTATGAAATATGAAACTGCTATCCATGTACATATGTAGCCTTACAATGTGGCTCAATAAATTTAATAATAACAATAATAATAAAATTTAATTCAGGTAATTTAAGAATTGTACAGAATGGTAATTTTACTAATTCTAGGAGCCATAGGTATATATAAACCTTAAACTAAAATACATTTAAAATAGGCGAGTTTAAGTAAGTAATGTATAATGATTTGCTGTACCAAATAATTAATTTTTAACCGCCTCTGTGGTCTAGTGGTCGTATAATTCAAAATTTATATATATGTAAAACTAAACTCACTCAAACAAACTCAAAGCAGACTGGTCTTAATAGTATGGTGTTCGACTCACGTAAGTTTTGAAAGTATATGTATAAAAAATGGAGAATCATATATAGAGACAACATAAATTGTATTTGTACCTACGGACGCGACATGAATATGTTTTTTTTTTATTCCAGTGTCATCACTGTAGTTGCCAGATGCTGTAACCGATACTTTGTATTCGGTTCATGATTATTTTAATTACTTCCCTGAGCGATAACAAATACATGCACAACAAGCCTACGCACCTAACCATAGTTTGCGGTACACATAGTGAGGTCTAGTATACATTTAAATAAATAAAAACCATTACGTTCAGAGATGTCTGCTTTGTTCAGAACATACTGAAATAATAATCTGCCCTATTAACAACAAACGAACACACCCGTTTTTTTTTAACTCAATTATTCAACATCATTATGCGCATTCATTCATATTTAGCAATTCGATATTTTGTTTGTTTTCATTGTAATAAATAAACTGAAATAAACTGTTCTAGTCTGTAAATAGTCAATGGTCTTCATCTCTTAGCTACTATTAACGTGTTTATCATACATCTACCGACATTAAACTGAACTGCGAACCTTCAGAATTTTATCCCCTAAAGGGGTAACAAACGGGTGATAAATTATGTTTAAAAATTTGATTTTTTGAGGAATTGAAAGTGACTGACAATCAAGACTTGAAATTTTCTATGTAGCTCATTTTTTTGTATATGTGTTCCAACGTAAACGAAGTCCTGTGCATTCACTCGCAAAGAACCTTCATCCATTCTAAACATGATAGGAAAGTAAAAGTAAAAGTTTGCCACATATATGCATGCTTTCGTCAACTCGTCTCTTTGGTTGATGGCTTGTATGATGATTGTGTAAATAAACAACATCAATAAAGTCATCCAAGGCTTCATTCATAAACGCTCCATCTCAATGCTGTTGGTGTTCGTGCGACTAATGATTGAGTCACGCTTTGCATAGTGTGAAAATCACTGAAACAAAATGTCACGCTACCGAAGGTAAAACGCTTAGTATCATTGTGACTTCCTCTTCTTTATCTTATCACAACAGACTGTAACCTTCCACTTTTTACTCGTCTGCCTCAGAAGGAAGGTTATGTCATCCGAGAGAATGTATGTATATTATATATATTTTTTTATATAATATTTCATGTGATTGCACTTGGTCACAACATTTATCAGCGCTTAAGCTGAGTTGGACTTGGCACAAAAATTTGGAATCGGTGTTAGGACACTCGTCGTTCAATTGGATAGAGCGTTTCCGACTTTAGGAAAAGATGCGGGTTCGAGTCCCGTCACGGGTTATACTTTTATATAGTTATATTTTTGTGTTATTATAACTTTAGTATGTACACTTATGTATATTTAATTGTCACACTCTGCATTAACGGCTTGATTTAATTGGAATCATTCGTCAAACTGCAAACAAAGGTTACATCAGCCATTTGATTTGATTGATATCATAATACTCATAGCAATATTTGTGCTTATTTTCTTTATGTACACGGGTTTGTACATATCACACGCACGCGGTGCTCACAGCACTCAACGAGTTAATAAACATGTATACGAAAAGAAAGTACTATAATAGCCTGTTCCTCTGGCTATTGAAGGTTCCGGGTGAAGTGCGCAAATAGTGATAATCATTATCATAGTTTGGCACTTAGATGAGAACAAACGCTTGAAATATGTATTATCTAAACGTGTATGCCACTATCAGTGGCAAAACCCTCCAGTTTTGGAGGAGATAGTGTTCAACATAATGGGCTGTTGAAATGTGATTCAGAAGCGACTTTTAGATGGAGTACTCCAAGCTGCCCCTCACCCCTACCTTCTCTCCCCTTGAACCTGCGGGACTCTGTACATCGCAACCCAATAATCAGTAAACTCATTGGTGTTTATAGTATAAAAACTTCAAATTAAAAAAATATGGTTAGAGATACATTGTCACAAAAGTACGCACGAAATTCTTTGAGTTATGCGAACTCGAAGCATTTCGAGGCTCTTTCGTTTCAGTTCTTTGTGATTTCTTTAGCATTTCTAGCTATGATTACCGTGAAGATACAGAGTTAGGTCACGACGGTTTACGTAAACCGACATAGTTTGGCTGTGCTATCTCCGAGAGAAAGCGGTCAGTACCTTCCTCAGAAGCCCTGACGCCTGATTTGGTAACTTAACACGGAAACTGCGCAAAGTAGTTAATAATTACCGAGGGTAAAGCTATCCAATTATAGAATTACCTAGAAATGAGGATGCAGAGAGGAAAGGATAGCTTATACGTTAGGTGCTTGGCCAGTAAACTGGTTTCTTATATATAAAAAATAAATCTTACTTATAAATATATCTTATCTATCTATTATCTATTTACTTATGTTACAGGAAAAAAACTCCAATCCATAGACCAACGAAATGGGCCCCGGTCGCGGGGTATCCATAGATGGACGTGGTTTGCCTCGCTTTTTGTGGCGTCAGTTGGGGGAGGCCTGTAGACAGTGGACGTAGAGCTGTAATGATTATAATTATGTTATTGATAAAACAAAAAAAGCAAAACTAGACCTCTGCTAGCCTATTACCTCACTCTGTTTCATTTTAGTTTCAACAACAATTATGGTTTTTCTTCTGAACATACAGTCGGTTTCAAAGAAAAGTCGCTATTTATTTTTCTCCGACCCCATAACAACTGGTATGGGGTCATATCAACCAGCTGGTTAGGTATTGCCTTGGAGTCATAGCGCCATACAGTTATTTAGTAGGTATATACGAGTATTTCTATGCCTATGTAGTAAGGAATAATAATGTTGAAACCAAACAAACTTACAACAATAGAAAGCTAAATTATCTTGGACAAGTGTCTTACCGTACCTATATGTACCTATTGCAACATTGGTCGTTGTATAATACAATGCAATAATGCTAATGTGACTTCCGAACGGACATGTCAATTTGTTTAGCGACGCGCGCGCAGCCGAGTGTCCTAAATAGAACATGCCTTTTAAAATAACATATATATTATATAAAAAAATGCGAGTATAACCTGCCAGATCGTGGATTCAGAGATTCTTGGTTGTTTTTACCCAGAGGGTGCCAACGGGATCTATTACTAAGAATTATTGTTTTCTCATGGCCTTCTTTTGAACCAAATTTAAAACTGGTTGACATCGATTAAACCATAAATAAAAACACTAAACGATGTGTGTTGTTTGAATAACCTTTTTTTTATATTACTTTTAATGTTATTATTTTCTTAGGGTTTTTTGCCCCAATAACTTTTTATACATCGCCACACATTGTATAGGAACATATTATAGATACTAAGAAATATATATGTAAGCATTACTACATAAGCAATCCAAGTTAAAAGGTGGGACGGAAATCGGTGCATAAATCAGCATTATTTTAAAATTGATTAATTTTCAAAGCCTTCTTTAATTTAAAAGGTTCATTACTTTTTTTTATTTTTATTTTAGTTAAGAACGAAGAGCGGCAATGTAGTTTCCAAGGAAATACTCATTGTTCTTTTGAACCTATATTTTTGGCCCCTTCAGGGTAATTACCTCTTAGAGTTCATAATTTTTGGTTTTTGTGAGTTATTAGTTTATTTTGTAGAAAGTATTGGGTTCTCAGATTTTTTATCTGTCAAAAAATACCTATTTGGTCTTAATCAACTATTTGAACTGAAAATATTAGTTACGGGAAAATAATCAAATCAACTCGTTTGCATTTGAGATGTTTTTTAATCTTTAAAATTTAAAGATAAAAACATACATTTTCAGCAAAATTAAAACCAAATCTCCAAAGAAAAGGAAACTACCCTAAGGAGCTAAAAGTTTGCACCATCTTGTATACTGACCAACTTTTGGAACTGTGATAAATGACAAATGCCAAATAAATGTATTTCAACTTTCAAGACATGATACTTGTTTGTTTCAACTCAAATAGAACATTGAGGCGTAAATTCGAGTACCTACCTATGTTACATAAAGTAAGGTGCGGAAACAGATATTAGCAAATTGGGGCGAAATCGAACGTATCTTAAAAACCAGCTACATAAGCCCGAGAGAGGGAAACTTTTTACTAAGACAAGGTCATCGGATACATTACTTATAAAAAATCATACTAGATAATAATGTAGGTAATCTAGTTTCCATATTACAAGCTTAGTTAGTGCTAGATGGTGCTGTGTAATATGTCCAGTTATATTTATTACTAGCTGCACCCGTGCAGTATAATATAAATAAATAATTATTACGGGGCATTAATTTCACACAGCACCATCTAGTCTCAAAGGAAACAAAGCTTGTAATATACGAACAAGATTACAGATATAATACTCACACACTTTTTTTTTAATATACATACTTCTCATACAAAACAACACCCAAACACATATAACGTGCACACGTAGGGCGGCAAAAAATACGCTTTCCAAACAAAAATAGAGCGTTTCTGCCTGCCCCTCAGAAATTCAGCAGGTTTCTACCTTACACCGATCTCACTTTCAAAGTGTGGTGATTATGCAAATCCCCCCATTGAACTCACTGAGAGATGGGTAGCAACATACATTTAAGTACTATAGTAGCACTGCGATCACCAACTCACTTGTCAAGCGTGGCGCATGTCCAGCAGTGGTCCTTCATTGATCTATGATGATTTATGCAAATTGCCTAGAGCGATACCCGAAAAAAATGTTTCATTATGTTCAAACTCAGATTATCCCAAGTATACCTCCCTACATTCCCACTTAATCTCATGAATTCGTTCATTCCTACGAAATACGTAAACATAGGTTGCAGCGTCCTATATTTGCAAAGAATCATAAGAATACTCCAAAAAAAGTAACCTTACTACAATGTTAGTAATTACGGACTTCAGACCTCAGGATTATTGATAGGACCGTAATACTAAAACTTATATTAGACTAGTCCCGACGAAAATTAACAAAAAAATAACCAACGCTGTCCCACTGCAGGGCAAAAAGGTCGTTTCCGAGCCTGCCTCGACTTAGTTGTCCTTTTGAAGGAGTGCCTGATTTGCCTGAAACAATTATCAAAGAAAATTTATGGATATACAATATTCTTGTATTGTATTTTTTATATATTAGGTCCTTACATATGAAATTGGCGTTTTGTATGGGAGGAACATAAAGGCAATTTTTTCATATTAAAATATATTTTATTAATCAAAGTATGTACCATTGCTATCTATACACTTTTGCCATCTTATAGGTAGTTCATTGATCCCTTTACTAAAAAAACCATTCGGACGGGAATCAATGAAATCTTTGAAAGCGGTTTGGACTGCCTCATCGGAATTGATTTTTTTTCCTTGCAAGTTATCCAAATTTCGAAAAAAATGGTAATCTGTTGGAGCAAGGTCCGGAGAGTACGGTGGATGTCTTAGACATTCCAATTGAAGCTCCTCTAATTTGGTAGTCGTCTGTTGGGCCGTGTGTGGTCTAGCGTTGTCTTGAAGCAGCAATGGCGTAGAGCGATTGAAAAGTCTCGGTTGTTTAACAGCGAGCTTTTCCATCATGGTTTGCAGTTGCTGACAATAGACATCAGCCGTAATCGTCTGACCAGATTTAAGAAAGCTATAGTGTACGACACCGGCACTAGTCCACCAATCGCTTACAAGCAACTTTTTTTGAGTCAATTTTCGCTTGGGGCAAGATTTTGCTGGTTCACCAGGGTTCAGCCATTGCGATGAGCGTTTACGATTATTGTACAGGATCCACTTTTCATCACATGTAATGATCCGATTTAAAATTCCTTCATTATTGTGCCGGTTGAGTAATGTAACGCAGCAGTCGACGCGCGTTTGTCGGTTTGCTTCACTCAATTCATGAGGTACCCACCTTTCAAGCTTTTTCACCTTCCCAATTTGCTTCAAGTGGATTAAAACGGTTTTGTCACTAACACCGCAGCCTGCAGCTAACTGTGATGTGGTTTGCGATGGATCTGCTTCCACAATAGCCTTCAATTCATCATTATCGACCTTGGTCTCCCGCCGTCCACGGGGCTTGTTCTGCAGGTCGAAATTTCCAGAACGAAAGCGTTGAAACCAAAAACGCACCGTGTTTTCTTTTGCGACACCACCACCATACACATCATTAATCCTTCGAGCCGTTTCTGCAGCACTGGTGCCACGGTGGAACTCGTACTCGTAAATAATGCGATATTTTAAGTTTTCCATTTTGTGAAATGAGTGACGCAGAAAAAAAAAGCAAAAGAGAAAAAAACAAATGAATTACGGTTTTCGAAACACAAATGCATGAGTAAATAGCTGTTTAAATTTGAATTTGGAATTCCTAACCAAAGAGGAGATATTTAAGATCAAAGTGGCCAGTACGACAAAACGCCAATTTCATATGTAAGGACCTAATATTTACATTTTTTGTAGGATCCGACTTGAATCCGACAGACATCTTGCATTTTTTTGCTTTAAATTAAATAGGTGGATTCAATTTCAAAGCACTTGTTAATGTTGTTCTCACAGAAATTATAATGTTGATTGTTAAATTCTGAATGTATGTGAATATTCAGAGGATAAACCCGGATTTTAAATTGATATTATAAACTTGTTTAGCTGTCCACCTACCTGCGGAAAATGTTTGCTTATAATCGCGCCTGGCAGCGTGTTGTGTTTTGTGTTTAATTCCTAGTAGTAGCTTAAATTACTTCAGGCAACAAAAACGCTAGCTTTTGCTAGTGCTAGGACAAGCAAAGGCCCGCCTGGCTAGCAACATTTTCTTGCCACAATCCAGCTAAAAGCAGTTCGTCGTGTTTCGTTGGTGTGCGAGAGAGCCAGCGTAATCACGCATATTAACCGCCTCTGTGGTCTAGTGGTTCAACCCACCGATTTTAGATCCAAAGGTCCCGGGTTCGATCCCCAGGGGAGCAATATTGTGCATGGTTCGGTTGGTGGTAGGACTTTGTTTAAGTCCGCCTGGCTAGCTACCACCATCTTACCTTATTCTGTCGCCAAAATAACAATTCTTAAAAAAATGTTGTGTTCCGGCATATAGAGGTAAGAGGTAAGGCCAGTTCCTCAGTTTGTTGAAAATTCCGGGTGAAGTGCGCCTCCACCTTCGGCCTTATCTCAACTTGTAACCAGGTGAGATGAAGGCCAAGTGCTTCCCCGTCGTACAATAAAGTTCCCGCTTTTTTTGTTCAAGCTTTGATGTTAAAAGCTTACTCATTACATATCTACATAAAAAAAACTTTTGATCGCGCTTGTCATCTTTTGTGTTTAATGAGGTTATGTTTTCAATTTACTAATGAGTTCCTACTTATGTTCTCCGAATTATCTTTAAAATTAAATTCGAGGCAAAAACAATTTGTTTGCTTATCTTTGCTAAACAAATCGCTAAGCAAATGGCTCGTGTCACCGCTCTACGATTGCGTCATAATACTTTCGTCGCGTGAGAACCTTCGCTGAACTGTACATCACTTTCGTTCAACGGAACCTGACCGTAATGCTCTATACTGTCTATTCTTGGATTAGCCTTCCTTATGGTGGAGGCTCAGGGTTAGATACGCTGATACGCATGAGACAGTTCTTGATAAATTTAGCTTCAAACACATCGTGGATACAAAAAAGTGAAAATCGACAATCTATACCTACATCTAACTAATATCAACCATGCTTTGAATTAGAATGTTCAAATATTCCATATCGGTTCCCTAACTGAGCGAACTTTGCTCGTTATGAGTCAGTTAGGAAACTAAAATGGAAAATCGATTATAAGCATTCATCAGTTAGATGCAGCTTGTCAGTGTACATATGGGGGCACTGAGGACCGGGATACAGAATCTCTTGTCCGGAACTCAGGGCACCAAAATTAGAATTATTTAATTACCTTGCTATAATTATTTTATGTATCCAAGTGTTTTAAGAACAGAAAAATATTGTCTCCACAACATTTTTTTTTCAATCATCAATTTCACCTTGCACCTTTCACCTTGAATGCAGATTGTTTTGGAGTTTTAATTTACGAAAACCCATAATTACGAAATAATGTTTTAGAATGTTCGAAACTTAGAACGGTATGTATATGTGTAATTTAAACACTTAGTAAGTTTCTACCTACTTGAACTATGGAGTTTTGTGCTACTTACTTTGGTACCTATAATTGTAACAATGTAAGTACCAACCTATGAAATATAATAAGAAAACTAAAAAATTCACTAAGAATAAGTGGGTAGGTAGACAGTACCTTCACCAACACCAATCAAAACGATAAATATAGATATATAAACCTACCGGTGATTGGGCTCACATGGACCCAATGCTGATTGGAGCGTGGCAGATGGAGTTTCGATGTCAAGAGCAGAACTACTGAATGAAAAAAAAAATGGTTGAAAATTGGTCAACCTACTAAGTTTCCAAAAAATTTCAAAATCATGAAATAAAAAATGTACGATAGGCCTTCATCTCACCTGGTTTCAAGTTATAATAAGGCCGAAGGTGGACGCAAACTTCACCCTCAACATCATGAAACTACCCTCATTTTCGCGATCTAAGGTTTTAAGGTGTAAGTAGGTACATTGATTTCTCGGTACTACTACGTAATCGCTTAGATTTTCAAAGATACGGTAAGTTGGTTTTACTGCTATTGCGTTAAATGCCTTTGTCTGTGAATATTGTGTCGCTTCCTACTAAGCCTATGGAAAGCTAAATGGATGGAATTCTTCTAATTGTTAAGTAACAGTCGTTTTACCCAAATACATTAAATACGTTGCTACAATGGGAGTATTATATACACATAATGGGCTTTCCCAGAGAATTATTTATAGTTATGTGAGATCGTAACAAAATATAACTCTTCTTAAAACCTACAAAGCTATTTGCTCTACATTCCATTATGAACATACTCAATTACATAAAAACTTCGTAAAATTTTGGTGAGACATACGCTGTTTTTATGATTCATATCGAATATAAAAAATAGTCATATTTTGTAGGTTAAAAAATGGTGATTTGCTTTAATTTTAGATCGGTATTATTTATCGATTTTATTCTAGAATACTTACGTTTCACGAGCCAACGAATTACTAGATAACTAAAATACCTAGAATAAGATACCCAAGCGCATGGGAACTAACTGGTGTCTGCAAGTCTTTACAGTTATAATAGCGACATTAGGGTCATACAGATAGCCAAGAATTTCAATGAGACTATGTGAGTACATAGCCCTACTAGTGTGAGTCGCCACAAAATGCACTCCTCGCCTTAAAAGGGCATGCATCTAATGAGTTTTTGTCCACTTATTATAACTTCATAATCACTTCGGTAATTTAGGCCTAGGAACGATCTTCTGTTTTCTTTCAACGAAGCGTATGTACCCGGACCTGTTGAGTCCGTATTGAAGAACTATGCTCAAGCAAGCGTGACGCGCTATCGCAAGGCATCTTTTATGATTTAAATAGTCATTGTTAATGCTTGAGTTTTTTGTAGTAAATAATTCTGCTTCAGTCAGTGCATTTTGATGGTAAAGTCATTGTGATCCAACCAGCATACCAAGGATATGAAAATCAAGGATTAACTTGATCGTGATTTTTCACCCATTAAAACCATTAGAGCAGTGTGACCAAGTGATGTACTTATATTCTGTGGTATGGGAAAACGTTTATCCCGATCTGGAACTTATGGGTTTTATTCCTGTCATTCGCCAATGGACTTTTCGGTTTTTTGGAAATTTATGTGCGCATATGACACATGCACATGCTACGACGGTAAAGGTCATATCGAGGAAACCGGCATGACCAAAAATCCCAAGGCATGGGTCTCTTTTTGTTTTAAACCGCGTCGTGATATACGAACCGGAATATGTATCTTTTTACAAATCTCCAATACTCATCTCACTAGACTACATTTCAAATCGGTGTCTGTATTGAGAATGATTGCGTTAGTTACACTAAAGTGCAAAGAACATCAATTTCAACGACACCTACTAACCCAGATAGTGGTATTGCAATGAGAGTAAACGGGATCATTAGAAGCATCATGTGCTGTGTGATATAATAAGCGATATAATGTAATATTTATTTATTTGTTTACTTCGGAAAACCAACAGCTTATAAGAAATCCTTAAAAAATGTATATAGAGACAGTCAGCCAATTATAGGTTTTCACAAATAACACCTATCTAGGTAAAGATAAAAATGTGAACACAACTTCTTAGTGTCATATGTAATGGCTATCAATAATTGTCATGGTCAGTGGTCTTCAAGTCTTCAGCTTAGAATAGACGCCATATTTATAACTTAAAACGTATTTTTCTTCATCACAAGAATTGATCCCTCTCTCCAACTAACGTACTAAAATAATGTGTAGGTCGTGAACAGCAGGCACAAAAGCTGACATAGAACAATTGTTCTACATAACATACTTATTTGACTTGCTTAGGAATGCATTTCATTTGTCATATTTTTGAAATTGTATATTTATTACAACGTCATATACTTTGTTTACAATTTGTTCCACTAACGTTACCCATATACATTTTACGCGGAATCCTCAACTAACTGAGGAATTGAGGAATCTTACTTCTTTAAATGCCGGAACACAACAATTTTGGAATTGTTGTTATGGCGACAGAATTAGGTAAGATGGTGGTGGCTAGCTACCGGCGGAATTAAACAAAGTCCTACCACCAACCAAGCCAAGCACAATATTGCAAATAAGGGATCGAACCCGGGACCTCTGAATCTGAAATCGGTGGGTTGAACCACTAGACTAGAAGCGTTTGGAAGCACATCAATTAGTTCCATCAATAATTTGTTCAGAATGCGCCAGGTGGTAATAAATAGTTTTTCCTTTTGCCAATCTAATGGCAAACAGGAATGTAATCGGAATGCAAATGATAAACGACGAGGTGTTTTGCTCAATGCGGACTCGTGCCCTAGAACCCAGGTCTCACGTGGGCGGAACCCACGGCCGCAACCGGTCACCCACGGAATTACATTGCCTGAGATTATTAATCAGCAAATAGCATGAGTAATTGAATCGAGTACTCAATCATCATCATTAAACCCGGGCACCGGGCATTCTACTAAAACAATCGCTTCACTATGACAATGGTATCGTCGCGGATTGGCCACTAGAATACCAATTGTTATAGTGGAGCGATGAGTTTAGTAGAATCGGGGCCCTGGTTTTACTAAATCAATCGCTCGAAGCGATGAAGTGATTAGATTCGTACAAACGGGGTCCCGTACATAGGCTTAAAGAATCATAATGATTCTGAATCCTACTTAGCTACTGCTAATCATAGGCCTCCACAAAACGCAACCACCGCCACTAAAGGCAAGAACCGCATCTATCTATATATATGTTATCGGTACATCGAGTTACAGGTTTTTTTATTGGGTACATTAGGTTGAATACAGATGAATGGTGGTTCCAAATAAATGTGGTCAAATAAATGTTGCTGTAAAAACCCATAGAATAATTTTCAAGGCTTGAATGAAAATATGTTTAATATATGTTTCTATATTCTTTTAATAAACTATGACTTAAAATTAACTTGGTTTCGACTCTACTCAGCAATAAAAACAATTTGACGTGTTGTCTAAATTGAACTTTTTGATCAGCTGCGTGTAATTCGTTTCCCCATTTGCAATCAGTTAAAAACATTACACCATTTAATTTTAGTAGGTAGGTAAAACATCGATATAATTTCCGGGCATTTTTTTGTTTTAACAGTTAAAAGTTTGAAAATATATTGCCTGATCAATAATAAAGAAACATAACATTCTACCAATGTTTTTTTGGGACATTTATCGTCAGACGAATATACCAGTAGTTACCGTAGTTGCTTGCAAAATGTACTAGTCTAACCAAATTTCAACGCATCATACATCATACACTATTATGTATAACTCCAGTGCAGCATAAGTCATGCTCTATTGCGGTTTGCAGCAAGTAAGGGTTTGTTATAGACAAGACACAGCGGGAGACAAAATTCCCGAATTCTCGAAGGTGGATAAAAACAGAGGACAAGAATTTTATCCCCGCCCCGTGCTGAGGGGGCTCGTTATGTTTCCATATTGTATAAAAAATATACAGTTATTGCTATAGTAAAGATCTCAGTGAATTGGGAAAGTCAATCTTAAGTACACGGTCTCATTGTAAACCGCCCCCATAATCACAGTCACGTGGATAAATATCGTGCAACCCACACATTCATATACGTACCTATATAAGTACGTATATACGTACCCATACCTGTAAGGATATGCGAATACCTTTGTACACTTTATAGGTACTGTATCTCCCTATAAGACAAAGTGATATCATTATCTTGGACAAACATGTCACAATATATTAAAATATTCTATACATTGATAACTTAATTGTGATTTGATGTCCATGCATGCGTCAACTTGGACACAAAAACTGTGAGCAAAAAATCTTGAACGCGGAATTGAACGCGGTATGATTGTGTTTCATCCGTCACATTTTTTGCAGACTTCAAATTAAAATTAGCATACTATTTATTCAAGCCCTGAGAATAGCGCTGAAACTGTGAGATCTCCATTAAAGTTGCTGCTCAGCTTTAGGTACGCGTTTTAAGTTTTTTCTTTTATTGGACGTCAGGGAAGTTGTCGTACACATTTGTGCTCCAAACCGAGCACAAATGTGTAACCTCTAGGGGTCGAACCCGGACTTTTAGGTTTGATATCGGTGAGTGAACCACTAGACTATGGTCAAAAAATTTGACCTCTATGGAGGTCAAATTTTTTTTTGCTAATGGTAAATTCAAAATACATTTATAATCAAAAAACGTGAAATTTGCCACTACATACTACATGTAGTAACAATAGAAAGTATTTTAGATATTAAATGCTTAGATTTTCTGTACTGGTTCTCTAACTGAGAAAACATTGCTTTTAAAGGTTCAGTCGGGAACCAAATCAAAGCTTGAATTACATAAATATTATTGTCATTGGTAACATGTAGCCTGTAGTGGCGAATTACACGGTTTTGAATCTTTTTGAAAATGTGTGAAGCTACAATTTATCAAAAACCGTCTCGTGCGTACTTAGTTCTGAAGTTCCACTATAGAGATCTTTTCCACACAAGCGCCGGCGTCAAATTACTTTTGCGTATAACTCTGTTTTCAAATCGTGCAATAATTTACGAAAACCGGCTTTTAGTCCAATTCTATTTATGGTAATTGTCCGTAGATGGCTTGGTGAGTCACGATAACGTCATATCTGACTAAGGTGCACCGTTTGACCAGCAGGTAAACGCCTTAGAGGAAGTCAAGTCATGATACTCGCAATTTCGCATTTGGTATGGTGTCCTACATAAATTTGCACTTATTTCCTCGATACATTGAATTAAAAAAAATATGAGGAACAAGTTATTTTAAGTTAGGTATGAAGATCATTAAGTTCAATCAACTTATAATAATTAACGTCAGCCCGTACCCGTCCACTATCGGTCATAAGCCTCTTCCAGTTAAGAAATAGCTTCTGAGCGATAAGACAGTCAATTGTGCTTTTTTAAGTTATACGGTTTTATTTTACAAGGCTTAGAATAAAGTATTTTCATTTCATGTCTCTTCTAGACTTGAGTTCTTTGCCTTCCACGCTTTTAAATGATAAAATAAATTACAACAAATGCACCTCGCTATACGAGACACGTCAGTGAAAGGGGTATGTATTAGTCTGCCGCACACCTGAAAAATCTGTATTTTAAAAAGCTATATTTCAACCGCCTCTGTTGTCGAGTGGATAGCCCCCGGTGTCAAATCCAGAAGTCCCCGGCTCTATACCCAGAGAACAATATTGTGCATGATTTGGTCGGTGGTAGAACTTTATTTAAGTCCGCCTGGCTAGCTACCACCATCTTATCTATGTCTGTGACCATAACAACAATAAAATTATGAATTGTTGTCTGTTGTTGTTCTCAGACTGTTGAGAATTCCGGTTGAAGTGCGCTTCCACCTCCGACCTTATCATAACTTGAAACCAGATGAGATGAAAACCAAGCGCTTCCCCTTCGTACAATAAAAAGTTATCTAAGGGATTGTAATGAACCATAGTAAATATTTTAGCAGCATAGTTTATTGAGGAGCTGGAGCTGGAATAGCTTGAGCAACGACCGGTACAGGTAAATGCGCGCCTTCCACACGCGTCCCATCGAGTCCGGCGGAGTACTTCGTGACGTAGGTCTTGCCATCGTCTCCGATGTAGCTGGTCTCGCCATCCACGACCAGGACGTGAGCGGTTCCGTCGAGGGTGGGGATCAGTCGGCCTCGCTCGGAGACCACGATGCCTTCGGCTGTGACGTAGCGGAGAGAGTACTGCCCAAACTCGTCGTGGATTTCCTCGTGTTGAAGCGCTGGTAGTGCCCGTCTTGCTGCGGTCGCAGGGTCAACGTTGGGAGCAGCGGCGGCCACAGCGATCAAACAGACAACAACGAACTGAAAATATTTTAGTAACATGTTATACGGACACAAATCTCTGCGCTGGTGGTCTCTGTCTTGTGATAAGAACCCCCAACTCAAACATCATATTTAGGATAGCTGTGAGCTATATCCTAGTGGGTATAGCTCATATCCGTTGCCCGGGGTAGAGGACAACGGAATCACTGGCTTTTGGTAACCGCTAGTTATGGCTGGATGTGAAATGATCACAACCTGTAAAGATCCATCTGACTAGCGACCATCCTCTTGCCGAAGTCCTACGCCAAACAGTTCGCCATGTTCGAGAGCCAATGTCTTCTGGGAAAGCTCGCTCCGTTGTAGACCTCATCCATGCTTTTGCTCTTGACCTAGGCTTATTCTTGGATAAGGCTAGGTCAAGAGCTAACCCTTCATCTTATAAAAATAGTAAAAAGCGACTGTATAAGAATGTTCACCGTTTATGGGCTGTTGACAATACACAGAAATAATTTAACGGTATTTTATATTAATGTTGCAATACATATATATGCTCACGCCTGTTTCTCAGTGGGGTAGGCAAAGACAGATTTCCACTTACTACGCTCATTGCGCACCTCTTTTGCCTCATAAACATTATATTTTAAAAAAACTTACCAACTTCATTTTGATAAAAAAATACGTTGTGTCTTGTTGATGGTATACTAAAACACTGATAGAGAATGCATGGTGGCTAACTTTTTATATGAAAAAAACTTGGAATAATTTAGAAATAGGTCATTACTGATAATTGTTATTTGATTACAAAAGTAGTTCAAAAAGTTGATTTGGCAAGGCAGCCTGCGAAATGCTAAAGTACCTAATACTAAAGTATCATCTTGTGCATTCCACTCATTATTACCAAAACCATTAGTTGTTCTTTTAGAACGTTGGGTAAGAAACCAGGATGTTTTTGCATTCCTACAAAAAAATTTAGAAAAAAAAAGTAGGTACTCATGGTAATAAAATTAGTATGTACAGACGTTCATAATTAGAAGAATTTCGAGTACCTATCTTATTAGTACATGGGTTATTTCGATTACCGACTCGTGTAATTGTCTAGTTATTCTTCGTCTTTTTGTTGCAAATTATATCATAGTTTACCTAAAATTAACACGAGACATAGTCCTTGCAAATAAGTCTCACATGTGTTTTAATAGGTACATATAAATAAAATTATAAGAGTTGTCAACAATGTTCCTATCAATGGTTTAAATATTTTTGATTGAGGCGACACGTGACCCAAGGGCTGGCTCTTATTTAGGCCAGCGAATTAGCATAGCTATTCAGCGTGGTAATGCAGACAGTGTCTTGGGCACGCTTCCGTTTGGTACTGGTCTGGAACAGTTGAGATTTGTAACGGTCCTTAGGTAATCTGACTGATTCCTTTGTACATAGTTAGTTTAATTGTACTTTTTATTGAATAAATGAATGTTTATTTTAAATATTAGTTTAGTACTGAAACGAATAAAACAAACGCGTGACTCATTTCCTAAAAATGAGTTATTCTCTTGTTTATTTTTTTTAGCTTTTTCGTCCCACTGCTGGGCCTCGAAGTCATCACTCTCCGAAGGATTGGCTGGAGGAATAAAGGTGATGCCTTCCCATCAGGAGGATCATCCGGTCAACGTTTCCTCGGCCGACCCTGACGCCTCATTACTACCCATTTCTCTGGATGCATGCTACTTATATTACCAGCCCATAGTTCCACTGGAGCCTGGAACTAGAAACACAGAACAAACATTTATTTTTATTTTTTTTGGCCTGAGGGGAATTGAACCCACAACCAACAGCGCAGGAAGCAGAACTACTACCGGCTTACAGGCTTGTTAAGCAAGGTTATGCAAGGTTCCTGGTCGAATGACCATCGGCCGACCTTGACTTTAACATGCAATTTTTTACCAAATCTATTGAGGCTTTCCTCAATAGATTTGGTATTAATAAGATTTAAAAATTGATGTGATTCTGTATCACCAGTATCACGGAAGAGGGATATTTGGATTATATGAATCATGTTTAGGGCTTTTTGTTCTACTCACGGTCTAATGTGCTATGCATAATGTTTCCGCGTAGGTCTTTAGTTACCTGCCCACGTAGATCCCGAGGCTGTGGCGGTACTATCATAGGTCGTATTCAATATACTTAATTGGTATTCGACAGGTATCGGCTAAATAAGGTCTAGTTGTCACTTCTAGCATCATTCTCAATCATGTCCTTGTGTGAAACAAAACTTTATGACTAAACCTTTTACGATTTTAATTGACATGAATATTTACTCAGACATTTATTTACGAACCCATTCAAGTAGGCATGATTGGGCTTTAGGTATCCTGTAGGTAGTATGAATAAATGAATTAATGGCTGAATGAGCACTTTATTCTACATAGAATAATACAATCTTACCTAACTTTGTCGCCATAACAACAATTCAAAATAGTTGTGCTCCAGCATTTAGAGGTAAGATAGCCAGTTCCTCAGTCTGTTCATTATTCCGGGTGAAGTGCGCTTCCACCTTTGGCCTTATCATAATTTGAATCCATGTTAGATAAAATCCAAGAGCTTTCCCGCCGCACAATAAAAAAAAACGGTGACAGTATAATATTACAATAGGCGGCCTTATCACCACAGGAGATTTCTTCCAGGCAACTTGGAAGGAGTTCGTTACTAAGTTTTAGTCTATGTAAATGAAATAAGTTTTAAGATAGATAAGTATAGTAAGCATGTTGACAAGTTTAACCCTCACTCGGTCCTTATTATTGACTTTCCGTACATTTTCCATATTAATAGAAGGCCTATGAGTCTATTGCTTCATCTCGGCCTTCAGGGCTCAGTTAACATCTATTGTTCGGCAAATTACTGATTCCGTCCCTAATCCGTGGCAGAGGCGAGCCATTGTCTCTACTGCCCGATTTTACGCATATGCACATGTGAAGACCACATGACTAAAGAAACACTTATTCACTTGTGTAACTGATACGAATTAAAGTAAACAGCTTATGTCGTGGTAATGAGTGGAGGCACCACGTCCGGCAAAACCAACCTTTAGGTGCTATGAGTGTACAGTCTTATAATTCTGTGTCGCTCTACATTATCGAGGGTCACATGTGTATGCTAGGGTTGCGCTGAAGGTTGTGGGTTCGATCCCGATATGGGACAAACATTTGTGTGATGAAAATATATATTTTTTGTTTTTCAAGTGATTGCACTTAGTCACAACATTTACAAATGTTTTAATGACACAGATAACAACCCACGAAGGGACTCGAACCCGCTAAATTGGATTATAAATTAAACTTTTAAATATAAATTACCCATAAAAATGTCTTGTAATCTTCAGTTTTCGGCTATTTTTCGTTTGGCTCTCTGTATAGTTGTATGGTCCGGAAAAATTAATGAACGGGCTTTATATTAATTTCTTCGTCTGTCATATTACCCCCACGGTTTTTAGTCTAGTCCTTGACTACAGTACCTAGCAGAAACACCTACTAATCAAGAGTTCTTCACAAACAATCCTCTCCCACGCTCCTAGCGATTTACGAGTCTAATTCTATACAATATAATCAGTATCTACTTATTCACGAGACCTTGCAACAAAGCTAGTATTATAAATAAGTACAACTTTAAACCCTTCCTTTGTGAGCTTCTCATATTATTGTATCGCAATATAAATAACACAATATAAATATAATCCATTTGGAAAGAAAAAATATTATTGCTATACTACGAGTATAAGTTCACATTCTATGTGATATAATTTCAATAAAAAAATAATTGTAGGCTACTAAATCCACCAACGAATACGCCTACAATAAGCTGTTATTATTTATTGCCTTAGTTACAAAATATTAAGCTATTTGCATTGAGTTCCGCATTTGTATTTGCCCAAATTTCTTACGATTAATTAAAATGTATGCAAGCCAAGGTTGCGTTTTATGACTTAACAAATGAAAGGGAAAGTGGTTTAAGAAGTCAAGCAAATTACTGCTTATTATTTTTCCTCAAATTTGTAAGACACAAAAATGTAATGAAGAATGCAAAGATTCTCGCAAATTGAAATGCACGAGATGAGTTTATAACAGAAATCTACTTTTTCTTGCCATCTTTCGAAGGTTACGAATCGAATCTTCTGAAAACTTAAATTATCTATGCGCGGAAAGTATCATCATCATTGTTCTGCATCTTGTATTGCAGTATTTGATATTTGTTTACATAAGCCTTTTTTCCTTTTTTTTACTGTACGACGAGGAAGCCTTCATCTCAACTAATTTTTAAGTTATGATAAGGCCGCAGATGGAATCGCATTTCAAACTTAATTATCAACACATTGAGGATCTGGCTATCTTACCTCTAAATGCCGGAACACAACAATTTTGTATTGTTCTTATGGTAACATAAGACTTAGTAAGATGGTGGTAGCTAGCGGGGCGGACTTAAACAAAGTCCTACCACCAACCTCTACCATCAACCCTCGCTATATTTTATGTATCACGAGCAGATTGGAGGAAACCACGAAATTGATGTATGTAAATTTAAAGTTTTGATATTACAGAAAGGCACATACAGGACATATTTATAATTTGTAAACAGTTAATTCTAGCCCCAATCTAACAATAGCTGGTTATATGGGACTAGATTAGGGATCTATCTTAAATACTTGTTTTTTGTCAATACGAACTGGTGTGTATACCTTCTATATATTATATTAGGTTAGTCGGGAACTAAGATCTCCTGTCGGTTTTTAAATATTAAGCCACGGAGATTATTTCTCAAAAATAAAATTATTATTTTTATATATGTGTATGTTATAAGTATTACGATGTGTGCTTTAATTAAAACTAACTCCATTTTTTTTCTCAATCTTTCTTTATTCACGTTATTTATACCCCTCCAGTATGGGCTGGAGCCCTTGGTCAACTTTTACGATATACATGGGTACATCGTAAAAATTTACCAAGGGGGTTAAAAAAAAACACAGCTTTCTTCTGTGTATAAACTAAACATTAACTGTGAACACCCAATTTGGGCATACTCACCACGCTAACGACAGCCAAGCGTGGTGAGTATGCCCAAACCTCAGTTTTGAAGAAAGTTGTGGACAATAATGTGCTGTTGTGATGTGGGACGTGCGCAAGCAAACCCCTTGCATGACATCCCTAAAGTAATTCTTGGATCTTATCGACAACATAGGCTTCGCAACCCTATTGTGTGATAAAAAAAAATGAATAAGTAGAAAAATGTTTCAACTTAATTGTCCTGCAAGACCTCATGATCTTGACGATCCTTTTCAACCCTTTATCTTGCAAACCACATAATAATAAAAATTAAACACCTGAAAAAACAAGACTTCAATCTTATTTCTCCCGCTGCAACCCTTATGTCAATACAGGAGTAGTTTCAGCAAATAAATTAACATACAGTGAATTGTGAAGTCAACTTCCATTATATCCTACAAGTCATACCAAGCGCCACCTATTACCGTGGTTTAAAGTAAAGTTAAAAAGTAAAACAGCTTTATTCGAAATGTTCCGTCGATACTCAAATGTCACTCAAAAGACCTATCCTCTTGTTTCACCTACACCCCTTTTTCTCAATAGCTAATAACTTTTGATATGATTCGAAAAACGGGTATTTATCGCGTATTTTACCTATGTTTACCCCGCCGGACGTTTCGGTATAATGGGTTCGAAATGCGAGTTTAATAAAGACTATAACTAATAACTCGTTTATAAAACAATGATACTAACCGATTCAAAATTGTTTAATCGATCGGATAAATCATTCAAAAGATTTGTGCGAAACACTGTAGTTCTTTCCACCCAATATCTCAATAACCACTCTAGTTTTCGAAAATCCCCCGCGACAGTCAATTTTAATTAATGTTACTTTATGATTTAAATTTCATAAAAATCGGATATCCCGTCCGAGAGTTATGCCGTCACAAACATTGCCACCTACATACAAACATACACTACAATGACAGATTTTGCAACTTAACTAGGAGATCTCGTTCGCTTGGCTTACAATCAATTATTGTGATACAACATAACACCCTAATATATCACAACAGCGCAGTAGGCAGATCTTTTAGTTTTTGATTGTACGACGAGGAAGCGCTTGGCCTTCATCTTACCTGGTAACAAGTTGAGATAAGGCCGAAGATGAAGGCGATCTACCTACTGAGCTGTAAGACCAATTGTAATCATCCCTAAGTCAGCCTTTTGTTTGGTACAGGTATGTGCCTGCAGCGCATTGGCTGCGTTGGACAGCTACAGTGGCCAGCAGGACTCTGACCAGTTCCACATTCAGACGGACGGTGACGAAGACCGCTATTTTATCTACCAGACACACAACGGCCAGTATCGGAAAGAGAGAAGACTCAAAGATGGTTCTGTTGTTGGTAAGCCTTGCTAATCTACACTACTTACTTACTCGTACATACCAAAGAATAACATGCCTTAGGTTCTCAAATGGCACACTTTGTAAGTTCATTGTGATGTGGCAAGGAGATAGGGCCTCGGAGACGTTGAGTTGAAGAAATTTTTTGGAGTAAGTGTGAGTCGCTGGCTTTTGCTAGCGGTTTCGACTGAATGATGACAACTCTGATGGTAGAATCTTTAAAGGTCCACGTGGCTAGCGACCACCATTTTTTTTTTACTGTACGGCGAAGCGCTTGGCCTTCACCTCACCTGGATATTGGCCTTCGCCTCACCTTGATACAAGGATAAGGCTGAAGTTGGACGCTCCTCTACCTTTGGCCTGTTTTGAGGACAGCAGTCTGAGGAACTGGCAATCTTACCTCTAAATGCCGCAACATAACAATTTAGAATTATTATTATGATGACAGACTAAAGTAAGATGGTGATGGCTGGCTAGGCGGACTTAAATAAAGTCCTACCACCAAACCAAGCACAATATTGTACGCCCCTGGGGATCGAACAAGGGACCTCGGGATTTGATAGTATTTTTACACCGAACATTAAAATCCTTGTAGAACTATAGTTCAAAATCGCAATTGAACACCACATGGGCTTCAGAAGTCCGCGTATATATATAATACTCTGTTATATTGTTTTTCATTCCAGGGACATCAGGCTGGGTGGGGGCTGATGGATATTTAAGACTCCAAGACTACATAGCAGATAGCCAAGGCTATAGGATTTATAAATCCAAGACCGTTTACGTCGGGGAAAACCGGCCTATCGGAGTACGTATGGAACATTTCATAGTAGGTATACGTAATGTTTAAGTAATAGACTAACGTAATGTTTCGTTTCAGGAATCATTAAATATTGCAAAAACTGCACCGACAGATTCTGGGTATGGCGTAACGCCAGCGCCGACGCCCGCGGTACAGCGCACACGCGCCCCTCAGAGGAGGGTGCTCTCCACCACACTTACACCTCCACATTCTTCTTCACAGTCCTACCCCGCGGAAGTCACTGTGACTCCTCCACCTGCCTATTACCCGACTTCAACACCGCAGGTGTTCGTTTCACCGAATTCGATCGACTCCTCAACTAAATTCGACCTCAGACCAACCGTCCAACCGATCACAGCCAGTGAGGCTTCCACGACAGCCAGCCCCTACGACTACGATTCCTCAAACACTAACACGATCGACGATGGCTACTACGCCAGTGACAGCATCAGGCAGGAGGTGTTTAATCCTAACTCACACAGACAAGCAGATGATTGGAAACGAAGACAGAAGCCTGGTGCCACAATTGGCGATGGATACACTCGACAATTCCCATCATATGACGGAGTCGCATTTAGGAGAAACGGCTTCCGGTACTATCTTCCAAAACAGTACCACGAAGAAGAATCCGGAAACACGAACGAAAGGACAGGTAGTTTCGGTTACGTGGACCCGTTTGGTATTCGTCGAGTGGTTTACTATAATGCAGCACCAGGTGAAGGCTTTCAAATCCGCAAAAACAATAGATATGTAGGCCACGACGCCACGCCGTACGACCCGAGACCAATAAACTGACGATCAATGTTTCTCGAATCAATCTGTGTTAATATAATATTTAAATGTGAGAATTGAAGTTACCTAATATTTATTTATTTTATCAGTATTGTGAGTAGTGTGAGTTCCAAAAAACTAGATTAATTGGATTCTATGTAGGTACAGCGAACGATCGAAGCAAATACTTAGCCATTAATTGATTTTAATCACTCACATGCGATGATTCAGCGTGATGTTGATTCGTATTGTTGCTGAATTAACCTTTGTAAGTAGGCATTATTAAAACATAATATACTTATTGTGATTAACTAAAAAACTTTATAATATTTAAAATAAAAGTCAGTAATATTAAGTTCCCTAGGTACTGTAGTTTTTTTGTGGCCGATACATTATATTTCACGCGTTATGATCATGTTATTAAAACCAGTGCCATTGAACTTCTGCTTGTATAAAATCCTGTTTGTCTGATATTGATTCGGTTTTGATCTACAACAGAATATCCAAATATGATATCTTTATTTTTGTTTTACATTTTATGCATTAGGTACCAAAAATTCCGAATAGAATAACGGAAACACGCCTATCGAATATCACCAAATATGATCGATTTACAGTTAAAACATAAAATTATTCATGAAATGCAGACATATAAGGGAAATAAATCCTAATGTCCCCTAGTTGTGGACGTGAGTCGTTGAACTCATCTTATTTCTGATCTGGACATTGCTCGTTGCAAATGGTGTTAGCGTAGGCGCTATGTTTGGATAGACTGCTTCTATATCCAGACTTGTATCGTGCAAGATCAAGATTACCTTACCATACAAAATGAACATGAAATTTTAGATGTCAATGTAGCAATTCAAGATTCTTTGGATATTCTGTTTTGCATTCTTGTATGCTCTGTTATCAGGTATTCTGTGGCTATTTTAACTTCATATTAAACCATTTACACGTTTGAGCTTAGGTATTTTTAAAAGTCAAAGGATGCCAACGGGACTCATTACTAAGCCTCCGCCATTCATAAGTCCGTTCGCTGTCTGTTAGCGGGCTGTATCTCATGAACCGTAATAGAATAGTTTATTTTCAGTCTTAAACAAGCAATGCAAAATAAATCTAAATCTTATTACTGACTAAAATGAATAATGCGAACATAGATGCTGGAAGGGTTGCACAACAGCAACAATTAACCTAGTCATGTACGTCTAAGTAAGACCACAAGGCGTACATTACATGGAGTTCCTCGCTTTAACTAAGTATAGACTTGTATGTAGATGCGAGGGCTCTAGTAATAGGTCATCATCATCATCATCATCATATCAGCCCACACACGTCTACTGCTGAACATAGGCCTCCCCTAATCGACGCCACAAAAAGTGACCCTGAGCCTCCTTGATCCATCGACTCCATGCGACGGCCACAATGTCGTCGGTCCATCGAGTGGGAGGTCTTTCCACACTCCGTTTCACGTTTAATCGCGGTCGCCATGCAAAAAAATACCCTTATTCCCTAGCGGTTATCGGTTAAGTATCGGTTATAGGCTATAGGTAGTAATAGGTAGACAGATGACAACGAAAAAAACTTGTATTCAAAATCAAAGTTGAAATACAAGAAACGAGATATATTGCCTTGAAATGTGGGTTGGAACCCTCGGTGTGCTTATCCGCACTTGGCTGGTCTATTTTTGTTACCAATCTGACTATATTTTTATTCGATTGGTCATAAACCTCCAGCTGATCTAGGAGCACCGTCAAACCGAATCAACTTTAGCTAGGCTAGGAGGCCCCTGTAAGAACCCGATTGCTTGTATAGCATGCTGAGCTTATTCTATGTTAATTCTTACTAATTATGTAAGGTAACCCTTAAGTTCTTAGAACTGCGAAATGTTATGGCGAATAATTTTCCATTGCTGTGATACGTTTTGTTATTTTTTTTGCGCAATGGCAACTTGTTGCAATGACTGATAAGGGTTTTTCATTAATTTATATAAAATTATAATATTTGAAATTTCAAATATTATACGAGGAAATCTTATTTCTTCGATTTTTATTAAATTTTTTAGGTTTAAAATAATCTCACATGCTCTTGTAATATTTATTTAACATACTTATTCATTAATACTGTTGTAGATGTATCTTTCATAAATAAATTGTTAATAATTCAAACTGTCTTTTTACACACACGATACACAAGTCTATCGCTCCATACATTCTATTATTATTTTTTGCCTTTGCCCCACAGGAACATTTATGATCAGGCTGATTGATTTATGATGATTCATGATCATAACTAGTACGTAATTGTTGGATAGATTAAATGCTATTACATATCTAGTTTTTTGGCTGGAAAGATCTTTAAATATTGTTGGCATCAAAAGAAGACCAGTAGTTTAATGGTGGTTATCACAGAAGTACTACGAGTAAGTTGGTGTTATGTTTTTGTATTAATCTGCATTGATAATCCTAACAATGTTTCTTTATTGTTTATATAAATTACGCGGTGTATGAAATCAAAAGTATTTTATCTGAAATCATTCCATCGTATATTTTTTTTCAGAATGTTTAAATTTGGGTTTATTCTTTTGATTCCAACTATCGTCGCATCAAACCTACATGGACGCCATCGGTTCAAACGATCCAATCGAGATTATAGCAGAGAGCTCGGAATCAAACCGGGTAACATCATTTTCAATTTCGAACAGCTGAGGATGGACCAACCACCACAAATCGAAATGAGAGACGAAAGCGCAGGACTCTACATGAATAGAAGACCACAGACAACGACCACTAGTGCACCATTATATGAGAACAAACAAAAGCCACAAAACATTTTTGATAACAGAAATGATCCCTTCCACCGGTTCTCTAACATGCCATCTAGCGTAAACAACTACGACTACCATCAGATTCAAAGCAATGTGCAGACGACTCCTAATTACCACCAATACAATCCAATTCCATCCACTCCAATGCCATCGCCACCACCGCCAGCCCCAAAATGGTCTGATTTTCCTGCAACATTCAGCAAACAGACTTCACACGAGTCCGCAACTCCCATTGAAGTAAAAATTCCTGCAGTGCCTGGATTCCACCACTTCCAACAACCAACTTCAGCACAGTTTGAACGAAGGACACCTTCTGCACCGACAGTGAACTTCGACAGACCAAACCAACCAATCATAGTCGATGAATTAAAAAACGATTTCAGCAGTGATATCAGCAGAAAGCCACCAACTCTTCCTACATACACACCAGAGTTTAAAAGTCGTAACGGTGCTCTGGATAGAAAGGAATCAGGAAACCACCAGTATATTCAAGGCCAGCGAAACCATTTAAACAGAGGGGATCACAAGTTTAATTGGAACGATCTGGTCACAGAGCCTAGTTGGAGTCACAAAGTTCAAGAAATGTCAACAGCAGCACCCGCTCCGATCGCAGCACAGGGCAAGAACCGACCTGTCCCGACTTTGACGCCGTGGATTGATGGGTTTTAATAAAAATGAACATAATTGAACACGGTTTTTATTATTTACCAATCTAAGCATGGATTATCTTACAATCATTTTAATAGAATATTGCTGTTACATCTTTCAAAAAAATCGATCTTTCTTCAGTCCTATAGGTCCTATAGCGAAAGGAAGGTTAAACAAGAACATATCTGTAGTTAGGGTTGTTGATGACTAAACCGCGTCTACCGAAGAAGTTGGAAAGAGAAGGAAGAGAGGGGAAGTTGAATGACGGGAGCTGCCAGCTTGGCCAGGACAGATTGGGGAACAGGGTGGTAATGAACGATGGCGGTTTGTTTTCCACTACGCCAACCACGATTTGGTCGGGTTTGTTGACAATGATGCTTCCAGGTTCAGTGCCGCCTTCTTCTTTTGGTTCTTCTTTTTCAGCACTGTCGATGAGCACAACTCCTAGAGGGCTTAGTATAGGTGCGTCGGGAATTATTAATGATCCAGCATCTGAGGATTCAGGTTTCGTGAGCTGTTCGCTAGACTCTTCCGTATCCGGTGTAGGGAGAGCCGTGCCTAAGGCTACCAAAAACAATACCCCGAAGAATTTCATCTGCAAAAACAGGCCAATAATTTAACTTATTTAAATATTCAGGTAAAAGAAAATTAAATACTTAATTTAATTAATCGAACCTACGAAAATTGAGACAGATTATCCTACACTGGAACTCATATTCAAGGGCTTTCCCAGGGGAAGTCCATTTATGACCCCGAAATTAAACTCTATACAGACATTCCCTATCTTGACTATAAATTACTCGTACACTGTTAAAAGGTATAGCTCAAAAGGAGGACACAGCTTGTTTTTTTATATCGGGATAAAAACACAAATTACCCACACCACTTCGTTTCTGATCTGTGTCATCTAGAATACTGCTTCTGCTTCTACAGCACGTTAACTTCCACTGCTTGAGAGAGGTTCCTCCAAGATTGGAGGGTTTTTACAATAATCACCACACTGAGCAGGCGTATTGATGATCGCAGTAAAAGTGTTAAATAATACACAGAAGTAAGTTGTTGCCCTTTCCGGCTTTTTTTAGTCTGTTACGACATCCGCGGGTTGAGTTGGAGTGGTTGATTCTTAGGCCCAGGAAGATCAGCAATTCAGAAAATAAATCAAAGGATCAAAGATAATTTAATAAAAATAAATAAAGTAAGAAAATACGTTACCTTTTCGTTTGTTGGAGGACCTTGGTGTATTCTGTGAGAATGATCTATACTCGTATCTGTGATGAATATATGTCCGCTGGAAGCTTTTATATATAGCAATATTTCCCTTCAAATATCACTTTGTCTATTTATTTCACATTTAAAAGATATTAATTGATATGCTATGTCGTCAAATTTACATTTGTGGTAAGAATAACTACCTAGGTCTACTGTAGGCGTGATTGTCAACCAGCACTGAGATTTAGTTGTCTTTTGACAACGCAGCAGTAGGTACTATTGTGATTACAGCTAGATCAAATTCTACGTAAATCTAGGAATGTAAATAAAATTATAATTTAAATAAATTGTATAAAAGCCTAGAGTTTACAGCTTGATGAAAACTCTGGTTCTTTTTTTGTGTAACAGTATTTTATTTTACAGATACAAATAAAATTTAAGTTAATTTCTCTGAAAGTTTTTTTATTTATCCATGTTGATATAGTGCCTAGATTATATCAATTTCAGGAGTTGTTCTACTCATGTTTCTGTTTCATTTTTCTGTGGCCTAATTACCCAAACAAGTTCAGTTTCAGTAACTTTATATTGTATTAATATCTATGCAAACTATAACTTTAAGTTACCTATAACAGACATACAGTACCTACCTATATCCCGTGATATTATCTTGATATATTGGAAGAGGCAATTGCGAAGTAAGAATCGGCTCCTCTAACTCGGCCCATGGATGTCGTAAAAGCCGACAAGGGCTCTCACTAGAAGCAGGGGAGCTGCTTCCTTCTGTGAATTATCTATACTTTTACTGTGATCACCATTTCGCCTGCCAAGCGTGGTGATTATGGCAAAACCCTTCAGCTTTGGGGGAGCTTCCGTACAGCAGTGGACACTAATAGGCTGTTAATGTGTGATAACATCAAATGTCCAGAGACTAGCGTAACCAGACAGACGCGGCAGGTTACTTTGCTTTAGTGATACTTACATCGCCTACATGCAAACTGAATTCAAATTTACCTACCAACCTACTATCTTTAGCTTACTCTAGCCTACTAACCCATTAACACCTCCCCCCTAACACGTATTATGTGTACGTGTTAGACAATCCTTCTCCATATAAACTTTGCCAAATCTCACATATATGCGTAAAAAGGAGTCCAAAGTTTTATCTTCTCGCATTACCATAAAGAATTATACGTTTTTGCTATGGCTATTTAAAATTTTGACTTTTCTAAGTACTCGTAAGTAATATAAGTACATGTTGGTACTGTAAGAGGTAAAATAAATACAACAAGGGTCTTTTTAAATGTTTATTGGTTCAAAAGTTATTTACGCAGCAATGGGTGCTGGTGCAATGGGAATATGAGAACCCTCAGGCTTGTATCCATCAAAGCCCGCGGTGTACGTCGTAGAGTAGGTTTTACCATCAGTGCCGATGTAAGTCACTTCTCCTTCCATCACCATCACGTGGCCAGTTCCGTCGGGGTTGGGGACCAGCTTGCCTTTCTCGGAGACAATGGTTCCTTCGGCGGTGACGTACCGGAGCGAGTACTGACCAAATTCATCGTGGATCTCCTCGTGTTGGAGAGCGGGGAGAGTCTGGACTCCTGATTGGGGAGCGGCGATGACGTAAGATAGGGCGAAGAGCAAAAATACTGTGAGCTGAAAGAAAAACAACATGTTGATGGTAAATGTTTTGAGTAATCTTTTCTGGATCATTTGGAATGGAGCCTCAAATGGATGAATGTGAATATTTTGGTTTAGCTCCAGTACACTACGCTTAGCAGGCGGCTTGGTGATCGCAGATTAGATGCTAGAGAAGACAGAAGTAAATAGCTGCTTTTATTCTGGTGAGATCTCGTAGTCGACTTTTACGACATTCACGGTCTGGTTTGGAGGGATCGATTCAGCTACTGCCGAAACGTCTCTCTAAAGGTTGATTATGATAACTCCAAATAAAGTTGATGCCAAAATGGTGGTTTGAAAAATAACTTAGATGAACTAATAATAAATGATAAATAAATATTGGAAGGTAAATTTTCAGTGATTTAAATAAGTCACTTACTGTATTCATTTTTGATGTAAGTTGATTACTTTTAGAGTCGAGTAGATACTGTGACGATTGATTTGATTTGATTGATGCCTTCCAAAAAAAAACATTGTATTTATGTTAATAAATTGCGCAAGATTACACTAATTAGCACTAATTAGCAAACAAGGTGTCATTAATCTACGACCAGGCAAATATTTGGATAAGTGCAAAACTAATTAGTCAAAAATCTCACCAGGCTACCTTCACAAATACGTAAAAAATGTAAACTATAAATTGATAATCCCATATAGATCACAAATCATTCTACATTTGGACTTCAGTATTCATTGTTCAAAATGGTAAGTAAAACAACACAAATATACATATATTTGTTTTAAACAAGTTAAAAGTTGAAAAAAAATAAAACGCGACTGCAAATATTAAAATACATGCATGTTTTCAAAATATTTAGAATAAGCATGTTATTTCTATTCATTTTATACCCATGTTGTGATATAATAAAAAAAATGTATCCTCTTCCTCTTTCATTTTGTATTCGCATCCCGCAAATTAAAATTATGTAGCCTATAATACTCCCACAACTTAGAGAAACGAAAACAACACCCCGCATGTCAGATTCATCAAGCCGTTTAGCCGTTTAGTCTGCAGAGCGTTACATTTTCTAACAAAATCACCCTTATTTTCAGTTGATCACGGCAATATGTATGTTGCTGTTGGGAACAAAGCTCGGAGAGGCCACCACCAAAACTGAAGTGAAATATGAAGGAGCAAACAAGATCATGCTCACTGAACAAAAGGACGATGCCATAGTAATTCCTGGATTAGGATCTCCGCCATTTGCTCCTGCATTTTTCCATCAAGGATCCAACTTTTTCTTCAACCCGCAAATCGTTTTGCCTGGAGGAACAGCTCCAATAGGACTTATGGTAGAAGAACCATCAAAGACCGAAATATGCATAGATAACGAACAAAAAGCAATAGAAGTGATTGTTCCTGAAGTAATAGAAATTGAAGAACCTGCCGTAGAAATGGAAGTAAAAATTGAACAAATGCCCGAGCTACCTATTGCTCCTGAGTTTCTTCCACTTATTATTCCTCAGCTTGCAGTTGAAGAAGTTATGTCAATAGAACCGATCGTAGAGGTTGAAGTCGATCGTATACCTATTGAAATACCAATTGCACCAGAACTACCACCGCTTCTGCTACCCGAGCTGCCACTACCCAATCCTCCAGTACAAGTATTAGTGGAACAACCTTGCGCCGACCCCGAAATTATCGTGCCTGAGATACCAGTTGCTCCTGAGCTGTCAGCGTTGGTTTTACCTGAACTACCTTTACCTAACCCCCCGGTCCAAATTTTAATGGCAGATTGCGATGAAATCGAAATCAGCAATAACATCATTCCCGAAATACCGATTTTGATCGAGGAGCCGTGTGAAACTTCAGGTGGTTTATACATATCGGAAGTCAACGTTCATGTTAATGAAATACCCCCGCCCCCAGAACTACCTCCACTTATCGTAACTGAGATCCCTCAGCCTGTTGTTGTAGAGACTAAGAACATTATCCTCGTTCCAGCAGCGCCAGAATTTCTGTCTTTCTATCCGCCTTCTATCATGGTCACTGAAAGAGCGCCTATGATGCCGATTGACTGTGCGCAAAACATAATTTTCGAACGTGTCCTGCCGAACTTATCTGTGAAGAACAACGGTCAAATAGTCGAGTTGATATCCATCCCCGCAAAGAAAAGGGCCCCAGTTGTGACGTCTATTATGTTATAATCCCTATCACTGAAATATTAACGTACGCTTTTTCAAACATGGAAATAAATATTTAAAAACTTATGAATGATTTTTTTTCTAGTTAGTAATCATCGAATAACTTACATTTTATTCAATCCTTTGTGTAAAAGAAAACGTAAGAGGTTTGTCTGGTTTGTTTATAAGATGAGTGCGCACTCCAAGATCACCTCCCATCCATTTGATCTCAAATTCACGTAAAATCTGTAAGAGAACAAGATTTTTTATAGAAATCGATAGGTACTATAACATTCATAATTATTAGTCAAACTCAGTAGGAAACAATGTAGCAGTCATTGTGCCTATAAGTAGGTAGGCAACTAACTAGTGGGTTACACCTAACACCTAACCATCAAAGTTTTTGTAATTTCTAGATTATTTTTCCGCGTATTATTTTCAAAATAAGTTCATTGCCTCCGTGCCCTTTGGGGTGCGCAGAGAGCTTTAGAGTAGGCTCTAAGTGACTGACTGACAATCGACGCACAGCCCAAGGTAGGTATTAAAGACTTAAATTTTCAGGGTTGCTTCCTTTAGTAGCGCAGGGGTGCACTAAGAAATGGTATCGCGATATCCTATGGGACGGCGGAATTTATTTTTCAGCATCCCTGACCTAAAATAATAGATTTTGCTAGAAGCTAGTCACTTACCCGTAATACAAACATATTCATGTTTTGTTCAGCTAATCTCCTAGCAATACAGGCTCGTGGTCCGAATCCAAACGGCAGACTGGTAAAGGGGTGAATATTCTCATAGCCAGGAGAGTCTCGCTGCCAACGTTCAGGCTTGAAGGATAATGGATTGCGCACAAATTGTGGAAGACGAGAGGCTACCATGTTTTGGGTCACAACCACCGTCTGAAAAAAAAAACACAGCAATGGTAGCAATGTAGCAAACAAGCATACAGCCCACCTGATGGTAAGTTGTTATCATAGTAGGTGGACGCTATGTATATACAGTACTGAGTTTTTTTTCAGGACCACTGAGGCCAAGTCTGAAGCCGTGAGAGTTATCGAAAAGTCATGTTAGGAGTTATGTGCTCGGTTTAAAAAAATATGTTCTGCATTAAAAAAAAAACTAGTTTTTGTATAGTTTTTCTGGAAAAGTGAGTTTTTGACAAAAAAAAACATTTTTTAGTTCTTTGTTTTATAATAAAAAAAATAATGTACGATGACTATGTGCCCAAAGTTGTTGGAACGCTTTGAAAATTCAACATTTATAAATACATCTTTATGCATTTAGTAAAGGTTCAGTTCAGATCAGACTATGCGCAAGCCAAGCTATTAAAACCTCTTTTGTTGTACATATTTTCTGTTCGTGATGAGCTTAAATGTAATCGTCATCGGATTAAAAAAAACGTTCACTTTTCGTGGTAACGTAGCTGATGACAAGGCATAGGCACCCTAATGGCTGAACATTTTGAATAGTGTCGTAGCCACCGTATAATTACAGATAGAAATGATTTTTTTTTAGGACCTTAAAATTTTTCGGTATTGCTTATTCTCCAGTTTTGCACAATGTAATCGCCATTGCGCAAAATTGGAGAATCCAGAAATTTGCTGAATGACATAAAACCAACTTTATTCTAATTTTAAAATTTTCGGCGATATTCGGATTTTTGAAGACCCGACTTTCAAAAGTTCTACACAAACTGCAAAAGAGGATTTAATAGCTTCGCTTACGCATTTCAGACTATACGTACAACTACCTATTACTAAATTCATGAAGATGAATTTATAAATTTTCAATTTTGAAAGTGTTCCAACAACTTTGGGCACATAGTCATGCTACATTTTTTTTTATTATCAAATAAAGAACTCGTAAATGCAAAAAAAATGTTTCTTCTACTAACTTCTTTTACTAATGATGATTTAGGGCTAAATAGCGATATTTTTTTTATTCGTTCATTCATTCAAATTACGAAACGTACCTAGTTCTACTTACCTCTTTAGGAATCATATATCCGCCGATAACGATATCATTTTGCAGTAAGCGGCCTACACCAATCGCCACAGGGTTCAGTCTCAAACTTTCTTTAACGCAACTCCGGATGTAGGTAGCTTTTGTCAGAGTCTCTGCTGTGATATCCGAGTCATTATTGGGTAGAAGAGCTTTAATCTCAGAATACGCTTTTGACTGAACTTCCGGATTACGAGCCAAATGATAGAGGATAAAACTTGTGGAAAATGAAGTCTGTAAAAACCCAAAAAGATCAATTATCATTACCTTAGACTTAGAAAAGCATTGGATATCCATTCCAAGAATTCCATGAATAAGGGTTGTAAATAGTGGCACAATAGTTATTTGTTATACAAGAGTGCAAAGTTGCTTTTTAACCGCGTGTTCAATTTTGATGACCGAGCAAGCGAAGGATTCTAAAATTGAATCACGAGCGCAGCGAGTGATTCAAAATTAGAATCCTGAGCAAGGGCCCTAGCAAGGGGCTAGGGAGCGTTAGCAAGGGAATCAAAGAGCACGAGGTGAAAAATCTTTGCACTCGAGTGCAACACGTAACTTTTCATTCCACCTCAGCGAGGAAATGACTAAATGCAAAAAAAAAACGTTTACAATCACAAGATAGGTACTTTTATTTCAGTTTAGGTATTAACTACTACATTATGACAGGTAAGTATTACAGAATAATCTTTAAATTATAACAAAATAATACTAAGGTATAATTAAGAAAATTTTAAAGTAACGTTGCTACAGTTATTTAAATTGAGTGTAATATTGGTGTTAGTCACTTGTGTACTGTTTTTCGGTAAACTATCTGTCATACGTAATAGTTGTACCGATTCATCGGATTCCCTTGGCGTAAATGTTGGCATGAGAGGGCGATGGTTAGGTGTTTAGTAATGGCTCATTTTTGATGTAGAAGGGCCAGTCCAAGGATCTGACTGAGGCTCTTTCAGTGTAATGGCTCCTACGATGCCTTTACAAGTAATACACCAAGAAGGTTCCGATTTCGAGTTTTTAACAAATTAGAAAAGGTTGTATGATGAATTCGGCACCGTGGAGGTAGAAGTAAATAGGTTTATTGATGTTTTGAATTCACAAACTTAGTGCACACGATGTTCTAAATTCAATTTTACCTCTAGCGGATAAAAACGGCTTTTGCACTCAGATATCGAATAGTAAAAATACTCTTTCCGAGATGGTGGGATGAAAACCATTTTTTTTATTGTACGACGGGGAAGCTTTCGGCCTTCATGTCAACTAGTGAGCAATAATGTAAGACAATTGCAAATTACTTACCGTATCAATGGCAGCCATCAAAATATCCACCATCATCCCGACAACATCTTTAAAATCCAGATTGTCTTGGGCCAAGAATGATCCCAGAAGCGAATGGTCAGATGCACACTTTTCATTTTCGAAGAATGTCAGCCTATCCATCAAAATGTTAATTGACACCCTGTTAGATAAAGCAAACACGTGTTACATTATAACCGCCTCTTTGATTTAGTGGTTCACCCACCGATATCATATCAGTCGCGGGTTCGATCCCCAGTACAACAAATACAATATTGGGGTTGGTTGGTGGTAGGACTTTGCTTAGCTTCGCCTGGCTAGCTACCATCATCTTACTTGATAATTGTTGTGTTCAGTCATATAAAGGTAAGATAGCCAGTTCCAGGATGACGGCAGCGCTTTTAAAAAACATGAGAGCCAATAAAAATAGTACGTAAGCGCTACGAGTACTACGAAAGAGCTACATAATGTGCTACAAATGCTACGTAGCTTTTGAAAGTCATACACATTTTGCTACGTGAGTACTATAGAAGTGACTAATACATACGCTACATATGCCACCAAAGTTCAGTGCTACCAAAGTATTAAATATGGCCTGCTAGCACATTTTTTTACTAAGTTTTACTTGCGATTCGTTGCTTGAACATGAGCAAAGGTTATGATCCAACGGCCTATACTGCCTCAGATTAGCAACTCAACGCAACTTTACTCTAGTTTCGAACTAAGATATATTAAAGAGTTATAATAAAGGTGACATTGCAGTGCCTCAACTACGGCGCTTATCACCTACATATATAGCTATATTTTTTACGGTAAAACAAAATATTAATTTTGAAAATCTAAAACACAGACCGTCAGTTGTATACTGTGTGTATTTACTGTACAAAGTGGCCTTATTGGGCGTATTTATTGAATGGCGAACATTTTTGGTACAATTTAGAATCAACTTTTAAGAGAAAATTTTATCTAATCGTCAACGAAACACGTCAACGTCACAATCCTGAACGAAACATCTATTAATTTCAAAGTAAATGCTACAGTATTGTGAAAGATATGTTCGCTGAAGCTAAGCCATTTCAGGTATCATAGACTCTTTTAACATCAGGTGGACTGCTTGCTTGTTCCGATTACAATAACTAGGGCTGCCAATATAGGGGATAACAAAAAACTTGGAGCAGACAGAGTAGAGATACGAGATGGCATGAGATGGAGGATGCTTTTACCACGCCAAGTTGAACACACATGAATTAAAATGTATGTAAAATGAACCTGAAATTATTATTATTACTATTATTTTACTAGCGGTTACCCGGGGTAAAAAAGTTTGTGTACACGTAAGAAATATTTGCACTGAAACATGGAAAAGCAAACGATACCTATCAAATTAAAAAAAAAACAAAGATTGGATAAAGTGTAAAATTGTCACTAGCAATTTACAGAAAAAAAAAAGTTGATGCAAGATTAAAAAAAACTAGCATCGGTATGTCGTAAGTGTCAGCGCACTCAAAATGTAATATAAATGTATGCAGCTGTTTTAGTGTTTTAGTATTCATTTAATACTAAATTTCTATCCAACAGGAACACAATATTTTGTAGAATTAGATACGTTAGTTATCAATCGCACAGGAAAACGTATACCGTTCGCTCTTCTCTTTTCTTCTTCCCTTTTTTAATTCTAAAACGTAGTAAAGTTTAGCAAAAAAGAGTAACAAACATATTTCGGTTATTTGGCCATCCCAGGGAACACTGCACTTTACCGGGACAAGGGTAGCCTATATGCCAATCCAAGCTCTCCTGATACCAAATTTTGTTGGATAAAATGTACCTTGTGGTGTTTTTTTTTAGTTTAAAGCAACATATGAACCAAATTTCACCCGTACTGACGTTTTAGTGTAAAAGAGCAACAAATAACCAATATGTTATGTATAGGCGATCATTTGACATCATATTTTCATCTCACGGGAACTGATTCATGGGATAAAAAGTAGCCATTGTGTTAATCTAGCTATAAACTTTATATTTTCAAAATTGTATCTAAATCCGTTAAGTCGTTTTTGCGTAAATATTTGTGCATACATACACACTCAAGCATACACAAATACTGTGTAATATAGTCATATAGTGTGATCATAACTCTACGCGTGTTTAGTTATGTAGGTAGGTACTTGCTTTTCCAAATATTCTTGGGACTCTGCAAGTTTTCTGTATAGCGGTGTTCGGAATATTTTCCAGAGAAAACCTTTGTCCAGCTTCATGATACCACTGTTGGAACCAAAGGCCGCGGCTATTACTCTACTGCTTCTAGATTCTTTATCTTGCTCGTTCTGTGAAAAGCTGTTGAAACTTTCACTGAAAGCCACTCTTCCAATAACTGAAACAAACCAACATGTTCTTTGGATAGGCACAGCAAGCGCCTTGACCTTGTATTGTAACCCGCTGCATAAGACATGACGTGGTACCCTGATAAAAATAACGTATATAACTTCCTGGCCCAGAACAATATCTATCCGAAATTTCAGCTCAATCTGTTCTGTATTTTTTGAGTAAAGGAGCAACAAAAGACAAATCCGTTTTTGCGATGTTTGACTTCTTCTCCTGCCTTCCCTTCTCACAGGAACTGAGTTTTACGATAAAGTATAGCGAATTTGTAATTGTATGTTATTATTTTAAATTTATTTCGTAATCCCGCGGGAACATTGCACTTTTCCTGTGCTTTTTGCGTAAAAACGCAAATATGAACCAATAAGTTTGTCGCCGCCATATTTGACATCACATTTCCATTCCCCGGGAACATTCATGGCATGAAAAGTATCCATTGTGTTAATCTAGGGTATTAACTATCTTTGTAGGTACCAAATTTCATCTAATTCCATTCAGCTTTTCGGCGTGGAAGAGCGCCAAACATACAAACACACACGCAAACTTTAGGTCGATTCTTAAACCGTGACTGCCACGGCCATGGATGTCGTAAAAGCCGACTAAGGGATCTCACCAGAAGAAGGGCTGCAGCTTCCTTTTGTTTATGTGTGACAAACGGATTGGTAATCGCAGTAAAGTTGTAGATAACTTTGACTGCGATTACCAATCCGCTTGTCAAGGGTGGTGATTATGGCAAAACCTCCAACTTTAGAAGAGGCTCTGTTCAGCAGTGAGCACTAATTCAAATTCAAATTCGTAATAAAAAAAAACACAGTGTACATAAAAACCAGTCACAACGATGCTAACCCCAAATAGTATTAAACTGTGTCGCGGCCAGTATCGCCCCCCTCTTGACATGTTGGTATCATATTATTCCTAAAAAAAATAAAAAGAAATGTTAAAAGGTACAAACTGTAGAGAATGTGTGAAAGTTTATTACACAACATATCCGTAAAAATACCTATGTGAAGTTAATGAGTAGGAGAATGAGAGTTACAGGTAAATGGGCTCATGATGTGTGTCGGTTCTTCGGCAAATGCCACTCAGCCTACTTTACTCTGGGCTATGTTGTGACTTTGATTGTCATACGAATGTATTCTTCCAAACATACCTTCTAAGTTCAGTCTGTTCAGATAGGGGAGGAAGTCTTTGTCGTGCGATATCTTTGTATCTTTCATCCAGTGCACAAAATCTCTGACTACAACGTCGGTGCTTTTGATGTGGCCTTTGACGCTCTGAGGGCTTGTGAAATTCTTCTGAAATGAGCTTCGCAGGCGCCACCAGTCTGGACCGTTTCTGAAAAAAAACGAGCTTCACGACTAACCGGAATTGCCTATTTTGGTAAAAAAAAACACCTGACTTTGGTGAACCCGGCGAAGAATAACCTAAGACTTCTTATCCACTCGTGGTTGTCGTTAAATGACTAAGGGTTTATCATGACATGATATACGCCATGATGGGCAGTGTATCCACCTGAGTAAATAACATTATCTGCAATCACCAACTCACCTGCCAAGCGTAAGGCGATTATGAAGCCCCTATTGCTCTCTTTGTGGGCATACATAAATGTCAGAATCGTACATCAACGTGATAGCTCAATAAGTCCACTGCACATTCTCTTCCCCCAAAGAGTCAAAGATATAGTCACCATCACCACGTTTAGCAGTCAGATTGTTCCTCAGGTACGTGCCAAATGCTTTCTAGTATATTGTAGCTATAATACACATATTTTTTAAATGTTCCATACCATATAGGTATTCTTTATATTCCATGTGAGTTCCCTGAGTACCATTGGTAACTGAGCAAACTTTGCTCGTAAGGAATTTGAATTTTTAAAAAAATGTTATGTATGAGTAGTTACAGTAAACTGTATGTATGGCGAATTTCACTTTATAGAATACACGATTGTTTTGAAGCTAGGATTAGGATGAAGGGATTCCGCGAGGGCGCTTCCATCTTCGACATTATCATAACTTGTCACCAGGTGAGATGAAGGCCAAGCGCTTTTCCGTTACGCATAAAACCCTTTGGAACACCGTTAATATTTTACCGGAATTCGGTAAGATGGTGGTAGTTAGCTGGATTTAAACGTCCACCAACCAAACCAAGCACAATATTGTATTCCCCAGGGGATTGAACCCGGGTCATCAATACAGATTACAAAGCTCAGAATAACGTTACGTTGAAAGCAGCCCTCCGGTGTTATAGACATGCGGCTTGCTCATCCTGTAGTGGTACATCGCGACGTGACTCCTCCTAGCCGGGAGTCGGTCGGCCTGACGGAACACAGACTCGATGTGCTCCGGGTCAAACACATGCAGAACATTCACGAGAGGCACTTCCCGGGCCAGACTGCCGTAGCGACACCAGTTCAGCCATGCGTTCTTGTCTAGCGTTTCTGCGCTGTAATCGCCTGAAATAATCAGTTGAGCAAACGTGTAACAAACTAATGTTTTCGAATAGATTGAACTGAAGTTGATTGTTAGTCAATGACATAAATAGTTACTAAAATATTGTAACATTCATACACTGATAGACTTGACAGTAATATATTGTGTTGTAACATTCTGACACAAGCATGATTTAACACCATTAGGTACCTACTAATAAGTATGTGAACTTTTGTCATTTTGCCACTGCAACATTTTAACCATTAAACTTCGTACATTTTGAAACCTACACAATCGAACCATTTGGACGTTCAGTCATGTAAGCAGCCATGTCCCTACCGGAAGGGATGGAGCATAATTACAAAACACAGCAAAATGAAAATTAAAGTATATTATACCAGGTAAAGTATCAGAATCACGATATTTTCCTCTTCGTGGCTTAACCTCTGATCACTACTCTGAGCGCTTACCTTCGGTACGTGCCCCCTAGTGGTTTGCAAGTAGCTAACATTCAATACGTGACAGGTTGCAAGCCTATCGCCGCTTAGCGGTATAGGTACAAACCAAGGATATTTTACGGAATAGGTACCTACGACTAATAAAATTTTCACAAGTGAAGTGAAATTTTCACAAAGTGTGGGTTTTTATTGCAGCTTTTAAAATAAATTTAAGGGACACAATTATTAAAATTATTTAATTATTTTAATTTTAGATCTATCGCAAAGTGTGATAACAGTATTTATCTTGATGTAGGTGTATGTATAAATAGGTACTAAAAGTTCGCCAAGCTACTTAACTTGGCGAATTTTTAAAGTAAGGAAGTAAGTACCTAGGCTAATTTCTAAGAGTCGAATCCACACGAATGCACCAAAGCGAAATGCGCGAAAACCAGCATGTTTTGCCTTGAAATGAGGGTCGAAATCGTCGGTGTGCCTATCCGACTCATGCTTGGCCGGTTTACTTTAGTTGCCATACTGAAAAATTAATCCAATCTTTGAATGTCTCTTGACCGATAAATCAATGTGACCGTTGATAAGAGGAGGTGAATTAATGCACTAAAGGACATTTTGTAATCAGTACTTGGGTATTTGTTTGTTGCGTAGGTACCTATTCTCTGCCTACACAAACGATTCGCAAGGTCGAGAGAGTTGCGCAAGTTTCTAGGAAGGCTTGCGTTTTCAAATGGATTCCCAGGAAGTGTGGCGTCAGTAGAGAGGACATTTCACCCACTTCAGCCTACTCGGGTGGAGTGGATAGTTTAGCCACGAAAGAAAGTGTGCTATATTACCTAATAGGTAGGTACCTCATATTGTACCTAATCTTGCGTGGCGACAAATAAAATCATCTGCTATAGATGTCATAGTGCCAAACGATTGTTTGCGATAGCACAGAATAAATAATAGTTAGATACTTAGCTTTCTACCTACCTACCTACCTATTGCCAAATCCAACGTATTTTTTTTTTTGTTAGGTATCAGTAATCAATCATCCATTAGGTGTATAGGTAGGTACATTAGTTTATATGCCATAAAACAAGATTTCTTAGCGCTTTGTTGAAACTATGTGTTGCCAAGTGTATTTACACGAGTTTCCCATCCTGGAAGTCGGGGAAGAACCAGTAACATCACGTACGTAAGTACCTATAGACTTCCCAAGAATTCCATTTCCAATAATTTAAAAAATCATACGTTATCCTGATACTTATATACCAAAGAAATTCAACACACTCATCATTAGGTACTGGATCAACTCCACCAATCCACATCGAGTTACTGGCTAATATTACGCCAGTGTCCCCGATGGCAGCGGCTGCTGAGCAAAAGTTTTCCTTGTCAAAATTGGCTTTCTCTTTCCATCAATATAAAGCACAACGTGTGAAAGCAAGACAGAGCAAAACCGGACCGTACACTTACTAATGTTCCCTGCGAGATAAAATAGGATGTGGGTACCTTACCTATATATGGCAAATATTTATGCAATGTCCCTATGACAGGATATCTTTGAGGGCCAGGGATGTCTTCAAAGCTTAACGCATTTCGTGTCTTCACATCTCTCCCATGTTCCTTAATATTTGGACCACTGTGCACTTTACTAACTGAAAACACATTTATTTGAGATGAAATGTGCGTTCTGGTATAAAAAATACGAAACATTATAAAACAAAGAAAGGTTCTGATGACCTCGAACGGTATCGCTTCACTGAGCAAGAGATCGCATATCAAAAAGGCGCGTCTAGTGTGAAATTAGATGCACATACAAAGCGAAATGATAAAAAACTGTTTGGGATTGGGACTCTGCGCTTCATATGCTGATTGTATGTTGAGAATGAAAGTACCTAACTACCGTAAAGGAGCCTAGGATAAAACACGTAATAAGTCAGCCTTTTTGTGCGAATTGTAACTTTCTTCAATAGTTTGAATGTATATTCATGAAACCAAAGATACGTATTAGAAGTTAATTTAAAGGTTATTAATTACATTTTCTGAAATAGTCAAAAAAACAACAATTATTAAGTTGTGTTTATATTAAACTTAATTATCTTAGATAATGGTAGGTAATAATCGAATTTCAAAAGGTAAGATGCTGGTAGCTAGCCAGGCGGACTTAAACAAAGTCCTATCACCAACCAAACCAAGCACAATATTGCAGAATAGGTACTCCCCCTGGGGATCGAACCGGTAGGCGAGCCACTAGACCACAGAGGCGGTTAAACAAATAGTAAATAAACAAAAATTAACTTTCGAGTAATTAAAACCATAATTTCTGGGCTGCTTCCTCGGCTGTTGTACCTGCATGGAATCAACAAAGTTTTTGATCTCTTTCTAAGGCCTTGTCCTTCGATCCCTGTGGAATTTGAGCAGGCCCTTCAGCTGCTGTTCCGTTGAAACCCCATCAAGCTCTTTCAGGACTCTTCTTTGGAGCATATCCCATACACAAGCACTATGGGATTCAAGCCAGCCGACTCAGAGTTTAGAGTTATTTTTATGTTTTTAGGGGTGAAGTCGGTTGGTTCCATTTTTATTCAAAAAAAGTTTATTTTCAGCTTTTTCGTTGTAAAACCTAGGACACCACGACGTCTCCGACATCCTATTTAAGAGTTGTGAGGGTGCAATAATACGGGATTCTGGGAAATATCTACGGAATGATGGGAACGAAGATATACAGATGACTAAACAAATGATAAAAATCGTTTCCTACTAAGTGCAGTGTAGGGGTACACTATGTCAGGATAATGGGACCGATCTTTCGTTTCCATTATCCTTTTTTCCTGTTTTTTTATTTAAAAGCCAAACTACTGGACTGATTTTTATAAAAAAAATATGGGATTGGTCCCTCAAAATATTTTTCAAATCGGTTGAGTAAGTAATGCTAGTAGTCGTTAATGAGCCATGCTAGGACACCTATACTGGCGGCTCGTAAAGTCAGAACTGTTACACAGTCTGTACTCTCTCAGTTCATCTCTCAGTCAGTATTACTGCGATCACTAACACGCCTGCCAAGCTTGGTGATTGTGGCAAAATCCTCAATTGCTTTCTTTAGCATTGGGGTAGGCCCATGTCCTATGCAGTGAACTTTTATGGACTGCAATAATGATGATAATGATGATGGTGATGATATACATATAGCATTTATAGCCAGAATGCATCATAAACAATTCCACTAAGCCAAATAGTTTTTTTTACGGAGTTTCGGTGAACTGCCTACCATTTGGCTTCATCATCAGAAGACGATGATACTGGAAGGCAGGCAGTTCAGTAGGACAGTAGTCTGACATGTACGATAGATACGTAGTAACTTATCACCATTACTGCGATCAAAAACACGCCTGCCAAGCTTGGTGATTATGGCAAAACCCTGATAATGATGATGATTATATGGAAGGTAAACAGTTCATAGGTCTACTCTACTCTAGTGACCGTAAACACCACACGAAAGCAGAATAGGTATGCAATTTCGTTTACTTGGATTGGATGACATTTTTTCCAAGTTATTTTGATATAAAAACTAAACTACTGAACCATTTTTGATAAAATATCTATGGGATGGGACCACCTCGGAAATATGGTCTACCAAACATAACAAGAATCATCAAAACCTATTTCTAATTGGCGGACAAATCAAGTAACAAAAAAAAAAACCTGAGAAAAAAAATTGAGAACCTTTTTTTGAAATCTGTTAAAAACCTGTGTATGGTATTTTTCCTGGTGTAATCAGGACATTTACCTAATTTAAATGTGGGTCTCTCTAGCTAGACCGTGCCTTGGTGTATGTGTGTAAATAGAAAGTATGGCACAAGAACCAAAATTAAAAAATGTTTCAGTGTAATTTGACTTTCATAAGTTTTATTGGTAGTTTAGCTCTTCGAACTTCTGAAATTAGGCTCTCGCCTAATGGACTTGCAGCTTGAATATCCAATGTGTTAATATCAGTAACAATATCTGTGCCTTGCCTCCATTTCTCTAAGCCATTCCATGCTATCATGACTCCATTGTCAGTACACAGCTTAGGCTCTGGTCGGTAAATTTCATACCCAGCTTCTTTACATAATATTTTGAGAGAGTTAAATATGTAATTATTGCAAGCTACTCCCCCTGACACAACTAGCTGTTTTCTTTCACCCATGAGCTTTTGAATCGCACAAAATTCTATAGCCCTTTGTGTTCTATGAAGTAGGTGTCTGCTGGAAGCCATGAGTAAAGCTGCACATAAATTGTTCACTTCCGGTATTAACTGATCAGCAACAATATTGTGTTCTTTCTCTTTCCTATGGAGATGTAGCAGTGTTGATGTTTTCAAGCCATTAAAACTGAAATTGCAATCCTTGTATTCAACTAAAGGTAAAAACATTTTGAACATATCTGGATTGCTAGCTTTCGATGCTGCTATTTCTATTGCATGACCACCAGACAGCCTTGAGTATTCAGGTACATTTCTAAGTTTCATTCGTCTGGCAACTTTGTCAAAAATTTCTCCAGGTGCACAGTCTATGCTCTCTCCAAGTAATTTGAACTGGTTGACATCTTGCACCACAGCTAGTAGGCAATGACCTCCAGATATTAATAAGACTAGAAAAGGGAATGTGATGTCATTGTGCATTCTGGCAACCAGGGCGTGGGCTTCCATATGGTGGATTGGTACGATAGGTATCCTGTGCCGGCGAGACAGGTGTTTGGCATACTTCATCCCAACAACAAGGCTAAGAGACAGCCCAGGCTGCAACGTAACAGCTATTGCAGAGATATCTTCCATACGTAGCTTTGCTTTTCCAAGTGTTTCACTAACGACAGGTTCTATATTGGCTCTGTGGAGGTCCTGCGCCACATCTGGAATTATACCCCCGTTTCTCAAATGCATCAGATTCTGTGAATGTATTGTTTCTGAAATCAGCTCTCCTTTGGTATTAATTATAGCACAACCTGTGTCGTCACACGACGTCTCTATTCCGAGGATATTACAGATTTTATGGTGACCTAAGTTGTTCATATTACTGATACGGCGAAAAGGTAATATGTTAGCTTGTCTAAGGCGTATCATTCTCCAAACCTCAAAGTCAAAAATTGTTACAAATAGTTAGTGGCTTTGGATTACTTTTTGCTAATACCGTTTACCGATAAACTCTTCAATTGATTTTTTTATTCGAAAAGCACCAACAACAACAATGTGAGGTGTGTGTGTAATACGACTAATGTATTGCGCATCGCAAGCGCAACTTACAAATAACGACGAGCTAGGGCAGAATTTTAATGGCGGATAACGTTACCCACCTACTTCCTCTTTATTTCTCGTTCTGTCACAACGATGATTGGCTGTCAGATCATTGCACATACCTATTATTATTTTATGATTAAAAACTATTGTTAATAGATTGTTCATATTATACGCTACTTATTTAAGTGTGGTTGTTGTTTTATATTCTGTTATGTAATTTGTTCTCTACAATAATCTGTAATATTTATGGTTCACCTGGCAAACAGAATCGTACAGTGATCGTGTTAATATAAGAAATACAGAATATATGAAGTGTGTGGCCTAAAATCTTGTAGTAAATGTAGCCTTAAACGTTATTTTATGGCCAGATATCCCCTGGGTGAAGATCGGTAAGTAGATCATTAGCTATAGTCCCATTTAGATGTATTGTTTCCATCCAAAATATGAAGTGCATAGATTAATAAAATAATATCACAAAGATAAAAAGTATTAAGTGTTGTGATACGTAACATTAATATTAATTATTAACACTTTTTTTTTATATGTATTTTAAGAAATTTGTTTTATTGATAATTATACTTCTTATGTATGTGTGAAAATGATATGATTTACGCCATGATAATTTTAAGCTATTGTTATGGATCATAAAACAAAAAGTAGCCCGAGGTTCTTGCCTTTGTCCTTGTGTGCTGGTAGCGCTTTCGGTGAGGCGGTAGAATTGACGTTTCAATTTGATCCTAAAAAAATCTGACTGAATATTTGACTTTGACTTTGGCTTTTTTACTTTGAACACAATGTCCCGAGCCACAGACTAGACTTAACGTACTAACACGACACTGTAAGTTCACAGCTTATTCGTTCTCCAGTCTCCTTCTTCATCTCCCTTTCTCTTTCTCGTCACAGGTATACTTTTAGCTGAGAATACCAACCTCTCGGAAAATGGATTGGCACTAGGGCATCGGAACCGGTTTTTCCTGGAACCGACAAAGCCCGGTTCCAGCGGTCTATAAAATGAACCGGTTCTCTAAATATTAAGGGTAACTTAATTTAGGGTTTTCGGTTCTTTCGATTCTTTTAAACATCTGTGAATCATCATTCTCCTGCCCTTATCCCACGCTAGGTGGGGTCGGCACAACATGTTCTCTTCTTCCACTCACTCCTATCAACTGTCAACTCTGCATATACACCTTTCATACCCATGTCCTCTTTCACACAATCCATCCATCTCTTTTTCGGCCTTCCCTTGCTCACATGTCCATCCACGCTCAAATTCATAACCCTTTTGGTCAAATGACTACTATCCCTCCTCATTACATGCCCATACCATGCCAACCTAGCACTCCTCAACTTTTCTACAACTGGTGCCACTTTCAAACTTCCCCTTATAAACTCATTTCTGATCTTATCTAACCTTGTCACCCCACACATCCATCTTAACATTCGCATCTCAGTCGCATGCACTTTCCTCTCATCCGCCTTCTTCATAGCCCAACCCTCTGATCCATGCATTGCGACAGGTCTGATGACCGTCTTGTAAATTTTCCCCTTAAGTTTAAGAGGCATTTGTGGGTCACATGTTGTTCCCGAGACCTGTCGCCACTTCATCCATCCCGCATTCATTCTATTTTTCACATCTCTATCAATATTTCCGTCGTCTTGTAGAAGTGAGCCAAGGTACTTAAAACTGGAGCAGGTTGGTAGGGTTACACCATCTAAAGCAATTGGGGAGAAATGAGAGGAACCACCGAAGTTGCAGAACAGGTGTTCGGTTTTAGTGCGGCTGATTTTTAGGCCGACTCTCTCCAATTTCTCCTGCCATTTTCCCAGTCTGCTCTGTACCTCGGCTGCATCTTCGCCGACAAGAACAATGTCATCGGCGAACAGCATGCACCAGGGTGCCTCTTCCTGTATGTCTGATGTCAGAGCATCCATTACCAGGAGAAACAAATAAGGGCTTAAAGCCGATCCCTGGTGCAAACCTACTGCCACATTAAACTCGTCAGTGACGCCCGCTTCAGACCGTACGTTCGTGCGCGCTCCTGCATACATTGCTTTCACAAGCCTTACATACTTCCCTGGCACTCTTTTTCCATTCAAAGCCCACCACAGAACTTTCCTGGGAACTCGGTCGTAAGCCTTCTCAAGGTCTATAAAGACCATGTGCAGGTTTTTGTGTGCATAGCGGTACTTTTCGCTGAGTTGACGTAGTGCGAAAATTGCATCCGTTGTTCCCCGTCCCGGCATAAAACCAAACTGGTTCTGGGCTATCTCACATTCTGCTCTTATTATTTTATCTATTACTTTCTCCCAGACTTTCATACTGTGTGACATGAGCTTTATTCCTCGGTAGTTGTTACATTCTTGTACATCACCCTTATTTTTAAATATGGGCACCAGTAAACTGCTGCACCACTCGTCAGGGATCGCCTCTTCATGTAACAACTTGTTGAAGAACAAAGTCAGCCACTTCCATCCATCCACTTTCAGAAACTTCCATACTTCAACTGGTATTTCATCTGGACCAACCGCTCTTCCATTTTTCATACGATGGACTGCCATTCGTACTTCATCAACATTTACCTCTTCTACTAAACCCAAGTTGGTACGTACATCATCTAACTCTCCACTCCAATCATTCTCTTCGTTCATTAATCTTTCAAAATAACTCTTCCATCGATCTTTTATTTCTTTATCATCTGTTAATATTCTTCCATTCACATCTTTCATGCATTTGATGTGTATGACATCCTTAGCATTCTTCTCTCTGGCTTTCGCTAAGCGGTACAGATGTTTTTGACCGTGAGGGCTATCCAGATTTTTGTACAGTTTATCTTGAACTTGACTTCTGGCGATCGCTACCTCTCTCTTAGCTTTCTTTTTACTTTCATCGTAGGCCAATCTTTTCTCCTCTTTCATTCTAAGGTTACTGTTATTCAAATTCTTCCATTCTTTAAACGCATTTTTCTTTTCTTTCAGAACTTTTTGCACATCCTCATTCCACCACCAAGTCTCTTTATCAATCTTTCCCTTGCCTTTTGATTCACCAAAAACATCCTTCGCCACACTCCTAATATTTTTTAAACATTTTTAAACATCTGTGAATATCGTGTGATTAATGTTACGCAATGAAAAACTAATCGAAATGAAAACGATGAGTGTCAGCAATAAAATGGCAACAATGTGGACAATAATGTGCATTATTGTCAACCACAATGTGGAAAAAACTGCAAGAATTGGCCATAATAACCACGCTTGGCGTGAAAGTCACGGAACTCTTCAAATCAACCAAGGGGCATAGGTATGCCCCTTGGTGATTTAACGAGATCCGTGGGCTGGAAATGTAGATTTTTCAACCACAACTACTAAGGCAACGGCTTTAAGAGCACTATTCAAAAAGACATCAAACCTTTAATGTTAACGAGGGATGACTGATTCACTTATTGTATCATGCTCACACACTATGACGTACGGTCAGAGCATTGCTCTCATGAGCGCTTAAGGTATGTTATATGTTTGTTTCTGAATAATGTATTTTTTGACGAGATCTCAGTTCGGGGTGAACTACTATTAATCATTAATCGAAATCTATAGATTTTTATTTAATACGGGTGCACATCACTATTATGTTTCATAATGTTAGTAAAATTTTATCGTCACTTCCGTTTTTTCATATAGTTTGTTGGATAACCTAGTTTAAAACTAGATTTTTAGTAACGAAGTCCCGTCTCTTCTAACGTAGTATTGTATTCTCTTTAATGTCTCATGTCTAGAGGGATCGGATTCACAGAACAATAAAAATAGGATATATAAATATTATTCTATGGTCTCTATCTGAGAGTAAATAATACTACTATTATTCGATGGTCTGAAACATCCTCGGTCTTTGTATTATTATCTAGTAGACTTATATGCTCAGTGTAAAAGACATTGGAGCTAGCTACGCCAACTTGATTTGGATGAAGTCAAGAAATTTTACTTGTACAAACATAAATGTACTCACAAAAGAACAGAGTACTTAACCTAACCTATCCTCGTACATGTATAGAAAAAAAAGTATGTTATTGGCACACTCTGGGATACAACGCGCTATGGGCAGTAAGCTTCGGAGAAGGGCATTTATGTATTTACGATCCTTTTCGAACAACATCGTCTATCTATATTTGATTTTGATTCCAAATAGGAAGTAAATAGATGATTATTTTGTTGACTAGAAAGTTACATGCTGCCGTTTGTCCACGAGTAGCTCTGTGGTCCAAATTGTCAGCGTCATATCGAAATCATAGCTTTGGTATGACAGTGAGCGAACGGAGCGAGCGAAGAGAAAGGAAATAAAAATATTCATTTACTTTGTCTGTAGTACATGTACATGTAGTACGTAGTATTCTATGGTAGTAAGGCTGCTGTTTTATTGTATTCTAGCTGTTGCTTTGCTGTGCAGTTTACCAATTGGATTGGATTGGATTTTGCAATCACCTTCGTGACAACAAAGCAAAGTCTATAATGATGAAAATTATAGTATAAATAACATTATCTTCACTTGCCAAATAATGTGCAACGGCGACGTAACCGTACTATTAGAATCGGCTGTACCAATATAAAACTGCTGTGTTTTTCAAGCTTTTATCAAGATCTATGATGGAAGCTCTGCAAAAGATTTATAGCAACCTTAGACGACAGGTCGTGAATTTACCGGCATCAGTACCAAAAACTGTTGATTTCATAAACAAATCAGTGAGCAATGTACGAATACCACCATTCACAAAAGAAAATGTGCTGTACTATTATGTACCACTACAAGGACTAGTTAGTTACACAACACTCTCTGTTAGTGTAATGAACCCTCACTTAATGGTCAGGTAAGATGACTTAGCTAATGTGTAGTAGGATAGTTGGACTGTTATTTTCCCAAAAGCAGAAATAATTAATCTTATTACTTGCAGGTTGTTCCCGAAACGAGACATAACAGATGTTCTATTTCTCACAGCAGGTGGTGGTGCAGGCTTATGGCTTTGGGCAAGACCACACATGGCTGCTGCAGCACCTGCCCGTAGATTTTCATGGGCATTTTTAGGTGGCTGTCTTTGGCCGCTTGGTTCAATATTTCTTTGGGCTATCCTAAGGAGCTCAGTAGGACAGAGACCCATTTTAGGCACAGTTTTGGGTGTTACGACAGGAGCAATGCTCACAAATATTGCATTAGATTACTTTCACTATGTGGAGCTTATGTTCTGTGGCGAAGTTCACCTCCCAGAAGAAACAGCTCCTTACAGCCCTAACAGTGATGATGAGAGATATGATATTGATATATAGGAGTAAGTTTTAAACTAAATGGGTGAAAATGTATGGTATGGATGTTATTTGGTAGTAGTTATGGTTTGATCTTTACATTAACTTCACACATCCAATTGTAATATTTAAGTCACTTCCTAGTCCTGTCACAGCTTGAATAAAAAACATTAAATTCAAGTAGGTGTTTCATTAGTACTATATTATTAAGGTTTATTTTTTATTGTCCATTGGGAAACTATGCTAGTATGATTCCATGCTTACAAAAAACACCAGGTTTATAGGATGTATGTATTATTAAATTGAACTCGATGGCTATAGTAAAACTGAAAGGCTAGGACGCTCACTTGTAACTCTTTGCAACATACAGGAATTTAATAAATAATGGGAAATGTTAAACAAATCATTATAATTACCTCTGTTTATTAAACAACTTATAAAGTGGAAATGTTTGATAAAAAAAAATATTGATTTTAATTATTTGCTGGGGGTTTAGACCACTCAACATTCAGGATCAAATGGTCATAACCATGACCATTCAGTTTCTGGATGGCCTTAGCAGCATCCGCACGGAACTTGAAGTGAACATAGGCAAAACCTTTGCAGTGGCCAGTGCTCTGAAATCATACAGAATATACAAAAAGTTATCCCGAGGTATAACAAGAACATATTTGTCCTTAATTTACTCAACATCATCCAATCCCAAGCTAAGTAAAGCTTGTAATGAAAACTGAATACTTTTGTACTTTTTCTTTGTAAATACACACTTATTTACATATTACAAGCTATGCTTAGTTTGGGGTTAGATTGTGCTGTGTAAAAATTTAAAAGTATTACAGTAAAAGGCCAAGAGAAGCACAGAGCCTCTCCCTCTCCTCTCCAGAAATTAACGACAAACAGTTTGTCATTCATTTCAAAATGGCAGGACACAGATTATAGTTAATCTGTAAGCTATAAGGTATAGCATGACCTACACTTTATAGCTTAGAGATTGATAACTTTTTCATAGTATGATAGCCCCCAGTAGATTGCATTCTTTATGAGAGCCCTGTGCCTTAGTGGACGAAATAATTATTAAGCTGGCGACCAAAGTATAAACCGCACAACAAATGTACCTTTTCCTTAGCCAAGTAGGTATAGCCTCTGAACAGGCCCAAATCCCGAAATGATTATGCTTGCGACCAAAGTAAAAACCTCACAACATACCTTTTCCTTAGCCAAGTACAGCTTCTGAACAGGACCGAATCCTTTGACAAGGTCTTCAAGATCAGCCTCCACAGCGAAGTTACTCAGGTTGGAGATACGGATAGCCGCAATGTCGTCACGGCGCGCGCCCGGAGGCTCGCGTCCAGTGCCGCGGCCCGCGCCTCCGTCGCGCAGGTATGGCGCCACATACTTGTTTGTAGGGGTGGACTTGTTGTCTGGGAAATGTGAATAGTCTTAGCCTGCTGCTCTACGTATGTTTCCCGTATACTCAGATTCTGAGAAGAGATCAATTTATCTTTATATAATTTGCCTGGCCGTGATGAGATACCAGCTGAACTCATTAGAACACTAACTACCACCCGTTGGCAAAGAAATACTTACACAATTATGCAACTATCTGGCGCTCGGGTAACTGGCCTCATGACTGGACCGAGTCCGTATATATTACTCCATAAAAAAGCTTCGACGTACAAATGAGGCAACTATCAAACTATCGCTTTCATTTCACATGCTAGTAAAATTCTCCTTCACATCTTCAACCACAGGCTCATTAACACTCTAGATCCCTGAAGAGCAGGCCGGTTTCGTTGAACGCGTGAACAGATCCTTAACTTCTGCCAGATAATCGAATAATATCTTTAGTTTAATGCTCCGGTTGTACTGTGTCTCATTGATCACACTGTCGGCATTTGACTGCGTAGAGTGTAGTAACATTGGTAAGTTTTGCGCGAAATGGGAGTCCCGAAGCATCTAATTTGATTAAGCAGCCTATATGCCAACAATTATTTTGTGCGAATTGACACCGACGACGGTTCTGATGTGTTCAAAACAAAAAAGGGCGTACGACAAGGTTCTCACAAATGCTCTTCAATATCTATATTATCATCTGCAGAGTTTTGGAAAACTGGAAAGGAGGATTCAGCATTGCAGGAAATAAAATTTATAACCTCCGATAAAACGACGACATACACTCGTGATACCACCATGGTAGAAAGGGAGGAGCAGTGTCACCGCCTGGAAAAAGTGCCACTTTGGAACTAGCCACCAACAAAAGCTAGACAAAGCATATGGTATTTGATAGAGCTAGAATTCTGGGGTGGAGACTTGGACCATATTAGACAGAGAGATAAGACAAATTGCGAGCCGTGGCGCCGAAAATATAAAAAAGCTGGTCATCGTCAGACATGTAAAAAGGTAGCGGTCACGCGGCAGATCTCCAACGAAAGCCATAGGTATTGATGTTCACTGAGCAGAGTAAGTAAGGTAAGTCAGCAAACATATGGTTTAGAACTCTCTCCATAACCTTGCAGATTATGGAAGTAATGGAGATGGGTCGGTAGTTGGCCGGGTCGGCTCGACTTCCTTTTCGGGAACTGGCTGCACGTTGGTAAACTTCCATGATTTGGGTGCGGTCTTTTTATCAAGAGAAATGCGAATCAGCCATGTCAGGACAGCATACAACTCAGGTGCACTGCGCCTCAACACTCGCGCCGGAATACCATCTGGATAACTGGCTTTATTCTCGTATAAACTGAAAAGTTCTCTAGAGACCTCCTTAGTATGTGTACTCGGCATCGGCATTGCGGTGCCATAATGGGTGAGTAATTGCCAAACAGTAATTGCTCGCAAATAAATTTGCTTTCTCTTCTGTGGTGTGGGCCATTTTCATTTCCCTTTTTTCAATAGTAGAGGTAGTGTACCTTATCTGCAATCACTAAACCACCAGCCAAGTGTGGTGATTATGTGCAAAACCCAATTTTGGAGGCTCCATCCATCAGTGGACAGTAAGTTTAGATGAGTATGCACAACAGATACTTACTTTAACTCAAACATGATGATGCCTTTATTTTCGTGAAACAGTATTCTCTAGAATAGACTATAGCCTATGTTGTATTGTATACTATCTGCCAACATTATACGATTTCATACTTAATAAGTAAAGTATGAAATCTGAATCAACACAATATTAAATTTGAGGGTCACTTTACCTACAACCTTGGAGGCTTCGCTGGCCTTAGCCTGGGCAAGCTGGGTGTGCTTGAATGGACAGTTCAAGGTCCAGTGGTCTCCTTGGCAGGTTCTACACTTGTAGATCACACTGCTGGTTGGAGGCTGAAATCATGTTATGATATGTAATTTAATAAGGTATAACTATTTGAAAATCTAAAACCAACTTTTTGTTTGTATCAGTTAAAAAGTAAATCAGTTTGTAGATGTAATGTAATATCGACTTTTATCTATGATTATCGATTAAAATTAGTAATTAAATTAATGGCAGCACTGGTGCAATGACGAAACATAAATCTCTAAGATAATTATTATTATCAAATAAATATTATTTAAATCAACTTTTGATATTTGCATCTTGATACAAAAATACATCACAGAAATTCGTATTCAAAATAAGTTGAATAAATAAATAAATATTATAGGACATTAATTTTTACACAGCGCCATCTAGCCCCAAACTAAGCATGGCTTGTAATATGGGAACTAGATTACGGATAGAATACTTAAATACTTTTTTTAAATACATACTATATGATACAACACCCAAACACAGAACAAACATCTATATTCATCACACTAATGTTTGTCCTGGGTGGAAATCGAACCCACAGCCTACAGCGCAGAAGTCAGAGTTACTACCAACTGAGCTATGAGGCTTGTTAAAAAAAGTTGATTTATCGACACATTTGAATTTTGTTGCGCATGCTGTTCACGGAAAGCCAAGAATGGACATTGTCCTTTCATGGTCATCAACTTCATGGTTTTCCAACACAAACACATAAAAATGTCTAACAATTCATATACGTACTTGGAATCAGCATGTACACCTTTACTTGATACCCATATTGTAGTAATAAAAAAATGAAAACATTTGTGGGTGCATATCATTAACTGATGAGGAGAGATAAGATATATTGAAATACCTACTGCTTCCACCCGCGACTTTGACCATATTAACTTTAGAATTTGATCCAGAAATAAGTATCCCTGATATTGATAACTAAATAGTTTATATGTCTCTGGTATACATGCAAGATGCGAGGATAAGTTAAAATTGAGATTTTTTTCTTTCTGTGAAACATATTATGTCATTCAAATGTATGTCAGGTAACCCAGCCCATTTCCGGAGCTCAATTTTTTATTTTTTTTTATTGTATTTTATTATATGTATTTGAATCATTATTTTTAAACCTTTTCGCCCACCACTATAGAAATGGGTAGGTTAGGTACCTGCAATTGCAACTAATAAGAAGGTTTACTATGACATTTGACATGAAATCAAACCACACACTCGGGTAGAAGACTTGAGTTTGTAAAACTACTTCATATGATTTATATAGATATTTGATTTTGATTGCTTCCTATGGTACTGCCAAAGCTAGATACTATTAATTAACATCATTTATTATGTTTTTAGAATGCCAGCTAGAGAATAACCAGTTGCAATCAGAACAAAAAAACAAAACATGAACAACAACATATTACAAATGTTCACTCAGGAATAGGAAAACATAGACATCAACGTTTTTTAGAACAAATCAGTTTGAAGATTATATAAGAGGCAAATATTAACAGACATTCAAATGCTAAACAGCCCTGATTGGGGGTTCTGGCCAGATAACTTTATATACAGCATTGCTATGATATATACAGTTATCTGGTATGCATGGGTGTGCAGAGATAGGATACCGCATTTTAGTGACTGCGCTTTTGATTGGCAGCCAATGTAACAAACATCTAAATAAACATATAAACTTTCACATTTATAAATTGGTAGTTTGACATTAGTAAGATTTTATGGCCTTCATTTTTTATTCAAGTTACTCCATATAACAACAGCTATCAGCCAGTGGAAGTCCCTTCAAAATCGGACAATCCATTTCAGAGATAAGCCAGAACAGAGCTTAAATATTTAGTTATTTTGCCACTACAGACACATACTTTTATTTTTTTTGTATTGAAATCAATATGTCACTTTCACAATACTGACAAACCAAAAAACACATCATACAATCATCAGCCACTGATAATTGTTTTCCCACAAATACATAGATTCTTGTTCATTTCAACATGACATGTCAGACTAAGGTGAATTTTGCAGGTACCTACTATTCTTTACAAAATTTCCTAAAAAGGATGTTTTAGTGCATTTGTTTTGCTACTACTAGGGGAACAGAGTACCTAATATTTTAAAGAAGATGTTTTTGGTATTACCTTGAGGCCATCTAATTCTCCATCATCTGGCCGTTGACTTTCTTCCTTGCTGGTGATAAACTGCATGTAAACATCCTCGGAGACCATAGTAGTAGCTGGGTTTGGACCAGGCTTGTCAGTTGCAGAGCTTCCAAACTTGCTCCATGTCTTACGGCTAGCAATGCTCTGTAAACAATTAAGTTCCAAGATTTACCAGTATCTTCTTCTTATGGAGTGTTCAGTGTTCCATATGGGAACCCCAAGAGTTTGCCAATGTCAGTTTTTACTGGACTTTTAACCAAAAAGTTGCTGAGAGTCTGAGAACAAATATTATGTACGGCCCATATACATAGAGAATCATACAAAGATAAGGTATGTTGATGATTGATTCTGAACTGGAGCGGACAACACAATAGATTATTAAACATACACTATTATAATACTATAAGGAAGTAGATAAAGTATTATTCATATTGGTCTTATTAAAATAAGTAGCTAGAATTTATCATAATATTTACAATTTAATATTATTTACACTAACAAATTAACATAATGTACAAATAAAGAGAGAAAATACAAGGGATAAAAGGAATTTGGAAGAAAGAGGATGTGGGATTATTGGGGGGTGACATCATACAGAGACAGATGAAGTCGCGGGCATGAGAATAAAATATGGTCGACATTTCCTTCATCCAAGTGTCTTGGATATCCCTAATTTTAGCTGGCATGAGAATAAAATATGGTCAACATTTCCAAATGGGATTTAGGAATTGTGCAAAGGTCAGAGGAATAGATTTGGAGATGTTCAACAGAACCTACTTGGATGGCCTGCTTCACACAGGCGTCAACCACTTCATTACCGGGGATTCCAGTATGGCTAGGGATCCAAACCAATACAACATTCAGATTATGTTCTTGACATTGGAATAGAGATTCTCAAATTTTTAGGATAATTGGAAAGTTTGATTTTGAACGGAATGGGGTTGGATAACATAGATTGAAGAGAGCTTTTGGAGTCTGTAAAGATGATAGAGTTATCTAAATTATGTGATTGAATAAACTGGATGCTTTGAAAAATAGCAACTGCCTCACCCGTAAATATAGATGCGATTGCTGGACACTCAAAAATAAAAATCATTTTGGTGGATGGAATCCAAACTGCAGCTCCCACAGGGCTAGAGTTGTTCAGTTTAGATGCATCAGTAAAAATTTGTCTCCATCCATTATACTAGCCAACCAAACAAGTATTGAATTCATGACAATCATTCATAGATTTTTTATGTATACCAAAATCAGAACAATGTGGTTCAAAAATTAGTGCTTCATAGGGAATAGAAAAAATTGGAAACATTTGATTTTGAACTATGGGGGCAGGGAGATGGGAGAACTTTCTAAGACGATGGATTAAGCAGGGTATTTTATTTTATTGGTTGTCATTGATAAGAGGTTCCAACGGTATCAGATGTTGACCAGGCCATGTTGATGTATGCCACTTGATTACAACACAATGGTGTAGTCAAGACACAAAGGATAACATACGATGATATACATAAGTACTAACATCAGTTCTTTAAATCAAGTTCTAAAAATCATTTATTCCATTTACCTTAGAGACAACACGCTTTTCAATTTTGTATGTACGGACAATTTTCACTTTTTTGTTGTCATTGTCATATTTGTATTCGGTAACTATTTTGAGCCCATTTTCAACTACTTCTGATGGTGATGGTAATTCTCCGTTATCAATCTCAACTTCATCAGCCCATGAGGACTGGATTGCGTCTGCCACTGGCATCTGAAATCAAGTAGTAAGTACCTTTAACATAGCACAAAGCACTTTGGTAAACTGCGTAGAACAATATATTAGTATTGCAATTCATAATTATGTACATGAAGTTCAAAAAAACTTACATTGTAAGTAGATAGGTCTAAGAAAAAGGCAACTATACCAGAGATACAGTACAGTTAGGTTATGATTCGTACATCTAGAATGAACTTACGGTTACGGTTACCTACTCCACAAGTATTTTTCTTTTACCTTGGTTTGGTTAATTATTTCGTGGCAATATCAAAGAGAATTTAAAGTTAGGTACACTGTGAGAGAACTTTGAATATAAAATTCTAATGACAAAAAAGGCGATGGATGATGTGATGAATGAAATGAATGGATTAGAGGTGGGCGTTACGTTATCCAATAACAGCTTTTTTCAGGCGTATCGTTACATTGAAACAACTGTTTTTAACAGTTTTTATCCGCCTCTGTGGTCAAGTGGTTCAACCCACCGATTTCAGATCCATAGTTACCGTTCCCCATGGGGAGTACAATTTATTGTGCTTTGTCTGGTTGGTGGTAGGACTTTGTTTAAGTCCACCGTCGCTACCACAATCTTACCTAATTCTGTCGCCTTAATAACAATTCTAAAATTGTTGTATTCCGGCATTTAGAGGTAAGATAGCCAGTTCCTCAGTTTGTTGAGGATTCCGGATGAAGTGCGCCTCCACCTTCGGCCTTATCTCAACTTGTAACCAGGTGAGATAAAGGCCAAGCGCTTCCCGTCGTACAATAAATAATAATAAAAAAAAGTTCTGGTTTAAACTTTGAAGCTGTTTGGTTGTTTATTTTTGTTTTATTATATTACTACTACTCATTCAATAAATAGTATTTGTTTAGGTAGGTACCCAAAGTATTTCTAATTCATATTATTTTGTGTACCGGCTACACATTAGTTGTACGAATTGAAGATATAAGTTGATTTTCTTTAATGCAGAACAATTTTTTTTAAACCGAGCACGTAACTCCTAGCATGACTTTTCGATAACTCTCACGGTATCAGACTTGGCCTCAGTAGCCCTGAAAAAAAACTCAGCCTGTAGAGCTTGTCGAGCTTGTCAACTATTTTAAACACAATATGTCCTTTAAAAATTCTTCATAATTCAAAATTCGTTATTTCAATACTCACATAAAAAACTAACAATTAATCTTAGTACCAATAATGAAACCAGTTGATAAATTTTCGGCATTTTTAATCTGTTAATCATTAAAAAAAAACATCTAAATCACATTGACGAAAAATCATTTTTGTCCCACCACTAGAATATATGTTGCGCGATGCGTGGTCAAGGAGAATTTAACCAAGCACAAAGAGTGTGTTATCATTACGCTATGCACTATTACTAAAGTTAGGGCCCCTATATTGTGCGACTCAACAATGCACAGCCAATAATTTAGAATCCATTTACATTATAGTTGAGGTTTTGGAATAAATATGGGTATATCTCGGCAATACACGTAATGTATAACACTTACGGAGGAAGGCTAGTTATACCATCATACAGGATTTTCCTAGTTTGCCCAAACTAGGAAAATCCTGTATGCCTACCTAAGCTTTTCAAATTTGTATTGTACAATGTTAAATGTGATTTGTTCTTAATTTATGTAATATGTTAACGTAAGTTCTGCGAAATTAATTTATCTTATCTTAACTATATATCTAAGTTAACAGTTTGGTTCATAGTTTTGAATAGTACACGGACTGCATTATCGGGTAACAATAACTGACGAAATTATATTATAAAAGTCAAACCCCTTTGCATGCCATCCCAAAAGTAATTCACAGATTTGGCTTGGCAATCCAATTAATAGAAAAAAAAAACACTTTCAATTTATTTATGACTTCGAATACTCGCACGTCACTATCTTGCAAGACCTGATCATACTTTCCAACCCTTTATCTTAGAACTCATTTTGAATGCTGCAGTCTAAACGTCCATTTAATGCGAATTCACATTTTCAAGCCTTCAATCTTATTTACCACTTACGTGACCCTTAATGTCTGAATACTGTCTAAAACTGTCTAAACTGTCTAAAATACTAGGGTGGTTTCATAAAATAATATAAGGAAATTTTGAAGTCAACCCCCTTTTACACTACACTCTACAAGACATAATATTATCAAGCGTTTTACCTTCTAAACTAATCTGACGTTATCATTAGTTAAATAATACTTTTTTAAGGACAGCCGATACTCTTTCTCATGACACACCACGAGCCAAAGACCATCTTGTCTATTTTTTTTTTGTTTTTTTATTGATTTACTAAATCAACAGTCCTTATTCTAAAATAAACTTAACACGTGTTTTTCATAAGACCAATAAACAATTGACATTATTTAAAAGCATGATTTTAAACAGACAGTCAAGGCAAGAATATAAGGGAAGTGCTGCAGTTTGAGACACCATAAACTTGTAACTGGCCTGCAGCAGCATATCATGCATACTTCATGTATGCTATCTCATACAAACACCTAATTGTATAAATAAAACATATCGCTGAAGAAGACTGTTCGCGCTGTTTACAAAATGTATCCCAGAGTTTCATTTAGAGATACATTTTAGGAAATAAAATATTGATGATGCCCTGCCAGTATATTTTTGAAAATATATCGTAGGTACCTACGCGCGTAAAAAACATTCACTTGTTTGAAAAAAACTAAGATAAACATAATAACCTCTGGGAACTGCGAGTGCAAGGTTCCATAAAGTTTATTTATTTATGACTTTAAAAGCGCGCGCTCCGAAGGAAGGTACTAAGAACGTGGCGGTCGGGATTAAAAAATAGCGAAATTACAAACGTTTTTACATTTTGCAGTGTCTGACAGACTACCACGTCAGTCCCAGAGGTTTAAAACAACAAAAAGAAGGGCTTTGTCGAAATGTGACGATTTTCCAGTCATGTATTAAAAATCAGTATAACTTACAAGATTTGACAGTCATAAATAAAAGAGAGGAAAAAAAACCTTCTAACCAAACTTAAAATTAAAAACAGTTGACTTGAACTTCTTTACACAATGGATCCGACGGTTTTACGAAAGACTACACTTTGATTTCCTATGTCCCGAAAAAAGACAAAGCTATTCTTAGAGACACAGATACTGACTGACACAAGGAGGGAAGCAAGTTATGATTGCAGACCTTGTGAGTTATAGTATTCTACGTTGCAAGCTACAATCTAACAAAAGGAGGAGTTGACGAAATTGACAAGCGCTCGATTTATTCTTGCAGCCGTGAAACTCGTCGCTGGCCTACGGCAATTTTTCAGCGCATATTAGATAAATGGCAAGAGGAAATATCTTTGCCTTATATTAGTCGTGTGCAGACAGTGATTATAAAATGATGAGAGGAACTTTCATGTTCATTATGGTGAAAGAATTGTTGCTAGTTAACATGAAAGCCCGCGTATACAATGAAATATTACCTGCGAGCAAGAGAACTGCAAGATCAAGAGAACTGCGAGCAAATGACGATTAGTAGAGTTTTGGGTAAGGACCCCCCTTCACCTCTAAAGATTACACCTAACCAATCCACCATGTTGAAGAAATTTAGGTACCATTTTGTCCAACGAACATATAAAGAGTGACAAAATATCCATGCTATGATTGTGAAAAGCCGATTTGTCTTCAATGCTACAAACAACTTTGTGACAGTTGTCAAAAAAAAATGTGTAAATTTGTAGTCATGTAAATTTGTATCGAAGCATTGAATGTTGCAATTTTTTTATATATATATGATAAAACTGTTGTCTTTTGCATATAATTAATGTTCCAATAAAAATAACGAATTTTGTTTGTTTTGTTTTAATTTTTAATAGATGTCCATGTTCTGAGACTGATTTAGGCGTACCTACTCAATAAAAGTTTTTGTATGTCACTTGATTTTTATTATTGAACTTGGTACTAAGTTTATTAACTAAAGAAAACCGTAGTATTTAAATATAATCAGGTTTTATAAAAAAACGATTAAGTTATGAGTCGTTAAAGTAGTGGTGTCTAACGTACTATGAAGGCGAGTCGTCAGCAGATTTGTGGTTAAATTCACTTACCGCGTCTTATTACTGTCGCGTCGTCCTTTAGTACCAGAGGGTATATATAAAAAACATTATTATCATTATGTGGCTTTGCTTTGGAACGTAGTTATTACATACTCTTTTGTGCAATGTAGTACTTATAGTGAGTATATTGAATACTCTTTCTAAGGGTGTGTGGTGCAAAGTGTACACCGCACAGGGTTGCCAGAAGATAAATTTTCGGTTACTTTAAAATACTCCAGGATACTTCTATAAAAGATATAGTAATCATGAATCAAAAGGTTACATTTGGGTGGACTATCGCAAGTTTTTCACATTGAATCATAATAATTTTACGCGCCTAAATATTTAGATTTTTATGTACCTAAACAATAAGCTCCTTGCCGGGATTAAACTTGATACGAGGCGACATCGTATGAAAAGCTTACGATCAAGATTTCAATAATTTTTAATTCACTTGCAAAGTATTTAATTACATTAAAGTGATTTTATTCAATAAAAAGTACAATTAAACTAACTATGTACAAAGGAATCAGTCAGATAACTATGGACCGTTACAAACGGCCTATAGGTAACTCAACTGTTCCAGACTAGTACCAGACGGAGGCGTGCCCAAGACACTGGCTGTATTGTCACGCTGAATAGCTATACTAATTCGCTGGCCTAAATAAGAGCCAGCCGTTGGGTCACGTGTCGCCTCAATCAAAAGCCCCGCAAGTTAAAGTTGAATCCTCAGTTTTAGATTTTTTGAATATATACCTGCTGGTGTAATATTCTATCCACTTCACGAGTTAAAAAAGTACCTACTACCTGCTAAATTATCCAAGTTTTTGTATATTTATACAACTATATATATTTATGAAAACATAGGAAAAAAAAACTGTAGGTACTGAATCTTCTTCACGTCAAAAGGTTGCATTTAATTTTATATATATAGTTATTTTAGGTTACTTTGCTTGGATTTTGGACCAACCAAACCCACCCGTAGAATACCTACAAAGGTTGATCAGTGCCCACCCGGCACTTCACGGCTGGCATGGCAACACTGTAGTGGTGTCGTCGGTCGTGTCGGTGTTCTGTGGTCGTGTCGTGTCCGTGCTCGGTAGTATTGTTCTGTGTGTCCGTGTCTCGCTCGCCTGTAAATAGGCAGTCCAGCCTTATTTATTTATAAAATAATGTTACTTACTCGCCCAATAGGTACTGTTTGATATGTGAAAAACTATCAGTGAAATACTTCTCGAGTTTTCGAAATCATTTATTTCAATTACTGGTAAGGTTTCAATTCATATAATTAGTGTTATTAGATTACGATTTCAACTTATGCCGTTCAGCAAGCTTTACAATAGAATGCACAAACCAGGGCCAGTGATTACGGTACATACATACTGCTGTCTTATCTATTGGGTCAGGTTTATCGGGCTTGCTTTGTACTACCTGTGTCTGTCTATGTTTTGATTTCTGAATTCGTGTGAGGTTCGGACGATGGTACCCTTTATAATTAGGTCAAAAGATCGGAGTTTCGGAAAAGTACCTAGTTCAATTGAATAGGTATCTACTTACCTACCTACGTAGTTAGTTTCTCAGAGCAAACACCCAAGCCCTGTAAATTTTTAGCTACAAATTCATAACCAACTATGATCTAAGCTTACTTACACCAAAGTCAGTGTGTATCTGCTGTTAGTAGTTGGAATAAATTAAATAAACAAATTTGCCTCATAATTTTGAGAGTGGTGGAAGATTGGAAACTGATAGGTTAAGAGGATTTTATAACTATGTACTATCAGTGAAGTATCAGTAAGATAGGTTAATTAGATTTCTTCCTAGTAATGCCAGCTAAAAACAATATCTATGAGTTATTTACAATGTCAAGATATATAAAAGACTCTGTGATCATGTTCCAACTGCATTGGTAAACTCTAATACCTCAATTCTATTCATGACAGAACAACACTGGAGCAAGTCAACACTGAGCTTTTAGACAAAACTATGGTTCGTGACCAACCTTTACACCGAGCCTTCACACCAGTGTTAAGGTAGGGAAATTTAATTCCCCGCCTTAACACCAGTGTGAAAGAAATCTATTGGCCTTAAACATTTTTAAGTCAATTGGTAAAATAATAATTTTATTTTAATTTCAGCTGGCTTTGACAGATGTCATGATTATACAAAATTGAGTTAAAAAATCTTTTAAAAATTTGAGTGCCCTTTGAACTTGGCCAACAATTGACACAGTAGGCAAAATTTATTATATGCAAGTTTTACCAGAAGAATACTTTTAGTATTGCTAATTGACATACCTATCCCAAATATATTTACTCCATTAAATTGTTAAATTTCTCATATAATCTCATGGAAAAACATTGTAAACCTTATTTGTGAAAATTAACATTAACTCTTATATAAGTGTTAGATGATTAATAAATTACAAGTTTGAATGCATATTACTGTAAAATATTGGCCCCACCACTGTATAGGGTAGGGATACAGTATAAAATTAAGTTAAAACATGTGACCAAAAACAATGCCTTAACATAATAATTTGTCTTGACCTCAAGGTTGATGACCTTCACCCCAAGGATCTGAACTAGTCATGGTGCCTTGTGTTGGTTCTGCCTGAAGGAATGTGGGCCACTATGTAGGAATCTGGATGAAGTATGAAAATAGCTCAAAACACTGTTTTGAGCTATTTTCATCAATGATTTGGTTAAGGCATTGTTAACCAAACCTTAACCAAATAATTGATCCTGATCTCAAGGTTGATGACTTTCATTACATGAATCTGACCTACTCTAGTCAGGTGCTCTGTGTTAGATCTGCCTAAATGAACTCAAACCACTATTTTATAGATTTGTAATGTCTCTGTAGGTATAGTGTTTCAGCAGTTAGTTACATTTTGTCTTCCACCATCCACTCTGTTTTTTATCATCAGAGGGCATGACTTCTATACTTATTAAATTACTGTTTTGTCTGTGAATTTTGGACATTTTAACCCTTGTTGGGGACAGTGGGACAGATAGCCTGAAAGTGGGTTGTATGGTCACATTATTAATACCTCTACTAGAAAAAAAGTATAACTTGAGAGTGCAGAATTGAAAATTACTATTAATTGATAATTTGTGCCCTCCAACTCCAATTTGTTACCTTTAGAGGTAATGCACTTTTTATTGATCCCATTAACCCTATTGTTATAAGAACAATATAAAGCTTGTCTAATTTTAAAGAATATCTTATGATTTCACAAATTGTTAGGCCTGTAGGTACAAGTTGTGCAAGAAAATGCTGTAAAAGATTCACCAGCACTGAACTTCGCATGTCTTGAACTTACCCTGTTTTGTACCTTGAAAATATTGATACACTCAGTCGGACCTCATTTCCGTGCTCGGAAGACCTATAACTTATTATTTAGATATATCAAATTTAACTAAGCCTCAGTCACAGCAGACTTTTGATATGCGTCTTTTTTGACAGGTGTCAAGTCAACATACAGGATGCTCCGGTTTCTCAGTAGGAGGGGCCGCTCATCAAGTCAAAACAGAAACAAGCAAAATCAAAAATCTTCAATCAACAAGAATTTCATACAATGCAAGGTAATGTTACTTGATGATACAGATTTATCCATCAATCTTTCGAAAAAAGCCAGCGCAGGTGACCTCTATGAACAAGTATTTTATTCTCTAGACTTGATAGAGAAAGATTATTTTGGACTACAATTCACTGATACAAACAATGTTAAGCATTGGCTTGATGCCACAAAAACAATCAAAAAGCAAGTCAAAATAGGACCACCTTACACTCTAAGACTCAAGGTTAAGTTCTATTCTTCCGAGCCAAATAACTTAAGAGAAGAATTGACAAGGTACCAGTTTTTTCTCCAGTTAAAAAAGGATATATTAGAAAGTAGGTTGGAGTGTCCTCATGCTACCGCAGTTGAATTGGCTGCTTTGGCTCTGCAGTCTGAACTGGGAGACTATGACGAAACAATACATACACCTGCTACTGTATCGGAGTTTAGATTTGTGCCCAATCAAACAGAAGATATGGAAATCGAAGTATTGGATGAATATAAGAAGAATAAGGGCTTGACGCCTGCCCAAGCTGAAGTAAACTACCTGAACAAAGCCAAGTGGCTTGAAATGTATGGCGTTGATATGCACATTGTACTAGGCAAAGATAGCTGCGAGTATCATTTAGGCTTAACGCCTACAGGTATACTAGTATTTGAAGGCCCCCAGAAAATCGGACTATTTTTTTGGCCTAAGATCAGCAAGCTCGATTTCAAGAAAAAAAAACTGACTTTAGTGGTTGTAGAGGATGATGATCAAGGCAGAGAGCAAGAACATACATTTGTATTCCGATTGCATAATGAAAAAGCATGCAAACATCTCTGGAAATGTGCTGTAGAACATCATACTTTCTTCCGCCTGAGGGCACCTGTGAAAGGTCCTTCAGCCCGCCAAAACTTCTTCCGAATGGGCTCTCGATTTCAGTATTCGGGTAAGACAGAATATCAAACAACTCAACAAAATCGAGCTCGTCGCACTGTTCAATTTGAAAGACGTCCGAGTCAACGTTTTGCGCGCCGACAGAGCCACGTACTTCGAGAACGCGAAAAAGTTGTCGCTAAATCTGATATCACTTCTCGACCAGAAACTAACGACGAAGTGCCTTCGACTTCTGACGCTGTGGCATCGACCAGCGTTGTCGACACTGGAACCCTATCTAGAAAGAGCAGTGCAAAGTCTCAGAAATCCTCTTTGATAGATTGTGACTTTAAACTCTTGGAAGGTGAAACTTCGACAAAAAATCTACTGCATGATGACCCTCCTGAAGAAGTTTTGATATCAAAAGACGATGCTATCAGCAACAAAGTGCTCTTTAAAGTAGACAAGCCTTCAGTTGAAGATAAAAAGAACAATTTTACTCAGCTTGTTGTAAATAAGCTACCTTGCAACTGTTCTCCGTCCGCTTCGGATTCTAACCCGCTTAATGACCTTCTAATGAGTTTAGTTAAGGAGAAGCTGACTAGTGATGACTCTAAAAATGAGGCGAAGAAAGATCAACTAGATTCCGGCGGTGACAAAGAATTGCCAAACAATCAATCCAAATGCTTTTTGGTGTCGAACAAAGCGCTTCCTCCTGGTCAACTGAAATGCAATAATATTTTGAAAGCACGAGAAAATGAAGTCAAGATAATAAATGAATCTACGAACATTAATGTTTCCCTACCTTCGACTCCTTCCCCGAAGATTCTGAACGAGCCACATTCAGCTAGTCCACTGCAAAATAATTCACAGTATGTATCAATAGTAGTAGTGGAACCGCCTCACGCGCAGGCGAAGCTAGCGTCGCCGAAACCGGTTGAAAAGAAGGAAGATTTAGCTCCAAAATCGCAGCCTATTTCGTCGTTATCGCCATGGCTGGTCACTTCAGAACCTAGCTCTCCTTCGGGAATTGGAGAAAAGGAAATAACGATCATTCATCGAAAATCTGTTATTACTACGCAGCTGTAGTTTATAATTAATTGACAACTTATGGAAAAATATTATGACAAATTTATAATTATTGTAAGTACTTACGTCCAATATTTTTTAAGGTATAGTTAAGGTTATTATGACTCGATTATTATATTACTTATATGTACAAATATTATCATAGATCTTAACGTTTGACAATGTGTAGGTACCTAGTGATCAGCCCCCTCAGCACGGGGAGGAGATAAAATTTTTGTCCTCTGTTTTTATCCACCTTGTCAGAGAATTTTGTCTCCCGATGGTGGATAAAAACAAAGGACAAACATTTTATCCCCGCCCCGTGCTGAGGGGCCTGAGGTGAATCCTCGAAGGGGAAAATGTAGTGAGTCTGCAATTACTTACATAATATCTTAAAAATATCAATATGCCTTAAAACTCCTGATTAACTGGCGTATATTATATTTGTAACGTAATTTTTCGGAACATATTACCTAGTTCGAATCAAAATAATGTATGAAACGAAATTCGAAAATATTTTTTACAAATGAAGACTGTTTCGCTACGGGTTTCTCGACGGAAACTCGTAACGAGTCTCGTCCACAATTATAGCCATGTACTTATATTTTTTATGTAGTATTCTTATGTGATACCTTCTTAGCAATTATTTGACCTATAATACAATTTACACATTATAGGGAAAATAATTATTTAAGTAGGTGTGTCTGAATATTGTACATTCCAGCAAATATTTCCAAGGTGTAATAGACTGATTGATACGTCTTAAAACCAGTCTTGGGTTGAATCCCGAATCGTACATGCTACAAATAGCGTGAGGTATGCAATGTGTACTTAGAGTAATGTGATATTTTATGAACATAATGTGTATGATTTAATTCTAAAGCCGTCCTCTTACCGACAATAATTCAATTAGTAGCATTAAGTACAATATCATCAGTATTACGTTATGCTTAAATAAAAAATAACTACCTATGTTGGTGCCATAGTAAAACTCGATTTTTATCTGCCTATTTTCCAGTTCAAATTAATAAATTAAAACCCATCAACATTGTGACCTAAACGGTGTTTTGAAATGGTACAAAAGATGTGTGTAGGTATATTTTAAAATATTAATCAAAATTATAACTTATTTTAAACACAAACAAAAAAAAAATGTACTCACTTTTAAACTAGCTATGTACAAGGGAAGCAGACGGATTACTAAGGACCGTAACAAACGGTCTATAGGTAACTCAACTGTTCCAGACCAGTACCAGGTGGAAGCGTGCCCTAGACACTGGGTGCATTGCCCCGCTGAATAGCTATACTAATTCGCTGGCACAAATAAGAGCCCGGCCGCGTGCCCCTTGTATGATAACAATTGTACAATTATTGTAATATTATATTATTGATACTGACATGAATGATGGTGCTTGGGTCCATTTTAATTTTAATAATGAATCTCTATGAAATAATTAATCACAGTCTTGTAGTTATAATATGTTACAAATTATTGAGATTTAATAGTTTTATTATTGTGGTAATTACATATTTGTTTATAGAGCAACATGTGCAGTAAGTTGCCAATATTATTAATTATACTTAATAGTTTATCAATTGACAGTGACACTAGTACTTTATGTACGTTAACTTCATTAGTAATTTTACTTGTAAGTTGATATTTTATCTTTATTTTATAATAATGGACAATAAAATAGTTATCACACAATATTGGTTTGATTTAATCTGTGAGCCGCAAACAGTAACGCAGTCTAATGGAAACTCAAACTTTTTATTTCTTTACAATTTAAATCACAAATTGACAGGCTTGTCATATCAGGTGAATATACACTTACCTACTGTTATACTCTTAGATAAATACCTACCTACTCTTTGATTCTAATTCGTGTTTTAATGTTTTCTGTCTAAAAAAACATGAAGAAATCCGTAGAGAAAATTTCTTCAGACAAATCGTTATCGGAAAGTGAAAATTTATTCTCGTTCAAGCGCTATTATCTGAATAACTTAGACTCGTATCATGGAGAAGCCATATTGAATGAGCTGTCCAAAATATTAGAGAAGAACAAAGAAGCCCCGAAGGATGTCTCGCAGACACTAATAGGAGAGGATGTTGTTGTTGCTTCACCACCTCCACCAGAACAACCTTATGAAATAATTGGTAAGAGAAGTTTTATCACACACAGAAAATTATCAGTATGAGCCGGATTTAAAGCAGTAGTAAGGTCGCCTACTATCATATGTGTATACACTTCATAATTTTCTAAATGAAGATTTTTGGTAATTTCTGCCATATCTTTCGTAAGTTCCGGGTCTGGGTTAACGTATTACCAGACGTGTGGATACAAAACTATTTGGAAAATTGTGTAGTGTATTGAATATAGGTACTCATATACTGTACACAATATTGCATTTAAGGTCGGCACATAGTGATAGTGAGTCTCTCATGTAAAAAAAGGTAGATGTATCGCCGCCTTTGTCAGCAGTGAAGCCGAAAAAACCCGGCTCTTGTAAATACACGCACTCACGCATACGCATGCATAAAAACCAAGCTCATTTTCGCCAGTTTGTCTCGGAGTGCCGTTTTTACTAGATATGAGTAGTGAGTTTAGTATATTCATGACAAATTAAAAGGTCCCCGGAGTACCGCTGATTTTCACTCTCCAATACAAACGTAGTTCCTTTATCATTTCGATGTGGTAAGTCCGATTCACATGAAATTTTGCAGGTATAATCGGAAAAAGATCATCTGTGTCTGTGGTGCGCTACTTTTTTTAAACGCAATAACAATGAACATATGAAAAAGAGTGTTAATATGGAAAAACTCTTTTCCAACCACAGACACAAATTTCGCTATCCGATTATACCTGCAAAAAATCGATAGAATCAGACTTGCCATTTCGAAATTAAAATGGAACTACGTTTGTATGGGAAAGTGGGACTAGCCTTCTTAAGTTTTTTAGTTGTTATTTTTTTCCACAAAACGTTAATAAAATCTAAGTAGGTAGTCGTTATACGCGAATCATTATTATTATATAATCATTATTCGATGTTTAATTTATCTCTTAGGCACAGTCTCAAGTGCTAAAATCAAAAGCTTGGACAATGTCGCCAGGATTGTTCCGAAGGCAGAATGTTTGCCGCAGATGCTAACGTGTGGCACCGTGATATTGGACATCAGCTGCGATAGAGATGAGCTGAAAACTGCAATAGACTTCTTGAAACGTAAGTACTTTTATGTTAAGGTACTTACCTACTTAATACTTATATGATTATGTTTTAGTAAAAAAATATCTCTTAGATAGATTTATGTGTATTGTCCATGTTTATAGATACACTGTTATGTAAGGTTTCCTCTTCTTATGTTATACCTACCTACTCATACTAGCAAACGCCGCCGGGGACTGCGCTACCGTCCAATGAGAATTTCCCAAAATTATTTCTTATAGAACCGAGGTACTTAATACAATCTAGTATATAAATTGGATTTCGAATAGTTTTATTTGGTGCCCTCCGGGTTTTCCAAAATCTTGCGGGCTTTTGATTGAGGCGACACGTGACCCAAGGGCTGGCTCTTATTTAGGCTAGCGAATTATCATAGCTATTCAGCGTGGCAATGCAGCCAGTGTCTTGGTCACGCTTCCGTCTGGTACTGGTCTGGAACAGTTGAGCTACCTATAGGCCGTTTGTAACGGTCCTTAGGTTATCTGACTGATTCCTTTGTACATAGTTAGTTTAATTGTACTTTTTATTGAAGTAATGAAAATTTTATTATGTTTTTAAGGTTTCTAAAATTAAAGTAGGTAGACTAAGTTACTCCTTAAAACAGCAGCTTCGGAGACGTTATTCCCATCCCCACCAAATCCTAAACCCATTTTTCTAGGCAAAAAACTTTCAATCAGTAATTCCCAACCACATCCACGATTGAAAAAATATTTTCTTTTATGCATTAATTCCTGTCACATCCATGCATAGGTTTAAATATAGTCAGCTTGAAAATCTTCAAGGCCTAAGTAGTAGGTAGGTACCTTACTTACTAAAAATATTTTAGAGCAACGCAAATAAAAAAAGTTGAGTTTATCTGCATTTATAATGTCAAACAAGTAGGTACAATAAAAAGGAAAACAATAGTTAGGTAATCACAGAATAATCAACCTCATTAATGAATCAAAATGATTGAAAACGGAGATAATAATCAACTTTATAAATTTAAAATCTTGAATTAAAATACACTTACAACAAATACATTACATATATGACATTTTAATATAATGTTATTTTAATATACTTACCGTAGAGATTTTCATATGCATATAGAAAAATAGGCTGTTATTTTGACATTACGAACAGACACTTACCTACCTGTACTTAAAATTTGGTTTTAGTAATAAAATATCTAAGATAGCTAATTGATTCAGGCGTTATTTTGCGGAAATCCATATTTCAAAATAAAATCTGAAAACAAAAAATATTTAGTAATAAATCCGCTAAATCTCTCTGAAAAAATCAAATCGACACGTGTTTCGCCTCTATACGAGGCATCCTCAGGAAATATAGTCTTGCTGCTCACTGACTAGCCTTCTGTGGACGTGTTGTCGCTCCGAGCTCTGCGCTGCAAGACTATATTTCCTGAGAATGCCTCGTGCAGAGGCGAAACACGTGTCGATTTGATTTGTTCAGTGAGATTTAGCGGATTTATTACTAATTTTCTGTTTTCAGATTTTATTTTATAAAATATCTAATCGTTTTTTTATTATTATTGTACAACGGGGACGTGCTTGGCCTTCATCTCACCTGATTTTCAATTTATGATAAGGCTGAAGGTGGTAGCGCACTACAACCGGAATCATGAACAAACTGAGGGACTGGCTATCTTACCTCTAAATGCCGGAACACAACCATTTTATAATAAATAGCTCGATTTATGTGCATTGTTCATGTATACTATTCAGTACATCTATACATTGTTATGTAAGGTCTCCTCCTAACTTGTTATATTTTGCCTTTAAGTTCCCAACCCAATATAGGTACCTAATTTAAAATCAGACTTTCCTTGTCGATGTAAGCTGTTTCAAGAATACCTACAATATTGTGCGTGTTTATTACCATTGACAATTAAATGACACCATTATGGTGAGCAGGAACTTAGAAACATTTTGTTCAGCTAACCTCCGTTTAATGCTTTGGTAAATCGACCTTGCATAATGAAATAAGCTCAGGTTTCTCGCCAAAAATAAGTAGAATTAGCAGGATTTGGTTATTGTAGTGGTGAAGTTCTCTTCAAAGATAAATCAAGATCCCTTGATTCACTAGTAAATTTTACTTTTATACCTAGGTATTTGCTATGTAATATCAACTTAAATCTTCAACAGTCCTAAAAGATCTTTTGGAGAAACAGAAGCCGGCAACTGATGCACCCGCAGATCCGGACGAAGCTGGAGAATCTAAAAAGCGATATTTGATACTTATATCAACCGTTATGACTTGGTCGTCAACAAAGCCACTGGACCCGGTAAAATTTAAGCCTTCCGTTTCAAATTGATATTAGATTTACAATATTCTTCTTTTTCGCTGTCTCCGTTTTGCAGGATACGCCAGACATGCCATTCATAGAGTCAGATTTCCGTAAAAGAAAAGCTCATCCCAACTACAAGATGCATTACGATGTCGAGAACGAAGTTGTGGGGATTGCAAGAAAGTATCGGAGTCAGATTGGGTAGGTGGAACAAATTCACGTTATCAAGATTTCTTGTCAACAAGATCTTGCTTTAAAACGCTAGAGATCTTTTTAGATGTGAATATAAGATTGTGTAACGATGTTTCAGGGCATTGGTTGTGGCTCCTGGAGTTACTTATGGGGGGAGAGAGGACGTGCTATTTTACTGGTTTCAGAAAGCTTGGGAGTGCGAAAGACTTCTGCCTATACTCGGTCGGGGAGGGAATGCTATTCCGCTTATAAATGTCCTGGACTTAGCACAGTAAGTGTACTCTGTATTTGTTGAAGTTTTGCTGTATTCAACTTGTATTCCTTTGTCGCCATTTCAGGATAATCTACCTTCTGGTTACGGATTTCCCTAAGAAATTATACATGTTGGCTGTGGAGCAAAATGTGACAAAACAAAGAGAGGTAAAGTTCTGTATATCAGTCGTATCGATTCTCACTTAATACTCCATACATCTTTTGGGTTAAATTATTTCTAACTGAAATGTTTTACTTTTAGATTGTTAAACCGCTTGGACGTATCGTAGGTACAGGTATGTTCAAATGCATACCACCAGAAGATGCATTTTTAATTTCAGAAATTGATGTAAGTTCATTCCTTTTCATTACGAATTTATCAAAATGTTTTTTAGCTTTTTACGATCTATCTACTATTCACGTTATAGCAAAGAATCTACGATTTGATGACTCTCAATTTGAGTATGGAGCCGACATTTATAGTAGAGACAATGAGCATACAATGGACCTCTGAATTGACGTTTGCCGAGAACGTGCCAGCTCTTATAAAGCAATTTAGGAAGGAAAGGGGATTGAAGCCTTTTAAGGTAGTCACGAGCACGACCTTACATACCTTTTATACTTGCGTTAGGAGTATGTTATAATTTTTCAAGGTTTCAAATCTTTCTTTCATATAAATCGAGTCGAAGTAATACTCAAGTATGTAGCTTTTTAGCATTCATTTTCGGAGTGGTTACGGTCAATGGCTTAACTTAAATCATTCTTAACATAATAATATGCCATTCAGTATTAGCTCATAAATAGCCTATTGGTAGAGTCAAAGCCACATGATTGATATCTTCCTCATGTGCACTCGAACAATAGATGTGGTAGATTGTTTGTTGCAAAGCGATTATGAAACGCTTGTTATGAGAACACAGACCTACTGACACACTGCGTTTTTATCTTTGAGTATCGGCGAAGTGAATAAGAATTCTTAGCTAGTATGTTAAGTAATAATACCATTAGTTTAATTATAGCTTGTTATAAAAAACAGACCAGCCTGATGTGACTCGATCTTTCAAGGCCGGCAGTACAGTTTGGCCCCAATTGTTTTGATTCCATATCAATACTAATATATACCGATTTCGGTCACTATCAACTACAGAACATAACTAGCGCCATACCCATACCATACTTGTATTATGTATATCTGTGCTTATACATACGTATTACATCATTTTGCAAAAGTTCTAACAGTTACTTTACAAGACCAATATTGAAAGCATTACAAAATTTGTATATTGTGCAACGCAGGTGATCGTGTATGGACCTCCAATCGTGGGCAAAACTACGCTGTCGAAGCTTATCTCCGAAGCTTACGGCCTTGTATACATTTCGCCTGAGACCGTGGCTCAGGATATACTGGATGATCTGGTTTGATTTTCTATTGCTTTAAGGTCCTATTTAGTTGGGTAAATGTAAGAACTTAATTTACTGTCTTAGCTAATACCTTTACATTATACCTACATACACTGAAACGAAAATAATGATTATTCAGGTCTATTGTATATATCGCACTTTGCCAAAAATACCTAGTCCGAAGAGCATAATTTGACTTTGATCGATTTACGTTTTCTGGCGTTGTAAAGCTGAATAGAATATCTCAAGTCATGCCCCATTGTACATTTACAATCCGAATGAACACATAATATGCTAAGCCGCTTATTTGCCTACACCGAACAGAGCTAAGAATAGCAATAGAAGCCTGATCTTTAAGGATTCCCTATTCAGTATTGACAACCATTCTTACTTGCACTTGCGCTTTTCTATTGCGTCAGATCGACTCAACACAAATACACAATAAATAAAAACTAAATAAATAAATATTACAGGACATTTATTTTACACAGCGCCATCTAGCCCCAAACTAAGCATAGCTTGTAATATGGGAACTAGATTACGGACAAAATACTTAAATATATTTTGTAAATACATACGTACTATATGATAAAACACCCAAACACAGAACAAACATCTATATTCATCACACAAATGTTTGTCCTGGGTGGGAATCGAACCCAGAGCCTACAGCGCCGAAGGCAGAGTTACTACCAACTGAGCTATGAGGCTTGTCAAATCAATCAATCAATCAATTGAAGAACTCAGCTACGTACGTATTACCATAAATATAAATAATATTGAGTAGGTAAATAACTGAATAGGCAGGAAGAGAAAGCAGTGGTAAGGTATAATGTGTAGGTAGGTACATATAAAGAAGGTTTTGTGCTAGGCATGGCGTGTTAGCCATTGGGAAGTAGGTGAGAAGGCGGGCCTACCAATGCCAACCGGGGAAGAGGAGGATCCTAACGCAGGTGACGAAGATGACCAGGCTGAAGAGGAAGGGGTTCTCGAAGCGGCTCGTACTAACTTAGAGGTGCTGCAGTCCGGACGGCCTCTTACAGATGATGATGTTATGGGGTAAATTTTTCAGCTTGTTTTAGAAGTAGAACGTAGAAACAGACATCTCCTCTTGGGGACGTAGTGCGTAGTGTAAAGTACCAAATATCCTTAGAACAAAAAAACAAAGGATATCGCACGCCTTACTTCTCGTTTCACTGAGAAAATAGTGGCATATTTTGTCATGCGATGCTAGTAAAGGATAGCAATATATATACATATTTACTGGTTTTCAAGCAAAAAACTTTAACTTGAAAAAATAGGGCTTAAAATGCTATCTTTTATTACAACGACATCGACAGACAACGAGAAACGGAATGAAAAACTGCTGCTCCGGCGCGCTTTGGTGGAGTTTTAGCTAAGACATATTTGGGAGGATGGTGCGAAATCCTTGGTTATTTTTTATCTAAGCCAATAAAAGTTAGCGATAGTATTTTTTAAACTTCTGCAATATTTTGCGTTAAGAAAACGGGTATTTATCGCGTATTTTACTTATATTTATCCCGACTTTTCGGTGGGATTGCACCAGTCATGGTCGCGGGCAGTCTGGAACTTGGGTGCTGCCGTCGATAAGTGTAAAGGGTAAAGGCGTTTTAAACAACTGTGACTACTTATTTCTTGTAGGTAATATTCATGATATTTCTAACAATGTTTATTTGAAAATGCGAAAAGTTTGAAGTTCTCATCTAGAAGATCGAATAGGATTTAGATTGACGTCTCATGGCTTCGGGTGGTTGGTACTTATAACGTACTAACCTATAATTGAATGATGCTTCCTAGATATCTCCGCCAGCGCCTGTTGTGCCGCGAAGCTTTGAACAGAGGATGGGTCCTCGACGGATTCCCTACATCCATGTCTCAATGCGCTTTACGTTAGTAACCTTATGTAACTGTTACTTACATTTTTAATATGTAAACGTACCTAACTGTTACTTAAACTTTTACTGTCTGATATTCTAATACAATTTAGTGAATGTTTTTCGTTAAGTTTTCGAAAAAGGCGATGAAGTCGATTCTGAAGCAGGCGAGGAAGCGGCTGAAGAACAATTTGATGAAGATGTCGATTTATACAGCAATGTTTTGAAAAAGATTCTGCCAGGTAAGATGATTTATACCTACCTATAAATATATTAATTAGTTTTAAGTTTAAGCTTGGCAAAGGGTCATCACGACATCACGGGTTTTTGACTTATGGATATATTCAGTTTGCCTATGTGACGAACACCATTTCTTATAGATTTATTACGCTGCTTTGCTTATTTCAGATATCGTAGTATCCCTTGAAGCGACAGATGACTTCATTTGCGATAAGGCGATGCGCCAGCCCGAAGGCGACGCTCGCTTAGACGAGGAGGCGGTCCTGAGACGCCTGTGCGAGTTCCGTTCCGGGGACGCTCGGGATATTACTCCGCTGAACTTCTTCGATGAGCTCGATATTCATCCGCTAGTGGTGCCGGTCAAGGAACAAACTGACTATTCAATGAAACAGTCTTATGCTGCTGTGGCGCTGCGTATGGGAAGGCCCTGCAGATATGGGAAGCTGTTGGGTAAGCTATTTGACATTATCCCGGTATATTAAAGATATCTGTTGAAACTCAAATATAGAGAGGTCTCGGTTCAATCGTCAGAATTTTATTTACACGCGTTTTTTATTTAAGCTATGATCGAAGCAGCTGAATTAAAAGAAAAACAGGAGTTGGAAACGTTACACGCCAAAGAAACAAAAGCTAGACAAGAACTAGAGAAAAAGATGAAGGAAGAACTGGAAGACAAAATGGAGTACTGGGTTAGTTATACCTGCTCTTTGAAAGTGCATTAATGTGGCTGTTTTAATTATTTCTGTTTTGTAGCTATATGAGTCATTCGTCAGGGCTGGTAGGTTACGCTTTGACGCCACAACAGACACGATTAGTCACATTGTAATTAAGTAGATAATGAGTGATAGGTACATAGCTTGGAACTCGAGCTTAAATCGATAATGTAAACGGGTGGTATTCGGATTTGGATGTGGCATGCTTGACTGACTTGTTGGGGAGATACTATTTTCCGTTCGCGCTGATCAGATCACCTTAAAACAATGTGATATTGTGATTCGATTAGGTTTTAAATTAGTTATAGTATCACCACAATACACGTATACACAAGGGATATTGTTTAGTTTCATCCTAAATGTGGATTTTCCCTAAGCCACATAATGACAATAATTCCTTGAATTTAAGTAGTAAATAGGTACGTAAAAATAAGGTAAATTTCCCATTGTATCTAAATCAAACTAGTCATTACATTTAGGTAGTATTGCTCTTTTGCAACTTGTCTTTGATCCTGAAGTCCATTACATCTTTGTCGTGATTGTCATTTTGTGTGGGAGGCCTATGTTACTTCACGGCGTGACCTCTAATGATGCTAGTATGTGGGTGGACACACATGCCAGTTATCCATCCTTCGAAAAAATTATGCTCCAGGGCTCACCCAAAATTATGATGTCAATAAACACGTCATGAACTGAACGCGAATGTGGCTAGAAGCTAATATTATTGTAAAACGCCTTATTCCCTTAGAGTCCTTTCTAATCCATGTTGTATCGATAGTCGGAACTCCATGCTCTTCTCCGAGAAGAAGAAGAAGCAGCGCTTGCAGCGGCCGGAGAGCCAATGAGGAACTATCTGGTGCATCACATCTTTCCGACACTAACGCCAGCATTACTAGAAGTTGCCAAGCTGAAGCCAGATGATCCTATAGACTACCTAGTATGTGCCTCAATGTTTATAATTGCCTTTTTTAGCTTGGCTAGAGATACTTCGAGATATATGATGAATTCTCAGCTCCGAGTCTCGCAGGGTTGTGATAAATTACGACAAAATGTCTTCAGTAAATATTACATATTTTCCTAATATTCCAGGCCGAATATCTGTTCAAGCTAAATCCAAGCGGTAAAATGCTGGAGCCTGGCTACAACTTACAAGCGGAAAAACTTTTAGGCAAGATCAAGATACTAGATGATGCTCTCCAGGATCTAGACATAAAGATAGACCCCCCAATACCCCCAGAGGTTAATATTGATGAAGCTACAACGTCTAAACAAAAAATTAAACCTATGAGCGCATTGTAAAGTTTAAAGTTTACATGAACCATAGGTACACCTGTGTGGCCTAATTGTAGACTTAAGTAAGGTTGAGATAATAAAGTACATTTGCTCTGAACATCAATTATCTTTGAATTTAGGCAATTTGTAGCAGGTAGGTAGATAATGTAGGTAGGTGTGTATCGTAATTGTGTCAGGAGCTTTGTATAAACAAATTTTACGTTTCATGCTACAAATTGAGACCATTATGTATTTCATTTAATTTGTGTCTCGGTCAGTATTTTTGTGAATAATTAATGTTACCTTTTAGTCCACTCGCCAACTCAACACGCCCCCCTCATGGGCATGATACGATAACTATATGGAAATGGGTTCAATGCTATATTACAATACCTACAACAAACAAACATGTTTTTATAGCGATAGATAAATTGCGAAACATTTTTCAAGGTAGGTTTTGTTTTTGGTTGGTGGTAGGACTTTATTCAATATCGTCTGGCTAGCTATCACCATCTTACCTAAGTCTGTCGCCATTACAACAATTCTAAATTGTTGTGTAAAAACATTTAGAAGTTTTATAGCCACTCCTCAGACTGTTGAGGATTCCGGGTGAAGAGTGCTTCCACTTTCAGTCTTATTATTAACTGAAACCAGATGAGAAGGCCAAGCGCTTCCCCGTGGTATACCTACAATAAAAAAATAAAAAAGTAACCACATCTGGTAGATGTAAAGGTTAAGCTTAATTTTGTAAATATTAAGTGTATTAAACATATTATTTCAGAAAAAATCATTTAAAAAGTCTTGTAGTTGCAAGTTCTGTAAAAGCTAGATGCAAATGTTAGTGAAGTAATAATTATCTAAAGTTTAGCCTTTTTATTAGTCATCACCAACAAACTTTCACATTTGTCAGGCATATTTGTATATCAAACAAAGGCACGGTTAATATGTAGAACCACACGCGATGTGTTCAATAATTCCGATGGTATCGGCTCGCGTGATTTGCTCAATGCCGGTCCAAATGTACACAAAACACAACGTGCTGGGACCATGTGAGCGATGAAAGTGTACCCTGAAGGCTCGAAAAATGTTTATAAACGGAAGAAGAGTAAAGAAGCCGATGATGTTAGTGGGGTGGCCCTGTTTGCGGCCAGTCTTCGGCATCAGACTACGGAGTTTTTCAACAACTCTACCTTGCACGGGGTCCGGTATATTGCGGAGAAAGAACGACCGTTCTGTGAAAAGTTTGTATCAACCGACTTTATTTTACCTATCTATGAAGTTTTTAATCGTTTGATTGAGGCGACACGTGACCCCAGGAGCAGGCAATGCAACCAGTGTCTGGAACAGTTGCGTTACCTACGGATATTTTGTAACAGTCCTTAGGTAATCCGACTATTAATTCCTTTGTAGGACATACTTTAATTATATTTTGATATAATAATAATGTACCTACTCAACAAGTATTGTAATAAAGCTTCAAGTCTAAAATTATATGTAAATTGCAGGTTTATGTGGTTTAGTTTCACGGCGATAGGAGCTGTGACGACTTGCATTATCATTGTGAGTTTGTGGGAGAAGTTTCAAACGAACCCGACAATTACTGGCAAGTAAAAGTACAATTACAATAATGCATAGCTCTCAAAATTAGAATATGATATTAGTGGCATCGAGCTGGCCATATTGCTCGCAGAATCGATAACCGCTGGGGAGTAAAGGTTCTCGCATGCGACGAAACGGAGTGTGGGGAGACCTCCACTCGATGGATCGACGACATTGTGGCGTTCGCGGGGAGTCGATGAATGGAGGATACTTAGGATCGCTTTTTGTGGCGTTGATTGGGGGAGTCCTACGTTCAGCAGTGGACGTGTGATAAATTATGATGAAGCAGTCCTGTCGTGCCGTACCTCTGCAGCTAAAATCGCTGCAGAAACGATTATGAGCGTTGACAACGGCAAGCTGTAGGTGGCGCATGCGTATCGTAAATAAAACCTTTTGATAATTCTTATTCTAAGATCGCGTTGCTGGTATGTAGGTAGGTAATGTGACCATATGATGGATCCTTTACTGGCACAGAAAAAATAACTTATTTAAATTCGTCCTAATATTCATTCTGAGTCTAGGTGTTGTCTGACCGCTGCGAGGACGACAACGACAGTGGTCACAGAGCTACTGATTGTAGTTTTTCAAATAATTCATGATTAAAATTAAATTTGAATTGGTATCAAATAACTAGCTTACCAAATCTATAAATCTATAAATCTATAAATCTATAAATACCAAATATATATAAAAATACCTTATCAAATATTAGCTATGTAGATCTACAAGTAAACTATCATTTAAAATAAATCGTAAGTCAATATTCATTGTAGGTATCACAATATTTCTCTTGTAAATTTTGAAACGTACCATTTTCAATAAATATTTTTATCTAGAAAATTTTCAGCTATTCTGTTTTCAGCTTACCTTTAATGTAGGTACCTGAAGTAATACATACATAAAAAACAGACTCGTGACTTGTTCAGAAGTACTATAATTTTCCATTGGAAAAAGAGGAAACGTCTAATGACAGGGCCTTAACGTGAAACCTTAGATAGATTTCTTAACGTGGAGTTCCGACAACAACAATTTATTTGAAATTCAATGTTTAGATTTTTAGAAGTATTGGTTCCATAATCGACTGAATCTTAAAGAGCAAAATTCGCTCGGTAGGTACCTTCGTAAAATTGTCTTGTGCGTACTCGAACCACCTTGATAATGTTTTTTTACGATGAATCTTAGGCTTGGACACCGACTTCCATAACTGGGATGTGCCATTTCCTGCAGTGACGCTGTGTGACCTCAATCCCGTGGACGAAGATTTGCTGCAGGAATATATTGAATCGTAAGTGTGTTTGTTGTTGACTCCTCTTTAGCTTGCTACGGTGAAAGATCAAAAATAAATATTCCAAGACATTACTGCACTGAGCGCTATCTAGCCCCAAACAAAGTTTGTAATATGGGAACCAGATTACAGCTGGGTCAAAACTGGTATGTTCTATCTAGACCATCGAGATTGATACATATACTCAGCCCAATCATTGACGTCTCGCTCTTAAGTGAAGACCTGTGTTTGAGCAACGCAAAATGATTGTTGGAGTGATGCTTATTATTATTCATCAGCCTGCTGCTGAATCAAACAATAAGGCTCTCCCTAAATATTGCAATTAAAGAAATCGACGCATGACGGAAATGAATTTCGTCTACCATATCTTAATTGATATTATGATCCTTACACAAATGCACATGTACATTTTGATATTATTTTCAGTGTGTATGGGTCTGATCCTCCTGAAAAAGCGGCAGACATGCTGCGATGGTTGGCAACGCTCACCTACAACACCATAAAAGAGCGCGCTTCGGAATTTGTATCAGACCAAGCCCTTATGGCTGTTGACGGTCCCGCTACTAACCCCAAAGATGCTGTTTTTAAGGTAAATGAGATTACCTAATAAGACCTCAGATGCAAACTTAGTGTTTTCATTCGCTTAAAAACCAGAATTTGTTTCACAAAATAAACCTTGAAAGAAAACATCAAAATAAAAAAAATAAAAACATCCAGAAAAGAACCTTGGCAAACCTCATCGCTGAGTCTTCAGATTCTTATCGACCTTATAATAATAATTAATAATTTTAATAATAATAGTTCATTTATTAATTCAGATTACAAAAAGATCCATTTGTTAGTACTTATATCTAAAATACTTAAAAACATAATGTTAGTTGGTACATACAATGTTATTGAAATTTAAATTGAAAATACTAATTGGAATAAAGTCCTTAACAATCTATTAGATCAGGATCCGAAGAAAAGTCTTCATTACAGGCAAGTCATGTCTGCCAGGTATGATTTGCAGGATGGTGTTGGTGCTGCCCCGCAATCTGCTGAGCAATGAGGCCGTTTTCTTTCGAATTATCGCGTGAAATCCATTAACTCGCGCCTCAGCAAACATGGTAGAAGCAACATCATCAAAACATCAACATCCTAAAACCATTGTTATATTCGACTCGTAGGGCATTCAGCGACTTTTCGGTATATCTGAACCATAGGCTGCTCGTATAAAACGATTGGCAATAGGCTTTGAAGAGAGTAATTTTCACTAACCTACTGCATCGAGCAAACCTACGTGCCGGCATGTTACACCTCGTCGACAATGCCCTACGCTCCCTTTCAATATCCACATGGCCATCAAGGTTGTCGGTCAGATAATGCCCAAGGTACTTAAACTGGGTTACTCTGTTAAGGTTCGTCCCGCTTAAACTTATTACAGGAATGGATTCGGGAACCTTACCGGCGGCCATGAAGACCATGTGCTCACTCTTTTTTTCATTATAGAGTAGGCCATGCTCCTGCGCGTACTCTCACACATGCTCAGTAGTTTCCTAAGCGCACTGACCGACGGGCACATCAGGACCATGACGTCTGCGTAGCTGATATTGTTTATAGCAAAATCATCAACCACGCAGCCCACACGCTCCTTACTAAGCCCGTCAATCAGTTCATTGACGTACAGGTTGAAGAGCTTTGGAGGCTTAATCCCCCTGTCTCACGCCGCACTCCAGCCGGTACGTCTCAGAGTGACTACCCGCCCAACGAACAGAGTTTGTCTGGTTTGAGTACCAGTACTCGAAAAGACGGTGCACCTGTGTATGCACGCCCGTCCTCGCCAGTTTTTCCCATAGACCAAGAAGTTGCATTTTTATCATGTGTGTAGTGGGTATAGTATTCGCTTAATTTGCCTATAAATTAACACATAATTGATGTTTTATTTATTTTTTATAGGCGTTAAGCCTCGCGTGCCCTTAATTTCACCGGCAGCCCTTCAAACCAGAACACAGCAATGCAGCTTTGCGGCCGAAATAGGTATGGTGGTTGTTCTTCCCCGGACCAGCACTTTCACACTACTAATCTTTTTTTTGTTGCTCTACTACTCTTATAACTTTTTTGACAGCGAGCCCTACCACAACCGCGCTACAACTCTTATTTATACTTATAAACTAATTATATTGATCGTTTCGGCCAGACGCTTGGCATACGGGTAGATCTTAGTGTTTAAATAACAACAGAAATCGCTACTTTCAGCCTTCACGGGTAGTTTTATATTTTCGGACATTACTAGCCTTGTGGACCCATGGACTAAAGGTACTCGGCCGGGCATCACACTAAAGCGCACACTGAATTTGGGTATTGTTCCGACCATAAAAAATCTCTTCCGTGGCAAGTGTAAATTCAATGCACTATGGTTTTTAGATCGTGCGACATTGCGAAACGGTATTCTTCGACTGTGAATGGAAAGGCGATTCGGAAGAGTGCTGCGATTTGTTGACGCCAGTGTTCACAGAAATGGGATTTTGTTACGCTTTCAATTCGAGACACGCTGAAAAAGCGTGGCCATGGTTTGTAGTTACAATTATTTATCACGTTACGGCAAGTCCCGACAGAACCTTAAATATTACAGGCATTAATTTCACACAGCGCCATCTAGTCCCAAACCAAGCAAAACTTGTAATGGGAACTATATGACGGATATAATACATAAGTACTTTTTTTTGTACATACATATGCAACACAACACACAAACAGGACATACATCAATATTCATCACACAAATGTTTGTCCCGGGTGGGAATCGAACCCTCAACCTACAGAACCTTACAAAGCCGTAAAGATTCTATGGTGATATTTTTTTTTTGGAACGCGTCTTAACGCGTTCCTGAGGGAGAAAGGGTCTTGACAGAAGACAGATAGACGGACCACAAAGTGAAAGAGGAACCCTTATAGGAAGAGTTCCTTTTTCATTGAATTTAAAATTTAAAATAGATACCTTTTACATGAAGCTTGATTTTTTGTCTTGAAATGAACCCTCGGTGTAGGTACGTTTATTTCATTATTTTTCTATATGTGAAATCGATACCTACCTACCTAGGTACCTCTTTCGCAATTATGTTTGAATACTCAACCTATTCCTTTTTACTTTTTTACTTTTAACACATGCTAGGTAGGTACTTTTTAGTAGTCTGGAAGGTGGATTTGAATAGATCCATCAAGGGTAGACACCTAGTTATCTATTTTATTTCAGGCAAACACAAATCCTGCCCGAACAATTTGCGGAAGCGTTCATCCACGAAACTGACGCAAAATGGTCATTCTTATTCAACAGCGAACGGAAGAATACTACCATTGACGTGAGTTTACTAATGTTTCGTACTATACGTAAATCTAACTGAGGATACCCTGTGGTTTCCTGGTACGACAATAAAGTTTTTAGTTATGCCATAGCATATTTGAGCGTTGCAGGGCTCGTCCGCCTGGCTAGCTTCTACCATCTAACCTAAGGCCCTCGCCATAAATGATATTTCAAATTGTTGTGTTCCGTCATTTAGAGGTAAGATTGCCAGTTCCTCAGACTGTTGAGGATTACGGGTGAGGTGCGCCTCCAACTTCGGCCATAGTTATCATAACTGACACCTGGGACGCTACCGCCGACGGCGAAGCCGATCTCCATTGATGGCTTAAAATTAGCTTCATGAGAACTAGAAACGATTTTTACCTTCCGGGTATGTGTCATAATCCAAAATGGCGTTTCCCATCTCAAAAGTGTACACATGTTATGAAACCTATCCGTTCAGTACATTTGACGGTAAAAATCGTTTCTAGTTCTCATGAAGCTAATTTTAAGCCATCAATGGAGATCGGCTTCGCCGTCGGCGGTAGCGTCCCAGGTGAGATAAAGGCCAAGCGCTTCCCCGTCGTAGAATAAAAAAAAACCTACAAGTATTTTTCACGTAAGTATAAGTCGTTGTAAGGGACTTACATAAATATATGTGCCTTTGTACCTTTTTATGAACCTAAGTACCTTTTATCCAATACATATCTAATAATATTTGACAGGTGTACATTCACTCTGCCGAAGAAATGGCGGGCTTAGAGCAAAGCGCCCAGCATTCCTGGGACCATCGCGTAGAAAAGGTTTCATTCTCCGTCAAGCACACGTACACGACTGAAGACGCGCGTCAGTTGTCCGTCAAGCAAAGACGATGCGTTTTCTCGGACGAGCAGAAATTGGAAACTTCAGCTATTTACACGTATTCGGCTTGTATGAGGCAGTGTAGAATGCAAAGAAGCAGAATGTATTGCAAATGCGTGCCGCATTTTTATCCTGCTTTAGGTAATATATTTGTAATACCTACCATTATATACTTCGGTAGCACTATATATGGTATACATGGCAGCTTCATAAAAAAATCATCGAGATAAATGTCGAAAGTGAAATATATAAAGGCCAGGCACCTATAGAAGCAGTAACATGTGCTATAGATAATATTATGTTGTACGGGAGTGAATTAATACGTCTATGTCATAAAATTGGGAAGGTTATAATAACAAAACAAATAGAATCACGACTTTTTTGTCACCTCAGATCATTACTTAAAGTAGTCAGACGTCCAGACTTTCTTTCGTCTATTCGTTAGGTAATAATAGTAGGTACAATAAAAAATGGTGTATTTTCAGCGGGATATAAACCATGTACCGTCGCTGAGTTGGCGTGCATAGCAAACCACGCAGCCGCTATAACCGATGTGACGCAATGCACTTGTGAGCTCGGCTGTACGCACACGGTATATGAGGTGGAAAAACTATCGGAAATTGAGTGAGTGTACTAATATCTATAAGATGTATATGGTCCGCTTTCTTATCTGGCTCCGAAGTAAATTTAAATTAATAATAAAAATTCAAGCTTACTGGAATAGAATGCACCGTTAATTATGTACTACTTTAAATTGTAAGGCACGAGAATTACCAATTTGTCTAGATAATGGTAAATTTAAGGACTCTTCTGTCACAGAAATAATCTTGTCAAACCAATCTGGTTATACCTTAAATCTAAACAAATGGGAAACAAATTGGGATAAATGGGAGAGAATTAGAACATAGTACCTACTACTCGCCATCATCATCGCCATCTACTCGTCATTGGACGAAATAATACTTTTTTTCTTATTTTGTACTATATAATGTAATTCAGTCATACTCGTCTATACGACTTGCTAAACATATTTTTTTATCTTCTAGCAAAGGATCCGGGTCAGATTCTTTGGAAACCGAGTTCGTGTCATGGCCTATGGTGCGCTACAAGCGTGAGGTGCTTTTCGGATGGGTGGATCTGTTGGGTAAGCAATACATTCAAATATCCAGTTGTGAAGAACCAGGATACCCGTCTCGTACTATTCACAATTAAATATGTATTTGGAGTGACTGAAACTAGGTAATCTCTCTTCTTAGGCTCGAAGTGTCTCTCTCTCTCTCTTAAAAAGGGTTGGAAGATTACACACAGTTTTTAAGAGTAGTAGAAGCCCCTAGTGAAAGGGCTCGTCCGGAGAATTACTACCACCATACTTATTTCAGCCGCCAAGCAGCATTGCTGTGTTTCGGTTTGAAGGGTATGGTTGCCGGTGAAATTACGGGTACGCGAGGCTTAACACCTTTATGCCTCAAGTTGACGGGCGCAATGCAGTGCCGTGTAGGCTATGTTCTTTGTGGATGTGACCTACGCAGTAAGGCTTTATCATAGGCAAGAGTACACTTAACACCAGGTGCGCTACTTGCTTGTCCCGTCACCTAGTAGTATAAAAAAAAAATAACAGTCAAGTAGGTACAATTAGGTACCTATTTTGCTTTGGTAACCTTATAACGTTTAACCGCCTCTATGGTCGTGTGGTTCGGTGTTCAATTCAGATATCCCGGGTTCGATCACCAGGCGGAGTAGGTAAATTATTGGTTTGGTTAGTAGGACTTTGTTTAGGTCCGCCTGACTAGCTACCACCATCTTACCTGAGTCGCCATAACAATTCTAAACTGTGTTCCGGCATTGACAGGTAGCCATTTTCTCAGCGTGTTGAGGAGTCTCGGTGTGAACGTGGACTGTGGTAGCTACGTTATCACACTATAGACCTTTCTTTAGTTTCATCGGCAAACAGTAAAATTGTAGATTCTCACTTTGGTTTTTTGCTAGTTCCTATTTTGTCCACGTTCAGTTACCCTTGTTGCACTGCATATTGGATGTAGGCAAAGCGACGTAAAGCGCGACCCAGGGATAGTATTGTCCGTGACCAAAAACGGAACTAACGTCCCTACAGCCGCGGCATGACCAAACATGAAACGTCACTTTTTTTTTATTCTTCGAAGGAAAAGGGCTTGGCCTTCAAGCTATGTCAGGCCGAAGGTGGAAGCGCACTTCACCCGGAATCCTATACAGGCTGATGAACTGGGTATCTCACGGTAAGATGGTGGTAGCTAGCCAGGCGGGGAAAGTAACTTGCATAGCTTGTTGCATACTGAGGAACCCACCACTCAACTGTGCGTATCGCGCGTACTGTACAGCGTGAAGACTGAGGAAGTGGTGGAGTACCTGAAGCAAAAAACCGGACTCTCGAAGAGGGTCTAGAAGTTGGACTCTCGTCATAACGTTAGCTTTAGCTCGTTTATTGTGAGTGTTCCAGCAGATCGACTATCCATGTTCATGGACACTAACTTCTGGCCGCGTGGTGTCAAGTATCGTCGGTTCGTCCGTCTGACACGAGACACCGGGATCACACGTCGAAATTACGTGTGCTTACTTAAACTCGAGTATTTTAGTTTAAGATATATACAGTTTCTTCGTTTTTCTTAGTTTTTTCCAAGGCTACTGAGGCCAAATCTGAAACCGTGAGAGTTATCGAAAAGTCATGTTAGGAGTTACTTTTAAATCGATAAAAAAAAAAATCTTCTGCATCAAAAAAAATCTATATTTTTGTTTTTATACTTAGTTTTTCTGGAAAAGTGAGTTTCTGAAAAAAAAATGTTAGTTTTTCTGGAAAAGTGAGTTTCTGAAAAAAAAATGTTTTTGCATTTAAGTATGTGTTCTTTGTTTGATAATAAATTTATTAAAATATGACATCCAACAGACAAAACAATAAACAAACATAGGGTTAGATAAGTGGCAGTCTTAAAACAGTTTGTTTTTCCACTTAGAGGATGCAAATATACAAATACGTGTACATAGATCAACTCAACTAAAATTAACTCTTTAAACTAAATAAGTATATATACAAAAACAACACATAAAACAAATGTAACAAAAGTATTAAAACGTTTTATGAGATGTTAAAATATGGAACAATACTATGCTAGGGTTTCCTAATGCTTTCAACGAGTGAGAGTTGTGAAATCAGTGTGTCTAAATTAGCTATAAAGTGTCTAAATTAGTGTCTAAATTAACTATATAAAATAGATTATCTTTGATGCAGAACTTATTTTTTTTTAAATCGAGCACGTAACTCCTAACATGTATTTTCGATAACTCTCACGGTTTCAGACTTGGCCTCTGTGGCCCTGGAAAAAAACTCACCTGTATATCAATGGGTCCTAGAACTAGTAGAATTACCATTCTGTAATAGTTACTACCAACTGAGCTTGTCATAACAAGCCTCATAGCTCAGTTGGTAATAACTCTGCCTTCTGCGCTGTAGGCTGTGGGTTCGATTCCCACCCAGGACAAACATTTCTGTGATGAATGTAGATGTTTGTTCTGTGTTTGGGTATTGTATCATATAGTATGTATGTATTTAAGTATTCTATCCGTAATCTAGTTCCCATATTACAAGCTATGCTTAGTTATGATAGCTAGATGGCGCTGTGTAAAATTAATGTCCTGTTTTATTTTTTTTATATTCTTAAATAACCTGAATACTTACAATTTTATTATTATTATAACACTGGGGTCTTATCACCGGACTGTAAACGTTTGTTCCAGTATCGTTCGGCGGGATAGCGGGCCTCTTTCTCGGGTTCTCGCTTCTATCGGGAGTGGAGGTGGTGTATTACTTTACGCTGCGCGCGTGGTGCGCGATGGTGCGTGACGGAGACGTACTGCGCGGGGAGCGAGCTGAGCGCCGCGCGCGGCCCAAGCCTCCGCACGACCTCAGTCTGGTACCTTGGTAAGATAAAATTTACACAACACCATTAAGCCCAAAACTAAGCATAGCTTGTAATATGGTAACTAGATTACGGATAGAATACACAAATACTTTTTGTAAGTACATACGTGCTATATATGATACAACACCCATACACAGAACAAACATCTATAGGTATTCATCATACAAATGTTTGTCCTGGGTGGGAATCGAACCTGTGGGTTCGATTCACAGCGCAGAAGGCAGAGTTACTACCAACTGAGCTATCAGGCTTGTTAGATATTATTGGTCTGCTCAGAAATGACCGTCATTGCATAGGGGTATCATCATCTTCTTGTCCTTATCCCGTTCTAAGTATGGCCGACACGACATTTCTCTTCCATTGATTTCCATCAGCCGTCAGCTCATAATTCACTCCTATCTCACGCCCATCTTGTCCTTATCCCGCTTTGACAGGGTCGGCACAATACTTATGTTTCATTCACTTATATCAGCCGTCAGCTCATAAATCACTCCTATCTCACGCACATCTTGGCCTTATCCCGCTTTGACAGGGTCGGCACAATACTTCTATTCCATTCACTTATATAAGCCGTCAGCTCATAATTCACTCCTATCTCTCGCACATCTTGGCCTTATCCCGCTTTGACAGGGTCGGCACAATACTTCTATTCCATTCACTTATATCAGCCGTCAGCTCATAATTCACTCCTATCTCTCGCACATCTTGGCCTTATCCCGCTTTGACAGGGTCGGCACAATACTTCTATTCCATTCACTTATATCAGCCGTCAGCTCATAATTAACTCCTATACACATTTTAAATGAAATTCAATACGTTACAAATTTAAATAAAATTATAGCATATAGGTAGTAACAGAAGTAAAGTAGGTAGGTAACAGATATACTCTTATCCTCTTTGTTGATCCTTATGAGGTTAGACTATTACGATGTTTAATGGGTAAGCTGCCATAACGCCAGCTCGGAATGCCATTCAAAAGTCTTGTTCAATATCTCCGTTCTTATAAGAGCAATCATTATGAAATTTTGTACAGCTCTCAGTATTTGTGTTCTATTTTTGTGTGTAAACTTCGTTGCTATAGTATAAGCCGTTTTCGAGTGCGATCATGTGTACGCTACTTGATCGTTATGCTGGCGTACCCACTAAGAATGGTCATTATTTCTTAAACCAATGAGGCACTATTTATTTTATTTTTCTACTATTTATGCTCTATTTACGCAGTTTTTTAGGCATAACCACGAACGTAGATTCGATTGTGTACGCTACCATAACGTACACGACCAAACCTACTGTATCTCTAGTAAAAACGAACGTATAAGCAGAACTCGTAGGTACTTTATTTTTAGGGCAAGTAGGTATGCAATTATAATAAAAATAAATTGAATTATTTATTAATTTGTCATCTCACTTGGTTTCAACCTTATTTTAAACTAAATAAATAAATATTACAGGACATTAATTTCACACAGCGCCATCTAGTCCCAAACTATATATATATATATAGCTTGTAATATGGGAACTAGATTACGGATAGAATACATAAATACTTTTTTTTAAATACATACTTATCATACAATACAACACTCAAACACAGAACAAACATCTACATTCATCACATAAATTTTTTTCGCGGTTTTCTGAAAATCATAAAGTTACACGGACTTTCGTATGTACATTATGATTTTATACAGTCCCTCCGATTTCAGGTGGAAACAACCGCCAGTTGCCAAGAGCGCTCCAGTTCAAGCAATCATGGTTCGCCCAAAGGACCTGCATCCACCGCAGTACTCTCCGCCACCCGGATACACCACTTACTTACCATAGCTATAAAATAGCAATATAATATTTTACCAAATTTGTATTCAAAATACCACGATCCAATCCAAATAAAACGAAACAATATGGATATAATTTATAAATAAAACTTTATTAGTAAAAACGCAATAATAACAATTTGTGCAAATTGTCTTTTTGCATTACACGGTATAAAGTTGATTCCAATGTAATAAAATAACCTAATAACTTTTATATAAAAACACTAATATAAGTCAAAATGTTCCTAAGATCAACTTTTGCAACACAACACAACATAATAGTGTTCGTGATGGTAAATCATTTGAAATGTGACACACAAATAAATAAGTTAGTAGGTACGCAATTTCAGAGCCAAACTGACCTATACGAAACATTTCCAACAAATGATTTTCCATTCACCACACCCTAATTAAAATATTGAAACTAAATCACAAGCATTACGAGCGCAGCTCGATAAGTACAGTAAGAATAAAGTACTGGTAAAATGCAAAGCATTATCCACCTACGAGTCTAAACTAGGTACTAGGGCACAAGTTATTTGATTTGCGTCTACACCACACTTCATTTCACTTATAAATAAGTATTTTTGGGAGGAAATACTATGAATGTATTACTAAACGAACTAATTTTCTAATAGGATAGATTTATATTTCCTACATCAACAGTGTAAATTAAGTTTGGTTTTGCTCATAATAAATATTACATAATGAGTAGATACAACTACGTAATTTTAATTCTAAGAGATGTACGCACCACAAACGGACAAACCATTCTACAATTATTTAATCTCCGGTTTATAGTGGCCATACTGTTACTTCATCATTTACAAACAATAATATTATAATCAGTAACTATTTACTTTTTATAAATACTCCACCGTTTGACACAACATTACATGGGGCCAAAAGGGCTTTTATGTATCACAGGTATTACAATAATAAATTGGATAAGTACTACTGTCACAATACTACAAATACGAATTTTAAAGATTAGAAAATCTTACGACCGAAACAGTAATAACAGGTAACTTTAGTTTGTGATACAAGTCACAATTAACCTAGCCTAAGCGGAGTGCCACGTAAGTATCAACAATAAATCACGTAATATACGCCATCAACATTGGGTTCTTGAAATATTCATCAAGGATTTTGACCGAATCGTGTTCCGATAAAATGACGCCAGAGGCTTCGTAGCTTTCGTAGATAATTCGAGATAGTTTACACAACGTAATTCACACGTGATCACAACATTTACAAATGTTATTATGACACCAAAATTCGGAATCTACGTCGCTACTCCCGTAGCCCAGTTGGTTAGAGCGTTTCCGGCTTGAAGAGAAGACGCGGGTTCGGGTCCCCTCGTGATTTGTGATTTTTTTGTGTCATAATAACATTTGTAATTCAAACATTTGAAACGCGGTTACTCCGCGAATGTTTCTATCATAATACCGATACGGAGGCGTTAGTTAGCCTCGCACAGAACGCGCGAGCTCGCGTGCCTTTCGTTTGTTTATGAAACAAAAAGCGCGCGTATTCTGCGCGTCAGCAAATTTTAAAACGATACGGTTTGCCCAGCTGTAGCGACTTTGCCGCTTTGTGCTTTGTGGCTAGAAGAATCGCCACTTTGCCGAGCCGACGGAGAGCTTGGCGTCAGCACAATGGGACTATGGGTACGGGCGGCGGCCGCAGTAACGCGTCGTCTTCGTCCGCCTGTTGCTGTTTCTCAGCGCACGATCGAGTCAGATAATTGTAAAACGAGCTGCATTTCTGAGCGTCCGCGAACATAGCCTGAAACAGATCAAAATGACACAATTGTGTTTGAAAGCATTACGACCAGTTCATATTGGTAATATTTTTTCCCAATAGAATACTATTTGCTCATAAAATTTGCATATCTAAATAAAATAAACTCGATGTCTATTTAATGTGCTATGGCACTCGGCGGCAAGTGCGATTTTTGTTCACTGTTCCAACAAGCTAACTTATTACTTTTTATATTGTGTTTTTTAAATATCAAATTTTGATAAAGAATTAGTTAATTAGTAGTGCAATCATTTATTTGATGTACATGTAGTTTATTAGGGGAAAATGCTTAATGTGCGAATATTTTTCCGGTGGGCGGTTAATTATTTCCGGTTTATATTGTATAGGTTTACAAAGGGATCAAGGAACATGTACCTAACTGCGTCAAAATATCCGCAAACTCAAAATTACTCTAATCATGTTTGGAGCTAAATAGAGCTGTGTGAAATCAATTTCCTGTATTTGTTTATTTTTATTGTACGACGCTGCTTGGCCTTCTTCTCACCTGATTTTTAAGTTACGATAAGGCCGAAGGTGGAAGCGCACTTCACCCGGAATCCTCAATAATAATAATCTAATAAAAATAACATTTATTTCAGGTAACTTGAGAATAGTACAGAATGGTAATTTTACTAATTCTAGGACCCATAAATATATACCTTAAACTAATATACATATAATATACGAGAGTTTAAGTAGGCACACGTAATGTCGACGTGTGATCTCCGGTGTCTCGAGTCAGGCGGCCGACGATAACAATAGGTCAATAAACTGTGTAACTGGCTTTCTTACCTCTAAATGCCGAAACACAACAATTAAGGAATTGTTGTCACCAAACGCCATTAAACAAAGTCCTACCACCAACCAAACCAAGCAATTGTACTCACCGGTAGGCGTATCACTAAACCACAAAGGCGGTTAAAATGTAGCAACTGGGTTTTTAGGTAATAACGTAATAGGTAAAATTAAAATAGAAAAGATTATTACCTCTATAGCAAGTGCGATCACTAAATGTACTGCAGGAATTATCATCATGTACCCTCTGAATAAAATTTTGCTGTTATCGTTCCGGTCCAGCGTTTCGATCTCCATGTAGTCTCCGAGCCATTTCCACGGGCACATCAGTAGCAGGATTATAAACGCAGCTTGCGTCAGTAAAGTTGCAAACATTGCATCTGCGGATTTTATACAATAAGGTGCATAATGCGCAATTCAGACATTATTAGGAGTACGTAACGCTTGGTATGACGATTATAGGAATTTCTTAACCAGTATAGAGGCGACTTTTCTTTTGTATATTTTTATTTTCGATATGTAAGGAAATATAGGAGAATTTTCAAAATACAGTCCATGTCGCCTCCAACTATAGTTGGTCCGAATTTCGTTACAAGTTCTAACCTAACCATTAATTTTACTTTTGACAGCTAGATTATTCAATAAGTGATATCCTAGTGCGTTACCAATCCGATTCCACACATTTTTGCTCAATATTTTGTTGACAAACATACCCAAGAGATTAAATTACTATATTTAATGGAACAGAACAGGCTATCTAAACCTAAGAAAAAGTCAGCATGCTTATCTAAATAAAATTGAATATCGAATTAAAGCTGTCGATATTTGTAGAAACTCATGGGCAGGTTTATGTCAAAAGTAAAATAAATGGTTTAACGGACTATAGCTAGGGGAAGCGCTTGGCCTTCATCTCACCTGGTAACAAGTTATGATAAGGCCGAAGGCGGAGGCGCACTTCTCCTGGAATCCTCAAAAAACTGAGGAGCTGGCTATCTTACCTCTGTCTTACTCCTACCGCCGGAACACAACAATTTTAGAATTGTTGTTATGGAGATAGAATTAGGTACAACTCACAGTTGTAAAAGAATGGTTGTCGGAAAGGCCAGCCTCTCGCATAGACACCCGCCATGTTCAGATACTGGAACGCGGAGATGATGAAGATGACGGTATTCTCCCAGCACATTATCACTTCCACGTCGGGACCGCCTTCCACTTCTTGGAACCTGCAAATTGAATAGGTTCAATTCTCTGAACAAACAGCACGCCAAAGGTTTGTTTCTCAAGAATCTGAATACCTGTTGAAAAGTCGTCTTGCTTCCTGCCGTTTGTCAGCTTTACTGACACCACCACTGATGTCCATAGACTTTGTATTATTAGAGCGCATTATGCGCGCCTTACTTCGTATGGGACTGATGCCAGTATGCGACTGATGTTAGTAGTAATGGTAAAAGTTTATCTCTTGTAAGTAAGTTAGTAAAAGTAGGTATAAATTTTCGAAAAAAAAAATGAAATTGAAATACTACAGCAAACTTCTCCCCTTTACCCTCTCCACTACTCCTTTTTTTTACAACATCTTGTGTAGCATTAAATTCTTATGTCTTTAAAATTTATTTTAAATCCGTTGATAAATAACGCTACAGCAAACTTCCCCCATTTTCCCATCTATTTCCCCCCCGACCAAAAATCGCGATCGACTAATCAAATTTAATAAATCAAGGAACACGTGTGCAATTTTCATCCAAATCGGTTGAAAAATGCAGCCTGTAGGCGAGAACAACAAACTTCGCTTCGCTCGCTCGGTCAATTAGCAGAGTGAAGTGGCAATGGGCCAGCCATATTTGTCGAAAAACCGACAATCGCCGGAGTAAGCGTGGTGACCGCGTCTTGGTAAACTTAGTGTTGGACAACCACCGGTACGATAGAACGATGAATTGCGCAAAGTGGCTCAAACTGGGGGGAAAGCCGAACACCGGACTCAGTGGCGAAACTTGGAAGAGACGACGATCATTCGCTTGTCTAGTCCAATTTGCGGAGCCTAGAACTTAGACGGCGGGCCAGGCTGTCTATGTACTATTATTTCACTATGGCGAGTGTGCGCACGATATCTTTGACCTATTCCCTCCATCCCCTTACCACCACCGGACTAGCAGACGTACGGCTACAACAGCCGTACGTCTACGACCCGTACCTTGTAAATGTTCCATTGAGCCGAACATGTCTCGCTTCTACCTTTATTATTAATACTGGTAAGTAACTCCTTACCCTTCTGTTTTTCCGTACGAGAACAAGCTTTGAGCCATCAAGTCTAGAGTGAAATACATGTTGTAATAAATTAAATTAAATTTAAAGTAAACAAGCTGTTTAAAACCAAATTATAAATAATAAATATTACAGGACATTCATTTTACACAGCGCCGTCTAGCCCCAAACTAAGTATAACTTGTAATATGGTAACTAGATTACGGATAGAATACTAAAATACTTTAAAATACATACGTACTATATGATACAACACCCAAACACAGAACAAACATCTATATTCATCACACAAATATGTGTCCTGGGTGGGAATCGAACCCACAACAGCACAGAAGGCAGAGTTACTACCAACTGATCTATGAGGCTTGTTTGTTCTGTGCCAGTAAAGGTACCATCATATGTTCACATTACCTACCTACATACCCGCAACGCGATCTCACAATGAGAATTATCAAAAGGTTTTATTTACGATACGCATGCGCCACCTACAGCTTGCCGTTGTCAACTCTCCGCGACTTTAGCTGTAAATAACAGTAAATGCGGCACCAACAACAAAGAATTATCAAAAGGTTTTATTTACGATACGCATGCGCCACCTACAGCTTGCCGTTGTCAACTCTCCGCGACTATAGCTGTACATAACAGTAAACGCGGCACGTGTCCTCACCACTCCTGCTGTTTGAGCAGCGCCACCGCCAGCATCTGCAGCATGAGTACCGCTAGCACCTGCAGCGTGAGGGGCGCGATGCTGCCGACCGACACCAGCGAGACGGGCGGCGAGTGGCTCGTGAGCCGCGGGCCGGGCTGCGCGCGGCCCAGCGACAGCGCCAGCAGCGTCGTCAGCACCAGGTCGATGTACAGGAACTGGTTGTTGCCGAGGATCGAGTACAACTGGAATTTTAAAACTGATTACTTTTGTTTCTTTTTTCGTTTTCGTACGACGGTGATGCAAAAAATAGTAAAGGTATCATTCAAAAGTTTTTATTTCGAACAACTCAGATCCATAGAGGTTGGTAGCTTCTTTTCGATAATCCCTTTTTTTTCGTACGACGGTGAAGCAAAGAAAAGTAAAGGTATTATTCAAATTGAAAAGTTTTTATTTCAGACAATGTAGAAAAAAAATATTATTTGTTTTTTTTTATATAAGCGCATAATATAAATAAAAAACAAAGAAAATGGAGTTAGTAAGACACTATTAAAATAAAAGGAGATAATGAATAAGAATAATAGTTTATAATATTTAGCTATTAAGTTTAATGCGCCTTCTAGTGTAATATTGCTGTGCCCTAACAGGGTTTATGTATGTAACTTTTATCCACACAACACATGTACACCTGATAACAACATAAGTGCAATAAATAATTTGAATTTGAAGCGCTTGGCCTTCATCTCACCCGGTTACAAGTTGAGATAAGTCCGAAGGTGGACGCGCACTTCACCCGGAATCCTCAACAAACTGAGAAACTGGCTATCTTACCTCTAAATGCCGGAACACAACAATTGTAGAATTGTTATTATGGCGACAGAATTAGGTAAGATGGTGGCAGCTAGCCAGGCGGACTTCAACAAAGTCCTACCACCAACCAAACCAAGCACAATAAATTGTACTCCCCATTCTAGATCGAACCAGGGACCTCTGGATCTGAAATCGGTGGGTTGAACCACTAGACCACAGAGGCGGTTGATTCCGGGTGAAGTGCGCCTCCACCTTATCTTAACTTGTAGCTAGACGAGATAAATGCCAAGCGCTTCCCCGTCGTACAAAAAAAAAAAACAAAAGAACCTCAGTCTAATCGACTTTCTAATGCCTATGAAACAGTTAGTAGATATATGAATGGCTTACTTTGTAAAGGATCAATATCGAGATGAACTGGATGAGCGAGTAAAGCGCCATGTATTTGAAGATCGCGAAAGAGGTGCTGAGCGCGCAACGCCCCTCCATCACGAGCCGTTTCACGCACAGAATATTCTGGAGTTGGGACGTGAATGGAGCCGCCACTGAAAACACATTCATTACATTTGACAAGCCTCATAGCTCAGTTGGTAGTAACTCTGCCTTCGGCACTGTAGGCTGTGGGTTCGATTCCCACCCAGGACAAACATTTGTGTGATGAATATAGATGTTTGTTCTGTGTTGTGTTTGGGTGTTGTATCATATAGTACGTATGTATTTACAAAATGTATTTAAGTATTTTATCCGTAATCTAGTTCCCATATTACAAGCTATGCTTAGTTTGAGGCTAGATGGCGCTGTGTAAAATGAATGTCCTGTAATATTTATTTATTTATTTACATTACCTACAACGGATTTCATACATCCATCCTCCATCTTGGAAAATACACATTGTTTCAATATAAAGTAGATACATAGATAATTAGTTTAATTAAAGAATTAGTTTTCATTAAATTTGACCAACTTCTGCTGTTCAGATTTTTTTCTTTCCATACAATGAAATAATCCTTACATAAAACAGAGTAGACCCGCGTCAAAAAAAAAATTGACCAATTTTATCATTTTTCAAGAACAACTCACGCTTGACCAAAAAATTTAACGAGCCAAATTTGTTTACATAAAAAAACACCTAATGTCTCCTTGGACACTTTTCCTCTATCTCCTTTCGATTCGGATTTCCCCATACTGTCCCATTTAAAAAAAACACTGTATATACAAAACTGGTAACGGACATAAACAAAGTCCTACCACCAACCAAACCAATCACAATATTGTACTCCCCTGGGCATCGAACCCGAGACCTCTAGATCTGACACCAATAGGCGAACCACTGGACCACAGAGGCGGTAAAAATAAGTAGGTTCTAGATTAGATTAGAATTGCCGCTCCAAGCGCTGCTTCCGCTGTCCGCCTGGCTAGCTACCACCATCTTACTTAGGTCTGTCGCCATAACAACAATTACAAATTGTGTTCCGGCATCTAGAGGTAAGATAGACCAGCTCCTCAGATTGAGGATTCTGGGTGGACGGAAGTAACCACAGAGGCGGATAAAATTTAATGTTTCCAACCTGACGCGTCGGCTTCTGATAGCGAGATGCCGACATGCGCCGCCTTCAGCGCGCCGCAGTCGTTAGCGCCGTCCCCGCACATACCCACCACGGTATCGTCCTGGTTCTGCAGCGCGGTGATCAGCTGCGTCTTCTGGTCCGGCCCGAATCTACCGTACACCACTCCTGGTACAAACATTCACGTGTTGTGTTCTAGCGTGTTTTGAATTATCGCGATTATTATAAAAAAAATTATACCACTAAGATGGCAAACGGGCATACGGCCCGCCCGATGGAAAGCGGTTACCGTCGCGTATGGACGCTCGCAACACCAGATGCATTACTCGCGCATTGCCGACCCTTTAAATATTTCAAAACGCCCTTTTTGAAAAATCCCATACTGTAGCTGGTAGGGAAAACCTCAGCAGATCATTCCACAATTGAATAGTTCGCGGGAGTGTGTGGATGGAATCTCTGTCGATGGCGAGCGGTGCGATGATAATTAATAACAAAAACGGGTCTTCATCGCGTACCTTTTTATATTCCCGACGGTTTCGACCGTGTTCGGGCAGTCTACCCGTGACCACGGCCGTTGTAACCCAGTCGAAACTGTCTCGGGAATATAAAAAGGTACGCGATGAAGACCCGTTTTTGTTATTTGATTGGTGTGGAAAATGAATGCTTGAAAACTACCACACATTATTAATTGTGGTGGCAATTCTGTCAGATCAACCAGATACAAATGTCAAATGTGCAAATTTATTATTTGTAATTGTTTTACAAAAGCAACTACTCCCATCCAATGAATACTGCACTTAATAGAGCGATCGAGGATGGTTTGCTGTGACTATTTTAAATTAAATCCACTACGTCCGTTGCAGCTACGGTGCCTTAGAGCCACTTAAGTAAAAACGTTTTTTAAGTGAAAATACAAATCCTAGGAACCTTGATGTACCAAAGATAGCTTTATTATTTTATATATTTTGTTTGTTTGTTCGTGTTCTATATCGCAAGATGTTGACGTTGCGTGGTCTGAGAACCGTACTCCAATCACACATCAAAAGCCCGTTAATATCCACTGCTGGACAGAGCATCCTCCAAAGTTAGGGCTTTGCCATAATCACCACGCTTGGCCGGCGGCTTGATGATCACAGTAAAGATGTAGATAATTCACAGAAGGATGCTGCTGCCCTTCTTCTGGTGAGATCCCTTAGTCGGCGTTTACGACATCCATGGGCTGAGTTGGAGGGGCCGATTCTTAAGCCGCAACCGTCACGGCACTTAGTATCATAGTAACATCATGGATAAATTAGATAGCTGAGTTGAAATTTTTAGAGCACCAATTTTTTTTCATTCAATTTACACTTTCCAAAGTGCTTACCAAATGTAAGTCTTTGGTCTTTTTAAGCGCTTTTTTGCCTGACATACAATTAGTACCTTTATCTATGAGAGTATTCAGGGTGTCCGGGTATTTCGTTTTCATTACAGACCATGTCCTTCCCTCCATAGCGTAAACGTAATCAGATCCCAGTATAGGGCCCGATTCGCCAACTGCCTGCAAATATAAAATGGTTCACATCAGAATCAGAAATTATTTATTTAGTATTACGGCACACAATATAAAACACATACGAAATGTTCACAAAAATAGAGGATAATTAATCATTATCTTCTAGTCCTATATTCCACACTAGCTCAAGTCGGCACAACATGTTTTCTTCCTCCACATGCTAAAAATTTAATATTGAAAGCCATAAAATTTAATTACTCGTTTCTTAAATTTACGTATTTCAAGTGATCGCACTTGGTCACATTTACAAATGTTATAATGACACAAAAAGTCACAACCCGCGACAGGACTCGAACCCGCATCTTTTCCTAAAGCCAGAAACGCTCTAGCCAACTGAGCTACGAGGGTTCCGAATTTTTGTGTCATATCGATCTTCAGCTTGAGCTCAGATCACGCCATCTAGCAGAGATCCACTGAACTGTGATCTGCCTCGATTCCTGTCCGGGTTGTGTATTTTTGTGTCATTATAAGCTTACTCATTTCTTGTTCATACAATCCCTCACACAATCCAACCAAAACGAACGAATGGGCCATAGCTTTCATCCCTCATTACATGACCATACCATACTAACCTATTACAGTATACGTAGAAAATTTAATAAAAAAAGCAACCAATGCTTCACAAAAAAAAAGAAAATCAGATAGGTAATAGAATTGTGTGGCACAGCAGAAAAAAAGGCTTCTATTCAGCCTTATTTATGCCTTACCTCTGTAGGAGTAGATAAAATAAAAATAAATATTATAGGACATACATTTTTACACAGCGCCATCTAGCCCCAAACTAAGCATGGCTTGTAATATGGGAACTAGATTACGGATAGAATACTTAAATACTTTTTTTTAATTCATACTTACTAGATGATACAACACCCAAACACAGAACAAACATCTATATTCATCACACAAATGTTTGTCCTGGGTGGGAATCGAACCCACAACCTACAGCGCAGAAGGCAGAGTTACTACCAACTGAGCTATGAGGCTTGTTATGGCTTGTGTATAGTATAGAGGTAGTGAATATTTTTTGATGGTTAGGTACCATCAAAAACTATTCAATCAATATTTAATTTACATTTTATTTTTTGACTAGTTATTTTTATTTCTATGTTAATTTTTGTGTTAGGGTTGCCAATAAATGTCTTTTTCATATTTTGTTCAATATTAGCGTTAAATTAATATCAAAGATGCAAGTAGTTTTCAGATACCTTCATGTGGATAGGTGGTTTCGCATCATTGGATCCATCCCCAACAGTGACCAGCACCATTTTCTGATGCGGTTTCACCATACTGCACCCTCGGGCTACAGACATGGCCGTCATTATATTATCTCCTGTAACAAATACTTTATTACTCACTAGTTTTGGGGTCGATGGTATCTACATGCTAGTGAGTTTCCGGGGCAACGGGGCAACTTGACCTTTTGTTAAGGCCCTGCCATTAGACGTTTCCTCTTTTTCCAAAGGAAAATTATAGTACTTCTGAACGAGTCACGAGTCTATTTTTTATATATGTATTACTTCAGGTACCTCTCTACATTAAAGCTGAAAACATAATATCTGAAAATATTCTCGATAAAAATATTTAGTTTCAAAATTTACAAGGGAAATATTGTGATACCTACAATTCACAGATCTACATTAAAGAATCCGATAGATTTCAAGGCTATTCTCAAACCACTGAGAATGTTCTGTGGAAGTTACGTTGTTTTTTTTTTCATTTTCAGAATAGCGTTCTCTGAAACACAATCGGAAGTCGGAAGTAACACAATGTTTGAGAATAGCTATACAGGTGAGATGAAGGCCAAGCGCTTCCCTATCGTACAATAAAAAAAGTTACAAACCTGTAACCATAACCTGCCTAATATTAGCATCGTGGAGATCCTTTATAACTTGAGTGGTCTCTGGCTTCAGGCTATTTTGCATGACTAGAAAGCCTAGGAACACCATATCACACTCAAGGGCCTCTCTGTGCACTCTTTGCGCGTCCACCCACTTCATCTTACGGGCCAGCTTTTTGTACGCGAGGCTTATCACGCGGTAGCCGTTCCAAGTGTACTCGTTCAGTACTGAATTGAAGTTCTCTGGCAGAGTTTCTTTATTGCACATGTCCGCGACCTGAAATTATCCATCTCACTTATATTGTGAACTAGGTGTGCCCCGCGGTTTCAACGTTATTTCTGAAACGATTATCGGGATAAAAGACTGGGCGTAACTAACAGTGGCCTGAAGTTATAGTCTGATCTGAATATAGTAGCGCAAATAAATCCGCAACAAACGTTATACAAATAACTATATATTAAGTGATCTTGAAAATATATCCACATCAAACGTTATACAAATAACTATAAGTGACCTTGAATTTAGATCCACAGCTAACTTTACACAATTAACTATAAGTGGCCTTGAAAATAGATCCACAACAAACGTTATACAACTTACTATAAGTGACCTTGAAAATAGATCCACAACTAACTTTATACAAATAACTATAATTGGCCTTGAAAATAGATCCACAACAAATAACTAATAAGTGGCCTTGAAAATAGATTCACAACAAACTTTATACAAATAACTATAAGTGACCTTGAAAATAGATCCACAAGTAACTTTATATAAACAACTATAAGTGGCCTTGAAAATAGATCCACAACAAAATTAATACAAATAACTAATAAGTGGCCTTAAAAATAGATTCACAACAAACTTTATACAAATAACTATAAGTGACCTTGAAAAAAGATCCACAACAAACGTTATACAAATAACTATAGGTGCCCTTGAAAATAGATCCACAAAAAACGTTATATAAATGACTATAAGTGGCCTTGAAATAGATCCACAACAAACCTTTTGAAAAAAAAACGACATACCTTTTCGGGGGCGCCCTTCACAAAATAAACCATTTGAGGTTGGCCGAGCACTCTCGCAATCACACCCATGCATTGTTGAGATGATGAGAAATGAAAACGCCTCAGCAAACCAATCTAAAAACACCATATTTTTCACGTTTATTAAGACAGGCTTTTAATCTATTTTTAATGTGTATCTATTAAGAATTTTCTATTTTTATGTAAGATAAACAAGATAATTTTGATGATTACATAATCTAAAGCTGTGTGGTCAAGTGGGTACGGACCTTCCGATTCTGAAGTTGTGGGTTCTAATCCAGTCGTGCACCATTAGACTTTTTTTTTTTAATTCTTTATGTGCGCATGCTCCTAGGACCCAAACCCCTATCTAAATGTAATCTAAAGCTTACTTCGTAAGGAACTTCCATAGTGAAGGGATCATAGTTGTCCAAATTCTGCGCTTCCTCGTTTGTGGTTGCCGGTTTCACGATTGCAGGCGCTAGGTTGTCGTACCGCGTATTCTCGGGGCCGGGTTCATCAAGTACCTGAACAAAATAGAAAAATATTCACAAACTAGCTATTGCCCGCGAGATCCGGATGAAAAGTAACCTATTTTGTATTGATTATACCCATGGTATAATCTTTGTGTTTTATTTATTATTCTTATACGACGGGAAAGCACTTGGCCTTCATCACCTGCAGCTTAAGCATGGACTGGAGACAATTCTCCCCAGGGGGAGGATAAAAATTATCCTGTGACCATTTTATCTACTCTCCAAGCACGGGCTAGCCTGTGGATATCTTATCCACGGTAGAAAACCCCCTCCTCCCATTGTTGCCATACAAAAAAAAATAGCATTAATATTTTTTGATAGTTGTACGTACATTTCATTTTTCATCTATGGTTTTAAATTAATGTTATTACACGTCAGATTTACACGTCAGAACAACGCTATTGGTGAGAGTTTCATTGAATGAAATTGTCATTTTATTCTGCCAGTGCTGTGAGGTCTGTGACCTGTGAATGCATTGATTTCAACTTCTTTGTTTTGGCGTGCAATGACTGCATTGTTTGTTTATCTTGACAAGCTTACAAAAAAATTCAATATATAACATTCAGAGTTACTGTTAAAATTAGCGTTAAGTAGTTAGTAATATGGTAAATAGTAGTAATATATCAAATATCATGGAATTTGTGATTAAGGCGGATTAACTAACAAATTATAAAAAAAGGTCTAAAGTCACTTTTATTAACCTTTTTTTTTAATTTGTCTATAGTGTCAAACTAAATATCAAATACGAAAAACTGGCCAGCTGACTCGCGTTCAGGCACGTAAAGACCACTATTTATACATAGTGGTTGTCTTCAATGAGCTAGAGCAATATTTAAGCTTTAAGTGGTTTATAAGCATCAAATTGATATGACCTAGTTGCATTTAATTCCATAAGAGTTAAGCCTATTAGTTCGATACATCGGAATTCGGAATTGATCAACTAAAACGAATCGTTTTTTGTATCTCGCAAGTGTCCTTAACTTCACTGAATCATTAACAGACTGAAAATTATGGTATTGCTGACGGTTAATACTTCAGTGTTTGTAGCAGTGATTTCTAAAATAAGAAACACGCAGCCCAAATTGAAGACCTTTTACTTAGGTATGTATTTAGTTACTTACATTTAAGTAATGCGTTATTTACTATAATGTTGTAAAAATGGTGAAGTCTTGGTACTCACATTCGTCTTGGTACTAGAATCAAAATAGTAGGTACTAATAAAAACTTTGTCGCGACTTTAGAATCGACCCCTCCATCTCAGCCCATGGATATCGTAAAAGCTTCTGTTTATGGAGAAAAAAATACTTTCAGCTTTGGAGGAGGCGCTGTCCAGCAGTGGACACTAATAAGCTGTTGATAATAAAAACTTCAAGAAGGCAGACCTTAGGATGCGGCCACATCTGCATGTGAAGTAAGAAATATTGTTGCAGAATATTCCTACAATCTAGCGTGGGTGTGTATGAGACGGTCATTAGTTTTAACAGTCTTCCGAAAGTTCTGTGTTCAACCAGCAGTTTATAATTATATTGAAATATGCAAAATTATAGTAAAAATTTAAAACTTGTGCAATTAGTATTCATAATTCTATATAAATATATATAATTATTATCATAACAAATATGGTATCAGGTATATATTAGTACCTAAACATAATTTTACAAACAATATCTCAATTTTATTAACCTATTCCATTATACAGGATTTTCTTAGTTTGCACTAGAGCTTTCTAAACTTAATTTGTAAAATTGATTAGCTAACATTTTCTTTATCTTTATAATATGTTGACGTAAATTATAAGAAATAAATTTGTCTGATCTATACCTTCGATCGCGATATAAAGTCCCTAGATTAAATTATAATTAAAAATATATCGCTTTATATTCTCTCTATAAGCGATTTTATGTAATTCTAAAGAAAATAAATGTCTTAAACCGTAAATAAAAAAAAAAAATTGCACAAAAAATCGGAATCTGCGTCGGTACCCCCGTAGCTCAGTTGGTCAGAGCGTTTCCGGCTTTAGGAACAGATGCGGGTTCGAGTCCCGTCGTGGGTCATCTTTTTGTATCACAATAACATTTGAAAATACATTTATCTTATAACCAGATATTTACCCATTGCGTGAACTCGAACATCTTCAAATCCAGCGGGTCGCCTTTCAACTCTCCTTGAATACTGGTGAGAGAGTGGCAGGACGCCAGCGCTTGCACGAGTGGACTGGTCGAGGTCAGCGCGGTAACATTATCCACGCGCTCGCCGAACTTTACACCGCTTTCCGAAGGTATCACTCCGTAGAAATCGAGCCCGTCTTCGGTCAAAGTGCCTGTCTGGAAAACATTGGAATGTAGAGGAGGGTGTTATTAGTGGGCGACGGCAGCCATTATTTGAATACTAGCTGCTTGCGAACCGTGGGCATGGCCGTACGTAAGTTGAGACGTGCCTCTTTCTACCCCTCAGCACGGGGGGAAAGGGAAATTTTTTGTCCTCTGTTTTTATCCACTTTGTTAGAGGATTTTGTCTCCCGATGGTGGATAAAAACAGAGGACAAAAATTTTATCCCCGCCCCGTGCTGAGGGGGCTGGTACCTACTAGGGGGAGTAGGAGGAGAGAAGGATCATCTGATCCTTATAACTGCTACACGGTCTGAGAAGTGATCGGAGATGAAATCACGAAAGGGAATAAGCCGTGAGTCTGTCTGAGACTGACGGCTTTTTCCCCTTTTTTTATCATCATTTTATGAAAATTCGAAGTGATTCGTTAGAATAAATGCCTACAATTACTTCCAACCTAACCAGATACCATTTTAGTATATTATTCTTGTGTTTTAAGAGTAGTAGAAGCCCCTAGTGAAAGGGCTCGTCCGGAGAATTACTACCACCATACTTATTTCAGCCGCCAAGCAGCATTGCTGAGTTTCGGTTTGAAAGGTATGGTTGCCGGTGAAATTACGGGTACGTGAGGCTTCACACCTTTATGCCTCAAGTTGACGGACGCAATGCAGTGCCTTGTAGGCTATATTCTTTGTGGATGTAACCTATGCAGTAAGGCTTTGTCATAGGCAAGAGTAAACTTAACACCTGGTGCGCTACTTGCTTGTCCCGTCTCCTAGTAGTATAAAAAAAAAAACATGTCACAGGTTCAAGCAAGCACTGTTCATATGGAATAGAATGTACACTAAAAAACGGTTGATCTGCATACTTTCAACGTTTCGAAAAATGACCTTATTTACATAGCAATAAAATATAAAACAATTTAGATTATGATAAAAGAAGCAGTTTTTCGTCAAGCTCCAACAATAGATAATCAATCCGTAAAGTTGTTGCTGATCTGAATGTAAAAAATCATTTCACATCCCAACTGGCTGCCCCAAACCACTTGTGACGGTGTAACAAAACATAATTATTGTAAATAACAATGCACATAACACATATTAAATTAAAGAGACTGAAACAAATACCTTATCAAAACACATGATTTGAAGTTTGCCAGCCACAATGATCCTTGGTGGAGATACGCAAAATATTTTAAGCTCCTTTAGCCGTTTTTGACTCTGCACGATACCGGCCGTCATAGCGGCGGGCAAAGCCGGCGGCACGACTATCGTGATTATGTCTAGAGTACGTAAAACTATGCTGGACAGTGCGCTCTGTAAAAGAAACGTATTACACGTTTATATGAATTACTTAAGCCATTCCTTTTGTGTATATTTTGTAATACAATAATTCTGATTCTTTTATCAAAGGAAAATTTGACGGTTTTTTTTAATATAAAACATTAAACACTTGTTGATATGCGTGTTAAGATTTTCTGGGCACAATTTGATGTCTGTGTAAATTATATCACACTAGGGAAACAGGCGCGACAACGTTTTCGTAATCCCATGTTTTTTTTTTAATTTGTTTATTTAAACCATAGATATATATTTAAAAAAAATCCTACTTATTTCACACAGCGCCATCCAGCCCCAAACTAAGCAAAGCTTGCAATATGGGAACTAGATTACGCATAAAATACTTGTACTCATACTTTTTTTTTAAATACTTACATTCTTATCATACAATACAACACCCAAACACTGAACAAACATCCATATTCATCACACAAACGTTTGCATCAGGTGGGAATCGAACCCACAGGGGAACCAACCGTGTGGGAACTACTACTAGCAACTGAGCTGCGAGGAACACATTCTTAGAGCTTGTCATAAACACATTGACACTTGACATAGAAACAATATTAGAACACATAAGGCCAATAAAGGTTTTCACGATTAGATATAGGATAAAGACACATAAAACAAAACAGGCAACAATAATTTCCAAAAATATTTAGACCCTACACTTAATACGGTTTCAATTCAAGTCTATGCATCGTATGCCAGTCAACCACACCCAGCCATTTTATAGTTTAGATAGATAAACTCCTTATTGTACACCAAAAAACAAAAATAAACAGGCAAGAAAGACCCCCCACCACTTGTACAATGGGCAGACTTATCGCTAAAAGCGATCTCTTCCAGGCAACCTTTGGATGGAAAGGATAGCTAAGAGCAGTTTAATGAGTAAAAGGTAAAAAAAAACTTTACAGGCATATTTAAAACGTATAACTCACCCCTCTCTCGACAAAAAGATATATGGAGTAGCCCATCCCACACGCAGCGATAAGGAACATAAACATAAGGAATTTCACAGCGTCAGTGTAGAATTTAAAGCTTGCCGCAGTCGGATAAAGTATGCTTCTGATCAGCTCTCCTTTTGCTGTACTGAACCCTGTTCGGACCACTTTCGCGAGTACCTGAAAATACATCACCAAATTATTATTTGTCAGCTCTTGACCCCGAAACTTTCAATGACAATGGTGATTTGCAATGAAGCGAGATAATTCAGATGGTGAATACATAAGTACTCATTACTGTTCAGAAATGTAAATTTCAAATTAAATAAATATTATTGGACATTCATTTTTACACAGCGCCATCTAGTCCGAAACTAAGCAAGGCTTGTAATATGGGACTTAGATTACGGATATAATACTTACATACTTTTTTTTTTTAAATACATACCTACATAATATCATAGAATACAGCTCCCAAACACAGAACAAACATTAATAATCATCACACAAATGTTTGTCCTGGGTGGGAATCGAACCCAAAACAGGCAAGTAGAAGAGGTGTTCCAGTGATTCAGTGAGTGATCATTTAATAGATAAATCAATAAATAGTAGCAGCCCCAAACCAAGCTTAGAAATTTACGTAAAAATTTAAATTCCACCAAAATTTCTATTTATATATTTTGAATTAGAAGTCTATGACTTTTGAAGAACTAGGTAATGTTCTGCAGTTGTACCTGGTTATTGCCGTAAAATCTGGTTTGTATGACATGCGTGCCCGCGAACAGCGTATGCCGTTTGTGAGTTTCAGTGGAATAGGTCTCTGCAGATGGACATGGTGGCCCCTTCATCACCGGCACACTTTCACCTGTAGAATACACTTTCGTTAGTATATGCTCAGTACTTTCCATACAATGTTGAACATTATCTGTTTTTTTTACATATTATGTACATTATTTTATTGCAAAACTTGAAATCCATAACAAAAACAAAAAAATAATATTTGAAGGTAGTTAGTTATTCTAGTAGATTATTAACTTAAAAAATGGCTTCAAATACGACCATATGCACAATGTTCTGATCACTAATCAAAATAAGTAAAGATGGGGCCTAAGATGGATCACGCTTGTCTAAAAGGAACCGGTTCACTCTGGACTTGAAGACTCCAAGATTGTAAAGGTGCGGAAAAACAGACGAGGGCAAGGAGTTCCATTCCTTACCAGTATGAATAACAAAGGTAGAGGCAAAATCGATGCGTTCGGCATAGTGGAACATCTACAATGTACGGGTTGTAACCTGCCGTACATCTTTTAGTCCGGTGATGGAAAGGGGTCGAAGATATCGAGCGCACACTCGCCCAAGTGGTATTTTTAGAACACAGACAACCTGGCTACCCGTTGTCTGTGATCTAGGCTCTGCAAATTCGCCTCAACACCTATAAGTCTAGCAGCACTACGCTCAATTGGTCCAGGGCTTCGAGCCATCCCAGAGATGGCAGCAGTACTCCATACAAGATCGGACCTAAGCTTTGTACAAGCATAAAAGCTGCTGTCCCCGTGTTAAGTACTGCCGAACCATAGCCACGATACCCAGCTTCATAGCATCAAATTTGGCCTTGGACTCAATAGGGGAGCCAAAGTTCAGATTAGATGACCATTTCTAAAAGGCTCAAACTATTATTGAACTGGAGCGAAGTGCCGCTTAAAATAGGTGCAGGGTGGAACTGGCTCTTTTTTGCAGATAACACACGAGCCTGAGTTTTGGTAGTGTTGAACCGTACAAGATTTGCGTCACCCCATTCAGACACAAAGTTAAGCTTGAGGTTCAATCGCTCTACCATCTCCCTACGGGGGCTGCAAATTTCGTCCGCACCAGTACGTGGACTGGCATAATATCTATCAACCACTATGCTATCATCTGAGTACCCATAGATACTTGGTATTAGCAGATCATTGATGTGGAACAGGAATAGATTTGCTGATAAAACAGATCCTTGAGGTACCCCAGCATTTATAGCCAATATCGATCAGACGAACATCCACTAATTACTACTAAAATTGATTGTTCTCTCAGAAAGTCTGTGATCCACAGTAAAAGGTTGGACGGTAACCTTGCTAATGAGACCCTTGTGCCAAACCCTATCAAAAGCCTTCGAAACGTCAAGGGAAACTGCGATAGCCTCCGTGTCTTTAGATTGCTTGATTCTAGATGCGAGTGGCGTACGCTAGAAGATCTCCTGTAGATCGTTTCGGGCAAAAGCCGTACTGAGCCGTACTGACGGTCACTAAGGAGATCATTACACTCCATGTATGCCAGGAGTTTACAATTGAGAATTCAGGTAATAGAGATTGGCCGGTAGTTAGCGAGGTCTACTCAGCTACAGTCTAGGCTAGGTTTTAAATGACACAAATGAAGTCGATGTTGATGGTACCAGTTGACGACTTACACAATAAGGGTCCTGGTTTAGTGTGACGTGTCAGTAACAGGGTAGGAATTTGTATAATGTTGTCTGAATGGATATATTTCCAAAGCTACGTCATGAAATAGATGTAGATAGATATCGTCTAATCTAAAACTGATCGCCACCTGTCGTGTGTTTATGTCATTTATGCTCTAGTCGGCCAACGAATCCGGCAGTCTAGCAGACAAGAATGACTAGTCAATGACGAAAATGTTATTGCGTTCGTAAACATATTAGATGTGCGTTTAGTTAAATATAATTGTTGCAAGCCGAAGACCGCAATCAGAAACAGGAAATTCGTTTTCGCGTTTCAAAATAACTCTGCAAAGATAAATACTGCAATTGGCAACAGGAAATATGTTTTGGCGATTAAAAATGACCCTGCGATGTATCTGAGTAAAATAATCCAAAATTGGATGTTACCTGTCAGCATGCTTTCATTGACGATGCAAGAGCCAGTAAGCAGCATCGCGTCGCAAGGCATCACGCATCCATTCGAGGGTAGTACCAACACGTCTCCCGGGACCAGTCGGCTTGCGTTCACCACGCATTCCTCGCGACCGTTCCTCGTCGGACGGAGCACCGTCACCATGAAAGAGCTGGTTTGACCCGCCATGTTGTGAATCCGCCTACTCATCTGTGGAACTCTAATTATTAGTTTTATTTATTTTGTGTACAATATAGAATATTTTTCATACACCATAGAGTCGACAAGCTCTGCTTTCTGCTTTGTAGGTTGTGGGTTCGATTCCCTCCCAGGACAAACATTTGTGTGGTGAATATGTAGATGTTTGTTCTGTTTGGGTGTTGTAATTGTAACATAAGGTTTATTTAATGTTTTTGTAGAAATATTTTTATCATAACTACATCAAAGAGACCTATTTTAGGAAGTTTTATTCATTGATACCCTACAAGTCAGCTCTGTTGGTCCCTCTGCTTTCTGCGCTGTAGGTTGTGAGTTCGATTCCCTCCCAGGACAAACATTTGTGTGGTGAATATGTAGATATTTGTTCTGTTTGGGTGTTGAATTGTATCTTGAGTATGTTTTCACAAAAAAAACCTTCGGGCTAGATGGCGCTGCGTGAAATTAATGTCATGTAAGCGAGGCCTTGGAACTCGCATCTTGCCCTATAGTTTAATTGATGATGCGTCTTCGACGCGACTTCATATTTCAATTAAGCCTCTAGCACCGTAATACGTCCCGCCCTACAAGAATGTATGTACAAGTAAGTACATTATATCAAAGTCTCTAAAAAACTCAAGTTTGATCCATGGCACAAATTTAGAATATTGAATGCTACTTTGACTTGAACTAACTTTGACGTTTTTTATGAATATCATGTGAAAACTTAAATCCATAAAAAAACATACCTACCTAAGTAGGTACCAATATTATTAATTCGAAAGACACTGTTTGTTTATTTGGTTTGATGCTTCTACTATATACTAATAGAAATATACTAGCTGAACAGATCTTCGTTAAATTGGTCATGTATATAGTTTATGCTATGGGAAGAACATTGCCTACTTTTTAACCAGGTATGTACCATGCTGGTGAAGCCGCGGGCAAAAGCTAGTATACCATAAACTAAACTGAAGCCAATGATCAGAACAATTATGTTAGGCAATTACTAGGTAAATTGGAAAAATAATTTGCTTTCAAAATGAAATTGCTTTTGACATATAAAGTATGCATGCTTACCTGTTTAGTTTGATACAGAGCAGTTATACATGACAACGCTGACAGAATAAGAACACATGTTGCATATTGATAATACTCATCCAAAGACCAAAGAATTATTGAGAACACTTGGAATAAATAGAACGGATTAAATACTTCTTCCACAAAAAGTTTCCAGTAGCTTTTTACAGCTACTATCACTGAGTTTGGTCCATAGAGTTTGATCCTAAAAAAAACACTAAAATGAGACAGGCCTAAAACACAGTCATAGTTTTTGAATAAAGTACCTAACCTACTATCAAAGTCATATCCTCCCAATCACAGCATGTGTAAAGTCAATGATTACCATGAACAGAATTGATTCAAGTAGGTAATTGAAAACAGATCACATATTTTTTTCATTTGCATTAACATATTAAGTAAGCATCCCACTACTCATTTTTGATTTGTATCCCCCAGGGTGATAAAATATACAGTCACCCACAAACTTCATACAGAATTACACCTCACACAACCAAATCCATCAAGCCGTTTAGGCTGTAGGTAGATTGTGCCAAAGAACAGACAATCAGGTAAAAATACAAACAGGCATTTATCAATCAGCCAGTGTGATCAATTGACATGAACCTATTAACTCACAGTTCATTCTGTTGCCGTTTATTGATTCCATGCAAGTTATCCATCAATACATTGATCGTGATCTTTTTGTTTAGCGTAAGTACATGTATGTAGACCCCCTGTTCTGCATGCCAAATATGCCGGTTGTGTTGGTGCATGAAGTAGCGGAGTTTGCTCTCTCGATGGCTTGAGAGGTTGAGTTCCATCTCTTTGACATTTTCGATTTGGAACCTGCGTTTTTTATCTGTTACTGAAAAAAAAATGATAAATGAGAATCAATATTATTTGAAGAGTGGTAGTGAGAAAGAATTGTATCTAGTTGGTACTAGCACAATCTTGGAATCCTCAAGTCCAGTGATAATAGGTTCCTTTTAGGCAAGCTTTACTTGTTTTTCAAGCTTGTGGTTGAATGCTCAGCTATCACCAATATAAAAAATTAAGGAATGTACAGTAATAATGGTGTAGGTAATTAATATAATTGAATTATCCATGTTTATTAGGAATCAATCATTAATTATTTCCCTGTAAAGAAGTATTCATAACAGATGTATCATATCCTTTAAAATTTTCACAGAATGTTACAAATCCTCAATATATTTGTAAGGTCACTTCACTATATTTAGACTATGTCAATATTTGTAAGTCACCTCATTAGTCACATGGGTTTTTTCTGGTTCTTAACCTTTATGTAATGGATACTTATATGGAATAGGAAAAAAAGGTTGCAAAGTTTTAGAAAATACTTAAGGTAATATAGCTTACTCCCAACAGCTGTAGCATGCCTCAAAGAGACATTTATGTATTTGCATCTGTGTAACATTGGGCAGTATGCCATCGCAAAGTACGGAATGCCACATGACAGAATGCATAGTGTGTGGAATAGTGCTGCCCGAAGTTTTGAATATTGGTATCCATATACAAAGACTTCACTTTCTGTTTCATTACTGTCCAGGGTTTGCCATTTTGCTTCTCCAATGACTTCATAGTCTAAAATTCATACAAATTATATTTATTTAAATTACAAATAATGTTAACTGGCCTAGGAAATTAACTAGCATTTTTTTTTTACTTAATTTTTTATTTACCACATCAGTCCAATAAGCTTCAAGTTCAGAGCATGCTATATCTTAAACCACACCTTTACTTGTTTTTCAAGTGAAACAAAGGCAGTTTACTGTAGAGTACACTGCATAGTAAGCCATAGGGCTTACTCACCAATTTGATAGTAATATTGGTAGGTATATCTATTTAAATCTATATAGATGTGTAGTTAATTCAAAGGCTGATAAATCAATGCCAAACCTAAAAACTAGATACTAGAAGACCTACAAAAAAATAGCAAGTAATAAAAATATGTTTTTAGGGAATTCCCTGGGAAACCAAGTAACTGGTATTGTACCATAATGTATCTATATATCAAAGAGATGTTCAGTCATCAGATAACACCATTCTTGGTGTTTGAACAAGAAAAGTCAGTATTTGGCATTTTGTTTGTGAAATGCACCATGAGGGTTAACATCAAAATTACATTTTTAGCTGTCATCATTCATCAATGATTCATTCAATGGTCATTATAGATTATTGTAGTGAAATTATGGGGATCCAGTAAGATAGATGCTGAGTTACATCACTGGAACATCCTATGGAACCTATGGAGTTGTATAATTTGATGAGCAAATTATACAACTCCATAGGTACTAAGATACCTACATATCATGACTTGACTTGTAATTTTGAAAAATCTGCATGAGATTTGGCATAGGTAAAGTTTATATGGAGTTCCTACTGCAGAAAGCTAAAATGTATTTTTTTTCTTATATTGACCACTGCATGGCTCCTAGTTATTATAATTAATTTTGATTGAACTGTCCTTGACAGGCTTTTAATTTGAAAATTGGAGACTTGGACTGTGATATTGCACAATATTATTTATGTTTGTCAAATATTCAGATGATATATGTTCACTTCCACTCTATATTGTGGGGAGTGTATTTATGATAGATTATAGATAAATACTTAGTTCATTAGTTACATCCAAATAAATTATTTTAATATAGGGTAAAGGTAGGTAGTTCAGCATTAGTATAAATAGTGTGTGGCCAGTGGCTTATTTAGATTCACTTTGGGATGACAACCTTCATCCGAGCTGCCACTACTAGTACCTACTATAGCTGGTTTGAATACGAAATAGGCCTAGAGACACATCAGGGGAACTTGCAAATGAACATTAGAGCAGGACCTGCCAACTAAGTACTGCCAACAAATATGTAGGTATAATGATAGATTTGAAATTAATTTTACAGTAGTTTCATAGTGGTGGACTATTCACCATAAAATGAGTCACAACATTTTATCAAGTGTAAAATCAACTTACTGCTGGTGACGATATTATGGGTGATCGGCATTCCCGTACGTGGTGACATACACTTGTAACATAAAAAACTCAAGGCATATTATGAAGACGTTATTTCTCAGCTGTAGGTATACAACCAGCGCTACCTCATTTCATTTACCGATTTTGTCACGTAAATTTGCAGTGCTCACATTACGCCTTTTACAAACGTTTACATGAAATGAATGAGAATGAGGAGTGGTGCCAACTATCAGCAATAAATTAGACTAGAATAGGAAGTACATAAACTTTCGAAATTAAGTAATACACTATCTCGTATCTGTCTGAAATTGTTTTTTTTTATTGTACGACGACGACGACGAGGAGGTGCTTGGCGTTTATCTCATCTGATTTTAAGTTATTTTATGGCTGAAGGTGGAATCGTACTTCATCCGGAATCACAGTTCAGTAAATCTCTGCTAAAAAAAGGATCTCTGATAAAAAAAAATCCGCAATAATCTGAGATCTCTTGGTGTTTGGTTATTCGTGCTTAAATTATGTATTGAGCCACAGAATTCAATCTAAAAGAAAGTAATTAAAAAACGATAAAAGTGTGCTTTCATTACACCTTACTTACATCACTAATTCAGCACTCTTATTATCAAAATCTCTGTACTCACCTGACTATTTAAGGCTCTCTATTGTTTGTAACTCTCATTCTATGCAAAGCCAGAATGGGAGCAAAGCATCGACAGTACGTCTAAGTGAGTGGACAGAATGCAATAGATGACCAAGACACCCCTTACTAAGATGAAAATATCAGAGAAGTTTTTTTGAAAAGGGCTCTCAAAACCGTTGCCTGTGTCTTGGCTTAAAAATCTACCCCTTTAGCCCACGGATGTCATCAACCAAGGCGCTTCACCAATAAGGTAGCAGCTGTTATCTCTTTAAATTTAAAATTTCATCAAAACCGGATAACTCGTTCTACAGTTATGCTATCACAAACATTGCCACATACATAAATACAGTGCCGAATTTCCCAACTAGAAGTTCGCTTCTATTTTTAGGTCAACGAAGAATATACAATGTATACAATTTAAAATATAGTTAACAATGATATATAACAACAAATGTTCGAAATTGATTTACCCGAAATCGGGTAAAAATCCCGAACAGGCAACTAGGTTCATGAAAAATCTATAGCAAGATAGGTACTTGAACATGAAGATGAAAATGCCAATGTCAGTTACTAATTGCTGTCAGCTTAGTTATTCAATTTGCCGGTAGATGGGGTGGATGTCAAAACAAAGTTTAACCCGCAATCTGCCACAGATTGATGACTAGGTATGTGTTCGACACTCTGCTTACAGAGTAACATAATGTAACTGGGCTTCATTAATATAGGTACGTCATGTTCTTATTTTAAAAAGTTATAAAACGATAATGCAAGGATGCAAGGCAGACTAGTCAATTTTGGCCTTTACAGGACTAGAACAGAAATGAATGATTATTTAGGAAATATTTTTACAACGTGAGATATGGCGGTATGGTTCTATAGCTTTAGCCTAAAAACACAGTAAATGAAATAGATAATCAATACTAGATGGCGCCTCTACTTCAGCCAGTTGACATTTTCATTTTCAGCCAGTGAGACGGATGTGTTATTGATTTTGGCGCGAACTTGAGTGATGATTATTTTGTATTGATGAAATACCTACTACTTTAAAAAGTCTGTTTCTAGAGTAAGAATAACATAATTGCAGCACGGAGCAGCACACACAATGGCACATCATGGTACCTTGTCAGACAAAAAGGCAAATTACCTGGAGATTGGAGAGCTAAATTTTTCTTGGCCTGGTGAAAATGGGTCTTTTCATGATCTCGGGTCACTAAATTATACCATGCCCTCAGGTAAACACTTAGCTAGGTACTTACATAATACATACCTTTTTCTTTAATTAGGGAAATCTTTTAGATGGATACTTGGTGAGGGGCATCTAGTGAATTATGTCGGAGTCTTACCGGCTAAAACCTCATGGATGATCTATTGAGTATTGGGATACAGCAAGGACCTTGTAGGCAGTAAAGGCACAAGACAGTATACATTTGATATGCATTGATAAAATTATGTTTTTTTTGTAGGACCTTGGTATTGGCCCTGGTGTCCCATGTGGAGAGTTTCACAGCATCCTTTATTTCAGGTAATATTCAACAGAAATGCAATCAAATTAGGTATGTAGGAACCTTATTTTATAACTTTAAACATTAAAATTATTAGTTTTTTAAAAAAATGTATCATTCGAATACCCAAGAACTGTATCTATTCTTTCAGTTATCTAATTTGCTCTTCGTGGCCTCATATTGTGCTCCGAGTACAAAGAAAGGACAGTTATGGATGCACAGCATACTGATATTTGGTAAGATAAGAATGTGAGAGAAGCTTTTATTTGTCGTATTTGTGAGTTTGTATAGGTATTGGATTGCGTTTATTATAGTAGGTGGGAATTATAATAAAATGTCGGAGCAGACGTTGGTGCCTTCACCAATTTCGAGTTTGAAAGTTATCCAAAAATTTACTGAATTAAAATATTTTAGCTAGATACTTCCTTCCAGCTTGCCAGTATACCTATACCAAACGTCTATCTATATCTTGCATGTTAAAGGTAAGTTATGGAGAATTTAGTCATCATCATCACTTCAGCCCTGATAGCCAATCCTGAGTTTCGAATATTCGTCATCCACTGATATCAGAAATTAGTTAATACAAACTAATAGCTATTAGTTGTATAATTGTCCATGTAAGATTCGTTTGGTTACAGCATTTACACTATATTCTATTTGGGCATGGCACGTGATCTGCGCCCCTGACGCATTCTCCTGGAACTTCTGTTTCGTATTCCTCAACCTGGGTCAGGTGGTGTACTTGGTATACCAGATGCGGCCCGTCAAGTACGACCCAGAATTGGAGGAGGTTTACCATACGCTCTTCGAACCTTTTAAGGTACCTAGTTCTGGGTTACGAGTTCTAATATAAATGTCTCCGTTTGCTACAGCAACGCTTCTTGCGAAAATGTGCTCGACATTTAAACCTGTTCTAGAGTTCTTGTTCTAGTCTAGATCGTGACACTGCAACATTCATTTATAACCGACTTCCCAAAAAAAGGGAGGTTCTATGTAAGTCTTTTTATATGTAATTCTATAGGTAAGCTCTAAAATTTTGGAATGCGGTGCTTATTGTATATTAGTACCGAGTTTATGATATTTTTTGGTTAATTTCAACATAATTTATGATTTGTCGAACATACTCAACACAATTCGTCAAAGGGTGTGATTCATTACAAAACAATACGGAACTAAGGCGGATGGATACATGCTTATTCTATTACAGATGTTTTACATTAAGTGCTGCTTCTCTAATTCTGCCATAAAAATTCTCCTGCCCTTGTCCCGTGCTAGGTGGGGTCGGCACATGTCCTCTTCTTCCACTCCTATCAACCGTCATTCCTGCATCCACACCTTCATACCCAGGTCTTCTTTCTTACATTGCCCTTCCTCTGCTCCCGTGTCCAACCACGCTCATATTCATAACTCTTCATCTGTCATCCCTCATTACATGCCTCTATTATTCACATGACGATCAATATTACACGAAGGCGGTGATAAACGCAAAAAGGTATTGTTTTTTTTTTTAAATATTCGATGATAGGTTAGCTCTTGACGTTAAGGCTTGTCTAGCTATAGGCCAAAGCTAGGATGAGGTCTACGTACGCAAGCTTTCCCAGAAGGCACTGATTGGCTTTCTCGCGCTGGCTTGGTTAACAAGTCTTGTCTTCTTGCTGTCTCTTATACATCTAGGCAAAGATAATGTTTAACGTACAAGAAGCTAGGTACCATTCTGTCTGCAGGTCACTAGACTTCAGTTCAAACGTATGGTGTCCCCTGACTTTGCTCACGTGATGTCTTTACACGCGGGAGAGGCCTACGCGATGCAGGATCTCACCAAGACAGATCGGCTGGGGCTACTTCTGTCCGGGAAGGTAATGTACCTAGCTAATCTTTTTATGTGTTATTGTAGCAGATTACAATAGATTTATAAACAATGGTTATACAAATTAGGTACACATAACATCAACATTAGTTGCTGCTAGATAGAGCCTCCTCCAAAGCCGGAAGGTTTTTGTCATAATCACCACACTTGGCAAGTTGATCGCAGTAAAGGTGTAGATAAAGACACAGAAAGAAACTGCTGGTGAGATCTCGCATTAATGGTGTAGATAATACACAGAAGGAAGTTTTACAATATTCATGGGCTGAGTTGGAGGGATTGGGATGGATTCATAAGCCGCGTAAATTAAACATTTACGCTAATTATTTAAACGGTCAGCTAATCAAAGAGATTTTGGTCAGTTCGTAAATGTATTTTATCAGGAAACAAAGTGTATTTAACAAAAAAATGTTCCAAGTCAAAACGCGAGGCATTTCTGGGTGCAAATATAAAACCCTCACAACCTACTAAACGACGTACTCTGCCATAGGATTCCTATTATCAGGCCGAGCGATATCAACATATTTTTACGTGACGATGTATTATTCTGTTAAAATAACTGCTTTAGCTGATTTCTATTGCCGGCCATCTATAACAAAAAATAACACAATTAAACAAATAATATCAAATATAATTACGTTTCTCAATTATTATAAAAATAAACTTATGTTAGTTTATTACAAAACCAACCGATCAAAAAAGTTATCCCATCACAATTGTCGATTAGTAAACGAAATATGAGATATATCCTAGTATATAACTTAGAAAGTGAATAATTATTTTTCCTTATTGTTAACATATGATGTGATATTTCTTTGAAATAGCTATAAAGTGTTTTTTTTAAAGCGTTTAGAAAAGACCCAACACGCAGTGGCGGCGGCACCACAAAAAACTGTACAGGTATAATGGTGCAGTAGTCAAAACTCTATAGTAAAAATATATATCCAGGTATATGAAAAAGTAAAAAAAACATGGTTTTAAGAAGTATTCTAATCTATACACATTTAGAATCTTTAATTTGATAATCATATTGTTATAATATAATAAATTCATTTATTTCAGACAACTTAGTCCATAGTTTGATTAGATTTACACGTAGATATAAAATAAAAATAAGAAAAACACACATTACAATTACACATAGATACTAAGACATATATGATAGTTAGGCAGAAATGGCTGGTAAGTATGTAGACCGGGTAGGTATCTATTTTATGTACTGCGCATGCACCATACCACAGTGTTTTAAGAACAATAGTTATATGTTATAATAAAACACAATGCCAAATTACACACTCAAATCAGTACACGCAATATATTTTTTTGTGAAAATTCCATCAAACTTTCTAGGTTGCAGAGCGTTACTAAAAGACATAAATACATAAATACATACTCCCGAAAAACATCACCATTCTTCTGAGGCAGTCGGGTAAAAACCATTAGCGCCATGCGTTTTCAATAACACATACAACGCTTGACTTCTCCTATAACGACCCGGACGTGCTTTCAAGCGAAATATGAATATGTTATCGATACGAAAAAATTACCTCGTCGCGTTGTACCTGCATTGAGAATATGGGTTTACTGCCTTCTTTACGATAGGGCGTCATTTCGCCAGTCGTGTAAACTGACGACGGAAAATGAGGCGTATCTAGCTGGAATTAGAATCGATATTCTATTACACAGAACGTCGTATTATATGAAAAATCCATACAAGTTTTTATTTTAAATTATCCTGTCGCATTACTCTGTTGACAATATACACTGCTACGGTTTACACGCGTAGTGCTTCGTAGACCCTACTACGAATTTCGTAGCAGTCCCTACGAAGTGCTACGTACGCGCATGAGATGAATATTTTTTTACAGTGACGTACCCAAAGGGTGGCAACGAGAAACTATTACTACTAAACTTTCCATTCCATAAATTTCCATTCGTTCATACAGACATACAGACGGATACATCTCATAAACCGTAATAGGAATTTGTTATTTTCTCAGTGAGTCTACTGCCGCGATGAAAAAAATAAAAAAAATAAAGAGGTTTCCCATGCAAGAAATGTGATTTTTGAGAAATCCTCTCCATTTACAAAGGTTGTCTGGAAGAAATCGTATGGCCGTTCTTATAAATTAATACCTCCAAATACAAATACAAATGCATCTATGCGATAAGATCGCTTGTGTGAATACATATGTTAAATTAGGTACCTATCCAATTGTATTTATATGGTGTACAATAAAGTAGTTTCATTCATCATTCATATTTTTTGCCTTGAAGTATGGTTGGGAACCCTCGATGAGTACCACACTTGGCTGGTTTGTTTAAATGTACAATCTATCTCACAGCCTCGCCTCACGTCTAACATCAAATCAATCTTTATGTTTGTACGCTCATGGCCTGTCCCTGCTACGTCTAACCTTGATAAGGGTAAGATATAACCACAAATTTATAACCCCTAATACGGGTTAAGTAAACTCACTCGCGGGTGTCATATAAAAGGTTAGTTTACGTTAGGTGAATGCTGAAAATGGACTGATGATAAGACATTTCACGACTTTGAACAAATTAAGATCGCTTAATATATATTAAGTTCGACAAGCTAAATTTACATTTCTGTAGTTAACGTAAGGTATTAAGGAAATTTATGCCTTTTGGACAAACATGCAACGATTTTATAGATGTGTTTAATTTTATTTTTTAAATAAACACGTTTTACATATGAAATACATAAGATATAATAAGAAATAAATAAAAAATAGAAAAGGTTGCTAAAATATTTGTGTACATTCATCATTCCCGACTAGTAGATGGTAAGTTTAATTGTACATTATGTATTTGAATAAATTAAACATTAAAATGTTTTTTTACTTATAATAATTATCACCCTTTCCCGTCCTAGTAGGTTATTTTAATAAGGTCGACGCTCTGAGAGGTGAATCCTCGAAGGGGAAAAAGTAGTAAGTCTGATTACTTACTTTTTTTTTATAGCAGAAAAAGTAATCAGACTTACTACTTTTTCCCCTTCGAGGATTCACCTCTCAGAGCGTCGACCTTATTAAAATAACCTACTAGGAGACAGTCAGGGGCACGTCCAACTTTTTGCAAGTAGTACATTCAAAGTAAGCTAGTATTAATAAGTATATATATATATACATGTGTAAATATAGAGCAAGTATTAAATACGTGACAGGCTGCAAGCCCATTGCCATTTAGCGGAGTACAAGCCAGTGACACAGGCCATTTGGATTTGGTCTTGTTGGTGTTTTGGTCACGATATGATCTTCACCGTCAGTATATGTGTTAAATGCGCACATAAACTACCGATAAACCCAAAAGTTCATTGCACGTATCTTACGGATAAGAACATAGGACCTCGGTAGCGGAAGGCGGGCTTATACCCACTTGGCCACACAGCTCTTAGTTTTTTAGAAGAAACAAAATAATTTAACTGAGCCACGAGGGTCCTGACGCAGATTCCGATTTTTTGTGTCATATGGATACTCAGCTTGAGCGCTGATCACGCCATCTAGCAGAGATTCACTGAACTGTGATCTGCCCTAGTGTTTGAAAATACACTCAAAATCACTAGCAAAAATGGCGTTTTTGCTTTTAACCAACCCTCGTGGCTCAGTTGTTTAGAGCGTTTCCGGCTTTAGGAAAAGATGGCGGTTCGAGTCCCGTCGCGGGTTGTGAATTTATGTGTCATTATATATTTGTAATGTTGTGACCAAGTTCAATTACTTGAACTACAAAAAATTAACAGCAAATTTTATAATGGCTAGTTCAAATCAACCACCAAATCCCAAAGCTATGACGTCACTGGTAGATTATAGTTTAATTAAAACTCTAATTACCATCAGACAGGGAGATAATGCGAAACGAAAACACGCGACAGAATGTGCTTCTTTCAAAAAAAAAATATGAAAAATGGCGTTTTTGCTTTCAACCAACCCTCGTGGCTCAGTTGTTTAGAGCGTTTCCAGCTTTAGGAAAAGATGGCGGTTCGAGTCCCGTCGCGGGTTGTGAATTTATGTGTCATTATATATTTGTAATGTTGTGACCAAGTTCAATTACTTGAACTACAAAAAATTTACAGCAAATTTTATAATGACTAGTTCAAGTCAACCACCAAATCCCAAAGCTATGACGTCACTGGTAGATTATAGTTTAATTAAAACTCTAATTACCATCAGACAGGGAGATAATGCGAAACGAAAACACGCGACAGAATGTGCTTCTTTCTATTAAATTATTATTTTATACATTGCCGTTTTAATCGTACCTATACTACTCTGTTATTTTCCCTCGGGATTTCCATGTCTTCATAATAATTTTAAACATCGAAATGGCTATACCCTTGATTTGTACGATGAATGAGTTAATATAATGGAGTCTATTTATTTATATCAGGAATGTTTTTAAATTGTATGACGGGAAAGTGGGAAAGCCTGGGAAAGTGCACATGACTAGCAACGTGCCTAGATGTATCCAACTGTTGGTAAAAATCGCTGAGGTGCGATAATTTGTCCTTAAGAGTAGAATGTACTAAGAGTAGGTACATCGGGAGAATAATTTGAAAAAAGAAAGTCTCATAACTTTTTCTCTTCGAGGATGCACCTCTAATCACTACTCTTCGTTGATTTTATGAGGGTGGTCAGACAGAGGCACGTCCAAATTTACGTATGGCAGCTGCCTATGGCTTACAAGTAACTAGTGTTCTATACGTGACAAGTTGTAAGCTCATCGTCACTTAGCGGAATACTTATTAGTACAATAATAATGTGTATAATTTGTAAAATGACCTCTCAGATTTTTGGTTCTAGGGATTTGTTCGAAAAGTCCGTTGTTACACAACTGGATTTGACTCCCCAACCTCCGGATCGGAAGGCGTGCTCATAGCCATTTGGCCATCACATCACATCAACAGCCCGTTAGGGTCCACTGCTGGACAGAGCCTCATCCAGAGCTGGATGGTATAGCTATAATCACCACGACTGGCAGGTGGGTTGGTGATCGCAGTAAAGGTGTACGTAATACACAGATGGAAGCCGCTGCCCTTTTTCTTGTGAGATCCCTTAGTCGGTTTTTACGACATCCATGGGCTGACATGGGCCATATTAAATTGAATTGAATTTTATTTTCAATTGAATTAAAGGCTCGTGTTAGGTAAACCAGCATAACGTGTAAAAGAACTATGTAGGTACTTACTCCTTTATTCGCTATCAATTAGCTATCTAGGTTGTTTGAGTTTCCATGACCTGATTTTTGCAGAGTAATGACGTAGTAAAAACTCTTTATGTGAAAATACGAAACCACTTCTAATTAGTAGGTATTTGTAGGTTTATTTCTATATTCCGGAAAGTTTGTGAGTTTCATGATGTGCTCAGTTTGATTGAATTTTTAAACTATTTCGATGTTCAACTGTGCATGGTCGTGGAATTCCTTTGCAAATTTAGAAACGAGTATCTTGTTTAACTAGGGTAAAAATATGACATTCCATTTACAGCTAAAATTTTTTTTTTGCCGTTGCGGTCTTCCGGTCTGGCGTGCTTAAGAATCAACCCCGCCAACTCAGCTCATGGATTAGTGTAGTTAACTATAGAGAAATATCCCAACGACGTACCAAAATATTAGTTAGAACTAAAGCCAAATAAATTGTAGCGAAACTGTCCAGAATTTGTAATCAGAATGATATCAACAGGTAAACGTTATGAGTGGACATCAATTTCTGCATCCCATTCTCCCATGCGAGTTTCTAGATTCTCCGGAGTTTGAGTCGAGCAGGGCAGCCATCGATGAGAAGTTCAAGGTATGTGCAGTACTTTATCTAGCTGCTTTTCAATATCATTCTATTGTTTACATCTTACTTCACTCTTATAAAATATAAATACAAGATGACTAGCTTGAGAAATCTTGCAAACAAATTCAAAGTTGAAAATATAATCATTTTTTTGTACACATATTCGTTTTTTTGATTTTTATGAGTTTTTTTGAGGCCAAGACTGAAACCGTGAGAGTTATCGAAAAGTCATGTTAGGAGTTACATGCTCGATTTAAAAAAATATAAGTTCTGCATTAAAGAAAATCTATTTTTTTATAGTTTTCGGGAAAAGTGAGTTTTAGAATATATATTTTTTTGCATTTACGAGTTTTTTGATTGGTATAAAAAAAAATCTGATGACTATGTGCCCAAAGTTGTTTGAACACTTTCAAAATTGAAAATGAATAAATTAATCTTTAAGCATATCATGTATACATTACTATTTTTTATTTATTTTATCCTATGATTTTTATGTTATATATGTGCTTGAATACAAACATAGGATAAAAAAGTAGATATGGTAAAGGCGAGCTTAACCCTAAAAAGAGACTTCCAGAACTTCTAAAACCCGACAATAAAATATGAATAGACACGCAATTATATGGAAAACATCCATACATTTGCAATTTACCTTTAATTTGCTACCCAAATTATTTCAACAACTCCACCCTCGGCCTTATCTCAACTTGTAACCAGATGAGATAAAGGCCAAGTGCTTACCCGTCGTAAAAAAAAAACCACAGCCACCCAATTAGAATGACACTTAATCAATTTAGAATTTAGAGGAATCAAACGTCACCTCATTATGTCAAAATCCTTTAAGCTATACACATACACTCTCGAAAATTCTTATCTAGAGTCAAATCAAGAAGAGCAAGCATCTTATAAACCTTTTAGGATCAGAAAGTTTAATTCTCATGAAGTTGAATTCCTAAAATGTATAATTTCCCAGAATGTTGATTAATTTTTGACGTCAAATCTTTTGATTAATTTATCCTTTTTACTCGATGGATATTAATAGCATCGTATCATATTTTTATTTCCATCATAATATCTTCATTCCATATATTCAAAATAGATAACCCTATGAACATGCATTAAAACGCAACAGTGGTAAAGCGGGACTCCTATAAATAAAAAGGCTGTAATACAAACTGACTTTGTTTTGGTCATCATAAGTATTGCATACATTCTGGGCACGAATCAAGCTGGTAACGGCCTGGATCAACTGGGTTATCCATAAACCCTTTTTGATCCATATTTTTCTTGGATTTTCTTATCGCATTACATTTTTAACCTCTTCCTAATCTTATTTGGCTTCAATCTGGGTACTTGGTGAAATTAAATTAAAAATCTTATGCATTTTTGCTGTATATTCCTTTAAACCAGGAAAAAAGCTGTAAGTCTAACCTCGTTAAAGGCATTGGGGCTAACTAATAAGGCTGGGCGGTGATGAGTTCATTATTCACGAGGCAAAGTGCTCATGAACTGTACCTACTAACCTATTTAAACAAATGTAAAAGGGGTGTGAAAGGGTCGCGTATAGAATGGCAGCTCTCCTAATACCTACATAACCACCTCCGTGGTCTAGTGGTTCGCCTACCGGTGTCAAATCCAGAGGTCCCGTGTTCGATCCCCAGGGCGTGTACAATATTGTGCTTGGTTTGGTGGACTTCGTTTAAGTCCGCCTGGCTAGCTACCACCGTCTTACCTGATTCTGTCGCAAGTACAACAATTCAAAAATGTTGATGTGTTTGCATTTAGAGGTAAGATAGCCAGATCCTCAGATCGTTGAGGGCTCCAGGTGAAGAGCGCTTCCACCTTTGGCCTCATAACTTGAAAAATCAGTTGAGATGAAGGCCAAGCACTTCGCCGTAGTAAAATAAAAAAACAAAAACCTGTCTTCTTTCAAAGTCATTTATCATCACATCTCTTATCTCGTAATTTTCTCTTATCATCAATCTCCCAAGCACGTTGGAGATGATGAAATACCACTAAGCTTGAACAAAACTTGTAAGCATTGTAGTGGTAGCTTTATATATTATCATAGGTACCATAGGTTTTATTAGCATAGGTACCTAAGCAAAGTTCAATAGTTTACTAGACTTTATTGTCTAGTAAACTGATAAACTATAGAACATGAATTCACATGTTTTCTGAAATCAAGATAGTGCATTTGACCGCGATCGTGCAATCGCGGCAATCTAGCTTGCAGTGCTAATTTACGAGCCGCTTGCATAACTTGCGATTAGTTGCGATAGCCACCTTATCTAATGAATAATCCTAGTCCTACTAAGGTATTCATATATTTTGCTAGTATTCATGTATGCAATAGGTACTTGCTCATGTTTTCATTTTGTTGGTTTTGTAGGTCACATGATGATATTACGTCTTATGAGGATCATATACCAAGTACCTGTCCATACAAAAATGTATACCTAGCTCTTTTCTACCTCTTAATATTGTTCGATTTCAAATTGTTTTCATGTAATCATCACATTATTACCTTATGTTGTGCCGACCCCACCTAGCGTGGGATAAGGGCAGGAGAATGATGATGATGTAATCATCACATTATTACCTTAGCTTGTCTTATTTTTGCCAGTTTTTTTAAATCACTTTATAGGTACAAGCATTTTAACCAGTCATGTTTTTACAAAACTAAAAGTTTTCTTGTTATGATATATATTTGTAGCTAAAGTAAACAATGAAGTTTCCTACTGATTAATGTATGCATTCATACATAAAGTATTATTTAAGTTATCGAACTTCAAGCGCGTTTGCCAGCCAAGCGAACACATTGCCAAGTCGCAGCTAACTTATACATTCGATGAAATATTGTCATTGTATTCTCGCAAAGTACGCGATGTAATTCCGCGATCAGTCTAGCCGGCCGTTGATCACGTAAGCTTTGGCATTACCTACCCCATTCCGGTGACCTAATTGTTGCCTGATACCGCTATAACAGCGAAATGGCTATAAATGCAAGAAACTGGGTTAAATGTCGATGGAGTCTAAACAGTCTACGAAAATGTGCGGAGCTCACCTAAATTGCTTATTTCGAGTCAATCTTCGAATTATAGGTTTACAGGGCTGCCGTGAGTCTAACATAGTTACTCAATGCTTGTTTGCGAACAGCACACAAACAAAGTACAGATGTCGTGACTCACTCAATTTGCCCAAATTAATAATTCAGAACCTCTTAGTGTAACTCACAAAGTTGCTTTGTAAGTAAACGGAAGGTTTGAATTCTGATTTTGTGTAAAATAATGTTTTTGTTTTAAACCACGTGTTTTATTTACACGATAGTTGAGAATAAAGAATCAAAGTTGGTGCTTTGATTCTTTTTTATTGTATGACGGGGAGGTGTTCGGTCTTCATGTCACCTAGTTTTCAAGTTCTGATAAGGCCGAAGGTGAAAGCGCACTTCACCCTAAATCCTCAACAATCTGAGGAACTAAATATTTTACCTCTAAAATGCCGGAACAGGCGGACTTAAGTCCTACCACCAACCAAACCAAGCACAATTTTGTATTTCCCTGAGGATCGAACCCGGGACCTATGGTTTTGACTTCGAACGGCAAACCTAGTGACCACAGATACGGTTTCGGTTTTCCCAGGGAACCACATGGCGTGTACAGTTTGACGTCACCGTGTTTAAAATATAATATATATTGAAATATATAATAATTAAATAACCTTTTTATGAATTTGAAATTGTTGAAAAAGTTCCACAACCCCAAGATACATGATGTTCCATGTAAAGTATATTAGTGATTTTATTTGTGTCCTTAGATAAAACAAAACAAAGGATTTCGTTCCCGCCCGAATGTGCCTTACCAAAAACTCCACTTCCTTCAAGATGGCCTCCATCCAACACCATGGATTTATTTTTCTGTTTGAAACAATATACCGTTTTGTAACAGGTATCAATAGTAGCAGCTTCATCATGCCGCTACGTTTACTGGCAGCGTAGTTCCCTGGAGTACCTTTTCGTTAAAGAGCAATACCTCGCCTATGTGATGACGACAATCATAGCCCGAGACATCACCACGAAACTATACGCCATGAATAACAAAATAGTAACGGAGAGAGGTTCACACTTGGACATAAGACTGCCGAGTATATCCCATGCCTTGGCTAGGAGTCCTAGGCGTCTGCGTTCTGCGAATAAACTACCACCACCTACGAATACAGTACAGCCCGTTCCACCGGAAAGACGGCCCAGTGAGTTTGATATATTATTATTCACACCACCTGCGACAAATCCAATTACATATCATGCAATCTCAACGTATAGCAAGGTATATTGCTTTATGAGTACATTTTAAGAGTAGCTCCTGTAGGTCCCTGTGAAAGGGGCTACCACCGTACCTATTTCAGCCACCAAGCAGTATTGCTGTGTTCCGGTTTGAAAGGTATGATTCCCGGTAAAATTACTTACTATGCGCACGCGAGGCTTAATACCTTCATGTCTAATTTGACGGGCATATACTTTGCAAATGTGACCTACGCAGTAAGGCTTTGTTATAGGCAAGACATGCACCTAACATCTGGTGGGCTACTTGCTTGTCCGGTCTTCAAGAGTATAAAAAAACATTATATCCCAAGAGATAAGAAGTTGTATAAAAATTCAAGGGGATTTTCCATTGTGATTAGTAGTATGAGGAACAGAGGCACCATCACTATTACTTTAATATATGTTCTGTAAAAGGACCTGTGGCAATACTTGTGACCCTGCAATGCAGGATTTAGTCCTATTAGTGTATAGGGACAAGGACTTCCTTACTGTAATAGCAGTTTTATCAGTATTCCTTGAAGCAATAAGTACCAGGGTGGGTACCACGACCTCTTATAGCATTATTGTTCATATATTACTTTACATGAATGAACTAATGAAAATTCTTTATTGTACACCAAAAATATAAAGAAAAATTGACAATTTAAAACTAAAGTTACCAGTACTATGAAAACGAGAATGCTGTAAGACGTTGTGGTTAGGCCCCTGTACTTGATTCTAAAAATAAAAAAAAAATATATTATTTGAATTTGGAACGTTTAAATTCGAATGAAAACTCTTAGTGCTTATTTCAAGATCTCTGAGTAGCGTTACCTGACAGGTAAACATTGTTTTCTCTATTTGTAACAATGTTAACAAAAAGTGAGAGTGTGATTTTTAATTGTCTAGTAGCGGTACTCAGACATCGTTAAAAAAGCACTAAGAGTTTTCATTCGAATTTGGATCCAAATTCAATTCAACTAATGTTTAGACTGTGGAACTGGCTATCTTACCTTTAAGCCGGATAATAATTTAGAATTATTGTTATGGTAACATAAATGTGCCTGCTCTGCATGCAATGTGTTAAATTACGTACTCAATGTTTTCTTTGAGGATATCAATCTTACTTTTATTTTGGCTGTACAGAATCAGATTCCTTTCTTTTGCAATTCTGCGTCAGTATTTCACCATTTTCAGGCGTTTTTCGTCATTATCATCGCGTCCAGTCATCAATCATAGCAAGGCAACTTTCTTGGCGACGTTCCCGGTCGAATTCGAATACTCGAACTGTATATATATAACTTGACTACATTAATATATGTACTTCTCAATTGACCTCGCATTTAGGGTGTGATGTGCAGAGGTCAAGTTCATTCATTATAGTTTTACTTAAAGCAGTCGGATTACCTAAAGACCGTTACAAACGGTCTCTAGGTAACTCAACTGTTCCAGTTTAATTGTTAATAAAGTTTATAAATACAGGTAAAACACGCGATTAATACGTTTTTCGTATCAAAATGTTGTATGCGTTGCATGTTGTGGGTTCAATTCCCTCCAAATACAGAAATTTGTGAGAAGATTATAGATGTTTGTTCGGTGTTTGGGTGTTATATTGTATCGTAGTGTGTATTTATAAGAAAGGTTTAAAATTCTCCGTAAACAAATTACTATATTACAGCTTTACTTAATTTGAGGCTAGATGGCGTTGTGAGAAATATCTAGTAATATTTATTTATTTAATTAAAAAACCTTTCTGGGCTTTTGATTGAAGCGACACGTGACCCAAAGGGCTGGCTCTAATTTAGGCCAGCGGATTAGCATAGCAATGGCAATGCAGTCAGTATCTTGGGCACGCTTTCGTCTGGTACTGGTCTGGAACAGTTGAGTTACCTATAGACTTTGTAACGGTCCTTGGGTAATCCGACTGCTTAGTGTACATAGTCAGTTCAATATTTCATAATGAATTCGGTTATGTCGTTGAACGAAGCAAATAGGTCATATCGAGCTCAGAAACCCTATCAGTTGCATTCCCAGCGGACTTCCGTCATAATATTTCTAATACTGAAAACCATTGAAACAGATTACGCGGGCAGTTTAGCCGCGTCGTTTCGCTACGCTATTATTATTTCACTATTCATCCGCGCTTTGTCCTCATATTTTCTGTTATAGTCTGCTTTGAACTATGAAAAGTTACAATGCATTGAGTAGCTAAAATGTCAGCAGCTATTCAGTATTTTTTAAACAAAGGTTGTATGCTTAGGGAAGAAACGTATAGATTTACCAAGATAATGGGATTGGCGCATGTCTTTTTTTTTCCCGGAAGACTTTTTTTTATCAGAATCAGAATCAGAAATAAATTTATTCACTACTATGGCACACAATATTTACAAAACATACGAAATATATAAATAAGACAAACTTAAATAACCATTAAACATATAAACAATAAAAAGAAACATTGAAATAGAAAAAAACAGGGAATTACTCATGTTATTAGTTAAATAGAATTGTGTGCCACAACAGCAAAAAAGACCGGCCATTCGGATAAAGCCGAAGGTGGAGGCGCACTTCACCCGGAATCCTCAACAAACTGAGGATCTGGCTATCTTACCTCTTACTGCCGGAACACAAGAATAATTTCAGAATTGTTATTATGGCGACAGAATTAGGTAAGATGGTGGTAGCTAGCCAGGCGGACTTAAACAAAGTCCTACCATCAACCAAACCAAGTACATTATATTGTACTAACTATGGGGATCGAACCCGGGACCTCGGGATCTGAAATCGGTGGGTTGAACCACTAGACCACAGAGGCGGTTGAAAAAAGTCAAGTAAAAAGTCAAAAGTCTAGTAAAAAGTATACGAAAACCGAAAACCTTTTAAATGTTCTTTGATTCGAAAACAAAAACCGGTATTTATTGCGTATTTTACCTTTATTTATCTCAAAATATCGGCGGGGTTGCACAAGCCGTGGTCTACCTACCTAATGTTTTTTCGAATCAAAATATCGTGTTCCTATAGTTTTCGTCAAACTAACTACGAAATCATAGGCAGTGATGCCACCAACGATTAAATATTAATACAGTGATATTTATTTGTAAAAACAGACAGTTTTTCACCCAGCAATTTCACGGTACAATCAGTATAAACAAACAGTGAGAAACATCTCAGTCAAAGAATAATATCTTCCAGATTGCTGGGCCCGTGAGGCTAGTTCCAAGGCCAACGTCCGCCGTTGCGTGACGTCATTTAACGAAGAAGGCGACGAGGAACTGATGCCTCTAGCCGCTCACGAGGCCCCAGCGGCCTCTTCCGACTCCATAGCGGACAGCTGCCCCGACACTTCTTCCAAATACCACAGTTGCGAGGCTGTGGAAATTGATGATGAATTGAGGTATTGAAATATCTGCCTGGAAGGAACACCGAAGATCTTCGAAAATGAATTTCATCATACCGACTTTTAGCAAACATGGCTAAACAATCTGGAAAAATATTTGTAGCGATATTATCATCTATTATCTCTGAAAGTTTAGTTTTTTACATCCGAAAGTTGGCAGGACCTAGAGTTGGTAAGGCATTATCTAATGGTTATATCTCTGTCATAATAATAATCGAAAATACTTGTTGCTTACATAGATTCTATACGTATTAATCCTTGTTAATAATCAATTTCTATCAAATTGGTAAACAATGATTACGGTGTATCCTATAATTTTAAATAGATAATTTGCTATGCTTTCCCATGTACTTATGTTAAAAATAAAATCATTGGATATTCGTGATTATGGGTTTCATTATAAGAACCCACCTCTACTACTTCAAGTTAAAACATGAAATGGGACGGATATGGCTAATCTAATCTATAGTTCTGCCCATAGGCCAAATATCCTTTCTGTAAGATTTACTTTCAGAAAAAGTGGACTAGCATTATCATAGAGCTGATAGTCTTTTTTTTTTATTGTACGACGGGTAAGCACTTGTCCTTCATCTCACTTGGTAACAAGTTGAGATAAGGCCGAAGGTGGAGGCGCATTTCACCCGGAATCTGCAACTAACTGAGGAACTGGCTATCTTACCTCTGAATGCTGGAACACAACAATTTTAGAATTGTTATTATGGCGACCGAATTAGGTAAGATAGACTTAAACAAAGTCCTAACACCAACCGAACCAAGCACAATATAATGTACTCCCCACGGGGACCGAACCCGGGACCTCTGGATCTGAAATCGGTGGCTTTAAGCACTAGACCACAGAGGCGGTTAAATACAAGCATTTAATAGAGTTTTCTAGACGCCATTATAATAGTGACAACAGGTATCGGGGGTAGGAAAGCCACCCCTACACGCTTCCACCTTTTTAATCAATCAGCCGTATCCGATTCAGTTAACGGCATTATGATGGGCAAGTAATAACTTGCCTTTTCCAAGTGACAAGTTGACAGAAGTTATGTATTATGTTATTATGACCTAAGCTATTGCGTGCCGTAAATTGATATCTACTAGCTGAGAATACCCGTGCTTCGCTACGGCAAAATAAGATAAACGGAATGGCTGTGCACCTGGCTATAATACAGGGGTAAAGAACAACAGGGTTCCTAGTTTCTACACGGCCCGTCCCGGTAATTCGGAAATCTTATGTCCAGATCCTATTAACTATTAGGTAGTCTTCTTTTATTTTTATCTAAATATCTCAATCTCACTTCATAAACTTATTTTATCCGAAGGTCACGGTTTCAAAACCCGTCGGGTACCATTGAACTTTTCGTTGCTTCAATATGCTTATGTGCGCATTTTGATACGTGTAAACTTGATACTTGCCGCATCGCTACTGGGTGTCTAAAACCACTCAGAATGCTGTATCCCTTAGCTGGCATAGTCTATCCTGAAATCCACCGTGCAATTACCTGCTGCAATAAAAAGAGAAAGTAGGCTGGCAAAATTTCAAGTCTGTAGGTCTTACAGTTTCGGCGCTAGCGTGATTATACCTACTCACTACCTACCTACCTACATGCCTATCACGTCAGTGGTAAATCGATTTTATATAATAGAAGATTTACTAACGTTGATTTTGCTTTCATAAGAAAGTTCAACGAGACTAACATTACATAGTTCCTAGGTTAGGTTAGGTGGGGTTAGCCCCAAGAGGTTAAAGAACGGTGGCTGACGTGCCTTTAAGCTTACAAGCTTGATCTAGGATATTCCGAATATCTTTTTCACGCCGAAAACTACAAAACAGAAATCGATTAGAAACACAGCCAAGATTATTAGTATGCTGAATCAAACCAATTTGACAAACAGGATTATTGCCTCATTTCTCTTGAGGCATTTTCTAGGGAGGCTAGCCCTCCCTAGAAAATGCCTCTTTTAAAAGAAAGGTGTCTCTTCTTTTGAAGATGTTGGGGAAGATCCAACGCTGGCAGATAATTCCAAATATTCGCAGTGATTTTTGGTAGCTCTTAGTCATAATAAATAGAATATCAACCAAATGTGGATGTAAATTTTTTTTTCTGTGCTCATAATAATCATACTTAAAGAAACCAAAATGTGATAAAGGCCATCAAGGTACCTAATATTGGATCATCATGTGGAATTAAAATGTGCTGGTACGCAGTTACCGTTTGGCTCTCGCTCGTGTGTCATAGTGCCAGGAAAGGCTACAGATATGTCCTAGCCTGCCAAACACATCAGATGTTGAAACTTCAAGCCAAATTAAAGCCATAACTAGAAATTTTAGCTCTTGGCGGTAACACCTCTACCAATTTCACAGTTGGATTCACAACGAAGCTATTTAACCTCCGTCCTATTTAGGTCTCGACTAAGATATGGGTCTTTCTCTATTTTCACTAAGAGGTAACCCCTTACCTGAGCCCTAACCACAACCTCTAAAAACATTATTGTTATGATATTCATTTACTTTAGTTTCGTTTTTTCTACACTGGATAGATAGTGATAAAAGTAAAATTAAAACAAACAATGCTTTTATAGGTCGTGGTTCTTGGGGATGATTATGAGCACACATCCAATAGATACTTCGATTACCAACCGAGGTTACATTTACACTTCTTCAATCACAATGGACTCTTGCAGACTGTGATGATACTGTGTTAGGTAACAATGTAGATAAACACGAGTATCTTCTTCCAACCTAGTTGTTTTTGTACACAACCAAAATCTGCATATTCCCTGCAACAAAGTCTACTCGCAATGCCGTACGACGCAGGTGGGCCAGCGTAAATGCGCTATAAGGTATGCATGCAGGTATGTGCTTCCAGCTTTTGGTAGTTCAAAGTGAGCTTTAAGTATGTTTCGTTATTCAGCTATGCCAGTCTAGAGCTCCCTATCTGGTCTTTTCTATATCAGATGAGATACCAAATCTCAATAAACATAATTACGTTTTAAAAACCAAAAAGAAAACCGACTCCAATGAAGATTATGATACAATTTCGTTTACCTGGATGACGTATTTTTTCCGATTATTTTGATGACAGGCAGACCGACGCATGATCCTATATGGGGTCCGTGTTTTGTTTACTTATAGGTAATACACCCAAATCGCTTCAAGTGTGCCTATAATATTTGAAGAGTTCCCTCGATTTTTCCAGGATACCATCATCAGATCCTGACCTGATGTCAATAGGGCTACCTGTAAAAAATAATTTTCTAAATCAGTCCAGGCGTCTTCGAGTAATCGGGGATTCCGACGAATTGAGAACCTATTCCTATTTTTTTTAATTTGGTTACTAAAAAAGAGACTCACGTCTTAAATATACACAACATCATAAAGGTGCTGCATGTTCTGACATCGAAGATTTTTGTCGCTGAGCAATCACATCACCCAATCATACTATTATAAAAATTAGTAATATTTTTTAAGGGAAGGAAAAAGTAACTTCTTACAATTTAATATTTCATAATTATGCATATTTCACCTTGTACCTACAATGGTATCGTGGAAGTTTTTGTACTACACAATGACGAAGTACTTTGTCGCGATCAAGGTTTAGCGACCACATCGTCCCATGAAATCGAATAACCAAAACTAAACTAATATTAACCTTGAAAAAAACGACATCATTTAACGTAAGCCTACTATAGCCAATTTACATCGCATCTCCGCCTCCTGCGATAGAGGATCAGCCAACCGCCTCTGTGGTCTAGTGGTTCACGTACCGGTATCAGACCAAGAGGTCCCAGGTTCGATCCTCACGAGGAATACAAATTTAAGCTTGATTTGGTTGGGGGTAGGACTTGTTACAAGTCCGCCTGTCTAGTTACCACCAACTTAACCAAGTCTGTCGCCATAACATTAATTCTAATTTGTTGTGTTCCGGCATAGAAAGTTCCGGGTAAGTTAGTTCTCAATATGATGAGGATTCCGGGTGAAGTGCGCTTCCATCTTCGGCCTTATCGTAGCTTGAAACCAGATGAGACGAAGGCCAGGAGCTTTGCCGTCCCTTTGGGTCATTTTCAGAATTGTGATTTCGTAACCATCGACGAAAATTGAATTTTACTCTTTGTATCGTAACCGATTGAGTTAGAAATAATTTTCCACTTTCGTAACTGCGTTTCGTAGCCAGCTTCTAACATGGGAAATAGTTTCTCAACATGTAATCGGTTATGAAAGGAAGAGAAAAAAACCATTTTCGTAGTTTTTTTTTATGTAAGTATGTTCCCCGATTACTCGCAGACGCCTGGACCGATTTGTTTCTTTTTCTTTTTAATTGTCACAAAAGCAAGAAATTTCACAGTTGGTCCCATTGTCATCAGGTTAGGATCTGATGATGGAATCCTGGAAAAATCTAGGTAACTCTTCAATTGTTATATGCACACTTCAAGTGATTTAGGTATTTTTAGACGGTATACTTCCCAGGTGATTCCATCGTTATCAGGTCAGGATCTGATGATGGGATCCTGGAAAAATCGAGGGAACTCTTCAAATATTATAGGCACAATTGAAGCGATTTGGGTGTATTACCTCAAAAGTAAGGAAAACACGTACCCATATAGGATCACGTGTCTGTCTGTCTGTGTGTCCGTCCATCTGTCATCAAAATAATTGTAAAAAATACGTCATCCAGGTTAACGAAATTGTAGAATATTCTTCATTGAAGTCGGTTTTAATTTTTTTTTTAATCGTAATTATTCTCTACCAACAGCACACACGAAATTGCTACCTGCTATTATAAGAGGGTAAGTCGCGACTGCTTAAAACTACTTCAGAAAGCCTCAAAGCTCAGTTGGCAGTAGCACTGCTGCCTGCGCTGTAGTTCGTGGGTGCAATTCCCACCCAGGACAAAAAATATGTGATGAATATATATGTTGATAATTTATTTTAATATTTCATCAAATAATTTCGTAATCTAGTTCCCATATAACAAGCTTTTCTTAGTTTGGGACTAGATGGCGCTGCGTGAAATTAATGTCCTGTAATATTAAAAAAGTTAATGAGTGATCACGGATAGAATATTCATGATATTAGAAGTTTAGGGCAATATGGCCGCCCTGTGTGAAATTCATGTTTTTTTAACCTATTTCTAAACAATACAAGAGGCGATCAACTCCCGTTATCTAAGCAAATGAGCAAACCAACAGTGCTGAGTCAACGGTGATAGGAAAGATACGATCGGATCACCTGCGGGCGGCTAGCCAGGGCCCTTCGACCCGGCTTATCCGCCATGTTCTTTGAGCATTACGTGCGATTTACCATTCACGTTATCAGATGACCTAAGGCTGGCCACAAAAGAACAGAATTACACGAAGATCGATATGCAACCGCACGATCTGATATGAAAATCACTCCTAAATGACCTAGCGCAATTACTGGAGCGAATGCTGTTGTGTAAATTCAATGTTGTAAATTCATAAAAGAACTTATTTTCTACAGTTTAGGTAGGTACTTGCGTAGTAGTTTGAGTTTATATTTTCGTGATGTCTTGATAACATCTATTTACATTAATATTAAGTCGTTGATTCGTATTGACTTATACGCAGCTCACACGATACCAAAAGAAATACTAAGTTGACTTTCTTTTTTTTTTTTGATAATAAAAAGCTGAAAAAAACATTACATTTATGAAAAACTACTTATTAGATTTCGAAATCAAAGTTTTTGGTCCGTTAAATATTTTACAGTCAATGAAAACAAGGGTCTATAATAGCTGCTGTACATGCTTCAAATATATTGAACATTTCTGTACTTACATGATCAAACCATTATAACATTTTAATGCATTCATTCAAATATATCAAAAAGTGTACAGGCATAATATTCCCTGTTGAAATTTACATAGACAATATTAATTATGCATAGTAGGCTCACTACTGGCTCTATGTGCTACGCCGTAGCCGCTACGACGTAGAGGCATGCCGACGAGCCGGGTAGAATGCTTCTCTAAATATAAAAGGCTTTAGCCATTATAATCGGCACATTTGTTAAAAATAAACTGCAAAATGAGTTAATTATCTACGGTACAGTTTTATACGAGCATGAAGCGTATTGGGAACAGACTTTGCTCAAATAAGGTCATATTTTACCCGGCAGGCACTGAGGAGCATCGATAGTAATATTCTACGTAGTTTGAAGGTGGCAAAAGTAAATATTATGTAACATTGAGTTTTCTGGATGCTCTGAGACGCTCTGACCTCTTCACTAGGTAAGTGAAGTACATTTACTTCACTACGAGTAAGGTAAATGTTTTATATTCACTTCGAACGGATGTAGGTAGTGTGGTTTTTCTAACTGTGTTTTTAGTGAGGAACGAAAAATTTTCCAGCAAACGATTTCAGTAGTGCTTTGAAACAAAAAAAATTTGGTAACCTATCTCAAAATGATTTTTCATAAGGCAGAGATGGTAAACGAGAAATGAAATGATAATACGTAGACCTTATTATAAAAACCTAATAGATATAAATTAAAATTGAACTAAAAAAAAAGTGGGTACGCACGGTGTTTTTTTTTATTATACGTAATGAGAATTGAATGAGAGATGAAAAAAATATTTTGCGAATTGCCATAAACAAGTTTTTTTTATTTATTAGATTAGGGAAACATGATTATATTAAAGCAACTGCGAGATAACGAGGATGGATAAGGATCATAAGGGTTGAATAATAAATACATACAAAATCATCTATATATATAGAATTAGGCAGTTAGTAGTATATATATAATAGTAAGTAAGTACATATAAAATACTAGCTAAATAATTACATCATTATTATCAATAAATGCAGATACACATTGATATATACAAAACTTTCTAGTTAACAATGAGTTAAATTCTCATGTTACAGTCTCAGCAAGATTTCAAATCTTGAAATGTTTTCAAGGATACAGTGGGAATCATTTGCATTTGAAGAGGGATCGAGTGCGTGGCTGCCCTGGATGAATGCCAGCTGCTAATTGTCGTGCATTTATGTATTCAATCATGGGGTTGGACTTACCGTACTGCGCGATCATAGCTATTTATAGTAGCAGACTTCTAGTACTGTAATTCTCCGTAGCCCCAACTATAGGCATTAGCGTTTTCTCTTATGTTTCAATGGTTTAGTTATAATGCTTTAGTTCAACGCCGAGACTTACAGTTTGCCTGCCAAGCCTGAAGATTTTGATAAATCATGCCGTTTTGGAGGAGACTCATGTCTAACTGAGGCTGGTAACGGGTAAAGATACACCATATAAATTGTAGATACATAAGTGGGAAACCTTGACAATGGAAAGAATACTTAAGTATGTAGGTGAAACGTTTCAAGAGATTTTATTTTTTGCACTATTGTCTTTTTTTTATTATTGCACGACGGAAAAGTGCATGGCCTTCATCTCCTATATAATCTTCAATAAGCTGAAGAACTGTCTATCGTACCTTTAAATGCCGGAACACTTCAATTAAGAATTGTTGTGATGACAGACAGGTAAGATGGTGTTAGCTAGCCAGTCGGACTGAAACGAAGTCCTACCACCAACCAAACCAAGCACAATATTGTAATCCCCTGGGGATCGAGCCCGGGATCTCTGGATCTGATACCGGTGGGCGCACACCACAGAGGCGGTAAGACTGAACACAAACTGAGACGATAGGCAGATCACGTAAGACTGAGACGGCTTACACTCACACCACTCCTTTATGCACGTAAGCAATATGCACTTTACGTGCATCCCATGGACATTTACGATCTCTGGGTAAGATGACTTTGTTAGGATATTCACTCCCATATTTGTTTTGTAGCCGATTTTAGATTATTTTTAAGTATGATGTACATAACCTACTTTGGAAAATCAATCTAAATCTCTCCAAATTTTTTTAGCAACACTTTTATTAAAATACATATGAAAAAACGCTTAGGCAGTGAAACTTATCTCATATTCATATTCATTTATTGCATTCCATAAGTACATAAGATGTTCAAAAAGTTACTGGTAACATTATGGACCCTGTCGGGCACAGCAATTTGTAGTAATTATCTCATTTCTATGTCTGTTCTTGCCGATTACGAATGAATACGCGATCAAACTCAAACCTTACTAAAAAATAAACTAAAACATAATGTCAAGTTCAGTGTGAATCAGATGGTTGTATTCTGATAAACAAATTTATTATCTGTAGTACAAGGTAGCTAAGATCTTTTCTAAACTTAATTGAATCAGTATCTCTCTACTCTTAACTTAATAAGGCTTATAAACATAACACTTTGACTAAAAATAATACTGATAATTAATTTAAAAGACAATATTATAAAAATAATAATATATAAAAGTAATTGATTCAAAATAATAGATAATCCAGTGTACTGTTGTATATAATAAAATCTATCATTTATAAACTCATAAATTGTATTATTGTATTATTATATATTTAACTTGACAATTTATTTTAAATGCTAATAAACTATATCTGGTCTTAATCTAATAAGATCTATTTCCATCATGTTACTCAAAAGTATAAAACCTTATAAACTGGTATATTGCTCGGAGTGGAACAAATTGATCCCATTGCCACTCGCCACATGATGTATCTGCCCGTCGCAGCTGAAAAAACTGGACCGCTGCCGGCGCTTGACGCCACCATCAGTCTTCAGTCTCAGCACTAAATTAAATTGATGTCTTCAGGATGCTGGCTTTGCCACAGAATATCCGATAGTAGCCAAAACTCAACGTATGTTTTACTGGAGTACCGCATTTCCTGAAAAAGGAAATAGCAACCGTAAAATACCTATTCCAATTTTAACTTTACCCTGCGGATTTTATTTATATAAAAGTAACTAGGTCAGGACAGTGTTGAATTGTTACCAATTCCTACTTAAAGATTTATTTTACCGGTGAAAAAGAGTCACATAATCACGACTTTTTCCTCTTCAAGGATTCACCTTTAATCACTCACCGCTCAGAGCGAATATCTCTTGAGGGAGGTTAGAGGCAAGACCAAACTAAGGATCAGCACGCAGCATGCCCACGGTTTGCAAGTAGCTAGCATTCAATACGTGACAGGTTGCAAGCCAATCCTCCCTTAGCGGAATACTAGCCAGTGTCACAGGCCATTCGGATTTTGGGTCCGGACATGTCGGTTTCCTCACGATGTGTCTTTCACCGTCAGAGCATTTGTATGTGTAAAAGCGCCCATTAACATGCGTAATACCGAAAAGCCCATTGGTGCAGGACTGGATTTGAAACCACAAACTCCGGATCCGAAGGCGGTACCTATAACCACTTGGCCACACAGTTTTTACCGGTTTTTGGGTAAATAGCTTATGTAACATATTGCTACAGTTTTATGTGAATGTCGTCTCTCGGTAGGACTTGAATGTTTTGGAGGCATGTCTACCGCCTTAAGCGTCTTGTGTAACGTACCTATGCAACATCTGTGATGTCAATAAGTTTTATAGACACGATTTTCGTATTCTGCGAAACGCTGACACAAGAAACTCCTGTGGCTTCTGTGTCTGCGGGTTTACCGTTCCATTTATACGCAGTGATAATTTGTTCTCCCAGTGAACCATCAGCTGGATGAGTGTGATTTTAGGATGAGATCGCGGTTAGTGCTACATTCTTTCCGTTTGACGTCTCGTTTTAAACTACCTCTCGTGATGGTTCCCTGGGAGAACCGAAACAATGGTTCATAAAGGATCATATACGTGAGTAAAATGCGTGTCATGGTACGTAGTACCTTATAATAGTTATAACTATACCTTTCAGACTTCATTTACACATATCGCTTGATTAGCTCATACGATAAGCTAAACAATTGACAGCTTTGGCACGAGTGCCGAAGGTATAACATTATTGATCGAGTGAGCGAAGCGAACGAGATCTCAGAGTTAAGTTGGGAAATCCGGCACTGTATGTATGTATGTGGCAATGTTTGTGACGGTATAACTCTCGAAAGGGTCTCTCTATCCGATTTTCTAAAATTTTAACTGAAAAGTGATAACGTAAATAAAATTTGTGTGTCGCGGGAGATTTTTGATGAGTGGGGTAGTTTTAGAGATATTGGGGTGAAAATAAATTCAATTTTTTGCCCATATCTTATGAATGGCTTATTCGATCAATAACATTTTTTTAATATGCAGAGATTATAAAAATACTGATCAATAGATATGAGGACTTTTTTAACACTAGGGTAGTTTTTGAGAAATAGGTAATAATAAAATAATATTAAGTTAGATAAAAAGTTTTTTATCGTGTTGGGTGTCATCAAAGAGTATCGGCTGCACATTCATAAAATATTGATTGACTTTTTTTTTTTTTTAAACGCCTAATATTGTTTTTTAGGATATACTGTTAAAGGGGGGTTGACTTCACAATAAGCTTGTTTTTTTATTGGCTGAAAACACCCCTGTATAAACAATGAGGGTTGCAAAAGGGGTGAATAAGATTGATGTCTTGAAAATGTGTGAAAACTTGAAGTATCATTAGAAATGGGGATAAAGATTGCAGAATTCAAAAATCTTTAAAAACCTAATATGAAACACCCTTATAAAACATAATATGATGTATATGAAGGGGGAAAAGAAGATAAGAGAGGGTATTCGAAATCTCATGAAAATTGTTCTATAAATGTTTTGTTATACACTCAATAGGGTTGTCAAACCAAGGGTGTCGATAAAATCCAAGAATTATTTTAATGGTGTCATGTTTGACTTCACATATCTCACATCAACAGCCAATTATTGTCCACCACAATGTGGAAAAAACTTCCTCTAAAACTGTAAGGTTTGACCATAAACAACACGCTTGGCTGACTGATTGGTGCGGACAGTTAAAGTTTTGTTTACTAGAAAAAAGTTGTTGCCTTTTTGTTGAAGCTCATTGGTTGATTTTACGACATCCGTAGGCTGAAAGGATAGATTTTTAAGTCACAACTAATAAGGCAATGATTTTGAGAGCACTTTTCAAAACATTTTACAAGACATTAACCTATGTTTCATTTTAGTAAGGGGTGTCTTATTCAGTTACTGTTTTCTAACCACCTACTATGACGTACAGTCGGTGGTTTGGTGCTTTGCTCTCATTTTGGCTTTTCATACAATAAGAGTTAGCATGTACTACTATACTTTAAGCAAAATAAATGATTTCTGTTTCTATTTCCATTCTATAACAAGAGAGTGCCTCGGATACTCAGTTTAATAAAGAGAGATTGAGAAAAGGAATGCTTAAGTAAGGTAAGTAAGGTGTAATGAAAGCACACTAAGATCGTTTGTTAATAACGTTCTATTTGAGAAATAATCTCCGTGGTTAAATACCTAACCCAAACCAGACATCACGAGAGGTCAGGTAGTAGTTCGACTAGTATAGAAACAAATAAACGCATTGGAATTGTTTCCCTCATCCTGTTACAAGTTCCATAAAATCCTATCTTATTACATCCTTAAACAGTAAAACCGAACGATCCGGAAAATTTTATTCTAAGATTTCTGATTTGGGCTATGTCAGTCAGTCACTGAACAATTTTATATATTAAGATAAGTGTTGTAGGGATGACTTTTGCAAGGTGGCTTCCAGCCAACTGGATGGGGAGAGCTGAAGACCGGGTTCAGTGGCGAAACTTGGACCTATTAGATCTATGTCCAGCAGTTTCGGTTTCAAGGGTATGGTTGCTGGTAAACTAAAGGCCACACGGGGCTTAACATCTTTATGCCTCAAGTTGTTGGGCACAATGCAGTGCAGCGTAGATAATGTTCTTTGTGGATAAGACCTACGCAGTAAGGTTTTGTCGCAAGAATTGTACTTAAAATCAAATGGGCTGCATTTTTTTTTCTCTTGAAGACTGCAAGCATGCCTATCTCTCAACAAATAGCCTTACTGCATAGGTCACTCTATAAAGAACATGATGCGCGACACAGCATTGCGCCCGTTAATATGAGGCATAAAGGCTTGCCTGTTCCGTTCAGGTTGTAGGTAAAAAAAACAGTGTTTTTTATATAGTACGATGAGGAAGTGCCTCACCATCGTCACACCTGGTTTTCAATTTATGATAAGGCTGAAGGTGCGCACTTCATCCGGAATCCTCTACAGTCTGAAAAACTTGCTATCTTACCTTTAAATGCTGGAACACAACCATTTTAGAATGGTTGTCATGGTGACAGAATTAGGTAAGATGGTGGTAGCTAGCCAGGCAGACTTAATTAAGCAAAGTTCTACCAGCAACCATACCAAATTGTGCGGTTGATGATGATGTGGTAGTAGCGAGATGGGAGTAAGGCACGAGAGGGGTTACAGCGGCGGGTGCGGAGGTGGCGGGGGGGAGTGGGGGGAGCGCGCGTGCGTGAGGCGCCGCCGCGCCCGTCTCCGGAGCGAGCGCCGAGCGGCAGTCGCCAGTGGCGCACATCCCGCGAGCGCAGCCTGCGTGCCCGATCATGCGACTCGCGTGCCACGCGCGCTCGTGTTGTGGTGCTTTATGATGGTACGGCATGAGAGTGCGAGATATGCGGACGTTCCGTGAGAGACGCGCCGACCTCGCCACCGCCACAAGTGGGCGGAGATACGGAACACATCCCGACCTACTCAGGTGAGCGGGCCTTCGCATCTCCTGCTGCACGCGCGATAAAAAGACGCTGCGATCCCCAGGTCGATAAGGTACCTCGACAAAATGAACTGGAAACGATCTACAGGTCAGAAGCAGAACGCTACGGGTAGCTTTCTGCTACGAAATTCGTAGACCGTGCTTCGTGGACCGTTTTGAATACAATTCGATTTCATTGTTTATATTGTGGTGAATGGCTGCCAAATATTATTTGATTGAGTATATGGACAACTAATTAAACATAATTTGTGTGTGCCTATTTTGTTAAACAGCTGCAAAATAGAATAGAAGAACTTGTTACTAGCAAATTTAAAAATACGAGACTGAGAAAGCCTTTCGTGATAAGTTTGACGTTATTCTCGATTTTATCTAATATTTGTCCAACAGTCACGAAAACATACCAAATGGATCTTTGATGTAATTGACGGGACATAGCAATACTGCTATTTCCAACGATTTATCGGGATCGCAAAAGCTTGTAGGTCAATAAATTCTGTTAGCATATTCGTGTAACGGTTGTAAGTTGTGACTCGTCACGCAATATCGACGATACAACTTATCTGCGGCCGAGAAGGCTTCGAGTCCATATCATCAATCTTCGCGTTCAGGGAACGATATTTATCTCACGTTCGATCTAACTACAACATATCCGTGATACTGTGAAACGAAAGGGCACTCTCGACGAGATCTCTAACCGCCTCTGTGGTCTAGTGGTTTGCCCACCGGTATCAGATACAGAGGTCTCAGGTTCGATCTCTAGGGAGGTAAAATATTGTGCTTGGTCTAGTTGGTGGTAGGTCTTTGTTGAAGTCTTTATCTTACCTAAGTCTGTCACCATAACAGCTATTCCAAATTTTTGCGTTCCGGTATTATGGTAAGATAGCCAGTTCCTCAGTCTGCTGAGGATTCCGGGTAAAGTGCGCCTTCGGCCATAACTTGAAGGTCGTACAAAAAAAAAGTCATTGGTTTGGAAGATTTCAATACTAATTCAGAAAATAATATACCTACATATATACTTATCTAAAGATAATGTAATATATTAACCATAGCACGAGAATTGTTATCCCCGTTTGTTATACTAGAAGACAAAATGGTAGGATGAAGAGAAACATCCTGAATTCGAAACCTTCAAAAATTACTGTTGATGGAACCATGAACATTTCTAAACAATATTAATCACCGTGGTAACCATTCATTTGGAAACAAGGACACACTGATCATTGATTTCGGCATGGTAATTCTGTTTATTGTCTTTTCCATCCAGATATATAAATAAACCGGCCAAGTGCAGCCAAGCACATCCAGAGTTCCAGGCCACATTACTAGACAAAAAATACCTAAAAGCCTATATGCCCATAAGAGGTTTATAGGCAACAATGTCAACTTGTATTTTATTTTTATAATATTTTTGTTTGCTTTATATATTTTAATTAATATAAACGAAACTATAAATACACATTAAAAACGTCAACTATCTACATATAACGATTTATGAGATACAGCCTGCTGGCAGACAAACGAACGGACGTAGGCGGCGTAGGCATAGTAATAGGGTCCCGTTGACACCCTTTGAGTAACCCTAAAAACCGCTGAGCTAGTCATCGCTCACGGGAAAACACAGCTCAAACAACAAGTAGAGTAGCATGTTTTTTCTCTGAATACCTACTCCAACAGCCTAATTATGTCTGCTTGGCAGAGTCTCTAATAATTAGAGGATTTAGACACTATCACCACATATATCAGGCGGTCTGGCGGATAACAGACAGATGTAAGCGGATGCCCTTCTACTGTCAAGATCCCTTGGTCGGCTTTTACGACATCCGCAGGTGCAGGAGTCGATTCTTAAACCGCTTCCGCCACAGAATGTTAATACCTACTTATTAGACGTTTGGTAATTTCGCGAGTTGACTAAAACAAAGTTTCTACGCCCATAACGCCATAGGTACGCCATAGAAGCTTAAAATATTGAGCATCACCATCCTAATGATACCTTTAAAACATTTACTATCTCAATTATCACTTATCAGAGTAGTGTGGCCAACTGGGTATGGACCTTCAAATCCGGAGGTTGTAGTATCAAATACAATCGTGCACGAATGTCATTTTCTGTTTTTCGGAAGTTTATGTGGCAAATGCATAGAACCAAATATCCGAATAGCATGTGGCAGTGGATATTCCGCTAAATGGCGCCGGGCTTGCAGGCCGTGGGCATGTATCAATCACAAGTAATCCTCATAAGATCCACTCTCTGACTAAAGATCAGATGTGAATCCCCGAACGGTCATGCGAGAGTCATGCGTCTGTATTTTTTTCATCATTGTTTTTATACTTGTTCCGATATTACTAGTGTAAGTACAAGATAAATATTATTTATCAAGTGAGCGAAGTGAATCCGATATTCGAATGTAGTTCAATTGGGAAATCCGGCACTGTATGTATGTGACAATGTTAGTGACGGCATTACTGTCTTACGGGTTATCCGATTTGAATAAAATTTTACCTGTGCAGACACGACATTAATAGAAATTGATATTCGCGGGTGAATATTATAGGTGGGATGGTTTTGTGATATTGGGGTGAAAAGAAAACAATATTTCACCAATATCTCATGAATGGTTGATCCCACCAATTCAATATGCGGTGTTTAACTTTAAACTTACCAATCGGTATGAGGATTTTTTTTACACTAGAGTAGTTTTTGAGAAATAGGTGTGTCAGTCATTTGAAAGAGTATTGACAGCCCATGCTCATTTGCTGCTCATTTCACATAAAATATATATAATATATTTATATTTCGGAGATAATATAATATATTTATACTGAGATCTCGTGATGTCTTGTTTGTGACGGAGATTATTTCTCAAATAGAACGTTATTAACAAACGATAAAAGTGTGCTTTCATTACAACTCTCACCTTACTTAAGCACTTTTTTGTCGAACTCTTTTTATTCACCTGAGTGTTCAAGGCTCTCTCTTGTTGCTAACGTAATGTTATAACCTTACTGACATGAAACAAAGGTTGATGTCGTTTTTAAAAGTGCTCTCAAACCTGTAGACGGGTTTTAAAAATCAACCCCTCCAGCCCACGGATGTCATAAAGTCAACCAAAAAGGCAGCAGCTTTTTTGTTTGTGTAAACAAAACTTTAAATGTGAGACCAATTTGTCTGCTAAGCGTGGTGATAATGGCCATTAATAGTGGAAATTCTTTCCACATTATGGTGAACAATAATGTACTACGAGTATATCAGCGCTTTAGCTGAGAGACATGACACATAAATTCGGAATCTACGTCAGTACTCCCATAGCTCAGTTGGTTAGAGCGTTTCCGGCTTTAGGAAAAGACGCGGGATCGAGTACCGTCGTGGTTGTGAATTTTTGTGTCATAATAACGTTTGTTAAAATAATGTACTGTTGATATGGAATATGCGCAGACAACCCTTGCATGAAACCTCAAAAGCAATTCTCGGATTTTATCGACACCCTTCCAATTTAGTGAATAACAATAGATAAATAGACCAAATTGAATGAAATTTCGAATACCATCTCTTATCTTACAAGACCTGATAGTCACCCTTCATCTTAAAAACCACCCCACTTATCAAAAATCCCCCGCAACAATCAAATTCTATTTACGTTATTTTTTCATTCAATTTAAATTTCATGAAAATCAGATACTTAATCCGTTCGAGAGTTATGCCGTCACAAATATTGCCACATACATACGTATATATAGTGCTAGATTTCCCAACTTAACTCAGAGATCTCGTTCGCTTCGCTCACTCGATCAGTCTGAAATGATACTTTTTAATAGGGGTGGTTTTTGTAACATGCTTTAAGAGGGTAAAACGCTTAGTATGAGTTGTAGGATATAACGTTATAGAGGGTTGACTTAACGATTCACTATTTGTTTTTTTAGTTACTTAAACCACCGCTGAACTGACATGGTTTACAAACGGCGTAAATAAGATTGATGTCAATATGATAGGGAACAGCAAATTTCAAAATTAGTTTAATTTTGTCATTAATGTTTAATTGCTGTAAAATAAACCAGGGATGGTCTCTGGTTTTCAAGATAAAGTTTTGTATATACACAGAAGGAAGCTCTTGCCATTTTGTTGACGCCTTTTGGTTGACTTTTACGACAGTCGTGGGCAGGAGAGTTTGATTTCTAAACCACGACTACTAAGGCGACGGGTTTGAGAGCACTTAAAAAAAATGATATTCTTGACTTCTTCACTTATTTATTTTACCCACCTATGACGTTCGGTTGGTGCTTTGCTCTCATTCTGTCTGCCTTTGCATAGAATGAGAGTTAACTCCAAGAGAGAGTCTCTACACTCAGGTGAATAAAGAGAGATTGAGAAGAAGTGTACTCAGGGAAGGTAAGAAATTTGTAAGTCAAGTACATTTTTATCGTTGTGTTAATTAATAACCTTACTGTATGAGGAATAATCTTCGTGTTTTAATACCTAACACAAGCCAGACATCACGAGATCTCAGTTCGGGGCGAACTACTAGTTACATGTTAGTTATTCTTCCTACTTACGTAAATAAATAGAAGCCAGGAAGGAGTTTGCATTTTGGTTTACGATCAAGTTCCGTTGCGTTATCCACGTATAAAAGCAGTATTTCATTTCTGCACGATGGCAAGCATTTTCCTGAACCTTTACTACCGTACTTTATCATACTATTCTGATATATATGTATGTATATGTATATACACAATAAACCTACGAAGTATGTACCTCGTAGGTTTATTGTGCAGGTAGATTGCAGTTCCATTTGTTAGATGTCACATACGATACGGGCCATCTGGTACGCTCTGCTTTTTAGTTGCGATGCAAAAAAGCGTTTTAAATCTATAAATGTATTTTTATTGTATCGCCCATACCTTGTCTTTGGAAAATTTTAAAGGTGAGTCTATTTTAATTGTATAAACATGTGTAAGTGTGATTTGCCATTCGCGTGTTAATGTGATAAAGTTGAACGAATTATTTATGTTGCATCTCTATTTAAAAATATTATTTTCGAAGAAATGGAACAAAAATTAAATGATGTAGAAATCATTATCATTAAACAAGCACATAAAAGTAGGTACTTACCTATTACATTTGTCGAAATTATTGAAATGGACAAATAACAGGACAATGGACAGACGATGGGGAAGCGCTTGGTCTTCATCTCACTTGATTAAATTAATGATTAGGCTAAAGGTGGAAGCGCACATCACCAGGAATCCTCAAAATTCTAAGGAACTGGCTATCTTACCTCTTAAATTGATATTCGTGAGTCACATGCGTGTTCGTCAGTCAAGTGCGTGTTCGTCAGTCACGTGGCATAAAGTAAACGATTTTTTTTGTTGCATCCGTTAGTTCATTTGAATACTTTACTACATTGGATTTATACTTTAATGGCAATACAAATATTAAATAAATAAATAAATACACAACACCAAAAAGTGAGAATACCAAGAAAGTTTATCTTCATTTGGGGTAAAAAAAAAATTGTAATTATTTACAGGTAAGATAGCTAGTTCCTCAGTCCGTTGAGGACTCTAAGTGAAATACGTTTCCCCCTTCGGCCTCATCATAACTTGACACCAGGTTAGATGAAGGCCGAGCGCTTCCTTATCGTCGAATAAAACAAAAATGGTATTCCTACTCAATCTTCTAGCCTAGGACGTTATTAAGTGGGTGGGGATTGTGCGTGGTTTGTATTTGAAGTGTAAGATGATACTTGGGTGCGAGTGGCGACAATCCGTCGCCTAAAGCCTGTGCCAGCCGCCCCTGCAGTCATATTGTACACGTTATGTCGACAATAACTAGGAATGAATAACTCTATGACTGAAGAGACCTATTAATTACTTTAATACTCTGATTACTCTCATACTGAATCTCACGCCTTCATATTTTAAATACAACAAAGATGGATTGTATCATGGGGCAAGTGAGCTAATTTTTTTCGGGTACCAGGCGAAACCACGGGCTATAGCTACGTAGAAATTCTTTAAAGAAAAACAAAATATTACACAACAGGCACTTTCCATAACAATGGTGAACTGAGTGCTGTTACCTGAAAATAGATGACTATCTACAATTCCATTTATCTTGCTTATCGGACCAGGAACCTCGTAACATTTCCTATGGAATCTAGACCAACACTTCGACTATGTAATCAGGCTAAAAATAGCCTAGATTTTCAATAACAAATCATTGTGTATTATAGGTACCATTGGTACACATATGACATAACTATCCTTGTATAATACCTATGGATTCTCATTATGGCCAAAGACGTCAAAACCACCTCTGTGGTCTATTGGTTCGCATTCCGATGTCAGAACGAGAGGTCCCGGGTTCGATCCCCATGGGGAGTACATTATGGTGCTTGGTTTAGTTGGTGGTAGGACATTGTTTAAGTCCACCTAGCTAGCTACCACCATCTTACGCATTTCTGTCGCCATAACAACAGTGTTAAAATTGTTGCGTTTCGGCATTCAGAGGTAAACTATCCAGTTCCTCAGTTTGTTGAGGATTCCGGGCGCTTCCAGCTTCGGCCTGATCATAACTTGAAAATCATGTGAGATGAATGTCAAACACCTTCCCATCGTACAATAAAAAATATATTTAAAAAGTTGTTTATGAATGTTTTTCCTAGATAGGTGTTATTAGTGAAGACCTATATTATATTATTGGCTGACTGTCTCTATTTATGTTTTTTAAGGAAATTGTATTAACTGTTGCGTTTAAAAAACCGACTTCCATGAAAAATGTGATAAAATTTCGTTTATGTGGATAATAATTATATTTTTTCCAATTATTTTGATGACACATGGACGAACCGACAGATAGACAGACGCGTGATCCTATAAAGGGTCCGTTTTTTCTTTACTTTTGAGGTAATACACCCTAAAATACCCAAATTTCTTCAAGTATGCCTATAATATTTGAAGAATTCCTCGATTTCTACAGGATACCATCATCAGATCCTGACCTAATGTCAATGGGACCACCAGTGAAGTAAAACCATAAAATCCAAATGGTTCTAGGCGTCTTCGAGTAATCGGGGAGCATACATAAAAAAAAAGATTCCGACGAATTGAAAACCTCTTCCTTTTTTTTAAAGTCTAACCGACTTTACAACAAGGCTTATATGAATGAGTGAATGAATGAATGAATGAATTAACATTATAGTGTACACAGGAATATGACTCTAGAACAATACAAACATTTAGTGATGGGCGGCCTTATCGCTTAAAGCGATTTCTTTAAAGCTAACCTTGTAAGAAGAAATGTAAACAGTTAAAAGTTTTTTGCTATTTGTATGAAGAATGTGATGAGGTAGATGAGATCATTCACTCATTCACTCAGTACACTCACTCGTGGGAAACAGGCGTAAGTCTATGTAAGGTATGGTATCAATGTAAGCTGAAGAGATAAGTCGCTTTAACATTTTATTAGGTTCTTTTATGTCACATTTACGAGCGCAATATGTTCACGGTGCGCCTATTTAATCAGTTTTTTTTTTATTAACCTATATACGCTGTAGGTTTGTATAATATAGGTTAGTGTAAAAGGTCGAGCTAGGCTCCCAGTGTTACTTCTAGAATAAAATATTTACAGCTCAAGAGAGAGGAGTCTCTCCGTAAAAGCCTGCAGGTCGGATGACGCTCGTTTCTCTAGACCTTTTATTACAACGGCATGCATTCTAACATAAACTATTGCTGCATTCAGTATAGATAACAAAGTTATTCGTTATCAAGCCTCATAGCTCAGTTGATAGTAACTCTGTCTTCTGCGCTGTGGGTTCGAATCACACCCAGAACAAACATTTTGTGTGATGACAACACCCAAACACAGAGCAAACATTTATATTATGTATGTTACTATAAAAAGCAGTTTGCAGTATTCTATCCGTAATCTATTTCCCATACAAGCTATGCTTAGCTTAGGGCTAGATGGCGCTGTGTTAAATTCATGTCCTGTAACATTTATTGAAAGTAGATATGAATTGTGACTAATAACTCGGTAGACAAAGTTCAGATAGCCTCCGAAGTTTTACCAATAAGTACCTATTATGTAGGATCGAATAATGGATTTAAACACCAGACCTATCTGGGGGCGATGTATGTACCTTTATAGTACCTACTTAGAAACTCAAACTAACAAACCGATCCAATTAAACTTCAGGTCTCGCCAGTAAGTACTTTAATACATGTTTTAACGAGGCGAGGCTTAAATTGGAATGGTAACTCATCAAAGTGGTTGTTTAATGCATTCGTCGGCTGCAATTTGATGCAAATGCAGTGATGTGGCGATAAAAGCCCCAAGAGTGCGCCAACGCCCGGCGCCCGACGCCCGCCGCCGGTTTTCTACCATTTGCTCAGTTAAATTAAAACGGAGTTATTCAGTGCGTTGCGTTATCGCTTGCAAATGTTAATCAATTATTATTATGACATCATGAATCTTTTTTTTTTGTAAGACGGTTAAGAGCTTAATATAGCTGACAAGCTAAATTAAGACCGATGGTAGAAACGCACTTCACCCGGAATACTTAACAGTCTCGCCGGAACACAATAGTTTTAGAATTAATGTTACGGCGACAGTCTTAAGATGGTGGTAGCTAGCAAGGTGGACTTAAACAAAATCCTACCATCAACCAAGCCAAGCACAATATTGTACTCCCCTTCGGGGGACAACCCTCGGGGTTCGAACACGGGACCTCTGGTTCTGACATCGGAAGGCGAACCAATAGATCACAGAGGTGGTTTTGACGTCTTTGGCCATAATGGGAATCCATAGGTATTATACAAGGATAGTTATGTTATATGTGTACCGGGATCCAGAGCTGATCTGTCACCAGTGGGCAAACAACTAGACCACAGAGGTGGTTAAAAATGAGCTTGTATCCGAATTCTGTCGCGAAAGAGAAAGAGAGATTATGATACATATCTACCAAGACATCATAATTTCTCTTTCTCTTTCACGGCATTCGGATTCTATTTATAATATTTACTAAGCTTTTACTAAGCTGGTGGGCTCTAGATCATAGAGGAGGTAATTTTAAAATAACTTCGTTTTTTTATCTGTTGGCTAAAACATACCCGCTAGATGTTTATAAGCATTGTCAAAAACGAATCGAGTAAAATAAGACTTGAGAAAAAAAGAAAAAGAGATTCTTGAGAATACTTTATAGTAACGCAGGCTCACAACTTTTTCCCCTATGAGGATTCACTTCTGAACACTACTCAGAGGATGGATCTTATGAGGATCACCTACGAGGGGGTAGTCAGAGGTACGTCCAAAATTTTGATCGGCACATGCCCACGGTTTACAAGTAGCTAGTTTTCAATACGTGACGAGTTGCAAGCCCATCGCCGGTTAGTCGACTACAACCAGTGCATTACATCTACACATACAATTTGGAGTTTTAGTCTATAGATTAAATTAAATCTATTTATTGATTCAAACAGCACAAAGATTAGAGTAGTAAATGTCAAGTAGTTTCAGAGAATCAAACAATAAGAGTACACAACAGAATTAAGTTAAATAGTAATTTGTTTGGCGCAAGTGTTGAGCAGGCTTGACATACAGTGCCTTTGTAGTTAACTGCACTGTCTGTCGGCCAGAACTCCTATAGACATGCCGGTTTCTTCTGATGTGACCATTATGTAAATACTGTCAGAGCATGTGCATAATGTCAAATGCGCACATTAGTGCTGTTGAAATTGGTGCTATTTTTGGGAATATCTCACATTAAACTTCCGAAAAACCGAGAAGTCCACGGAATTTGTACTAACAACTTCCGGATCGGATGGCGGGCGCATACCAACTTGGCCACACAGCTCATAGAGAATGGTACACTTTATACAAGTCTTTTTAAAGTCGTCCAAATATGTTTTATTTAACCATACTAATCCTAAACTGTGTGTTTTGCACATCTGGGGCCGTACCTGGTATTTCGTCGAAGTGCATTGCCATCATATGATTTCATCTCCATCTTCATCACTAGATATGTCTGCAATGCTACCGCCGTTCTTTATGAAGTTCGTCAATGTTAAGATGGGCTCCTAGCATACAATGGATTAGGGATTTCGATAAGAAACAAATATTAAATAAAAGAAACTCTACCATATGAAACACGTTTTCCTCAAAACGAAATCCTTATGAAGGAGTGTACGTTTTACGGCTGTTCATTTATCACTTCATAGTATTTAAACTACACTTTGCTTGAAGTTGCACTACGTGATCAAATCTGACATGAGGAAATCCGTCGCTTATTCCCACTGGTTCTAACTAGTTGAGTTCTTCGAAGAAGAGCCAAAATGAATGACATAGCTCTCAGAATAATGAGCTAGTTGAAGTGGAAGTGAGCAGGCCTTATAGCTCGCAGAACCGAAAATCGTTAGAGGGTTAGGGATTTCAGATGGCAACCACGATAACGCGATACGAAAGAAAACTATCCGCCGACATTTTAGTGGTAGTGAGCAAACAATGGATAGAAGCGGCTTAATATAGCTATTTTAGGCATCATCCAGCGGAGGCCTGTGTTTGGAAGTAAGCAAGCAAGAAGAAGCATAGTCATGAAGTGTTCATATGCTAAAATGATGATGATAAAGATATTTGTTCTAAAGGTACCTTTGTCATATTATATTGATACTCACATTCATTTCCATAAGGTGCAAAATTTGATTAGCATAATGTCGACTTATTTTAAGTGCCTTTGATATAAAAATATGTTTCCGAAAAAGCGGAAGAATGAAAAGGCTTTTTGTTCGCAGGCTAAGTGCCATTGTAGTGTGCTGCAGTCCGCTTCAATAAGCGGAAATACCGTAAATAACACGTACACTTAGCGTTGCATATGACCACTTACTCCCCTAGTAACTATAACAAGATTTTACATATTCCTGTCCCAGTAGCGTGATTTGTAAACGTATTTTAAGTCTTGGCTATTTTTATAAATACTTCGTGAAGTGATCGTAACAAAGCAATGCAATCACAGCGTTCTAACTAAACTAAGTTAAAACTTTTTTAATCAGAACGTGTACCTACAATGTTACTTCTGTATAAAATCGAAAGGATAACGTTTTATCCGTATGTATATTAGACGTTATATCTCTCGGCCTGTCGTTGCGATTATACTCGTAATAATGATAATAAGAAGGCCCGATGTTGCTATACCAGTTGACAGTTAAATAGTGATTTCTCAATGTCAACAAACTGCCGATTAGGTAATAATCAATGTTTTAAGATAGTGTTAAGTATTTAGGTTCATGATGTAGGTAACACTTGTAATGTTAAATTAGTATAAACTCTATACCTAAATGTATTTTTTTTTATTGTACGACGGGAAAGCACTTGGCCTTCATCTCACCTGGTAACAAGCTGAGATAATGCCGTAGGTGGAGGCGCACCCGGAATCCTCAACAAACTGAGGAACTGGCTATCTTACCTCTGAATGCCGGAACACAACAATTTAAGAATTGTTATTATGGCGACAGAATTAGGTAAGATGGTGGTAGCTAGCCATTCGGACTTAAACAAAGTCCTACCACCAACCAAACCAAGCACAATGTATTGTACTCCCCATGGGGATCGAACCCGGGACCTCTGGATCTGAAATCGGTGGCTTGAACGGTCTAGTGAGACCACAGAGGCGTTGTTGAATGGATCATCAAAAATTAAGCAACCCGAGGTTCTTGCCTTTCTCCTTGTGTTCTAGTCGCGATTACAAACAGGCGGTAGATTTGACGTTTCAAAATAATCCTAAATCTTAAGTAATATTAATATTTGACTTTGACTTTGAAGAATAAACGCTTATCTCTGAGCGTTATCTAACAGATAAAAATATTTCCTTCTTTCTCTGTGACTGTAAACAGAAAGTGAGAGTATGATTTTTAATTGACAAGTTGCGGTACTCAGACATCGTGAAATAGTGGCTTATTAATATTTCGATGAGTTATCAAGTCAGGTTTCAAAAATACACGAGTAGAGCTGCTATGCACGTAGTATATGTAATATCAGTCGTCTTGTAATAAACTTCAGCATATACTGTAGACACAACGAAATTGAAAACTGTTTGTTAGCAAAAGTTTAAGGACGAGAAAAGTAATATTGGCGAAAGCGTGCACCGCGTAGTAAGAAGTACGTCACGACTACGACTAAAGCCACGCCGCCTTCTACTCCAACCTAAATACAAGTTTGTGCAATTCAATACAGTACAACGAGCATTCTTATACGAGAAGATACGGAACGTTGAATAAACAAAGCCACATTGTGGTTTCTTGGTCCCAGTTCATACGAGAGGCACCTACAATACTTGTCGATTTCTCTTCACTGTCTTGTTATTAAATGTGATCAGGTAAGTGTTTGAATATATTCAGTTTATTTGAGCTTCGGATTTGATATTGAGTGTGAATATATTTAGGTAGATATTATTTGTTACAGATAGAGAGAAGTTTACGTGAAGTGAGTGTGAGGGAGTGGTGATGGAGTTGGTAATACTGAAGGCGAAGTCCCAACTGAATCGACTCTTGTCGAGTGAGCGGCGCAGAAGCAGCGGCGAAAGGGCGCGGGGCGGCGGGGCGGCGCGGGGCGCGGGCCGCGAGCGCAGTGCCATGGCGCCTGCCGCGCCCGCGCCGGCGACTCCCACGCCCTGGCTGAACGCCACCATAATCTACAACGTCACCAGGCTGAATAACACCTTTGACATTGCGGACTACGATCTATTTAACACAAACTCAACTGATGAACACAACAACCACTGGTTCTGTGCCAAGTGGAGCAGTGCACAGCAAGACCTGTTCCAAGTGAGGATTTTTACATTTCTTATTTGAAATTCGCAATATTTTATTGATTATGCTAAAGCCAATTTATGTATAATACAATTATACGAGAACTAGTTGACATCCCTGAGGTACACTCTGTGAATATTTTTAAGAATAAGAAGAATATTTTCCGCACAAAAAGCGACGAATCCTAATTAACTGAACAATATTATTTGTGGCACAACTGATTAATCGTTGTCGCTAAATTACATTAACCTTACCAAAGCGTATGCATAGAGTAGGTTACCTAATCGAAGGTTTCAGTTAAGTACAAATATTAGATTTTCTATTGTATTAAACTGTCGTATTTTAATTTTATTCTTTTCTCGCAGGCGGCGAATCTGTGCTTTGCCATTGCATTTCTAGCACCAAAAGGATTTAAACAGAGCATATTAGTATTAAGAGCGTTGGCAGCGGCTGGTGCAGTGTTGATGGGTATGTGGGCTGGAGCCGAGGTGTGCGCGCCAGACGTCTTGTGCTGGAGTCTTGCTCTGGTACTTGTCAATTCAATACACACTGTCTTCTTATTAATAAGGTGGGTGATTTCAAAACAGCCGTAATTACATTGTTTTTAAAGATAAATGTAATATTCTCTCAATCACGATCCATTGTTTGTTCGATTGATTCTCAAATATATTCTCGTGTGAATTTCTTCAAATGTTTCCTTGCACAACACAGAAAAAGGAAGCTTCCCTGAAATTGTAAAGTCTCTTGGACCTCTGGTTGGACTGTGCGGTGATTGTCAGTCAGTCAGTCTACTACACGACAATTTTATAAATTCATATAAAGAAGAAGGTAGACGTTGTTATGTACAGTTAACCAGTCTACTTTTTCTTATTCCGCCCACAGCAAAATAGGTATCCGTAGATGTGAAACGTTTTTGAGGAATTGCAATATCAACAATTTCCTGAACTTTATTGAATTGTACAGGGAGAGTTGCCAAACAAGTTTGACGTAATAAGAAGCACCTTGTTTGACTTTTGCATAATTTCTACGTTTCTAATAAATAAGTTTATCATATTTCTCAAAATTAACTGTAAAAAGTTAGGAACAAGTAAAAACAAAAGAAAAACAGCGGGATAAGATAAGAAAAGTGAAACATTAGAAAAGCCTCAGAAAGCCACGTAAGAGCAACAGTTCTAAAACATATATCAAGAACACATCTCGAAATGTCATTGATTGCATCTGTAGCACCCGTCGTCCTCGATCGGCGTAGTGATAAAGACTCGCCCGTTGCGCAATCACCACAATTGCCGTTGCGTGATAGTGGTCTCAACTCAAACCGCAAGCCCGCTCTACTTTTATACAACAAATAGATAAAGCTTGTTCTAATTTTCAAAGCTGTTTACGTATTTAAAAAATAAAAATACTTACCTAACAAAGGTTTTTATTTCGTTGCTTATTGAACATGAAATACATGTCCTTATTCACTTAAAGATAATGAACTTTTGAAATGAAGTTTCGAGATCTATAGAAAAAATGTAATCATGACGTCTTCATTCTATTGCATACCATAGAGGCATAATACATAAAAGAACTGTCTGATAGTCTCCTTATTACACAGGTTTCTGCCTCCAGCTTTATCACTTGAGCTGACTGAACTATACTTGAAGCTGTTCAAGCCACTCAAAGTGAACAAGAAGCACTTTCAAGAGCTAACACGTGAAGCTAGGGTAGTGCGGCTCGACCCCGGAGAGGCCTATGCTGTAGAGGATGTCACACCCGCTGATGAGAGACTATCTATACTTTTAAAGGGGAAGTATGTAACAGTGTATTAATCCTACCATATCGTTCGCAAAGCAAAAATATTTACATTGTCTTTCTTTACAAATGCCAGGCTTTCATCCTGCTGAGTTACTTTCTCTAAGTTCACCGCTCTAGCTTTGTAAATTCATGTATTGTAATCCTATTCATCCGGTAAGATTTACATCTCCTTAGCAATCCGTTAAGTCGGAGCATCGCTTATCGACTTAATTATTGCACTTAGCAAGATCATTTCCTCCGCAGTAACCTAGCCGAGGTATCAGAGAGTAAGATTTAATTACAAAACGACTTGTGGTCGTAAACTATACCGAAGGAACGAAATTGGAGAGAAAATACGCAAAGTTTTTACGACGCTGACCTACTATTTACTCTCCGGTGAGCCTCAAAGGATTTTAAATCTTTGGTTGTTACAAGCAGCTCGATGAATTATTGCGTCGAAAATATGTTCCACTGAAGAGTAAACAATTATGGCTATGCAGCTCTGGAAAGGAGCATAAATACAACCTCATATATTGTTCGAGTTTAAAATTATTCCATTCCAAGCTCACATGGCGCAGTTAATTGTTGAACCACTTAGGTTACCTAATTAATTACACTTCTCTAATGATTGGGGAGAGTCTGCCTGTCGTAAAATAAATTGAATGGGTTGGTAAAAGGTACCTTTTCTGAAGTCCATGTCTCCGTATTGAGCGTGCCAAGTGGAGAACAAAACAAACATTTCAATAAGACGCGCGGAGAGCCTCGCATTTGTTTCTCGTTTTATTATTGCGGTTTTATTCAACCACTGCTACGAGTATAATATCTCTGTACCTACATGTCTCGCGACTAAATATATTGGTATTGACGTAAACAACATGACGACCCTACTAGGATACTTTGCAATTAATCAATAGCCCGAGAGTTTATGCATTTATCGTTATACTATCATTCCGCTTTATCGAGACTAAAATAGCTTTCATGTTCTCATTTTCATTATTATTTTATGATTATATACCTCACCAACCCACCTCCATATTTCTAAATAGTAGAGTAGGGAACTATTATCGGTAAAAGGTATTGCATTTGCTTGGGCTTGGCCACGAACGTAAAGAAGGTGAGACGAACGGCAACAATTTCTATTCCCCTGAAAGCTATTAGCCTACAATATGACCGAACTGTAATGTTAATACAGTAGCTACGAGTACGGAGGTAAAATAAAGAACCCGTACACGTAGCACTAACAATTACCAAATCGAACATTTCGAGTTTTTACTGCCAGTAAGAAATAGCGCGGAAAGAAAAATTTTGGTCTGCCAGTTGTATATTATATTTTCGTAAGTAACGTGATCAAAGTGAATTTTAACCGCAACAGAGAGATGGCAACTCTTATCTTCTAAACTCCTGACACAAAGTGAGTTCGGCATGGCAGCCCTTCCCTCCTAACCTCCTTAGAGAAAGAGAGTTTGGCATGGCAACCCTTACATTCTAACCTTCTGACACAAAGTTCGGTAGGAGATTAACCCACCGAACTCACTAGATGAATCCCGATGGAACTTCTTATAAATAGTGTTTTTTTTTTAATCAGATTGCGAGTAAGCTGTGATGAAACCCACCTGCACTTCATACAGCCATATCAGTTCGTCGACTCTCCCGAGTGGGAAGCCAACCGAGAACAGTCAGACGATGTGTTCCAGGTAAGAACGTTTTAGGAAGTCCTCAGAAACTCAGTTGTATAATGGTACTTATCAGGTACACCGTAAGATACTTTATTATAATCTCTTGATCTATAATCTCTTTCAACATTTGGCACATAAATGGGTTCTGTTTGAAAAAAATGCATCTAATCGACACATCTTCGTCGTGTTTCGTCTTTAGACGAGAGGAAATAAATATTGGTTACCAACACGTTGACCTACCATAGTCTGGCATTTGAGATATAGCCGTTGACAGCTGTCAAACAAAATTCGGATCTTACTTCTACCTATGATTTGCCTGGAGACAACACTATTCCATGAAGTCTGTTTTCCTTCATTAGACCTGTGCTTATGTACATAACAAGGCTTGAAAAGTTCTAATGGGAAAAAAAGTTACACATAGAAGTTTAGTTTTTCAATTTTACTAATGTTTATTTCCAACATTAGGGTGAAGTCACACAAATCTGGTTAGATATTAAAATAATCTATGTCATACTCCGTTTCTTATTATTCTGGGAGTAACGGGGAGGTTTTACCCTTTTACTTTAAGATGGGGGTGAGATAAGGAATGAGGGAGGTGGGTGAGCAGGTGCCTGGCTCCTAATGAACGTCTCTTTTCCTTACAACTTAGGGCGCTAAGTTACATTAGAGGGAGGTTATTACACGTGGAAAAATATAAAGATCTATTCATAAAAGTTAATAACAGATGGGGAAACCATTATTTAGTAGATGGACAGCAAAATATGTAGGCTTGATTGTTGTGTGACACCTACCTACTATAACTCAAACTGGTTATATAGGCACTCCTTACGTACTCACAATAACGTGTGATGAATAAATTATTTAAATACATCTGAACTGAGTCAGTACCCTAATAATATCAAGTACAACCCTCAAAGCTTGAAAACCAACGAACTACCAATGCGGCCTAAACATATTCACATACTCTCGGATCACGCTCACAAAGGATTATATACATATTAAGATCAAGGTAGTAACGGACAATGGAGCGACCCGTATTATGCTTCCGGATCACATACCTATCGTTGAAATACGACATCGTACAAAGGTCGTACGAATCACCAAACACGATGCCTGAAGGGACGATGATCATTGGACGAAGTCAATAACTGAATGTTGACGTGCGGTGAGAGCCAGACCACCCGCCAGATGGTCAAACGATAACATCCAAGTTGTCGATGAGAAAACCAGAGATCTGCGGCCCGATCAAGAATATGCTATCGTACGGTAAGCGTATCATTCACGTTAGCATTTTGTATAGGATTTCGCACAGCGCCTCTACAGTACGTAAAACGTATCGTCACTCTACGTCACTCACGTTTACCTATCGTTGTTACGTCAGTGATACGATAGTGCTTCGTGCTTCCAAGTACGTTACCTTTACATTACGATAAAGTTAGATATTGGTGATAAAGCCACTGATAGAAAGGTGTCATAGAGAAAAATGGGTGTAAAAACGCTGTAAAATCAAAATAATGACATCGATACCCCATGGTATTACTGTAAAAAAGGTCATAAGTATCCTAATCTGACGAGCACGTATGAAGAAAGTGATTAGAGTGATTGAAGCAAAAGAGGTGAGCATGGAGCGTAGTAAGTGGCAATGCGTTGAGTCTATGTATCACTGTAAGCAATCAAAAATAACCCCACTAGAAAGAACTAATGCAATTTAATAAATTTGGCCAATTAAGCCGATATCTACGTCAAATCCAATCCACACAAATCGTAAATCATTTTTAAATTAAAAGGTACCTGTTGTTACATTACTACTTTTCAGAAAACATTATTTGTGCAAAACTACAGAAACTAAATCAACTTATCAAACTTAGAGTTCTTTGGCACGAAGCGATGTTTATAACAACTGTCGGAAGAGTTTAGCGAAGCGAGTTTTTAGCTAATAGGTAGGTAAGTCCAACTTATGTGTTTTTTTACTGAGAAACTCGTAAAGTAAGGTGACTAATACGATGAAGCATTATCGTACATCTGAGATCTTTGACAATTTGAGATGGACCGATATCGGTCTATTGACATCAGACGCGTTTTGTGTCCTTCGAATTTCTGATAGTTGATAGAGTGAGCGAAGCGAACGAGATCTCCGAAATAAGTTGGGAAATCCGACACTGTATGTATGTATGACAAGCCTCATGGCTCAGTTGGTAGTAATTTTGCCTTCTGCGCTGTAGGCTGTGGGTTCGATTCCCACCCAGGACAAACATTTGTGTGATGAATGTAGATATTTGTTCTGTGTTTGGGTATTGTATCATATAGTACGTATGTATTTATTTTCCATGAAATTTAAACTGTCAAGAGATAATAACGTAGATATAAATTGATTGTAGCGGGGGATTTTTGATAAGTGGGATTTTTTTTGAGATATTGTGGTGAAAAGAAATTCAATTTTTCACCCATATCTTTTGAACGACTGATACGGTAGTAGAGGTATTTATCAAAACAGATAATTCGAGCCCCAAACCATAAGATGTTAAAACAAGCTTCAGTGTAATTTCAAGCCCTCATTACTAGCAAAGGTAAGTCATACCGGATCTGTGCAGATTAGCAGTGGTAGGTAACTGTGTTTTTTTGCCTAGCAACTCGTAAAGTAGGGTGACACTAATATGTACGTAATACGTAACTATCTGATTGTTGATAGTATTATATAAAAACAGATAATGCGAGCCATAAACCCTTAACGCCTAATAATGTTAAAACAAGCTTAAATGTAATCTAAAGGCCTCAGGTTTGGTTGGTGGCAGGACTTCGCCATCTCGCGTCTGTCGCCATAAAAACAATTCTAAATTGTTGGGTTCCGGTATTTAGAGGTAAGTTCCTCAGTCTGTTGAGGATTCCGGGTGAAGTACCATAAAATAACTTGGCAAAGGAGAGGTGAAGGCTAAGTGCAATAAAAAAAACAAGCGTCAAAGCTCAAGCCCCTATTACTAACATGAGTTATACTTGATCTATGCAGATTAGAAGGCTGTTTAGATAAGGGTACTGTTTACGCTGGAAAGGGTCAAGATGATTAGATTAATGTTTGTGATCTCATTGTGATTCAGGTAACGGTGATCGCGGAGGAGATGAGCACGTGCGTTTGCTGGCCGCGCATGCGCCTCGAGAGGGTCCTGCGTCACCGCCCGGCCCTCAAGGTTGTCCTCGACTGCCTTATAGGTCAGTCCTCTCAGTTTCTTCTGCAACACCTTACAACGTGATTGTACTTTGATAACATTGCGATAAAGTTCATTACTCCACGGAAATGTATTTTGTCATTCTTGAGACGACGGTATTATGACTATAAATGGTTTTCAAAGCTTTGAGAACCGTTTGTAGTTATTATCGTAGTAGTATTACACGGTATGACTACAATCAATTTTCAAAGCTTTGTAAGTAAGAATAACAAACGGTTTTGAACCGTTTGAAGTTCTAACTGTAGTACTATTACCATGTATCCTATATGTTTACAATGTAATGTATGTAGTTCTTATTGTAGTAGTTTTTAATACTTACTACTTAAGACTAGTTTGAAGGCGGGTTAAAGTATCTCGTTTGCCACCGCGTGGAGGTAGTTTGTGGGGGCAGACGGTAACAATTCAGTTATACTTGTATCTAGTTGTGACTGACTCACTGACATGGTTGTTTGCCCTGAAGGCGGATACTTTTCTTTAGTTTACTTAATACAAATCGACGGAGAATTCATCAGTGAGTCGAGGAAAAATCTTGAAATGTACATCTTTGATACTAAAATTGTTAAGAAACTCGATATTTCAAAAAAAAGGTCCTATTTTTTGCATAGCTTTACGCATTTCGAATGAAAAAATTACAATCTTTCCATGGAATTTGACTTTGATGCGGCGCTTTGATATAAGATGTAGGTACATTTTCCTACGAGTGTCGGTGCCACATCTAGATTAGATTTGTGCAATGAAAATGGCTCTATAGTCTCGAATTCACAAGCGTTCTTAATTGTAGCGATTTGTGTGATAATAGAGCTTTGGAAGCGCACACATTTCTATGTTTACACCTAACACCATAGCTAATCGATTTAGGCGTTATTTGCGCAAATCCATTGTTCAATATAAATAACCTGAAAACAGAAAGATATTTAGAAACAAATTAAAACTAAATTCGACAGTGAACCAAGCTGGTGTTTGGATATAAATCAGGTTATTTAGGCGAGGCGATACTCGTGTTGATTTGAATTTTTTCAAACGAATTTAGCGGGACTAATTATTTTCTGTTTTCAGGTATTTATTCAATAAAATTTACAATTAAACTAACTATGTACAAAGGAATCAGACAGATTACCTAAGGACCGTTACAAACGGCCTATAGGTAACTCAACTGTTCCAGAACAGTACCGTTTTACAGTTTTCAGGTTATTTAATATCCTAACACCATGTTGATTTACTGTCGATAAAAAAATAGGGAATATTATCACAATGTTTATTTAAACATTGATCACGTTAGCCATACAATTATGGGGGCCTCGTACCAAACACAAAGTAACTTTTCTACTAACAAAACCGTGGTTTAGCGCTCTTTCACTACCAATTTCCACTTACAATAACCAACAAAGTCAATGCAATTTATTTGGTACAAAGTCTATAGAATTCTTTTAGAAATTTGATTGGCAGTTTATTTACGTCTTGTGCGCTCTATGAAAGATATATGGTTTGAATTATTGACGTATAGAAATAAAAACATTTTTTTAAAAGTTTCGCAAAATGTTCAAATTATGTTTTTTTTAGGTAAAGATATAACGCACAAACTGTACTCTGTAAGCGAGGGTCTGAGCGCGGGTTTCACTAACGAAAAGGAAGGAAACCCGGCGCATCTGACTCGGTCTGCCAGTGTTGACGCAGTGCACGAAGGAACCAGGGGACGACTGCGCAGTGCCGCGTGGCGCGCTAGGGGCGCAGCCCCACGAGGTTAGTACTTCACAATAAGGCTATGTCACCAATTCTGGACAAAGCTACCACGAACCAACCGTCTTTATAGCTGCCCGTGCGCCAAAATTCTTACTATTTATAAAAAAAAAATATACGTGGTCTTCAAAAACATAATAACATTAATAATTATTAGCAATCAGTCAATAGGTAGGTATTATAATATTCTGCTAATATTATTTTATAGTACCTATAATAGCCTAAGCTAGCACTAGGATTCCCTGTGACATGGGCGGCTAGGTTTACCAGGAGTATTAAAAAAATAAAATAGGAAACAAAAATTTCATGTAAAATAAAAAAATCTAATGTAACTTCCGCAACCATTTCAGGCACATCGTACTGGCAACCAATGGTGGCGAGGCAGTTCCTACAGCCGTCTCCGTTCGGGAAACTGGCGCAGCCGCCACGACTTTTACCCCAGGCGTCATCTGCAAGCTTGCAGCCGGCGGCGGCGGCGGCGGCCGCGGCGATTGCAAACCGCAGTCCCCCGCGGCGGCAGGCGTCGTTCCGCCGCGGGCGGGAAGTCAAATTCGCGGAGAGCTCGTCACCGGGCGAGCCGGCCGTGTGACGCGGGCAGCGGCCCCAGCCCGAGCTGGTGCCGCTAGTCTCCCACCCCCACTCCCCGACCTCCTCCTCCCCCATCAGATCCCGGGACCCCTGACCCCAACTCATCTCCTTCACGGACTTTTAAGAGCTTATTAACCCTGCTTAACTGTTATAACATGTATACCACATGCTTGCAGTGAAATGTCATTTTTTTACAAAACATCATGTTATTTGTATTTTTTTTGCGATGAAGACCAGAATTTAATTATGCAAGAAAGTGAACATTTGGCTGAACTAGACGCAAGTGGTAATGATTATTATTGTAAATAGTAAAATGCTAGTGGTGTGTGACAGTGAACATTGCGAGTGTAAAAGCTCCCCCAATAAACCCTAAATCCTAGCGCATTTAATTAGGTTTAAACAAAATGAGCGAGACTAGATCATAAACGAAAACACTGATAGTATAATGGAATTGTATAAGCTAAGAGTAAGACTACACCTAATTTTTTAGCAACTGATAAATCTACATAGGAATTCTAAAAGTATTTTAATGTTAAACTTATTAATTGTTTATAAATGTTAAGATGTGTTAAATTCGTGATAAATTATTAACGTTAGGTACTGCGTGGTATTTAACAAATAAGTACTTTATTTATTAGGATGTCAAAACACAGTAAATGGTAAATCAATTTTGACGCCACTTTCTTGTTCCAAAGTTTTATCAATCAATAACTTTTGAAACTATCATGGTTACGAACACTATAACTAATATTAACAAATATTAGTTATCGATATATCGGATTACTCATTCACCAACAAATCATGCTAAAAACCCGTTGATATTAGTTAAAGTGTTTTATCGAAAATATATCGAAAACATAACATGAGACAGCAGTTTGTCAACAAAATAATCTGAACAATCTCAATTTCCGCCCCACTTTCTCTAAATTATTTCTTGAACTGGAATTTACATCCAAATCGGATGAATTTTTTTTTTTAATAATCACAAGTGCACGTTTGGTGTTATATCACGTTTAAGCTGTACCTACCTAACTCTAAGAGCAGAGCTTTTAGTCAAAATAATTAAATTACTATAAGCTGTCTGCTGTCAGGTCTCTAATAATTGCTGATTGCGCAATTTTGCTACATGCAGTTACATCACTTAATTACCGGTGTGATTGGAGCTTAAACTTTGTCGTTGATACAAGTTGCACTCGCTCACTAGGGCTGTACCAGGTTTTAGAATTCTCCAGCTGTCTTCACGAGCAGCCATTGAATGATCGTTGTCTTCTATTTATCTGGATTAACATATTTGTTAGCATGCAAATAATGAGCTATGTGATCCGTAGCATCAAATCTAGTTTATGTGCGAATTTGACACATGCACATGCTCTGTCGGTGAAGGTCACATAGTGAGGAAACCGGGATGTCCCTAGGACCAGCAATCACTATCGGAATACTAGCCAGTGACACATCACTGGCTAGTATTCCGCTATGCGACGATGGGCTTGCAACATGTCACGTATTAAACACAAGCTAAGTACTAAAAAACTTGTTTGGACGTGCCTCTGAGTACCCCCTTGCAGGTGATCCTTATAAGATCTACGCTCTGAGTAGTGATTAGAGGTGAATCCTCGAAGGGGAAAAAGTCGTCAGTCTGTTACTTTTTACTCACACAAATAGTGACTATGGTTTCTGTCGACGTCGGTGTTTAGTTGGTGTTGTCGCTTCTTTATTCGTGTACGGTGTCAGTCTAGACGAGCAAATTAGTGTTCGTATTTGTTGTAGGCGCTGGACAAGCGGCTATCTTCATTAACCTTTTATGAGACCGTGCAATCAGCAGAAAACTCTTCTACGACCAACTTCTCAAACATAAGAACTTTTTGGCTAGCCTTTGGTTTTGACTCGATTTTGAACTAACCTCACAAAAACAAGTATAGGTACTTTTCAATTTGGAAATTTATAGTTTTCTACCATTTTTTTTGTGATAGCTATGCGCTTGACGACCAGCTCACTTGGGAAACGAGTAATGTGGCCTAAGATGAGGCACGCTTGTCTAAAAGGAACCTATTCACTCTGGACTTGAAGTCGAAATTCTCTAAACTGTTATATAAAGGAACTTTTTTTCTGTTTAAATATAAAGCTCACAAGGACAACATGTACTGTGGCTTAAGATTAAGCAAGCTTATCTTAAAGGATTCCGGATTTGAAAACCAAATTCTCAAAATTGTTTTTTTTAAGGGAACTTTTTTTCTGTTATCATTTTGAGTTTGAAGATCGTTTGAGTGACATTTTTTCCGAACATATCCAGTTTTTTTGAATAGTTTCACGGTTAAGTCTAGGCAACTCGAGGATTGCACGGCATCTCTTGCGAATACATATCTATCTTCGCCATGTCTTGCTTGTCTCGTAGGTACATAAATTGTTAGTGAATGTTGTGGGCTACATTTCATCGCATTAGATTGATAAGCATTAATTATCTACTAGGTATTTAGTAAGATCATTCTAGAGGTCAACATTAGTGCTTCATTGACTTATTAAGATGCAACATACGCTGTGGGAAGAGTGTGACATTGTTTTAGTTTTGCATTCGAATCAGTCTCCCACTGTTCTCAGACGTTTTTGCAGATCTGAAATATTGGCCTTGCTCTTTTGGTGTACCTACTTAATAAATTAACTTGTTAAAGGCTAGTGAATTTTGATAACTAAATAAAGTTGATAAATTGATAATATTTGAAAAGTCTTTACAATTGATCACCATGTGCTTTGAATTAAAACTCATGTAAGCTTGTTGTAATTCTTAGTTGATCGTTTAGGTACTTACTACTAATGTGTTTTTTCTGTATGTTAATTACTATAAGCAACGCAAAGTTACCTAAATTGGAATTATTCGAAACTGTCCGATTGTTCTAGAATATTGGCATTCCATACATTATATAATACGGGTATTACAGACATATACGTTTATGTTGATGAAAGTACCAAGGATAAATTCAACAGGTGAATCATAGTGTCAGTGCTACTTGCCGTTGAGTTCACGTTCAGATTCACGACTCGTAACCAATCAATCAGTGTGAGAACGCCTCTGTGGTCTAGTGGTTCAACCTACCGATGTCAGATCCAGAGGTCCCGGGTTCGATCCCTAGGGGGAGTACAATATTGTGCTTGGTTTGGTTGGTAGACTATGTTTAAGTCCGCCTGGCTAGCAACCACCATCTTACCTAATTCTGTCGCCATAACAACAATTCTAAAAACTGTTATGTTCCGGCATTTAGTTCCTCAGTTGAGGATTCCAGGTGAAGTGCGCCTCCACCTTCGGCCTTATCTCTTATAAGTAGGTGAGATGAAGGCCAAACGCTTCCCCGTCGTTCAATAAAAAAAAAACGATCCAGGTCTGCGCGCGCCTTGACCATAACCTCCACTGCGAGTAACACTCACCCTGATGATGATTAACCCGTTGAATTGAAACCTTTGGTGTTAGCATACGCTGAGTAAAACGAGAGTAAAGCCCGTGTCTTAAAATTTTAAGATCAACTCATGCAAGTGTTTACAATTAATACCTACTTGTAATTCTTAAGAATTACTAGTTTTGAAAGTGATATTGTCATTCTGCTTCCATTATTAAGTGTTCGTGTAAGTTTTTGCTACTTATCTTAAACGTCTTCCATTTCCCAGGAAAGTACACTAATGAACATCAAATTGAGGACAATTGATACACCTCCAAATATATGCCGCACAATAGTTTAATTCTAGACCACGTTATTTATTCCTTATTGATCTTATATTGATGTTGTGAAGGACAAGTTAAATATTGATCTAATATTCATGTCTAAATACTTGAAAATAAAATCTGCAGCTCTGTGAAAGTGAATATTTTTCAATTCAGCACCTACTGTTTATTTGAGTGGCCTAGTCATTTATAGACCAGTATTTAACTCTTGTACCTACTTGTCACAAATGTGTATTTCTATTTAACTAACATAACACAAATAATGAATATTAGTTGGAATACAAAAAAAACAAAGCAAATTTTATTTATTTTGAAGACATCAGCAACATAAATATAGCTAGTATAAAATTTGACAGTTTATTATTTAGTATTTTTGTAATGAGGATGAAACATCTAGAAATATTGTATGGTCCAAATACACTCTTGGGCTTGAGTTTGAATATGTACCTACGATTTTGTTTTATTGTGTTTTTGTTTACTGTCCAAAATTCTGTTGTAAAACAGAATTTTGTATTGGGAAAAAGAAATGATGTACTTCAAAAGCCGTTTGTTTCTTCGTATTTGTTATTTACCGACAGCATTTTTTCTTGAATTGTTTAATACCATAAAATTCCATTCGACTTTCAAAAAATGAGGAGGTTTTTAAATCGTCGGAATCTTTTCCCCCGATTACTCATAGACGCCTGGACCGATTTGGAAAAATATTTTTTTGCTTGAAAGGGTATACTTTACAGGTAGTTCCATCGTTATCAGGTTGGGATCTGACGATGGAATCCTGAAGAAATCGAGGGAACTCTTCAAATGTTATAGGCACACTTGAAGCGATTTGAGTATTTTCATCTCTAAAGTAAATAAAAAACGGACCTCTTTCATCAGGTCAGGATCTGATGCTGAGAACCTGAAGAAATCTTCAGGTTCTCAGCAACTCGAGGGAACTCTGTCTGAGGGATCCTGTGCGACACTCATATTGTTCTGTTTTACTTTTTGTTCTCTCTGTTGTTACAAAGCATACATAACCAAAATACGTAGGTATATTAACTCGATTGTTGGAGAGTAAATCTAGGACAGGTGCAATACATGCCCAGGGTTTGCTCGCCTTCACGCTACATAGTGGAAATATGTAAACTGGTTTGATGTTGTGAGTATCGATTGCGTCATCCGTTATAACAAGCATTAACTCCAGTACAATTACATCATATTATTGTATTATTCACTTTAAGAACATGTTTATTAAGTCTTTAATAAAACGAATTGCTTATTGTTCCCTTTCATTTTCTTACAGCCATAACTATCCAATGATAAGTTGAGTAGGTAAATACATATATGCTAAGGTACTTTTAAACTTTATGTACCTACCTCACAATAATTACTGTTTGATACCTGTAACCCATTAAATTAGACCTGTATCTCATTTTTGTTCAAAATATTTTAAATTGAACTCGTGTTTTTTTCCCACGGCATTATCTCAAACAATTAGTAGGCATACAGTCGTCAATGCATCACGCCTGTTTCTCATTGGGGTAAGCGGAAACTACGGATTTATACTTACTACGCTCCTTGCACACCTCTTTCGAATAATTCACTCTCATCGCATCCATCAAATATGCTCGTCAGTTAAGGGTAGGTACTTCTGACCTGGTCTTTCTCTATAACATCTCTGACATGGTCAGATAACATTCGACGAGGTTCTTCCCCTGCCAACTGTTCCATTCACATTCGATATTAGATACCTGCTTCTTCAACTTTCATCCATCCTCTATACGCCCAAATCATCTTAGCATTCCTTTCTCAGTCTTTGTTTTGTTCTCCTCTTTCACACGGTTCTCGCACTACAATAAGTAGACGTACCTACCTAGAACAATGTCGAAACACTAAATAATTCTACGCTATACTCGCTCAGCATTCATCGTCCCTGTAAATGTAAGTAAAATGCCGCTCAACATTCGAGATACTCAGTCAGTGACACAACCAATACCGCTGAGTGACGTCGCACTACAAATAATCGTGTGATAAGTAGAATTTGCTTTTAAAATGCTAATCAATGCCGTGGCCCGCTGATAATGAGGTTAAATAACATTCAGTAGCGTGCGCGGAGCGGTCTGCGTTATGTATCTCAATAATTTATATTAAATTAGGTTTAAAATTCGAAGCAGTTTTGAAAGCTGGTAAAAATGTCAATGTTGGTAAGAAGGTGTTTGTTGAACGTGAGATATGGAAATGGGAGCCAAAGTGCTTGTTATTCAATTCAAAATGTGAGTACAAATTGATAATGGGTGTACCTATGTATACCAATGTTTTTTATTTTGATACATCGAGTTCACTTAGTAGAGTGAGTAGGTAAATACATTGTTTTGTGTTTCGAATATTAATTTTATGTACAAACGTGCTTGAATTCTAATTGTAATATGATGATTTTTAGAAACATCAAAATTCTAATTCACTATTCATTCTCTGTTTCAAAACAAAAAGACCTTATGTAGGTACTACACTCAGAAACAAAACTGTCTTTAACCTAGTCCGGCCTAACTACGATGAATAGAATATGTTTGACAGTAAAGTTCCTAGCAATAAGATAAACAATTAGCAAATCTTATCAACATTGACGAGGTAGGTAGTTAGACAGTGATAACAATGAATTTACAATTCAAAACACAGATATTTTAGATATTCTGATTTGTAAATCAGGTAATCTTTAAATAATGTACCTGCCTAATGTAACACTTGCATAGGTATGTTTATTCTTATAATACACAATATGGACTAGCCGATCAGATGCAAATTAACAATCAAATATCTTTAATTTTTCAGGAAAGAAGAAGAAGCAAAATAGTACATTTAACTCCAATAGACTATCTACAATGTAGATCTTTTCAAACAAGCCAGATATTTAGAAAAATAGTTGCATTTAAGTTGTCCGACATAGGTGAAGGCATACGAGAGGTTGTTATCAAAGAATGGTGAGATTACTTACATTAAATTACTGATTAAAAGTAGTTGAGCTCCAAGGTCTCCTCCGGGAGGTACTGCCTCCATACCTACTTCGGTCGCTAAGTAGCATTGCTATGATTCCTGTTTGAAGGTTATGGTTGCCGGTGAAATAAACTTTATCCCTTGAGGGATAAAGTTGAAGGGCGCAATACAGTGCCACGTAGATCATGTTATTTGTGGATGTGACCTACGCTGTAAGGCTTTTTTATAGGCAAGAGTTGCATTTAATTAACAGCGGATGGGCCTCCATAGTATAAAAAACTTACGTTGAGCAAAACAATTTATGTAGAAACTCTTTTGAGCATCAAGAAAATGTTTCAACAACATTGATAACTAAGTAAAAAGTTTCAAAAAGTATAATAAAAGTACCAGACTCACGACTTTTCACTTTCGAGGATTCACCGCTGATTACTAACAACTCTGAGCGCGTCCAAACATACGTTTGGCACCTGCACACGGTTTGCAAGTGTTATTAAATTCAAAGTAGCCTACAATACTCGACAAGTTGCAAATCCATCGCTGGTTAGCGAATTAGGTAATAGCCAATGGCACATGCCATTTGGATTTTTGATCCAAGGGAAATGCTAACGATGTGACTTCACCCTAGAGCATGTGCATGTGTCAAATGCAAACTAACTTTCAAAAACCGAAAACTCATTGGTATACGAGTGGATTCGAACCCACAACCTCCGGATCGGAAAACGGGCATTACCATTCCCACTTAGCCACACTGCTCTCTATTCATTACATTAATATGGCAGGTTCGTAAAAGTAGGCGACAAGGTCCAGCAATTCGACAATATTTGTGAAGTACAAAGTGATAAAGCAGCTGTGACGATAACAAGTCGCTACGATGGTGTTGTCGAGAAATTGTACAGTGAAGTGGACCAAACGGTGTTCGTTGGAAACCCTCTGGTAGATATTGATGTCGAGGATGAGGGAGAGGAAGGTACGAATTATTTTAACAGTCAGTCGACTGTCAAAGCAGTTGCTTTTGTCCCTATCTGACAAGTGTAGAAAAACGAGACAAAAGTAATGTTAGATCAAAACGAGAATGCTAAGTATAAGACGTTGTGGTTAGGCTCCTGGATAACGATGATGAAGATCTGCCTTTATACTTCGTTTATACTTGATAATTTATCCTCGTACTTTCTGGTTCAACAATCATAACCGCCTCTGTGGTCTAGTGGTTCAACCCACCGATGTCAGATCCAGAGATCCCGGGTTTGATCCCCAGGGGAATACAATATTGGGCTTGGTTTGGTTGGTGGTTTTGGCTAGCGACCACCATATTACATAGCGACAGAGTTGGAGCAATTCTCAAAAAATGTTGTGTTCGTTCCTCTGACTCTTGAGGATTTCGGGTGAAGTGCGCTTCCTTCTTCGGCCTTATCATAACTTGAAAAAACATGTGAAGATGAAGGCCAAGCACCTCCCTGTTAACAATCAAAAAAACATAGAAGTGATACCTCCTAAACCTGTTAGGTGGAAACATTATGTTATTAATCGACCTTATCTGGACCCAAACTTGAAAAGTTGAAAAACTGTCATGACAAAAGCTGAGATTTGATAATCCCAGTTCCCCTTAGGGATAGGTAATAAAAAGATTATACGTACGTACTTTCTGGTTCAGTAAACAGAACTGTAATCCTCTAAGCCCGTTCAGTAGGAACATTATCAACAGTATGTAAAAAGTATTAGAAAAAACAGTTTCATTATAATAAAGGTACTAGTAGAATTTGTTAATATCTTGCGTTTAAATTTATCCACTGCACAGGAAACTCAGAGACTGAAGTACAAAAAGATTCCACTGTCACAAAAGAGAGTGCATCAGAAACATCTCAACGAGTGAAAGTATTGACCACACCATCCGTGAGAAGAATCGCTGCTCAATTTAATGTAAGTCATATTCACCTTTTAATAACTAAAATTACCTTTAAAGAATTGAAATATACACAATCAATTTAAATTATGGTAATAACTTTGCCAAGCAAGCCTAGATCTAATTAGGTGTACTGGGTTTATAGCTTATTATTTATTTATTCATCCATACATCCATACAATTGAAGTATCTGACAAAATAACAGCTCCTCAAAAATGTGTTTCTGTCTGTGTTTGGACTGATTTTGACTTCACTGGCAGATAGCTGATGTTATAAGAAGTTACTTACTAAACGAGTATGAAGAAGAATAATTTTATTTAAGAATAGTTTAGAGTTCCGCGCAAAAAAAATGAAACACATTGTAATGAGAAAGGATTTTGGGATATTCCCACGGTATCACGGGAGCGACGTCCCAGGCGTTTGCTAGTACTAAAATAAAAACAACTTACTTACTTAAAAAAACTAACTAGAGATAAAAAAACCACATCTTTTGTGTTTCCAGGTAGACTTAAGCTCCGTTAAGTCAACAGGAAGGAACGGACGAATCCTCAAAGAAGATATGCTTGCGCATTTGAATATGGATTCGAACAACTCAAATAAGCCCTCTGAACCTACCGCTGTAAGGGCAGTAGAGATACCGATGACTAAAGCCCATACTAAAGTAGAAGTCATCTTGGAAGACAAAGTCATGCCTGTGACCGGATTCACAAAGGCTATGGTGAAATCCATGACTGAAGCTATGGTAAGACATAATGGTAACTGCCTCTGTGGTCTAGTAATACCCACCGGTATCAGACACCTCTGGGTACCGGTGGATGAAACACCGGGTTCGATCGAACCCCAGTTTGTACCCCAAACTTGTGTTTGGTTTGGTTGGTGGTAGGACTCCTTTAGTCCCATTTCGTAGCCAGATTTGTTAATAAATTTGTTAATTATTAAGTCAGCCGGCAACAACAATTCTAAATTTTAAACTTAATTCTGTAGTCTGAATTGTTGCATTCCATTTTATATTGGTGATGGACAAGCATTTGACCACCAGCTCACTAGAAAAACAATTAAAGTTGATGCCGAAGCTTCGGCATCGTGAAGATGGAACACGCTTGTCTAAAAGGAACCTATTCTCTCTGGTCTTGAAGACATTTCTTTTTCTGGAATTTAAACGTGAAGTAACCAGTTCAGATAGATAGTCTGTTAAGAATTCCAGGTGAAGTACGCTTCCTTCTTTAGACTTATCATAAATGAACACCACTTGAGATGAAGGCTAGGCGCCTTTCCCGCGTCATACAATAAAAATCACGAAGTCTATGCCGCCATGACAACAATTCTAAATTGTTGTGTTCCGGAATTTAGAGGTATGCTATCTTACCTCCTCAGTTTGTTGAGGATTCCGGGTGAAGTGCGCCTCAACCTTCAGCCTTATCTTAAATTATTACCAGATGAGACGAAGGCCAAACGCTTCCCCATCGTACAATAAAAAAAAAACTTTCAAGCTTCCTCTTATAAAGTAATTTTTAAACTTATCCATATTTCTTGACACATCCATCTCAACATTCGCATATCGGTTCGTACTCAGATCCACTCAAAGACTTGTAGATTTTCCCCATTAACTTGAAAATCGTTGTTCTGGAAACCTATAACCACTTAATCTATCCCGCATTCATTATCATGTTTACATCTCGATCAATATTACCTTTGTTCTGAACGAGTCTGACCACCAAGGTGATAAAACCATGGAAAGCGGAAATAACTGTCACAAACTTATTTATTGACACAATTTATGTTTTCTATTTGCAGAAAATACCACACTTTGTATTCAGCGACGAGTACAATGTAACAAATCTAAAAGAAGCTCGGGAATCGTTGAAGAAGCCAGCACTAGATCGAGGAGTCAAGCTTACTTACATGCCGCTCATCATCAAAGCTGCATCCCTTAGCTTGACCCAGTATCCGATCATTAACAGCAGCTTAGACAGCGGTTGTGAAAATATTATCTACAAAGCAAGTCATAACATCGGTGTTGCTATGGACACGCCTAGCGGTTTAGTGGTCCCTGTCATAAAGGTTCTTATTTATTTATTTATTTCAAATATGTAGATCAGTATTAAACTTCTATAAATAAACCGGTCAAGTTCGAGTAGGACACGCACTTCGAGGATTTCGACACAAAGCAAAACATAGATTTAATTATGGAGCCTCAGTGAGTGTCACAGCTCACGCTTGGCCGATTTATTGTCAATTTTGTAGCTTTCAACTGCTACAAAATTATCATAAATTTCAGCGATTGATGATTATAAGCACCGTCCGTTTGTTATATGCCTCGGCATATTGTACACGTGTCAGCATAAGATTATAAACACCGTCCGTTTGTAATATGCCCCGGCATATTGTAAACGGTCGTCAAAAATGGTGATCCATGATGAACCCGTCGGGCACAGAACACTAATATCCTAACGGAAAGAAATCCAACTCCATACATAAAAAGTGGTTAACATTCGGACGTGCACACGATCATTTCGTAGCCCACAAGCTGCTTGACAGTTTGACGAAATGAATTGAGCTACAAACTTCTAGTGTAAATAGACCATTAAACCCATCGACCAAATGGCGGCAATTTTAAATTATTTATTTGTTCAAATACATAATACCTACTACTGAATGAAACACAAACATCCTTATGTATTTCTGACCATGGAATGGATCATAAATACAAAATAGTGTTTGTGATTCACCCCACCAAACTAATGAGATAATACAAATAAAATCACAGTGCTGGTAATATGTTGTAAAATAATTTTATTAAAGACTAAAAGACATAGATATTGGAGAATTAGATTATTAACAGATTTCTTCTGAGTCAATTAGTATTTTAGGGTATAAGAAATGCGTGTAATCTCACAAATAAACTTTAACAAGCTAATTACAAACGAATAAAGTAGGAACCCTGGTATTCAAAATAAAATAAAATAAAACCAACAAAATCAAATTCTCATGATTGTAGAATCGTGATATTCGTAATAAGCATAGCACACACATTAATAAGATAGCTTGGGATAACTAATAAGCTTGGATGTTTGTGTAGGTACATTTAGAACACTTATAGTGTCGAACGAATCCTTCATTTTCGTAAACATAAATGTAAACACCATTAATGAACGAACTTTGCTTTGCAATTAAATTTATAATAGATCCCGGTACGTAAGTAAACTAAATAAATTAAATTTGGTTAAAACATATGTATCGGAAAGATTGATTATGTTTTCTGACAATTTTATTTGGTTGTTATGGTTACACAGCTGCATGATTGGCTCGTCGCAAAACCATAAATTCAACGTGAAATAAAAGTTGTACTATTACCATTTCAAATATTGGTTGGATATATTTTTATAGCAACATTCCTACGAACCCACCTTGCCGCCAGCCAGTCAAGGCGACTTGGACCCCCCTGCCGTCGGGACAAGACAAGTAAACAATTATAGGTCGTACAGACAGACGGGCAACGAAGCCAGTATCAGAATCTCTATTTATTTACTATTGTACCACAGCAAAATAAAAGTCGTATTAATAAGGTTCCGCTGGCCCTTTTGGTACGGAGCCCTAAAAAGTACCATTGAAGACAGCAGTAGATAATGCGCCAGCTACGAAGCTACAATTCGTTAGAATTTGTAGAATGGAAACTACTGGTACTTTTCAATTACGATATTAATTTCTTTATACTCTAGTTCTTAGTACCTCGTTCTTAAATACAATTACACACACGTATAACATAGACCATTTAAATTTTATATGAGTTTTTTGAAGGCTTCTACGACATTGTTTAGAAGAAAAAGTAGCGTACTTAGTAGCTAAGTTGGTCTTACATGTGATAAGCGTATTACTTGAATTTCCAGAACTGCCAAAGCAAGAGTATTTTGGAAATAGCAAGAGAGCTGAACAGCCTGCAAGACAAGGGGGCTAATGGGCAGCTCGGGCTGACGGATCTCACTGGTGGAACATTCACCATTTCCAACATCGGAATCGTATGTATTTTTACATTTATTGCTTTACAACACAAAACTACAAATGGTAGTTCCTATTATTATATTTTTCCATTCGTATACTATTTGTGTACTATGTGTATTTTTGTGTTGTTTCGGTATTTCAATTGCTATTCATCAGGAATGGCAGAAAACAGCCCCAGAAGTGGGGTCTCCCCCCATTTCTTGCCCAATAATGAGATGACCAGGGCCCCGATTATACTAAACCAATCGCATAACTGACAATGGTAACATCACAGAATTGCCATTATAGGTGCCTGTTGGTATTCTAGTAGCCATACTGCCATGATACCATTGTCATAGTGATGCAATTGGTTCAGTACAATCGGTCCTCAGGGCTGATACTAAATAGAAATGGTTGTTTATTTCATAATGTGCGTTATTAGGAAGACTTCAAAATTCATGGCATCTGTGCTAGTCGATTGGTATTTTCAAGCGCAACATCAAAGAGCAACCCTCCATGTAGGTATATTTTATTACAGGTATATTGTTATATGGTATTGAAAATACCTAATTGATTCAGGCGTTATTTTGCGGAGATCCATATTTCAAAATAAAATCTGAAAACATAAAAAATATTAGGTCCTTACATATGAAATTGGCGTTTTGTATGGGAGGAACATAAAGGCAATTTTTTCATATTAAATATATTTTATTAATCAAAGTATGTACCATTGCTATCTATACACTTTTGCCATCTTATTGGTAGTTCATTGATCCCTTTACTTAAAAAACCATCGGACGGGAATCAATGAAATCTTTGAAAGCGGTTTGGACTGCCTCATCGGAATTGAATTTTTTTCCTTGCAAGAAGTTATCCAAATTTCGAAAAAAATGGTAATCTGTTGGAGCAAGGTCCGGAGAGTACGGTGGATGTCTTAGACATTCCAATTGAAGCTCCTCTAATTTGGTAGTCGTCTGTTGGGCCGTGTGTGGTCTAGCGTTGTCTTGAAGCAGCAGTGGCGTAGAGCGATTGAAAAGTCTCGGTTGTTTAACAGCGAGCTTTTCCATCATGGTTTGCAGTTGCTGACAATAGACATCAGCCGTAATCGTCTGACCAGATTTAAGAAAGCTATAGTGTACGACACCGGCACTAGTCCACCAAACGCTTACAAGTAACTTTTTTTGAGTCAATTTTCGCTTGGGGCAAGATTTTGCTGGTTCACCAGGGTTCAGCCATTGCGATGAGCATTTACGATTATCGTACAGGATCCACTTTTCATCACATGTAATGATCCGATTTAAAATTCCTTCATTATTGTGCCGGTTGAGTAATGTAACGCAGCAGTCGACGCGCGTTTGTCGGTTTGCTTCACTCAATTCATGAGGTACCCACCTTTCAAGCTTTTTCACCTTCCCAATTTGCTTCAAGTGGATTAAAACGGTTTTGTCACTAACACCGCAGCCTGCAGCTAACTGTGATGTGGTTTGCGATGGATCTGCTTCCACAATAGCCTTCAATTCATCATTATCGACCTTGGTCTCCGGCCGTCCACGGGGCTTGTTCTGCAGGTCGAAATTTCCAGAACGAAAGCGTTGAAACCAAAAACGCACCGTGTTTTCTTTTGCGACACCACCACCATACACATCATTTATTCTTCGAGCCGTTTCTGCAGCACTGGTGCCACGGTGGAACTCGTACTCGTAAATAATGCGATATTTTAAGTTTTCCATTTTGTGAAATGAGTGACGCAGAAAAAAAAAGCAAAAGAGAAAAAAACAAATGAATTACGGTTTTCGAAACACAAATGCATGAGTAAATAGCTGTTTAAATTTGAATTTGGAATTCCTAACCAAAGAGGAGATATTTAAGATCAAAGTGGCCAGTACGACAAAACGCCAATTTCATATGTAAGGACCTAATATTTAGTAGCAAATCCGCCAAATCTCGGTGAAAATTCGGCGGATTTGTTACTAAATATTTTTTCTGTTTTCAGATTTTATTTTGGTATTTTTAATGTTATTCACCTCTTTATCAGTAAACCAGCGACTACGGTTGGTGCAACCCAGTCGAAGCGTCGGGAATAATAAAAAGGCGAATAACACTATAATTAGTATGATAGGTAGATTTTAAATCTGCATTTATTCAGTAAGTTTGGTATTTATTGTGAGATTAAATTATTTTATAAAAATTCACTGTTGTTAATGAATGTTTTTTTTTTCCTCTCAGTAATTTCCACACATCCACATTAGTAATTTCTCATTTTCTCCAAGGTTTTCTGTAAGAGTACTCTTGTTCGGGATAAGCTCGCCTTTACCACACCAATTTATTTTTATTGTATGTCAATGCGTGGCAATAAATAATAGTTTGTTTTATATAACCAGCACAGATCAACGTAATCTAATATAAATAATAAAAATGACCTAGCCCCGCCATCCCCTTTCCGCCACCGGACTAGCAGACGTACGGCTGGTTACAACTTTGCTCAATTACCTTCGGTCCCTTTCCCCAAGAACCGTCAAATTCAACTTTTATCAGGTCGGTCCACTAGATAAAATAATATTTTTATTTCAGGTCGGAGGAACGTATACAAAGCCTATAATATCCCCTCCTCAAGTAGCAATAGGTGCTCTGGGGAAAATACAGGTACGCATCAAAAACATTATTACTGTTTTTCTGTTTATTGTACGACGGGGAAGCGCTTGGCCTTCATCTCATCTGGTTACAAGTTGAGATTGGGCCGAAGGTGGAAGCGCACTTCATCCGCAAGTCTCAACAAACTGAGGAGCTGTCTATCTTACCTCTAAATGCCGGAACACAATAATGTTTTTAAGGATTGTTATTATGGCGACAGAATTAGGTAAGACGGTAGCAGCTAGCCAGGCGGACTTGAACAAAATCCTACCACCAACCAAACCAAGCACAGTATTGCTCCCCCGAGGATCGAACCCGGGACCACTGGATCTGAAATCGGTGGGTTGAACCACTAGACCACAGAGGTGGTTAAATATACTGAATATGCCACGATGAGACGCGATGATATTGACCGTCATTGGTTCACCCACTGGAATTAGATCTAGAGGTGACGGATTCGATCCCCAGGGGCACGCGTTACTCCAGAGTGCCTAGTGCGAGTTTTATACTTGCTCAATACTTGCTCGAATGCGTTTGCGTTTACGACGATTTGCATGAAAAATAATACCTATTCACCATTAATAATAATAAATATTACAGGAAATTAATTTCACACAGCGCCATCTAGCTAGCCTCAAACTAAGCATAGCTTGTAATATGGGAACTAGATTACGGATAGAATACTGGAATCTTTTTGTGTTTTGTAAATACATACTTATCATACAATACAACACCCAAACACAGAACAAACACCTATATTCATCACACAAATGTTTGTCCTGGCTGGGAATCGAACCCACAATCTACAGCGCAGAAGACAGAGCTACTACCAACTGAGCTATGAGGCTTTTTATGACCATTATCGGTGAGCAAAAGCGAATCGATTGCAATTCGCCAAGGCACTCTGATCATTGCAGTCGATGGCGCTACTTTCAAGCTGCCTCTTCTATGTTAATGTCTATTCTCACCCATTCTTCACACTCCACCTCAACATCCCCATCTCTGTCTAATGCATTCGTTTTTTCATCTGTCCCTTTTGCAGCCCACCACTCCATAATATTCAAACTAAAAAACAGATCGACGACTTCTTTTATTTTCTTACGTTACCTATTTGGTTTTCAGGTTCTTCCAAGGTTCGACTCTGAAGGCAACGTAATAAAGGCTCATTTACTGTCAATGAGCTGGTCGGCCGACCACAGGGTTATAGACGGAGTAACCATGGCAAAGTTCTCAAATCTAATAAAAGATTACCTTGAAAATCCGTACAAATTACTTCTAGACTTATAGTATATAGCTCCTGTATTTTGTGAAAGGTAATAAAAAACGTGTTTTATTTACATCTCATTTTTATTTTAAAACCCAAGAGATTTTCGATTTTTGTGATGAGTGTTTTTATTCGTCACTTTGATTTTCTGAAAATAAATTGTTACAATCAGCAATATTAACTTGCATAAAAACTTTGTAGACCAACTACGAGAGTACCTACGTTATTTCACTCGGATAGATACAATGTACTAGGTGAGATGAAGGCCAAGCGCTACCCCGTCTTCAATAAAAACAGCAATTAATCTTCTAATCTTATACGAATATAAAATGCTAACTGACTCACTGATTACAACGCACAGCCTAAACGGCTAATCGTAGAGACATAAAATTTTGAGGGTATGTTTGTTTTGTTGCAAAAATTAGTGCTAAGGGGATTTTGAAAATTCGTAACCTTAAGGGGTTCAAAAGGGGGTTGAAAGTTTTCATTAAAAGTATGCCCTAACTGTGAAACCGTGCATGATAAAAGTTCAAAATTATCACTATAGATTCCTCATATGAAATAGATAAGAACGTGATTCATGGATTTTTGTTATTTTTATAATTGAAGGGCAGGGGATCCTTTTATTAGAAAAAAATCAAAAAACATTGTTATTTAACAGAAAAAACGCGATGTCCACGTAGTTTCTATAATTAACTGGTGTATTTTGAGTGCTCTTTATGCAATGGATAAATGTCAAAACTACCAAGGTATGATGATGGAGTGGAATCAATATAAAGGGTTTTTTTCAGTAAATAACAGTAATAAAGGGTGGGGTGTCCAATATTCAGTCCTGAATAATAATAAACAAAAAAAATTGGGGGGTTCCCATACATGAAATGTTTTTATAAATTGTTATTTTCGACCTGTATAATAACAAAGTTGGTGTGAGTATAGTGCTTACTTTGTTGTAAATAAATAAAAGAATAATAAAATCTGGCCAAACGTGAGTCAGACCGGCACTAAGACTTCAAAAAGCCTGCATTTTTTGTCTGGGAATGTGGGTCAAAACCCTCGGTGTGCGTATCTGCACACCATGTAGGAGCTAATCGGTCAAATTTATCCATATACCCAACAAATATATATTATAATATAATACTTGCACTTATAAGTAAAAGCTAGTATGTATATAATCTATGTGCGTAAGTTTGTCACCTATGGACTCCAAAATGGCTGGACCGATTTAGACATGACTTTCACTGGCAGATAGCTGATGAGATAGATATAGGGAGTACTTTTAACTATATGTGAAATCACTCTTAAATCGAAGAATGATTACTGGCTGATAATAATAATTCTTCAAGCACAAGACATGAACTTTTTCTTGGCTTTTGCCATCAATTAAGAGAGCGCAGTGGTGGTATTAGTTTGTATGGATACTGAGGATACTGTAGCCCATAATCTGGATAGGTCCCTTAGTCGCCTTCAACAAAATCCATCAGCCTCATTGAAGGCCATTATTTTTAAAACCAGAAAAGGCAAATCGCACACTCATATTATAGGTATAGGTACCCAAAGACGCGCCTTTCTCGACTAGGGATAAGGCTGCAGTCATAAAATTGCCTTTTCGTCAGAAGGTTGACCTTTTACACACACACAAAGACGCATGTTACACGGGTACGCAGAAACAAACGATTTCCACATGCTACACACAATAGTGTCTGGTCGCTTGACCTGAATTGAGCGATGTTTAAGCATCCCAAGTAAAATAAAAATAAAATGATGGCTAAGCGGGCTACATAAAAATATTGTATAGTAGATGCAACTATATTCTATTCTATTCTAATCTATACTCGTACCGTCTCAATACTTCGAAACGAGTGACTTTGAAATACGCAATGGTCCACTCGGGAATCGAGTGCGGTGTGTATTCCCTATGGAATCTCGCAAAAATTTCAGTAAATATCAACGCATCAATACTGTTTATCGGTGCCCATTTCAGAGCCAAAAAAGCCATATCCACATCACAAAATTTCTTGTCTGAAACAGTAAAATTCGGTTGCAAAATACTTAAGTACACGTTTAAATTTAATCCAAGCGATCGCGACCGATTTGGCTGAAGGATATGATAATAAACCAATAACACAGATTTAATAATAGGTATCATTAACTACGTGCGATTGTAGCAACATTTTATCTACTATCAACAAAGCTATCTTCAGAGTAAGTAGGTATTTGTTATTAATATAAAAGTAAAAGTAGCTATATTTGTCTGTTGCTTACACGGATTGTTAGCTTTGATGAATTGTACTGTGGAAATTATATGATATATAAACTCTCAAAGCGATTTAAATTTTGTCATCAGACAACACAGGGAATCGTATAAGATCTGAATGATCCCATCCCTGATGGTAGAAACTGCGATGGTCCGCCTGGCATGCGACCACCCTCCTGTCGAAGTCTTTCGCCTAACGGCAGTGCCTTCAACAGGCAGCTTCTGGGAAATCGTGTTCCATCGTAGGCCTCACCTAATTTAAGCCCAGGCAAGCCGCAAGGTCAAGAGCTTATCAATTTCAAATAAAAAAACACTGCGTGTAAAAGTGCGCCAGAAGAAGGTATAATAAAAGGCTACGCTAGGAAACATGTTGTCCTCTAAATAGATAAACCTCTAGAATATACCTTGTATAACCTACATATCTGCCTACATAGATATTATCTTTTATATGCATAGAGAGGAACCAGAGTCAGAGCCCACCTATGGAGTAAGTAGAGCTTGTACCTGACAGGCCGATTAGGTAAATATAACAATGTAATCTAGGGTTAAAAGATTACTCACCTGCTATTCTTATAAAATACACTTTTCTAGGCGAACTGATCTGTATATCATCGTGTTTTAACGATAGTAAGGATCTTTGTTTTTCACTCCAGTTACGGTCAAGCTCTCTCATTAGGCTCAGACGAGCGGCTTTCGTCAGTAGCCCGTTCAATTCTGTATACTGACCGTCGCTTATCACATTTGTGATTCTCGAAATAGCCTGTAAGCAAAATACACAAGCTTAGGAAGACACTTTGAATATATGATGAGATAATTTCATCCATAATAGGTTACTATGTTTGTAGGTAGAACTTCTTCCTTTTTATGAAGGAGGTTAAAAAGTAGTTTTTATAATGGCGATTAAGCACCTGCTTCGTTCCATACTTGAACGCTTTTTCTTGAAATCCGGGATCCCAAATTTTTCGTAACACAATAAAGTCGATTTTTGTCAACAACCAAGTAAATGGATTTTGTACTAGAACAAGTTTGGGAACGCGCTTTTTCTTTTTATCTGGATCTTCATTTTTCTTTCGCCTAAAAATGAAAGTTCTTGGAAGACCTTTGAGAAATTTAGCAGCGTTCGTGTTGTTCTGTAGCAATTTTGGAATGTAGCTCTGATTAGGCGGCTCCAATTGCTTAAATCGGTTTGTAGGATCTGATGAATTTATGTTATTCTCTAGGAATATGGGGCTACTTATGCACTGTCTTCGTAATCTTGGTCGCGATAAGTTTAAAGTATCTGTTTTGATTAGAGATGAACGTTGATTGACTTGGCCAACATTTTTAGTTGCAATTCCGCTGAAATATTTTGTTGGTACTGAAAACCTTGTTATTGTACAAAAGCAACTGGATAAAGTTTTTATTCCTGCTGCCATCTGGAAATAAGTGTTCATATGAAATACAACATAACAAGTAGGTATTGCAGTCGTAAGATCACGGAAAACGTTACTCACCGCGCCGCATTGCAAGGCTCTCGTTAAGATTATGTTTTGTTTCTCGACAGTATAACACTCATCAATTTATCCATAATTCTTTTTGAAATTTTTATGGTTTACAGTGGGTTTACACAAAATTTAGTTACCTACCAACCAATCGAAAATTTGTCAATGAATTGACATTTGTGTCTGACATAATTATTGAAATAGTCAATGCCATCTAGTTCTACTGAGAGGTTTTACTAGATCAAAACCCTCCTGTGTAGCGATTCTTAGACACACTGAGAGTTTTAGAATCAGAAACATTATTTTTTGCCAGATTCGACTGAGAATCCGATAGATTCCAATACTATTCTCAAATCATTTGAAAATATTCTGCAGGAACTTACAAAAGCTTTTTAAAGATAAAGATAAAGATAAAGATATTTTTATTTGCTCGAACATAATGTAACATAGATCTTTATTACAGTTGTTATCAATAAGTATCAATTATGCTCTGCCTTAAAGAGCATGCAAATTTTATATAAAAGTAAATTAAACATAATTGCATCAACAAGAGAATTGAAAATAAGCCAGTTTAAATGTTAATCAAAAATGTCATCAAATACAGCAATCAAAATAAAATCATATGAAATTAAGTGTCAAATGTCAAATTTATAATAATCACAGTTTGTCATCTAAAAAATCATTAATACTATAGTAACATTTGTGTAATAGAAACTTTTTAAGATTTGACCTAAATTGGGAGTCATTGAGCTCTTTTATTGGGAGTGGGATTTTATTGTATACAGTAGATGCCATACAGACTATACTTTTCTGCAGTAGTGTTGTATTGCTCTTATGAGTGTGAATTTTATGTGCATCCCGTCTATTTCTTTTGCCAAGATCTGTCATACGTGAAAAATATACAGGATTATATCTTACAAATAGTGAAACTTCAAGTACATAAAGTGATGGAAGTGTAAGTATCTTGTGCTTTCTGAAAAGTGGCTGGCAGCTATCAGTGACTTGTTTCTTAAACATGGCTCTAATGCATCTCTTTTGCCTTTTAAATATGATATCTTTATCGGTTGAGTTACCCCAGAAAATTATACCGTATCTAAGTAGGGACTCTACAATGCCATAATAAGCAGTGATAAGTGACTCAGTATTGACCGTCCACGATAGCTTGTAAAGCACATACGCAGAACTGCTTACTCGTTTACTAAGTTCCTCAATATGTTTTTTCCAATTTAGTTTTTTGTCAATTTGTAAACCAAGAAATTTTGTGTAGTCAACATTGTTTACATTATTACCTTGAAATGATAGATTAACGTCAGTAGGATTGGGAGCTCTTTGACTAAAATGCATAATATTCGTTTTTTTAATGTTTATTTTTAAATTATTGTTGTCAAGCCATGTAATTATTGAGTCCAAAGAATTTGAAATGTCAGATTTATATGTTTTAGTGTTATTGCAATTTATAGTCACAGTGCTATCATCAGCAAATAAAGTCATTGGTTGAGCAATTGCGTTAAATTCACTTAATTTTTGAATCAGTATTTTATCAGGAACATCCTTCTTATCAAAATATCTTACCTAAAAATCAGCGGGCGCAGGCGTAACTCGAGCTAGTTTAATTTACTAGCCTTGTACTCAACCTCCGTCTCGGTACTTGAGTACTATTCTCAAAAAAAAGTACTGGGCCTAACCACAACGTCTTAAAGCATTGTCATTTGATCTTACATTACTTTTGTCTCATTTTATCTACACTTGACAGATAGTGACAAAAGTAAAGTATTAACATCAGAACAAGCATGCTATAAGAGGTATAAGACCCCTTACGTCTCTACCTAAGTAGGGGGTTGAGCGCGATTCTGGAATCGGATTGGAACGTATTCCAAAATAAGCTTAACTCTAACGCCAGTAGCGTTAGAATGGAATACGGCCAAGCACAAAAAAAAAACATTTTTTTATTATATACTAACATGAACCATCATGGTGAAAATAATAGGAAACCTAAGCTAAGTACACAATAACATAAGGTTAATAACATAAACATACAAGTAAAAATATCAAATGGATTATTAACAAAATTAATATTTTATAGGTAACCCAGTCGATCGTTGTCACCACCAGATTGTAACGTGGCCAGAATAGTGGCGGTATTACCACGTTGGATGGCAATACTCACCCGCTGCAAAATACAGTCCAGCATTCTGGTCACGTGTGGAACTGGATCAGCCGCACGCTTCGCGGGGACTCCGAATACATCCCCAGACAAGCTTTGGACTGGAACCCTCAAGGCAAGCGAAGACGTGGCCGGCCCAAACAAACCTGGAGACGCTCGACGCTGGCAGATGTTAAAGACATTGGTAAGACCTGGAGCGAAATCAAGCGCGAAGCTCAAGACTGAATGGAATGGCGGTCTACTATGGACGCCCTCTGCCCCATCTAAGGTCTAAGGGTCTAGGGACATTAAGTCAAAGTAAGTCATTCTGGTCACGTGTACCTCACGTGTCTGGTGTGTCTTTTAGCCTCTCGGCTAAATCCATATAAATTATATGTGCCTCCGGTCCCTAAGGCCCAAGAGTTTCTACCCCAAATGGCTCACATATATACCCCTTATCCAGGAGCGCATATTTGCGCCGCTTAAGGGACTCCGCTGATGTTGCTTCGGAGCCAGCCTATATGGAAGTTTTAGGCGAAATAAACGGCCGTCCTAACTTTCATGGTCCACGTCATCCCGTTGGGTCTTTTGCCATCGTCACGCATGAGTCCATTCGGCTTTAGGACTGCAATGACGTTAGGCGGTGGTAATGACATGACTGTTGCATTAGTTAGTCTTTAATCAAATGAGTTTGGAATTATATTTTAGTGATTTTATTTTTTTTGATGACAACCAGCAATAATCCTCTTCCTTCCGGACCCCTGAGGAGTTCAGACGTATTTTAGTATAAACCATATTAGTTTTATTTCATAATCTAATACAATTTAGCATTCAAATAATCAACTCAAAAAAATAGGAGTGCATAAAAACGAGGAGTTCACTGTCTACGTCATCGACAGCGGCGGCGGCGGCGCTCTCCGTTTGCGTGAGTTCCAAAACTACCTAATTATATTTGCGCGTGAGCACGCCTCCACCCCAAACCGGTCTTGCTGTGGCGTAGCTTAGACTCAGTAGCAGTCGCGTCGCCATTCTATCTGCAACACTAGTCGCAGCCATTACGAAGTGGGCGTGGTCTACGCATCACAGAGACCCGCGTACGAGACCAGACGATACTACCGTGCCACTTCTTATCTCCTGGTACCTGGAACTGTCTGTAAATCTGTTTTTGCTCTCTTTATATTAGAGCTGGTTGGTTATAACTAGCACCTCTGACAGTATGTTTGCCTAGTGACATCACTGCTCTCTTATATAGAAATAAGTTTGCCAATACCCCACAGTAAAACGTACTTAATGCTGAAACGTACTCCTCCGCCATCGCCTGCTGTGAAGCCTTGATATTGAACCGATTGGGGTTGATCCCATCGAGAGCGAAAACCCTTCAACACCGATCGAGTCGAGAAAACGCCAATCTAAGAAGAGAAAACTCGAAGGGATATCGGATTCTTGCCTGTCATCTTTCATGTCGCATATAAAAAGAGATTTGATGACTTTGAAAAAAAAACAAGATCAACGCATGATCTCACTCGAAAATACAGCCAAAGAACTCGCAGGAGAAATAACCGGCTTACGGGCCACAGTGGATTTCATATCCAAACAACACGTTGGTCTAAATAATAAGGTAGAGGCATTGGAGAATGACCGCAAAAGTAACATAGCCTTGATTCAAGGCCTTGAAGAAAAAGTAGAGAACATGGAGAGGTCTCAGAGATCAAGCAGCATTGAAATTAGAAATATTCCTGCGCTTAAAAAAGAAACCAAAACCGATTTATCTCTAATAATTGCTAATATCTGCAAGGCGGTAAAGGCCTCGATCCAAAACCATGATATCAGAGACCTGTCTAACACATAGAGCAAGAAGGCTACTTTAACCCTCGCGTGAAGCCGCAAAAACACACAAAATCAGGTTCTGCTGGACTGCCTATGAGAAGGTCTACATGAGAAAGTCAGATGGATCGTCACTACTTTGCATCAACTCTGAAGCGGACCTTGCTCGCCTAAATGAAGCTAAATGACTAGAACCTAGATTATCTGTCTCGTTTATTTTGCACCATATTTTTATTTTTATTTGCACACTATGCTGTTTTAGTCTTAGGAGATACAATATTAGTGTTAGTCAAAATTTGGCCCTATACATCCCTAGTTGCTGTATCATTATAACGCACTACATCTCACCTCCACTTACACATATAACTTAACAAGCACTAACACACTAACAAAACTCACCAACACTCTCACATTATAAATACCACCAATATAAAGGGACAAAACCGATGACGTCGGAAGACTGCCTCTCTCTCGTTTCGGATAAATACAATGTCATACTAATTAACACTACATTAATGTACGCTTGCTCTATGCATGCGCGATCCTTACATTATTCCAACACCACCGTTCTACCTCCATATGGATAGTTTAGATCTAAACCAAATCAGTCGTGAAATCGACTGATTTGGTTTAGATCATAGTAATAAGCGTATCTAGCTCCATAATTTGCTCTCCGGATGACTGTGAACAATATATTAATTCCAATAGTAAGACTCTTACAGTTATCCAACTAAATATACGGAGCATTAACTGTAATTTTAATGAATTTGTGGCTTTACTTATGAATAATAGAATAAAGGTTAACTGTGATATTCTGATTCTAACCGATTGCTGGCTCAGGTTACTAATCTATAAGAACTCGAAAAATACTCAAGCTACAAATCAAGCCATGACAATCAGATGGACGGGGTGGTTATATACATTAAATCCAATATCGAGCATAGTGTTACAAAGTCTATGATCTCTGAATGTAGCTGTCTATTGATTGAGTGTGCACCTGATGTGGCTATTGTAGCAATCTACCGATCTCCTTCAAATAATGCACAACATTTTCTTGAGAGTCTAGACAGCCTACTGACTATAATTTCCAAACACAAAACCGTTGTTATGGTGGGCGATATTAACATTAACATTGCACCTGGTTCTTATGATGATGTCGCAGGTGACTATCTGAACCTTGCGGCAAGTCACGGCCTTTTACCTGCTTATACACACCCCACACGACCAATCAGTGGTGTGCATCGATCATGTCATTATGAAAGCTAATAATAACAATACCGTTTCTCTAATACTCGATGTGTCTGCCACTGACCACTCTCCCGTGATTGTATACACCGAGCACTCCTGTCCTTATAAAGAGCTGACACATTCAGAAAAAGTTGTATATGACTTTGAAAACATCACTCAGGAACTTAAAAAATCTGATTTCTCCTTTGTACTGAGTTGTACGAATATGAAAGTAATGAAAGATGTTATTAAAAATAACCCAAAATTCAAAAAAATACTCATCGAAACAAAATAATAAAACCTTGGATCACAGTCGGAGCCCTCCGATGTCTGAGACATAGAGACAAACTGCACCGTCTTTCAAAAAGAGATCTGAAAACATGATACTGAGGGTATCATATTGCCGGTACCGTAACTTCTGTACTGATTTGCTTCGCAAGCAGAAGAGAGAATATGAACGAAGGGAATTTAAAGATGCTAATAATAATCCGAAGGCCACGTGGAATGCCATTAAAAAGGTAACTAATCTTAAAAGCAAACCTTCCTATTCTGGTGACCTCTTGCTGACACACGATATCTGTTAATTCTGTTAATTGGCATCTGTTAACTATGTAAATAACTTTTTTGTTCACATCGGAAAAATTCTCGTCTCCAAAATCGGTGACAACGGTGATTTTATTTAATCTCAAGTAATGTTAGTTTACTGAATTCCTTAGTTCTTCTCCCAACGGATTGCCAGGAAGTAGAATCCATTATATTGGGATTGCGCAGTGACTGCGCGATTGGATGGGATCAAATTTCTTGCAAAATCATCAAGTATGCAAGGAGCTCCCTTGTAGCCCCCATCACGCACATCTGTAATCTTTGCATTGATACAAAGGTCTTCCCTAATGTCTTCAAAAAAGCACTCATACACCCAATCTACAAGAGTGGTAAGCGAGACAGTGTCGATAATTATAGACCTATTTCAGTCCTAACTTCACTATCGAAAATCTTGGAAAAAATCATAAACAAACGGCTCGTGAACTTTTTAGAACGCCACAACCTTATTGTGGAAAACCAGTATAGATTTAGGAAAGGTGTCTCCACTGAAAATGCTGAGCTGCATCTCACCAATAGCATTGTTGAACAAATAGTTCAAAAGGCGAAGTCCATATGCATTTTCCTTGGTTTATCGAAAGCATTCGATACTGTCTCGATTCCCCTCTTGCTTAACAAAATACAGGCTTTGGGTATCAGAGGAATTGTCCTGGACATATTCAAGGATTACCTGTCAAATCGTACACAATATGTTAAAATACAGAATCACTTCAGTAGTGATGAAACAATTAGCTACGGTGTGCCTCAGGGGAGTATACTTGGACCAACGCTCTTCCTTATTTATATTAATAACTTGTGTAGCATGACTACATCATGTTGCAAGATTTTCACCTACTCTGATGACACATCTATTCTTGTAAAGGGAAAGGACTGGGAGGAAGCTCGTCTTAACGCTGAAAAGGTTCTTGTGTCTGCTATGAAGTGGCTTAGAAACAGTATTCATACATTGAACCTAACAAAAATCAAGTTCTAATTTTCAAGATCCCAACTGCTTACCTGTGTCTCGGACTAATAACATAAAATACCTAGGTGTTTGTCTTGATGACACTCTCAAGTGGGACTTCCATCTTCAGACAGTTAATCCGCGCATTCGCAAACTAATCTTTGTTTTCAAAACTCTGAGGTCAGTTGCTTCATCAGCTACCCTTAGGATTGTATACTTTGCTCTCTCTCAGACTTTGCTGTCCTACTGCATAACCGTTTGGGGAGGTACTTTCAAAACTCACATGCTGCAACTGGAGAGAGCACAGAGATGTATCTTGAAAGTGATTCTAAATAAACCTTTTCTTTATTCTACTACCAAACTTTATCAAGACTGCTCCATACGACACCGACTTGCCCTAGCAGCTCGACATAACCAAGTCCTGGGCCCACGACTGTACAATAAGGTCAACAGAATTTTAAATATTTATCACTTACACTATAATAAATACAAGATGATTCACATAAACTGGCTTTCATCTTTGAATTACGATGAAACTGAAGAACTTTTTACAGTTTTGTCATAAAAACTCAGTTAGTGCCTACCTACTCTAACAATACTACACCAAACACTTAAATGCACCCATCTACATATACAATCTCGATAATTACTTAACACCAACACTTAATTTACATAAATCAACTTACCACTACTCACCACACATTTACATCTTCACTCACTCACCCACACAACACACATTATCAAATGGGCCTTATTATATATGATTTTTTATTATTATTAATATTAATATCAATAATTATATAGCTATTAGTCATTTTATATTTTTAATAATTAATTCATTTACATAAATTTATGATTGAGTATAATGTACATTTAATATTTCATTTTAATTTCAACTTTATAATTAATCTTACTCAACAATCGATATTTGTTGATTTCTGAGCACAATGTACCAATTTTTATCTGTATATTATTATTATGGGAAGCACTCTTTGCCAAATAACAAGCTTTCTTAGCTTATTTTGGTGACGAGGGCTCAACATTTTTATATATTTTGTACAACAGTAATAAATGAATTTTAATTTAATTTAATTTAAGGGACATTAATTGCATTGCATCGATAAGGTTTTTTTCAGCTTTATCAGTTATGATTATATATTTTGCTCTAGTCTAATCTACTGATCGTAGCTTGATTCAAAATAAAGTAAAGGTATGTACATACCTATTGATATAACTATATTTGAAGCCCTAAAATACTACCTATGTTATTAGTACGTAAAATAAATGTTTGCTCTATATTAGCACGCAAATGGGTTCTAAGGTCACTCATATCAAGTTCTTTACCAAATTATGTTCTGATTTGCTTAGGAACCTCAATGAGCAGCTACGAAATGACCTACTCGCAGTTATACGTGGTAGGTAGCACCTACGTTTAAGTAATTGTGGTCTGGACTCCGGATATGGAGTTACGATGCTACAACAGTGCTACAAAAGGTACGCGGTGAAGACCCGTTTTTGTTATTAATTATTTATAATTAGCGCGATAATTTAAAAAACATCCATAAACAACCCAATGTGTACTAGTCGGATATATATAATTAAATATATTTGCTTTCGTTTGAAGATCCCATATGACTAATATATGACCTGGCGTTACGCAGTAAATTTTATCTACTTCCACTCAGCATGAGACGCAAAATAGGAGACATTTTTTTTTTTAAATAACTAAAAACCATATTAATTGTCCGGATAACAATTGCGGCTGGTTAACTATTTAAATCTGTCTTATTCCATTTTTATTTTTTACTTATCTATTTTGATTGCTGCCTAGTCTTTTTATCTATTGTGTTATATTGTATCCTGTCTATCAAACTTTATATGTATCTATACTCTTTATCTATACGTGAAACCTTTAATTGGCCTTCTGTGTTATATTATTGTGCCTATCTAATATGAATGTGCTGTTGGTTTTCCAACAATAAATTCAATAAATATCACTGATTGATGAACTACCTTACTATACTGCTAAAACGTAGTGTTGGTATTTTAACTGCGGTCATTTATTATTACTGCGTTTATCTTTATTGTCTCTGCCGAAAAACGAAGGTGTCTGTTCCAACACGTTTTTTGTGTATTATAATATGTACCTAGTCTTTTGTTATTGGCAATAATATATTCTAGTCTTGCAGTTCTCATCGGACAATGTGACCTTGGCCTTTACAATTCAATCAATTATAAGCTTATCTATCTATCTGCACGCAACGATATAAATTGAAATACGTGTTGAAAAATGACAATCGTTTTTGTAGTGGCTGCAAAAATCCAGTAAGTACTTTTGAATCTTTAGAGGATAGTGATAGTATTTGACTTTCTTATGAATATACCACATTCATTCATAGATTAACTAACTTGATTTTTTAAATACACTTAATTTTTTATAAAATTGAGCCCGAGCTACGGCGTCGAACGCTAACAATATTTTTCCATATCTATAGATACTTACCTATCCATTAAGATTTTGCCCTCAGAAGGCCAGCGAGGAACCAATTTGTAGAGGCGCACTTGACAAGTACAGTAATAATGTTTAGTGCAGCCAAATCAATTAGGTAGTAACGACAAGTAATTGTACACGCATTTAAAATCCCTGTTCAATTATTTATAATTAATTCAATTAATAAAAACATCACACAAATCGATGGACATCACTAGAGTATCGATAAAAATATGTACTATTGCCACTTCCCTAGTTGTATAGATGTTAGTCTGACCTTCCCTCACCTCTCATGTCTGCCTTGTAGAGTGTGACAGGGACAGCTGCATCTCATACCGACCGATTATACCTACAAAAAGCTTATTCAGATCGACGTTTCGTATTCCCCTGTTTTCACCAAAAAAAAAATACAACATTAAAATATTACGAAAGAGCATGTCGGGGCATTTTTGTGATTTTTGTAGGGACTTTTTTTTTCGGCCTTATCATATCTTGTTACCAGGTGAGATGAAGGCCAAGCGCTTAGATAAATCATAGCAATAAGTCTGTACGTCCCAAGCATACATAAATTATAAATACCTTAAAAATATTTAGAAAATATGTATGACTAAGGCTTGTGAGATGACAAACACAAAATTCGCTACGCACCAAACAAAACGTCTTCTTCAAAATAAGTTCTGCATGCTACCCAAGCTAATCAACCAAATACCTCGTAGTACACTTGAAGCTACATTGGTACCCTACATTTTTAAAGATCTTTTTTACTATATTCACGCACGCCGCCGTCGAAATCACTATTGTATCAACTCTTCTAGGTTTTCCCTGTGTCCCATTCATAGTACCAGATATAAATCATATCTGCAAGTACCTACCCACTGTCTCTTATCTAATCGTAAATGTTTGATAAATAATGTATATTCTTAGTATTATCTTATTCTTCAATAGTCTAAGTATTATGGGTATATCTAAAGTTGTTTTTTCAGAATCATGTGGTCAGTGCTAGCTGGCGTATTGGCGCTTGCCTCTCTGTGCGCCGCCTGCAGCCCCAGTGTGACCACGGTCAGCGGCACCCACGCTCCTAATACCGTTTGCTCCGGAGCTCTCATATTTTCTGATGAATTCAATAGTTTCGATCACGAAAAATGGCAGCACGAGAACACTCTAGCTGGCGGTGGTGTAAGTATTAGAATTGTCCTACATTTTTTAGCAGTAATAGCGTCGTTATGTCAAAAACGTTCATTAGTTATTGAAATCAGTCGATTACAAATTCAGAAGATTTAATCAGATTGTGGCCACCACGTGCATTTGATTTCATGATGCATGCAAAAAATGGATTATCCGTCAGGCATTGAGTGCATTAAGAATTATGAATTGCAACCGCAATAACGCAAAACAGAGAGACCCTGGAACTTGGCAACTCTTCATTCATTCATCATTTGTTACAGAACTGGGAGTTCCAGTGGTACAGCAACAACCGGAGCAACTCTTTCACTAACAACGGAAACTTATATATCCGTCCTTCTTTGACATCCGATCAGACCGGTGAAGCTTTCCTATCGAATGGACATTTGAATATTGAAGGAGGTGCTCCAGCTGACAGGTGTGCTTAACTAAATAGCTCGTCGAGAGCCTTTATCAAGTGCTTACGAAAACACACCGACTGCATATGTATAGTTCTCCGGCAACCACTCTTAGAAGTACTTATAGTACCTACCTATTTCCATAAAGGAAAGTAAGGAATCCATAACGGCATAAGATGACATACCAGAACCTAACAATGTGATTTAATTATGCTCAATTCTTTTCTGACTATTCCAGGTGCACAAACCCTCAGTGGTGGGGCTGCGAACGTACTGGAACCTGGAACAACATCATCAACCCAATCAAGAGCGCTCGTCTCCGTACTGTGGACTCATTCAATTTCCGCTATGGCAGAGTTGAGGTTCGCGCCAAAATGCCTGCTGGTGATTGGCTGTGGCCAGGTAAGGATACTATCCGAAACGAATAAAACTTCATTCAATTAAAACTTATTGCTGTCCAGGGCATAGAAGAGTTTACAGTCATGCTCAAACATGTGCAAAGTCCGGAACTCAAATAATTGATATGGGATTTGAGGGAACTTGTATAAAAAGTGCACAGGAGTTAAAATCTACGGTGGTTCTCTTTCTTAACAGACTAAAGTTTACAGTCATGCTCAAACATGTGCAAGGTCAGGAACTCAAATAATTGATATGAGATTTGAGGGAACTTGTATAAAAAGTGCACAGGAGTCAAAATCTACGGTGATTCTCTTTCTTAACAGACTAAAGTTTAGTCAGTAAACCAGCCACACAACTTGGTCAGCTTACCGTGTGGAGCCAATTAGTTAAAGTGAAAGACTGTAAACGATATAGGTAATTTAGTTCACCCTGAACCAAGATCTAGTGTCGAGATAGCTGTTTTGTGATACGAACCATTGAGCTCACTTTTTCTCAATCTCTCTTTCACACGCTCTATCACCGTCAGAGCATGTGCATTAGTCAAGGTTTTATACGACGGGATGTGCTTGGCCTTCGTCTCAGCTGATTTTCAAGTTATGATAAAGCCGAAGAAGGAAGCGCACTTTACCCGGAATCCTCAACAAACTGAGGAATTGGATATCTTACCTCTAAATGCCGGAACACAACAATTTAAGAATTGTTATTATAGCGACAGAATTAGGTAAGATGGCGATAGATAGTCAGGCGTACTTAAACAAAATCCTACCACCAACTCGTAACACCAAAAAGTTTATGAAGTGAAGATGGAGTCTATGAAGTTTATCGGAAAAGTCTATATTGTTGCACGAGTGCACGACTGGATTTTAACCCACAACCTCCGGATCGCAATGCGGGCCAATAAACACTTGGAGAAACACAGCTTATATATCTATGTAGCATAGGAAACCAGTATAATAACATTTTCAGCTGTCTGGTTGATGCCCGCTCGCAACAGCTACGGCTCTTGGCCTGCATCTGGCGAAATCGACCTGGTCGAGTCTCGCGGTAACAGGAACCTGATATCAAACTCATTATACATCGGCACACAGGTACATACAAGTATCAAGGATTAATTTTATAACCAGGAACATCACTTCTTTGAATAATTTAAACGTTTTGCTGTAATGTTTGTTGCTATCAAATAAATTTTGATTTCATATTTCTGAACTATGCTTACTCAGTAGTCTTGTGATTTAAAAGCTTCAACTAGGGTTATTTCTTTGCTTGCAAATTGCCTCATTACATCTTTAGGGATTTACAAGGCTGGAGTCTGGGTCGCTTAACCCCGACTCTTCTATACTATAAGCAGCTTAATGTTATTACTAGGGTTATATTTTCATTTATTAGGAAGCTGGCTCCACCCTCCACTACGGGCCTTACCCCGAACTCAATGGATGGGAAAGAGCACACTGGTTAAGATTGAACCCGGCTGGATACAATTCTAATTTCCATCTCTACCAATTGGAATGGACTCCAGGTAAGCAACATTATGATGGTACACCGTACGCTTGATAATCTCCTCTTTCCTCCTGGCAAATTCAACAAGCCTTTCAAGTTGAATTTATGAATGAATTATGAATGTTAAAAAAAAAAAAAGTTATATCATATTGTCAATAAACAAGTTGTATAGAAATGTATATAATAGATACGAGATACGAGTAGGTAATGTATTCAACTCAATCGTATACCATGCCAGTACATAAGAATCACGCAAAGTAAAGTCAGAGTATTTTTTATATTCATTATGATTTTTAGCATTATTTCGAAACTTCAAACCTACCGCCTGTTCGGAAACATAGATACCCTGTTTCGTAGATACCCATCAGACAGAGACAAATATATTTCCATTTGGTTAGATTACGCATCTTTTACCTCCTTTACTCGCATGACATGGCCAACATTCGCCATGTTACTAAGTGCTTAAAAATGAATCGCGGTTTAAGGTAAAAATTGATATGATATTCTATTAAACCCAGCTTCAGATTCTCTATTGCCATTATCCATGAAACTTCTAAAACATTTAATTTATCCATTGTAGATTTTCTTCGCTTCAGCATCGATAACACAGAAATAGGTCGCGTCACCCCTGGAAACGGTGGTTTCTGGGCGCACGGAGGCTTTGACAGATTCCCTGGCCTTGAGAACCCATGGCGATTCGGGTCTAAAATGGCGCCTTTTGACGAAAAGGTAACTAATTACAGTTATATTATTCAAACCCAGATAAATCCGACCAGGGTTTTATTCTAAGCTTCTTGTTCATATTCGGTCTTTACATAGACCGTACCTTACCTAGTACTCGTAAAGTGCCAGCTACTATTATGGTAGTTAGAATAATTGCAAGTCAAGATTATATGGGGTAGGTACCGCGAGGGTCTCTTCTTTCAGCAACTCTATTTCAGCTCCACAATTATCAATGATCTGATGATACCCGGTATCTTATGGGACCCAGATGACAACACAGTTGTTGATAGATATTTTGCTAGTCCACGGCCAGTACGGACGAAATTTGCAGCCTCCGTAGGATGAAGCGTTTGAAGCTTGTGTTTGAATAGGGTGACGCAAATCTTGCACATATTATAAGCGGCACATCGCTTCAGTATATTCATATACTTATATTCAATTGGAACTTTATTTTCAATACTCGCATATTGACACCAAGGCCAAATTGCCTGCTTCATGGTATCCTGGCTAAGAAGGTTCGTCAGTACTTCACACCGTGACAGCTTTTAAGTATGTACAAAGCTCGGGTCCGATCATGTATGGAGTATTGCTGCCATCTCTGGGAAGGCTCAGCCTATGTGTGCGCTCGATTTATTAACAAAATACCGTTTATGCTATTATGTAAAGTTACAATTGAACTATAGCTAGATCTTGCTATTGAAACAAATAGGTAGATCACTTTATTGTTGTTTGTTGGTAAATTTGGCCCACGGTCAACTTAAATAATATACATCTACTTCGTCGTTTTCTTGTTGCATGCTAAAACATTATTTTTCACTTGCAGTTCTACCTCATCATAAACTTGGCAGTGGGAGGCACTAACGGATTCTTCCCAGACGGTGCTTTCAACCCTAACCCCAAGCCTTGGAGTAACAACTCTCCCACCGTGAGTATAACGCTATATAGTATAAAATAAGTAGGTATAGTAGTAAATTTAAGTTCCCTACATTATTATTTACATACATTTTTGTATTGAAAATGTCGTAGGTAGTTTGTGTTTCGATATAACAAAAACAAGTAGGTAAAAACTTTAGAGTTTGATATTAAAGACAACATTTCGGAGCCCCTTTTAAGCTTATTGCACGCAAAGAGGTTTGTGAGTCTTAGCACAGGTAGTTGTTTTTATAGACAAGAAATACAGATATAATGTTTTTTATTTCTTAGGGTAGACTTGATCACGAGTCGTACACAAGTTGATTCAAATTAAATTCATAAGCATAAGACACATGTAACTATGCCTTCCTGTTCACTGCATACCGTTTTGTAGCAACAGAGATATGCGTTACACTCGAAATTAAATACTTACCTCAGGCACAGATAGTAAAATACTAGCCATAGGCTTATTTCAAAAGTGTGATTATGAATAGTTGCTTAATCTATAGCTTACAAATGTAGTTGGCGCTCGTTTACCATAAGTTTCATAATAGTCTACTTTACTAGTGCTACTTTATTATCGGAAAACTTTATTTTTTTAAGATTTAATAGGATATTACTATATTCTGTAAAAGAAAGCATCACGTTATTTGATAAAGGGAAAGCCGTAAATTATTTGAGGGTAAATAAATATCTAGCTAATTTAAAACTTATTATACTCTGACTACCTACATAACACATGCGACCGATATCATAATGTACTATTGTCTATATTTCCAGGCCCCAAGAGACTTCTGGAACGCGAGGAACGCCTGGCTGCCGACATGGAACCTGCATGTGAACAATGGACAAGACGCTTCCCTCACGGTCGACTACGTGCGAATCTGGGCTTTGTAGACAGCTACCACTACCACATCAAATAAAAATACATACATTATTTAACCTGTTTAGATTCTACTCATTTTAGGTGCCAGTTACAGTATTAAGATATCTCTAGACATATACCTACTGACTGTAGGTTCTTGCCTTTCTCCTTGTGTGCTGGTCGCGATCCCGAACAAGCAGTAGATTTGACGTTTCAAAAGGATCCAAGAAATTTTAATGAATAAAAATATTTGATTTTGACAGAAATTAAATGCCCGAGATTTCGTCCCATGTCTCTCGAGGGAATTTCCAAAAACTTTTTCCGAGTGGCACTCCACAACTACAAAAAGAAGTTACCCTGACTTTCTGTAGGACCAGACTGACTGTCTGATAGTGGGTCGGCTACATGACCATTAAACATATTTAGATTAAATGAAACAGAGAGAAGAATCACTATCACTGACTCTGTTGAGACATGGGGTGAAGGCTAATTTTATTCTAATACTATTGCTGTACCAGTGCAGTGCAACTTGCATAATAACACCGTGAATACATGTTTTTTTTTATATTAACGTGGATCTCTCCTACCTACCGGGGGGTAGGTAGGAGAGATCCACGTTAATATAAAAAAAATGTGATTTAACATTACTGATATTAAGTATGTAATTATTATCTAATGCAAAGTTTCTAGTTGGTGGCGGTGGTAGCACGGAAGAATTATAAGTCCAAAGAAGAGGCAGCGGTTGTCATAGAGATATACCAACACTACAATTACCATACAATTACGGACTCGCTTGCTTCGCCTGGCCCATGTTCTGCAGTAATACTTTTTGAGTCATGATGATGATGATGTTTACGATGCCAGAAAATAGCTTTCAAACTTCAGTTATCATTAGTACGTATTGGCAGTGGCAACGTCCTACACGTTCAAATGCAAGGAGTAAAGGTTTTTTTTTTGTACGATTGGGATGTGCTTGTCCTTCATCTCACCTGATTCCGAAGGTGGCAGAGCACTTCATCCGGAATCCTCAAGAATTTGAGGAACTGGCTACCTTACCTCTAAATGCCGGAACACAACAATTTTAGAATTGTTGTTAGGGCGACAGAATTAGGTAAGGTGGTGGTAGGCCAGGCGGACTAAAACAAAGTCGTAACTACCAACCGAACCAAGCACAATATTGTACTCCCTCTAGGAATCGAACCCGGGGTTCCGATGGATCTGACACCGGCGGGCGATCCAGTAGACTACAGAGGCGGTTATTTATTTATTTCGCATACAAAAAGGTCAGTAAGTAGTAATGTATAACTAATATTCGAGGTTAGAATAATCTGTTTTGTATGAAACTGGTGCCTATGGTCTGTTTGAAACTAACCTGTAATACAGGTCACCAGTGCTACCACGCTTGACAGCATAATTTCAACTAATACGAAAGATATGATTTTGGCTCGTGACCAGATAATAGCAACTAGTTAATATTTAATTTATAGTATGTTTGTATAATTTATGTATGTAATTTAATTTATATTATGTTACAAAATAGTTATATCATGTATTGTAGGTGTATTGAGATGGATTGTGTGGGTGAGGTACGACTATATTTTTGTGTAGTGGAGAGTTATGTAGGTACTACAGTGTTTAGTGGATGAGTAAACTAAGTGTAAGACTAAATGTAAATGTCGGTGAGTGTTGGTGCATGAATTAGGTATAGGGTTGAGTGTGTGTGTATACGGAAGGAGTGTGTAATAGAAAAGTTTCTAGTTTGCGTCACTAGACTTAACCTGACTTGGTGACATAATTCAGATCTCGAGGATAGAGGATAGCCTCAAGCTCAGGAGGCAGGTAATATAAGCTATTGCTTACCCTTAAAAAAACAAAGGTTTTTTATACGGACTAGGCAAACAGCCCGACTGATGCTTAGTGCAACTCTTTTCTACATAAAGGTGTCACGTGTGCCCGTAATTTCACCGACAACATTAATTAGCCTTCTGTGTTATATTGTTGTGTTTATCTTATATTAATGTGCTCTTAGTTTTCCTTCAAATAAATAAAAAACAATACCCTTAAAACCGAAACACAGCAGTACTGGCGGCCGGAATAGGTTTACCGTAATACACAGAAATACAGATTTATTTATAACACCATGTTACAAGTCAGAAAAATAGCAAAATATATCATATAGAAGTAAGTAGGTACAATAGTGTCATTATACTAACGGAAGTAAATAAAATTAATTCGTGTTATAAAAACTTGATCAATAATCCATTTTTTAAGCCTACTCTCAAATATAGGTATGGAAGCTGCATCCTGAAACCTCTCTGGCAGTCTGTTGTGGAGGGACCCATTATGTAAACCGACCTTCATGATTTAGCCAACTTGTGGTGGCGTAACAAGCGGTAGTAACTTCCGTACTTTTAACCGACAAAACTCTGAGGTCTAGTGGTTCGCAGACCCATATCAAATCCATGGTATTTAGTTTAGATAGCCAATGCCTCAGACTGTTTAGGATTCCGGTTGAAGTGCGTCTCCACCTTCGGCCATAAGTTATCTTGTAACCAGGTGAGATGAAGGCAAAGCGCTATCCTGGCGCATAAAAAATACTTCCCCTTGAGTTGTATGACGATTGACAAATACCGAAAAATTTAATAAAGTAGAAGGTACCTAAGGTTAACTAAACTAATTACAAATAAAAAAAACAATGGAACCCTAGTTAGCTTCTACATGACCAACAATAAATTGTAAAGATTATAGAGGATACACAGTAAAAAGCAATCTTTTATTGCTATACAAAAAACAGCAAGCATTATACCCTATCCACACGCACATTTTTTTTTTTTATCTTCACTGGAATACAACCGCCTCTGTGGTCTAGTGGTTCAACGCACCGATTTCAGATCCAGAGGTCCCGGGTTCGATCCCCATGGGGAGTACAATATAATGTGCTTGGTTTGGTTGGTTGTAGGACTTTGTTTAAGTCCGCCTGGCTAGCTACCACCATCTTACCTAATTCTGTCACCATAATAACAATTCTAAAATAGTTGTGTTCCGGCATTTAGAGGTAAGATAGCCAGTTCCTCAGTTTGTTGAGGATTCCGGGTGAAGTGCGCCACCACCTCCGGCCTTATCTCAACTTGTAGCCAGGTGAGGTGACGGCCAAGTGCTTAAACGTCGTAAAAAAAAAAAATATCAAGTTCTCCGATTTCTCGAAGACGCCTGAACCGATATGGAATTTTTTTTTACGCTTGAAAGAGTACATACTTCACAAGTCATCTGATGATAGGATCCTGGAAAAATCGCGGAAATTCTTCAAATATTATAGGCATACTTGAAATGATTTGGGTATTTTTAGGATGCATTACCTCAAAAGTAAGGAAATCACGGACCCTTCATCAGATCAGGATCTAATGAAGAGATTCTGGAGAAATCGAGGGAACTCTTCAATTCTGTTTGCCCATTCTTCTGTCATCAAAATAATTGGAAAAAATACCTCATCCGTTTAAACGAAATTGTATCATATTCTTCATTGAAGTCGGTTTTTTTTTAGTTTTTAAAACGTAATTATTTATCTATTACCTTGCCATAATCATCAAATAGAGCACTATTTACCGAGACACAAATTTTCCACGTGTTAGGCAACTAGGCTAGCACCATTTATTGTAAATAAAGGCTACTTGCTATTAAGTGAACGATTTGCATTTTTTAAAAGATTTGTTTTCCTTAGTGGAAATTACCGGCATGTGCTGCAACCATTCTTTAAGTTGTTCATCGATCGTACTTTATTTAAGTCCATACTCACTATAGTCCTACTACGAAACAACGGTAGTACGAAGCTACACCAGTGTAATAGACACATATAGTGACAATTCTGTGACGATACCATTGTCATAGTGAAGCGATTGGTTTAGTAGAACCGGGGCCCTGGTACAATATTGCTACCATGTACCTACGATGCTACGATAATGCTACAGAGCTACGTAGCGGTATCGCTACGATGTAGCTGCGGTGCTTCGAAAGTAGATTAGATGCAGCTACGTTGCTATTATAGGGCTACAGTGCTGCTTCTATACCGTTACAATGTAGATTCCGGATTAGAAAAATCTAATAAAATCCCCAGTTAATGATAGATTAAATGTAGGCTTAGTTCAGACGACCGGTTTGAGTCAAAATCACAATTTATTTATTTAGTAACCTTTTTTATGATCATTTGAAAGGTCAATATATATTGACCTATTGAGGCGGTAGGTATATACCTACCGCCTGTTCGAAATCGCGACCAGCACACAAAAAGAAAGACAATAAACTCGGGCTAGTTCGTTTTTTGATGATCCTTTAATAGACAGGTTTAATATATTTAATAGTAGTTAAATAATTATAAATAGCATTAATAAGTACATCACTAACTTAAATTCTCAACTTCTTTACTATCTTTAAAATATTTAACCTATCTATGGAATGGGCAGTTTGTTAACATTGAGATATGACCATTTAGCTGCCAACCGTTGGGTATAGCAACAGTGGGCCAGGCGTTGATAAAGTCACTAATTTTGTAGTTTTATTGTGAGTGGGTTCCATTAAATAGAGATGAACCATCTGACAGTGTTCAGTTTTTAAATTATCCATTTGACTAGACTAGCTCTTCAGCACCCACGAACTGGTGATTTTCGTGCACGCAGAAAACACTGTCAATGTACAATTATGTAGGTTTTTATCTTTTTTTCATTGAAAACGCTCTACAATTTGATGTGTAAGGTATCGTTTGTTTGTCTTACTAAATTATGGGTGTAACATATGTAATAATAATAACAATAATAAATATATATTTTTTTACACAGCGTTATCTAGGCCCAAGCTAAGCATAGCTTATAATAAGGGAACTAGACTATTTGGATAGAATACTTAAATACTTTTTGTAAATACATACCTACTTATCATACAATACAACACCCATACTCAGAAAAAACATCTATATTCATCACACAAATGTTTGTCCTGGGTTTGCACAGCCTACAGTGCAAAAGGCAGAGTTACTACCAACTGAGCTATGAGGCTTGCTATATATACTAGTGGTTAGTGTAAATACAGTAGAGCTCGCTAGCCCTTATAACAATGCAATAACCGATGCTTCCCTCTTTCACTTTTCCTTTTAGACTTTTGAGCAAAAAGAGGTACTTACAAGCTTTAGTGATTACTCGTGTTCCTTAAGAGTCCGTCTCGCAAAGGCGGAGAGAACTGCGTAATCTGATTGGTATGCGTAGGTATACATTTAGCAATAAAAAAAACAGCAATTAAAAACTTACAGCAAACTTCTTCCCTTTTCTCCCTCCACTCCCCCTTATTTTTCAGCACATCTTGTGTAGAATTAAATCCTTCGTATGTTTTTCAAATGTTTTTTAAATCCGTTGATAAATAACGCTACAGCAAACTTACCCCTTTTCCCCCGATCAAAAATCGCGATCGACTTTAAAATTTTAATAAATCAAGGAAGATATGTGGCAATTTTGCACAAATGTGACAAAAGCATTTTTGACCAATCTCGAAACTGAGACGCTTCGCTCGCTCGGTCAATAATATACCTATTCACCCCTAAAGTTTTGGAGGAGTCTATATATATATATATATAATATAGTAATGCTTCTGATGTTGCGAGCGTTCATAGGCGACGGTAACCGCTTTCCATCAGGTGGGCCGTATGCCTGTTTGTCACCTTAGTGGTATAAAAAAAAAAAGACTGTCCAGCAGTGGACACTAAAATGATGTGTGCACTGTTGATGTGTGATGTAGATGAAAGGTAATCATATGACAATTCGAAATAAGTATATGTAGGTTGTATTCTTTTAGCACTAGGCAGTCTAGATTCCGTTTTTTCGTTTTTTGTTTTATAATATCCTCTCCCTATAAAGGTTGTCTGTCAGAGATCGCTGCTTTAGTAACATATCTTTTGTATAGTTTTTCCGTTTATGACCAAGTGTGTATACAATAAAGTGTTTTCTATCTATTCACCTATTCTAGTCGAGTAGGTCAAGTCTCTCTAACTCGTCGGAAATTTTAATTTGGCTTTTACAATTCATTTGATTAGCATAACTTAATACGCTAAGGTATAAATTCAAATGGTGTAAATAAATGGCACAATCGATTTAAGACTGCGACCGCCAGCATAGAGCCAATTGGTAGGTAAGTAATTACTTTTGAATCTTCAGTAGGTATTAGTATTACTATACCGTGATGAATGCTTTACCTAGTAATATTTTTTGCTATTATCATAATAAGATCACCATATTTATATCTAACTAGCTACCTGTTTTTTTTAAACTAGGAGACGAGAGAACATGGCTAACACAGCACTGCATTGCGCCCGTCAACTTGAGGCATAAAGGTGATAAGTCCCTTCAAACCGGAATATAGCAATGCTGCTTGGCGGCTGAAATAGGTGTCGTTCGTGGTAGTTCTTCCACGGACGAGCCCTTTCACAATGGACTAATGGGTACTACTCTTAAACTTAAAAAGTAAAGTAAAGTTAGAACAATTTATATTCACTGGTGGATCCTATTGGATTCACACTTAATTAACATCATATTAATTATATTAAACGAGACATGGGAAGAGTAACACTAACTTTCTTTGGTACACATATATATTGTACATCATCATCATCATTATCATCATCATCATCATCATTATTGTCAGGATTTTGTATTCCAATACCTATTGCATGTATGCCTCCCGTAATTTTTACCACTGTGCTTTATTCTGAGTGACACGCCTCCACTCGTGGCCAGCTACGGCTTTTATATCGTCGGACCAATAAATAAGTATATATTGTACAGTAGGTACCTACACAGTTTACATATTTCACTAGCCTCATAGCTCAGTTTTTTTTTATTGAACGACGGGAAAACGCTTGGCCTTTATCTCACCTCAAATTGCTACCAGTTGAGATAAGGCCGAACTTCACCCGGAATCCTCAACAAACTGAGGAACTGAAACCTCAACAAACTGAATGCCGGAACACAACAATTTTAGAATTGTTATTATGGCGACAGGATTAGGTAAGATGTTGGTTGCTAGCCAGGCGGACCCAAACAAAGTCCTACCACCAACCAAACCAAGCACAATACATATATTGTACTCCCCATGGGGATCGAACCCGGGACCTCTGGATCTGAAATCGGTGGGTTGAACCACTAGCCAATAGAGGCGGTTAAATATAATGTAGGTATTCTATCCGTAATCTTGCCCCAAACTAAGCATATCTTGTAATATGGGAAATATTACAAGATATGCTTAGTTTGGGGCTAGATGACGCTGTATAAAATTAATGTCCTGTAATATTTTACACTTATTTTGGAAGAACGTGGATATTATGAAATGTCTAGAATCGTTGTTTTTAGAATCATGTGGTCAGTGCTAGCTGGTGTATTGGCGCTTGCCTCTCTGTGCGCCGCCTGCAGCCCCAGTGTGACCACGGTCAGCGGCACCCACGCTCCTAATACCGTTTGCTCCGGAGCTCTCATATTTTCTGATGAATTCAATAGTTTCGATCACGAAAAATGGCAGCATGAAAATACCCTGGCTGGCGGTGGTGTAAGTATTCAAATGTTCCTACATTTTTGCAGCAGAAAAGCGTAGAAGTAGCGTTAGGTCCTATGACGGAGTCATTGATATCTGTTGATGGCAACTTTCATATTAGTGGCGCAACGTTCATTTGATTGCATGATGCATACAATTGAGCCGCTGTACTAGGACTAGATGGCGCTGTGTGAATTAATGTCCTGTACAGAAGAGAAATTGACATGTACTTACTATTAACTCTCAAAAAACAATCATATGATCAAAAACAACTTGAAAACAAAGAGAAGGAGAGCCCACAGCAGCTTTTCTAAATTCATCTTTCGTTACAGAACGGAGAATTCCAGTGGTACAGCAACAACCGAACAAACTCTTTCACACACAGCGGAAACTTATACCTCCGTCCTTCCCTGACATCCGATCAGACCGGTGAAGCTTTCTTATCCAATGGACGATTGAATATTGAAGGAGGTGCTCCAGCTGACAGGTGTGCATGAACTAAATAACTCGTTGAGAGCTGGTAAACACACACGGAGAGCTACACAGAATATGTAGTTTCCTCGGAATAATTTTAGTAATATTGAATTAATTTCTGCCAACTCCAGGTGCACAAACCCTCAAAGCATGGGCTGCGAGCGTGTTGGAACTGCGGACAACATCATTAACCCAATCAAGAGCGCTCGGGTCCGCACTGTGCACTCTTTCAATTTCCGCTACGGCATAGTCGAAGTACGCGCCAAAATGCCTGCTGGTGATTGGCTGTGGCCAGGTAAAGCCTCCATAACATTATCTTATTCGCAATATTTTCATTATCTTAAAGCAGTTAGATAGTTAGTGACAAAACATGACAAAAAGAGAACTTGACTAATTCAGAACATGACGAAAGCAGAATATGACTAGAGCAGAACATGACTAAAACCGAACATGACAAGCATATATAATAACCCATACAATCTAGTGCGAATAGTACTATTAGTTATTCTGTGGTATGGGCTCCGCCTCGCTAACACTACCTATCGCACTAGATTGCATGGTGGTATGGTAGCACACCCAATTCTCGAAACGAAATATCTAAATAAAAAACTAGCATCTGATTGGCTTCAATGCGTTCAAAATGTTCATGCTGAAAAAAATATTTTGAGCACTATATTTTTTGATCAAGCAGCATTTGCTGCGTGTTTTTATCAATCACGATTGAATTCGACACCATGTAAAGCATTGATGGATCCATGGTCTTTGTACTTTTATCGCTCTTCGAAAGGTTGCTTATCAGTCAGCTAGTGTAGTGTAATTAAAGAGTGACTATGGCTACCTATTTAGGGTACCTAATCATTACGTAGGTCCAAAGCACGATCGAGTACAAAAATAGACATACGTTCATTGTCTGCTCAAAAGAAAATGAGCTTCGATGGTATCGAGTTACGATACGTTTACATTACGAGAGAAGAGTAAAATTATTCGTGATCGCATATTTACTTAGTTCATTTTACGTCAGTATAAAGGCGCTGTCCAAAATCCCATATAAAACTTACGTGATCCATACGCTTACTTATAGCTAGTTGGTGATCGGGCATCTGGTTACTACAAGTGTTTTTTTTTTTAATTTTCCAGCTATTTGGTTGAGGCCCTCTTATAACAGCTACGGCACTTGGCCTGCATCTGGTGAAATCGACCTGGTCGAGTCGCGCGGTAACAGGAACTTGACCTTAAACTCACAATACATTGGAACACAGGTATACCTACAATAGAACCTATCCTATTAATTTTATAAATGTGAAAGTATGTATGTTTGTTACTCAATCACGCAAAACGGCTGAACGGGTTTGGATGAAATTTGGCACACAGATTTAATACCTGGATAAACACATAGGATAGCTACATTTCGTCGGCGTAGGTGAAGAATTAGATAATAGTCAAAATCGAGAAAACGTCGATTTAGGGTTTTTTTTCGACAAAAGCTACGATAAGTTTTTTCATAGCACAAAAATTACCGTCAGTGTTTTGATATGTTGTTTAACAACTCTATGATTACCTGTTAAGCCCTGGCCATCGGGGATCCTTACACTTTTCGTTTATGTGATAATAGCTCAAAAGCAAGTTATCTATTTTCGCCACACTGAAGTTTTGAGAGTAAGGTGTAGTTAATATACTTTATCATGTTAGTAATTCAGTTCTCCAACTTCAGGATATTACCGTGAGGTTAAAATTTCCAAAGATAAGTGCAGTTACCTTATTGTTCCTTTTCCTAAATAAATTACGTTTATCAATTAGTTGGTTAGACATATAAATTATTTGAAGTTGAGCAGAATCTACAATTTTTATCGGTTTGATGGCTAAAAAGACTTGTAATAAAACTCATAAAAATTTTGTTTTGCGTGAAATGTAAGAACACACAATAAACAAAAACAGGCGTTTCTACTGTAAACTAAAAAAAAACTTTGCCTGAAAGTCATTTAATGTACCTACATAATTATTTACTGTGACTCGGAATCATTGCCAATAACATGGTTGGTTGATAATGATTGAACATAGGGCTCGCACTAGCAACAAAAGACATACGGGAATTAATTGAGTCTGCACCGACTACTTCAAACTCTGCTTCAAACTCAAACTTGAGAAAATAATTTATTTTCACAACAGACAGTGATAGAGACGAGACGAGACCAGAGACGAAGTCGGCAACGGTTGTAGAGTGTCACTCAGCGCTGCAGAAACACGCTGCAGAGCATGATGTCACCATCACCATACATTGGACTAAGAGCCACGGCAAGTGGCCAAGAAACAACAAATCTGACAAGTTAGGCAGAGCAGGCGCAAATCTTGCACCAAGCGACCTAACAAGACCATCAACGATGGAAATAAAGAAAAGACTAAAACTATACTCTGATATGGAGCACAAAAAGCTGTGGGAAAAAAGGAAGGACTGGGCTATCAAAGATGATGTTCCCAGGTCCGAATATGAAAATATTGAATATTCATATCAAAATGAAACGCAGTGATCTACGACTGATGTTACGCATCATCACAGGACACTGCGATCTGAACTACCACCTGTTCAAAACTTAAGTGACGGACACCCTCTCTGCCGGGGCTGCTTACAGGAGGAGGAAACAATGGAGCATGTGACCCTTCACTGCTCGGCTACAGAATCAACAAGGGAGAAGACGGGCCTTAGGGCCCGGCTTGGAGCAAGCATCATCCCCCATACCACCAGTGTCAGTTTCATTGTCGCTGTTGCAGTCTCACGCGCTAAATAAGTGCCACCAACAACCCAAAGTCCTGCTCCGGTATTTTGAGGAGCTGGGCTGGCTGGGCTGGCTGGGGTAGGGTTAGTAAAAACGACGCGGTCGTCCACCATTGGACAGAGGACCTCGCAAACGCCACCTTTAGCCGCCGAACCCTGGACGCGGTCGCGCCGGTCCTACAAGACTGGCTCGAGCGGTCTCATGGTTTCCTCTCGTTCCGTCTGGTGCAGGTGTTATCCGGGCATGGATGCTTCGGGTCTTTCCTGCACCGGATCGGAAGGGAGGAAACCCCGTTGTGCCACGACTGTGGCGCGGCGGAAGACACGGCGCAACACATCCTAGAGGTGTGCCCGTCGTGGTCTGAGCCGCGCCACAGTCTGGTTACGGTGGTCGGACAGGACCTTTCGCTTCCCGGCGTAGTCAACGCCATGCTGGGAAGTGAAGGGGCCTGGGCTGCGGTTGCCTCCTTCTGCGAGGACGTAATGTCTCAGAAGGAGGCGGCGGAGCGTGCACGGGAGGAAGATCCCCTCGCAGCGCCGCTCCGTAGGCGAAGAAGGGGTAGGAGAAGGCGATTGAACGAAGGTCGTCTTCTCCATCCCGGTGGTGAATAGCCGGCGACAGGCGCGGGGGCGCCGTCGCTCGCATTGCACTATTCACCCCCCTTGCAGGGCAGGAATTCTTTTTTATCCTTTTCCTATTTAGCTCATAAAACAATAATTAAAACATGAGTGTTCTAAACATTGTTGTTATTAGCTTACCTATCCGTATAAAAAAAAGCACTGTCTAACGCAAAAGGGCTTCTTTTGCGTTAGACAGTGTTTTTTTTTCGGTCAGCGATAGATGGCGCAATTTTTGAAGAGTAGTAAGTACCTAAGTATACCTACTACTACTACTACCACTACCACCATACCAATATCAGCCACCAACTAATGTGTTTCGGTTTGGTTCCGGTGAAATTGCGGGCACACGGGGCTTAACAACTTTATGCCTCAAGTTGACGGGGGAAATGCAGTCCCACGTATGACGTAGGTCATGTTCTTTGTGGATGAACTACGCAATGAGGTTTTGTTAAAGGCAAGAGTTCCACTTAACATCAGGTGGGCTGATGTTAAGTGGAAACGATGACGGTGTGCGTGTTTATTTTAAAAGTTTATTTTTTTATTAGTTAGCTGGATCCACCCTCCATTATGGGCCTTACCCCAAACTCAACGAATGGAGAGGAACACACTGGGTAAAGCTCAACCCGGCTGGCTACAACTCTGATTTCCATCGCTACCGGTTAGAATGGACACAAGGTAAGTATGTAGAATACGACATACGACTTCCGTTTATAAGTTTATGCGACTGGCTGAAAAACATATTAAAAAAAGCATGTTGCGCCGTATCTGCGTAGAGCAGTATCAACTATTGACTGGTTTTATTTTTTAAATTTTGTATATCACGGAGAAGCACTTTGGCTTCATCTCACTTGGTTTCAAGTTATTATAAGGCCAAAGGTGGAAACGTACCTACTGGACCCGGAATTTTCAGCAGACCGATGAAATTATCTGTCTCTGCTAAGCTTGACTCGAAATGATATGATTGATTGTGAGCGGTTTTTTTTACTTTTAACAGATGATTCCAAATTGTTTTTGCCGTTTCTTCGTCGTCATAGGTAGACTAAATTGGTATTTAGTCTACCTATGATTTATTATTATTATTACGATTGCTACTTAGTATTAGTATTAGCATTCGATATTTCCTATTAAGATTTGATATTTCCAATGTAGATTTCCTTCGCTTCAGCATCGATGACGAAGAAATAGGCTGCATCGCCCCTGGAAGCGGCGGTTTCTGGGTACACGGAGGCTTTGACAGAATTCAAGGCCTTGAGAATCCATGGCGTTTCGGGTCTAAGATGGCGCCTTTCGACCAAAAGGTATTACAGTATAGTATAGTACCAGTATCAAAAGTTTGACAAACCCGTATCCATATGGTAAGCGATCCGAATGTGAACATATTGGTTCTATAAATAAACCGAACCGCCAATCACGCACGCCGAAGTTTCTGACATGTCGGACAAACAATTTAGTTTTTTTTATTTTAGTTCTATGGACAACATATCCGTTTCAGTTGATCCGCTCAGTTGGTCAGTGTGGAACAAATGTAGACATTCCTATCGAACCAACCGCTAGTTGGTTCTTTGGGAAAGTAAATTTGTTGATCCGTTTCAGTTGGTCGGAGTGGAATGATAGAAATAAGTACTGTATAGATGTTTGTCCTGTGTTTGTGTGTCACAATGGTAAATTTTAAGTGTATTATATATATATTAAATAAATGTATTTACGAAAGAAAAGGTGAATAAGAATAAGAAACTCATATTCATATTTTTCGTTACAGTTCTACCTGATTATTAACGTGGCAGTGGGAGGCACTAGCCAATACTTCCAAGATGGTGCACTAAACCCAAGCCCCAAGCCCTGGTCTAACAACTCTACCACCGTAAGTATTATTCTGTAAAAACTTAAAGTTACATTCTGTCTAAAAAAACTAAAACCCAAGAAGAAACTGAAAATATTTGTATCTAGGTACATAGATATGCCTGTCCACCGTCGGCCTTATCATAACTTGACACCAGGTGAGATCCCGTCGTAGGTACAATGCTTATAACAAAAAAACACTAGATACACCTGGTTTAGGGGCCGCCTGAGGTATCTAAATAGAGACGAGTCTACGGTTCCTTTGATTCTTTCATGGTTTCTTGTTTCATTTTCTTCCTGCATATTGCATAATCGTCATGCAGTATGTATACCTTTTAACTGGTTTTACGAAATAATGCATCAAAAATATTCAGGACGATTTTTTCAAGGGTGCGTGGATGGCCAAATTGTAATCTATCGGAAATATCGATAAAATACTAAAGAAACCAATAAGACTTTAACATCAAGCAAGATAAAAGGCGTTTGACTTCTATCTTGCTTGATGTTATGCAATGATGCAGGCTGCGATGGAGCGCTTGACTTGACTTGAGAAGGAACCTTTAAATCTTGACAAAATAAATGAAAGAGTATGCATACTATATTACATTTACTATACGTGTATGAGCCCTAAAACAAGGTATAATATGCCGTAAATCGGTGAGCAGTTCTTCGGGCGAGTTGGGTATCCTGCAGGATCCTGGTGATGCCTGCGCGTCGGGTCACGGTTATCATACTATTGTTATATCATCAACAAGTGACAGGATTTCTAATCTCGATCAGACCTGTAGAAGTTGTTCCCAGCTCCATCAACTAGTAAAGTGGTTATGGTCTTCAAACGGCTGAGCAGATTTTCTTGAAACATAGCCAAGAACACTCTCGATAAAGACACCTTTTAAACTAAAACATTGTGATCCAAATCGGTTCATCAATTCAGGAGCTACCTACACTACAAACTTATAACATTTTATTAACATCAATAACCTAAGACTGCATTGACTGTGTGTGAATATTTTTTTGTCCAAATGTCCAGGCTCCAAGAGACTTTTGGAACGCGGCTGCCAACATGGAACCTGAATGAGAACGATGGAAAGGACGCTTCTCTCGCCGTCGACTACGTGCGAATCTGGGCGCTATAGACAGCTACCACATTAGAAAACTATAAAATAATCGGCCGTGGTAGTAAAAAATCATAATCTATTTATATTTCTGGCCTAACGATCCCAGTTCTATGCTCCCAGTGGGCGTATAAAGAACTTTCGATTGTATTTGCTACCCCATACCTATTACAAACATACCAGTAAGTAAGTAGTAACCTAATACAGGTGGGACAAATTTTTGAGTTCTTCAATTAGAAAGTACCTTACTTGAGAAGTTTCTTACACATTTTTTTTATTTCTGATAACACATCAGTAAAACAAAAAAGTTCGTCTCTACTTTCCACTAGGAACACTTTACAAAGTACCTACCTAACTAAATCACACCACAAGTTTTTTTTGTAACAATCAGAGGGATAAAAATAATATCAAATTTGTGTAACATTACAAATGGGACATTCTCGGAGTGACGATGTACTTGATGTACTACCTTCTAAGGAAAAAGTATCTCGATACCCTGAAGAGCCCAAAAATGTGCCCCATCCCTGGGTTGGAAAGATTTTTTTTAATAAATTGAATCGGTAATTAAAAGGTTTTTCAAAAAATTACTATCCATTCGGACCATTTAAGCCCTCTGCTGAACGCAACATTTTCTCGCTCCATTGTAGACCTCATTCTTGCCCAACAAGCCTCTAGATCCAGGGCTGACCCTACTACGTGTATAATGATGAGCCGCCTCTATCCACCAACTCAACGTGACCGCCGCGCCGCCGGTAACAACACAGCAAGTCAACAAGTCAATCTACACTAATATTATATATATTTATTTATTTTTATTGTACGACGGGGAGGCCTCCATCTCACCTGGTAACAAGTTAAGATAATGCCGAAGGTGGAGGCGCACTTTACCAGGAATTAACTTTAATCTGGCCAAAAAATACTTTAAATGTAACTTGTAATGTAGAGAGGCGGATCATGATCAGTAGCTAGGTCGGTTTTTTTATTATTCGTAGAGTCAGCCCTGGATCTCGAGGCTTGCCTGGGCAAAAATGAGATATACAATGGAGCGAGCCTACCAGAAAATGTTTTTTTCAGCAGTGGGCTTACATGGGCTGAAATGATGATGAACTTAGAACCTTGCGTAAGTATAACTGCGCGGGATCAGCTAGTGAATAAATAAGACTAGTAGAGCTTCTAACAATGGCTCGTCTGGGGCCGCGGTAGTAATATCACTATAGGTAACCGCCTCTATGGTCTAGTGGTTCAACTCACCGAAAAAAAAATGTTGTGTTCCGGCATTTAGAGGTAAGATAGCCAGTTCCTCAGTTTGTTGAGGTTTCCGGGTGAAGTGCGCCTCCACCTTCGGCCTTATCCTAACTCGTAACCAGGTGAAATGAAGGTCATGAGCTTCCCCGTCGATTAATAAAAATAAAACTTATTATGTATGATGTATGCGACCAAGATTTTCCACACCTTATCCTTTGCTGTGTGTCACAGAGGTGGTTCCGGCTAACGAATATGACCCCTCCATTTCCTCCTGAGGATGTCGTTACAGGCGAGTAAGGGAATAAAATACACATGGGATGGGCAGCAGCATCCGTCTAAATAGCACCAATACTACGATCACCAATCTGCATGCCAAGCGTGGTGATTATGGCAAAACCCTCCAGTCTTGGAGGAGGCTCATGTCCAACAGCGGACGTTTACGGGCTGTTATGATTATGATGATCCTTTGCTGTGTAAAGTGACCCATCCACAATCTATATGCCCCACAGTGCAATTGCTGTGGTGATTATGGGCATATGCAATATTTCCATGCTTCGAAGAGGACTTTTATGGCTGTTGTGATTCTGATTATGAGTCAAGTGAAAAAAAAGACGAAAGTAATAACAATAACTTATCATATTTTTACACTCGGAATGCCACACATATATACAAAGTAATACAATCATCAGTCCATGTGATAGAACCTAGGGCTCATATACTGCGTGCCAGGTCGATTCCCAGATAGAGGGGTGGAAGTTGCCATTATGTACGGTGGGATACGTCGTTTGTCTGAGAATGGACTCACCCGAGAATAGTACCTTCGTTCTATTACCTGAAAAAAAAATGACAAAAATAATTATAAGATGTTCCAAGGCCATAGCTATGATTGCATAGCTATGGCCTTGGAACATCTTTTGTCACGGTAGTATGACCTCTTCTATATATTCTGTTGGCCGTCGGTACAAACCGTCAAAAAAATCCGTGTATTGGACAGGACACCTGCATTATCTGTTGTGTACCTATTTACACTGCGATCACTATCCCGCCTGCCAAACGTTAATAGTTAACGTAAGTGGTAAAGCCTTCATGATTTGCTAGCGATGCTGTTCGCTAGCCGCCGCTACTGTGGAGCGAATATCGATCTTACCGACGCAACGATCGTTAACGGGCTATAGTACTTACCTCAGATTAGCAACTCAACGCAACTTTATTCTAGTTTCGAGCAAGATACAGTAATAATAAAGGCGACATTACTGTGCGCTCAACCACGGCGCTTATGACCACCAGATGACAGAAATATGCGCGTATTTCTACGTTTGGTTTTTTTACGGTAAAACAAATATGAATTTTGAAAATCGAAAACACAGACCGTCTGCTGCATACTGTGTTTATTTACTGTACAAAGTTTCAAGCCGCAATTGGGCGTATTTATTGAATGGCGAACATTTTTGTTAACATATATTAATTTAAAAGTAAATGCTACAGTATTGTGGAAGATAAGATCGCTGAAGCTAAGCCATTTCACAAATCGTAGACTCTTAAAATGAACCGAATCGTATCGTACCTCGCGAGTATGGAAATCCAGTCGGTAACTCATATCAATACGCTACGATTAGCTTGCGATAGTAAAATTACTTGCGATGTTCATACTTGCGATACTAAGGTCGTTAAAACCAATTTTATCGAATTGAACGATTCTAAATGTCAAATTATGCGAACCGTACTCGCTCCGCTGGTTCTGCCCGTGACTCACCTTATCAAAGAACCTGGTCAGCTTGACGGAGTTACTGGCGCCGGGGGCGAGGGACCTGCCCTGGTGGCAGTTGACAAAGATCTCATCGGCCCCGCATTGCTCCGCGATGCTGCTCGCTAGCCGCCGGTACTGATTCTTTCTCTGTTTCTCTTCAGCTAGGTCGAACTTCGTTCCGATCACCAGGATTGGTATCTTAAATAACATGTTCAAAATGTTTGTTTGTGTTGTTTTTATTGTTTAATGATCTTATCAGTTTAGTTGTCTTTTTTTCATTAACTAGTATGATAAGACGTAGAGTCATCTCCACACAAAGTACTATTCTAGGTTCGTTTATTTGCTCTCATTGGTCAACTACTCAAGACCAACTTTGGCGTTTCATTCATAATAATATCTTAAATATTGATAAAATATACATTTCAAACTGCAACATTTATTAGCCCCAAACTAACTAAGCAAGGTTTGTCCTATGGGAACCAGATGATGATATGATAAATGATTACATCAGTTATCTAGTTACCTATCTCCTGGTTTTTCAATAGTCTGGTATTCCAATTATTTCATATCATATATAAATCATAATTACGAGATAATAGCTACCTAGGAAGGTACCTGCCACATATGGGTCTTTCTAAGTAAGGATGACTCCTCAAAAAAATTACTCTTAACCCGAGCTTCTTGCCTTTCTCTTTGTTCCGGTTGATTGCGGTTCCGAACAGGATTAAAACCTAAAAGTTTGAAGTTTGTATATTCTACCTACCTACACTTACCAACCTGAGTGGAACCTAAGAACTGTTCTGGATCCACATCAACATGTTGAAGGGTTGGGTTGTCTTGGTTTAATATTTCTGTGAGCCACTTCTGTAGATTCACTTGGCTTTTTCTATTTGTGAGGTCATGGACTAAAATTATTCCTGGAACAAGAGGAACATTGAAAATTCACTAAACAGTTGTGTGAGACCACATATTTTTTTCATACAAAGAAATTGTCTGCTTAATCTGAAACCGCCTGTTAACATCCACTCAGATGTTAGATATGTTTGGTGGAAATTGGTGAAGTTATAAAATTTGAACTTATCTAAAATAATTTAGGTTTGACAAAATTGAGTCCATTCTCAAAGGTCTGATGACCAGCATAGGCTGAACAGGATCCAAGATACACATAAACCTTTTCCAGCTCTAAATGTAGGTACACACCAGTGTAGAGTGAGAAATTATAAAATAATATATAGTTAAGTATTGTAAAAGTATCTTAAACAGGTAAAGAGGTATGGTGGTAAGTTACGAATAGTCCATTTTATTAAAAAGATAAAGGTAGGTACTAACTTACCGTGAGTAGGTTGATAAAATACATCTCGTGTGTTCCTGTGCCCATTTGAACCGCCAACATCCCACAACTCGACAAAGAAAGTGTTTTGCGCCTGGGTTCCCTCTTTGTACCGGTGCAGTTTCACTTCTACAGAGCAGCCAACGGTCCATCCGGGTGAGACTAACGGCTTGTTGTGGGCGATCAAATACGTGAGAGATGTTTTACCAACCCCTGTAAAATATATAACAGACGAATTCGATACACGTATTTTTAAAAATGCCCGCTCACTAAATATTTGTTTAATTATTGTGGCACAATTGATAAAAAAAAATCTATCATGGCGGCGAGTCATGGTGGCAAGGAGTTTTGTTTACAAATAATAAATTGTGCCAGTGTCTTACGAAAACGTTGAACAAACATAAAAAGTGTTAATTTGTGTGTAAAACAAATAATTACCAGAATCTCCAAGAACAACCACTTTTACTTTCTCAATCGCAGCCATTCGTGTATTTTACGAGACGGTGAGCAGTTTTTATTTTGACATTTGATATCTTGTACCAACATCCGAACACCAAAAATACTAACAAACAAAGCAAACAAAGTGCTGCCAATAAGATAGTGCCATATTTGAACTCGATTTCGTACTAAAAAAACTATATTCGGTTATTGTGATCACAGTAAAAAAAATATATGATTGTGATTTAGAATACTGTTAGATGCTAGTTACTAAAATTGACAGACTGTTAAATGCTAGTTACTAAAATTTATAATGTAACCATTAAGAAGTACAAAATTAGTTTAGCCCCCTCAGCACGGGGCGGGGATAAAATTTTTGTCCTCTGTTTTTATCCACCATCGGCAGACAAAATTCTCTGAAAAGGTGGATAAAAACAGAGGACAAAAATTTTATCTCCTCCCCGTGCTGAGGGGGTAGGAGTACTTAATTGACAAATTCTGTCACAATAAAAATTACTTAGAACTAAAAATTAGGTGATATGATCACAGAAGATTTAGTTCAAATTTCATTTTCAAAATAATGCTTTACGATACGATAAACTACCCAGCCAGCCACTAGTTATAGAAGAACGCACAGCGCATCATCCTTTATGTATTCAAAACCAAACCTGATGAAACTATTGCATTTGTGCGTGTGAAGACACCTTTGATATTATATACAGTAAAAAAAGATTCACGTAGACTTGTGCAGTGGTGGCTGCGGTGCGGTAGCGCCCTTATTCACATTCAATGAAATACTTGTCATATAATAGCAAGAAAATGAAATGAACCGTCGCATACCTTCCTATAGTTTTATCTCTCGTCTGTGTTTGAGTTTTTCGTCGCTCTGCGTAAGTGCTTTTCTTTGCTGTTTAGTTTGTTAGCCAGTATCTTGGGTACGCTTTCGTCGGGTAATGGTTTGGATTGAATTGCTATTGGCCGTTTCTTACGGGTCTTTCTTCCCTTCCCAACTATCCTTGTAAAATTAAATAGTTAATTTTACACTGTGCATCCTTACATGTACAATGCGATCATCTTTGTTTCATTATCTAATACTTTATTGTCATTTATATTTTCCTAGAAAATAAATAAATTTATTTTCACAAATGCAAACTATCGAACAAAATGTTGCAATCAGTTTCTATAAAACGAAACAATACATAAGACAACAGATAGGACAACACTATGTCTGTCAAGTTCGTTTGCAAATTCATGTTGTTCTTGCTTGCTCAGTTTCAGTTTCACTTCAATCAACTTGGGTCCCTATATTGCACGACCAATAATGTACAGTCAATAATTCGAATCCACTATATTTCAATAGGTACAATTTTACACACCCGATATTTCGAAACCATTGCATCCAATTATTGGTTGTGCACTATCGACACGTACTGATAATGTACGGCCAATAATTAGAAGCCACTTGCTTCTCATTGGCCGAGAGTCTTTCAAATCCTTGAGCCCTCATTGGTCGCTCAATACGAATCATGCCTCCTTAGTACTGCACGAATTCCACGAGTTCAACATTTTCAGTGAAGAGTAGTTTTCTGGGACGACCTCCCACCAGAAAGCTAGCAAAGGAGGTTCTCACGAGCATTTTCTGGCACCGCCTTTTTTATATAAACACCCCAAATCACGAATAAGACCATATATAGATTTGGAGTTGGCCGTGTGGGTTTTGTCATTTGTTTGCTACTGAGATCAGCGGGTCGTACGGGAATTCCGATAAAAACACATTAACCGTAAATAGTCATTATCTAGGTACTCTATGGAAATAAAACTACACTTACCTTGCACTCGCACATGAAAACAAGGCATCTACGAAGTCCACTCCAAAAAAAAAGTGCACACGGATTATTAGCTGTGCATTATTGACACGACGTGTTGTTCATGTATACACCAATCATCCAAGTCCACTTCTAAATATGGTCGATAATGCCAACCAATAATGGGTCGTACATTATTGGCTGTGCATTATTGTCTCCCATCAACTTGATACATAATATTTGTTTGATTGATCGGTCTGTCTGTCTAATAACTACCCTACCTACTACAGATAGAATACATAGTTATTGATCTGTGATCCATACCTACCTTTACTTACTTATTTCACTCACTAACAGAATGGAATGGTTGGATATTGCTTGCATTACGTTTTTTTAGTTGAAATGTAAAATCAATAGAAGCTCCGCGTCATTGTACTACAAAATTTTATACATTTAATCTAGGTACCTACACAATGTCCGCCATGTGAAAGTAAAATGCAACGATTTAGTCCCAGTATACATCGAATCGTCGAATCGGTCGCTCCAAATTGTTACGATGGGCATCGTTTCAAGATTATTTACTGTGCTTCTGCTGATAAAGTCTGTTCGCCTCTATTGTGGTCCATACAATGGACAAATATGCAAAAGTTTTTCGACGGGGTACGTCTGGTATAATGACACGGGCGGCCTGGACAATGAAAAAATCGCTACCGGACTTTGGAAAGAACTGATATCGACCCTGAAGGAGCCATGCAGGAGTAAAGCAGAAAAGTTACTTTGTGCTTACGCTTTTCCAAAATGTATAAATAAAGATGGTTTGGGGCATACTGCACTTTCACTCTGTTATGAAGACTGCATGGCTGTAAAAATGCAATTTTGTTTCAATGATTGGATTGTTATTGAAGAACAAAAAAGACTTGGAGTATATTTTTTATCAAGAGGTCATTTTAGATTTCCTGAATGTGAAACTCTACCAAAGTTTGCTGGAAAAGGATCTCAAGTCACATGCTACAATACAGGGATCACTGATATGGATCACAGCCAAGTAACAACAAATTGTGTCAGAGGAAATGGACGGTACTATCAAGGTACTGTGAATGTTACAGAGTCTGGACTAGCTTGCCAAGAATGGGAATCTCAATCTCCTCACCAACATGCAAGACCGCCTCTGGTTTTTCCAGAAGTTCAAAATGCTATAAACTACTGTAGAAATGCAGGGGGAGAAGAACAGTCCCCTTGGTGTTACACAGAGGATCTGAATGTGAGATGGGAACGATGTGACATACCCTCATGTGCCAATGCAACTGAAGAATTTTACAATAGTGGTGGGCCAAGTATAGTAATGGAAAATTATTTTACACCTCCTTTTGTCTTGATGCTTTCTGTGGGAGGCCTAGGAGTTATATTAGGTGTAGCTTCAATAGTTCTATTATGTCATTATTTTGTGAAGAATCATTATTCAAAGTGCAATCCCTCAAACCGTCGAAATGGTCAAAATATGAACATAGATTTGGATAAACTGCCAAGCAATATGGCTTACCATACAACCGGAGCACAACTAAACCCTAAGCTGGAAAAGCTGGAGTTCCCCAGAAATAATATTATTTACATTAGAGACCTTGGACAAGGTGCATTTGGGAGAGTGTTCCAAGCAAAAGCCCCTGGGCTAGTGCCTGATGAAGAATTTACACTAGTCGCTGTCAAAATGCTGAAGGATGAAGCTTCTCATGACTTACAATTGGATTTTGAAAGGGAAGCCTGTTTACTAGCCGATTTTGACCATCCCAATATTGTCAAATTATTGGGAGTTTGTGCCATTGGGAGACCAATGTGTTTATTGTTTGAATTCATGGGAAAGGGTGACTTGAATGAATATCTGAGAGCATGCAGTACAGCACCAAACTTTCCACCAGCCTCTGAACACAGAGAGGACCTAAGGCTTCTTGCAACTCCTTTAGGTCACTTGGATCTGTTGCATGTCGCTAGACAAATAGCATCTGGTATGGTTTACCTATCGGACAGAAAGTTTGTGCATAGAGATTTAGCAACAAGGAATTGCTTAATCAGTGACGATATGGTAGTGAAAATTGCAGATTTTGGCTTATCACATAAAATTTATTTACAAGACTACTATAAAGGAGATGAGCATGATGCCATTCCTGTGAGATGGATGCCTCTAGAGAGTATATTGTATAACAAGTATACATTAGAATCTGATGTCTGGGCATATGGTGTTTGTCTTTGGGAAATTTTCTCATTTGCTTTACAGCCATACTTTGGAATGACACATGAAGAAGTAGTAAGATTCTTGAAAGATGGAAATGTGCTTGCATGCCCCGACAATACTCCACGCTGTGTGTATGACCTTATGCGGCAGTGTTGGAATCACCACCCAAGTGATCGACCCAATTTTAGAGTTATTTATCAGGCCATTGACAACACCCAGCTGATACTAGAAAGAACTCAACTCTAAATAATTGTATGCATCGGAATTCTAAAATGAAATATATAAAAGTATTATAATATTTTTGTAACCAGAATTGCATTGTAATTTTAAAATCATAATAATCATGTTTCTTGCCAAAAACTTGAAGTACCAAGAATTTGTGTTCAATCAAAAACTGTATGTAGATTACTTATCTAAGATAGTTGAGTGGTTTCTTTTATCAAAATAGGTGGGCATCCCTTTCTGTTTCTTATGAATTTATGCTAGGCAATAATGTTTACTCAAAAATATATTATTTTTCCTAATTAGGTTAAGTTATTGCTTTATTTGTATTAAGCTAGCATATAAGTTAATTACTTGATTTAGGTATTTATTATGTCAATTTGTATCTCTATTTAAATTATAATTAAGCTCTGGTAGCTAAAAGTCAAAGAACTTGCAGAATCTTATTTTATTTTTCCTAAAAAGGCTTGATAGTTAAGAGTGCTTAGTTTGTTTCGTAAAGTATTTTAGTTGCCAAACAAAACAAGACTGATTTTGTTAACTTTTTATTGAGGACATGTAAGAATAGAATGGCTATGGACATATATTGTAACTTCCAATATGCATTCTACATATTAATCCGATAAATAATTACAAGCATGCTGTGTACCTACCTACTTACTTACATGTACTTAATTGTTATGATTTAACTGTATCATATCAGTCCATATTTGCCTATGTAACAAAGAAACATACTCAGGACCCGTATTACTTAAAATCGTGTAGTTTAGGAAGAAAATAGGTAAGTGTAAAATTTTTTCTTTTAAATCGTTATTTTTGGTAAAATAAACAAAAAACAATGAATTACATTTCGCCCATTATTGTTTAGTCGTTATACACTTACATTGTGTATATTGTAAGTTATTTTATATGTAATGTATAGAATATGATTGATAAACTGTATTTTTAATTGATTATTAAACGTGTTTTGAAGTACACACGTCTTTATTATCAGAAATACCCATCAAACAGACGTCTAGGAACAAGACTCCTTCGCGATATCTATGACTGAATCCAAAAGTTTTAACTTGTGTAGTAAACAAGTAGGTAGGTATTTTTTCATTTAGGTGAATACAAATGTAGTTTTTTATATTACTTTTGTACTTCAAGTGATTGCACTTGGTCACAACATTAACAAATGTTTTAACTACACAAAAAATCACAACCCGCGACGGGACTCGAACCCGCATCTTTTCGTAAGTCAAAGTCAAATATTTTTATTCATTAAGATTTTTTAGGATCATTTTGAAACGACAAATCTACCGCCTGTTCGGAATCGCGACCAGCACACAAGGAGAAGGGCAAGAACCTCGAGCTGGTTAATTTTTAATTATCCATTCAACATTTAGGTACGTATAGTTTCTAATAATTTAAATAACAAGTGCTACCAACATCATAAACCTAAATACCTACTATCTTAAAACATTTATTATTACCTAGATAGGTACCTCAGATCAGAGAAAAAAGGTAGATAAAGCATAGGTAATAAGAAACCTTTTTTCTTGATCTGAGCTAGATACCGAATGGGCAGTTTCTTAACATTGAGACTGGTAGGTTCCTATTGCAACATCGAGTCACGCGTTCTTATCGTGGATAGGTAGGTATAGTCACTTATTTTGTAGTAGGCACTTAATTAAATTATTCTCTATATACAATTTGAATTTACAAGTAGAAACTTTGGTGGCGCTTTGATCGTAGGCAGTTTCCTAAGTATGAATTATTTTCTTTTCCTGTGAGCGTGCATTCGATTTTCATATATGTATTGGGAGCTGACTGTAATAATACCAGTCTCTTTAAAACGTTCCCTGCCCTGTGACACTCGCAAGTTCTAAATTTCTAAATCCGGAAACGTTCTAAAAATATATAGCAACAAGGGTCCTGACGCAGGTGCCTACTGAATTTTGTGCCATATCCAACTCCGCATATGCTTTAGGAAAAGATGCGGGTTCGTGTCCCGTCGCGGGTTGTGAATGTTTTTGTCATTAAAACATTTAAGTTGGTAGGTACCTAAAATGTGTTTTCAAGTTATGGCCCTTGTGAGTCACTGACAATGAGCAATCGCTATTCTGGCAGGTACCGATAAATACTCTGCGTTTATCTATTGATAACTAAATTATGTACTAACCTAATACCATATCTCTTTTTGCAGGAAGTACAGGGCAGGAAGGAGATTAATTTTTCGGCGCGACGTCCACTATGGCGGAAGAAATACTCGTCACGGAAGTTCCAAGCAGCTTGAAACAATTAGCTCGTCTGGTCGTGAGAGGGTTTTATACCATTGAAGATGCACTCATCGTAGACATGCTAGTTAGGAATCCATGTATGTATATCAACAGCCATTGTTAATATATGTATACATATATATATATACCTATATGTATGGTATGTATTTGTATATAATGTAATACAAAAAGAGTTGTGGCCAAGTGGGTATGGGCCCGCCTTCTGATCATGGTTGTGAGTTCAAATCCAGTCGTGCACCAATGGACTTTTCAGTTTTTCGGAAGTTTATGAGCGCTTTTGACCCATGTTCGTTCACATCGTGAGGAAACCGGCATGTCCCTAAGACCAAAGTCCGAATGACATGTGTCATTGGCTAGTATTCCGCTAAGCGGGGCGATGGGCTTGCAACCTGTTAAATACCTACTAGCTGGTGGGCATGTGCCGAAGGTAAGTTTGGAAGTGCCCACGGTTTACAAGGCACGTCCAAACTACTAGGTTACAAATTCCTAGGGGTTCCTGTACCCTGTAGTGACCAGAGGTCGTAGAGGAAAATGTCTATTACTTTATTTATTACTTAGCTATCATAGTTACTTTATAATATTAGAATGGATGGATGGATATGGATGAGTAACCTACCTATATATGGAACTACCTACTCCCTGCTTACTGTAGACATAACATGGAATTACCATAGACGAATGAATTACATAACTAGCTTCTGTAGTCTTAGGCACCAATCATGTGTGTGTGTACCTACTGTGTACAGAATTTACCAAGTAATCTACCTTTAATAAATACCCGATATAAGGTAGGTATTATCTAACAGATCGCCTAGTTAGGTATACTTTTGGTTACAGGTATGAAGGAAGATGACATTTGCGAGCTTTTAAAATTTGAACGGAAAATGTTGAGAGCCAGGATATCAACTCTGAAAAATGACAAATTTATTCAAGTTAGACTGAAGATGGAAACAGGTACTATAATGTTTAAATATAATTTTAACATCGTTTTGGTATGGGTGCCATCAATATTTGGAAGCCTTTTTTATGGACAACGAAAACACAAGTTTTTGAAAACAAATTTTGAAAATTTCATTTAAAAATAAGCCATTATTTTTACCAACTTTTTTTTATTGTGATTTTATGTGTAGCTTAGTACTAGAAACTAGAAAATGTAATTGTAATTAATAAATGAAACCTTATTATTATATGTCATATGACATGAGTCAGTGACATAGGGAATATCACAGGAAAAACTTGGATGCGTTCCGCTCAGAACAGGGATTTTCGGCATTCATTGGAGGAGGCGTATACCCAGCAGTGGGTGGATACGGGCTGAGGATGATGATGATAACAATGGCAAAATTTTTTTTTTTTTTTTGTACGACGGGGAATCAAAGAAGCGCTGAAGGTGGAAGCGTAGCCTACTCTACGCGGAATCCTCAGCACACTAAGCAACCGGTTATCTTACCTCTAAATGCCGCAACACAACAATTTGTAATTTATTTTATGGCGACATACGTAGGTAAAATTGTGATATCTAGCCGGGCCGACTTGAAACAAGTCCTGCCGACAGCCAAACCAAGCAAAAATTTGTACTCCCCTGGCGATATCCCGGGACCTCTCGATCTAATACGACACAGGACAATGTTAAAAAGTCGCCATTTTATGCCGCCCAGCTGTTGATGGTGTAAGTTTACGGTTTTATCTAGCTGGTTTTTACGGTGCAGGTCTCGACGGCAAAGCACAGAAGGTGAACTACTACTTCATAAACTACAAGACTTTCGTAAATGTGGTAAAGTACAAGTTAGATCTGATGCGTAAACGGATGGAGACAGAGGAGCGCGACGCGACTAGCCGCTCTAGCTTCAAGTGCCCTTCGTGCGGGAAAACATTCACGGATCTAGAGGTACGCCTGTGTGCAGTGAAAAGGTTCTGCTGATAGAACTACTGGGAATTCCCGGTATTTGCGCGAGGAGACACGGGACACAAATTCCTTCTTATGTCATACGCATACCAGGGTAAATTTGCGTGAAAGACTTTTTGCGCGTGAGTTACATGCGCGACGGATACTTAAGTACAGTTACGTACTTACGTAACTATACTTAAGTATCCGTACTTCGTACTTCCAAGTCACTTGAATTGGAAGAGGAGAACATGCGTGGGATAAGGACAGGACAGTTTCCTATACCAACCTAGGTTCTTTTTTTTTATTGTACGCCAGGGAAGCGTTTGGCTTTCATCTCACCTGGTAACAAGTTAGATAGGTAAGGCCGAAGGTGAAAACGCACTTTACTTGGAATCGTCAACTGTCTGAAGAACTGGCTACTTACCTCTGAATGCCGGAACACAACAATTTAAGAATTGTTACTATGGTGACAGAATTATGTAAGATGCTGGGAGCTTAGCCAAACTACCACCAACTAACCCAAGCACAATATTGCTCCCCATGGGGATTGAACCCGGGAACTCTGGATCTGACACCGGTGGGCGGGCCACTAGACCACAGAGGCGGTTAAAACTCTAGTCTAAGAGTAGTCTAGTAGGTAGTCTAGTCGTTTAGAACTACTGGGAATTCCCGGTATTTACGCGAGAAGACACGGGACACAAATTTATTCTTATATCATGTGCATACCAGGGACGCTACCGCCGACGGCGAAGCCGATCTCCATTGATGGCTTTAAATTAGCTCCATGAGAACTAGAAACGATTTTTACCGATTTAGGTATGTGTCATATCCGAAATGGCGTTTCCCATCTCAAAAGTGTACACATGTTATGAAACCTATCCGTTCAGTACATTTGACGGTAAAAATCGTTTCTAGTTCTCATGAAGCTAATTTAAAGCCATCAATGGAGATCGGCTTCGCCGTCGGCGGTAGCGTCCCAGGGTCTGGTACAATTGCGTGAAAGACATTTTGCGCGTAAGCTACATGCGCGACGGATACCTACTTGTGGGGAAAAATCACCTAATAAGTACCTATCTCTGGAAATAGAGGTCGTAGAGAGATATGAATTTGACCATGTGTAGGTGAGTTCTCGTTTTTTCCTGCAGTATGTTCCACTTTTCCCGACCTCTCCCCCTTTTTCCTCTATTTTATATGGTACCACAATATTGTACTTCCCCTGGGGATCGAACCTCTGGATCTGAAATCGGTGGGTAAACCATTAGACCACAGAGGCGGTGGAATTGTTGACATTGGTAGATATCGTACCTTTTTTTTTGTATAGGGGAGTCCGGGGACTTGAACCCCCCAACATATAAACTCGTATAAAAATGTACCTAATAGGTGTAGTATATGTAGATGATTTGTTTTAGTGCATGTGGATAATAATATTGCCCGTTTTTTTTTAGATGGAAAATTGTTCAACTCTTCCTATAGGAGGGAGAGTTGAACAATATGGAAGAAAAACTACTATTCATACCTCCCGACAACTGCATGGTTCCAATCTCCCGCAGCTCCTATATTTTATTTCTTCGATTGTTTTGTTTACAATATAATTTCCGATTGTTTAAGCAGTCATTTATCAATATTCTACTTGAATTACAATATCCAACGAGGTATACAGATAGGACGTACCTGAATATTTAGCTGCGTGACACTTAAACTCCGCAAAATATTAGTTTGCACATTTTGGCACAAAAAATAAGTTTTGGGGCTTACTGGTGAGCCGAACTGATTTTGTCCAATATGGCACCGCATACGTCAAGAACTATCCAGTCGAGCATCCAATGGCAGGTAAACGAACCATTTGCGCGCGTATATTCAAACGAGATATTCAAAGTGGGTCAAGTCCTCACTGGCCCAGTCTCCCGGACTCCCCCTACCACTAAAGTGAAAAACAGGCATGCGGCCCACCCGATGGAAAGCGTCTACCATCGCCTATATGAACGCTTGAAACACCAGAAACATTACTCGCACGTAACCTTTCAGGCAGACCAGCTTTACGACATGATGACTCAGGAGTTCCGGTGCACATTTTGCAACCAAGTTGTCGAAGAGGACCAATCAGCGCTCCCCAAAAAAGACTCACGACTATTGATGGCTAAGTTCAATGAGCAACTGGAAACTCTATACATTCTACTGCGAGAGGTTGAAGGCATCAAACTATCACCAGAGATTTTGGAGCCAGAACCTGTTGATATCAACACTATACGAGGGTAAAAGCATTTGTATTTTGTTTTGTGTTATCCTTTGAATTGAAGGAATTTGAACCTTCTGAACTTGATCTTAGAATTTTGATTGGGCATAACTTATTATATTGAACAGACACATTGTCGCATGGGGCTAGGAGTTCAAAAACTTTTTGAAGTGAAAACTTCTTTAGGCGCGAAAAACCATTGAACTCGCTACGTCGCGACACCCTACCGACACCACTTTTGACACATTGTGGCGCTATCTATACGATCCTAAGAGGTACGAGTAAGGACCGTTCGAAGACTGCCTCTTGGCACCTAGACAGACGGTTGATAGCCGTGACAGGTATCTATCAACGTCAGTTCTAAAAAGTCATTGTGGCAGTTGTGTTGTAAAAACAACCCTCATTAATAAATATCGCGACCAACGCGACAACATTGAGATTCAAGTACCAACAATCTCAGCTGTTCTCTTCGGCTAAGATTAACGACAAACTATAAGTTTTCACTTCTGTCACTCCCGGAGTAACACTTTTTTTTTTATTGGAAAGTCTACGCCACCATTTTTCCCTCAGGAAAAGGTCGTCGGATTCAGAACCACCAAGTTTGAAGACATGTGTCATGCGTTTTTTAAATTATCGCGATTATTATACATAATTAATAACAAAAACGGGTCTTCATCGTGTATCTTTTTATATTCCCGACAGTTTCGACCGTGTTACAACGGCCGTGGTCACGGGTAGACACTGTCGGGAATAAAAAAAGGTACCTACCCGATGAAGACCCGTTTTGTTATTAATTATGTGTGATGCGAACTAAAAATCCGTAAGGATGTATTCGTATGTATATAGGCGTGGTTAGCCTACTCATAATAGGTACCTAGTGCAGGCTACAGTGCGAGATAAGTTAAAAGGCCAGCTGTTTCTGAATGTCTAGTGCTAGTTTTTACCGAATATTTTACGTGCTCGAAAACGTAATATAACTGAAGTAAGCAGCGCCTTCCAGTGTCGATGTTCTGAAGCTATATTAATTTCATACAAATCGTAGTAAACGAAGACGAAGACGCGATCGAGCACGTAAAAGAGTTAGCGGGGTTATGAACGGGCTGTTGACGTGATGTGTGGAGTCGATCGAACAAGCTTTGCGTGTATTCTAGATTGACAAACAAACTACAAGGGCTGCGTCCACCGGGCGAGCAGTGGTCGGGCGAGGCGACGCGGAACCTCGGCATGTTGGTGGAGGAGACGCGAGTCGACGTCACCATCGGGGAGTCGGACAACGCGGGCGACGGCGCGCAACGCAAGGAGCGCCCCGTCTGGATGGTGGAGAGCACCATCGTTACCAACGACCAGGTACTAACAACGAGGGCGACGGCGCGCAACGCAAGGAGCGCCCCTTCTGGATGGTGGAGAGCACCATCGTTACCAACGACCAGGTACTAACAACGAGGGCGACGGCGAGCAACGCAAGGAGCGCCCCGTCTGGATGGTGGAGAGCACCATCGTTACCAACGACCAGGTACTAACAACGAGGGCGACGGCGCGCAACGCAAGGAGCGCCCCGTCTGGATGGTGGAGAGCACCATCGTTACCAACGACCAGGTACTAACAACGCGGGCGACGGCGCGCAACGCAAGGAGCGCCCCTTCTGGATGGTGGAGAGCACCATCGTTACCAACGACCAGGTACTAACAACGAGGGCGACGGCGAGCAACGCAAGGAGCGCCCCGTCTGGATGGTGGAGAGCACCATCGTTACCAACGACCAGGTACTAACAACGAGGGCGACGGCGCGCAACGCAAGGAGCGCCCCGTCTGGATGGTGGAGAGCACCATCGTTACCAACGACCAGGTACTAACAACGAGGGCGACGGCGCGCAACGCAAGGAGCGCCCCGTCTGGATGGTGGAGAGCACCATCGTTACCAACGACCAGGTACTAACAACGCGGGCGACGGCGCGCAACGCAAGGAGCGCCCCTTCTGGATGGTGGAGAGCACCATCGTTACCAACGACCAGGTACTAACAACGAGGGCGACGGCGAGCAACGCAAGGAGCGCCCCGTCTGGATGGTGGAGAGCACCATCGTTACCAACGACCAGGTACTAACAACGAGGGCGACGGCGCGCAACGCAAGGAGCGCCCCGTCTGGATGGTGGAGAGCACCATCGTTACCAACGACCAGGTACTAACAACGAGGGCGACGGCGCGCAACGCAAGGAGCGCCCCGTCTGGATGGTGGAGAGCACCATCGTTACCAACGACCAGGTACTAACAACGCGGGCGACGGCGCGCAACGCAAGGAGCGCCCCTTCTGGATGGTGGAGAGCACCATCGTTACCAACGACCAGGTACTAACAACGAGGGCGACGGCGCGCAACGCAAGGAGCGCCCCGTCTGGATGGTGGAGAGCACCATCGTTACCAACGACCAGGTACTAACAACGAGGGCGACTGGTACCTACATTGTTTTTGAGTACTATCTAGACTTTAGAATATCTCAGTCTGCGTAGGTACTAAACAAGGATACTTAGTTATATAAATAAATAAATAAATATTACAGGACATTAATTTTACCCACACTAAGCATAGCTGGTAATATGGGAACTAGATTACGGATAGAATACTTGTTGTAAATACATACGTACTATATGATACAACACCCAACAACACACAGAACAAACATCTATATTCATCACACAAATGTTTGTCATGGGTGGGAATCGAACCCACAGCCTGCAGCGCAGGAGGCAGAGCTACTACCAACAGAGCTATGAGGCTTGCTTTGGAGTTGTTTCGATCTGGTTGAGATATTAATTGAGAATATTGATGTTTCAGAGTGATAGCGTGCACTCAACAGACGCTGCATTGGAGAAAGCAGCCAGCAATGCGAGCAACACCAAATCCTCTGGGAAAGACAAGAACGACGATATCATGTCTGTCCTGCTTGCTCACGAAAAGCAAAGTTCCACAGGTAACAGACAACTGACTCGTACACTAGCTGACTCGTTCTATTCACAGGAGCAAAATGGAAAAGCACACATGGCGTGTTGGCCTGTATAGTGTGACACCATCAGGGTTCATATATCACACTTGAAGAAAAATATTTATCTTAGGTACTAATAATAATCGACCCGCCGCTCCGCGCGAGTTGGTCTTTCCACACCGCCTCTGTGGTCTCGTGGTTCAGATCCAGAGGTCCCGGGTTCGATCCCCAGGGGAAGTACAGTAGTACAATACTGTGCTTGGTTTGGTAGGCGGTTAGGACTTTGATTTAGTCCACCTGGCTAGCTACCACCTATCGCCATAAAAACAGTTCCAAATTGTTGTGTTCGCGCATTGAGAGGTAAGATAGCCATTTCCTCAGACGGTTGAGGATTCCGTTTGAAGTGCAATTTCACCTTCGGCCTTATCATAACTTGAAACCAGGTGATATGAAGGCCAAGCGCTTCCTTGTCGGACAATAAAAAATAAAACACTATTTCGTATAATCGTGATCGCCATGTGAGAACCTTTGCCCCCTTTTTAAACGGTTATCGGTCGATAACCGCTGGCCGTTGTTATCCACATAACCGTTGTTGGGTTAACGCTAACCGGCGAGGAGTTGACAAATGGATGCGGCTCAGGATCTCTAACGTGACGTCGATTAGGGGAGGCATATGTGACCTTTAATCGCTTAGCTTCAGGGATCATAGTATCCACATTACTGAAGCATTTACATCATATTCAATTTGGATTATTAACAATAATAGTTCAGGGTTGATCTGTCTGTTTCGAAAACACGATTCCTTAAAATTTTCTCGATAGAAAAAAATCCAAACTTGTACCAAAAATTAACGCCCCTCAGAAAATACGCGAGTAGTTTAGTTTAGTCTGATGGCCATTATGGGCCGTGGCTGAACGCAAATTTAAACATGACTGTTATTAGTTCGAAACTAGAGTAGGTATAATCAAATTTTTGCATTTCAAGTCAAATGTTATAATGACACAAAAATTCAAAACCCGCGACGGGACTCGAAATGCATGTTTTCCGAAACGTCTCAATTGGTAAGAGCGTTTCCGGCTAAAGGAATAAAATGCAGGTTCGAGTCCCATCACGGGTTGTGCATTCTTGTGTCAGTATAACATTTGTGGAGTAGGTATAGTTGCTTTGAATTGCTTATATGAGGAAGTACCTATCGTGGACGCATGTGGGCTGAAGTTGTAATAATACTTAATATATTGTTACGTGTAAATTGAGGTGTAAGCCATCTTGAACTTGCGTGACGTCACTAAGCGGGACATTATAGAGCGAGCCGTCGAAGAGTGAACCACTCGCTATTTCGTTACATTTTGTGATAATAGGGCGTTACTTTTCCCAAATCAGTGTCGAGGTCGCTATTTTTCTCATTACCATTAAATACAAGTCGAGTAGCCATATCTCTGATGACCAATTTCCAGAATTAGCTAATAATATTATAATAACTTAATTTGTTCAAGGAAACGCAACTCAGAACGCGTTGAAAGGGATCGAACCAGAGAGTTCAGACTCCAGCGATAACGAGTCCAAAGACCCATACAAACTCAAAGACGAAATGGCTGCAGTCGGTAAGTACCAAGCAGGACAGTACAGGAGCTTCATGATCTGATCACGCCATCTCCCTACCACTACAGAACTAAAAAACATTTTTGTTTTATTTAATTCCAGACGAAATGGAGAGCGCCGAGGATTCCGATTTGGAAGACAATGCACCAACGGTAATGGTGAACGGCAAAGCGGTCCCGTTGACCAGCATAGACGATGACGTCATCGCATTAATGTCCCCCACCGAAAAGGAGACCTACATACAAGTGTATCAAGAGTACTACAGTCATATGTACGACTAGATGTATGTTCTACAATTTCAGTTCATTGCTTACTTTTCAAATAAAGACTCAATTCACGATTGCTACTGTTTTAATTATATAAGTAAATGTTACCAGCAGTTAATCATATTCCTGTCCGTTTTCGCACGCTTGGCGAAGTCGGCACAGGTCTGACATATTTTTAGATAACTGACGACAACCCTTCTTGGGAATACCTACTGTTGGGTGGGATTCGGGGATTAGGATTAAATACATGTTAACCGCCCGTGGCTTAGTGGTTCAACCCACCGATTTCAGATCCAGAGGGTTCAATCGAAAAGTTTCGTTCGAAGCAATACTGTGCTTGGTTTGGTTGGTGGGAGGATTTTGTTTAAGAGCGCCTGGCTAGCTACCACCATCTTACCTAATTCTGTCGCCATAATAACAATTCTTAAAAAAATATGTTGTAGGAGGTAAGATAACCAGTTCCTCAGTTTGTTGAGGATTCCGGGTGAAGTGCGCCTCCACCTTTGGCCTTATTTCAACTTGTAACAGAGTGAGATGAAGGACAAGCGCTTCCCCGTCGTACAATAAAAAAAATATATATTTAAGATAATTGAGTAATAATAAATAAATATTATAGGACATTAATTTCACACAGCATCCATCTAGCACCAAACTAAGCATAGCTTGTAATATGGGATAGAATACATACTTACCGCCTCTGTGGTCTAGTGGTTCAGCCCACCGATTTCAGATCCAGAGGTCCCGGGTTCGATCCCATGGAGAGTACAATATATTGTGCTTGGTTTGGTTGGTGGCAGGACTTTGTTTAAGTCCGCCTGGCTAGCTACCACCATCTTACCTTATTCTGTCGCCATAAAAACAATTTTAAAAATTGTTGTGTTTCGGCACTAGAGGTAAGATAGCCAGTTCCTTTCATAAATACTTTTTTTTTTTTATTTATACTTACCATATGATACAACACCCAAACATAGAACAAACATTCTATATTCATCACACAAATGTTACCCACAACCTACAGCGCAGAAGGCAGATACTACCATCTGAGCTACAAAATTTACTCATTAGGTAGGTAACTTATTTTACAGACCACGGAGAACAAATGGGTAAATATATGTCAGCTTCCTCACTAGGCATAGCCTGTATCGAGGGAACTTTGATACGATAGGGTTCGGACAATTTAAAGCTAGGCTAAACTAATGACCATTCAATAGATAAATAAATAAATATGTGATCAAATAAAAAAATATAAAATAAGTAAGTAAGTAAATACTGCAATGTATTGTTTTAATTGGGGTAATTTATAATTGCAATACGTAAATATTTACTCAAATAAATGAATGAGGCTACTAATGTCCCGGGAAAATGGTGAATGTGACACTAGCAGCCAGCGTAGTCCGGGGTTGCGTACCCGTAATGATTCCGGTCAGTTACCAGCACTAAATACCTACTACATTAATACGCATACAGATAACTTCGGACCTATGGCGATTAAGATATTAAGATATATTCGCTTGTAATCTTCAAGCGTAAAGTCAAAGAGCACTACCTCTCCTTATAGATTCATAATTTATTAATATGTATATCTACATACCTATGCTATGTATATGATTATATTTGTATATATATTATATTTAAATCTATATCCTTAGTAAGTAAATTAAGTATTATTGATAAATTTATAATAATTTATGTGTCTTAGTTGTATGTTACTTATTAAACTTTATTAAATTGTTATGTACAATATTTCCCAATTTTTAACTATCTTTTCTCCCTCCACATCACTGGTTTGCTGGAAGAAAACTCTTTTTAGGGTTAAGCTCGCCTTTGCCATGTATTTTTTTTTTTGTTTTTCTTTGTTATTATGTTTATGTGTGCAATAAAGTATAAATAAATAAATAAGATTAAGTAAAAGTTAGGTTAGTTATAAAGGTCGAGAACATCTCCGTCGTTCTATAAAAAAAAACCTATTATGTTCTTTTGAAACTTTTTTTTGCACAACAGGGAAGCGCTTGGCCTTCATCTCACCTGGTTTCAAGTTATGATGTAAAAACTGTATGTGTTCAGATCCTCATGAGTGCAAAAAGCTATGTTAACCGACTTCAACAAAGGAGGAGGTTCTCAATTTGATTTTTCTTTGTTATCACCGTCATTTATTAACAGATTTGTAAAATTCTTATTAGAGACAACTTATCCAGATTGGTTTAAAATAAGTAGAGGATTTTCGCTCGATCAACTTTATTAAGTAAGTACATACTATTTTCATAACATTGCAATAAATTTGTACTTATAAATAGGTTTAGGTACCAATTAATGTATCTTATACCTATCTACTTCTCTCTATTATAAAAATAATAATATATTCATCGGGAATAGAAGTTGCATTTGCATCACGTATACCAATAGTTCAGTGTCTGAATATTGGTACATTTACTTGAATGTAAGAATCTCAAAAATATTTACAAAATAAAGTTCTCTACAATAAACAGTCAATAACAAAATAAATTATGTAAAACACTTCTAACAACTTAATATGAGGATCAGAATAATTTACTAATACTGATATTAACGATTTATAAATGTGATACGAAATAATGGATTGGCACTACATTTTCTATTTTGAACGAGGATTCAAAAAAATATATTTTACACTACGCTATAAACTTGGTCTATCTAAGCGTGTATTATGATCAAAACTCTAAAAAAGGATACTCAATATTGGTTAGACAGGAGCACGGCTAATAAAACATTTTTAAACACAAAATTTAGGTAAAATATCAAAAAGTTTTCGTTGCGATTTTGCAGAATACGGAGGTACTATGCGGTTTAGTACCTTGAACAACCATTGTTTAGGGTACCAAGCCCATAGTACCAGGCAGATATTTACAATACTACATCCACCTTGTTCCATGATACTTAGGGATCATTAGACTAGATCACCCGAATTGTTTGCCCCATTTTTCCCAGTACTCTTCTGTCTGCATCTCTACTAATCTTGAAAGGCACCGCTCACACGCAAACATTTCTTCTTCGCCAGTAAAAATTGCGGCTTTTGAGTCTTCCTGAAATAAGGCCTTCAATGTATTCACACAATAATCTGAGTCAACACTATTTTGTCAATGGTGTGGATGCAAAAGAAAGAGTTTTTCTGAAAAAAAAACCTGCTCAAACTTCAACTTTCTTTGCACTCCAAAACGAACTGTATGCACGAAATAACTATTGTACGGTTACAGTGTAATAGCACTGGGATAGTACAGGCACTGTCTTGACTTTTGACTTTCCAGGTGTGCCAATACGTTCGTGCTGTTAATTTAATGGGCATTACTAGATAAGAAATCAGAATATATTTTTCTTTACAGAGTCGTGTTTTAACAAAGTCTTAAGAAGGCCCAGTAGTACCTAGTATTGTTTGGGCTTAGTGGAATTGTCTTATGATGCATTCTGGCTATAAATGCTGTATACTTGTATCATCATCATCATCATAATAGCCCATAAAAGTCCACTGAATAGGACATGGGCCTCCCCCAATACTGAAGAAAGCAATAGAGGGGTTTTGCCATAATCACCACGCTTGCCAGGCGTGTTGGAGATCGCAGTAATGATAGGTACTAATACTTTTTTTTGTAAATACATATTTTCATTATTTCTGTCTTCGTGTGAACTGTGTAGCAGTTATGGTATCAGACTTTACGAGCCGCCGCTATAGGCGTTTAACATAAGTCATTAACGACTACTAGCATTACATCAGAACTCTGAAAATATAAAAACTCTTAAATCCATTCTTCCATTTTTATTCAAAAACAGTTTATTTTAAGCTTTTTCTCGTTGTAAAACCTACGACACCACGATGTCTCCGACGCCCTATTTAAGAGTCGTGTGAGGGTGCAATAATACGGGATTCTGGGAAATATCTACGCAATGATGGGAACGAAGATAAATACAGCTGAACTAAACAAATGTTAAAAATCGGTTACTACTATAGTGCAGTGTAGGGGTGCACTATGCCAGGATGATGGGGACGATCTTTCGTAAAGTCTGATACCAGAACTTTTATACAGTCCACACGAAGAAAGAAAGAATGAAAATATGTATTTACGAAAAAAAGTATATAAGTATCATTACTGCGATCACCAACACGCATGCCGAGCGTGGTAATTATGTCAAAACCCTCCATTTCTTTCTTTTCTTGCATTGGGGGAGGCCCCGTGTCCTATGCAGTGGACTTTTATGGACTGTAATGATGATAATGATGATGATGAAGCAAGTATACAGCATTTATAGCCAGAATGCATCATAAGACAATTACACCAAGCCCAAACACTGCTAGGTTAAATTGTTTTCTTACGGAGTTTCGGTGAACATCGTCATCTGATGATGCAGCCAAAAGCCTACCCTAGACCTACCGGAAGGCAGGCAGTTCAGTGGGAATACTACGTATCAACATTACTGCTATAACCAACACGCCTGCCAAGCGAGGTGATTATGGCAAAGCCCTGATAATGATGATGATGATACTGGAAGGTAAGCAGTTCAATAGGTCTACTCTAGTGACCGTAAAACACCACAGGAACGCAGAATACGCAATTTCGTTTACTTGGGTGACATATTTTTTCCAGTTATATTGATATAAAAACCAAACTACTGTACTGATTTTGATGAAATTTCTATGGGACCACCTCGAACCTACCAAACATAACAAGAATCATCAAAATCTATTTAGAATTGACGGAGAAATCGAGTAACAAAAAAAAGACATACAGCCGAATTGAGAACCTGCTCCTTTTTTTTGAAGTTGGTTAAAAAATAGAAAAAGGTAGTTATAGTCACTTTTTCAAAAACACAATAATTCGGTACTCCGGGTCCATCTTAACGGGCTGGTGGACGAAGACCCACCCATACAAAAGTAATATCAAATGTAACTGTAACGCGAACCAACACTAGGTATAGGTACCTATATTTTTATATTATAGTGTATATTATTATGCTATTATTGGGATTCGAATAATTAACTTTTCTAAGGTAATGAATTCACATTTGCTTCAAAATACTCACCCGCATAAGTCGCGCCTGCCGACGTGCGACGTGTTCATACTTGGATATAAAAACCACACACACGCTATCTTCTAGCTGTTCATTATTTGGTCTCTATCCCTTTCGCACACTCTGCCACGTGAGATAGCATATATTTGAATTGCGCCTACCGATGAGCGACTTGTTCACACTTTGGTATAAAAACCACACACACGCTATCTTCCAGCTGTTCATCATTTTGTCCATCCCTTTCGCACACTCTGCCACATGAGATAGCATAGATTTCGCGCCTACCGACGAGCGACTTGTTCACACTTGGATATAAAAACCACACACACGCTATCTTCTATCTGTTCATCATATATCCCTTTCGCACACTCTGCCACGTGAGATAGTTTGTAAAGTTGAGAGTGGAAGGTAATAGCAACTTACAGAATCTTTAGTAATCTTTAGATCGTCCATTAGCGCTCTATCCGCGTCCGCAAATACTGTTTCATCCAGATTCATAAGGTCCCTAGGGTCACAATCAGCAGCAATGACTACCTGCAAAACAAAATAAGGCCTAACTTAGCCTTCTAGCCCCAAACTAAGCAAAGCTCACATATTTACATAACACACCTTGCACCTTAGTTGGTAGGTCTACTGTAGCACTAGGTTGTGTTTTTGATTCCCACCCAGGACAAACATTTGTTTGATAGCTATATATTTTTTTTAATGTACCTATATGAGTGTTCTGTCTGTCATCTAGTTCCCACATTAAGCTTTGCATAATTTGGGGGCTAGATGGCGCGAAATGAATGTCCTGTAACATTTATAAGTAAGAAAAACATAGGACACCAGGGGCATGTAAGTATCATATGATGGTGATTATCAAATCCATATCCTGTAAGCTACACAGGAAAATGTCTTGTGTAGGATACTTTCTAGTTCTATTTGTGAAATACACTTACTGTACATACTTACCCTAACTCGATTATCATAAAAAGTGTCAATAAGTGTGATAAACCTCCTCAACTGAGATCTATGCTTTGAAAGAGACAACTGAGGCAGTTCTCTTATGAAGACAGTATGAAATGTTTTTGATAAAACCAAATAGTCAATTGCACCTAACGGCTGAAACAAAAAAATTATAGATCAACAAATTGTGTCACAGAAATTTATATTCGTATATAATGTTTAAAAACTTACTCTATCACATAACTCTACAAATGTTGAATCCAAAACTCTGCCACAAGATTTTGCAAACTTTACATTTCTACCTAAAATGTTAATAACACGAGGCCTCACTGTATCAGTCTCTTGTGATACCAAATATTTAAATAAATTATCTACGGCATTGTTTGTAGGTGTCAGTTCGCTATTTCTGAAATAAAAAATAAATAAAGTTAAAACATATAAAGTAAGAACATTAAACAGTCAACATTTAGCAGGCAAGAATTAAAAGTAAAAGTAGTGTTGTCACTTACAAAAAGAATTTACTGTATTTATTGCCACTTCCTCGTAACCTATAGTCTATCCCAGAGTCTAACTGTAAAATACCACAGTGTGCTTTTAATATTGGTATAAAAGGTATGAAGTTGGACCTTTGTAGTCCATTTTTGTACAGATCATCAGGTTTACGGTTACTGGTAGCCACCACAACACATCCATTATCAAATAACTGTGTGAAAAGACGTTTTAAAATCATGGCATCAGCTATGTCTGTTACCTGAAACAAAACATAATTGTCAAAATTTGTTAATGTTTAAATCTAAATTACATGGTGAACATAAACCATGGGACCCATTCTTACCCAACTGATAGAGTATGTCTATCTCACTGCAGCCTAGATGGGTTGATCGATTTTGACATGTGAGTTGTGTTTTGGTGCCTCTAAATTGTGGAAGTGTCATAGGCTACATCATTTTAATATGGGTAGAGAGGATACAATAAAATGATTGTGGTTTAACCCACCGATTTCAGATCCAGAGGTCCAGGGGAGTAATATAGTGCTTGGTTTGGTTCGTGGTAGCTACCTAACTCTTTCAACGTAAAAACAATTCTTAAAAAAAATGTTGTATTCCGGCATTTAGAGGTAAGATAGCCAGTTACTCAGTTTGTTGAGGATTCCGGGTGAAGTGCGCCTCCAGCTTTAGCCTTATCTCAACTTGTGACCTGGTGAGATGAATGCCAAGCTTCCTCATCATACAATAAAAAAAAGGAAGAGTATCAAAATAAAAAAGCTGACTTCATTGCCATGTTAAGCAATATTTAATACTTACTTGAAACTCATCAAAGCAGATAAGCCATGATTCCTGGGTAATGTCAGCTGCCACCGGTGGTATGGGATCAAATGGTTTGCCCTCATTACGAAATGAACTTGCACCTTTTCCAGATTTGATTTTCAGCTCATGTATCCTCGCATGGATATTCAACATAAATGAATTAAAATGTACTCTCAATTTTTCTTTTATCTGTAAATAAATATCAATAATAAGAAACTTTATAAATGTGCAAACTTCATATAATTGAAAATGGTATAATCGAATAGGTTTTGTTTGTAAGACTTGATATGATATACTTGATATGACTGTATGCTGTTATATAATAACTCACTGGTATACTCTCATAAAATAAATCCATGAGCATAGTCTTCCCACCACCAACACTTCCATAAATGTAAAGCCCCTTTGGTGCAAATATTTTTTGTGGCTCTGGTTTTCTGAAGAAGTTAAGCAAAGACCGGGAATCGCTGGCAACATTTGGTCTTTCAAATAAAGATACCTCTTTGTAAAGGTCTTGAAGATGTTGCACCACAGTTTCCTGGTGGTCATCTTTATTGAGGATGCCGTCAGATACTTTTTGAGAGTACACTTGTATGGGCCCTTCAAATGTTTCGTATTGTTCCTTGGCTTGAGAGGATAATAACTTCATGCATTGGTTACAGCGCTTCCAATGATACTTCACCAGAGAGCTGACGTGAAAATGTGTGTTGTGTCCAAACATGTTATTTATTTGAGTTTCTATTAATATTTGGCTTACGTAATTAGGAAGTATAACAATACAAAACCAACATAACCTTGATAATCTCTAGAACTATAATCACAGAAAACTTATTTTGAATTATCAGAACGAGGGAAATAAAGTTGAAGTTTTTCTAGCTGCTATAGCTATAATCATGCGAATTGTAGTGCATTATTTTCTGTTATGTTTATTGAATGAAATCATACAGATTTAATGTTGAATTGAAAATGTTGAAATGAAATTGAAGAAAATGAAAAAGTAAACAAACAATCAAAAAGCTATTTGAACGTAGTCCTAAGCTGTCATTGTCATTTTACCGTTACTATGACAACCAGAGTCACCATTGCTTCAGTGTTGGCTAACGTATATTTTTTGTGTTCCATACATACACAAATAATATATTATATATATGAAGTACGTACATATGAATATTAACGCTATTTGAAGGATTTATCGCTTATTGTCATAGATTTTTCATAGATATCTATTAATTTTCTGTTAATCTTTTTTCACCACAGACGACAGCACGGTGCGATCTTCGACGACATTAGCGAATGATGCGGCTGTCAATGTCATAGCGTTTGTAATTTACCGGTGAAACATTAAATCCATTAGCAGAATCACGAGTTCGCCCCGAACTACTACGATATCCCACGTAATGTTTTTTTTTTTATTTACGATGGTTCGGCTCTTGACCATGAAACTTACACAGGTAAGAATGAGATCTACGATGGAGCGAGCCTACCCAGTAAGTGCCTTCTGGGTAACTCTCTTCTTGAAGACATCAGGGTCGTAGCACAGCGGGAAAACAGACGCTGGGAGCTTATTCCAAGTTCTTGCAGTGCGCACAATAAAAGATTCTTGAAAGCGTTTAGTTCGTATGCGTGAGATATCAACCAGGTGAGGATGATAATAGGCTGTGCGTTTGAAATTTCTATTGAAAAGCGGCGAAGGCGGTATAAGGTCGTGAAGCTCCTGAGCACACTCACCGAAGTACAATCTGTAAAACACCGACAAACACGCAACCTTGCGACGATGGCTCAGGCTGTCGAGCCTTGCTTTGGCAAGGTACTCTTCACCTATGAGCCTCTTGGCTCTGCGCTCCACTGAGTCAAGTGCGGCAAGTTGATATTTGGATGAACCATCCCAAAGGTGGCTGCAATACTCCATATAGGATCGAACTTGAGCTTTATATAAAGTCAAAAGTTGATCAGGTGTGAAATATCGCTTGACTTTATTTAGGATGCCCAGCTTTTTGGCCACAATTTGCGCTTTAGACTCGATGGAGGTGCCAAAGTTGAGGCTAGCCGTCACCTCCATGCCAAGGAGGACAAGGCTGTCAGTTATTTTAACCAAAGTACCTTGAAAGGTAGGTGTCAGGTCAAATTGACGCTTTTTCGCCGAAAAGAGACATGCCTGAGTTTTGTAGGCGTATGGTGTGTTCTCTCAGAGAACACACCATCCAGATTGGTAGAACGTGCACTAGATATGTATCTCTCTGTAACAGTACTGTCATCTGCATACCCAAAAATGCCTAGCTGGAGCAAGTCATTAATGTGCAGCAGGAAAAGAGTTGCAGAGAGAACAGACCCTTGAGGAACACCGGCGTTGATGGCAAGATGGCAATATAGTCCGAGGAGCAGCCATCAATTACCACTCTGATGGACCGTTCACTCAAAAAGTCGGATATCCAGGCACAGAATTCAGGAGGTAAACCGTACGCAGGAAGTTTATTCAGCAGGCTAGCGTGCCAGACCCGGTCAAATGCCTTTGAGACGTCAAGAGAAACAGCAATTGCTTCTCCATGTTTCTCAATGGCTTCTCCCCACAAGTGCGTGAAGTACACAAGAAGGTCGCCAGTGGACCTTCCACGGCGAAAGCCATATTAATGGTCACTGAGCAGGTCATTAGCTTCAAGGTACGTCAGCAATTTATGGTTCAGAACTCTCTCCATAACCTTGCAGATTATGGAGGTGATGGAGATGGGTCTGTAATTGGCCGGGTCGGCTCGACTTCCCTTTTTGGGAACTGGCTGCACGTTGGCAAACTTCCAGGATTTGTGATGTCTGATTAGTGTTGCGTATTTGAGGAGAAAATCACACAAAAATAATTCTGTTGACACTTCGATAACATTGTGCTTGCATGACATCATATTACACATTACTGTAAGCACTCTTTTTATCAATCTCTCTCATTTAATGCAAAGCTAGAATAAGAGTTCACAGTCACACAACACCATTGCACCGACGACAGTGTATATCATAGTAGATGGGCTGAAGAAAAGTTAAACCTTCCAGCCCAAGGAAGTTATATAAGTTTTAGGGGTTTCACTACTAAGGGAGCAGCTTTCTTCTGTGTTTGAGCAAACTTTACCCGTTAACACAGGCAGGATCTGACGATTTTTTCAAAAAAAAATATACCTACCTACATTAAAAAGTAGTGTTGACTTTGAATCATTTTGGTTTTATGCATGCATATATTATTAATTCATGATTGGATTTTGATAAATTACGAATTATGTTAACCCAAATATTACACAATCTACCATTGAAAAACTCATTGAAATCGATTCAGTACATTCGGAGACAAATAGAAAAACACACTTTCAACTTCTGTGCTTACTCTAAGATGTACTACGAGTAATGAGTGTACCTACTCTTGGAGATTTAAATTTCGACTAAGAATGTGTTAGGTATTTGTAGTTGGAAGAGGTACCTATGCAAAATCGTAAAAGGTATACGAGTATAATATCGAACATGAACAATTCAGAGTTGCTGTGAATTGTTTTACGTTTAGCAACGGAACATTATGGTACATTTTTTAAAGGTAGTAAGTTTACCTTGGCAGTCCATAAATGTCAGTTTATCATCATCAACTTTACTGTTATTCTCCTGTCACTCTGTTTCACTCAATTCTGTGTCACTCTCCGTATCCCTCTTCATGTAGGTGGGGTGAGTATCATCATCATTATCATCATCGTAACCTTATAAAGTTTGTCGTTATCACCATGCTGGGCAGGCGGGTGGTTAGTCGTACTGATATCGTTAAGTTCCTAGATATATACTTCTCCTCATCACCTGGTTGCCTTTTACGACACTTAAGATGGCATATCCCTTACTCCTGCCATTATCTCATCTCATTACTTCTGCATCGCGTTTGCCTTAAAGGTGGTGGTGCTACTGATTCTGTGGGTGACAATGACAAAGGTGCATGTAAAACATTTTTTTTACTAGACCATGCACTGGCCTTGCTCTGAATAGAACGACCGTCATTACTACGATACGTAAAAGTAGGAACTAGAGATAGTATGAGCAATTTTTGTTTTGATGTCGTGTTTAGGTTTTCGTGTCATAATCATAGCCCAAAAAAGTACCACTGCATGACATGAGCCACGCTTGGCAAGCGATTCGGTAATCGCAGTGTTGGTATATATACCAACACTGTACCTTTTACTCTAAGATAAAAAAAAAACTGACCAAAGCTTGACACAGAATTGAGACTCAGACCGTCTGCTGTTTACTGTGTTTATTTACTGTACAAAGTGTCAAGGCCTAATTGGGCGTATTTATTGAATGGCGAACATTTTTGGTACAAATTATAGATAGTCAACTTTGGTTGACTCTAATTTGTTTGGCAAAATTTTATGTAATCGTGTTTTCGAAACACTAGATTTCTAGCATCAACCCTGAACTATAACATATATTCATTTCAAAGTAAATACTATTGTGGAAGATAAGTATGATCGCTGAAGCTAAGCCATTTCACGTATCATAGACTTGGTTATTTTTACTAAATAAAGCTACAATTAAATAAATTAATATTACATGACATTCACTTCACACAGAGCCATCTAGCCCCAAACTAAGCAAAGCTTGTAATATGGGAACTAGATTACTGAATTTTAATACATATTTACATACCTACGTACTACTCGATGATACAACTCGCAAACACAGAACAAAATCTAAATTCATCACACAAATGTAATGTGGGTAACATTAAATATTTTCTTCTGTTTGCTTTCAAATGGTTAGTACAATGTTCTAATCATCATCATCAATATTCGCTCATTAGTGTCCACAGCTGGGCTGAGCCTCCTCCAAAGCTGGAGGGTTTTACAGGCGCTGACAATGTAATACCTACTAAATGCAAATACCGACTCCATTTAATCTATTACGTTGGCGGGGGTTCAAGAGATGCAGGAGAGGGGTTAGGTACTTCGCACTCGACTCGCTAAAAATAGGATGACAGTAAATCCAACAAAACTTGTAACTGAAATTGTTACTTACTCACTTTTGCCGTTCCATCGAACATACACCTCGCCAATGACGCAAATTTACTCTTTATTGTACTTATTGATGTTTAAATCGGGCTTTAGGGTGCCTATTGATTTAATATTGTTCGGCTCTTGACCTCGAAACTTTTTTGTTTTTTTATTCAAAATTCTTATTTTTTTTTAATTTTTAAAAAGGGAAGTTGAGAAATTAACACAGGCAAGGAATAAGATCTACGATAGAGCGAGCCTACCCAGAAGGTGCCTTTTAAAGACATTAGGGGCGCTGGGAGTTCATAGCTCAATTGGTAGTAGCTCTGCCTTCTGCGCTGTAGGACAACCTACATACCGGACAGCACAGAAACGGCATAACCGCACAGAAAAAGCATAGAAATTCAGCAGCACAGAAATGATTGTCCTGTTCTTAAGATAAATATAGATGTTTGTTCTGTGTGTTTTGGGTGTTGTATCATTATGGTAAGTGTTACAAAAAAAAAGTATTGTATCCGTAATCTAGTTACCATAATTACAAGCTAAGCTTAGTGTGGGGCTAGATGGCGCTGATTGAACGAAATGTCCTGTAATATTATTATGGAAGTGCGCCTAACAAGTCTCATAGCTCAGTTGGTAGTAAATCTGCCTTCTGCGCTGTAGGCTGTTGGTTCGATTCCCACCCAGGGCAAACATTTGTATGATGAATACAGATGTTTGTTATGTGTTTGGGTGTTGTATCATATGGTAAAGGTATAGTAATGGTGGCAAGGTTCTCTCGAAGTATGATACTCTTGGCTCTGCGCCCCACCGATCTAGCGCGGCAAGTTGATTTTTGGCCGTTCCATCATCCCAAAAGTGGCTGCAACACTCCATACAGAGTCGATCTTGAGCTTTATCAAAGCTTAGTCATAAGTTGACAGGTGTGCCTGTCAACTTATGACTAAGCTTTTGCGCACTTTTTAAGCATTTGCGCACTCGATGGAGGCGCCATAGTTGAGGCTAACCTCGTTCGTTAGTAGTTTAGTTGAGGCATATAGTGGTAAGATAGCCAGTTTCTCAGTTTGTTGAAGATTCCGGGTCAAGTGCGCCTCCACCTTCGGCCTTATCCCAACTTGTAACCAGGTGAGATGAAGGCCAAGCGCTTCCCCGTTGTACAATAAAAAAAAACCGTCATCTCCATGCCAAGATGGGTAAGGCGGTCAGTTACGATGTACCTAAGCATTTAGTTGCCAGGTGGCAATAACAAATGAATGAGCTACGAAACGTCGTAGCATTGTGTTGATAAAAATTTAACTATTTACAAAATAAGTTAATAAATAGGTTAATGAATTAATATGTACCTACTTAAATGAATAAATATTGTAAGATAACAGTTAGGTACTATACCTACCAAGACAGGTAGGTATACATATTATTTTTAACATTTCAGATTTTTTATAGGTATTAAATAAATATTATTAAACAAAATAGGTACCTATTTTGTAGGCACTTACAGCAATTCTGAAAATAAATGATTGAGTAGACTTTTGATGTTTTTATGATTGAACTCAATTGAGTGTAAGTGCAACAGTCGGTCAATTTAAAGTATGCAAAATAATATGATCGAGTACGATGTGAGTATAGGTAGGAATAGGACATATTTATTTATAGTTTATAAAGCTGTACCAGTGCAATTTCACTTGCACATAAATTAGGAAGCGCCGTGAATACATATTTACCATATAAACTTCGATCTCTACTGCCCACAGAAACACGAAGTGAGATTTCACATCACCGGTATTACCTATCTAATGCAAAGTTTCTAGCGCGGTAAATACTATTATAAGTCCATAGCAGAGGTACTTTGCATTGACCCGCCCGTGGATGCCATTCGATTCGACAGGGATTTTAGCAAGCAATGTGCGAGCAGCTCCTTCCATCCATCTAAGAACCTACCTGATCTGATCCTGAACGATCACCAACTCACCTGTCACGCGTGGGAACAATGGCAAACCCCCCCATTACTCTTGTTGGGAGATGGGCAACATAATCTTTAGTACTAAACACAAATACTGCCATCATCAACTCGCCGGTCAAGCGTGGTGGTTATGGTTAAGTGGCAGCATACCCTCAAATAGGTAGGTTCAAAGGGTGGGTCATTCCACCGTAGACTTTATCCTTGTCTGTGCAAATCTAGAGGTCAAGAGCATGGTGCATAAAAAATCTGCCACATCTGTCATAGAGATACCAACATCACAAATACTGACTCACTTGCTACGCTCTGCCCATGTTCCGTAATAATACTTTTTGAGTGATGACTATGATGATGATATTGTTTTAAATTTCCTAAAACGATGCCAGAATATCATTTTCCAGTTTCCATTCATATCATGTGTAGACTTCTATTAAAATTAGTACGTATACGCGCAATGGCATCGTCCTACACGACCACATGCAAGAAATCAAAAGTATAAGATTAAAAAAAAAAACTTTATGGCACTTATGGCCTAGAAAATAGCTGTGCAGTATCACTTGCACATAAAATAAAACGTCAAGAAATAAGCTTTGATCTATCCTGCTTGCCCTTCAGAAAGACGTACCTACGTAGCTTTGGTAAGTTTTTTTTATCTTAGAGTTAAAGTTTTCTAGTTAATATGGATCACCAGGAGATGGGCAGCAGCTTTTATCCATCTTAGTACCTACCTACCTAACATCGACACTGTGATAACAGATTTCCCTGCCAAGTATACTTTATAGGATTCAAGGATTGCCACTAGGCAATGCCAAATCCCAATTACTCTTGTTGGGTATCTGGTAAAGCATTAATATTCAATCATGAACAAAATAATATACAAATAAATAAACTTACTTTTTCCCTTTCGAGGATTCACCTCTGATTACTACACCGAGCGTGGATATTATGATTACCTACTATATTATTACCACGATGCGATTAACGAATCACTTGCCAAGCGTAGATATGATTATGACACGAAAACCTTAAAATGACACCAGAACCAAAATTGCTCATACTATCTCTAGTACCTCCGTTTACGTATCGTCGTTCTGTTCAGAGCAAGGGCACTGAATGGTCTAGTAAAAAAAAGTTTTACATGCCTTTGTCCACAGCATCAGTAAGTTAACCGATTTCATTTGGATTTCCTAGACACCGCCGAAGCTTGGACTTGCAGGGGGATTGAAACGGAATTCGATGCTTTCAGTCTGAGCAGCAGAGTGCATAAGTGAATGAAGTTGGTTGCTAGCGCCTACATAATTTGTACCGCAATCGGAATGGATAATATTCACTCGACCACGACGACCAACAAATCTGCGTAAAGCGTACCTACAATAGAGAAAGGTTTTGCTTGGTTGACACGAACAGTAGGTCATAAAGTCACTCATAAATGATTCGAGAGGAGTCGGATTCGTTTTGTAACACTTTAAACACTTTGATAAACTAAAGGCGAATAGCGCGTTTTGGGAAAAGAATCAAAAATTGTTGAGTCAAGAGATACTGCATCGTGTTGACGCCTGCATGGCAGTTTTCACGATGCAGTGCTTCAATAACCATGGTTGTGAGATTAGACTCGCGAGGTAGAAGAGCTGGATGTTTATGTTCGAACTCGAGACCAGAACGGGCCAATCGACCGCCCACCCTGAGGATACCCTGGGAGTCTAAAAATGGATTCAATTTACGCATTTGTTTCGATAGCAGCTTTCCAGCTTGTAGCTGTTGAGCAAAATAACGTAATTGAACGTGAATGAGCGCTGTATGAAGCTCAAGACGATTAGCTGCTGGATTTGGGCATCAAGTGCGCTTATACCGAATAAAATCAATGAATTTTAACCATACGCACACTAAACGTTGGATTTTGCGTATGGATGAATAACGTTCGAGCAAAGTGTCAATGAAAGAAGCCATATCGTCGTGAGTGAGGAGTGACTGCGGGTCTTTTTCTTCATTTTGAAGTGAAGTTCGGTCCAAAACGTCATCAGACAGGGGCCAAGAGGACGAGGGACAAGAGCCCACCATAAGCGATGCTGGCCTCGTGAAACAACGTCTACTTTTGTATTTTGATTGTCTTCGCTTGCCATGCAAGTACAACGGTGGAGTCAGACCAAGCGAAGATCCCAGACAGAGGAAAAACGGGTAAGTAAAGTTCTTTGACGAATTTCAGCAGATTAGCTAAGAGAACTGCAGCTCGCGCAAAAAGGGCCCATAGGAGGCCCAGTTGCGGAAAAATAGTCCGCGAACCAAGTACCAAACAGAACTGCAGCACACGATTCTAAATGAGGTAACGAAGTTGACTTGGTTGTGGCTACACGACCTTTTGAGCAAACGAAGAACACACTGACATTGTCGCTCTCATCTGTGATCTGGAGATAAATCACAGCGCTATAACCAGTCTCAGAACTGTCTGAAAAACCGTGTAGACTCACATGATTTCATTTTTTACAGATATACAGCGAGGAACGCCCAATGATTGCAACAAAGGGAGTTGCTCCAGGTATAATCTCCAGAACTTGACAACTTCTTCCGGTGTGACGGAGGAGTAACCTGTGAAAGTAACTAAAATAAAAAAGGTACATGTGACCAGTGATCAATGTTCCTGATCTTTAAATAGGTCTTACTTAGTTGACGAGATTCAAAGGAGACCGAGCTTAATCAATAATTCATTAACTGAGATATTATTTCAATTAAGACAAACTGAGAAGGTATCTACATAGGTACCTACATAAAGAGCTTTACTGATAAATGATGACCAATTCATTTAATCATATAATACATCCTTAATTTATTTAAAAATGCCCCTCTCTTTAGCATTAAATAATTTATGAATATCTCGTGAAAACAGGATGTGCTTAAATTGAAATCGACGTCCTGACCTGACTAAATTGGTGCAAACTGCTAAGTTAGTAATGCAATCAACAATCACACGCATACCTCATTGTGGTAAGTAAGTAAGTATAGTAGTAAGTATATAGTTGTGAGTACCTACTTATCATCTAATTTTAGCATCCGTTGGTAGGTAGGTAGGTACGTTGCGTCGCGACAGATTTCCAGGAAACAGTAGGGATGAAGCAAAAAAGGGAAGTGCCAATAATAGTCTCCATGTGTGCTTGAGCAAGTAAGAAGAAAGAGAAGACAGATTCATGTGAGTAGATAAGTAAGGTACCTATCTACAACAAATATTAGTCGCACTTTACCGGATACATAAAATAAAATAATAGGTACGTTTTTTTATGCAACTAGGAGACAACATCTTGCCTATAACAATGCCTTACTGCGTAGGTCAAATCCACAAAGAACATAGCCTACACGGCACTGCATTGCGCCCGTCAACTTAAGGCATAAATGTGTTAAGTTCCCGTAATTTCACCGGCAACCATACCCAAGCAGCATTGTTGTGTTATTTCTGTGTAGTACTTCCCCGGATGAGCCTTTTCACAAGGGTCTCTACATTGTTATTTATAACCTGCTAGAGTGTGACTATCTAAACAGTATTTTAGCTAACTTAGTTATATTTGCATCTAGAAAATTATGATGACCGACCAAGTTACCTACGCTGTACCCACACCATGACCACGGCGCATTCATTTTCTTTGTGGATGTGGCCTACGCGCAGTAAGGCAAGAGTTGCATCCAACATTTATTTAATGGCTTGTCAGTCTTTAAGTTGTTTACAAAAATGGTATTTGGATAGGAATGTATGCATGTAAGTTTGTTCATCTGTTCCTTCATACTTATGTAACTTCTAATCAACGAATTATAGTTTGATAAATGAGGCGTCGTTGAAAGCGTCTTAATTGTTTGCTGGTTATTGGCTCTATGACGTCACGTTAAAAATTATGACGAGGGTCAAACAAACTGGGTACATAGTAATTGCGAAAATAGTGTCATAGATAGTGGGAATCGTTTCTAAAATCACGCCTCAGATGTAAGCCAAACTTATTTACTCTCCAAACCTTCCCAAAATACATATAGGTACTACCTACAATAGATACTTACGTATTTTATTATGAACTATGGTACACACTACACATACTTACTTTATTTTAATGTATTTCGTACATATTCATAGTGGAGTGATGTTCAGAGGATAGCCGTGGTCATAGGTATGCCACTTTGCCCAGAAGCTCATGTACACTTACGTATTAAGTATCTACCTTGTACCTGGGTACTAGGTAGGTATATATCTACCTATCAACTTTAACACACTCCCATGTGAGTTTTTGACTTCTGAAATGTATTTTTTACTGTTTTTAAAAAAGGCTATTTATCGTCCTTATCCTATAGTTTTTGGTTGTGTTTCTATCTAGTAGAAACTAATTTTTGTTTCATAGATAAACCAAAAATCCTAGATAATCCTATTGTTGTCAATGTCAAGGTTACCTTCGGCGAACTGACCTACGGAACTTAAATTGCTCTTGAACTCGCTCACACACTGGCCTCAATTGTGCCCCATCTAATGCACCGGTTAACAACCTCTAGTGTCAAGGTGCCTGCTGTTGTTCTCACCAAGATTATACGAAGCCACAAACCTGATACATCCACTGCCAATAATATGGCACCAAAATGAACAATTTAGCAGTGATTAATATCATATAAGTACATTAATTAACTTTCATTTTGTAGGCGTTTCAATATGTACCTTTAATCTATAGTGTCAAGTTGTCTTCTCTTGTTTTCATCAAGATTATAGGTAGCCATAAACCTGATATATCCACTGCCAATATGGCACCAAAAAGAACAATTTAGCAGAGATTAATATCATAAAAGTACATTAACTTTCAAAATGTACCTTTAATAAAAAAAATAGGTATATCACCGGTTAACAACCTCTAGTGTCAAGTTGTCTTATGTTGTTTTCAAGATTTTAACCAAAGAAACCAAATTTACCTAACCACTGCCAATAATATGGCACCAAAAAAAAAACAATTTGCTAGAGTTTAACATTTTCATAATTTGGTACCTCTTGGATTAGCTTGGATCATAATTCAACAATGCCATATTGTCACTCGTCAGATATAATATAAATAATGCTATTTTATCTATACCTTCAACCCTTGTCACTGTTAGTATGATTTGTTGCAAATGTTCGAGGGTGGTCGAGACATGCGGGTTCAGCTGCTGTTAAGTTTCGCATGTTACCTAAATACTGCGGATGTGCTTACTTAAGATATCCGTTGTCCTCCATTGGATACTGATTTATGAAAGGATTTCATTCAATGCTAAGATGATAAAGAGTTTCAATCATAACAAGAGTAGGTATGATTATGAATGAATAACTAAGACAATTTAAACAAATTGATAACCAAGAAATTGCTTGAATATGTAATAATTATTTTTGCAAATGTTCGATGTACTTATACCTATAGGTATACATCGTATATGTATATATATCTGTAATAGATATATATACATATATCTATTACAGTGCAAAAGTTACATAGAAAGATAATACATTAAAAAATATACAATTTTAAACTAACTATGTACAAAGGAATCAGTCAGATTACCTAAGGACCGTTACAAACGGCCTATAGGTAACTCAACTGTTCCAGACCAGTACCATTTATTTAACATAAATTTAAAATAAACATTTCAAACATTGATTTCGATCTAATAATACCTATATCTACCTACTGAAGATTAGGTATCTGGTAATGGCAAACTTCAGCTCGTGGCATCGCCCGCGTCTCCATGATACCCAGGTCAATGTAATCTAATGATTTCCGGTCCAGAACAATATTTGTGCAAAATTTCAGCTATTGAGATCTGAACACACTGTGATCAGATATCTCTTACAATAATCTATTCAACGGGAATCTGTTCGGCGTGAGTAAGTTACAAATATCCATCGTAACAGTCAAGCAAACATAATTAAGTAGTATAGTAGGATGTAGGATTGCCTACAAAATTTTAATGTTTTATTAAAAAAACATTGCATAAACTCAACATTCTCCTGCTCAAAATGCTTGCAAAATTTCAATTGATTCAAATATTTAGGTGTATTTGCTAATAAATGATCAAAAATAAAAACCACCAAGAAAAGGACTACAATTTTATAAAAAACGCCTAAAATCTTGCACAGTAAAAATAGAAGACAACCACACTCATTAATACAGCAGGCACCTACTAAAATACCAAACTTAACTGACCCTGAACTATTTTCCCACTAATCCGCAAATAAATCGAACTAAGGTAGGTATAGGTTGTACAGTTCTATTACTTACTAATACTAGGTATACTAGTAGGTACCTACTACACTCTGCGACTAGCTAATGCCTGCAGAGTTGCCTGTGTGTTACTCGTATAAAAAGTACCTACAGCCTGAACTCCGACCATGAAGTCTCGTCTCGTCTCGTCACCATGGAGTATCTACTACCTATAGGTTCCATACCACATTTCATTAATATCCGTTCAGCCGTTTCTAATAAACATTTTAATTTATTCAGACAAAATATTTCACATTTTTTAGTAATGACTTAGGGGAGAGTGGTCACCATTCGTACGCGGGGCACATTCATACAGTTAGTATAACAGACAAACTAAACGGCACACAAGCGCGCGTTTGCTTGTGTGCATAGACATACCGGCCGCCATGTTGCTAAGCAGAGTGTCGCGCCAGTCGCACCACGGTGCATCGGCTGACAAGACGTAACGTGTTTTCGCGCGCGGTGGGTAAATTTTTTACGTAAATTCAATTCGCAATTGTAAGTAGAATTATTATGTTTTTGACAAAATAGTGTTGATTAATATTAATGTTAACATTGATTATTTTGAGCTTTAATTGTTATATTTCTCAAATTAAATTAGAATTTGTATAAAGTAGTATTTTAATTTTGTGCAAGGCATGGGGTGCATTTGGACAGCAAAACAGGGGGCACATTCGTACGCGTACGAATGCTCCCCTTTAGATTTTATTAACCACCAGAACATCACAATAACATTTTTCTTTTTATGAAGTATTCTAATTCTAACAAATCGATATATTTTATAAAGTAAGCCTTATAACTAATATTTTATTGCAGAATCATGGTACGAAATATAAAAAAAAGGGTACGCGTACCCAAGAGGTGGATGAAGAGTCCATGAAATTAGCAATTGATGACGTAATTCAAGGACGGCTGTCATATAGAAAAGCCGCGTTGCAATATAACATCAAGACATCGACGTTGGAAAGCAGAGTCAAGAAATTCAAAGATGGCTCTAACACCGATTAACCCTCACAAACATTTCATTCGAAGTTCACTAGTCTACAGGTCTTCTCCTTGGAAGAAGAGACACGCTTGAATGACTACATTATTAATTGCTGCAAAATGCATTATGGCCTAACAACAATACAGATTCGCAAACTTGCCTACAAATACGCGAAAGCGTCAAATTTAAAATATCCAACGAAATGGGATGAAAACCAAATGGCCGGGTTAGAGTGGATGCGTAAGTATAGAGAAAGAAACACCAACCTCAGTCTGCGAAAACCGGAAAATATAAGCGCAGCTAGATCGTTCGCTTTCAATAAGACTGCAGACCAAGAGTTCTATAATAATTTGACTGCTGTATTACAACGACATAATTTTGCTGCCGACAGCAAAAGACAAAAAGACTGATTGTTAAGCTAAGAATTATCAATAAGTAAACTGTGGATAAACGATTTAATTTTTTGTTATGTTTCTAAAGAAACATTTATCGACTATGAGTCAAGTCAAATATTTTAAGTTAGTTTTTTAATAAATAATTATTTTTGTAATAATTAATAAAAATTTAACGACTTTAATAGGCTTTTTAATTACCCTGTACGAATCTACCCCATGGCGTATGAATGTACCCCACCTACTGTACGAACGTACCCCGTACGTGGGGTACGTTCGTACAAATATCTTAACGTAGAAAAATTACTATAACTCTTTAACCTTTTGACATAATAGTTTCGGATTTTTTTGTAACAAACTACAATATATTTGTTACGCTTAGGTATATAAACTAGATAAATTCAACAATCCATCATAAATTAAAAAAATAAAATATAAAAAGCGTACGAATGGTGACCACTTTCCCCTACATACTTAAATATCTAAAAAACTTTAAGACATAATGTTATAAGTATAATAACTTTTTCGTTAATTCGTGAACTGAAAAGGTAACAAATAAACATAGGCATTTTCAAATTTGATATACAGGTGAGTTTTTTTTCAGGACCACTGACGCCAAGTCAGAAGCAGTGAGATTTATTGAAAGTCATGGCAGGAGATACGTGCTCGATTCTAAAAAAATAAGTTTTACTATGTGTCCAAAGTTGTTAGATCACTTTCAAATTGAAAATTTATAAATTCAACTTGATGCATTTATTAAAGGTCATGTTCAAGCTATGCGTAATCTTTTGCTGTATTTTCTGTTCGTGATGAGCTTAAATGAAATCGTCATCGGATTTAAAAAAAAAAACGTTCGCTTTTTATGGTAACGTAGCTCATGACAAGGCACGGACACTCTAATGGCTGAACATTTTTGAATATTGTCGTAACCACCGTACGTACCGACGCACCGACGACGCACCGTACGCAGATAGAAAATAATTATTTAAAAAATATTTTTAAGAACTTAATTTACATTTTTTATATTTATTTATACATTTTCTATTTTGAAAGTGTTCCAACAAATTTGGGCACATAGTCATCTTACATTATGTTTTTTAATATCAAACAAAGAACTCTAAAATGCAAAAAAAAATAATAATAATCATGTAACTCCTAACATGACTTTTCGATAACTCTCACGGTTTCGGACTTGGCCTTGGAAAAACACTCGCCTGTAAATACATATACGCATACTTATATATATTTAGATATAGGCATATGAATAATCTTTATACATAATGAATGCCATAATAATTATCATGACTCTGTAAAGCGCATTGAACCCTATATAACTTCTTTTTGTGAATTTTACAAATGTGCCGTATGATAATAACGAAAGTTATAAATTTACCAACATACTTACAATAGTAACACTTAAGTAAGTAGTTTTTTTTTGTAATACAACCAGGAGACGAGCATTCGACGTGATAAGCAAGTAGCCCGTGCATCTCTCGCCTATAACTATGTCTTACTGTGTAGGTCAAATCCACAAAGAACATAGACTACACGGCACTGCATTGCGCCCGCCAACTTGAGGCTTGAAGGTGTAAAGCCTCGCGTGCCCATAATTTCACCGGCAACCATACCATTCAAACCGGAATACAGCAATGCCGCTTGCCGGCTGAAACAGGTATGGTGGTAGTACTTCCCCAGACTACTCTTAAAGTGCCTGCCTGCGATTCAATTTCAAATAATATGTAAATGAAACATTTATTCAATAAAAAGTACAATTAAACTAACTATGTACAAAGGAATCAGTCAGATTACCTAAGGACCGTTACAAACGTCCTATAGGTAACTCAACTGTTCCAGACCAGTACCAGACGGAAGCGTGCCCAAGACACTGGCTGCATTGCCACGCTGAAAAGCTATGCTAATTCGCTGGCCTAAATAAGAGCCAGCCCTTGGGTCACGTGTCACCTCAATCAAGAGCCCCGCAATATTGTAAATTGAACGATAAGGTAACGGAACACAGCAATATTATAGTTTTATTAAGCCTACGTTATTTTTCATAATTTATTGAAGCCTGGAATGTCCCGCTGCATGGCAGAAAAAGAAATCCCTAGAGATGTAAAATATACCAATTAATTAATTCACGCATCATTTCTATATGCAAAAGCGCTTGACTCTCGAACCATCTTGATTCGCGAGCAATTAAGGAGTCTGCCAGCAGCCAAAACAATCGATCGCTGCAAATGGTCGCCTCGTTTACACTGACTTGGTGACTCGTGTCGTCTCGTATCGAACGCTCATTATTTGGCTGTATGTCTATAATCTATTCGTAGCTTTATGTGACACTATTGGTTGAAACGTTGCATTATTTTATGAACCGACTTAAAAAAAAGAGGAGGTTCTCAATTCGTCGGAATCTTTTTTTTTTTTTATGTAGGTATGTTCCCCGATTACTTGAAGACGCCTAGACCGATTTAGAAAATTAATTTTTGTTTGAAAGGATATACTTCCCATAGACATAGGTCCCATTGACATCAGGTCGAGATCTGATCATGGGATTCTGGAGAAATCGAGGGATTTCTTCAAGTATTACATGCACACTTGAAGTGATTTGGATGTATAACCTCAAAAGTAAGAAAAAACGGACTCTATATACGATCACGCTTATTTCTGTCTGTCCGTCCAGCTGTCATCAAAATATTTGGAAAAATTACGTCATCCAGGTAAACGAAATTGTATCAAATTCTTCATTGAAGTCGGTTTTCTTTTTAGTTTTTAAAACGTAATTATTGACATAGGTATCTGCTGAATTCAGCTTAAGACACTGGGAAATTATAAAAAAATACTAAGTAATTATTTTTCAAAATTATTTATTTTGTTTTATAGATATATAGAGAGCATTATAAATTATTAGACAAGTACGTTTTTATTAATTCGCTTTCACATGTACAAATCTAGCTATATTCCTGGGAAGCTACAATCTTCACCTGTTTATGTTTTAACTTAAAAATAAAATGTAAGATAAATGACAGGGGTAAAATTTTATTTTTTGTAGTAATGTTTGAAATACACCGCTATGGGTCATAAAGGAGTACCTAGGTGTTTCAAGTCCATACTTGCTTTTTATTTTTGGATTCGGTAGGCACTCAAAAATTTGAATACCATAGCTTTGATCATGCTTTGATAGTTGTTTGCAGTAGGCTTATACAGCATATTTTTTTATTTGTGGCTTAGTAGAAAAATGCATACCTACTAGGGAGTGCAAAATTAGTGCAAGATCAAGACCGAGATCGAGATCTTGCACCAATTTTGAAAGATTAATCTTGCGCACCCAAAATCGCGCGCGATCTCGCAAGATTTGCAAGATTGCAGCTTTGAGACATATCCGAATTACCTATACTTTATAAGTACTTATTATGAATTTGTCAGACTTAGAACTCGTGTTCTAAGTTTCCGGTCAAATTAGCAGTCTAGATCTCATCACCGCTGAAACCACTTTGCGGCTCATGCTGCGAAAGTTAGAAAACCTAACAACACCAATAGCACAAAAACTTGCTGACGCTATGAGGACTATCCGTGAGCGCTGAACAAGTATGACTGCAGTTGTTCGCTTAGAGAGATACTGCCCAATACGATGAAGATTTTGAATCCCTGATTAACGACAACACAAAAAAAACTTAGGTCAAGATGCAGAACGGGCCTTTTCTGCTGCTGGGTATTTGGCACAAAACATCCGAAGCCAGTTGGTAGACGACACTAGATACATTTGTGTTTTCTAAGGAGTTTTTTTTCAGAATAATCCATATATATTTAAATAAATGATTTAGTATTTTTGTATACATATATTAATTCATATTTTCGCCCCTAGAACAATAAGTTTACCAAGTTTCAATAGAATTCCTATAATAATTCGTAGATTTGCGAAATTTCGCTAAATACCGAGTTCTTGCGTATACCGAGATTCAAGATTTTGCTGCAAGATTCCACTCCCTTATTACCTACTCATTGCGATAATTTTGGAACATAATAACCCAACGAGAATTAGCTGTTTCAAAATGGGAATCAGGTCTTTGGCTGCAAGCACATCCATCCTACAATACCGGTACACTTATGGATCCTGTAACTTTCCGTATTGCCACTTGTCTTCGGTTGGGTGCAAGATGCTGCGCCTCTCACCAGTGCCGGTGCGGTGCGGCCGTAGATCAATTTGGTTTTCACGGACTTTCGTGCGCAAGGTCTGCCGGCAGGATTTCGCGCCACGCTAGTCTTAATGACATTATCCGTCGAGCGTTTACCAGTGTCAATGTGCCAGCCGTTCTTGAACCGAATGGTCTGTTACGTGATGATGGTAAGCGGCCCGACGGTATGACTCTTGTCCCTTGGGAAATGGGTAGGCCTTTGGTGTGGGACGCTACCTGCGTCGACACTCTAGCGCCATCTCATCTGCCTGGGACATCAGTTAGGGCTGGTGCGGCGGCTGATTCGGCCGAGGATCACAAAAGGCGCAAATATAGTGGTCTCGACAGAGCTTACCTATTTGAGCCTTTTAGGGTGGAGATCTTGGGTCCGTGGGGAGCCGGTGCCCTCCGGGTTTTCAAAAATATTGCGGGGCTTTTGATTGAGGCGACACGTGACCCAAGGGCTGGCTCTTATTTAGGCCAGCGAATTAGCATAGCTATTCAGCGTGGCAATGCAGCCAGTGTCTTGGGCACGCTTCCGTCTGGTACTGGTCTGGAACAGTTGAGTTACCTATAGGCCGTTTGTAACGGTCCTTAGGTAATCTGACTGATTCCTTTGTACATAACGAGAATTTGACATTATAGGTAGTCAAAATTGACAAGCCTCATAGCTCAGTTGGTAGTAACTCTGCCTTCGGCGCTGTAGGCTGTGGGTTCGATTCCCACCCAGGACAAACATTATGTGATGAATATAGATGTTTGTTCTGTGTTTGGGTGTTGTATCATATAGTACGTATGTATTTACAAAAAGTATTTAAGTATTTTATCCGTATTCTAGTTCCCATATTACAAGCTATGCTTAGTTTGGGGCTAGATGGCGCTGTGTAAAATGAATGTCCTGTAATATTTATTTTATTTTTTATTTTATTTTTAAATATAGGTCATAATCCTATGGTTATAAAACGTGTTACAATAAAAAGTTTTTATTGATTATGAAAATATAGGTCAGAAGTATTAGGGGGGCTAGATGGAATAAGCCATTTAATAGGATTAAGTACTACATTTTATTTATACAAACCTGATTCACAACGTTGTCAGTATCCACAATTACTATTTATTTACGTACATATCTACTAATTTCATCTATAAAATTAAGTCGCCCATTCGAAATCTTGTAATGAGAATGATCCTGTTCTTTTTCCACACCACCATTGAGGTAAGAACCATAGGCGCGTTTTTTTATAGAGGTCTCCCCGATAGGCCTATTCCTCTTTGAGAAAAAAATATATCTTATTTTTTTTTATCAGGTATTCACTACAGAATGCGAATGTTTCCCTACTGAAACTATAATATATAGCGTACCTACGTTGAATTGAGATTAGGTAATGTGTCAGGAATTGTGTCATTCAGTTTAACGGAGGCGGTGCGTTTGCACATTGTATTTGATCATTACGAGTCAAGACCTCGAGACTTAGTGTGTTCCTTAGAGCGATTGGTAGACATAGAGTCGGCTCGACAGACGCCTACTCAATTTTGTGGTAGTTCTGTCGGGATTTATATCGGGGTTAAACTAGTAGGTTGGGTACTACTTGTGTCCATTTGATTTACAATTTATTGAGAAAATTAGGTTAGGTACCCAAGACCTTGGGTCTATCTGGTACTTACATTATCAATATGGTAGAGCAAATGCGGCCCATTATAATTTTTTATTCAACAATGTTATTTTGCAATCGAGCATAGAGTTTTGTGGTGGCGGCCACGCACTCATAAGCTCAATTGATAAAACTGTCAAACAAAATGGTGTACAAAATATTTGTTTTAAGGCTGATTGAAGTGTTTTACATACTTTTGTTTAAACCGAATAAATATTAAGTATATTACTGGGATAGATTCTTCATTGTCCAACAGTACAAAAGCAAAAAGTTTCGTTGACGATTTCCCGTCATAAATGGTTTTAGTGCCAAAAACTTAACAATACCAACACAGGGTACGTGTTAATTTACGACCTTCCGATCATATAGGTACATGATTCTATTTAGATCAGACACTATGTGTATCTCTACCTATAGAGGTAGTGTACATTTTGACTTCTGTTCCTACTCAGTCGCAAATTACTCGTTTAATAATTATCTGAATATCACCTTCTTGCTAGTGTACAGCGGACTAAGTAGTTGTGTTGTGTTTTATCAACTTTGATATGCTAAAAATAGTATAATGACGTAGATCATGACATGGAACATGGAACAGCAGTCGTGGGAATGGGGACACTAAGCTTTTCGGTATAATAATATATTACAAATCAAACATGTTTGACAAAAAATAATTATGTTACATAGGAAAAATAAATAAAAAAAACCTAATTTTTAGTAGGTGTACTAATTATGATAAACATTCATAAATAACTCAACAGCTTTGATCAAATTTAAAAATAAACGATATATTTACGTTATGCAAGAATATTTTTCTTTTATCGAAATTAGACCGTTTCGCATTAAAATTCAAAAGCTTTCGAATACGGTGGCGGTGAAATCTCAAGTATGTACCTACATACATACTGTTCTGTTGTCTGTTTACACCTACAATACCATCATCAATACAGAAATAAACAAAGTCATAGTTGTAACAATCATGGTTAATTAAAATTTGCTGTGCGTGACGCGACCACAATGTGCCTTACCCACTTAAGTGTGCTTATAGGCTGCACACGTGCCTGTCAATGAACTTCGCAGACCATGCCAGCAGCACCTACCGTAGTCCAAAATGCTATTCACGTCACGTTTAACTAACTAACATCTAGTCTACTAGAATCCTTTCCAGACCGATAAGACCGTTTCACACTATGCATTTAAACATATTCGATAGCGACGTGTTATTTCTCACTTTTGTAGGTAAATTTAAGTGTTATGATCATGAACACCTATATAAATTAAATTGATAATAACAATTATACTAAGTAGTTTGGTATGTACTTAAAAATATCTGCGATTAGAAGACTAGGGGCATCGAACTTCGCAACCGACTCTATATTTGACGCGTTTACTCTTTGACGCGCTGAATACTTTGGGCACAATAAAGAAGAATAATAAAAGCAGTATGTACTAACGACCAAAAATGAGAACGTTATCGGTGCGTGCTAAGAAGTCGTCTGTTTCTATGTGAGTTACGAAGGTCAGGGTTGGAGCTGGTGTATCTGCTTGCACGCCTGGTGTTGGTTTCCATCGCTCGAACTGTTCCATGACTTCTGCTGGCACAGCTGGTAATTCTCGACCGGTAGTGTTAGGCGCGTGTGTAAAACCAACTTTTGCCAGAATTTTTTCGCGGATCACTCTTAAGCTATGCTCGCGCTCGTTGTCGTCTTTTGAGCGGCACGAGGGGCACGCGACCTGAGCTACCGATTGCTCTTCAGGACAAGCTGTGTCGGCAAAAACAGCTGCCAGCCACAAGGCCAGCAGCAGCAGGCTCGCGGGCCTGGCCCGCGGCCCGCTCGACGCGCCCAGCGGACGCGTGGTGCGGCAGAGCGGGGAGGCGGCGGCGTAGCGCGATTAGCGATGTGAGGCCGCGGACGGCGCGTGCTACACTGCACACGAATCGAATCAGTGAGATCGTACCGCACCGCTCGCTCGCTACGCCGCCGCCGCCGCCGCCGCCGCCGCCAGCGCCGCCATCGCCACGCACGCGGCACGGCATGGCATGCCATCAGGCCAGGCCAACCCATCACCCATCGCTGCAGCCGCCCCGCGCGCCCTCTCTCCAAACAGTTGTATTGTAACTTCTGATAAGTAATATAAGTGATGGTTTTAATTAAGTACCTAAGTTATTAAGATGCTGTAAATTATATGCCTTCAAAGCAGAAAATGACCAAATGAATAGACTTAATCACTACGTTTTAGAGTACTAGAAGCTTTTGAAGATCATAGGTTAGGTTAGGTACCACCCAGTAGCTATCCACTCTGTCTTTATTGTATAAATATATCTACTTAGGTATTTGGTAAGCTTTAGGTAGCCATCAGCAATCAGGTAACTAAGTATGATAATATTATTATATTATATTAAGCCGTCAGTGTCCCACTGCTGGGCAAAGGCCTCCCCCCACTCCCTCCAGACTTCCCGATCTTGGGCATCATTCCTCCAGAAGTATGATAATGTAATTATTTTTCAACAATAAGCAGATAAATAAATTATTAACTAACAATTAAAAATAGTTAATATGTCCATAGGAAGCAGTCGGATTACCAAGCTAACTGTTCCAGACGTACTACCAGACGGAAGCGTGTCCAAGACACTGGCTGCACTGCCACGCTGAATAGCAAATTTAAATACCTATAATGGTTTAGGTAACTGAACTTTAGGTACCTACTAAGTAAATTTAGAATAAGTGGGTTACTATGACTTCGTATGAGTAAAGGTGACAGATGGTTTTAGTGCTAGCCTTTTAATTGTCGTGCACAATATTAAGACAAAATAGTAAAGTTGAAAAAAACGGCTAACATATACATGTGTACTAATATACCTACTAATACTTAAAACAAATTCTGAAAAACAAACAACAGTACAAAGCTTCTAATGAGAAAAGTTTATAGTGCCCAACCGAAGCTTGTGTCCCGTATCCCGTCAGCATTCAAGCATAGAATGCATGTCTAGTACATCAGTAACTATTCAACATCAGTATCATAATATCAGCCCATAAACGTACACTGACGAAGATAGCATGCCCAAACGACAAAGAAGCCACGAATAATTATCTTCGCCTGCCTCCATCTAACATATTAATTCATTTACCATGCTTATTACTAGATTACTACTCGGACAACTATTTGTACAGAAAAATCTTTGTATTAAATTAATTTAGGGCCTTGCTTGGTTGCTCATTTAAGATATAGGTAAGCAGTAGCAACAGACATGCGGTTAAGAAATTGTGTAGGTTGGTGTAGAGGAGACCGGGGACAAAAGTAATAGTTTGTACTCGATGCCTGATTTCTCGTTAGTAATAAAATTTGGGATAAAATGAATAAAGCCATAATAAACTATCGTGTATGGTCAAAAGATGTGCATGATAAGTAAAACTTTATCTCATGTATATCTAGGTTTCTAAAAATTAAAAAGCTGCAAGAAGTATATGGATATTGTTTGACCTGACTGGTCGAAATTAACATGGCGTGGGATCGAATGTAGCACCGTATAAGTTCTACCCAATGTTATAAATACAATGACAAAAATACAGTCAATCAAATCAAATCAAATTATTTATTTTAAAGTGCGTGTGTGCATGAATATTCCCTGCTCTAAATTTTCGTACATAACTTTTTAATGTGACATGGCAAACGCCGTATTTTTATGTATATCTTATTTTTGTTTTGTCCTTGAAATGCTCATCTGCTACTTGTCTATAGACTCCTGTGTTAGGATCCACTGCCGTGGCATTCAGTTAAACCAAAAAAAGGTATAAAAAACTACGGCGACCAAACTAACACGTCACTTTAGTCCTGTCATGAGATGTTACTTTTGTACCCAACCCCGTTTTTTATATTTTATGAGACCTGTTTTTTTTATGCGGCCTTAAAACTAAACATGTAAAAAGACAATCTTAATGAAAATCATCGAACTAAAAATCACATCACAGCATTTTAGTTATACGTAAACACTAAATGAATAAGGTGCTAAAAATCACAATACATCCACTAACACAACCATGTGAGATGCATTGATGATTGAGAGGTGTATTAGAGCCATGTTTAAGAAACAAGTGACTGATAGCTGCCAGCCACTTACATAAGATACCTACACTTCCATCACTTTATATACTTGAACTTTCACTATTTGTAAGATATAATCCTGTATTTTTTCCACGCATGACAGATCTTGGCAAAAGAAATAGACGGGATGCACATAAAATTCACACTCATAATATATAGAGCAACACAACACTTCTGCAGAAAAGAATAATCTGTATGGCATCTACTCTATACATAAATTACCACTCCCAATAAAAGAGCTCAATGACTCCCAATTTAGATCAAATCTTAAAAAGTTTCTATTAGACAAATGTTAATATATTAATGATTTTATATATTTATTTATTTATATTTGACATTTGCAACTTAATTTAATATTATTTTATTTTTTGATTGCTGTATTTGATGACATTTTTGCTTAACATTTGAATTACCTTCTTTTCAATTCTGTTTTAAATGCAATTAAGTTTAATTTGTTTTTATAAAATTTGCATGCTCTTTTATGGCAGAGCATAATTGATATGAATTGATAATAGCTATATTTAAGATCTAGTTTACATTATGTTCGAGCAAATAAAAATATCTTTATCTTTACCTTGTCGCGCGGTGGCGTGGCGGTGAGACTTAAGACTGACTTAAGTCAAAGTCAAAGTCAAAATTTATTTTTTCATTAAGATTTTTTAGGATCATTTTGAAACGGCATTTCTACCGCCTGCTCGGAATCGCGGGCTGGTTAATTTTTTGATGATCCATTCAACATTTACAACACAATTTCAAATTATATTCCAAGTAGATACATAATCATAATAAATCTAAATACTTAATCTTAAAACATTTGTTATTACCTATCTACCTAATAGGCAGTTTGTTAACATTGAAAAATCACCATTTTGCTGTCAACTGGTATAGTGACATCGGGCCACGCGTTCTTATCGTCGATATAATCACTAATTTTGTAGTAGGTACTTTTAATTAAATTATTCTTAATATGCAATTTGAATTTACGAGCAGAGAGTTTGGTGGAGCTTTGAAGAAGATATAATATAGAATCTCACACAGTTTCTTAAGAATGAATTATATACTTTTCCTGAGCGATACCTAGGTATATCAAGTTTATTTTTATTTCTAGTATTAAACACTGTGTACATCACTTTTTTTACATCTTATCAATGTTTCTGTGAGCGTGCATTAGATTTTCATAAATGTATTGGGAGCAGTCTGTCAGAATACCAATCTCTTTAAAACGTTCCATGAGAGAGTCACGAGTTTTCATTTTAAAAATTGCCCGTACAGCTCCCTTCTATAGAATAAAAATGCTTTCAATATCAGCTGCACTCATAAAAACTCTCTACTCTACTCATACTCAACTCTCTACTCACTCTCTACTCATGCGCAGGGAGCGGTGCAAGCTGACAACCAACGGTTGCGCGCGTCGTTACGGCTATTAGTCAAGGCTACAGACTACAGAGCGTTTGTTGCTTTCGACCCGCCGTTACTTTTGTCCCCAGTCTCCCCTACCTACCTATCTCTGGATGAAATTGTTTATTTTTACTAAACCTAGGTGCAGAAAGATATGCCCACTTATCACAAATGTTTAGACGTCTCACTGTAAAGAAATGTTTATTTTTGTTATAACTCAATCAGTTTACTTTTACCCGTCACCTGTATATTTTCTCAATTGAGTTATTGAAACCAGGAGCATAATACCATATAACACCTAGGTTCTTAGGTTTCATTATAAAGGCTTCATTTTCAATCAAGTAATTGAATGTATGTGAACTTAATTACCATTAAAATAGATAAAATCATATGTAGATCTTAATTTATTTATTAATGTTTCTACGTTACAATTCACGTCTCTATAAATTTATCAAAAAATATATTAAATAATGACACGACAAAAAAATATCAGAAGAAAAGATAATAAGCACTTTTTTGATATATGGTACCTATTGAATGCTAATTGCGACTTGCGAACCGTGGGCATGTTCCTTAAGTTTGGACTTGCCTCTGACTACCCTCTATCATAATATATCATAAGATCCAAGTTCTGAGTATAGTGATTTTCCCTCTGAGAGTTCAGAGGTGAATCCTCGAATGCATAAAGATGAATTTATAAATTTTCTATTTTGAAAGTGTTAATTTTTTTTCGAAATCGAGCATCGATCACTCTCACGGTTTCAGACTTAGCCTCAGTGGCCCTGGAAAAAACTCACCCTGTATATTTATATATATATATATATATATATATATATATATATATTATAACATAATACATAACACCAAGTTCGGAATTTGTAGGTATCAGAGGTACCTTTTCTACGATAGAGCTAAAACGCGAATTATTTTATTATAATAATAATACCTATGTAATGTATTCCGCTGCAACCTAAATATATAAAATTATCGTGTAGCTGATTGATTGACTGTCAATCAATGTACAGCCCAATTCAAAGGTCTTGAACTTTTTTTTTGAAGAAAAATACCCTAATTGTGTCGCCCACTCAGAATAATTTTACTTTATAAAAAAGGAAACCCTGCTGATATAGCCAATTAAAGACCTATTAGCTTACAGCCAAATGTTTGTAAACTATTCGCTTCGTGTCAAGATAACCGTCTGAGCACTTTTACTGAAAAGTTTCAACCACCTGAATGGGCCTGAACAGGGGTTTAGAAAAAAAGTCGCAACCATGGACCATATTCACACAATCTGGACGATTGGAAAGTATCACTGGAGAAATATGAATTACGAAAAAGAACACTCTACCTAGCCATTATCGATCACGCTTAGCCTGTGAAACACTATCTTATAACAGCACGTGGAAAGCTCTACATGACTGCAACATATCAGTAGAAACAATAGAACTTATAAAGGATATAGTCAAAGTATCAGTCAAAAATGGAAACTCAAGGTTCTGAAATAAAGATCTGCAAATCTTTAGAGGCGCTAGACAAGTAGAACCCCTTTATCCGAAATTTTTCATAACTGTCCTCGAAAACATCATGAAGAACCTAGCCTGGAATGAAAAGGTATTCATATTATAGGTGAATTCCTAAGTAACCTCAGATTTGCAAATTACATAGATCTTTTTTCTGAAACTGCGACACAGCTAGAAAAAAATATCAATGAACTGAATACTCTAAGTCAAGAAATAGGTATAGAACTCAATACCGCGAAAAAGGGAGTTACATAGAAGTACCTACTAAAATCAAAACTAACCTACCCATAAAATTTAAGAAAAAGTCTTAGATTCCTGCATACCTACTACCATGTTAAGCTATCATAAGGAAGTCAAACCTGGATATACAATAACTACACTAAAAATAAAATAAAAGTATGCTAAAGTTCAATGGAGTGCAGTATTCTCAATATCAAAAGAATTGACAAAGAAAGAAACTCTGATATTATTATAAAAACTACCAATGTTATCGCTTATGCTTTAAAACACTGTTAAAAACTTAAATGGAAATGGGTCGGCCACGTCGCGCGTATGCCAAATGACAAATGGATAAAAAAATTACGACATGGACAGGTCCACACAATAAAAGAGCCAGTGGAAGAGAACTGGATAGACGAAATACTCATGACTGCAGGCTCGGACTGGCTAAGCAAGGCAAAAGACAGAGATGTTTGGAGTAAAATGGAGGAGGCCTTACGCGTTGAGTTGAATACCCAACTTAATTTTTATTAAAATTAAGTTGGTTAAAATGAAAAAAAATATATACTTAATGCATTAATGTTGATAATAATATGATATTTGATTTTTTAATTGATTTGAATTTAATGCATGAACGTTCATTTGATCGTTTGATTAATTTAATTTATAAAGCATGATGAATATTATTTGAATTGTGATTTGGTTTACTAAATTAATTCTAATTTAAATTGTAGTACATCAAGTTATCAATTAATTTATGTGGAAATAAAGAGGCTATAATAATAATAGACTTTTTTTTTATTGTACGGGGGGTGGGGGGAGGTACCTACTTGGCCTGCATCTCACCTGATTTTTCATACCCGGAATCCTCAATAAACAGGATCTGGCTATCTTACCTCTAAACGGAACACAACAATTTTAGAATTGTTGTATTAATGGCGACAGAATTAGGTAAGATGGTGGTAGCTAGCCAGGCGGACTTAATTTAAGCCCAACCACCAACCATACCAAGTACAATAGTGCACTTCCCTTTGGGGATTGAACCCGCCGGGACCTCTAGATCTGACACCGGTGGGCGGTCCACTAGATCACAGAGGAGGGTAAAACTAGATATTAACGGGGTAGCTTCCCTTCGTATATAAGGGTGCACTATGGAAGGATTTTTTGAATTTCTCCCACGGGAAGATGGGAACGAAGTCCTGGGCCCCGATTATACTAAGCCAATCGCTTCACTATGACTGACAATGGTTATAGTGGACTATAGTGGCAATTATAGATGCGATGATATATCTACAGGTTTTTTTTTTTGAGTTTTGAGTTTTTTTCCAGGGCCTCTGAGGCAAAGTCTGAAACCGTGAGAGTTATCCCTGGAAAAAAGCTCAAAGCCTGTATATATACATTTCCAGTCATCAACCTGTAACTTCCCGGCACTAGCCCGTGAAACCCAACTTAAGTACTTAGGAGTAATAATTGACTGTCAAATGAGATGGACGCCCCAAATCGATTCAATTTCTGGCCGCCTACGCAAACTCATCTGGATTTTTAAAAATCTTCGTAATGTTGCTTCATTTAACCTACTCAAAACGGTTTATTACTGTCTTTGTCGATCAGTCCTAACATACTGCATTTCCGTTTGGGGAGGGGCATGCAAAACCAACATGATCAAAGTCGAAAGAGCACAACGATCTGTCCTCAAAGTTATGTTCTCCAAACCTTTCCGTTATTCTACAGAGTTACTGTTTAATGAAAGTAAGCTACTCTCAACACGAAAATTATTTATTTTAAATTTAGTTCTTGCCCATCATAAGAAAATAATTTTTGCACCTGACCATTACGCCACTCAAAGACGATCTAAAAAATGCTATGGCACAAAATGTAACACGTCAAGTACAAAATGTTTCAAGACGACATTCATATTTTCTTGGGGCATACAACAAACTCATTACAACAAACTCAATTCCCTACTAACCATCTACCCAATGACTAGTACTAAATGTAAATTCACTCTTAAAACCTGGCTATTAGAACTTAATTATGATGATACTGTAAAATTACTTATCGTATTGTCGTGATTGCAATAATCAACAAGAATTAGCAACATAAATAGTAATCAATTTAGTTTTTCTCTCTTTTTTTCTACACATACACTTCATGGTCCACTTACATACTTGATAGATATATTCTGATGATTTGTCATATTTTTAAATAAAATAATAGGTAATATATTTAAGTATGTATTAATTCACGTTTTCACACATTTTCAAGACTTCTCATTTAATACCTACCCCTTTTGCAACCCTTAGTGTAAATACAGTGGTTTCAGCAAATAAAATAAATAAATATTACAGGACATTAATTTTACACAGCGTCATCTAGCCCCAAACTAAGCATAGCTATAGTAATATATATAAGGGAACTAGATTACGGATAGAATACTTAAATACTATTTGTAAATCATACGTACTATATGATACAACACCCAAACACAGAACAAACATCTACATTTATCACACAAATGTTTGTCCTGGGTGGGAATCGAACCCACAGCGCAGAAGGCAGAGTTACTACCAATACCAACTGAGCTATGAGGCTTGTGAGAAAGTTAATTGTGAAGCGTTTCAACCAATTAACGCGCCCTTAGTTACGAAAACCACCCCTATTAAAATTCTCGGTATATTCAAATTTTGAATTGTTCGGATCAGCGATTCAAAAGATATGGGCGAAAATTGTATTTTATTTTCACCCATCTAAAAAACTACCCCATTTATAAAACATCCATTGGGATAATCATTTTCAATTTAGGTACGTCATCTCTTTACAGTTACATTTTTATGAAAATCGGATAATCTGTTCGAGAGTTATGCCGTCACAAACATTGCCATACATTCAAACAGTGCCGGATTTCCCAACTGAACTCGGAGATCTCGTTTTTTTTTCTTGCTTTATTTTATTTCTGGAAAAAACTTTGATAGCATCAAACAACCACATATGGGCTCAGCTAACAAGCTTTGTAAGCACCAAACAACCACATTATATGTTACATGAAGGTTTGTAAGCACCAATTTACATATTTACTAAGCACTAAACCTAGCAATAACATATGAATTCACCAATAAGCTGCCCTTAATAGCCAGTTTCGTTTTACCACCCTACTATCATCTTGAAATTCTCGGAATAAAGTTTCCATAAAAGCCATAACCATACTTAGGTAGACAAAGAAGGGAGTAAAATGTCAATATATGAAAACAAAGGTCGCATCGCCAGCTTGGGATAAAACCCACTAACTGCTAAATCATAAAATATATAAAGAAAAGAACATTACCTACACAATCCAGAATTTTTAATTTAAAACGGTTCTAAAAAAGAGCTATTTTTGCTGCAAACGATACCATTTTTTTTTTATTGTATCATCTCACCTGGTTTTTAGATTATGTTATGTAGGTTATAAGGCTTTCGGAAAATCGATTCGATTATAGGAATAAGGATTCGCTGACATCTGACGGTGCACCCGGAATCCTCAACACAATATTGTACTCCTGGGGATCGAACCCGGGACCTTTGGATCTAACACCGGTGGCCGAACAACTAGATCACGGAGGCGGTTTAATTTCATCCCATGCATTCACCGAAAAATATGTAATTGACTGACTGTCAATCAACGCTGTAGTACACTGACTTGAAATTTTCAGCACTAAACAAGAATATCGAAAAATGTCCTCGGGAAGACCGTGAAGCATTCCTGGACATTTATACTTAAGTAGGTAGATGTAATGAAATTGTTACGGGTCAAAATTTCAATAAGTATTAAATATACTCGTATAATAAAAATTGTGTATAGGAGGGAACACTATTCGATAGTTGTCCTTACCTACAGAAGCCCATACAAAAGTTAAACAATTTTAAAGTCAAATTTAGGAATAACATGTTTTTCTGTCTGTATCTTAATTGCACATCACGCTAAAAATTATTTGAATGAAACTTTCAATTTTGCCTAATTATTACTGATATGAGAAAAATACTAGTTGCATTGACTAGGAACATGCAAACTTTATGTAACAAGCCTCATAGCTCAGATGGCAGTAGCTCTGCCTTCTGGGCTGTAGGTTGTGGGTTCGATTCCCTCCCAGGACAAACATTTGTATGATGAATATAGATGTTTTTTCTGTGTTAGGGTGTTGTATCATATAGTAAGTATGTATTTACAAAAAAAAATGTATCCGTAATCTAGTTCCCATATTACAAGTTCTCAGTTTCTCAGTACCGATATGGTTTATGGTAAATTATACCTTTAAAGCAATTCGTGGTTACATAAAAGTGAAATTCGCCACTCCATAGGTCCCATGTCCCATGCTATGTTGTGATTTTTTGCGACATTTTCAAAGTAATTATACAATTAAGATAATAGGAGCTATTTAATCAGCGATTTGATAATACCTAGTTAGTACGTCGCGCTGCATACCATGTCTTCATAGTAGGTTAGGTACTAGGTAGGTATATTAAATAGTGCGCTACGTAATAAGTACTACAGTAACCTTCTAAACCTTTTAAAATTCAATGAAATATCGCAAGCAAAAGCTAGAAAAACACCAAAAGGTACCATACAGAACGAACGAGAGTGAAAACTAAATTTAAAAAGCTGAAAACGTCAAATAGTTGAGTTGTGGGGTTTTCTTTCATGGTGGCAAGACGACATCATTTATAAATATCGCGAACAAAAGGTATCACAGGTATCACGTAAGTACGGATTAAGTTTCCCACTAATGGATCTTTTATCTATCACCCCAATATAAAGGTGAAAATATCACCCCCAAGATCATTCTCCAGTTGAAAGTGCCAGGAGCAACATGGTAAGCTTAGAAATTAAAGAGATTATGTATGGTAGCCCAAACTAGGTAGATATATACCTTTTTAAATCTTAGTTTATCGACTAGGTACCCGTTATAAAAATAATATGACATTATTTTTATACTTATACCTACGTCTGATAAATTCTGTCATTACTTTTGTATTGAGTCATATGCTTAGATGATAAATAAAAGTGGATAGAAAACCCTTTTTGGAAATTATTAACTGTATATATATATTATTGTAGGTGACTGTACATGTGCACATAATAGGTACTTTTATTAGATCAAAAATGTTTCCTTCTTTAGTTGGGCTTCCTTTTTTTATATATAATTATGTATATATATAATATGTTGGGTTAGCTCTTAGCTTCCAAGCTTGTCTAATGTACCTAGGTACCTAATAAAAATTACTATCATTTAAACAATCAGCTAATAAAAGGGGTTTCGGTCATTTCCAAAATGTATTTTGTCAGCAAACAATGTGCATGAAATAAACAATACTTAATGTTCGTTGATAAATTCGAAGCCAAAAAGCAAGGTAGAAGCATCTTAAAATAAAAACCTAGCAATCTACTGACTTCACCAAAAGATATCAACGCGTGACGATAGGTTAACTAATGCTGTGTTTTTAGCTGATATTTATGAATGACGGAATATCAAAACTACACAGGTACCTACCATTTAGATGATTGGTAATAACAATAACTTAAGTTTAACGTAAATAAATAAATAAATTTTATAGGATATTAATTTCACACAGCGCCATCTAGCCCCAAACTAAGCATGTCTTGTAATAAAGAAACTAGATTACGGATAGAATACTTCAATACTTTTTTTTTGTAAATACATACTTATCATACGATACAACATCCAAACACAGATCAAACATCTATATTAATCACATAAATGTTTGTCCTGGGTAGGAATCGAACCAACAACCTTTAGCGCAGAAATCAGAGTTACTACCAACTGAGTTATGATGCTTGTTAAAACGTAGGTCGTTCACTTATTTTTCGTACAAACTCAATTATTTTTTAGGTAACCAGACCCACGGGAAGATGGGAACGAAGTCCTGGGCCCCGATTATACTAAGCCAATCGCTTCACTATGACTGACAATGGTTATAGTGGACTATAGTGGCAATTATAGATGCGATGATATATCTACAGGTTTTTTTTTTTGAGTTTTGAGTTTTTTTCCAGGGCCTCTGAGGCAAAGTCTGAAACCGTGAGAGTTATCCCTGGAAAAAAGCTCAAAGCCTGTATATATACATTTCCAGTCATCAACCTGTAACTTCCCGGCACTAGCCCGTGAAACCCAACTTAAGTACTTAGGAGTAATAATTGACTGTCAAATGAGATGGACGCCCCAAATCGATTCAATTTCTGGCCGCCTACGCAAACTCATCTGGATTTTTAAAAATCTTCGTAATGTTGCTTCATTTAACCTACTCAAAACGGTTTATTACTGTCTTTGTCGATCAGTCCTAACATACTGCATTTCCGTTTGGGGAGGGGCATGCAAAACCAACATGATCAAAGTCGAAAGAGCACAACGATCTGTCCTCAAAGTTATGTTCTCCAAACCTTTCCGTTATTCTACAGAGTTACTGTTTAATGAAAGTAAGCTACTCTCAACACGAAAATTATTTATTTTAAATTTAGTTCTTGCCCATCATAAGAAAATAATTTTTGCACCTGACCATTACGCCACTCAAAGACGATCTAAAAAATGCTATGGCACAAAATGTAACACGTCAAGTACAAAATGTTTCAAGACGACATTCATATTTTCTTGGGGCATACAACAAACTCATTACAACAAACTCAATTCCCTACTAACCATCTACCCAATGACTAGTACTAAATGTAAATTCACTCTTAAAACCTGGCTATTAGAACTTAATTATGATGATACTGTAAAATTACTTATCGTATTGTCGTGATTGCAATAATCAACAAGAATTAGCAACATAAATAGTAATCAATTTAGTTTTTCTCTCTTTTTTTCTACACATACACTTCATGGTCCACTTACATACTTGATAGATATATTCTGATGATTTGTCATATTTTTAAATAAAATAATAGGTAATATATTTAAGTATGTATTAATTCACGTTTTCACACATTTTCAAGACTTCTCATTTAATACCTACCCCTTTTGCAACCCTTAGTGTAAATACAGTGGTTTCAGCAAATAAAATAAATAAATATTACAGGACATTAATTTTACACAGCGTCATCTAGCCCCAAACTAAGCATAGCTATAGTAATATATATAAGGGAACTAGATTACGGATAGAATACTTAAATACTATTTGTAAATCATACGTACTATATGATACAACACCCAAACACAGAACAAACATCTACATTTATCACACAAATGTTTGTCCTGGGTGGGAATCGAACCCACAGCGCAGAAGGCAGAGTTACTACCAATACCAACTGAGCTATGAGGCTTGTGAGAAAGTTAATTGTGAAGCGTTTCAACCAATTAACGCGCCCTTAGTTACGAAAACCACCCCTATTAAAATTCTCGGTATATTCAAATTTTGAATTGTTCGGATCAGCGATTCAAAAGATATGGGCGAAAATTGTATTTTATTTTCACCCATCTAAAAAACTACCCCATTTATAAAACATCCATTGGGATAATCATTTTCAATTTAGGTACGTCATCTCTTTACAGTTACATTTTTATGAAAATCGGATAATCTGTTCGAGAGTTATGCCGTCACAAACATTGCCATACATTCAAACAGTGCCGGATTTCCCAACTGAACTCGGAGATCTCGTTTTTTTTTCTTGCTTTATTTTATTTCTGGAAAAAACTTTGATAGCATCAAACAACCACATATGGGCTCAGCTAACAAGCTTTGTAAGCACCAAACAACCACATTATATGTTACATGAAGGTTTGTAAGCACCAATTTACATATTTACTAAGCACTAAACCTAGCAATAACATATGAATTCACCAATAAGCTGCCCTTAATAGCCAGTTTCGTTTTACCACCCTACTATCATCTTGAAATTCTCGGAATAAAGTTTCCATAAAAGCCATAACCATACTTAGGTAGACAAAGAAGGGAGTAAAATGTCAATATATGAAAACAAAGGTCGCATCGCCAGCTTGGGATAAAACCCACTAACTGCTAAATCATAAAATATATAAAGAAAAGAACATTACCTACACAATCCAGAATTTTTAATTTAAAACGGTTCTAAAAAAGAGCTATTTTTGCTGCAAACGATACCATTTTTTTTTTATTGTATCATCTCACCTGGTTTTTAGATTATGTTATGTAGGTTATAAGGCTTTCGGAAAATCGATTCGATTATAGGAATAAGGATTCGCTGACATCTGACGGTGCACCCGGAATCCTCAACACAATATTGTACTCCTGGGGATCGAACCCGGGACCTTTGGATCTAACACCGGTGGCCGAACAACTAGATCACGGAGGCGGTTTAATTTCATCCCATGCATTCACCGAAAAATATGTAATTGACTGACTGTCAATCAACGCTGTAGTACACTGACTTGAAATTTTCAGCACTAAACAAGAATATCGAAAAATGTCCTCGGGAAGACCGTGAAGCATTCCTGGACATTTATACTTAAGTAGGTAGATGTAATGAAATTGTTACGGGTCAAAATTTCAATAAGTATTAAATATACTCGTATAATAAAAATTGTGTATAGGAGGGAACACTATTCGATAGTTGTCCTTACCTACAGAAGCCCATACAAAAGTTAAACAATTTTAAAGTCAAATTTAGGAATAACATGTTTTTCTGTCTGTATCTTAATTGCACATCACGCTAAAAATTATTTGAATGAAACTTTCAATTTTGCCTAATTATTACTGATATGAGAAAAATACTAGTTGCATTGACTAGGAACATGCAAACTTTATGTAACAAGCCTCATAGCTCAGATGGCAGTAGCTCTGCCTTCTGGGCTGTAGGTTGTGGGTTCGATTCCCTCCCAGGACAAACATTTGTATGATGAATATAGATGTTTTTTCTGTGTTAGGGTGTTGTATCATATAGTAAGTATGTATTTACAAAAAAAAATGTATCCGTAATCTAGTTCCCATATTACAAGTTCTCAGTTTCTCAGTACCGATATGGTTTATGGTAAATTATACCTTTAAAGCAATTCGTGGTTACATAAAAGTGAAATTCGCCACTCCATAGGTCCCATGTCCCATGCTATGTTGTGATTTTTTGCGACATTTTCAAAGTAATTATACAATTAAGATAATAGGAGCTATTTAATCAGCGATTTGATAATACCTAGTTAGTACGTCGCGCTGCATACCATGTCTTCATAGTAGGTTAGGTACTAGGTAGGTATATTAAATAGTGCGCTACGTAATAAGTACTACAGTAACCTTCTAAACCTTTTAAAATTCAATGAAATATCGCAAGCAAAAGCTAGAAAAACACCAAAAGGTACCATACAGAACGAACGAGAGTGAAAACTAAATTTAAAAAGCTGAAAACGTCAAATAGTTGAGTTGTGGGGTTTTCTTTCATGGTGGCAAGACGACATCATTTATAAATATCGCGAACAAAAGGTATCACAGGTATCACGTAAGTACGGATTAAGTTTCCCACTAATGGATCTTTTATCTATCACCCCAATATAAAGGTGAAAATATCACCCCCAAGATCATTCTCCAGTTGAAAGTGCCAGGAGCAACATGGTAAGCTTAGAAATTAAAGAGATTATGTATGGTAGCCCAAACTAGGTAGATATATACCTTTTTAAATCTTAGTTTATCGACTAGGTACCCGTTATAAAAATAATATGACATTATTTTTATACTTATACCTACGTCTGATAAATTCTGTCATTACTTTTGTATTGAGTCATATGCTTAGATGATAAATAAAAGTGGATAGAAAACCCTTTTTGGAAATTATTAACTGTATATATATATTATTGTAGGTGACTGTACATGTGCACATAATAGGTACTTTTATTAGATCAAAAATGTTTCCTTCTTTAGTTGGGCTTCCTTTTTTTATATATAATTATGTATATATATAATATGTTGGGTTAGCTCTTAGCTTCCAAGCTTGTCTAATGTACCTAGGTACCTAATAAAAATTACTATCATTTAAACAATCAGCTAATAAAAGGGGTTTCGGTCATTTCCAAAATGTATTTTGTCAGCAAACAATGTGCATGAAATAAACAATACTTAATGTTCGTTGATAAATTCGAAGCCAAAAAGCAAGGTAGAAGCATCTTAAAATAAAAACCTAGCAATCTACTGACTTCACCAAAAGATATCAACGCGTGACGATAGGTTAACTAATGCTGTGTTTTTAGCTGATATTTATGAATGACGGAATATCAAAACTACACAGGTACCTACCATTTAGATGATTGGTAATAACAATAACTTAAGTTTAACGTAAATAAATAAATAAATTTTATAGGATATTAATTTCACACAGCGCCATCTAGCCCCAAACTAAGCATGTCTTGTAATAAAGAAACTAGATTACGGATAGAATACTTCAATACTTTTTTTTTGTAAATACATACTTATCATACGATACAACATCCAAACACAGATCAAACATCTATATTAATCACATAAATGTTTGTCCTGGGTAGGAATCGAACCAACAACCTTTAGCGCAGAAATCAGAGTTACTACCAACTGAGTTATGATGCTTGTTAAAACGTAGGTCGTTCACTTATTTTTCGTACAAACTCAATTATTTTTTAGGTAACCAGACCGGTAGTCTTAGCTGTGCTATGTGTTGGGTTTTTCCTCATTTTCCAAGCTTCGGTACCAAAAGCTATGGCACGAAGTAATCCGACTTTCAAAAACCGGCTAACGATGGATGGCCATAGAGCGCATGAGAGGAAGAATTATTTAGTGCAGCAAGCAAGGGACAACGAAATAATCGGAAACTATGATAATGGAGTTCCTTACGACCTACCTTTCGACCCTGAAAGAAACCCAGAACTATCAGCATTCATTGAAGACTACGCTAACATGATACGGAACGATGTCATCCTTCTGGACAATTCTGTGGAAACAAGGACACGCAAACGAGGCAATATAAAGGTTAAAACATATAATGTAAGTAAAATGACATAGGGATGTAACATCCCCACTACGGTACAAATACATCTTTACATAATAGCTGATGCGCCATACAATCTAGTTAAACCTTTTCTCGTGTAATTCAGTTAAATTCAGCAAATAGTGAATTCTGAAACCCCCTTTAATACCTACGTATCCTACAAGAAATACCAGCGTGTTACTCTCTCTTAACGCTGGAGGAAAGAAACAAAAACCACCCCCTTTAAAAAAATCAATAACTTTTTTGAAATGTGCAGTCGTTACTCTTTCAAATGACACCCTATAAAATAATAGATCTTGTTTAAGTTTTAATCCCTGTTTCTCAAAAACTGGCTTGCAACCTGTTACGTACCTATCTATTGAATGGTATTGAATACTAGCTACTCGCAAGCCGTGGGCTTGTGCCGAACATAAGTTTGGACGTGCCTCTGACTACCCCCTAGAAGGAAATTATCATGAGTTTCATTTGAATCCTCAATGGTGAAAACACTGTTTCTAAATTTGTATTTCAAAGTTCAAAATTTTGATTCGATTGGGCTTATCCATTGAAAAGATATGGGCGAAATATTTTATTACACCCCAATATCTTAAAAACTTCCCCAGTTATCAAAAATCCCTCGAGACAAACAATTTATATTTAAGTACATTATCTCTCTAAAGTTTAAATTTCATTAAAATCACATATCGCTTTCGAGGATTATACCGTGGCAAACATTGCCACATACCTACATACATAGGTACATAAAGTGCCGGACTGTCACTTACATTTTAAACAGACAAATAATGATGTAGCTACTTATATTAACAAATTATCGCAATAACCGTGATGATAATGATGTAATCTGTAAAGTATACTTTACTCATCAAAAGAAAATCTGGGGTCATAGGTAGGTATACTTTTCACAATCGTATCGACGAGCTTTTCATCTTACCTCTCATAATATGTCATACTTTCCCCTACACCTCCCTTTTCTACATCGATAGATAAATTTTGTCGTAAAACTTCGTAGAGCGTGATACAATGCCTCTCAAAACCCGTCAACCATACAAAAGATTTCAACGCACACCATTCAAACTATGTTTTAGAAAATTGACGCAAAATAACTGTTTTCAACCAGGAGTTCAATAATCAGCGTGCGGGTTGTTAAATAATAGTTTTATTTCCTACTAACTTACCTATCGAGTCAACATTTTTGTACAAACTAGTTTTTTTTATAGTACTACGGCGAGGTGCTTTACCTCCATCTCACCTGACTTTCAAGTTATGATAAGGCCGAAGGTGGAAGCGCACTTCACCCGGGAATCCTCAACAATCTGAGGAACTGGCTATCTTACCTCTAATTGCCGGAACACAACAATTTTTAAGAATTATTGTTATGGCGAAAGACTTAGGTAAGATGGTGGTTGCTTGCCAGGCGGACTTAAACAAAGTCCTGACACCAACCAGAGAGAAATATATTTTTTGTTTCGAGTTAAAATGAATTGCTGTTGTAGCGACAGACGATAAGATGGTGGTAGATAGCCAGGAGAAATTAAGCAAAATCCTGCCACCAACCAAACCAAGCACAATTTGTTCCACCCTGGGGATCGAACTCAGGACCTGTGTGATACCTTGGCCTATCACTAGACCATACCTACCATACGTAGAGGCTGTAATTCGGAATATAAACAATATAAAATCCGAATACCTATCTTGTTTAACTAAGTATAATTTAAAGTAAAATTCACAAAAAAAAATAACCTAGATATCAGATTAAAATTTTTAACGCGTTAACTGCTGAAAACACTAAAATGAAATTATACCCAATATTTTTATGTTGATCGAGTTTTTTTGTCAATGTGCACTGATTTAATATCGGTTTCCCGATCTTTGTTTAATAAAAAAAATGTTTTCAGCAAGCAATTGAGGATCCAACCTGTTCCTGCAACCATAATGTGAGTATTTTAATTAGGTAGGTACCGTTAACGTTAATATTTTGAAATTTGTTGAAAACGCATTTGTTTTCATTTCAGGAAAAAGAAGAAAATTTGAAATTTATATTCGGGAAGGATGTTTTTCCGCAAAAAATTGTGACCAGGAAATGTCATGATAACGAGCGGGAATCTTGCAGGGAACCTTATCAATGTCAAGAAAATCAGTTTAATGTAAGACCCCCTTTTCATTGTAAAAATGAAACTAACTTTATGGTGTTGCTTTTAGGTGTCGGTGCATCGTAAAAAAAATACTCTCATATTTTTTTACTAAACGCGCTAAAAGAAGTAAGTAGGTACCTTTGCAGGTATAACTCAAAAAAAAAAGTTTGAAATTCTTCCGTGGTCCGGTCATAGTATTGACGTTGACTGTTTTGTTTCGCTTTAATTATCTTACATAGGTACCTGCCACGGGTAATCATTTCTTAGATTCTAGTTTCTTCATGGCGGACGATGAAGTGATGGGCCCTTTGTTTACAGATAACAATCTTGAGAATGAAGAACAGCATAGACCAAGAAATAGACATTGAAATCCACAACAATTTGAACATAAGCTGGTATGCCATGAACCTGCCTATCAGTGTTGGATGTACCTGCGTACGTTCATACAGCGGAACAACTACTTAACAATGATGGAAAAGTAAGAAAGTGGGAGAAATTATTGATAGATAAAGACTACGAATCTGGCAAGATCAAATGACAGACCAATGGTGAATACGATGAAATAGAAAAACAATCGACAAAAGAAAACGATACAACTGAACAATTTACTGGCGAAGAATGGAAGTTCTAATTTTATGAATTATTTCTACAAAATTATTTTTATGAAGGAACTTACTATATAGATAATAATTATGAAATAAATAAATCTAATCAAAGGAAATAATACGTTGTAATCAAAGACATACGAGGCACGAGTTCCATTTAGGTACCTACCTACCTGCAATAATATCTAGGTACAATTCGTAACTTTCAAAATGAGCACATTACTTTTAAATTTTTACCTGGTGAATTCATTAATTTTATATTTAAGCCTGATAGATATATCAGGACATACTTGTAAATACATAATAATAAATTAATAACTTATCTACCAAATGTGGACACAAAATATTATTTATAATTTGGTATGAAGTGTATAGGTAGGTAATAATACCTACACAGGTATTATTGCAGGCGACTGTACCTACCTATTGACGTACACATAAAACATGTTTTAGATTTCTTACTAATTAGGATAAGATGAATTAAATATAGGTAGCTTAGAAAACAGACGTATTCGACGACACACGACGAACGTATTATACAATTTAAAAGCAAGCCATCGTTTTACTATATAGATAAGACCTAGAGGTAGGTACTATATTTAACACATTGACTGCTAGCAATGCCGCAAAATTTCTGAGTATCTTAAGGTAGTTTTAAACTTTACACAGCAAAACATATCTGGAGTAATAAACAGCCAAAGTAGACGTTGCCTGACTCTGAAAAGTTGTCAACTAACCTGACAATTAAAGTCCCACCAAGGTCGGTAACACGTTCCAGACTTAGATTATTTGTAATTAAATCTAAGGTGTCATCTACCTCGTATTTTGGTCTTTTTTTTATTGTAAGACGGAGAAGTGCTTGGCCTTCATCTCACCTGATTTTCAAGATGTGATAACGAAGGTGGAATTGCACTTCACCCGGAATCCTCTAATAACTGAGCAACTGTCTTACCTCTAAATGCCGGAACACAACAATTTAGGAATCATTGTTATGACAGAATTAGATAAGCTGAGTAGCTAGCCAGGTGGACTTAACCAAAGTCTACCCCGGGCAACGGAAACGATCTAAGGTGCCAAACGGTTTTCCGTGTTCCTTCGTTGCGCGGGAGAGACAGCCTTCAAGGAAAGGTCGCTCTTTCGTAGACCTCATCCTTGCTTTGTCCTAGACAAGACAAGGGGACAAGACAAGCCTAGGGGTCAAGAACTAACCCATCAAAGGTTCCAGATATATGAAATCATATATTAACTGCCTCTGTGGTCTAATGGTTCAACCCACCGATTTCAGATCCAGAGGTCCCGGGTTCGATCCCATGGGAGTATAATATATTGTGATAGGTTTGGTTGGTGGTATGACTTTATTTAAGTCTGCCTGGCTAGCTACCACCATCTTACCTAATCCTATCGCCATAATGACAATTCTAAAAATTGTTGTGGTCTGGCATTTAGAGGTAAGATAGAGTTCCTCAGTTTGCTGAGGATTCCGGGTGAAGTGCGCTACCACCTTCGGCTTTATCTCAACTTGTAGGTAACCAGGTGAGATGATGGCCGAGTGCTTACCCGTCGTACAAAAAAAAAACATTGTTTGACCAACAGCAGCGCGACCACGTTTACTTCAACTTCTTTGTTTTATGCCAATTAGTGATAGGAGTCACTTTTCTGCCAGTGTCCATGCCGATAGTTTCTTATACAAATTAAGGGGAGTACATATTATAATCTGGCCGGTATTATAAAATGGGATCACCAAATTGTTTTTCTAAAACATGGAGCGACTACGATTATACTGAACGTGGTAGAAAAAATAAACTAACTCACAACCAAGGCAAGAAAGTGAGAATCTACCACATGATTAATGCGGTGGTCGGACTGTAATTTTGTGTGTCGTATCGTATCCCTATCGTATGAATTGAACAAACCTTACGCCACTAAACAATACTCGAGTGATTAAATTTTCTTCGAAAAAAAAAACGCTTTGCAATTGCAACCGGATCATTAGTTTTTAAGGCCACAGACATACTAACGCACTCACCCACACATACAAGCCACAATCTTATAACACCCCTCTTTTTATTCAGGGTGTGTGAAAATATGTAGGTACCGAAACAATGATTACTAACATTAAATTACGCTGAGCACATGAAATAGTTTTTTAGATTGTGAACAGTGTTATAACCGCTAAATAAAACAAGTACATTATTTTAATTACCATTATTTATTTACTAATTTCTTAAAAATATTTACACATTTATACTAGTTAAAAAAAATCTATCATTACATACAAATGGGTCGTTGCAAATGTAAACAAAATAGAGGTCAGTATTAAAATAAAATTCCCTAAGTATATATAATATTTAAAGTGGATTTGTCTGACAACAAAGGATATATCAGATAAAATTATTCAACATGGTTCCAAAACAACTATTGGATATCGCGCCTTGGGCTCTATTCTTGCACATACAAGTGTCTATTAAATAGGTACTGACCTGGATATTTTTATATTTAGCTAAAAAGTTTTTGAGAACTACTCAAATTATCTTGGTTGTACATATGTGACTTCTCGCGGTATGAATGTCTTAACTTGAGACAAAACCACTGCCTTAATAGGTACCTATAGTTGTTCTATCACACAAAGGCGGGTGAGCTATACATATATATATATATATATAGTTGTGATGTGTAGACCCTTGCTCGTGGTGTATGCGTTAATGCAAGTAGCATTAACAAGTTCTAAGTAATTGAACAAAATAAAAAACCTAACTAAATATCGATAGGTAGTTTTCTGTTTTATAGTGATTAAATAAATTTAGTCTTCGTTTCGATATTATTTACCACACGTACCATCAATATTTACAAATTGAATTATTGTGTTTCACAATCAATCTAGTCACAACGGACTAGTATTTCATTTCGATATTTCCTAGGTTCCGCTTCTGGTTTAATTAATACTTACGTATTACGCCAGGTTTCGCTAGTTATGTTTTCCTAATATAAACAATGCGTTACTAGAATCACGTATGGCAATTCTCTAACACACAACTGCTAATATATAAAATAAATTGGCTCGATGAACAAGCTCGGGCAAAACTGAGTGCCTAGTGCGAGTTGCGAAGTTCACTCGATTCGCGTTTACTCCGTGGATGGTTATTAATATATCAATAGGTATTATTTTTCATACAAATCGAGTAGTCTTCAAGCGCTCGTGAGCTCACACACACAGACTAAACTGCACATCTACGCGCAATTATGACCAACCCGCCTTCCTGAGATAGAGCAACTGTAATTAAAAAAAAACAAATACCTACTATTTTTTATGACACGTCGAAGATACCCCTCCGCTATATAAATTATGTCATTGTCTCGCTGCACTTCCCGTAAAGAGGGCATCATGTGAGCGGCGGCTATACTTAGGTACCCCGCTGATCATGCCTATCTTATAAAACAACTACCTACATACTGTACATATCACAATCATTCTCCACACAAGTTAGGTACTGAGTAGGCTGTGACAGTAGACAGCAAGGTTAGTAATAGCCTAATGCAAGGTGTAAACAAACATATAGTCGGTCCAACCATTTATTTAACTTTGACAGCTCAAGTACTTATCAATGAGTGATGTACACGAATCGTATAGGTACCTACATAAAATATTTGAAATCTATTAAAACTTTTTTTTTTATATTAATTAATATTTTTTCAAAAGTTTTATTATATTTCACACATTTTTGCTCAACATTATGTATGATAAACATACCCAAGCGTTTAAATGGCTATATTTTATGGAAGACAATCAATACATAGAAAATAAACTTTAGCAACCCCATGTAAACAAAATAATCATATTCAATTTACACTGCCACAGTTTTTATTTTTTATAAAAATCAGGGAAATCCCTGAATAACATAGTCTGTGGGCTCTATAAATATCGGGCTAGTGAGCCACTTCTCTATTGTCAAGAAAAATAGCGTCAGTGAATTATTGCATTTTTTGTTTATGGTTGCCTGTCAATATTAATGGAACTTCATAGGCGTGCGTGTGTCAAATAAAATAAATAGTTGGATGGACTATAGTAAGTGTACATTCCAGTTACAAGTCACGGCTACATGATTCACCAGTCATTAATACTCGCGGTGGTGCGGGACAGTTTCATGCGCGGCAGGCATCGGTACTTCCCCCATAGACGGCATCATGTGAGCGACGGCCATCCTCGTCTCGCTGACCATGCCCACTTCCCGCCTGAGGATATCCTCCGTGACCACGTGAATCGACTTGAACTTCAGGTTGATGCCGTGGACTTTGAACACGTGATTGTTTAGATTCACCTTGTAACTAAACGCCACGTTGCAGACCTGAAAGTTAGTGCCAACTCGAGAATGATGCATTCGCGCTATTTAGTGGGATTGAAGACTCGTTACTCGTTAGTATTGATGACTCGTTTTGCTGGCATGTACAGTTTTTATATGCCAAAATATCAATGAATCCATTAATTTCCATACTATTGGGATACTTTTATAAGGTAGATATTATGTAGGTACATTACATGTCATGAAAGTGTACATGTTCAGTACCAAAGATGAGAAGATGAGTAGGTACCTCATAGTTTTAGAATGCAGTTTTTATAAGCTAAAATATCAATGAATCCATTAATTTCCATACTAATGGGATACTTTTATAAGGAAAGTATTATGCAGGTAGATTAAATGGTATGTAAAGTGTACCTACAGTTCAGTACCAAAGATGAAAAGATGAGTAATCAATAGTTTTAGAAGCCTGAGTCACTCTCCGACGGCGACGACGTGTAGCAGAATTTGTTACTAAATATTTTTATGTTTTCAGGTTATTCATATTGAACAATAGATTTCCGTATTATAACGTCTGAATCAATCAGTGATCAAACTTTTGCTTAAAGTAAATACAATAGGTAAATACTGCAACCCTATAGTGTCTGCTTCTTATATAAAATCTCTGATAGTGTTTGAACATCTTTGTAAATATAGCAAATTTTACGAAACAGCAATAAGCGGTTCGAGTTTCTATCGGTATTCTATAACGCGTCATTAGAATATAGAAACTCGGACCGCATTTTGCCTGCCAAAGGAGAATAGTGGAGAATAGAGTAGCATGTAGCCAACTGACCTCACAAGCGAAAGGCTTATCACCAGTGTGGACCAGCTTGTGATTGCGTAGGTGATGGCTTTGCGTGAACTTTTTTAAGCATACATCACATTCAAACAACTTTTCTCCCGTATGTGTTCGCATATGCACCCGTAGGGATGTCATCTGAAAGTGAAAGGGGTGATAAATACCTGACAAGCGTAGGGACGTTCCCCCGTATGCATTCTCTCATGGTTTTGCAACTGATGTTTGGCATTGAACGACATTGTGCAAGTCGCACACTTGTAAGGTTTGTAACCGGAGTGAATGCGTAGATGCCGGTTCAAATCGCAACGCTGAAATACAGTAATTTGCTCTTTATGGTTCCGTTCTCCGTGCCCCATGAGAGGATTGCATTGTAGAATTGAGCACAGACATCGATTGAGACTAGAACTACGTTTAACAGATTCTTAAAAAAACATACGTCACTCGCCATACGTGTTTAAGACGCCATGTTAGCGTTTCTATGCAGGGTTCGAAAGGATAATTATCACAATTTTGATAATAACAATAAGTTGCGCTTCCGAATGGAAACCGATTGGGTAACGAAAAAGTTGCAATGCTGGTATTTCTGTTCTAATATTAACCAATGAAACAAAATCAGGAAGCAAGGCCTTGGTTGGATTTTAGGAGAACAAATACGTTTCTACCGCAACTGCAGAAGCAACAAGGGCCATGGAAATGTAATTGGTTTCTTTCTGATAATAGTTATCAGAAAGAACACGCAGCGTAATTATCTTGATAATTACGAACCCTGCATCTATGGCTTACTTCAGTATGCACATACAACACTAAAACAGTTCAATCATTTTGATGTGATTGAACAAGAACTAATTAACATATGTAATGTACCTAATTATTTTATTCTATATACACATCAATGGTATGAAAAAGTAATTAATCAATACTCACAGCGATAAACCTTTTGCTACACAAATTGCAAGGGAATGGCCTTTCACCTTTGTGAATAAGATTGTGCCTGGAAACCATTACAAGCATTTATTAGTTAATCACTTCATCTTGATAAAGTAGGCAATCCGAAAATAGATGGCATCTGGCTACTGTGTCTTAGAAGGCCCAGTAGTAGGTATCTACAGCTCTCCAATACAAACGTCCAATTGAAATGAAATTTTGCCGGTATAATTGGATAGTGTGTTGTTTTTTGTTATTATTTTTTATTGTACGACGGGGAAGCGCTTGGCCTTCATCACACCTGGTTTTCTAGTTATGATATGAAGGTGCAAACGCACTTCACATGGAATCCTCAACAGTCTGAGAAATTCTAAATTGCGGAAAGACACAATTTTAAAATTGTTTTTATGGCGACAGAATTAGGTAAGATGATGGTAGCTAGCCAGGCGGACTTAAACAAAGTCCTACCACCAACTAAACCAAGCACAAGTTTGTAGGTACTCCCCCTGGGGATCGAACCCGAGACTTCTGGATCTAACACGGGTTGGGGAACACCTGAACCCCGAAGGCGGTGTTTTACGGAATAGCAGAGCACCACAGACAAAGAGTAGATTAACCCTATTCTAATAGGTAATTGTACCTGCAAAATTTTCGGATGGATGAGCAATTTCGTTAGGAATAACAACGAAAAAAAAACGATACATATGTATTATACTTTTCCTAGCTATAGGAATGAATAGGTGAATACATACCTGACCAAAGACTTCTGGCTGTAAAATCCAGAGCCGCAAATCTCACATATATGATCTTTCACTCCAGTGTGCTGTTTTGAATGCACCAGCAAGTTGCTTTTCTGTGTAAATGTCTTTGTGCATTGACTACATGTGTATTTTTTTTTCTCTGGAAATTAGTTTTTAGTCAATACAAATCCGACCCGTTTTACACCTTAGTAAATTTTGTATGGTGTTTAACATTGATTCTTTTTTTCTAGGCGACAGGGACACTGCATTGCACCCGTCAACATGAGTCATTAAGGTGTTAAGCCTTGTATGCCCATAATTTCACCAGCAACCATACCCTTCAAACTGGAACACAGCCATGCTGCTTAGCAGCTGAAATAGGTATGGTGGTAGTACTTCCCCGGACGAGCCCTTTCACAAGGGGCACTACTACTCGAAAGTTATTTTTAAGTGTAACATCATTGTAGTGGGCAAATCCGATTTCAGAACAAACTATTTTTTTATATGATTTAACGTCACCATTTGCTCTTGCCTTAAAAAGACCCAAATTATAAGTAGTAGGAAACAGTTTAAGTTTTAGTTTGTCCTAGAATAAACTATTTTGTCCTAAGCCCGTTACGAGGAACCAGTTTATACTAGGCCAAACATCGTAAGTACGATAGGATAACAGGGCTACTAGTACCATAATTTTGAATTTTTATCAAGAATACAGTCTTATCGAAATTCACGTATTAACTGGTAGCAGTATTTTTCCCAAACATACTTCTAAGAATCTCGTAAATAAAATACGTACCTATTTTAAAATATAGCTATTGGTATTACTTTAAATCTTATCAATCAAAAATTGCATTTTGCAACACACTCACCAGTATCTACAAAAGAACATTAAACGTATGTGCAGGCTAAGTAACATTATGATTTAAGCGTGAAAATAGTTTTCCCCGATACCTAGTACCGGGAATTGGTTTACGATTTTCCAGTTCATAAGTTAATAAAACATTCCATGAATCCGGGAATTGACGAGACCATACCCAAGTCAAAGTTAAATGTTTTTATTCATTAAGATTTTTTAAGATAATTTTGAAACGTCAAATCTACCGCCTGTTCGGAATCGCGACCAGCACACAAGGAGAAAGGCAAGAAACTCGGGCTTGTTGATTTTTTGATGATTCAATATTTAGGTAAGTAAACATAGTTTATAATAATTTATATGACATTACAAGTATGTACATCATAAGACTAAATACTTAATCTTAAAACATTTATCATTACCTAAATACCTAACATTGGGCCAATGGTTGATACCTAGCACAATGATACATCCATATAATCCATGTTTAAGTAGGCCCACGTCATGCCAGGATTACTATGTGCTGTGATATATCATCATGCTAGTTTGGCCTATGATAAACTAGTTTATCCTGCGAAAAGAGCGGAATATTTTAGTAAGATAAACTATTTCGCCTTATTAACTACATAGTTCATCCTAACAGGCTCAAGATAAATTTTTATATCCCAGGCAATACAGTCCAGAAATCAGGTTTATATGTCAAGTGATTTATTTTTCATAATTAAAGATTCATGAAAAAAATAACTTTACAAATAGATTACCTTCATGAGTGGTCATATGGTTGCCAAGTGTGAATGTCAGTATACCACATACTGGACACACAAGTTTCTCCCTTTGTTTAGGAGCTGCACTTCTTACAACTCTTGGCAGTGGCTTATCACGTTTCATTCCATCAGATCTTCGCTTGAACGTAGCAGATTTGTATGCCCCTGGCTGAACTTTGAGTATGGTAGAATCTTTAGGTCTCTTTAAAAGTATAGGTGCACCTCTTGTGCCATTCTTTAGAATAGGGACTGAAATGTGAAAATCTATATTTAATTTAAAGCCACTTTTATACAGAAAATGGTTTCGTTGAATCAAAAGTATGAATTAAATAGAGTTCATAAAGCATTGATTGCGAGGTAAGTAGGTACCTAAACATAGGTTTTACCTATAAATAGCAGAAAGTGGGTGTCCAAAAAATGGTTAGGTATACAAAACATATGATTCTACTAGCTTTAATGTCTGTAAGGAATGATTTGTTATTTAGCTGCTTATAACTAAGCTAGATAATATTCATATGATAATAATATGCTAACAAGCAGTCTGTAGTAAAATGACATCAGTTTTTGCAATATTCAATAAAGATTTGAATAATTGTGTTCCAACATTTAGAGGTAAGATAGTCAGTTCCTCAGTTTTTTGAGGATTCCAGGTGAAGTGCGCTTCCACTTTCAGCCTTATCATAACCTGCCACCCAGTTGTAAAATAATAATAAAAAACAAAAATAGCTATTTTACAGAACAAGTAGCCAACAAGATTTTCAATTCTAAGGAAGTAGTTATTAAACTTACAGCATGTGATAGTAGTAGCCTTCTTACCGTCTTGGAAATCAACATCATCTTTAATTTTTCTTAGAACCTTTATTTTCCTTACTATTTGCCTACCCTTGTATGTTGTTGGAATAGTTGGCTCAGATTGTTTCCGTGTCTTTTTGTATCTTTTGGGTTTTTCTTGTACTGGTGGAACATAGTCGTCATCATCATCATCTTGATATGGGTCATCAAGGAATTCCACCTATAAAAGAATATGGTAGGTTAAGGTTCCAATAATGATTGTTTAGCAAAAGAAACATCGTCACTAATCTGCAAATAAAAAAACATTAACAATATATATGTTTCGACCTTTTCAATTATTTCATCAAGGACTTCTCACAATAAAACTAGTTACAATCAGACCTAAGGTAAAATAATATAAGATATCAATGAAGATGAGACATTGATATAGGTACACTCACATCAGACCCTGAATTTTTTGATGCTGAGGTTTTTGTCCATGTTAAGTCTACCGTATCAGTATTGTCATTCACTTTAATTTCATCTGTGTTGGGGTCTACTTTTCTAATAACTGTATTGGCTATGACAAGATCCTTTCCATCCAGTTTATTTGAATCAGCTTGTTTTGCATTTAGGTCAATTTCCATTTCCCATTTAGGCTCTGGTTTGATAGAAAAAGGTATTTCACTTTTGACATCCGTAAATGAATCAAAATTTATCTTTTTGGTGGGGACACTTAATTTTCCTTTTGCCAATAGTTTCCGCAGTTTCTTGTCTGACCTAAAATTATGTAGGTACTTCAATTATAAAAACAATATTAGGAAGTAGGTAGGTATTGATGAATGGGCTGTAGAATGCAAGAACTCTAGGAGTTCACTTGCCTTTCAGCCACCGTTTTGAGTAAATAGGCCTTTTCCAGGGTGATGCAGCATTTGTTACATATTTTTTCTGGTAAACCATCATTTGCAGCAACCTGAAAGAAAATTGGAAGCAATAGTTTGACAATCATAATAACTCCAAGCCTTAGTAAATAACTACTATATACAGTTGTATATAGTAGTTATTTGCTAAGGCTTCTAAATAAAAAGTTAACTAAGATCCTAAAACACCTACCTATGATCTAGTAGCTACTAGATCATAGGTAGGTGTTTTAAGAACTGTGAATAATATTTAGGATCTCCTTGAGGAAGGTTTTACCACCAAAACAAGATTTTAGGAGCAATACAAGATAATAATGGGTGATACTAACCTTCACATCGGCAATAGCTGTAAGCATTTCAGCGTAATTTCCAGTTAGCTTGTACCTAAATAAAGGACACAAAGCTTTTTTGCTACTCAAACATATTCTACAAGAGTTTCTATTCGCGGCATCAGAAGAATCAGTCATTTTCTATTTGGATTATTTCTCCAATCCAAATCAGTAAACAATACAATACAACCCTATCAATGAAATCCCTAGAAAATGAACATGGATGAGTTTTCAATCGATGAATTTCGAAGTTAATTCACAAAATCGTAACCAGCGTTTTCACATCACTACATGTACTATTTGAAGCAAAATTGCAAGCGGAAGAAGAGAAGAGAGCAGCCATCAAATCTAATATATCCACAGATAAAAACTAGTTTCCGTTTCCTGTTTGCTTCAGTTGTTGTTGTTGCTGCCATCTGCCTTAATTGGGGAGACAAAAATGCACAGCCTATAATGTACGACCCGATAATAGACGACCAATAGTGTACGACCAATAATTGGTGACCATATAAAAAGTGGACTTGGATTATTGGCTGTACATTATCAACACAAGTCCTGCTCCGGTATTTAAAGGAGCTGTTCTGGCTGGGATAGTTTATTTAGTAAAAACCATAGGAGACAATGCACAATACACCCCACAGTGGGACGTTAATGCAGGCTTTGGTCACCCCCAGCCAGAATATAAATAAGATGTGAGAAAGAAGAATCGAAAATTGGAAAGAATAGTTTTATCAAAGCCCAGAAAGAATCGCAAGTTGCCATCAATTGAATTTGAGCAACTGCTCAAATTCTCTAAAGGAAAACAACTTATATTTTTTTAATTCTAAATACAATCTTCCTTACTTAGGTTGAGCCTATTAGCCTGTGTCTACACATAAGTATTGTTTTACTTAGTTATCACAGGAAACAATGATTTAAGTCATGAAAGATAACAATGTAGGTAATTGATATACCGATAAGGTTTAAAGAAATGTATTCTCAAAAAAGACTTCTTCGTCACTTACATGAAAATAGTTGTTTGTCTGTTGTGTTGGGTTTGGTTGTTTTGATAAGTAGGTAGGTAAAAATTTCGATAGGTAGGTAGGGTGTTATTATACTCATTGCACGATTAGATAGTATTAGATGAGATTAGATAGGACACCTTGCATTGGGCCCAGGCTCTAGCAGTTTAGTGAGAATTTTCTCCTCTTTTCTGACAAATAAAAGTTTTTTGTCTCAATTGACAATTCAGAATCACAGCGCTAGCCTGCACTGTACGGTGTACTGGGACAGATGATCGGGTTCGATCCTCAGGGTGGTATGAATTTGAGCTTGGTTTTACTGTGGTAGGACAACAATTATAAATTGTTGTGTTTCGGGAATTAGAGGAAAATAGCCAGTTTCTCAATCTGTTGAGGATTCCGAATGAAGTGAACCTTCCCTTCGGCCTTATCATCATAAATTCTCAATACTCTAATGTCATTCTGTGAACGAAGATCAGGGATACGCATATGATAATAATAAAATAAAAGTAGAAATAAACGTTTCATTCAGACCTTATGCCAGACAGCAACTTTTCACCTACAGAACCTGATTTAAGGTTTAAATACATATAAAGACAAATAAAGTCACTTGCATGAGAATTAATATCAAAGTTATTTTTAAGTTAAGCCGTTCTTAAAGTAAGTAGGTAGTATGAGTAGAAGCTAGTGAACAGTGTATGGTACTGACTTGGAGCTTGGTAAGTCTAGTTTTTGCAGCACCGTCCCAGATTTCAATTAAGTAAATAAGGTGCGATTTGAGCAAAAAGTTTAATATCGTATAACGTATTTGACGAGGGATACATTGAGTGATGTTCCGCAGCTAACGAGGACAATTTAGTTTTGATATGATCGTTATGTGCATTCAATGTTAAACCACTGGCCATTCTTAGACCGAGGTATTTTTCGTTGCATTTACATATTAATAATGTTCCTCTAGAGGAATCTAGGGGATCATAAGGTGGAATAATTTTATTTTTTTATATGAATATGATAAAGGATGTTTTTGATATATTCATTGTTATCAAGTTGTTTTGAAACCTAGAGAAAACTTGTTTAGATCCTTCCGTACTCGTGTAACTGTATCATCTATCGCCACTCCAAAGTAAAAAGGCACGTGTCATTTGCATATAAGGTAAGATGCCCGCTAAGAACTATTTCGCTAATATCATTGACATAAATTAAGAAAAGTAATGGCAAAAGAATCAATTATTGTGGGACACCGTACGTGAGAGGTAATCCCCACTTTGGCAAAATTGCCGATTTGGACTAGGTATTTTTGACCTGTTAGAGAGTTATGAAACATTTTCAAAGCGACGCCTTTTACTCCGATGTGTTCTAGTTTTTTCAACAGCAATGTGTGACTGACGGTGTCAAAGGCTCTTTATAAATCGATAAATATTCCAAGAACAATGTTTTTGTTATCGATATGAAATTTTATTACTATCATACATTTTCAGTGAAGCTGGACGCTAAGATCTGCTTAAGAGAGACCGGGACCTTGACTTCTAGTTTTTGTTGGACGGAAGCTAATGTGAATGCATTTGCACCACTGCACTTGCAGCCACCAGAAAATTATGTACCATGGTGGCCTCTGCCCCGCGAAATCCTAAGCAGGATTACAGTTGAAGTGTTGCATCTTGAAGTGAATTCTGAAAACGGAGTGAAAGTAAGCTCAAGAGGAAGGCTTCTACGCAGTACCACGTGACTTCATGGCGACTACTAATTGAGAATAGACGACAAGACCAGTAGTGCCTCTAAAGGCCCGCACCCACAGCTGAAAGTTTTATAAAAAAAAGCACCCTCGATTTATGAAATAAATGATGCAACTGTCAGAAGTGTCAATGTATAGAGAAATGTGTGTCGGTTCGGTCGTGATGAAGAAGAAGAAGACGTGATGATAGTGTTGGTGTGTGAGAAAAACAGGGTCGAATTATTATTTATTTTATGGCTTTCTGCGTGTCTTTTACAATTTCCTGGAAGTATTGATGACTTGTACCGGAATCTTTTTCTTGTGGTATAGAAGAAACAAATAACTACTGTAGTTTTTCTACAAAAATGCTATAATGGCGTTCTACGAGAATTTAGGGAATCGAAGAAAAGGTACATCTAAATATTATCACTTGTAGTTTTATTGTGAGACATATAAACTTATTGAAATTGCTAGTTAAATATCGCATTATTATGTTATCCGTGATATTCTGTTAACCGTGAACTAATTTTGAAACAACCTAAATGACAATGTGTTTCTGTACCTACTTACATTGATACTTTTAGGTAAACATGGTGGTGATTTATTCAAATTGGATACTAAAAACAAAACATCAGAAGAAAACATTAAAGATATTATACAAGGACTATACATAAAGAAATCATTCCAAAATGATACCTCACCCACAAACAAAAACCTTACTTTTGAGATGAAGTTTGGACATAGAGGCATGCAAAAAAGTGGTTCTGATAGCCGTAGGCTGTCCTATATGAATGCCTTAGTTACTCTTTTAGCTAAAGAAGAAAGAAATGATATAGGATTTTCTTCCGATGAATTAATGACCTGGTAAGATCAATTAATTACCTAATTTAATGTGTGATTTAAGTAAGATCCCTATGTTCTTAAGATGGGACAAGTTGGTTGTTGTGGCTTAATGTCATAGTGTGTAAAAGGGAAAGACTTGTGAGTGAGCCGGTACTAGATAGTGTGATATGCAATATGCACATAGTATAATGAATATGTTCATACTATACTATAATAGTATATGATATATTAAATAAAGTAGATTGTTCACAGATGTTATAGGTAGGCAGGTATAATCACGCTAGCATCTGAAACTTGAAGACCCACGGACTTAAATTCTTAGTTATTATAATGTTATAATGACGTATGAAGTATAAATATTTTATTTTATGTATTTTGTAAAAACCAGATTTTTTTTCGCTTTCATTTATCAAATCAATATACTTTTAGTGGTTTGTTAACATTTTAAGTTTTCATCGTAGGTAAACTGAAATTGTTCTTAGTTTAAGATGATCAAACATTGAAGGATAAGTAAGGCAAAGCTAGAAAAACATTATTCTTTCTCAGACAGATTAAAACCTCCCTATAGATGTTTGTTACCCATCATCATATCAGCTCATATATTTTTTTATGAAATAAGATGTGTTAGATTAGTTCTTGGGAAAATGAGGCTTATGCTGGATTAGCTCTCCTGCCCACTAACAGAACACAAATAACCCTTTGATGCCAGACTGGTAGAAGGGTAGTCGCTAGTCAAGTGGACCTTTACAGGTAATACAGGTGTTGGGTTCATTCAGCTGTAACTGCTAACTAAAGTCTGCAATTCCGGGTGCAGGTGGTCATGTATTCAAATCAATTTAAAAAAAATATTTTATAACAAAAAACAGAGGAATGTTTTCATATACTGGGATTTTCTCAAAATCTTTTTCTCATTCAGTAGAAATCAAAGACTGGCTGTGAGAATTGTTAGTGAACAAGTACTCTCTAGCAGTATTGAACTCTTGAGACTTGCAAGAGACTGTGTTCAGCCACCTATCATTATCACAACTCTCCCATCGGCAGGTGTTCCATCATTCCGTTCTTGTATTTTCATACAGTGAGTTTCAAGAAAAAAATCCTGCTGCAAACTCCTTACATGTGGAATGGTATCCCTGCCAATGCATTTCCTCAACACTACAGTCAAATCTTTCAAAAAAAGTAGCTCAAATTCCTATAAGGGTTGGCAATCCACTAGTTAAGCTTTTGGTGTTACAAGCATGCATAGGCTCACCACTTATGTTCAGATAGGCCATATGCTTATTTACCTTTTTTGTATAAAATGAGAAATCTTTTTCAGCATTCGGATAAGCCTTGTGGATGAATCTATGGTAATAAGAGCAGCAGCATTGCGTGTTTTACGATATCTGATAAGAACAGAGAGTGATGTTGCTACTTTCAACAATTTGAAACTTCCCTATCTTGTTATAAGGTAAGCATTAACTAAAGGGTAAACATATAGTTTTAATTTGTAACACATTTAAAAAAAAAAAACATTTCTGATGTCTAATAAAACATATTAATTTTTTACATTTACTTGGTGTAAGCTAGTACTAAAAAGACGGCAAAATTAGGCACAATAGTTTTTGTGAAAGGGATATGTGGGAGCTAAGCACTAAGAAAGGACTGAAAAAAGTATTGCCTAAAAGCCTACACAATAGAAAATATTTGTTGTATGCAAGTTCATCATCTTTGAAGTTAAAAATAAAAATGGGTGGGCATCTCATCTATCTTCTAAATATATATAACTCATAGGTGAATGACTGACTGACATAGTGATCTATCAATGCACAGCCCAAACCACTGGATGGATCAGGCTGAAATTTGGCATGCAGGTAGATGTTATGACGTAGGCATCCGCTAAGAAAAGATTTTGATTAATTCTACCCCCAAGGGGATAAAATAGGGGATGAAAGTTTGTATGAAACTTTGTCAATTTTAAACCGATTGGGCTGAAACTTAGCGTGCATACTATGCTACTATGACGTAGGCATCCCCTAAGAAAGGATTTTGAGATTTTGCATTTGTTTTGTTTCGGTTTAGTAGTTTTGGTTTTAGACTCTGCTTTGTATTTGGCATTTGTTTTGTTTTCGTTTGGTTTAAGTATAGGTTATGTCGGTTAGACTTTTTTAAAATGGCTAAAGAAAATCTTAACGTTAATGGAGAAGTTGAAGAATGTACTGTCGTTTTTAAGTTTTGTAGGCCCTAATTTTTTACACACACTAAACAAAAGTAAAGCCGCTAAAAAAAACTATACCTAATTAATAATAATACTTCTTAACGCGAGCGAAGCCGCGGGCAAAAGCTTACTATCAAATAAATTTAAATCATACAAAATATAAAAATTCGAAAACATAGAACCAAAGAAAGTTTGTGAAAAATTAATTTACCACAAAACCAATTTTCGATTTATTTTCCATAAAAAAGAATTGTATCAAAATTTTGTATTTATCATATGCTAATTAACTCCGCGCAGTTACACTTGTGCCGGAAGTCTCGAGATCCAGGGCTGATGCCATACCTTGCTAGCCTTGCACCACGACAAGTTAATAGCACATTATAAGTTTCAAAACAAATAATGGAACATAGGTCATTGGATCTGATGCTGCGCAACGAAGAGGAACGGGCACAAGCATTACGCGTCGTGAGACGTGTGGTCGCAGTAGTCGGCGCCGCAGGCCACGTGAGAAGGCATCGCGCGGCGTATGTGGAGTCGGGTCTACTGCGGTGTTTGACGGCGGTGGCGCGCGCGGGCAGCACCGGTGATGGCACTGGCGACCGTCTGTCGAAGCCGGCCATAGCTACACTTGCTGAGATCTGTACGTATCTTTTTTTTTTGTACGATGTTACAAGTTAAGATAGGCCGGAGGTTGAGACGCACTTCAACAAACCGAGGAATTGGCTATCTTACCTCTAAATGCAGGAATACAACACTTTTAGAATGGTTGTTATGGCGACAGAATTAGGTAAGATGGTGGTAGCTAGCCAGGCGGACTTAAATAAAGTCCTATCACATACTCCGCCTGGGGATCGAACCCGGGACCTCTGGATCTGACGGCGGTGGGCGAACCATTAGACCATGGAGGTGGTTAAAAATCTTATAATTACAAGAGAGAGTGATGTTAGTCGTACAATAAAAAAAAACTATCATAAAGGCATCATTAGATGTTTGCTCTAGTAAAAATAAAACAATGTTATCAGGTACTGTACGTATATAAATAAATAAATAGGACATTAAAATTATTTTAGGAAAAAATTAAACCCCCTCATGAGATCCACAGAAGGGTAGGGTATTGTAGTCTATATATATTATAGGGTCCCATATTCATTCCCGGTTCCGCCACGAACCCTTGATTGCCATCTGCTTTGTGACCTCCAGGTTAGCAAAGTATATACATATCCATCTATTCCATTCTAATAAATAAAATTGTAAAGGGTCAAAAACTGTACATTAAACATATTTTTTACATTATAAATAAATAAATAATATGTAAAAATAATATGAATTTTAAACAGCGCCATCTAGCCACAAACTAAGCATTGCTTGTAATATGGGAACTATATTACTGATATAAGACTTAAATACTTGTGTAAATAAATACATACATACTATTATGATACAACACCCAAACACAGAACAAACATCTATATTCATCACAAAAATGTTTGTTCTGTGTGAGAATCGAACCCACAGCCTACAGCGCAGAAGGCAAAGTTACTACCAACTGAGCTATGAGGCTTGTTTTGACTTATTTATTTTATTAAACGGCTTAACCAATTACACTAATTCGTTTGAGTCAATAATATTAAGTACTTACATAGAAATAATACACAGGAATAATTGAAATAATGTCAAAATTTAAATTTATTAATAAAAAAATTTAATTAAAATAAAGTAGAGATATGGGCGAAAGATGACGTTTTTTTTAAATATCAACTATTACCTATTAAAAACTATTGACGGTATTTTCTTTTGCAGGTGTACTGAACCCAGACATGTTTATATCATGTGGCGGTGTGACTGCAGTGACCCGGCAGCTGGTTGAGTGCGCGACTCCGCGAATGGCCGAAGCTCTCTGCGGCGTTTTACTTCACGCGCTAAACGAACCGGGGTCAAGGCGCTCAGCGAGGGTCGACCTAATGTGCCTGAGCTCACCCTACTGCGACTTTCATTTCCGACCAGCTGGGACCGAGACTAGCAGGTACTGCTAGTATTTACTTTTGATTTGGACCTAACCATGTCATATAGCGTTCTCGTTTTGATATTACAATACTCTTGTCTCGTTTTTACTACACTGGCTGGATAGTGACAAAAGTAAAGTAATGTACCTGTTATCCGCCTCTGTGGTCTAGTGGTTCAACCCACCGATTTCAGATCTAGAGGTCCGGCTTCGATCCCAAGGGGGAGTACAATATATTGTGCTTGGTTTGGTTGGTGGCAGTATTTTATTTAAGTCCACCTGGCTAGCTACCACCATCTTACCCAATTCTGTCGCCATAATAACAATTCTAAAAAAAATGTTTTGCTCCGGCATTCAGAGGTAAGATAGCCAGTGAGGATTCCGGGTGAAGTGCGCCTCCACCTTCGGCCTTATCTCAACTTGTTACCAGATGAGATGAAGGCCAAGCGCTTCCCCGTCGTACAAAAAAAATATGTCAGAACAAGAATGCTCTAAGAGGTCGTGGTACCCCCCCAGATCGCGTCTTGTAAAATGAACGAACGTCAAACTTGTTTTTAATTGAATGATATTCCATCTAATATACTTTTCAATGTACCTACCAATAACCAATATACGAAGCCGCGAGCGAATGGCCTGGTTTAAAAATAAAACAATAGCTCTAATCCATACTTTCGTGCGCGAGAGTACCCATGTGCAAACACACCCCACTTTCTTCCAGCGTTCTTTTTACTTGAAAATAGAAAAAAAAAGATTGTACAGGGTGTGAGCGTAAAGACACGATAGAAGCAAAACTTATGTATGATAAGGAAACATTTTAATTATCTCCCACTCTACCGAACATAGTGCCCCACCACATTTTGTAACACAAAAAGGTTGCGGATCAGAATTTAAAAACCCTCCCATCTACTCAACCCAGAACAGTGCCCCACCACTTTTCGTAAAACAAAAAGGTTGCGGGTCAGAATTTAAAAACCCTCCCATTTACTCTACCCAACACATTGCCCCACCACTTTTAGTAACACAAAAAGGTTGCGGATCAGAATTTAAAAACCCTCCCATCTTCTCAACCCAAAACAGTGCCCCACCACTTTTCGTAACACAAAAAGGTTGCGGGTCAGAATTTAAAAACCCTCCCATTTACTCTACCCAACACATTGCCCCACCACTTTTCGTTACACAAAAAGGTTGCGGATCAGAACTTAAAAACCCTCCCATCTACTCAACCCAACACAGTGCCCCACCACTTTTCGTAACACAAAAAGGTTGCGGATCAGAATTTAAAAACCCTCCCATCTACTCAACCCAACACAGTGCCCCACCACTTTTCGTAACACAAAAAGGTTGCGGATCAGAATTTAAAAACCCTCCCATCTACTCAACCCAACACAGTGCCTCACCACTTTTAACACTTTTAACACAAAAAGGTTGCGGATCAGAATTTCATAACACTGTCATAAAAAGTTTAATTTGAAACAGTGTATTTTGACTACTTATACATACGTGTATAGCACAGTCGGTTGCTGGTCGTATCTGACATTGAGTGTTGTTGTAGAGATGAGCGAGAGATGCGGTTTACCTGCAGCCGTCTCGCTCTACTGTGTGTGCTGCGAAGCTGGCCAGGCTTGCTGCACTTCTGTCATCCGTATACCACAGGCGGGCTGAAAGCGTTGGTGGCTGCGTTATATCTGCCGCGGTTGGAAGTTCGGGTGAGTGAATCCAGTCGATTCTACTGTATTTGTACCAAATAAATAATAACCAAAAAATATACATGACCAGTTTTTGAAAGTAAATTGAAATGCTATACTTATTGCCAATATCTTAATTGTTCAAAATTTGGTAAGGAATTTTTTTGATAGAACAAATATGTATTATTCATGCACGAAAACCAGCTTGTAAGGGTACACTTGTAAGGGTCTGTCGGTAGATGCGGCCTGTATGCTGCTGTAACTGTATGATGTCATACCATAGGTGGAATAGTGTGCGAAATGGATATAAAGCAGTAAAAAGAGTGTGACAACAATATTATGAGGTGTAGTTTAAGGTGTTCGTTTTACACCTTTACTTGTTTTTAAAGTGAACTGGTGGTCAGAAACTTGCTATCACCAAAAAAAATAGTATTAAGCGTTTGTGTTTCGTGTCCGTGAACAACCTTTATTTTTTTTATTGTTTGATAATATTACAGGACATTCATTTTACACAGTCTAACCCCAAACTAAGCATAAATTGTGATATGGGAACTACGGATAGATTACGGATAGAATACTCAAATACTTTTTGTAAATACATACATACAATATGATGCAACACCCAAACAAAGAACAAACATCTAAATTCATCACACAAATGTTTTCTCTGGGTGGGAATCGAACCCACAGCCTACAGCGCAGAAGGCAGAGTTACTACCAACTGAGCTATGAGGCTTGTTTTGACTTATTTATTTTATTAAATGGCTTAACAACCAATTACACTAATTAATTTGAGTCAATAATGTTAAGTACTTACATAGAAATGATACACATAAATATTTGAGATAATGTAACAAAATTAAAATTTAGTAATAAAAAATTTGAATTAAAATAAAGTAGAGCTATGGCCGAAAGATAGTGTTTTTTTTTTAAATATCGACTATTACCTAAAACAACACCATTGAGTCATGTAGTGTGCAGTAAAGTCTGTACGTGACTTTTTTTTATCATATTTTTTTTTATCATCTTATTTTTATCATAGTATAATTAATAACGACATAAGATTTCATAATTACCGGGACGGGCCGTGTATGTAGAAACTAGGAACCCTGTCGCTCTTTACACCTGGCTATGATCCAGGTGTAAATGTAAATGTAATGGTGTAAATGTAAATGAAATGGTGTAAATGTAAATGTAATGGTGTAAATGTAAATGTAATCGTGTAAATGGTGTAAATGGTTATTATGTTTTACCGTAGCGAAGCATAGCAAATATACTTTCGCATTCTATTTCAGAAAGCAATATTAGATCTGCTGTATGAGTTGGTAGGGTTACCGCAACCCGAATGGACCGACGAAATTTCGGTAGCCTTAGGCGCAGTGGATCCATCTGATTTCCAAGTAAGTTGATAGTCTTACCTAATGTATTTTCTCGTATTCAATGCACATTGACACTAAATGATATCGTTTTTATCTCAGGATTCGTGGCGTTTGAATGAAGGCTTCGTTGCAGAAGAAGGGATAGCTATACTACCTCACCTAGGTGCTACGGGACCCGACATAACTGAGATTCATCTTGCGTTATTACTTCAGTGTTTCTTAGAGGTTAGTTACTAACTATAAAACGATACCACACATGGAACTACTGACCCCCTTTTTGCAGAAAAGTTAAAGGTCACGTTAATAAATAAATTAACATTATATATTATTATAAAATCGCACAATTTATGAATGATAGACATTTTCTTGATAATTCTGATCCATAATTTTATTCTGATTTAATTTATATTCTACGTTATATTAACTTGTGACTTTGTAAATTTTCTTTGTTTACTATTTTATCTTTGACATTTCTTTTATTCTATTAAATATGATTTATTTGATTGTTCTATATAGGTATCAAACAATTTTACACTGTTATACGGTAGAATACATTGATGCACATTCCGACATTGTTACCATCTCTATTTTTCACATGTATTCATGCAATAAATTTTACTTTACATTTAATATGGACCAATTTTTTTTTTCGTAGGCTGGACTACTGGATGGGCTTGCTGAAGTGATAATCACAAGTGACACATTTATATCGGTCCGAGCTACCATACTCCTAGGACAACTGTTGCATTTAGTACACCTGTTTCTACCTCCACAAATCTGCAGTATAACACCGGCTCTGCCTTCGCTGATGTCTCAGGCTTCGGCCGGAAAGCCTCAAGCCCTTGCCGCTGTCGCAGCTTTACGAAGACTGCATGCGATGCTAGAAGCTAGACCCGCGAGCAGCAGTTTGTTCCTAGACCATATCATACAGTATTGTAGCGGCGCGTTCAGAGAGAAGGTGGATGATACGAAAAGCAAGAAGGAAAAGGACAACGCTAGTATGGCGAAGCCTAAGCCGGATGTGCACAGAGACAGCATAGAGTTCCTGAACGAGTCTGACAACGAAAACGAGCAGCCTAAGCGGCACAATAGCGTCGGCTCGCGCGACTTTTCTCTGAGAAACGTCAGTGCTCTGCCGAAAAGTAAGAGCATGAGCGCAGCAGCGGCGAAATTACTGAACTGGTTCGAAAGGGACGGCGATAGTCTGATACGGTCCACGATGGTGTTGACGAACAAGGACGGGAATACATGGGACTGGGAGATCATTCGGACTATTTTAAAGGTATTTATGTCTTACTATGATCTTTTTTGGTTACTAGCAAACGCCGGGTCTTGGTTCTCGGCATCCCGTGGGAATTTTTCTTATATATTTCTTCAACATCGCATTAATAACCACTGCTGGACAAAGCCTCCTCCAAAATTGGAGGATTTTGCCATAATCGTCACGCTTGACAGGCGGATTGACGATCACAGTATAGAGTTATATATTAATACACAGAAAAAACACAGAACTGAGTTCAAGGGGCAGATTCTCAAGCTGCGACCGCCACAGCCCTTATCACACCTACCACGACAATAAGCTATTCAGATTCAGATTCATTTATTGGTATAAAATAAAAATACACGTCAAAAATCAGAAATTACAATGTCACAAAAATAAGAAATGACAATGTCAAATAATAATAATGTCAAAAAACATAATAATAGTACTACATAATAATAGCAGGTATATAGTTTTACAAAAATATAGATAATAAGAATTGTCACATACATATAGAGTAGGTACTCAAGTAACTATTCGCCCGTGTTTAACTTATCCTATTATACCAATGAATTCCTCCACACTGTAGAAACACTGCCTGATAAGCCAAGCTTTCAGCCTAGACTTAAAGACACCATCAGTATGTGCATATTCTAAAATATTTGGTATATATATTGGATTTGTGGATTCATGGTTCAAAAATATATTTTGTTATATGTACATACAATCACTTCAATAATTATTATTTGTATTGAGTAGATCTAGATTGGCATTCAACATGCAAAATATCACTATCTTGGATATCATTGGATTGAATGAACTATATGTATTCTACGAAAGTGAAATAAATCAATATGATAATTTGTAGGAAAACGACAACGCGCCTCTACTGAACCTGAAAGACAGTCAACACAAGGCGTGGACAGCTCGCATAGTGAGCTACCTGAAGCCCTCCTCCAACAAATACTCGCACACGGACTTGTCAAGTACGGGACACGGGCACGCGGCCACCCGCGCTGTCTGTCAACTTATCAGGCATTTGTTGAAGCACAACGACGTAAGTACATAGCAGAATAAAACCTTCCACATTTTTATTTCGAGCAATTTACTTACAGTAAGAAAGATTTATGTTCTACAAATAATACTAAGACAGCACGGAAACCTTGTGTATGACCCAGAGATTACTAAAAACAGAAGAAAATACAAAGCCATGCAGTAAAAACCACATATGCCAGTAACCAATACACTAAAAAATCAGCTCACTTATATAATACAATAAATAGAACCTTAGATATATACACCAAAAAATACTACGACTGCAAAACGGTTCTAATAGATTGGTTATTATCAACGCACACACACACACACACACACACACACTCGCACTCGTACCTACCCACCCTCTCATAATAAAAATATTTAATTTAATACAAAACTTAACTGTATTTTTGGTAACCACTAACACTGTTATGCAAGAGCAAGGCTCTCTAGCACAAGTATACTTAATACTTAAAAGAGGGCCTTAAAACCCGTTACTGTAAAAAGTGGTTTGGTTATGTAAATAAAAATCATTTTTTTTTATTATTATTTTTTCTATTTTTAACCGACTTTCAAAAAACGAGGTTCTCAAACTATCGGTTTTTTTATGTATGTTCCCCGATTACTTGAAGACGCCTGGACCGATTTGGAAAATTGTATTTTTGTGCGAAAGGGTATACTTCACAGGATGTCCCATTGGCGTCAGGTCAGGATCTGATGATGGGATCCTGGAAAAATCGAGGGAACTGCAAATATTATAGGCACACTTGAAGCGTTTTGGGTGCATTACCTCCATCAGGTCAGGATCTGATGATGGGATCCTGGAAAAATCGAGGGAACTGCAAATATTATAGGCACACTTGAAGCGTTTTGGGTGTATTACCTCCATCAGGTCAGGATCTGATGATGGGATCCTGGAAAAATCGAGGGAACTGCAAATATTATAGGAACACTTGAAGCGTTTTGGGTGTATTACCTCCATCAGGTCAGGATCTGATGATGGGATCCTGGAAAAATCGAGGGACCTGCAAATATATATATAATAGGCACACTTGAGGCGTTTTAGGTGTATTACCTCAAAAGTAAAGAACAAACTGTCTGTCCGTCTGTCATCAAAATAATTGGAAAAAATACGTCATTCATGTAAACGAAATTATATCATATTCTTAATTGAAGTCTGTTTTCTTTTTAGTTTTTAAAACGTAATTATTATTAGTGACTTTTGCCAAAACTGTCATGACAGTCACGTTGTACCCTAATACATTTTAATCTTAAAACAAAAGTTATTTAAAACAAAACTTAAAAATTGATGAATAAGGAATATACTTTATAAATTACTAAATCACTGATGTACAAAATGTGCGTGATGTGATTTCTGTATTGAATAACATTATTCCACTTTGCATTGTTGAACCTCAATCCTTCCAATCTCAAGCTTATATTTAGTGCTGTCCCTCTCGCACGACTACCCGGTGTATTGTATAGGATCCTTCAAACTTCCTACATTTCAAGGTCAGCATTCTAGGGATTTTGTGGCCAAACGCTTGGTTACATCTCAGCAGGCAATATCTTGATACATGTAATGTTTTTTTTAATTGTACGTTGGGTAAGCACTTGGCCTTCATCTCACCTACACTAGTTGAGATATGGCCGAAGGTGGAGGCGCACTTCACCCGGAATCCTCAACAAACTGAGGAACTTGGCAATCTTACCTCTAAATGCCGGAACACAACAATTTTTGAATTGTTATTATGGCGACAGAATAAGGTAAGATGGTGGTAGCTAGGCCAGGCGGACTTAAACAAAATCCTACCACCAAGAAAACCAAGCACAATATATTGTACTCCCCGTGGGGATCGAAACCCGGGACCTCCGGATCTGAAATCGGTGGGTTGAACCACTAGACCACAAGGCAGTTAATGAGATATGATGAAATGAGTGATGTGTTTTTAGCTCGACTCGCAAAGACTGTTAGAAGACCTGTTCACCGACGTGAGCCGTCAGATCAAAGCGATAGACACCGGTCTGAAGGCCCACGAGTGTCTGTTCAGTCCACAGCACATGTGCAATACCATGTGCCAGATGTACTTCCTGTTTATTGGACAGCTGTGTCATTCGCAAACCGGCTTGAAGTTGTTCAAACAGACGCAGCTATATGACAAGTGAGTGTGTAATTTTATCAATTTTGACAAGGAAAAGCTCGCCTCTGTACATGTGCTTTTCTATGACATGTTTAAATTATATTTATGTGTAAAAGAAGGAATGGTATTTGCCCGCCAAATAACATCCATGAAAGCCATGCTCTATCCATCCAACGGTTGCCTGGTCTCTTTCAGCGATAAGGCCGCCCATTGTTATGTTTTTTTGTAAGTGGTGAATAATAAAGAGTGGTCTATCTATCCATCTAAATAGGTGCATGCCCAATACATATGGAAATAACCTTTGTCCTGCAGTAGATTGTAGATAATTTAAAAGCTGACTAGGGGACATTGCTACGCTTAGTTTTGAATTTGAAAAACATACTTTTAAAACTTGTTTCTAAAGAAGCAAGCAGAAATTTGAGATAATAATATAGTAATGTAATAATAAACATTCTTCGTTCAAAAACTACGTAACCACGTGTACTTGCAGCCTAATGGAACTATCGACGAAAACCCACCACAGCTGTTACGTAAAACTAGTGATATCAAGTTTAGACTACACCCTGGATTCCTACCCCCGAGAAATACTTGCGAAAACCCTAACTTGCAACATACAAGCCTCAAGGCTCTACACCACACAGTTTCTAAACGTGCTACTACGGGCGTCGAGGAAGTCTCGCGAACTGATTCGACGAAAGTCGAAGATGAAAAAGACTTTCGAGTTCGCGAAGACACCTAGAGAGGAAAGTGAATCTGGTGTTGATATGGAGACATGGGCGCTTCAGATGTTGGTCGGACAGATAAAGGATGAGTGTAAAGAAGTGGTGAAAGCGGCTCTTGGTGTATTGGAGGAGGCGTTTACTGTACCGGTAAGAACCTTTCAGTACGTTTTTTTTTTCCTTCTATTGTACGACAGCGGAGCTCTTGGCCTTCGTCTCACCTTAAGATAAGGCCTAAGGTGGAGGCGCACTCCACCCGACCTCAACCAACTGAGGAACTGGCTTTTTTGGCTCCTGAAACACAGTTCTGCTAGTTCAGGAAGAACCTATGGATTCATAAAATACTTTTGTCAAATTATTTATTATGTCAAATATTCGATTCATTATTATTATTATAATAGTATTTAGTATAGTATTTCACTGAACATTGAATAGGTACTAACTTGTAAATCTTTTTGTTCTGTTTTTGTGCACTTTCTCCAGCTTATTACCTTTATTTATAATTACATTAGGTTCCGTATCACTAAATACAGGACCATTATACTGCGTATTAACTACTTGATACTGCACTACTACTTATAATGGTAGCTTCATATAAATTGTAATTTTTTTTCTCTGTTTCATTTTTTATAAGTAGTAAAACACGTTTTTCATTTAAAATCGGATATAAAGTAATAAATCACCTTTTTCATATAAAACCGGAAAAAAATACTTCTAAATGCCGGAATACTACAATTTTAGAATTGTTGTTACGGCGACAGAATTAAGTAAGATGGTGGTAGCTAGCCAGGCGGACTTAAACAAAGTCCCATCACCAAGCAAACCAAGCACAATATTGTATTCCCCTGGGGATCGAACCCGGGACCTCTGGATCTTACCGGTGGGCCACGGAGGCGGTTATCAACTTATAAGGCTTAACGAGACACCCGGTGGTAAATCAAAATACTAGTACATTTATTTCGAGTGATGAATTTCTGAACATTTTTTATACCCTTGCAATAAAGACGAATCAGTTTATTTGCTAGCGATGATGTTCTAACGGCTAGCAAAAATAATTATTGCTCAGAAGTCAGAAGGACTATCAATTACCTTTGTACTTGTGAAATGACGTGAACTCATTCTTATGTACTTGTTTTAATGTTTCCTAGGCCTTCGTCGAAAAGATGATGTCGCTAAAGGCCACACTTTGCCAGAACTGCCGTTTGGACAAGAACGCTGAGCCGTCTGCGTTAGACTTCAGCGCAGTTGGCGACAGGGGGTACCTTCTATGGCTGACTCTTGAAGTCACTTTGGCGGCGCAGTCCAATGATGCCAAGTCCTTAGCATTCATCAAGAAACATCTAGACTTCTGGACTAAAAGCTATAACTACAGGTGAGAAACAAAGCATTCGAAAGACGAGTGTTATACCGATTTTGCAAATCGGTGGTGTATATAACAAATTATGAAATCACAGCCATGATCAACTTAAAAGCATGCAGCAATGTGTAAATGTTAAAAATTACATTGATCAATGAAAATTAGTAGGTATCATAAATTATACTTTTTTTTTATATACTTACTTATTTTAGGTTAGACGTTATAACAATTCTAAAATTGTTGTGTTCCGGCATTCAGAGGTAAGATAGCCAGTTCCTCGGTTTGTTGAGGATTCCGGGTGAAGTGCGCCTCCACCTTCGGCCTTATCTTAACTTGTTAAAAGGTGAGATGAAGGCCAAGCGCTTTCCCGTCGTACAATAAAAAAAAAAAGATGGCGCTGTGTGAAATTAATGTACTGTATTTTTATGGTAAGTATGCCAATAAGTAAAAAATAAACTATTTGAGTAGGTATCCACCAAAAAGTTGTTTGTATTATAATAAGCCTTATGGTAAACAGATACTTAAATACACTGTTGCTCAATTTTTGGTAAGGTTATTTATAATCAAAATTACAATTTAGCTAACTTATTCAAGTCGAATCCGACAGAATTCAACGCTATTCGCACATAATTTCTGCACATTTTCTGTGGAAGTCTCGAATACTAATGTCAAAATTTTTAGAGTATCTCCATCGGAAGTTTTCGAATTGGATCCGATAAGGCCTTCCATATTTGAGAATAGCTTTGCCGGTCGGAGTTAGGCTGGCTATACTAGCCGGAAATTCCTCTCGCACAACGCACCACTAAAGTTTATGTAGTATGGAGTAACTATTCGAGTTAGACTTAAAAAACAAAGAATTTCGATCTGCCCGAATGAGAGTCTGTGCGGAACGGGAGTTTAACATTTACAAGAGGTTGGTAAAGTAGGATGTGTTTGACGTAGATACGTGCGACTGGTGGAAGCGAGTGTCCACGAGGCGCTGACGCTCGGTGAGGGCGGGGGGCGAGGCGCGCCACGCTGGCGACGCGCGGCGCGCCCTCCCCCTCACGTGCACGCCACACTGCCGCGCGCTGCGCCGCATCGCGCCCGCGCACTGCTCGCCACCACCCTGTCCCATCACTACAAGGTAGCGTATAGAGTCGTTGCTATAGCCATCTGTTATGTCTCTTAAGGGAATTGCAGTAATTATTATTATACTTCCCTCACAGCTCAGTTGGTAGCTCTGCCTGCTGCGGTTGCGAGCCTGATTCGGGATACACATTTGTGTGATTAATATGTAATGTTTGTTCTGTGTTTGGGTGTGATATTATATCATTTGTATGTATTTACACAAAGTAGATAAGTTTTCTATCCGTAATCTCCCATATTACAAGCTATGCTTGGATTGGGGCTAGATGACGTGTAATGATTATAGCACAACCCTGCAGCTTTGGAGGAGGCTTTGTCCAGCAGTAAACACGGGCGGTTGATATGTGATGTGACGTGTAAAAATTAAATGTCCCGTATTTATTTATATTTTATTACGATAATGGGACGTATCGTTGGTGTAGCCACGACTTAACATTGCGCGTTAATTTAACAATTTGATTTTGTGGGTCTTTTTGACAGATGAAAGTAAGACCTCCATCTCGTTTAGTATTTTTAACCGACTTCAAAAGAAGAGGTTCTCAAATCGTCGGTTTTTTTTCTTCATATAAATGTATGTTCCCCGATTACTCGAAAAGGGCTGGACCAATTTGGAAAAATATTTTTTCGTTTGAAAGAGTGGGCTTTACAGGTGGTCCCATCGTGATTAAGTCAGGATCAAGATCGAGAAATCGAGGAAACTCTTCAAAAATTATAGGCAAACTTAAAGCGATTTGGGTATTATTAGGGTGTATTACCTCAAAAGCAAGGAAAAAACGGACCCCTTATAGGATCTCGCGTCTGTCTGTCTGTCTGTCCTCTGTATAAAAATAATTAGAAAAAATCCGTCATCCAGGTAAACGAAATTGTGTAATATTCTTCATTGAAGTCGGTTTTCTTTTAGTTTTAAAAAAGTAATTATTGACAATCGATTCCATCGATATCGAGCCCTATTATTAAGAAACAGGCATGAAAAGCAGTTCGTATAAAAACAGCTTAATGCACTGGATCTGCTTGTTGTATTCGTGTATTGTCATATACGTCGTATATTATGCAGATCACGGAAACGATCATATCTTAAAAATAAAATCTGATAACAGAAAAAAATATTTAGTATTAAATCCGCCAAATCTCTCTGAAAATAACAAATCGACACGTGTTTCGCCTCTACACGAGGCATCCTCAGGAAATATAGTCTTTCTGCTAACTGACTAACCCTTGTGGACGTGTTGCCGCTCCGAGCTCTGCGCTTTAGCGCGTTGATTTTTTCAGAGAGATTTGGCGGATTTATTACAAAAAAAAAATCTGTTTTCAGATTTTATTTTGAAACATGGATCTCCGCAAAATAACGCCTGAATCAATGAAGAAATCTTATTTTACAGGTGTTGCAGCGAAAGCAATGCACTACAGAGCAAGACATCGGTGACTTGAAAGCTTCTCTGTGGGCGATCGGCAACACCGCAGTGACCCCCCAAGGGTTGCAGCTTCTCATGAACCTCAGTAACGGGTACCTGGAAGACTCGGTGTTGGTGCACGTCGTGCGACTCACTAAGTACAGCCCGGTGTACGCGCTCAGAGCCACCGCGTTTTACGTACTCGGACTCATTGGAAGCACCTATGATGGTGCAAACTATCTCTCCGAGTTAGGTGAGAATTGTTATATACATCGTTTATGTACGGTTTAAAGAGTTTATTTCTCATAAAAAAAAACTATGTACTCAAACTAAATTAAGTAATGCGTTGTCATCACAACATTGTTTTTATTTTATTGGAGAACGTGGATGTTCTTAGCCTTCTTGTCTTCTGATTTTTCAAGTTAATATAAGGCCGAAGGTGGAAGCGCACTTCACGCGGAATCCTCAACAAACTTGTTGAGGCAATGGCTATATTGCCTCAACAATGCCGGAGCACAACAATTTAAGGATTATTATGGCGACAGAATTAGGTAAGATGGCGGTAGCTAGCCAGGCGGACTTAAACAAAATCCTACAAAATATATGTCGGGGAAGCTCGCTTGGTTTCAAGTTATGATAAGGCCAAAGGTGGAAGCGCACTTCACCCAGAACCCTCAACAGTCTGAGGAGCTGGCTATCTTACCTCTAAAATGTCGGATCACAATAATTTAGAATTGTAGCGATAATAACTATAATTTTTCAAAGTTTCTTTATTTAATTTATTTATCATACAAAATCCCCAGCCCTTAATTTAATACATTATGTTTACATGTTAGAGTCTATCTTAAAATTTACATTTTATGAACAGGCAGTCTACAAAAAAGATAGCAAACGAAAACCAAAACCAAAATAGAGAAAAAGAAAAAATAATCAAACCCAAGATTAAAATTACGCTATAATCCAATTCAAAAAGTGGAAAGCCACTGTGAGTACTTAATTATTTATTTAAAAAGTCCTCTACCATTATTTTAACAATATCACTTAAAAGCTATCTTGCCTGCGTGAAATAGATCAGTTGAGTCCAAAGTTATTATCGTATACCCTATGCATTCTGTTTCTTCAAGACTATTCACAGTTGGCAAACGATTGCCCGCAGGTTGGCTTTGCGTGAGGCACACGAGGCACGATCAATTCCCCCTAATCCCGGACGAGGCCTTCTCCCTCTACGACAACAATACGCACACGTACGTCACCTCGCCCGAACGTTTCCACACGTACGACACCACAAGCGAGCATTCCGACCACACCGACCAAAGCGCGGCGGAAAGCCTGCCCTCCGACAACACCAAAAGCAAAACCGGCCTCGACGCCGACCAAGACGTCGTCGACGCCAAGCTGGGGATATTGGACGGTAAAAAGGAGAGCGACAACAGGAAATCTCAGACTCTACCGCCCCAGGGTTGTTCCGCGTCGCACGATCGGCCGACGCTCTCGGAATCGAGGACGGTGGATATAATCCGGGATTGTGTGGGCTACGAGCGGCATCACCGGCTGCCGATGGAGAGTCGACTGTTGCTGGGCAGGCTGAACTCGTTGGATCACGCGCACGAAGGCCGAGTGAGGAACACCAGCGAGTCTAGTACCAGCGGAGTCAGCAGTAGCGATTCCTTTCTCGGGAAATACGCTATTCCGTGAGTATTGTTGTATTACTTTAACTGCTGGAGTTTAGCTAGACCCTAGAGCCATGAAATCCTCTCCATCCAAAGGTCGGCCATTGTATATAATTTTTTTTTAAGTTATCCAGTTTAATATAGACAAGCCTCATAGCTCAGTTGGTAGTAACTCTGCCTTCGGCGCTGTAGGTTGTGGGTTCGATTCCCACCCAGGGCAAACTTTTGTGTGATGAATCTAAATGTTTGTTGTGTTTAGGTGTTGTATTGTATAATAGGTATATATTTACAAAAAAAAAGTATACAAGTATTCTATCCGTAATCTAGTTCCCATATTACAAGCAATGCTTAGTTTGTGTCTAGATGGCGCTGTGTGAAATAAATGTCCTTTAATATTTATTTATTTTATTATTATTATGTGCACCACCAACCACCTTTTTAGCCATGAAATCCTCTCCATCCAAAGGTTGTCTGGACGAAATCGCTTATTAGCGATAAGACCGGCCATTGTATATACATTATTAAGTTATCCAGTTTTCTTTTTAAGGTGTGCAATAAAGTTTTTTCATTCATTCATTCATTCATTAACTGCTGCAGGTAATTCGATGTGATTCGAGAAAGAAATACACATTTATTTATCCCACATATATTAGGTCCTTACATATGAAATTGGCGTTTTGTCGTACTGGCCACTTTGATCTTAAATATCTCCTCTTTGGTTAGGAATTCCAAATTCAAATTTAAACAGCTATTTACTCATGCATTTGTGTTTCGAAAACCGTAATTCATTTGTTTTTTTCTCTTTTGCTTTTTTTTTCTGCGTCACTCATTTCACAAAATGGAAAACTTAAAATATCGCATTATTTACGATTACGAGTTCCACCGTGGCACCAGTGCTGCAGAAACGGCTCGAAGGATTAATGATGTGTATGGTGGTGGTGTCGCAAAAGAAAACACGGTGCGTTTTTGGTTTCAACGCTTTCGTTCTGGAAATTTCGACCTGCAGAACAAGCCCCGTGGACGGCCGGAGACCAAGGTCGATAATGATGAATTGAAGGCTATTGTGGAAGCAGATCCATCGCAAACCACATCACAGTTATCTGCAGGCTGCGGTGTTAGTGACAAAACCGTTTTAATCCACTTGAAGCAAATTGGGAAGGTGAAAAAGCTTGAAAGGTGGGTACATCATGAATTGAGTGAAGCAAACCGACAAACGCGCGACTGCTGCGTTACATTACTCAACCGGCACAATAATGAAGGAATTTTAAATCGGATCATTACATGTGATGAAAAGTGGATCCTGTACGATAATCGTAAACGCTCATCGCAATGGCTGAACCCTGGTGAACCAGCAAAATCTTGCCCCAAGCGAAAATTTACTCAAAAAAAGTTACTTGTAAGCGTTTGGTGGACTAGTGCCGGTGTCGTACACTATAGCTTTCTTAAATCTGGTCAGACGATTACGGCTGATGTCTATTGTCAGCAACTGCAAACCATGATGGAAAAGCTCGCTGTTAAACAACCGAGACTTTTCAATCGCTCTACGCCACTGCTGCTTCAAGACAACGCTAGACCACACACGGCCCAACAGACGACTACCAAATTAGAGGAGCTTCAATTGGAATGTCTAAGACATCCACCGTACTCTCCGGACCTTGCTCCAACAGATTACCATTTTTTTCGAAATTTGGATAACTTCTTGCAAGGAAAAAAATTCAATTCCGATGAGGCAGTCCAAACCGCTTTCAAAGATTTCATTGATTCCCGTCCGAATGGTTTTTTTAGTAAAGGGATCAATGAACTACCTATAAGATGGCAAAAGTGTATAGATAGCAATGGTACATACTTTGATTAATAAAATATATTTTAATATGAAAAAATTGCCTTTATGTTCCTCCCATACAAAACGCCAATTTCATATGTAAGGACCTAATACTTACAAACTACCTATATAAATAATATAAAATATAAATAAAAAAAGGCAGGTAAGTAGATACAGTTAACATAGGTACCTACCTAATATATGCCTAT